>OX438640.1:34280003-35696783 GCA_949316285.1 Eupithecia subumbrata | reverse complement strand
CGTTTTTTGCGTGATTTAGAGTATAAGCAAATTATTAATTTAGTTTTGACAAAACGGGACTCTAGGTAGAGTCAAAACATTATTTGACACAAATTTGCTTTCATATTTGTTTTTCGGGTTCCTGACGACACGACCGTCTTACCCGTGCCGTTCTCTTGAAATTTACGTAGGGCCGGTACTCTATATACAGCAGTTTAAAATTACGGGTACTTACCTTTTTACCGCACTGACCAGCAACCCCGGCGCGACGAACCTGTGAACAGAAAGCATAAAAATTTTATATTTTAGGTAGTATTAAAACATTTTTAAAAATATAACTTATAAAACTTATACAAACCTTTTTTATCTAATATAAAACTTATACAAACTTTTACAAACCGCACGTGACCCCAACCTCCAACCCCATACGATATGTTCGGACTTCGGACACCCTCAAAACCAAAGACGATGGACGAGATAGCCCCAGAACTAGATAGGAAAGGAAAACGAAGCCTTACTCCCGTCGTCGCTCACTCGAGCCATACTTCAAATGTGAGGAGGAGTATTGGAGAGTGGGAGTCCGGAAAATCGGACTCGGGGACCAGGACTCCAACCCCACCAAAGAAGACAAAATCAGGGGAGGCTTCAAAGCCAAAACCGAAAGTGACATCCTTGCTCGACAAAACGATGACGCTACCAAAAACATCGGTGGAGGCAAACGTGAGCCCATCAACCAAAGTCTCTGACAGGATGGCTGAGGCTAGAGCCTGCGTGACCAAGGCTAAATTACACCTCAACAATTCACGGAATCTGAAAACTGAAATCAAAGCAGAGGTCACACAGGCTATAGACCGTCTGTACCAATTAGTAAAAGAGACAGGGATGGTAAAAGGAAGCAGACAACCGAAACAAACAAACGATCGCCTAGAGGGGTTTGAAGAAGAGAAACAACCGGTAAAGACAAAAGAAGAAGGCGAGCTGTTGAAAAAGATAGAAGAACACACAAGACTACTCCAAGAAAACAACGAAAGGATGGAAAAGTTAAGGAAGACAATAGAAACCCAGCAAGAGATACAGCAGAGCCAAACATACGCAGCTGTGGCAGCGGCCTTCCCCAGGAAGCAGTTCCTGGAGCAGGCCGCGCTACACTCGGTCGTTGTCACTGCTGTCGATGAAAAGGAAACAGGAGAGGAAGTCTTGAGCAGGATAAGAAAAGCAGTAAACGCCAAGGAGAGTGGAATATCGGTTGAAAAAATCAGGAAGGCTAAGGATAGGAAAGTGATAGTGGGGTGTAAAACCGAAGAAGAACGACAAAAGATTAAAGAAAGACTCCAGGGAACGACTGAATTGATAGTTGAAGAAGTGAAGAATAAAGATCCATTAGTGGTCCTCAGGGACGTCCTCAAATACAACAGCGATGAGGATGTTCTCAGTGCACTTAAAAGTCAGAATGCAGGCACTCTAGGGGAGCTAGTGGATCAAAAAATAGAAATCGCATTCAAAAAACGTACCCGAAACCCTCACACACACCACATAGTCATGAGAGTCTCCCCTAAAGTATGGCAGCGACTTGTCCAAGCAGAATCAGTAAAAATCGACCTACAGAGAGTGAAAGTAGCAGACCAAACGCCACTCGTCCAATGCTCACTCTGCCTTGGTTATGGACATGGCAGACGATTTTGTACGGAGACAACAGAAAAGTGCTGCCACTGCGGGGGACTCCATATGAAGGATGACTGTCCGGATTGGCGAAATGGCGAGGTCCCATCATGCACGAATTGCAGGCAAGCCAAGCTTGATAGGGCAGACCATAACGCCTTCAGCGGAGAATGTCCTATTCGTCGCAGGTGGGAAGCCTTAGCTAGGGCAAAAATAGCGTATTGCTAAGGTGGTTCCGGGAGTAAAAACCTCTTCCAGCAGCGCAACTGCCTACGTGGTAGCCCAAGCTAACTTGCAGCGAAAAGCACTCGCAACTGATGAGATTATGCTCGAGGCAAACCAAATGAAATTTGCAGTTGCGCTGCTTCAAGAGCCATACGTTGGATCAATAGGCAGGATGAAGAACTATGGGACGGCCAGAACCTTCCAGAACATAAATCAGGCAGATGGAATAACAAAAGCGGCAATCGTTGTGTTTGACGACGATGTGGATGCCATTCTATGCCCGGATTTTACCACCAACAACATCGTTGTGGTAAAATTACGGACAAGCGCTTGGGAGGTCCTGGTGGTCTCGTATTACTTTGAACCAACAGAGCCAATCCAGCCATACTTAGAACACCTTAGGAAAATAAAACACTACGCTGGAAAAGGCAAGATCCTTATAGGAGGAGATGCTAACGCCAAAAGCTCATGGTGGGGCAGCCCGGAACAAGATGATAGAGGAGAGGAGATGACCGGAACCCTAGAGGAAATGGAAATGCAGGTAATCAACGAGGGAAACACGCCAACTTTCGATACGGTCAGAGGAGGAAAGACTCTTACCAGTTTTATTGATGTGACGGCCTGCGCAGTGGAGATGCTGGAATTGATAGAGGACTGGAGAGTGGAGAAAGGCTTGACGAGTTCCGACCACAACGTTGTTATTTTTAAAGTTAGGTTAACAAAAGCAAATGGGGTTAGTATCAAAAGAACTACTAGAATTTATCAAAGTAAAAAAGCAAATTGGGTCCAGTTTCATAAGAAACTGGCCAATTTGCTAGTCGAAAACAAAATTACAAAGGAAGAAATAACAAAAATAAACAACAAAATAGATTTGGAGGAAAAAGTAGAAGCATATATAGAAGCAATAGTAGAAACATGTAACAGTAGTATACCAAAGATAAAGACAAAAAAGGTACTTACCCTACCGTGGTGGACAGAAGAACTCGCCGAGCTGAAGAGGGAGGTCCGCACGAGGAAGCGTAGAATCCGTTGCGCAGCGCCGATTCGTAGGAGGAGTGTTATCGAAGAGTACCTGCAAAAGAAAGAACAATATGAGCTTTTGGCGAAGCATGAGCAGACAGCAAGTTGGAAAAAGTTCTGTGAGAAGCAGGATAGGGAAGGTGTGTGGGAGGGAATTTACAGGGTTATTGGAAGGACATTGAAGAGGCAGGAGGACCTACCACTAATTGTGGAGGGAACGGTTTTGGGTCCGGAGGAATCGGCAAAAATGCTGGCAGAAACATTTTATCCCGAAGACAGCAAGGAAAAGGATAATGCTCATCACAAGCAAATCAGAAAAGAGGCCGATGAAGTAAACAAACCGGGTCATGATGAACAACATGATCCTCTGTTTACACTTGAGGAGCTGAAAATTGCTGTGAATAGCTTCAATCCAAAAAAGGCACCGGGTGCTGATGGCTTGACAGCAGACATATGCACGCACGCGATCAACCAGGATTTGGACCTTTACCTCGCGCTAGCAAACAAGTGCTTAGAGCTTAGTCACTTCCCGAAAACCTGGAAGGAGGCCACAGTTGTAGTCCTCAGGAAACCTGGAAAGGACAACTACACACAGGCGAAATCCTACAGGCCAATAGGGTTATTGCCGGTATTGGGAAAAATCCTGGAGAAGCTAGTTGTCACCAGATTGAAGTGGCATCTTATCCCCAAATTGAGCAAGCGGCAATACGGGTTTATGCCCCAGCGAAGCACCGAAGACTCTCTCTATGTCCTGTTGCAACACATACGCGCAAAGCTAGATCGGAAAAAACTGGTAACATTGATCTCACTGGACATAGAGGGAGCCTTTGATAGTGCTTGGTGGCCCGTGATAAAAACCCGCTTGGCCGAAGAGAAATGTCCAATTAATATTAGAAGGATCATGGACTCATACCTGGACGAAAGAAAGGTGAAAGTCAGGTATGCGGGAGAAGAGGTCACTAGGACAACTACAAAAGGCTGTGTGCAGGGATCAATAGGAGGTCCGATCCTATGGAACCTAATTCTGGATCCTCTGCTAAAAGGTCTACAGGAACGGGGAGACTACTGTCAAGCTTTTGCCGATGACGTAGTCATGGTTTTCGACGGTGACTCGGCGATGGAGATTCAGCGAAGTGCGAATGCCGCTCTCGCCTATGCTCGGGAGTGGGGTGTCAAAAACAAGTTGACCTTCGCACCGCATAAGACGAACGCGATGCTCATAACGCGTAAACTTAAATATGACACACCACACCTGAGAATGGGGGGGGTCGACATTCGCATTTCAAACGAGTTTAAGATTCTGGGGCTGACAATTGACAACAAGCTCACATTTAATAGTCACGCTGCAAATGTTTGCAAAAAGGCATTAAATATTTATAAGCAGTTGTCAAGAGCCGCCAGGATCAGCTGGGGTCTCCATCCTGATGTCATACGTGTAATTTACACTGCTGTTATAGAGCCGACGATCATGTATGCTTCCAGCGCCTGGGCACCAGCCACTAGGAAATTGTGCGTCCAAAAAACAGCTCAACGCTGTTCAGAGGGGCTTTGCTCAGAAGCTCACGAGAGCATACCGCACAGTCTCTTTGAACGCTGCATTGGTCCTGGCTGGGATATTGCCGTTAGACTTTAGAATACAGGAGGCAGCTGCCCTGTATCTGGCAAAACGAGGGGAACCCCAGCCGGCATTAATGGATAGAGAAGTGGAACGGATGGAGGCTTATGAAGGATTGCCTCACCCGGCAGAACATATGTGCTTGGAATTCGTAAGCCTGATGGACCGTGAGGACGTTGACAGTCATAACAACCAAACAGTACGGATCTACACAGACGGAAGTAAAATTGAAGGCAAAGTAGGTGCGGCATTGTCCTTCTGGAACAATGACGCTGAGACCAAAGCTATCAAGTTGAAACTGTCATCCTACTGCACGGTCTATCAGGCAGAACTCCTGGCCATATGGAAAGCCTCGCGGGAAATCCTGAAGCGCCCAGAACAAAGCTTCGGAATTTACAGTGACTCGAGATCTGCACTAGAGTCAATAACAAATCCGAATTCCATCCACCCACTAGCTGTAGACATCCGGAAAAATCTGAGGGCAATAAAAAACCGAAACAAAGAAGTGAAAATGTTTTGGATAAAAGCCCACGCCGGATTGGAAGGAAACGAAAGAGCAGACCATCTCGCTAAAAATGCTGCCCTCCAATTAAAGAAGAAACCGGACTACGATGCGTGTCCGATTTCGTCTATCAAAAGACAGATCCGTACGGAGTCTCTCGATAGATGGAACCGGAGATACAAGACAGAAGGTACGGCTGCAGCAACAAAAATATTCTTTCCAGACGCAATTGAGGCATACAGGGTCGTCCGAAAATATGAGCACACAAGTACCATGACACAGGTGCTGACGGGGCATGGCGGGTTTTCTGAATATCTGACTCGCTTTGGATGTAAGGAAAACCCATCATGCATCTGTGAACCCGAAAAACATGAATCCGCGGAACACATTATCTTTGAATGTCCCGTTTACGGTAAAGAGAGATATGAGGCCGAAAACATGTTAGATTGTGTCATAAATACAAAAAATGCAAGCAATATCATGAGTGACAACCTTAAAAGATTGAAGTTTATAGACTTTTGTACAAAAATAGCAATAAAAGTAATAAATAGAAATAAGTAGTTAGATAATATATGAATTTACACATATTATTGAATATGAGTAAAATGCATAAAATAAAAAATTGTCAAAAAGAAACGAATAAAAATAAACTAGAAATGTATACAAAAATAGAAATAAAATATTGTACTAGAATAATATTATATGTAAAATGTAAAATTTATATGTAAAAATTGTAAAATAAAGAAACCAAATTCCCCTGTTGTGTAATAAAAATATGTAGATAGATCGACTCGTAGACGGGCATCCCACCCGTAATTAGTATAAAAGGTTATGAATGACAGGAAACAGTTAGAGTATGGAAGTGCGAGAAGCATAAAAGCGAGAACTGGAATGAATCAGGCTCAAGTTATAAAAAGGCTCCGATTATGTTGGAGGTTGTAGAAAAAAAAAAAAAAAAAAAAAAAAAAAAAAAAAAAAAAAAAAAAAAAACCTAACCTAACCTAACCTAACCTAACCTAACCTAACCTAACCTAACCTAACCTAACCTAACCTAACCTAACCTAACCTAACCTAACCTAACCTAACCTAACCTAACCTAACCTAACCTAACCTAACCTAACCTAACCTAACCTAACCTAACCTAACCTAACCTAACCTAACCTAACCTAACCTAACCTAACCTAACCTAACCTAACCTAACCTAACCTAACCTAACCTAACCTAACCTAACCTAACCTAACCTAACCTAACCTAACCTAACCTAACCTAACCTAACCTAACCTAACCTAACCTAACCTAACCTAACCTAACCAGTCGCGCTCCAAACGCCATCGAAAGCGCCACGAAAATTGGCCGCTCCGCACGGGAAAAATCACAAAAATAGTATTTTTGAGTGCTACAGTGCAGTGCAATATACCAAAAGTTGCGCAAAGTGACGGCGCATACAGCCCCGAAATCCGTTTTGCGCTAAGTGATTTTTCCAAAAAGTTTTGAGTGAAAAAGTGCGAATTTACAAGTTTTTCAAACTTCGAAGGCGATTTCCTCGAAATTGGCAGCGACGACCTACCTTTTTTATTTGACCCCTGGGAGGGCCTTCTGGAGCTCTACACATTTGACGTTTTTGCCGATTTTTTCCGTGCAGGCGCGCGGAAAAAAAGGCAAAAAAACAAAAACCACGTGGCCACGAGGTACCTGATCCCGTTGACTTCACATCAATTTGTCTGCGGATCTACGTAGCCGTCATCCCAACGAGCACGGAGGCACTTTCGGAGTCAAGATAAGTCAATTTCTGACGAAGATACGAATTTTCGAAAATTTTGCAAACTTTGAAGGGTCCTATCTCCGAAACGAAATGTTTTAGGCATTGTTATTAAATTATTATCCTTTAGCCCTATAGGCATACTATAAGTTTTGAAAATTTTAGATTTTTGCGATTAGTACTTTTTGAGATACGATTTTTTAAAGTTTTGACAGATCCACGTGGTACCACTTGGGATACAGTTTTCGACAATTCATTGATAGCTTTTATTGAAGCTTAATATTTTTAAGACATTCTTAGAAAAAAAAACTCAAAAGTTTCTGGAAAAAGCCCTAGTTTTTAAGATTTTTAGTAGATTTTTATTGTTTTTTCCAAATATATTCTATAGTTATGATAAATTAATTAAACTGACCCCATAATTGTAATGTACTATTTGAGACCTTTCTAACAAGCCCAAACACCAGTCATTTACCTTAAAAACTGACGAAGTTAGACCTAAGCCGGCCATTTTGGCGGCCATTTTTAAAAATTTAAAACTGTGTTTTCTCCCTAACGAAGAGGCGTAGAAGGTCGGGGTTTTCTCTGTTACCGTTGACAGTGCTTTCGCGAGCCCCCTGTGAAGTCTTGACTCTAGGTAGAGCACTGACTCTACCGACTTAAACGGGGCTCACGAAAGAGCGACCAACATTATTATAAGTACTATATACAAAACCCCAGTTCGATCGGACCACGGGTTCCTGAGATACAGCACCTCAGCACCCTGGCGGCCATTTTGTTTCGCCATCTTGGTTTTATATAAGTTGCTGTAGCTCCGAAACCAGGGGTCTGTTTTTGACGGGGTTTTCTTTGTTGTGGTGCCCAGTACTTCCGCAAGCTCTCCACCAAGGTCCCGACTCTAGGTAGAGCATCGACTCTACCAACCTAAAACAGGGCTGCGAAAGTGTTGAGCACAGCCCCTAGAATAATCCGCAAGAAACCCCAGTTTGATCGGACGAAAGTCAACTGAGCTGTGGCATTTTGTGTTTTTGGCGGCCATTTTGTCCGCCATTTTGAAAATATTTAAACCGTCGTAGCTCTGCAGCCAGACGTCCGATCTTGATGCGGTTATCTCTGTAGTCACCAGCATTAAGAGGTCTTTCAAATTGCATTACGAACAAGACTCTAGGTAGAGTCAATTGTAGAGTCTTGTTATATTTGATTTTATTTTATTTTCTACCTGTATTAAGTATTGACACGTAAGCTATCTTATACAACTTATACAAACCTTTGCTTACTTGATCGCCAACTCGTGGCGGATGTCCACTGCGGTGTACCTGTAACAGAAAAACACAAGATTAAATTAGTAAATAGTTTATAAGAGTTATTAGTACTGGAGTATTATTGACGATTCGGCATTATACACCGAACTACCTATTATAAGTGGGCCATTGTTTCAAATTAGGTTTAATCGCATTTATTGTATGAGTACATAGCATATCGGGTTTGTTTCTGTGCCTTTCATCTCAATTAGTCACGAGATCACCGGTCTGCTCGATAATAGCCTGTCTCACTAACCTATAAGGGTAAGATGCCGTGCCCCAGAACACCATTGGCTCCACAACCGGACGACCGACCAGCTGCGTCCGCACAGTTGGAGAGCTCCCTGAGTTCGGCCACATATGAAGGGGAGGGCCCGTCAGCGGACCGGCCAACAGAAGACATTCCGCTGGTGGATTTGCTGGGAGACTCAAATATCACCTCTGAGACCCCAACCCCCGCAGAACAGGGCGAGCAAATAACAGGACCGGGAACCTCAAATCTAGACAAGACTATGCTTCTACACAAGGGCCTGGCCGCGCCCACCAAGACGATCCCCACCT
Organism: Eupithecia subumbrata; assembly: GCA_949316285.1. Classification (NCBI taxonomy): domain Eukaryota; kingdom Metazoa; phylum Arthropoda; class Insecta; order Lepidoptera; family Geometridae; genus Eupithecia; species Eupithecia subumbrata. The sequence goes on along the minus strand of OX438640.1, from coordinate 35,688,165 downwards.
CCACTCCCACGGTTCCTTCGGTGCCAAAACCTAGAACGTTGCCACTGGAGGGCAATGTTGCTGAGCTGGTGCGACGACACTCGCTGGAAGCACCGGGGAGTCCGCCATGGAAAGGGGATAAACTGGTTGAGGGCAGAAACATACTAAGGCAGCTGAAGACAACCTTGAGAATGTCACGAAATACAAAAAAGGAACTAGTTGACAAGGTCTTTGAATCCGCAGACAAACTGTTCGCCCTAATTAAGGAAATGGACAGTTTAATAAAAAATATACAGAAGGATACGAAAGCAAAAGGTTCACAAAAAGGCAGAGAAACGGAGCAGAATAAGCAGGAAAAGAAACAGGACATGCAGGAAGAAAAAGGCCAGAAAGAGGAAAGAGCGCGAGAACAGAAAGAGGACGAATTCTTGAAGAAGCTGGAGGAACACACTAAGAAGATAGAAGAGAATAGTGAGAAAATGGGAAGACTACAAGAAGAATTAATAAGGTACAGGGATGAGCGTGAATCACGTAGCTACGCGTGTGTAGCGGCGGAACCACCAAAGGGTCACCCTCTGGTGAGACCGGCGCTACACTCCGTAGCCGTGTCGACACAGGATGGGCAGGATACAGGGGATCAGGTGTTGGAAAAGATAAGAAAAGCAGTGAATGCAAAAGAAGGAGGCCTAAACATAGAAAAGGTCAGGAAGGCAAAAGGAAAGATCATAATAGGGTGTAAAACGGAAAAGGACAAGGAACTCATAACAGAAAAATTAAATAAAGCCTCGCAAGACCTAAGAGTAGAAGACATCAAAAACAAGGACCCCCTGGTCATCTTGTTGGATGTCATGAAATACAACACAGATGTTGATATCACGACGGCCATCAGAAACCAGAACAGGGACCTGATAAGTCAAGAAGAAAAGCTGGAGATTGCATACAGAAGGAAAGCTAGAAATCCACTCACACAGCATGTCGTGATGAGGGTGTCCCCACAGGTATGGAGAAGGATGATAGACGCTGGCCACCTGCACATTGACCTGCAGAGAGTCAGGGTTGCGGACCAGTCACCTCTGGTGCAGTGCTCGCTCTGCCTTGGCTACGGCCACGGCAGGCGGTTCTGCACCGGGACGCTGGAGAAATGCAGCCACTGCGGGGGCCCGCATAAGAGAGACCAATGCGAAGACTTCCTCACCGGGATACCAGCATCATGCTGCAACTGTGCAAAGGCTGGAATAGAAGACAGAGAACACAATGCCTTTGACAGAGAATGCCCCGTCAGACGCAAATGGGAGGCCATAGCGAGAGCCTCTATAGCGTACTGCTAAAGGCACCCCAGGCGTAACCAACCAGCACAAGTCTTACCTGGGAGCTCAGGTTAATCTGCGCAGGATGAATTTGGCGACGAATGAGGTGATGATGGAAGCTGGAAAACGCAAGATAGCTTTTGCGTTGCTCCAGGAGCCATATGTCGGTGCGATTCGTCGGGTGAAGGGGTACAGGGGGGTGAGGATCTTCCAAAGCCACAGCCAGGTCGAGGGCCCCGTCAAAGCAGCTATTGCTGTCTTTGACGATGACTTAGATGTTATACAGTACCCGAGCTACACGACCAATAACATAGTAGTAGTAAAACTTAAAACTGTGGCTTGGGAGATCGTCATCATCTCGTACTACTTCGAACCCCACCCGACACCGATAGAGCCATACTTGGAGCGGCTCAGAGCTATCGTAAGAAACCTTGATACGCCGCAAGTGCTGATTGGTGGAGACGCAAACGCTAAAAGCACCTGGTGGGGCAGCCGCGAAGTGGACAGCCGAGGAGAAGAGATGGCCGGAGCGCTTGAAGAAATGGGTCTCCAGGTACTCAACGAGGGAGACCTGCCTACCTTTGAAGTTGTTAGGGGAGGCAAACGCTGCACCAGCAACGTTGACGTGACGGCTTGCGCAACGGGGATGCTTGGTGCGGTAGACGACTGGAGGGTTGAAGACGCCATGGTGAGTTCAGACCACAACGCCATACTTTTTAATATAAACCTGCAAAAATCAAAGGGAATGAACATTAAAAGAACAACCAGGTTATTTAACACCAAAAAGGCAAACTGGGATCAGTTTCGTAAGAAAGTGACCGAGTTAGCAGCAGTTAACCAATTAACAGTAGAATCAATTAAGGAAATAACGTGCAAAACAAAATTAGAACAAACAGCAGTTACTTTTACGGAAATTATTAAGCAAATTTGTCTCAAACTCTTACCAAAGAAAAAACAAACAGAAAAACTGAACTTACCGTGGTGGTCTGAAGAGCTCGAGGTCCTGAAAAGAAGAGTCCTTACAATGAAGAGGAGAATCCGTTGCGCCGCACCGAGGAGAAGGCAGAAGGTCATCGACGAGTACCTGAAAGCAAAAGAAGAGTATGAGGAAAGGGCTGTAAAAGATGCAGTTGAGAGTTGGAAAGGTTTTTGTGGGAAACAGGACAGGGAAGGAATGTGGGAAGGGATTTACAGAGTCCTGAAATGTACGGAAAAAAGGCAGGAAGACTTACCTCTAAAACTAGACGGAAGAAACCTGAGCCCGAAGGAGTCAGCACAAATGTTAGCAGAGATTTTCTATCCAGAAGACAAGCAGGGCGAAGACAAAGAGGAACATCGACGGCTAAGAGATCTAGCTGGCAAAGTAAACGTGTCGGAGCATGATGAACAGCATGATCCACCGTTTACCATTATAGAACTGAAAGCTGCCGTCGACAACTTTAACCCGAAGAAAGCCCCAGGCTCGGACGGACTTACGGCTGATATTTGCAAACAAGCAATAGACTCCAATCCAGGACTTTTCCTAGCACTGGCCAACAAATGCCTCGAATTAGGCTCCTTCCCGAAGATCTGGAAGGAAGCAACTGTGATAGTGCTGAGAAAGCCAGCAAAAGACGACTACACAGCTGCCAAAGCCTATAGACCAATCGGGCTGTTGCCAGTGATGGGTAAGATCCTGGAGAAGATGATCGTCGCAAGACTAAAATGGCACCTCATACCGAGCATTAGCCAAAGCCAATACGGATTCATGCCCCAGAGAAGCACGGAAGACGCCCTCTATGCTCTCACTAACCACATTAGGGATAAAATCAGAGAGAAGAAGATGGTAGTGCTGGTATCCCTAGACATAGAGGGAGCGTTCGACAGCGCCTGGTGGCCTGCTATAAGAGTCCGTTTGGCGGAGGCGAAATGCCCGATTAACATTAGACGAGTTATAGACTCATACCTAGAGGACAGGGGGGTGAAGGTGAGGTACGCAGGAGAGGAGGTATACAGAAGAACAACGAAAGGCTGCATCCAGGGATCTATCGGTGGCCCAATTCTCTGGAACCTCCTTCTCAACCCCCTGCTTTTAGAATTGCAGCATCGAGGGGAATATTGCCAGGCGTTTGCAGACGACATTGCTTTGGTGTTTGATGGCGATTCCGCGGCGGAGATCCAAGGACGTGCAAATGCTGCTCTCGAGTACGTTCGAGGGTGGGGTGTCATAAATAAGCTGAAATTTGCTCCGCATAAAACTTACGCGATGTTGCTAACCAACAGGCTAAGGTATGACACCCCAAACTTGACCATGGGCGGGATCAGCATTTGCATGTCCAAGGAGATTAAGATCCTGGGGCTCGTGATAGATGACAAATTGACGTTCAACAGCCACGTCGCAAATACTTGCAAAAAGGCGCTGAACGTCTACAAGCAGCTATCACGAGCAGCCAGGATCAGCTGGGGCCTCCACCCGGAAATCATCCGGACGATTTACACAGCCTGCGTCGAGCCAATAGTGCTATACGCGGCTAGTATATGGGGTTCCGCTGCTGGAAAACTGTGCGTGCAGAGGCAGCTGAATGTGGTCCAGAGAGGCTTCGCTCAGCGCCTCTGCAAAGCCTACAGAACTGTCTCTCTGAACGCCGCACTCGCTTTAGCCGGGTTGCTCCCTCTCGACCTCCGGGTTAAGGAGGCAGCCGCCCTATATGAGGCAAAGAGGGGAATGTCCCGGCCGGTGGGCTTGGCGGACAGAGAGATAGAACAGATGACACCATACAGCAGCACACCACATCCAGCGGATAGAGCGGAGCTGCATTTCCATAACCTGGATACTGACGAAGAACTCAGCGAGTACAACCGCCAATCAGTCAGAATCTTCACAGACGGCAGCAAGATTGACGGGGGAGTAGGTGCGGCTCTTTCAATATGGAATGAGACCGTTGAAACTGGAACCCGAAAATTTAAGCTGCCACCTTACTGTACTGTGTACCAGGCGGAAATGCTAGCAATACGCGAAGCAACTCGCAAGATTCTGGAAACCTCCGAGAATAGCTACGGGATATACAGTGATTCCAGATCGTCACTAGAGACGATAACGAACCATTTTGCTGTACATCCCTTAGCTACTGAGATCCGGAGAAATCTTGCTGAGTGCAGATCCCAGCACAAACACGTGGCACTATTCTGGATCAAGGCTCACGCTGGATTCGCCGGCAATGAACGGGCGGATGCTCTAGCAAAAGAGGCTGCTACAAGATCGAAGTCCAGACCGGCCTATGATGCGTGCCCGGTTTCATTTGCCAAGCGTCTGATCCGAGCGGAAACGCTTGACAAATGGAACCAGAGGTATCAGAACGGAAACACTGCGGCGGTCACGAAAGTCTTCCTACCAGATGCTACATCAGCCCATAAAATTACTCGGAAGATAGGATCGGCAGATGGAATCCTGACCCAGATACTAACGGGACACGGTGGATTCTCCGAGTACCTGCACCGATTCAAGTGTAAGGAGAGTCCGTCGTGCCTCTGCGATCCGGAATCAGAAGAAACAATCCTGCATGTCATTCTCTACTGCCCCATACACTGCAAACTAAGGCATGACCTTACCCAACAGCTGGACACAAGCCTGACGATCGAAAACCTGAGCAAAATAATGGAAAACAGTAGGGAACGCGGCATCTTCCTTAAATATTGCAAGCAAGTGGCAAATATGGTGATAAACAGAAACAAAGTCGATATATAAAAACTGTTGGCACCATATAATGATTATATGTCTGTGCAACAATTAGAAATAAGTTAGAAAAAGTTGGTAAAAATTTGAAATTTTAAGCTGCAAATTATTGTTATATAATATTAAGATAAAATTAAGATAAAATTGTAATAAACAAATTTCCCTGTCTTAAATAAACGTAGAAAAATGAAAGAAAAGTTAGATAGCTCAACCCATAGACGGCAATCCCAGCCGTAATTAGTATAACAGATGACGAATGAACGGATTGAGTATGTGTATGAAAGTGCGAGAAGAATAAATGCGAGAACTGGTATGAATCAGGCTCAAGATAGGAAAAGGCTCCGATAACGTTGGAGGTACTAGATATTAAAAAAAAAAAAAAAAAAAAAAAAAAAAAAAAAAAAAAAAAAAAACCTAACCTAACCTAACCTAACCTAACCTAACCTAACCTAACCTAACCTAACCTAACCTAACCTAACCTAACCTAACCTAACCTAACCTAACCTAACCTAACCTAACCTAACCTAACCTAACCTAACCTAACCTAACCTAACCTAACCTAACCTAACCTAACCTAACCTAACCTAACCTAACCTAACCTAACCATTCGCGCTCGAACCGCGGTCGAGAGCGCCACGAAAAAAGGCCAGTCCACGCTCGAAAAATCACTAAAAATAGTAATTTTACTGTTTTTACAACGTGCTATACATCAAAAGACGCGGAAAGTGACGGCGCACACGCCAGTGAAAACCGCGCAGTGCTAAGTGTTGTGGCCAAAAAGTTATTGGCGAAAAAGTGGTTTTTCGTAGAAATTTCAAACTTAAAAGTGATACGTCTCGCGATTTTGATTGACGACCTGCATGTTTTCAATTGTGGAACGGAGGCCAGCCTGGTGCTCTACATCCCTGCCGACTTGCAGATTTTTCCTGTGCAGGACGACGGAGTAATCGCCAGAAAAATAAAAACCACGTGGCGGCGTGGTCAGTGACCCCGTGCCGCTACGCAATTTTCAAGGACGAGATCCCAAGGACGCCGTGGAGTGCAGCCGGGAGGCACCTTCAAAACAGAATTTGGACCTATTTTGACGGAGATAGAGACTCGAAAGTTTTTGTGCTGTTCAGTTTTTTCTTGTAAGTGTTTTTATTTTATTTCTGCAGTGACAACATAGGTTTATTTTTTGTGTATTTGTGGCCCCTATGTTGTCAAACATTTTTGTGAAAAATTTAGATTTTTAAGACAAGCGGTTTCCGAGCGCGAATTTTTAGATTAAGATTACCAACCGCAAAAAGACTCAAACGCTGGTTTCTCGGAAACGGTGAGAGATAGCTTAATTTTAAGACCAGCCTGCATATATTATATATATAATATATGTTGGCTCCCCCCAAATTTAATATTCTATGTTGACCCGCCAAAAATTTTTTCTTTAAAATTTTTAATATTTTTAAATTTTTACTTTTCCCTAGGAAAAGGCTTAAATTGTAAAACTTTTTGTAGTATTTGTTATTATATAAATAGATTGCGTTAAATAATTGTCAACCCCTCCCTTCCCCCACCCCCCCTTTCTTAGTAAAAAATTATTTTTATCTTAGTCTTAGGTTATACTTAGGTAAATTAATCTATATCTTTAGTCCCTAGTTTTCCCCCCAGAAATCCGCTTTTACTATCCCCCTCCTCTAATTAATCCCCCCCTTAATAAATTTTTAAAAAATTCAGAACTCTCAGATCTTATCTGACATAGTTAGATATTTTCAAAACCTCATATCTCGAGAACCATAGCATTAATCGTAAAGCGGTATTCTATACTCAATAAGATTTGTTTCGACCTGCTCTCTAAGACACTAAAATTGACTCTAGGTAGAGTCAACTTTAATTGGACAAAACGCACAGAGCACTTACCTGCTCACTTACCTGTGTACCGACGCTGGTTGGCTGAAGCTGAACCTGAAAAGATAACATAGTGTTAGAAATTTATAAAACTTTTACAAACTTTATTTTATTCAGATTTTATTTATTTTTGACTTTAAATTTTGTGTTTCATCGTATTTTGTATTTACTTATTGTATAGCTTTTGTCAAATATGTTCGGAATCCGTACGCCCATCAAAAAGGCACAAGAGGCTGTAGATCCCGACACCCACAAGTCCCCTGATTTGACAGAGAAGGCAGGACCTTCACAAGAATTGACCGAGACCTCCAATGTGAGGCGCAGCATTGGAGAGTGGGAATCGGGAAAAACAGACACCCAACCTAAGTCCTCCCCGAAAAAGATGATGCCGGCTCCGGGACTTCCCAAACCAAAACCACAGACCATGCTCTCCCAGGAGAGTCGAATGGCGCGCAGAACATCTACAGACGCGGTGAGAAGTCCGTCAAAGCCGGAGAAACCCAAACACGCCAACAGAGTGGCAGAAGCTCAAGCCTGCTTGAAGAAAGCAAAAGAACAGCTGGGCAGTGCGCGCAACCTAAGGACCGACATTAAAACTGAGGTCACCTTAGCAGTGGAGCGACTGTACCAACTTGTGAAAGAGGCGGAGGGAGGGAAAGGGAAAGATGGAGAGAACCAAAACAGGAGGCGGGGGAGGGAGGGAGAGGAGGAACCACTGGTCTCTCCTCCCCCTCTCCCCTCTGCATCCAGAACGGAACCCGAAGCAGAGTTAATGAGGAGACTGGATGAGCACAGTAAGCTCATTAAAGAAAGTAACGAGAGGATGGAAGGGCTAAAGGAAGCGATGACCAAGCAACAAAAGGTCTTGGAGGAGATGACGTACGCGAGTGTGGCAGCTGGTCCTACGAAGAGGCAGCCTGTGAGTCAGACTGCGCTACATTCCGTAGTCATATCCTCGAAAGACGAGACTGAGACTGGGGAGGAGGTACTGAATAGGGTTAGAGAAGCAGTAAATGCAAGGGATGGATGGGTCAAGGTGGATAGAGTTAGGAAGGCTAAGGACAGAAAAATTATTGTTGGATGTAAAACTGAAGAAGAGAGGCAAAAAGTGAAGGAAAGACTAAAGAAAGCGGAGTCTCACCTTTGTGTTGAGGAAGTCAAAAACAAGGATCCACTTCTGATTCTCAAGGACGTTCTACAGTACAACAAAGACGAAGACGTCTTAAGCGCCCTGAGAAATCAGAATGGTCATATCTTTGGAAACCTCAACACAGAGGAGAGCCGGATTGAAGTCCGATTCAGAAAGAAAGCGAGGAACCCCTACGCATGTCATGTCGTGCTGCGTGTATCTCCGAAGGTATGGAACCTGCTGGTTGAGGCGGGGGAGGTCCATATTGACCTCCAAAGAATTAAAGTGGCTGACCAGTCTCCCCTAGTGCAGTGTTCGCTGTGCCTGGGATACGGGCATGGCAGGCGCTACTGCAAGGAAACAATCGCAAAGTGCAGCCATTGCGGAGGCCCGCACATGAAGACAGAATGCGCGGACTGGCTCGCCGGAACAGCACCAACCTGCTGCAATTGCAGACATGCCAAACTAGACGCAACGGAGCACAACGCCTTTAGCCAAGAGTGTGCGGTGAGGCGGAAGTGGGATGCCTTGGCGCGTGCCACTGTGGCATATTGCTAAGGGCGTCAATACGGCAGACAAACTCCGGAACTCCACCATCAGAAAACCCTATTTAGTTGCCCAGGCAAATCTCCAAAGAAAACAGCTAGCAACAAATGAGCTTATGATAAAGGCAAGTGAACGAGAGATAGCTTTTGCGCTGCTTCAGGAACCGTATGTGGGTGGGGCGAAAAGTATGAAGAGCTATAGAGGCGCTAGAATTTACCAGAGCACTGAACAAGGAGAAGGGAACGTTAAAGCAGCAATAGCTGTTTTCAATCACGAGCTCGACGTTCTGCAATGCCCGAAACTCACCACAAAAAACATCGCGGTAGTGAGGATCCGTACCAGTGCCTGGGAGATAGCAGTTGTCTCTTACTACTTCGAGCCAGACCAGCCCATAGAGCCGTACCTGGAGCAGCTCAAAAAGATTGAAGAAGAGCTTGGGCCAACAAAAGTCATAATGGGGGGCGATACAAACGCAAAAAGCCCGTGGTGGGGCAGTAAAGTAGTGGATCATAGGGGAGAAGAAATGGCTGGGGCGTTGGAAGACATGGGCTTGCAGGTACTCAACGAGGGCGACACTCCTACGTTTGACACCATCAGAGGCAACCAGGCTTACACTAGCCACGTAGACGTGACGGCCTGCACTGAAGACCTGCTCAGCATGGTGGAGGACTGGACAGTCGAAGAAGACCTTGTAAGTTCGGACCACAACGGAATAACCTTCAAAATTAAACTTGTTAAATCAGCAGGGACAAGTGTAGAAAGAACAACCAGAATATATAACACCAAAAAAGCAAATTGGAACCAGTTTTATGAAAAACTGGATCAATTAAAACTAGAAAATAACATAAATAAAACAGAAATGGGAAAAATCAGTAGCAGACAAGAGTTAGAAGAAACAATAAATAAATATATGATCATAGTTAAGCAAGCATGCGAAGAAGCGATACCTAAAAAGAAAACAAAAGAAAAACTTACCTTGCCGTGGTGGTCCGATGAACTTGCTCACATGAAGAAGAAGGTCACCACTATGAGGCGTAGAATCCGATGTGCAGCGCCGGTCCGGAAAGCGAAGGTCATCCAAGAGTACCTGCAAGAAAAGGAAAACTATGAGAGTGAAGCCAAAAAGGCCCAAATAGAAAGTTGGAAAGGTTTCTGTGAGAGACAGGATAGGGAGGGACTCTGGGAAGGAATCTACAGGGTAATAGGAAGAACGACGAAAAGACAAGAAGACCTGCCCCTGGAAAAAGACGGAAAAACACTGGACCCTGGAGAGTCCGTCAGATTGTTGGCTGAGACTTTCTATCCTGAAGATAATGAAAGTGGAGAAAACGCAATCCATAGGCAGACTAGAGAAACAGCGAACAAGGTAAACGTTTGGAGCCATGATGAAAAACATGACCCACCGTTTACACAGGAAGAGCTACGCTCTGCCACGGAAAGTTTTAATCCGAAGAAAGCCCCAGGAGCCGATGGATTCACAGCTGATATCTGCAGACGCGTCGTGCTGTGTGACTTGGAACTAAACCTTGCGATGATGAATAAATGCCTGGAACAGCATCACTTCCCCAACATCTGGAAGGAGGCTACTGTGGTAGTCCTCAGGAAGCCGGGTAAGGATACTTATACAAACCCCAAGTCCTACAGGCCCATTGGCCTTCTTCCGATGATGGGCAAGATTCTGGAGAAGGTAGTTGTTAAAAGGCTAAAGTGGCACCTGCTCCCAAAGATGAGCCCTCGCCAATACGGCTTTATGCCCCAAAAGAGCACCGAGGACTCCCTTTATGATCTGATGAAATACATACGCGAAAAGCTGGAACGTAAAAAACTTATCACAATGATATCACTAGACATAGAGGGAGCCTTCGACAGCGCATGGTGGCCCGCTATCAGAGCACGGTTGGCCGAGGAGGAATGCCCTGTCAACATACGTAGACTAATTGACAGCTACCTACAAAACAGAAAGGTGAGAGTTAGGTACGCGGGAGAGGAGCACACGAGAAGTACCAACAAAGGATGTGTGCAGGGTTCAATTGGCGGTCCCATCCTGTGGAACCTTCTTCTAGACCCTTTGCTAAAAGATCTAGAAACGCGGGGCGATTACTGCCAGGCCTTTGCTGATGACGTGGTATTGATCTTCGATGGAGACACGGCACTGGAGGTTCAGAGACAAGCAAATGCCGCTCTCGCCCATGTTCAGGAGTGGGGTGTCAAAAACAAGCTGAAATTCGCTCCACACAAGACAAAAGCTATGCTTATTACGCGGAAGTTAAAATACGACACACCATTGCTGAGGATGGGAGGGGTCGACATAGGCATGTCTCCTGAAATAAAAATTTTGGGCCTCACTATAGATCACAAGCTCACTTTCAATAGCCACGTCGCAGAGGTCTGCAGGAAAGCCCTGAACATATATAAGAAACTCTCCAGAGCGGCAAAGGTTAGCTGGGGGCTTCACCCAGAAATTGTAAGAATTATTTATACAGCAACAGTAGAGCCAGTTATTATGTACGCAGCTAGTGCCTGGGTGCAGGCATCGGATAAACTGGGGGTGCAGAGGAAACTCAACGCAGTGCAGAGGAGTTTTGCTCAGAAACTTTGTAGGGCATACCGCACCGTCTCACTAAACTCGGCACTCGTTCTGGCCGGGATACTACCACTTGACCTCAGGATAAAAGAGGCAGCAGCTCTTTACGAGGCTAAGGGTGGGGTACCCCGGCTAGGACTAGGAGACCGAGAGGTGGAGCGGCTGGTGCCGTATACCAAGATGGAGCATCCGGCAGAACATATGAGCCTGGAGTTCGTAAGCCTGTTAGACCAACAACAAGTGGACGACCACAACGACCAAGCAGTCAGAATTTTCACCGATGGTAGCAAGATTGATGGTGAGGTTGGGGCAGCGTTATCCTTTTGGAATGGCGCAACCGAAACCAAAGCCATCAAACTCAAACTACCATCCTACTGCACGGTCTATCAGGCGGAACTCCTGGCCATATGTAAGGCCACAAGGGTTATCCTCAAGCGCACAGAGGGCACCTTTGGTATATATAGTGACTCGAGATCGTCGTTAGAGGCAATAACAAACCTTAGTTCCCTTCATGCCTTGGTGGTAGAGGCCAGGAGAAACATCAAGGAAGCCCGACTCCAGAATAAGGTCGTAACCCTATTCTGGATCAAAGCTCATGCAGGACTTGAAGGGAACGAGCGTGCCGATCAATTGGCTAGGGATGCGGCGCACAACATCAAAAGAAAACCCGATTACGACTGCTGCCCGGTTTCATTCGTCAAGCGACAGATCCGTTTGGAGTCGCTTGAGGAATGGAACCGAAGGTACTCGTCTGGTCAAACGGCCGCAATCACAAAAATGTTTTTCCCGGACGCCGTAGAGGCCTACAAAATTATCAGGAAGATTCGGCCCACTGGCGTCGTAACACAGGTAATGACAGGGCATGGTGGGTTCTCCGAATACCTGAACCGGTTCAAGCGTAAAGAGAGCCCATCGTGCATTTGTGAACCCGGTAGGAACGAAACGGTACCGCACATTTTGTTAGAATGCCCCGCGTATGGTCGTGAGAGATATGAGGTAGAACAGGAAATGGATACGAAAGTAACATTTGAAAGTATCCACGAGATAATGGAGGACGAGGAAAACCGTCAGAAGTTTTTAAAATATTGTACCAACATTACAAATAAAGTAATAATAAGAAATAAATAGTTTAAGAAAAATATGATGCATATATATATAATGTATATATATACTAAGCATAATATAAAACAATTGTCTAAGAATAGGAAAATAAGACAAAATTGTACACATAAAATAACCTGTTAAACGATCGTATCTGTAACTGCCCAAAAAAAACATGTATATTGAATAAGTTATAAAATAAGAATATAAGAATATAGAAATAAGTATGTATTAATGTAATTATGAAACAATTTAAATAAAAGGATTTCCCTTAAGAACTCCCCCAATAAAGTAAAAGATCCCTACCCCGATTCCAATAGAATAAGAAATTGATGAATGAAAGAGATAATAAGAATGAAAGAAGACGGACAAAAGACTCTGACATTTGTCAGAGGAAAGGAGAAAAAAAAAAAAAAAAAAAAAAAAAAAAAAAAAAAAAAACCTAACCTAACCTAACCTAACCTAACCTAACCTAACCTAACCTAACCTAACCTAACCTAACCTAACCTAACCTAACCTAACCTAACCTAACCTAACCTAACCTAACCTAACCTAACCTAACCTAACCTAACCTAACCTAACCTAACCTAACCTAACCTAACCTAACCTAACCTAACCTAACCTAACCTAACCTAACCTAACCTAACCTAACCTAACCTAACCTAACCTAACCTAACCTAACCTAACCTAACCTAACCTAACCTAACCTAACCTAACCTAACCTAACCTAACCTAACCTAACCTAACCTAACCTAACCTAACCTAACCTAACCTAACCTAACCTAACCTAACCTAACCTAACCTAACCTAACCTAACCTAACCTAACCTAACCTAACCTAACCTAACCTAACCTAACCTAACCTAACCTAACCTAACCTAACCTAACCTAACCTAACCTAACCTAACCTAACCTAACCTAACCTAACCTAACCTAACCTAACCTAACCTAACCTAACCTAACCTAACCGAGTCGCGCTTCGAACGCCGTCGAAAGCGCCACGAAAATAAGCCGTTCCGCACGCGAAAAATCGTAAAAATAGGTTTTTTCGCGAGTTTTTAACAGTGTAATACGTCAAAAAACGCGTTGTGCCGAGGCGCACACGGCTGTGAAAACCGTGTCGCTCTATGTGATTTTTTGTGGAAGTTGTGACCAAAAAAGTGAAATTTTTAAAAATTTTGAACTTTAAAGTTGATTTTCTCAAAATCTACAGCGACGACCCTATTATTTTATTTGACCTGCGGACGACTCTCCAAAAGCTCTACAAATTTGACACCTTTGCCGATTTTTTCCATTCACCCACGTGGAAATATCGGCAAAAAAACAAGTAACCACGTGGCACGTGCTCGAGGATCCAGGGTTGCTGGGATTGATTGTTCATCGAATTCACCTGCGGGAAACTCAAGGAAGAAAATCACCACTTTTTGAATTGCTCCAAGTGGTCTAATCCAGAAGTTATAGCGGAAACAGTGAATTTTCCAAAAATTTTGAAACTTCATCTCCAAAATTCTCAAGATCTGCAGCGACAACCTATACATTTTATATGCTCATCTGATGCACTTCCACGAGCTCTACAAAATTGACGTATTTGTTGATTTTTTCCGTGCACACGCACGGAAATAACGGCAAAAAAACAAAAAACCACGTGGCACGAGGTGGAGGAACCAGGACAGCTGGAAACACAAGTTCTTCTGGAGTTCGTGAGGACAAACCCAAGAAGCTGAAAGGCGTTTCCAGAACAAAGCTAGGTTAGTTATCTGCTAAGTTATTCCAATTTTAAGCAATTCCCGCACTTAAACTCTACTATATTGAACATAAAGATCTCTAAAAATATACAACTTGTAAATTGTTACTCAGACTATTAAATTCCATTTAAATTAAAAATATCAGATTTTTAGCCCTTAAGGATCCAGAGATATAAATTTTTAAAAGTTTCTTTTGTTCATAACACAGGCGGAAAAAGTGTTTTTTAAAATTTTCTTTTTAAAACAGATAGTCCAAATTTCATTTACAATTTTAATAATTTTTCAAAATTTTTTAGTAATAAAATAAGATTTTTGTAGAATATTTTAAAATTGGAAATTGTTAAATTATCAAAATATTATAATTTAATACTGTCATCTAATAGGCTTCTTTGACTTAGTTTAAACACTGAAAACCGCACGTCTCTACGATTTAAATTGACCGTTCTATGACCTCTCAAATTTCAGCGGCCATTTTGTCCGCCATTTTGGAAATTTTACAACGGTTATAACTTTGGCTCTAGACATCGTAGCGAGCTGTGGTTTTCAATACAGGTTCGAGCTACCCTTGCTCTACCTGGATATTTAACTTTGAACTCTATGTAGAGCACAAATTTTTTATTTTTATTTTTTGACATAATTTGACCACTGCAGCAAGGAACAGGCTGCTCTTAGTACTAGGGAGGAAACCGCGAGTCTCTAGGTCGAAAACTGACGAAGTTGCGAGAGTTTAGAATATTTGGCGCCATTTTGATCCGCCATTTTGAAAAATTTTGGAGCGACGTAACTTCTGCACCGTTACACCTGGAGCATCGCGGTTTTCTTTACTCAACTGTGCGCCGCTTCCTTTGTCTATTTTTTAGGGACCCGACTCTACATAGAGTCTCTACCATCTTGAACCAAAGGGGATGGTGAGGTTGTAGTTTTTAAAGAGCAATCAATTTTAGTGGAAACCCCAGTTTCGTAGGAGCTAAATTGAGAGAGATACGGGCTTTTTCATAATTGGCGGCCATTTTGTCCGCCATTTTGAAAAACTTTACAACCCAATATCTCGGTAACGGAAGCTCCGATCTTGACCTGGTTTTCTGCATAGTCAAGTGCATCTCGGGACCTATCAAACCTTTAGTATAAATCTGCTCTACATAGAGCAAAAAATTTTTTGTTTCTGCAAATCGACAGGGGAAAACATTGAGCAAGTACAGACTCCAAACCAACTTGTAGGAGAAAGGGCAAAGGTAGAGTTGTGCAGTGCATCTCTCTGGTAGAGCTACTGCGACTTACCTTTTACGTACCCTGCCTTGAATCGGCAACCACAGCGCGCCTTCCCTGCAGACCTGAAACAAAAATACAGATTAAAAAGGGGTATCAAAAAAATAGAGAACTATTTACAACTTTTACAAACTTCTAATTGACTTATATCTCTATCTTTGTTATATAAAATTTAATTACACCACATTTGTACAATTGACATAGGCGCCTTTACACGCCATTTTAGACTTAGACGAGACCTACCTCGTTATGTTCAGGACTCCAAACCCCAAACACCTTCCCACATCGAAAGAAACCTCCAGAATGTGCGAGGAAGCTAAAACATCGACAGAGAGGGCAAACCCCTCCACCAATCAGGAGGAGCAGCCGAATAGAGTCCGGCTGAGTGTTGGAGAGATCGAGGCGCGCGCTGCGATGTCGTCGCCGACGCCGACCGCTCCAGGACAGTCGGCAGCGGGTCTGACCAGGGCAATCATGCCCCCATTAGAAACCAACGACAAAGCTAACACGCGGAGCGCAGCAGCGTCGGTGATTATCACAGGCGACTCAAGGCCCCCATCATCAAAACACCAGAGCGAGAAGCACCCCACCGCCGTCAACAGCATAGGCGAGGGGAGCGTGGCCACGGGGAAGGATGTAACTAAGCCCCCAATTCCCCTGACACCGGAGATTACGATTGCCGAATACCTCGAGGTGTCGCCGCCACCACGCGCCGCGTCATGCCGGCTGGCGGTGAACCCACCAAGAGCGGCGACATCTCCGGTTGGCTCCGTTGCCAGGATTGGATCGCGCGCTGCGGCGGTGGCGACGACGTCCGCGAACTCCCCGAAGAGGAGCAGGATAGTTGAAGCACGAAACTGTGTCACGAAAGCGAAAACTCTTCTGGGAAACAGCCGCAATCTGAAAACAGAAATAAAAACAGAGGTTAGCAATTTAGTGACAAGGCTCTACGCAATAATTAAGGAGTTGGAAGGAGAATTAAAAGGAAAAAAGAAGACCGAAGAGGGGGGAGGGGTGGAGGAGGATAGGGAACAGAAAGCCTCTTCCCAGTCCTCCCCCGCTCCTCTTCCCTTACCGGTGGAGTACCTGGAAAGGATGGAGGAGCACAGCAAACTCCTCCAGGAAAGTAAGTCGGAGATGATAAAGCTCACTGACGCTCTACAAAAGCAGAGAGAGCTGCTGGACAGTGGAGGCACGTATGCAAGCATCGTGGCAGGACCATCGAGGAGACAGCCACTAGAGAGCTCAACGATGCACTCCATTGTAGTGACCTCCAAGGATGAGCAGGAGACCGGAGAACAGGTTTATGAAAGGATAAGGAAGACGGTAAACGCAAAGGAAGAAGGAGCGAAAATAGACAGAATAAGGAAGGCTAGGGACAGAAAGATAATTATAGGATGTACAAGCGAAGAAGAAATGAATAGGGTTAGGAAAAGAATAGAAAATAACGGGCAGCTAAACACAGAGGTAATAAAAAATAAGGATCCGCTCATCATCATGTATGGTGTGCTAAATAGCAACACCGACGAAGACATAATGAGCGCTATCCGGCATCAAAATAAGAACCTCTTGCGGGAAGTGGGTAAGGATGAGGACCGTATCGAGATACGGTACCGCCGAAAGGCCCGAAACCCCCTCACTTCGCACGTAGTACTCAAGGTGTCTCCCCGAATCTGGCAAAGCCTGACTCACGCAGGGGCTGTACACGTAGACATGCAGAGGATCAGGGTCGCCGACCAGTCCCCTCTAGTGCAGTGCTCGCGCTGCCTGGGGTACGGACACGGGAAGCGGTACTGCACCGAAGCTGTGGACGTGTGCAGCCACTGCGGTGGGGACCACCTTAAGACAGAGTGTCCGGATTACCTGACTGATGCCCCCCCCAGCTGTGTGAACTGCATCAAGGCCAAGTCAACCAAAGTGGAACATAACGCCTTTAGCGATGACTGCCCGGTGAGGCGCAAGTGGGACACACTTGCGAGATCCACCGTGGCGTACTGCTAAAGTTGCTGAGGGCGTCCACTACAAGATAATACAAGCCAACCTGAAGAAAAAACAACTCGCGACGGACGAAGCCTTCATGGAGGCTGTACAACGTAAGGCCGCGGTTGTCTTACTTCAAGAACCCTATGTAGGAGCTCCAGGTCGACTCAAGATGTATCCAGGTGTAAGGGTTTACCAGAGCACTGAACACGGAGAAGGGATTGTGAAGGCGGCGATAGCTGTCCTAGATCCCACACTCGACGTTATCCAATACCCGCAACTCACCACTAAAAACATCGCAGTGGTGGGGATCCGAACCAGTGCCTGGCAGATCACCGTGGTCTCCATCTATTTTGAAGGAGCGAAGCCCTTACCGCCTTACCTGGATCATCTCACCAGAATAGCCCAAGAGCTAGGGACAAAAAGGCTCGTAATCGGTGGCGACGCGAACGCATGGAACACCTGGTGGGGGAGCGCAAAGACCATGGCTAGGGGCGAAGAGATGCAGGAGCTGATCGATGAGCTGCAACTGCAGGTGCTCAACAACAACGATTCAACCCCGACCTTTGACGAACTTAGAGGTGACAAGCGATACACAAGCCACGTGGATATCACAGTCTGCTCTGAAGACCTGATCCCCCTGGTGGAAGACTGGAAGGTAGTGGAGGGTATGACGAGCTCCGACCACAACGGCATTACATTCAAAATTCGACTACACAAATCTTCCGGTACACACATCACACGCACAACACGGCTCTACAATACTAAAAAGGCAAATTGGGAAGAGTTTCATGAGAAACTGACCCAATTTAAAACAGAGCACCACCTTACACAAGAAGAAGTAGAGCATACACACAATAAAGAACAAATAGACACAATCATACACAGATACACACAAGCAATCACACATGCATGCAAACACTCCATACCTGTTAAAAAACAAACAAATACACTTACCTGGCCGTGGTGGTCTGAGAAGCTTGACCAGCTCAGGAGGGAGGTTAACACCAGAAGGAGAAGAGTCCGATGTGCTGCGCCTTGTCGAAGGTCGAGGGTTGTTGAAGAGTACCTGCAAAAGAAAACTGAATATGAGCAGGAATGTAGTAGGGCGCGAACGCAGAGCTGGAAGGAGTTCTGTTGTAGGCAGGACAGGGAAGGGGTATGGGACGGGATATATAGGGTTATAGGGAGAACAAGAAGCCGAGAAGAGGATCTTCCACTCCAAGTCGAAGGAGAAGTATTGGACGCAAAATCATCAGCGACAATCTTGGCCGACACCTTTTACCCGGAGGACTCTATCGAACTCGACACTGAAGATCATCGCAGAATCAGGATAGAAGCTGAAAGAGTGAATACTGGAGGACAAGATGATCCCTGTGATCCACCATTCACAATGACAGAGCTACATTCTGCGATGAACGCCTTCAACCCCAAAAAGGCCCCTGGAGCAGATGGCTTCACGGCCGATATATGTAGAGAGGCGATTAAACACGACCCAGAGTTTGTGCTGTCGTGTCTGAACAAGTGCCTAGAGTACGGCCATTTTCCAACGCTCTGGAAGGAGGCCACCGTCATTGTCCTTAGGAAACCAGGCAAGGATTCCTACACATCCCCCAAGTCTTACAGGCCAATCGGACTTCTCCCAGTAATGGGGAAAATCTTCGAGAAGATGACTGTCAATCGTTTAAAGTTTCATCTGGTACCTCGAATCAGCCCACGTCAGTTCGGATTTATGCCCCAGAAGAGCACCGAGGACGCCCTGTATACCCTGATGCGGCACATCTATGAGAAGCTGGATCAGAAGCGACTCATAGCCGTGGTGTCGCTCGATATAGAGGGCGCCTTCGACAGTGCATGGTGGCCAGTCATCCGAGTTCGACTGGCTGAGGAAGGGTGCCCAATCAACATAAGGAAACTCATTGACAGTTATCTTCAAGATCGAAGAGTAAGAGTCCGATACTCCGGACAGGAGTACGCCAAGAAGACAGAAAAGGGGTGTGTCCAAGGATCAATAGGCGGACCCCTCCTCTGGAACTTGCTGCTGGACCCACTGCTGAAAGACCTTGCGGAGAGAAGGGAGTATGTGCAGGCATTTGCTGACGATGTAATACTTGTTTTCGATGGTGAGACCGCACTGGAAATTGAAGAACATGCCAATGCCGCACTCGAATGTGTCCGAGCGTGGGGAGTCCGTAATAAAATGAAGTTTGCGCCACACAAAACCACAGCAATGGTAATAACGCGCAAACTAAAGCATGACACCCCCCGCTTGAGCATGGGCGGGATCGACATTGCCACGTCTAACGAAATGAAGGTGCTAGGACTCACCATCGACAACAAGTTGACATTTAACACGCACGTCAGGAATGTGTGCCGTAAAGCTCTACACTTCTCGAAACAGTTGTGCCGAGCCGCAAAAGTGAGTTGGGGCCTACAACCAGAAATTGTACGTATAATGTACACTGCGGTGGTAGAGCCTACAATCATGTATGCGGCTAGCGTGTGGGCACCGGCGACGAGGAAGCAAATGGTCCGGAAAGAGCTGGATGCCGTACAACGCGGAATAGCACAAAAAATCATTAAAGGGTACAGGACAGTATCCCTCAACTCTGCGCTGCTGCTCGCCGGGTTGCTTCCGCTGGACATAAGAATCCGCGAAGCAGCCTCACTTTATGAAATAAAGAGAGGCTATTCCCGGAGAGCAGTAGGAGACCGCGAGATTGAGACACCTGCGTTGTACGGAGAAATACCACACCCAGCACGACTACTGAAGCACCAATTCGCACGCGTGGAGAACGGTGCAGCGCTCGACGAGTGTATCAGCGAAGGCCTCAATATTTACACTGATGGCAGTAAAATAGATGGAAAAGTTGGTGCCGCACTATCAATATGGAATGGTGCGGCGGAAACCGGCACACGCAAGCTAAAACTCGACGAGCGCTGCACAGTTTATCAAGCGGAACTGCTTGCTCTCTCAGAGGCCGTGAAGGAAGCCATGAAGAGGCCCTGCTCATCTTGCAGCATCTTCTGCGATTCTCGTTCCGCACTCGAGACTGTCGTCAACAACTTTTCTCTCCATCCTCTAGCGGTTGAAATCCGTGATAACCTACGTGTGCTCGACAGCCGATCAAAAACAGTCAAACTGTTTTGGATCAAAGCACACGTGGGGATGGAGGGAAACGAGAGAGCGGACGAACTCGCGAAGGATGCTGCACTCAAGCTCAAAAAAAGGGCAGACTACGGCAGCTGTCCAGTTTCATTTGCCAAGAGCGCCATACGGGGCGGCTCTCTTGTCGAATGGAACGACAGATACCATACGGCTGCTCAGGGATCCGTTACTAAAGTGTTCTTCCCCGATGCGATTAATGCACATAAAACCGTAAGGCAGATAGGTCCCGAAGGCATATTGACACAATTGTTCACGGGGCACGGCGGGTTCTCCTCATACTTGCACCGTTTCAAGTGTAAGGAGAGTCCGTCGTGTATATGCGACCCTGACGTAGAGGAAAGCGCCCTGCATGTAATCGTCGACTGCCCAGTATACGGGCATCGTCGATTTGAAACAGAAATTATAATAAATACAGAAATAAAAATAGCAAACTTATGTACAATAATAGAAAATAAAGACGTTAGACTTAGATTTTTAGGGTTTTGTGTATATGTGTTAAATAAAGTAGTAAATAGAAATAAAATGTTAAAATAGTAGCACTGCTGCACAATTAAATTTGTGCAGGCAGCAGCATCACTGTAAATTAGATATTAAATAGCCCGAAATTGAAATGTCATTATAGATTAGTAAGTAAGAAAATTGTAAATAGATAGTAGATAGCTATAAGTTGAAATGTTGTAGTAGTGAACAAAAGATATTATTGTCAACTTATTTAAATAAAGAAATCCTAACCCGTATCATATAAGGTAGCTAGATAGAATAGGTAAAATATTTGAATGTGGACGAATATGAGAAAGAAACAGGATGAGGAATGAAAGTACGAGAGGCATAAAAGACTGAACTGGAATGAAAGGGTAGAGTTAACACAGGCTCCGACTAAGTTGGAGGTAGGTTGAAAAAAAAAAAAAAAAAAAAAAAAAAAAAAAAAAAAAAAAAAAAAAAAAACCTAACCTAACCTAACCTAACCTAACCTAACCTAACCTAACCTAACCTAACCTAACCTAACCTAACCTAACCTAACCTAACCTAACCTAACCTAAACTAACCTAACCTAACCTAACCTAACCTAACCTAACCTAACCTAACCTAACCTAACCTAACCTAACCTAACCTAACCTAACCTAACCGAAGTAATCAGGACCATCTACACGGCAGTGGTAGAGCCCACAATTATGTACGCTGCAAGTGCATGGGCGCCTGCAACAAATAAGATCTGCGTGAAGAAAGAGCTCGAAACGGTGCAGCGTGGCTTTGCGCAGAAAATTATTAAAGGATACAGAACTGTCTCACTAACCTCGGCGCTATTACTGGCTGGGTTGCTTCCACTGGATATCAAAATCCGGGAAGCAGCCTTGCTTTATGAGACGAAGAAAGGCCACACCCAGCAAGTAATAGGAGACCGAGAAATTGAGACACCAGTGCCTTACGCAGCCATGCCACACCCAGCGCTTCAGCCGGAGTTGGCGTTCACCTGCCTGGAGGACGTGGCAGCATTGGACCAGAACCTCAACAGCTGCCTTAACATCTTTACAGATGGAAGCAAAATCGAGGGAAAAGTCGGCGCCGCATTATCCATCAGAGAAGGCGACACCGAAATTAGTACCCGAAAGTTGAGGCTGGATGAATGCTGCACCGTCTACCAGGCAGAATTGCTGGCTCTGGCTGAAGCTACAAAGGAAGCACTGAAAAGGCGAAAGCCCAGCTGCAGCATTTTCAGCGATTCGCGCTCAGCTCTCGAGACAGTTACCAACTTGTGTTCTCCCCATCCCCTCGCAGTCCAAATAAGAGCACACATACTTGAGCTTAGACAAGATAACAAAATACTGAGCCTATTTTGGGTAAAAGCTCACGCGGGGTTGGAGGGGAACGAAAGAGCCGATGAGCTGGCAAAATGCGCAGCGCTGCAGCTGAAAACAAGGCCGAAATACGACAGCTGTCCGGTTTCATTCGCAAAGCGTGCAATTCGACGAGCCTCGCTTTGCGAGTGGAACCAACGCTACGTAAGCGCTGAACAAGGTGCGACCACAAGGGTGTTCTTTCCAAGCGCAATTAGGGCGTACCGACTAGTCAAAACTTTATCATTGAGTCCCGTCACGGTCCAACTCTTCACAGGACACGGCGGATTCTCCTCGTACTTGCATCGGTTTAGGTGCAAGGAGAGTCCATCGTGCCTTTGTGACCCGGATGTCGAAGAGAGCGTTTTACACCTGGTTATTAATTGCCCCAGATTTGGAAGAGAAAGATATTATTTAGAACAAGAAATAGATATAGATATATGTAAGGAAAATTTGTTTATTATATTAGAAGATAAGAACATAAGATATAAATTTTTAGATTTTTGTGAGAAAGTTGTTAAAATAGCTATAATTAGAAATAAGTAAAAATAAAGGGTCACAACTATATAATTCATATTATATAAATATGTGCCCTGAAAATGTTATGACAGTAGATTAAGAAATATGTAATAATTTTAAAGAAATAAAGAAATTTGTGAACTGTCTCTTGATTCCCCTGTAGCCTATAAAAAAGGAAGGAGGATAGATAGAATAAATAAAGAACGAATGGATTCTTATTATAAATTTGTCTTAATTTCAATAAAATTTGTGCTTAATTAATATTAATCAAATTGTGTAATATAATCACCAGATAATTAATGACAAGTAATGTTTCAACTAAATTATCTAAATCGATTGTAATGTTATTTATTCAAACTAGTCAGATCAATTAAATGATACAATTAAAAAATTGGCAAAATAAACAATGTTTTAAATGAAATGATATAAAAAATTGTAAATCGGTGTGTAATATAAGTACTGTGTAGTAATGTTAATGAATTAAATGTAACCAACCCAAATTTTAATAAAATTAAAATTCCCGTTGTTGTGTTTGCATGCAAATAGGCTTAAGAATAGTAATTAAATATGTGAAATCCCAACACATATAATTTGAACCCATGACATATAAGATGGCAAATAGAAATGATATTAAATGTATAATTTAACTTTATGTCAAAATGGGAGTAGACTTCCTAGTTTTAAGTAAATTGCATTATATAGAATCAGATTAAAACGCCACATAATAAAAAGTGGCGATAGTTAGACTTAAGAAAAAAAAAAAAAAAAAAAAAAAAAAAAAAAAAAAAAAAAAAAAAAAAAAAAAAAAAAACCTAACCTAACCTAACCTAACCTAACCTAACCTAACCTAACCTAACCTAACCTAACCTAACCTAACCTAACCTAACCTAACCTAACCTAACCTAACCTAACCTAACCTAACCTAACCTAACCTAACCTAACCTAACCTAACCTAACCTAACCTAACCTAACCTAACCTAACCTAACCTAACCTAACCTAACCTAACCTAACCTAACCTAACCTAACCTAACCTAACCTAACCTAACCTAACCTAACCTAACCTAACCTAACCTAACCTAACCTAACCTAACCTAACCTAACCTAACCTAACCTAACCTAACCTAACCTAACCTAACCTAACCTAACCTAACCTAACCTAACCTAACCTAACCTAACCTAACCTAACCTAACCTAACCTAACCTAACCTAACCTAACCTAACCTAACCAGTTCCCCTCGAGCCGCGAGCCTGAGAGCCACGAATTTAAGCCGCTCCGCGTTCGAAAAATCGTTGATACGGGTTTTTCTCACCGAATTGTGCAGTGTTATACGTTTCTGGATGCGCGTTGTCGCAAGGATTACAGTGCTGAAAAAATTTTTCAAATCGGACCATTTTTGGAGACACCACACCGAAAAAACCGAAATTCCATCAAGATCTGGATCTTCGGACTGAAACGCTGCTCGTTTTTCAGCGACAACCCCCAAATTTGCAACTGCATATCGACGCGTCCTGAGGGGAACTTTGACTCAGCCGAGTCCCGGATTTTTCCTGTTTAAACTCGCTGAGTTATAGACGGAAAACCATAAAACCACGTGGCACGTGGTCCAGGTTCCAGACTTCTGGGCAAAAATCGAGGAGCAGCCGTTAGTGAGGAACTTCAAGACCTGCCAGCAGACACCTCGAGCATCAAAATTGGACCACCCCCTGGGAAGTTACAAGGTTTTGAAACTTTTATGAACTTTGACCTTTTCTATTTCTGAAATAAGATCTGTGACCCCGTATTTTTGGAATTTCAATATTAACTTTGACTATTGTTCTACCATTGTGCAAAATTTCAGATTTTTCCGATAAGCGGTTTCCAAGCTATCGTATTTATAAGATCCGCATTGAACCAGTGTGACGTCACGTGTTATTAAGTAGGTACTCTAAGAATCTTTTTCGCGCTAATTTATGACCAATCAGTAGGTAGAATACCTAGATATAGACCTTTTATTAATTTCTGTATCTTAAAATTATTATTTTTAGTTTTCTTAAAATTACTTGTACATACTATGCCTATGTACCATTTTTAGGCTCTTATTATTAATTTATATTTATTTTAATTATTTTGATATAAAAATTAAATTCCTTGATTTACGGCGAGTCATTTGAGCCCAAACGCGACATACCGCAAGCTAAGGGTTACTAAGAAAATCGTCCACAAAAAGTCAAGATTTTAGGGGTAGATTTGGGAATTTTTTAAACATAGAAGCACGTAAAATTTTTCAAAATTTCAAACGCTAAATTATTTCTTATATAGTCAAGAATTACTACGCTTTTTTCCAGATTTTTCAAGCACCAGGGGTGAGCAGGAAAAATTTTTTACTGTTTTTTTGCGGTTGTTGGTTTTACAACCCCTAACTTTAGAGAGCCCTCCCCTCAAATTTATTTGGTAACAAAATCTTTTAAAAACAAAAATATATTAAAACATTTTATTTTCTTCGCTTCAGTAATTTTCTCAGATTTTTCAGTCCCATATTTTATTTAATTTCGATTTTTCAAAAAACATCCTACCTCCCGACCAACCGCAAATAAACTTGTTTTTCATTTTGTGGCCAAACGGGGGGTGCTAGAGCAAATCTGACCATTTTATCCGGGTCCCCCCCCCCAAACCCCCCCCCCACACTATCCAGAAGCCGGATAGTCTTCAAACCCTCCTTTATCATTTGGACAAAGTTTCAACCCCCTACCCCTAAAATTGACTTTGGACTTAGAAAATTTTCGAACAACCCAAACAGAGAAATTGCATTTAAATAGTATATCCGTAGTTATTTTTCATTTTAACATTAGAATTAGGTATCTGTATAGCATAACCTATTTTTAGAAACTTTTCTGGGGGTTGCAACCCCAAATTTTTTGACTCTTGGCCAAATTTTAAAAATTCTATATCTCAGGAACCAGAGGTCCTACAGTAGTGCGGTTTTTTGCAAACTGTAGGACTTGGTTTGGACTACCTTCGAGTAGAGTCTCAAGACTCTACATAGAGTCGAAAAAATTTTTTTGGTATAAAATTTTCTTTTCAAGTCAGGGTATTTAGTGGGCTCTTGTGAACTCTAAAAAAGTGACCTTGGTAGAGTCGACTCTACATTGACAATCTTACAACTAAGAGGCTTAAAAATTTGGGATTTTTTGCCCAGTACTTCCGCAAGCCCTCCATCAAGGTCCTGACTCTAGCTAAAGCATAATATAGAGTCAATTGTAGAGTCTTATTTTATTTTATTTTTAAAATTAATTTTCTGACTTTTGAAAAATTCTGTTAATTACATACCTGCACCACACTGCCGACCAATCGAGGAGGAATAGAAACGCCATCTGAAACAGAAAATAAAATTATTAATATTTACAAAAATTTACCGACGTAAGTTTACGTCGATTTAATATACAACTTATACAAACTTACCATTTAACCTTTGACGATCCTACCTTGCCTGAACAGCACCCAAACAACCATGTTCGGTTTCCATACCCCTGTCAAGAAGAACGAAGCAGATACCGCAAAGTCACCACCTGAAAAATTAGGGATAGCAGGACCATCACGACGAACCCCGGAGAAAAGGCAGACCTCTAATGTGAGACGCAGTATTGGCGAACTAGAAGCCAAAAACCAAAAACCCGCAACCGCGCCCTCGAAAAGAACAGATGAGGCTCTAAAAGCAAAGTCAAAGACACCTTTGACAACAAGGGAAGAAACCAAAAATACCTCGAATCAAAAGAGTGGAGACAGACTGGCAGAGGCCATGATATGGGCAGACAAGGCTAAAAATGCTTTAGCCAGTTCCCGAAACACAAAAACGGATATCAAAAACGATATAACACAAGCTATTGACAAGTTGGTCAGCCTCATAAAAGAAGCAGCTAGTGTCAAGGGGCAAACAAACACGCAAGATGCAGTACAAACAAGAGTGATGGAAACAGACCAGAAGAAGATACAAATGGACGAAAACCTCATAAGGAAGCTAGAAGAACACTCAAAACTGCTGAATGAAAATAACGACAAAATAGAAAAACTTAAAGAAGCCTTAGAGAAGAACACCGAAGCTCAAGACAAGCTATCCTACGCGAGTGTAGTAGCAGCACCGTCTGTCAGACTACCGTCTGAACAGACGACCCTGCACTCCGTAGTGATAACATCGAAAGACGAGACAGAGAGCGGAGAGGACGTCCTGAACAGAATCAGGAAGGCCGTAAACGCGAAAGACGGGGGAGTATTTGTCGAAAAAATTAGGAAAGCCAAAGACCGAAAGATCATAATCGGATGCAAGACCGATGAAGACCGGCAAACAATAAAAGCACGAATCAAAAGCGCAGACGACAACCTAACTGTTCAGGAAACTAAGAACAAAAACCCACTTGTCATATTGAAGGACGTCCTCGCATATAATAGCGACGATGAGGTACTAACCGCGCTGAGGAACCAAAATAAAGGCATCATGAGAGACCTTGAAGACAAGGCCCTAAAAATAGAAGTGGCTTACAAAAGACGAACACGGAACCCCCACACGAACCACATCGTGCTGCGAGTTCCCCCATGTATCTGGAAGAGACTGATCGAAGCAGAGGTGATTCAAATAGACCTCCAGAGAGTGAGAGTACAGGACCAGTCTCCACTGGTACAGTGCTCTATCTGTCTGGGCTATGGTCATGGGAAACGCTTCTGCAAAGAGAAGACTGAAAAATGCAGCCACTGTGGGGACCCTCACATGAGATCACAGTGTCCAGATTGGCTAGCAGGCACAGCACCTACGTGCTGCAATTGCTTGCATGCCAAGAACGACAAAGTTGACCATAATGCCTTCAGCCAGGACTGTCCGATCCGAAGAAGGTGGGAAGGCATTGCGCGGGCAACTATAGCCTACTGTTAAGACCGCTCCAGTCTCACACACCCCAATGGTCAGCGCGAAGCCATACTTTGTAGTCCAGGCGAACCTGCAAAGAAAAGAACTAGCAACTCAAGAACTCATGCTAGAAGCAGGGACTTCGAAAATGGCATTCGCACTAATACAAGAACCTTACGTTGGTGCGATCAAAAGAATGAAAGACTATAGAGGAGCGAGGATCTTTCAATGCACTAAACCTGGAGAAGGCATCGTTAAAGCAGCAATAGCTGTATTTGACCAAGACATTGACGTCACCCAGTATCCCGATCTCACCACAAACAACATCGTTGTGGTGAAGATTGGTACAAGTGCTTGGGAGATCTTCGTAGTATCCTACTATTTTGAGCCGGATCAGCCAAACCTAGATCAATACCTTAACCACCTACGCAAAATATATATGAAGGCACGAAACACAAAAATAATTATTGGAGGCGATGCCAACGCAAAAAACACCTGGTGGGGAAGTAAAAAAGTGGACAGTAGAGGAGAAGACTTTTCAGCTGCTTTAGAAGAAATGAGCTTGCACGTACTCAACGAGGGCGACAAACCGACGTTCAGTACCGTAAGAGGCGACAAAACATACACCAGCAACGTAGACGTGACGGCCTGTTCGGAGGACCTGCTGAACCTGGTGGAGGACTGGAGAGTAGACGAAGGACTGACGAGCTCCGACCACAATGGAATCACCTTTAAAATTAGGCTAACTAAAGCTAAAGGAACAGATATCAAAAGAACTACAAGACTCTACAATAGTAAGAAAGCAAATTGGTCCCAGTTTCATGAGAAACTGAACCAATTGCTTGACGAGAACAAAATAACCAAAGAAACAATTACGAAAATTGACAACATTCCTAACCTAGAAAAACACGTAAAAATATATACAAACATAGTATCAAAAACATCTAATCATAGTATACCAATAAAGAAAAACCAAACAAAACTTACCTTGCCGTGGTGGTCGGAGGAACTCGCCAGTCTGAAGAAAGAAGTCACCACCAAAAGACGCCGGATCCGCTGCGCAGCGCCAGTCCGCAAAGCCAAAGTCCTCGAGGAGTACCTGCAAGCAAAGAAAATTTATGAAGAAGCAGCCAAAAGAGCACAAACGGAAAGTTGGAAAGAGTTTTGTAGGAGACAAGATAGGGAGGGTTTATGGGAGGGGATATATAGGGTAATAGGGAGGACTAGAAATAGACAGGAAGACATTCCTTTGGAAACTGAGGGACGAACCCTGGACTGTAAAGGATCCGCAAAGCTACTCGCAGAAACTTTTTACCCAGAAGACAAAGAAAGTGAAGATAGAGCTGAACACCGACAAATCAGACACACAGCCGATCATGCAAATGACTGGGTCCATGATGAACAACATGATCCAGCATTTACACAAGAAGAACTAGAATATGCGGTGAACAGCTTTAATCCCAAAAAGGCTCCTGGGGAAGACGGCCTGACAGCAGACATCTGCGCCCACGCCATCAAGCATGACTTGAAGTTGTTCCTTGCCTTGGTAAACAAATGCCTAGAGCTGCAATATTTCCCAATAATATGGAAAAAAGCCACAGTTATTGTTCTCAGAAAACCAGGCAAGGACAACTACTCACATCCCAAGTCATATAGACCTATAGGCCTTCTGCCCGTCTTAGGCAAAATCTTCGAAAAGATGTTAATAGCTAGAGTAAAGTGGCACCTGCACTCCCGGATCAGCCCCCGCCAATACGGCTTCATGCCGCAGAAGAGCACTGAGGACTCCCTCTATGTCATGATAAATTACATCAAAGAGAAACTAAACCAGAAGAAACTTATAACAGTTGTTTCACTTGACATAGAGGGAGCCTTTGACAGCGCGTGGTGGCCTGCAATCAAAGCACGATTGGCGGAGGAAAAATGTCCCGTTAACCTTAGGCGACTAATTAACAGCTACCTTCAAGATAGGAGCGTGTGCGTCAGGTATGCGGGACAGGCCTACGAGAAGAGCACAAGCAAAGGCTGCGTCCAGGGTTCAATAGGGGGGCCAATCCTCTGGAACCTGTTACTCGACCCCCTATTAAAGGGACTAGAAGAGAGAGGAGATTACTGCCAGGCGTTCGCAGATGACATCGTACTCATTCTTGATGGCGACACTGCAATAGAGGTACAGAGACAGGCCAATGCCGCTCTCGCCTATGTTCAGGAGTGGGGAGTCAAAAATAAGTTGAAATTCGCTCCACATAAAACCAAGGCCATGGTCATCACGCGGAAACTGAAATTTGACACCCCGCTCCTGAGGATGGGCGGGATAGACATCGGAATGTCAACGGAGATAAAAGTCTTGGGGCTCACGATAGACCACAAACTTACCTTTAACAGCCACGTGGCCGACGTTTGTAGAAAGGCTGCAAATATATATAAGCAGCTATCAAGAGCTGCCAAGACGAGCTGGGGTCTCCACCCCGAAATCATCCGTACAATATATGTCGCCACCGTAGAACCAATCATCTTGTACGCAGCGAGCGCCTGGGCACCGGCAGCATCAAAGTTGGGAACACAGAAACACCTGAACGCCATACAAAGGGGTTTCGCACAAAAATTGTGCAAGGCGTATCGGACGGTCTCTCTCAACTCTGCTTTGCTACTGGCCGGACTCCTCCCACTGGACCTTAGGATACAGGAGGCAGCCGCCCTGTACGAAGCCAGGAAGGGGAGGTCAGGGCCTGAGCCAGGCGGAAGGGAGATTGAGAGAATGATCCCCTATGCAGATTTCCCTCATCCCGCTGAGCATATGAGCCTGAAATTCGTAAGCCTGGTGGACCAAACTATGCTAGAAGACCACAACACACAGCAAGTCAAAATCTTTACGGACGGTAGCAGGATTGAGGGTAAAGTCGGAGCGGCCTTCTCCCTGTGGAAAAGTGATGCCGAGGCCAAAACACTCAAGCTTAAGCTATCGACGTACTGTACGGTCTACCAGGCGGAACTTCTGGCCATATGCGAGGCTACTAAGGAGATCCTGAAACGCAAAGAGGTAAGTTATGGTATCTACAGTGACTCTAGAGCCGCTCTAGATACCATAACAAACCTCAACACGACACACCCACTGGCTGCTCAAACAAGGGCCAACCTTAGAATCGGCCAAACCCAGAACAAAGAAATATCCTTGTTCTGGATTAAAGCACATGCTGGCCTAGTAGGCAACGAACGCGCTGACCAACTTGCCAAAGACGCTGCCCTTAAAAGTAAAACAAAGCCGAACTACGACCATTGCCCTGTATCCTTTATAAAAAAGGAAATACGCAAAGAATCCTTGCACAAATGGAACCAAAGGTACACAACAGGTAGTACGGCAAAAATTTCCAAACTTTTCTTCCCTGACGCCATCTCCGCCTTCCCCGTAATTAGAAAAATAGAGCTACACAGCACACTGACCCAGGTCCTGACGGGACACGGTGGGTTCTCAGAGTACTTGAGCCGCTTCAAGTGCAAGGAGAGCCCATCGTGTACGTGCGAGCCTGAAGTTTCTGAAACAGTGCCACATATCCTCCTCGAGTGTCCGGTGTATGGCTTAGACAGGTACAATTTTGAACAAAAAATTGGTTGTACATTAGACACAAAAAGTATTGTAAAGATGTTAGAAAATAAGCTTTATAGAGTAGAATTTATAAACTATTGTGTAAAAATAGCCAATAAGTGTATATATAAAAATAAAGATAGATAAGTTATGTTAAATATATATTACGATATATATATCTTAAGCATAAAACACGAAAGAATAGATAATAAGATAAGAATAAGAAATAATTGCACAAAGTTTGTATTATAATAAGTGTTACCTAACATGATAAAATTGTAATATGTAACGTAGCACCGAATAATAAAGTATGTTGTTCTTTAATTATAAACCCTGAACAAAAACGACTCTGAAAGAATATCAGAGGTAAATTAAGTTTAGCCGTCGGCCATATCTATGGCAAATGGTAGGAAAAAAAAAAAAAAAAAAAAAAAAAAAAAAAACCTAACCTAACCTAACCTAACCTAACCTAACCTAACCTAACCTAACCTAACCTAACCTAACCTAACCTAACCTAACCTAACCTAACCTAACCTAACCTAACCTAACCTAACCTAACCTAACCTAACCTAACCTAACCTAACCTAACCTAACCTAACCTAACCTAACCTAACCTAACCTAACCTAACCTAACCTAACCTAACCTAACCTAACCTAACCTAACCTAACCTAACCTAACCTAACCTAACCTAACCTAACCTAACCTAACCTAACCTAACCTAACCTAACCTAACCTAACCTAACCTAACCTAACCTAACCTAACCTAACCTAACCTAACCTAACCTAACCTAACCTAACCTAACCTAACCTAACCTAACCTAACCTAACCTAACCTAACCTAACCTAACCTAACCTAACCTAACCTAACCTAACCTAACCTAACCTAACCTAACCTAACCTAACCTAACCTAACCTAACCTAACCAACCCATCACAGAAAGACTTGAGGCAGTATCATCTGAGCTCCGTACAATACGGCAAGAAAAGATGCAGATGCCACCACCTTGTCTCAGTCTTGAAGCGGAGATGGCAAAATCGGAGAGAGCCAGTGAAGCAAAGGCCACCACCACCTACGCTAAGATTGCCGCTAAAACCTCACCACCTAAAAAACCGAACCACACCCTGATTGTGACATCTACAAATCCCCAAAACACCGGGGATAATGTAATTGACAGAATCAGGGAAGCTCTGGATACTAGAACCAGTGGAGCTAGGATCGATAAGGTCCGAAAAGCAAGAAACAGTAAAGTGATACTGAGCTGCAGCTCCAAAGAAGACCTGGAACTGGTGAAGAGCAGAGTTCGGCTAGATAAAGGTTTGAAAGCAGAGGTAGCTAAAGCAGAAAATCCACTAATTATATTGAAGGATGTGCTCTCATACCACACAGATACTCTAATCGTTGAAAATCTGCTGGCTCAAAACAAACACCTGCTGAATGATGTCAACCTCAAGGAATCCACCATCAAAGTAAGGTACAGGAAGAAAGCTCGCAATCCCCATGAGTGCCATCCGGTACTAGAGGTGTCCCCCATCATCCACAAACGCTTTGCAGAGGCCGGGAAAGTTCACATAGGTATCCAGTGGAGACCTGTGTTCGATCACTCTCCCCTTGTGCAGTGCACAAAGTGCCTCGGTTTTGGGCACACAAAAGCAGTCTGCAAGGAAAAAGATCAACTTTGCAGCCACTGCGGAAGGCCCCACTCGTGGGATCAATGCAAGCAAAGGCTCGAGGGGAACCCTCCAAAATGCAAGAACTGCTCGACCGCGCACGGAACTGGCTCAGACCTGGCACACAATGCCTTCAGCTATGAGTGTCCAGAGCGGCAAAAATGGGATGCTATAGCGCGGTCCCGCGTATCCTACTGCTAAGGGCTCCCCACAGCGTTCAAGCTCGTTCCCTCAGCGGCTAAGCGGAAAAGGATTGCGATTCATCCAAGCAAACCTGCAGCGCTCTAAACTAGCCACAGCGGAACTTCTCCAAGTTGCAATGGATAAGGGTATTACGATCGCCCTAGTTCAAGAACCATATGTGGGTAAAAACGGAGTCCTGAAACAACACCCAGGAACGAAAGTTATCCAATGCACTCTAAACAGGCAAAAACCAGTCAAAGCAGCTGTAATTGTTTTCGGGGACTTGCTGGAGGTCATTCACGATCCCATCCCCAGCTGGTGACCGAAACTGAGGCAGCTGTTTTGCTCAAAGGTGGAGACCTGGAACTTGGAGTTGTCTCCGTTTATTTTGAAGGGGACCAAGATATGGCACCTTACCTCGAAAGAACAAAAAGATACTGCGGAAAACTCGGCACGCAAAACCTAATCGTGGCTGGAGATGTCAACGCTTGGAGTCACTGGTGGGGTAGTGTCTCAGAAAACGAACGAGGAGCGGAATATAATGCATTTCTTAACGAAATGAGTTTCCATGTTCTGAACGTTGGAGACACACCAACCTTTGAAACCTTCAGAGACGGTAGAGCTTGTACAAGCGTTGTTGACGTCTCCGCTTGCAGCACGCCTCTGCTCGGCAGGATAGAGAAATGGAAAGTGGACCGAAGTCTCATTACATCAGATCACAACGCAATCACCTTCACACTGCGCCTGGTACGATCCCTAGAACTCCT
The DNA here is from genome assembly GCA_949316285.1 of Eupithecia subumbrata. NCBI lineage: Eukaryota > Metazoa > Arthropoda > Insecta > Lepidoptera > Geometridae > Eupithecia > Eupithecia subumbrata. Next base: position 35,654,334 of record OX438640.1, on the reverse strand, counting down.
TAGGCCCGTCACAACGCGCAGGTACAATACCAAGAAGGCCAAGTGGTCGGACTTCAAAACAATCTTCATGTCCTCCCTTGTGGATAGAGCGATCTCAGTTCCATCAGTAAAAGATTTAGTAACCCCAGAGAGCCTCGAAAGCAAGATCACAGCTTACACAGAAGCTATCCACGAAGCTTGTGAGCAAACCATCCCTTCCACAAGCGCAAGAAAAGGGGATCCAAAACCCCCTTGGTGGACTCAAAAGCTAGATGGTCTTAAAAGAGAGGTTCTCAGGAAAAAGAGGAGAATCAGAAACGCAGCTCCAAGACGCCTAAGTCTCGTTGTAGACGAGTACCTTAAGGCGAAGCTGGAATACAAGGAAGAAGCTGAACAAGCCCAAACCAAGAACTGGAAGGAATTTTGCACGACCCAGGAGAAGGAGAGCATGTGGGATAAGATCTATAGGGTAATCAGGAAAACCTCAGGAAGGCAAGAAGACATGCTCCTGAGAAACCCCGCAGGCAATACCCTATCCCCACAAATGTCGGCAGAACTTCTGGGAAAAACCTTCTACCCCGATGACTCCACAAGCACCGATCAAAATGGTCACGTGGAAATCCGGGCAATCACAAAGGAAATTCCCTACGGAGATCTCTCAGAAGATGATCCACCCTTCATGTTAGCGGAATTAGAGCTTATCATCCAAGCTCTAAATCCGAAAAAAGCACCCGGTCCAGACGGGATCACCGCTGACATTTGCACAGTGGCCATTCGCTGCGAAATGGAGTTGTTCCTGGCGATAGCTAACAAATGCCTATCGCTGAGATACTTCCCGAACCAGTGGAAAATGGCGCACGTGGTTATCATCCGAAAACCTGGTAAGACGGACTACACTCACCCAAAGTCTTACCGGCCCATAGGTCTCCTCTCAGTTCTTGGTAAAATCATTGAAAAACTAATGATCGGCAGGCTTCAGTGGCACATCTTCCCAACACTCAACAAACGGCAATACGGCTTCATGCCACAACGAGGAACCGAGGACGCCCTCTATGACCTTGTAGAGCACTTGAAAAAAGGAGTTAACAACAAAAATATCGTACTCCTCATCTCTCTGGACATAGAGGGCGCCTTCGATAACGCATGGTGGCCCGCCCTTAAACACCAGCTAGCGAAGAAAAGGTGTCCCAAAAACCTTTACGAGATGGTATGCTCATACCTCAGTGACCGAAAGATCATGGTCAACTATGCCAGAGCAACTTACGAGAAGGAAACCACAAAAGGTTGCGTCCAAGGATCCATTGGAGGACCAACCTTTTGGAATATAATCCTAGACTCGTTGTTGCATGAACTGGAAGCCGAGGGAGTATACTGTCAAGCTTTCGCGGATGATGTTGTTCTCGCTTTTACAAACCAGTCGACAGGAGCCCTGGAGCGGCAACACCACACTGGAACAAATTTCGACATGGGGAATTCAAAACAAACTTAACTTTGCACCGCACAAGACCAACGCGATGCTTCTGACCAAGAAGTTAAAGTATGAAATTCCCCAACTATACATGTCGGGTACGAAACTAAACCTTGTGGATGAAATAAAGCTGCTCGGGCTTATCATCGACCGCAAACTCACTTTCAAAACACACGTATCTGCGCAATGCAAAAAAGTTGCAGATATTTATAAACAGCTTGCGTGTGCAGCGAAGGTGACATGGGGTTTGAACAGCGAGATAACAAGAACCATCTATATTGCTGTGGTGGAACCCATCATGACTTACGCCTCAAGCGCATGGTCAGAAGCTGCAGTGCTGCAGATGAACGCGAGTCAGCTAAACGCAATTCAGAGAGGCTTTGCGCAAAAGATCTGCAAAGCGTACCGCACAGTCTCCCTCACGTCGGCACTTGTTTTGTCGGGTTTGCTGCCTCTGGACCTTCGGATTCAAGAGACAGCAAATCTCTACAAAACAAAGAAGAGTATCTCCCTGGATTACCTCCCTCACGGAAAAGAACTCGAACTCAAGATAGGGTACCTGGATCAACCACATCCCTCTACATTAACACACATTGAGTACGAGCTCTTAGAAAGTACTGCCCATATCACCGGGCCACAAATCTACACCGATGGGAGCAAGATCGAAGATAAAGTGGGAGCTGCTCTTACGTGGTGGGATGATGGTAGAGAGCTAAGGTTCGAAACGTTCAAACTCCACCCCTCTTGCACTGTCTTTCAATCAGAACTCTACTCACTATCCAGAGCGACTCAAATGGCGAGCGAAAGCACGGAGCCTGTAGTCAGCATTCTTAGCGACTCGCGATCCTCGCTCGAGTTGCTTCGTAATCCTAAACTGAGTCATCCACTGGTACGCACAGTTAGAGAAAGCATTGGTAAGATAGTGAACGAGGGAAGAGAGGTTCGTATGTTTTGGCTGAGAGCTCACGTGGGAACCGCGGGAAACGAAAGAGCGGATGAACTCGCCAAAACTGCAGCACTCAATGATGCTGCACAGGACTACGCTGAGATCCCTCTGTCCTACGCTAGGAAGAAAATCCGGGAAGAATCGATCAAAAGATGGCAGGATCGCTATAAAACCTCAAGCACAGGTGCAATCACAAAAAAGTTTCTACCAGATGTCGATAAAGCATATCGACTCATAAGATCTATGAAACTTACATTCACCCAAGTGCAGGCCCTAACAGGCCACGGAGGAATCGCAGAATATCTCCACCGATTCAAGCTCAGGGACAGTCCAGGATGCGAGTGCGACCCAGACGTCATCGAATCCGTCTGGCACTTAATTCTGAGCTGTCCTCGCTTCCTAGAAGAAAGGCACGATCTTGAACACCTTATAGATCGAAATCTGGTGGAGTCTGAGCTAAGCGAAATTCTCGAGGATTCAAAATCTAGGCCCCATTTCCTATCTTTCGTGGATAAAATCTTTCAAGTTGCGGCAAAGAGAAACTCCACCCTCTCTCCTTCTACACCCCCCCAATCCCAACAAACTCAACAAATCCCAACAAACAAGGCTCATGTGGCAGCAACTCCACAGGAAGACCACCTACCAACGCCAGCTAATCGCTTAACGCTTACAAAACTACTCGCACATGGAGAAAAAGGAATGGCAGGCATCCGAACTCGAGGCGTGGCTCTCTTCATGGATGGAACCAACGAGCGTTTCGGCATAAGCTTCTGCTTCTGTCGACCAGGCAAGAGGTTCCGAGTGGCTATATCTCCAGGGCTTGCATCACTCCTGAATGGAAGCACATCCAAAACAACAATGCGCTACAAGATCTACAGTGCACTACCCGTGATAGAGGTGGCAGACCAATGCATCCGACTAGTCCGATCCAAAAACAAAACGATCGCACTCCTCGAGCTTGAGTTTGGTTTGTCACCCTTCGCGCGAGCGAGATCGTTGCTTACCATGCTTGGAGAAACAGCTGAAGATGCGGATCCCATCTCCCGCGTAATAAGCGTAGATGCACTGGTTGTTGAACATGAGAAGGGAGAAGTCGCAGACCGGCTAGGTTGCATTAAAATCTCAGAACAACATGAGGTGATTGTGTATGAAGACAGAGGTGAAAACCTCAACTTCTTAAGAGCACACAATTCCAGCTCTGCAACCGACTGCTGGGGACACCCTGTATCAGCAGCAATCAGTGGATCTGAACGCCTTCAAGAGAAAAGATCTGCAGAAAAAGAGGCTGTTATGCAATCCAAAAAACAACACGAAGATATAGCCATAAAGAGAGGCCAAATCAAAGCGTTAGTGGAAGCGTTCGGCGCGGCAACAAAAACTCTGCTCGGAAAGCCCTCGAAAACATCTGAGGGTTTCACAATGGAGGCAAAAATTCACCCCTCTCCCAAAGCACCACTGGTAAAACCCCCAACAAGAGCGGAATTGGGTCAGGTAAATCGGCCACATCTCAGACCGGTCACGGGCCCACTGGACCACACGATAAACGCATTCCTTGAGTTCCTTGCTCTCACAAAAGCGACGATAGACGTTAATTCGCTCACCTGCAAATCTATCCTGCAGACCTACGAGCAAGGAAACACCAACCTACTAAAGGCGAAACTCGAGGAGGCAGAAGCTGCTATATACGACAATGACAAATCCCAAGTTATCATGGGCACAATGTCAGGAAGTTATATGGCAGCCTTCAGTGCAACAAGTGGTTTCGTGTCGCTGAAAGAAGATGAGATGGGGCTGAAAGGACCACCAAAGTTTCTTACCCCAGAGGGTGATGCAGTGGTTGTCACGGCCCGTTGCACCAAAATCATGCTCGATGAAAAAATCCTTGAAATGGCCCAGTCCATATCAGGGAACCAGGAAATCGAAGCGGGCTGGATCAACTGGTCGGTACCAAAAATAACATGGATCAATGGAGTTCCAGGATGCGGGAAAACAACTTGGGTTGTTAAACACTTCGATGCGGATAAGGACGCCATCATCACAGCAACAACTGAGGCAGCAAATGACCTGAGGGAAAAGCTATCGCACCGCGTAGGAAATCTGGTGAAAACCAAGGTGCGAACAATGGCCTCGGTCTTAGTAAATGGCTTCAGAGAGCAAGACAGATGCAGTCGGCTCACGATTGACGAAGCTCTCATGAACCACTTCGGAGCTATCATCATGGCCTCGCGCTTGTCCGGTGCTGGTGAAATTGTTCTCATCGGAGATGTTAACCAGTTGCCTTACATCGATAGAGAAAACCTCTTCGAGATAAGGTACAACAGGCCCAATCTGGTAACGAACATCAGCCAGGAGCTACTGTGCACGCACAGGAACCCATTAGATGTTGCATATGCCCTAGGAGAGATATACTCCGGTATACACTCTTCCAAACTAAAGGTTCACTCCCTGTCGCTTCAGATGTACACAGGAGCGAAAATACCCAGCTCCCTCACCAATACTCTCTTCCTAGTCCACACTCAGGATGAGAAAGAAACCCTTAAAAACCAAGGATATGGTGATGGGGATGGGTCTCGCATACTAACCATTCATGAGGCCCAGGGGCTGACCTTCGAAAAAGTGGCAATATTAAAAACAAAAAGTGGGATGAAACTGCACGAAAGTGTCGCTCACGCAGTGGTAGCAATATCACGGCACACTCTCAGCTGCACCTACTACGCTGATGACAACAACGATGCGATCGGTCACTTCATCAAAAGAGCTATGGTGGTACCAGCAAAAACCATCATAAACTACAATCTCAAAATGGCCATACGCAACAGAAACGCAGCTGTCGTTGAAAAACTGGCTAACTGGTCAGATCAGGGGGCAGCTTCAGTTTCTACCTTGTAACAAAGTTAAATCCTAAAGATGTAATTTGCTCCATGTTGTAAAATAAATCAAAATCAAAAATAAAATCAATCAAAATTTTCCTTGTGTTATGTGAAAAAGTGTAAACTATGTTAGTCTTAAGTATAATTGTAAAATAGTATAAATAATGTAACCAATTGTAAACTCATAGATATTAAGTAAATTTCACTATGTTTCCCCTGAGTAACTAGAAAATAAAAATGTTAATAAATTAAGCTCAATAAAAAAGAAAAAAGATCAAAAAAAGAGCACGGACCAAAGTCTGTGGTGAACGCAAAAAAAAAAAAAAAAAAAAAAAAAAAAAAAAACCTAACCTAACCTAACCTAACCTAACCTAACCTAACCTAACCTAACCTAACCTAACCTAACCTAACCTAACCTAACCTAACCTAACCTAACCTAACCTAACCTAACCTAACCTAACCTAACCTAACCTAACCTAACCTAACCTAACCTAACCTAACCTAACCTAACCTAACCTAACCTAACCTAACCTAACCTAACCTAACCTAACCTAACCTAACCTAACCTAACCTAACCTAACCTAACCTAACCTAACCTAACCTAACCTAACCTAACCTAACCTAACCTAACCTAACCTAACCTAACCTAACCTAACCTAACCTAACCTAACCTAACCTAACCTAACCGGAGCAGCCCCATCTTGCTGCAATTGCCTTCACGCAAAACTGAGCACAGTCGACCACAACGCCTTTAGCCAGGAGTGCCCGATTAGGCGGAGGTGGGACGCATTAGCTAGAGCGGCAGTAGCATATTGCTAAGGTGGTCCCCGGCTTAAACCATGTTTCGGAAAGTGGGAGGCCATACCTTGTAGCTCAAGCAAATTTGCGAAGAATGGAGTTGGCAACAAATGAACTTATGCTTGAGGCGCACAACAAAAAACTGGCCTTTGCACTGCTCCAGGAGCCCTACATCGGGGGAATAGGCCGAGTTAAAGACTACAGAGGCGCGAGAATCTTCCAAAGCACAAAACCCGATGAGGGACCAGTAAAAGCAGCCATAGCGGTCTTCGACCGAGATCTGGACGTAATTTTGTGTCCTGAATTTACTACACCTAACATCTCAGTGGTAAAGATCGGGACAAGTGCATGGGAGATACTACTCGTGTCCTTCTACTTTGAGCCACATCCGATACCGATAGTGCCATACTTGGAGCAGCTGAACAAGATCGTGAAGCACTTCCGCAAAAATGTTATCATAGGAGGAGACACAAACGCCAAAAACTCCTGGTGGGGTAGTCCAACTACGGACGATAGAGGGGACGAGATGGCAGGTGCCCTGGAAGAAATGGACTTACAGGTACTCAACGATGGCACCACCCCCACCTTTTTCACTGTTAGGGGGGGACAAATATACTCCAGTTTTGTGGACGTGACGGCCTGCACGTCGGAACTCCTGTGCCTAGTGGAGGACTGGCGACTAGACGAAAGCATGACGAGCTCGGACCACAACACAATACTTTTTGGCATAAGATTAACTAAATCAAAAGGAATAAACATAGGTAGAACCACAAGAGTATACAATAGCCAGAAAGCAAACTGGGACCAGTTTCATACGAAAATGGCCCAGTTGCTACAAGATAATCCATTCGAAATTGAAAATATAAGATCAGAAGAAGCACTAGAAAATAGCATAATAAAATTTGAAAATATAATAACGGAATCATGCACAAATAGCATTCCAAAAATAAAACAAAAAAATAGGGCAAACTTACCATGGTGGTCCGAAGAACTCGCAAAACTGAAGCAGGAGGTCGCCACTAGGAAGCGCAGGATCCGATGTGCAGCGCAGGTCCGTAGAGAGAAGGTCGTCGTCGAGTATCTGGAAGTAAAAACAAAATATGAATTAGAAACAAAGAAGGCACAAATTGAAAGCTGGAAGCAGTTCTGTGGAAAACAGGACCGAGAAGGATTATGGGAGGGCATATACAGGGTGATAGGGAGAACAACGAAGAGGCAAGAAGACCTGCCTTTGGCAAAGGAAGGCCGGCAGTTGACCCCCCGAGAATCTGCTGAAGTACTCACAGCGACATTTTACCCGGAGGACCTTGAAACAGAGGATAATGCGGACCACAAAATGATCCGAGAAAAAGCTGACCAAGTAAACAACGATAGCCATGATGAGTATGACCCGCTGTTTACGCTGGAAGAATTGACGGAGTCAGTGGAAAGCTTTAGTCCAAAAAAGGCTCCGGGTGCTGATGGTTTCACGGCAGATATCTGCAAAAGCGCGGTTCTTCACGATCCTCATCTCTTTCTCTCGATAGCAAATAAATGTCTACAACTAAGCTACTTTCCTATCATCTGGAAGGAGGCCACTGTAATAGTTCTTCGAAAACCCGGTAAGGATGACTATACTAGCCCAAAATCATATAGACCCATTGGCCTTCTTCCGGTGATGGGAAAGATCTTGGAAAAAATGATTGTCAAAAGACTAAAATGGCATCTTATCCCCCGGATGAGTACTCGCCAGTACGGATTCATGCCACAAAGGAGCACCGAAGACGCCCTCTATGACCTGATAAAATATGTAAGATCAAAGCAAGACCAGAAAAAACTTATCACGGTAGTATCATTGGACATAGAGGGAGCCTTCGATAGTGCTTGGTGGCCTGCAATAAAAGTCCGGCTGGCTGAGAAACAGTGTCCGGTGAATATCAGAAGGATAATGGACAGCTATCTGAGGGAGAGAAAAGTGAGAGTGAGGTATGCCGGGGAGGAGGTTGTAAAGGAAACAACAAAGGGTTGTGTACAGGGCTCCATTGGAGGCCCCATCCTCTGGAACCTCCTTCTCGACTCATTGCTAAGGGGGATGGAGGAGCGTGGGGACTATTGCCAAGCCTTTGCCGACGATGTGGTGCTGGTATTTGACGGAAACACCGCGATGGAGGTCCAACGACAGGCAAATGCCGCTCTCGCCTATGTTTATGAGTGGGGTATCCAACACAAACTGAAGTTCGCACCGCAGAAAACAAATGCAATGCTTATAACGCGGAAACTAAAGCATGATACCCCGCACCTGACCATGGGAGGGATCGACATTGCCATGTCCACAGAGTTTAAGATTCTGGGACTCTGGATTGACAACAAACTGACGTTTAACAGCCATGCAAGCCACATATGCAGAAAAGCTTTGAATGTATATAAACAGTTGTCCAGAGCCGCCAGAATCAGCTGGGGCCTCCAACCAGAAGTCATTCGCACCATATATGTGGCCGTCGTGGAGCCAATCATCATGTATGCTTCTTCAGTCTGGGCGCCGGCGACAAAGAAACTCGGGATACAGAAGCAGCTAAACGTTGTCCAACGAGGATTTGCTCAAAAATTAACCAAAGCCTACCGCACGGTCTCCCTAAACGCGGCATTGGCGCTGGCTGGGTTGTTACCTCTTGATCTGCGGATACAGGAAGCAGCTGCTCTGTACGAGACAAAGAGGGGAATACCACTACCAATATTGAAAGAGGGGGAGATCGAGCGAATGACAACGTTTGGCGACACTCCTCACCCAGCGCTCCATATGAGTCTGGAATTCATATGCCTGGAAAACCAAAATGACGTTGAAAGGAACAGTGGTCAAGCAGTACAAATTTACACAGACGGCAGCAAAATTGATGGCAAAGTTGGAGCAGCATTGTCTCTCTGGACCAATGGTGCCGAAACTAAAAGCCAAAAGTTAAAACTGTCGTCTCACTGCACGGTTTACCAGGCTGAATTGCTGGCCATATGTAAAGCAACTGAGGAGGCGCTCAGAAGTCCGCAAACGAGTTTCGGAGTTTTTAGCGACTCCAGATCGTCCCTTGAGGCGGTAGTAAACGGTAGTTCTCTCAATCCCCTCGCCGTGAAAATCAGAGAAAATTTAAGATTGTGTGAACAAGTTTCTAAAAAAGTTGAGCTTTTCTGGATCAAGGCACATGCGGGACTGGGGGGGAATGAGAGAGCAGATCAACTGGCCAAGGAGGCGGCATTAAAGAAAACGAAGCCCGTATACGACATGGTTCCGATTTCCTTCGCAAAGCGAGAAATTCGTAGGGCGTCGCTTTGCGAATGGAATCGGAGGTACAGCTCTGGTTCCACGGCATCCACAACAAAACTGTTCTTTCCAGATGTAGTCTCGGCATTTAAAGTCGTAAGAGAGCTGAACACCACGGGCGTACTCACACAAGTTCTGACGGGTCACGGGGGATTCTCCATGTACTTGAACCGATTCAAGTGCAAGGACAGTCCCTCGTGCATCTGCGCGCCTGAGAAGTACGAGACGGTACCACATATGTTGATAGAGTGCCCTGCCTACGGTCACGAACGCTTTGAGTTCGAACAAGAATCAGGAGAAATGATTGAATTAGGTAACTTAAGTCATTTAATAACAGATAAATATATAAGAGAAAAGTTTATAAATTTGTGTATTAAAATAGCTAGTAAGGCAATAAATAGAAATAAATAGATAAATAAGTAAATATTGAGTTGGAATATCTTAAGATATTTCCACACATCAATATTGTTATTGATTTAAGATGGTTAAGAAGATGTATTTAATTTGTACAAAATTTTGAAGGCAAAAAAGAGATAGTTTTGTATTAATTATTCTTATAAATGTAAAGCATAGATGTAAGAAATAAAAATGCATAAAGCATAGATGTAAGAAATAAAAACACAATGTATTCTACATTTTTGTAAAACAATAAAGAATATTTAAAAGTGTTTTTAAATGACCCTGTTAGGAAAATAAACAAAGTGGATAGAATAGGAAATGTATGAAAGGAGAAGGATATTAGAAAGATAAAGTATGAAGCATGGAAGTGCGAGAAGCATAAAAGAGAGAACTTGAATGAATGGGTAGTGCAAACCAGGTCCCTGGTAAAGCTAGGGGTAGGAGTAAATAAAAAAAAAAAAATAAAAAAAAAATAAAAAAAAAAAAAAAAAAAAAAAAAAAAAACCTAACCTAACCTAACCTAACCTAACCTAACCTAACCTAACCTAACCTAACCTAACCTAACCTAACCTAACCTAACCTAACCTAACCTAACCTAACCTAACCTAACCTAACCTAACCTAACCTAACCATTCGCGCTCGAACCGCACTCGAGAGCGCCACGAAAAAAGGTCCCTCCGCGTTGAAAAATTCCTAAAAATAGTGAAAAGTGCTCCGATTTTCGATCGTGATACACGAAAACACGCGGAAAGTGAAGGCGCACACGTTCGTGAAAGTCGTGTTGCTCTATGTGTTGTGGCCACAAAGTTATTGGAAAAAAAAAGTGCTTTTTTGGGAAATTTCCAAAATAAAAAGTTAATTTACTCGTGATTTTGAGCGGTGACCTATACTTTTTCAACTGTGGATCGAAGGCCATTGTGGTGCTCTACAATCCTGCAAACTTGCAGATTTTTCCTGTGCAGGAGCACGGAGAAATCGCCAGAAAAATAGAAACCACGTGGTGGCGAGGTCAGTGACCCCGTGCCGCTGGACCACTTTTGAGGACGAGACTCCAAGGACGCAGTGGAGAGCAGCCGGGAGGCACCTTTGGAATCAAAATTGGACGTTTTTTGACAGAGATAGAGACTCATAAAGTTACGTGCAGTTCTGTGTTTTACTGTAAGTGTTTTTATTTTTGATCTGCAGCGACAACATAGGTTTATTTTTTGTGTATATGTAGTCCCTATGTTGTCAGACATTTTTGTTTAGAAATAAGATTTTTAAGACTAGCGGCTTCCGAGCGCGATATTTTAGAGTTAAATTACAAACCGCAAAAAGATTAAAACGCTTGTATCTCGGAAACGGCTGGAGATACGCAAATTTTTGTAGTGATTTGTATATATTATATATATAATATATACTAGGTTACTTATATTTTTAAGTTCCCTTTACTCCCCCTCTTTTCACCCCCCCTCTTTTTCGAGTCAAATTTTTATATTCAAAAAATTTTAAAGTTTGTCTGTGTAAAATTATATTTTAAAGCTGTTAACGTAATAAGTAGCACATTTTCTTTACTTTTTGATCACTTGTATAAATCCCCCCCTTGCCCCCTGTGTATAAAAATTATAAAATATTATTTTTTCGCAAAAAAAAATTAAGGTTACCTTTTACAGTGTATAGTGTATATTTTTCACTATATTTTCTCATTCTTTAAATTGTCATTACTTAGTCCAACCACCCTTAATTTAATTTTATTTGATTTTACTTTTATTTTACCCCCCTATAGTCACACTGTTGTACTTCTAAGCCCATATCTCCGGAACCAGTGCCTTAAATTCGACGCGGTTTTCTGCTTTTTGCAGTACACTAGAGGGACTATTTTTATTTATAGAGACCGACTCTACTGTAGAGTCGAAAATATTTTATTGATAAATCTGATTATTTATACCCTTATTATTTGACATTTGACCATTTTAAAGCCAAATTATTTGAAGACTTACTCTTTATAGAGCACACTTTTTCACTTTTACCTAAGAGTTATTATTTTTAGGTCATAAGTAATCGGATATAGTTATATTTACACGTATTTACAACTTTTACAAACTTATATTTCCTTTATTATCATTTGACACACTCTCTGACAAAATGTTTGGAATGCGTACACCTATTCCGAAGGACAAAAAGGTAGCGCAAGCGGGATCCTCCCACCAGGGAGATAAACCCAACGACCTGATTGACCTAACCGACCAAACATTAGTCCGACAAACAAATATACGATCGCCGGAGCCTCTTGAATTGACGTTTATAAAGGAAAGTGAAATAGAAGATAAAATGCTGACGCAGAAGGAAGACAAAAAAGACGAAGAAAACGAGGTAACAGGTGAGAATAAAATGGACCGGGGCTCAAGCTCTCAGCCCAGACGAGAAAGAACATTTACAAAAGAACAGGGAAAGGAAGAAGCAGTGCTGACGCAGAAAGAAAACGATATAACAGGAACTTGCACAGATAATAGCCTAGTGCAGGAAAAATACGACGGTACTCCAAGTGCCCATCCTGGTCGGACTTCGTGGGTGAGGAGTGACTCCGGGGAATGGAAGCCTGCAAAGGCGGGTCCAAGCTTGAGAAGCACACCTTCACCCAAGAGGCCCTCACAGAGACAACCCTCATGCTCGACAACGAAGACCTCTCCCAAGTGGAAGGGAGAGTCCGGACGCTAACATCAACTAACTCGCCTAGCAACGACAAGCCTAGCTTGAAGTGCACAGAGCGAGTGAGCGAGGCTAGAGGGTGCCTTGTCACTATAAAAACCAATCTTGGCCTATCAAAAAACTTCAAGAAAACATTAGCAGGAAACATAATTGGCGCAGCAGAAAGGCTCTTTCTCATGGTTAAGGAATGTGAAGGAGTCAAAGGAAAGAAAAAAGTACCAGAACCCAAGAAAGATAAAGAAAAAGATCCAGAGGAAAACCAAAACCATTTCAACGAGAAAGAAGGAGAAAAGCTAGCAAGAATTATACAAGAGAGTAATGAACAGATGGAACAATTTAAAGCCACTATTGAGAAACACAAAGAAGAGCAGGAAAAACTGATTCAGGAAAATAACAGAAACATGGAAAAACTAGCAGAGACAATAGAAAAACACAAGGAAACAGTAGAAAGGCAAACCTACGCGAGCGTAGCAGCGGCTACTACTGGGAGACAGCCCCACGGACAGACCGCGCTACACTCAATAGTAGTCAGTGCCAAAGATGAAACAGAGACGGGTGAAGAAGTCCTAGATAGAATCAGAAAGACAGTTAATGCAAAAGAGAGCGGAATAGTGGTAGAGAGAATAAGAAAAGCTAAGGATAGGAAGGTGATAGTGGGATGCAGAACAGAAGAAGAACGCGAAAGATTCAGAAACAAACTTAAAGAAGCCAAGGAGTTAAACGTAGAGAATGTCCAAAACAAGAACCCTCTGGTCATTCTGAAGGATGTGTTGAAATACAACAAGGATGAAGACATCCTCAGCGCCCTGAAGATTCAAAATAAAAACCTCCTACTAGCTACAAACACCAAAGACACCATGGAAATAGCCTATAAAAAACAAACGCGAAATCCACACACACACCACATCGTCCTGAGGGTGTCTCCCGCAGTATGGAGACGGCTGGTAGATGCCGAAACAGTCCTGATCGACTTGCAGAAAGTTCGAGTGGCGGACCAATCTCCACTGGTTCAATGCTCCCTCTGCCTGGGATACGGCCATGGCAGAAGATTCTGCAAGGAGACGACTGAAAAATGTAGTCACTGCGGTGGACCCCACCTTAGAACAGATTGTGCAGATTGGATGGCTGGTGCCGTCCCCACGTGCACAAACTGTGTGCATGCCAAGGTAGAGAGATCGGATCACAACGCTTTTAGTAGTGAGTGTCCGATCAGGAGAAGATGGGATGCACTGGCTCGAGCCTCGGTAGCATATTGCTAAAGTGGTCCCAAGCCTAACAGCACTAAGTGACGCAGGGCCGTACACTGTAGCCCAAGCTAACTTACAAAGAAAAGCACTAGCTACACAAGAACTAATACTTGAGGCAAACTACAGAAAAATGGCCTTTGCGTTGCTTCAAGAGCCTTACGTTGGGACAATCGGCCGAATGAAGGATTATGGGACTACTAGGATCTTCCAGAACGCAAACCAGGGAGATGGCACAATCAAAGCAGCAATAGCTGTGTTTGATAATGATATGGATGCCATTCTTTGCCCGGACTTCACCACAAACAACATCGTAGTGGTGAAGCTAAGGACCAGCGCCTGGGAGATCGTGGTGGTCTCATATTACTTCGAGCCAAACCACACCACAATCGAGCCTTTCCTAACACACCTACGAAGGATTGCAAGAGACATAGGAATAAAAAAGATAATTATAGGCGGAGATGCAAATGCCAAACATACATGGTGGGGAAGTTTGAAAATAGACGAGAAGGGAGAAGAACTAGCTGGAACAATAGAAGACATGGATTTGCAGGTACTCAATGTTGGAGATACCCCAACATTCGATACCGTAAGAGGAGGAAAGACTTATACGAGCTTTGTAGACATTACCGCCTGCACAGCGGATCTTCTGGACCTGGTAGAAGACTGGGAGGTAAACGAAGGGCTGATTTCATCCGATCACAATGTGCTAACCTTTAAAATCCGATTGAAACGAGCAAAAGGCATAAATATTCAAAGAACCACACGTATTTTTAACAGTAAAAAAGCTAATTGGAGCCAGTTTCATGAGAAACTGGCGCAATTGCTAATTGAAGAAAATTTAAACAAGGAAGAAATAAGCAAAATCAAAAACAAAGCCGAATTAGAAACCAAAATAGAAATATTCATTAAGTTAATAACAATAGCATGCAATAATAGTATTCCTAAAATAAAAACAAATACAAAAAATAACTTACCATGGTGGTCGGATGAACTCGCGCAGCTGAAGAAAGAGGTGAGATCCAGGAAGAGGAGAATCCGTTGTGCAGCGCTGGTCCGTAGAAAGAAGGTCATCGGGGAGTACCTGCAAATAAAAGAAAAATATGAACAACAAGCAAAACAGGCGCAAATAGACAGTTGGAAAGAGTTCTGTGGGAAGCAAGACAAGGAAGGACTCTGGGAAGGAATATATAGGGTAATTGGAAAAACAACCAAGAGGCAAGAAGACCTGCCCCTGATAAAAGAAGGTAAATCTCTAAGTCCCAAAGAGTCGGCTGAATTGCTCTCCGAGACGTTCTACCCGGAAGATAAGGAGGAACATGACAATGCGGATCACCAAAATATAAGGAAACTTGCTGACCAAGTAAATGAAGTGGAGCATGTTGAAAATCATGACCCTCCTTTTACCATGGAAGAGGTAACAACCGCAGTTAATAGTTTTAATCCTAAAAAGGCACCGGGATCAGATGGCTTCACTGCGGATATTTGCAAACACACAGTCATGCAAGACCCTGAAACATATTTGGCGTTAGCAAATAAGTGCCTAGAATATGGTCACTTCCCCAATGTATGGAAAGAGGCGACGGTCGTTGTATTGAGGAAGCCTGGGAAGAAAAACTATCAAGACCCCAAATCATACAGGCCGATAGGACTGCTCCCGGTCATGGGTAAGGTCTTTGAGAAGATGGTTATGGGCAGGGTTAAGTACCATATTCTCCCAAAGCTCAGTACTCGCCAGTTTGGATTCGTACCCCAGAAAAGCACCGAGGACGCCCTCTATGCCCTAATAAAACATATTCACCAAAAACTGGAACTTAAAAAACTTATTACAGTTGTATCATTGGACATAGAGGGCGCTTTCGATAGCGCTTGGTGGCCAGCGCTCAGAGTCCGACTGGCTGAGGAAGGATGCCCAGTAAATATAAGGAAAGTCATAGACAGCTACCTGGATCGAAGGACGGTGAAAGTCAGATACGCCGGAGAACAAATCACCAGACCCACCTCCAAAGGATGCGTTCAAGGCTCAATCGGCGGACCTATCTTGTGGAACTTGCTCATTGATCCGTTGCTCAAGGGCCTTGAGCAAAGAGGCGACTATCATCAAGCTTTCGCGGACGATGTTGTGATGGTCTTCGACGGGAACACCGCACTGGACATCCAGAAACAGGCAAATGCCGCTCTCGCCTATGTTCGGGAGTGGGGCATCAAAAATAAGTTAAAGTTTGCGCCACAAAAAACAAGTGCGATGATAGTGACCAGAAAACTTAAATATGATGCTCCGCTCCTGAGGATGGGTGGGATCGACATTGCCATGTCAAAGGAATTGAAGATATTGGGGCTTACGATTGACGATAAGCTGACTTTTAATCAGCACACGTCAATCGTCTGTAGGAAAGCCGTCAATATCTTCAAACAACTATCCAGAGCAGCTAAGATAAGCTGGGGTCTGCACCCAGAAGTAGTTAGGACTATATACATTGCAGTTGTTGAGCCAACTGTTATGTATGCAGCAAGCGTCTGGGCCCCAGCAACCAAAAAACTGGGCATCCGGAAGATGCTCAACTCGGTCCAACGCGGGTTTGCTCAAAAATTGTGCAGAGCATATAGAACTGCTTCTCTTAATTCAACCCTGGTGCTGGCTGGAATACTACCACTCGACCTCAGAGTACAGGAGGCAGCCGCCCTGTACGAGGCAAAGAGGGGGGAAATCCGGCCCGAGCTAGGAGACAGAGAAGTAGAGAAGATGTCAGCATTCTCGGTGAATCCCCACCCAGCGGAGTACATGAGCCTGGAATTCATGCGCCTGGAAGACCAGCAGCAAGTGAACCTCCACAGCGATTACGCAGTGCGGATGTTCACAGATGGTAGTAGGATTGAGGAAAAGGTCGGAGCTGCATTATCCATATGGAATAATCAGACCGAGACCAAATCCATTAAACTGAAGCTTTCGTCACATTGCACAGTCTACCAGGCGGAATTACTGGCCATATACAAAGCTACTGAGGAAATACTGAAGATGTCAGAAACCAGTTTTGGTATATATAGCGACTCACAATCTTCACTTCAAGCCATTACGGACAACAGCTCCACTCATCCTCTTGCCGTTAAAGTTCGTAAGAACTTAAAAGCAAGTAAGGCACAGAACAAATGCGTTGATTTGTATTGGATCAAAGCACACGCGGGACTTGAAGGCAATGAGCGGGCCGACGCGCTTGCAAAGGATGCTGCCCTAAAAATCAAGACTACACCACTATATGACGCATGTCCAGTTTCATTCGTCAAGCGACAGATCCGTAGAGAAACTCTTGACGAATGGAACAGGCGATACATTGGTAGCGAAAATGCAGCCGTGACCAAAATCTTCTTCCCCGACATTATCAAGGCCTATAAAATTATAAAAAACTTAAAACCCTCTGGTGTACTCACGCAAGTAATGACAGGGCACGGAGGATTCTCTGAATACCTAAATCGCTTCAGGTGTAAGGAGAGTCCATCGTGCATCTGTGAAAGTAATAAAATGGAAACGGTACAACATATTTTATTTGAGTGCCCAGTATTTGGTAAACGGAGATACGAGGCTGAACAAAAATTGGACATAGAAATAAAAGTAGAAAATGTAAATGAATGTATACAAAACAAATATATAAGAAACGAATTTATAGAATACTGTACAGAAATAGCTAATATAGTAATAAGAAGAAATAAGGATATATAACTTTTGCTGAACATTATATTTTAGAATATAAGAAATTCAGCAATAACACAAATAAACTAAGTAAAAATATGTAAATACAATAAGATATAACAAAATGTATAAAATAAATAGGATAGACGTAAGACTTATAGTATAAGATTAGAACATTATATAAGAATTTAGTAAATTTAACACAATAAAAATAACCTGTTGTTGCATCCCAAATAAAAATAAAAATAAGGCAAAACAAAAACTCTGGCGATCGGTCAGAGAGAAAGGCGAAAAAAAAAAAAAAAAAAAAAAAAAAAAAAAACCTAACCTAACCTAACCTAACCTAACCTAACCTAACCTAACCTAACCTAACCTAACCTAACCTAACCTAACCTAACCTAACCTAACCTAACCTAACCTAACCTAACCTAACCTAACCTAACCTAACCTTTTTTTTTTTTTTTTTTTTTTTTTTTTTGGAGGGGGGAAATGCCCTCGCACTTCCCTTCCGCCATGGGGGTGACGGAAGGGGGTATGTGGGACTCGAACCCACTAAAACCCCCCCGTGAAACGTCCACCGCCGTCATGGGGCGAGATGGGGTCGCGTTGGCATTCACCATCTCGCTCCGGCGGGTGGCCCGGGAACCGGTCCGGGCCTCGGCCTCAAGGAGGAGCAACCCTTTCACACGGGTCACCCCTCAGACGCGTGGAGCCGTGCTAGCCGGCAGAGAGTCCCCCGACTCTCCACCAGTGGCCCCACTACGGGGGACGAAGGAGGCGGGCGAACCGCCCCCTTCGTCTCCCTGGACGTCTGCGCCGGAGCGGGTCAGATTGGGCGTCATCCTCCCTGACCCGCTCAGCGGCCTCCTTCTGCGACATAACCTCTTCGCAGAAGGAGACCATGGCCTGCCACTCCCTTTCGCCGTCGAGCATGGCGCTCACCACGCTCGGCAGCGAAAGGTCCCGGCCCAGGAACGCTGAAAGCGTGTGCCGCATGGGACCCCACGCAGCACACGCCTCCAGCGTGTGGAGCGCCGTATCCTCCGGCGCCCCACATTCGTGGCAGACCGGGGTCGCCTCCCGTCTCGCGATCTGGTGCAGATACTTTCCAAAGCATCCATGCCCGGAAAGTACCTGCACCAATCGGAAGGTCAGCGACCCGAACCGCCGCCGCACCCACCTTCGGAGGACCGGCCTGATGGCGTCCACCGTCCACTGACCAGGGACCGGTGGTGCCAGGTCCTCCGCCCACCGCCGCAACAAGGCGTCCCGCGCCAGCCGCCGCATGCGCGTGACCTCCTCCCACACTGGGCGCTCCCCGGCAGATCTCCTCGCCGCCACGAAGTGATACACTTCGGCGAGGATCTCCGCCTGAAGAGCCCAGGGGGGATCACCGGCCAGCACGCATGCTGCTGTCCAGGACACCGTCCGGTAACCACGTATCGCCCTCGTCGCGATGACCCGCTGCGGACGTCGCAGCAGGGTCAGGTTCGCGCGACTGAGGGCGTCCACCCAGACCGGTGCCCCGTACAGGGCCATACTCCGGATGACCCCGGAGTACAGCCGGCGACATGTGGCGCTCGGGCCGCCCACGTTGGGCAGCAGCCTCCCTAAAGCGGCCGCAGCTCAACTAACCTAACCTAACCTAACCTAACCTAACCTAACCTAACCTAACCTAACCTAACCTAACCTAACCTAACCTAACCTAACCTAACCTAACCTAACCTAACCTAACCTAACCTAACCTAACCTAACCTAACCTAACCTAACCTAACCTAACCTTTCGATTGGCTACCTGTTTGGATTTTTCTCGCGCACCAGCGCTGAGTAAAAGCCAAAAAAACAACTACCACGTGGCCACGAGGTCACTGATTTAGGGCAGCGATCTCATTTCTGAAGACGACATCGGAGGAAGAACGCCCAGGAGATCCCGGAGGCACTTTCAAAATTGAAATAAGTTAAGTCTAAGCTTAGTTATTGATAATTTGATTTTTTTGCACTTTGGTAACATTTGGTAATTGAATTTTCTCAAATTCTGCAGTGACAACCTACCTTGATATTTTGCCAGGAGACAGCTGCCAGTTAGTTATACGTTGTGCACAAATTTCAGATTTTTTGGCCAACGGCGCTCGGATTTATAATTTTTTTATTGAATCTACCAACTGCACAACGTATCTTTGTTATTGTCTCCTCGGAAACGGTGGGCCTTGGAGCTTTTTTGATCGTAGTCGTTTCCCTGTTAGAGTGCATTTTAACCTCCTCCTCAACTTTTCACCCCCCCCTCCCCCCGTGTAATTAAAAACTGTATTATTTGCGTAAATTTTTATTTTTCCATTTTACTGATTAAATTATTAAAAGTCTAAATTCTTTTCAAAATTTCATTCATTTTATAAGGTGGTTATTGTGGAATAAGCAAAACAGGATTTTTCATCTTGTTGTTCTACAAGAAACCATCAATTAGTCTAATAGTAAACTAGCATCGGCTATTAAGATCTGTCTATAGTTTTTCAATTTACTTGAGGAGGAGAGTCACTCAGTTTGTTGGCTGGTCTTGTGTTCCTAGGTGCTGGGTATTACTAGGATCCCCATATGAGCTCGGGTTTTTGCATTTTGTGATATTGACTTACCTAATAACTTGACAAGTTGACAACATACAAGAGAACTTAAGGAGGGAAAGAAGAGGCAAGATTTAATATCTTAACTTACAATAAAAGTATTTTTTTTTTTTTTTTTTTATCACTTTATTTCGAATAAATAAACTTAAACTAAAATGCCTAATTTTAAAACTAAGAATTTAAAGGCCAAGCCTAGCGAGCAATACAAGACGCCAAAGTCGGGGACGCCTAAAGCAGGCAGAGAGGTGCTACCGTCGTCGCTGGTGACCGGCGCCTCCGCTGGGCGCTCGGTGCCGCTGCCGTCGTTCCACTCTCAGCCGCGGGGCGCGGGCGGCCCGGACCGGAAGCCTGGAAAAGAATACCCAGTTAATATCGTGAATACAATGAGAAAGAGACTCGAGTCCTGCTCGGATATATTCACCCATCACCTACCTTGTTCTGAGCTCAATGAGTCTTTCTTGCGGCTCGGACAGCAGGGCACGAGCGCGGGCGCGCCCACGCCGTCGCGGGCTCTGGGCGGGGACTGTGCGCCGATGCCGTCGTCTGCGCCCCCACGCTCGGAAGCGGGCTCGCCTGCCACGCCGCTTTCCTTCCTGGAGACCTCCGCGCTGGCAACGGGCGAGTCGATTAATGACGCGCCGCACCGCGCGAACTGTCTGCTGCAGAGCACGGTAGCGGAGCTCGAGAGGTCTCGCAATCTCAGTCGGGACATAAAGGATGCGGTGCTGGCGGGCGTGCAGGGGCTGCACGCCTTGGTGCTGCGCCTCGCGGTCTCGCGCGCGCGGCATCTCGCCGAGAAGGAGCGCGTGCGTGCGGTCGCCGAGCGTCAGAGCGCCCTGCAGTACAAGGTACACGCGGATAAGCTCGAGACGTTCACTTCGGGCGTGCAGAGCGCCCTGGACGAGCTGCGGAGCACGACCACCAAGGCGATGCAGGAAGCCGAGGCGGCGCGCCGCGTCGTGGAGGAGATGAGCGGCAAGCTGGACGTGCGGCCCGACGGAGAGGCGGCTAGCCTTCGACTGGTCGGCCAGCTGCTCGAGGAAGCCCAAGCCATCCGAGTGGAGTGCTCGAGCTCGCCGATGCCGCCCGTGCGGGGCGCCCTCGGTGTAGCGGGCCCCGGACCGGAGCGCGAGGCGGCGGCGTTGCAGCGGCCGGAGCGCGAGGGGCCGAAGCCCACGCGCGCGTCTTATGCGCACGCCGCGAGGCATCCGCTCATGGTAAAGTCGCGGAACCCGACCCATACCGGCGATGATATCCTGAAACATATAAAAACAAATGTTGACGTCATCGGTCTGGGGGTCGGGGTGAACGGTGTGCGAAAGTGTCGCGGCGGCGGTGTCGCCATCTCGATGGAGAGCGCGCGCGAGCGAGAGGTAATGGAGGGCGCCATCCGCGCGCTCGGAGACGATTACAGCGTGTCGGAGCCGCGCCTCCGGGACCCTGCGCTGCGGCTCGTCGGCGTCGTCGCGGAGCTCTCGGACGAGCGCCTCGTGGAGGCCCTGCTCCGACAGAACGAGGGGCTGCTGCGGAGCGTGCCGGAGCCGGAGCGCGGCGTCAGGGTCGTGCGGCGCATCAAGGGGCGCAACGCGGGGCTCAACAATGTCGTGGTGGCGGTGGGCGCGGGCGTGTGGCGGGCCCTGCTGGAGCGGCGCGTGAGGCTCGGGTACCAGGTGCTCGTGGCGCTGGACCAGTCGCCGCTGGTGCAGTGCTACCGGTGCCTGGGGTTCTCCCACCGCGTGGCCGAGTGCCGCGCGCCGGCGCCACGCTGCGGATACTGCGCAGGCGAGCACGACACGCGCGCGTGCACCGCCCGAGGCGGCGCGCCGCCGCACTGCACCAACTGCGCGGCGCGCCGGCTGCCGGACCAGGGGCACCCCGCGTACAGCGCCGACTGCCCCGAGTGGCGCCGCTGGGACCGCATAGCGCGTCTCAGCGTGCGCTACTGCTGAGGGCACCGATCCGTCCGTACAGATGAATGTTAATTTAAAAATTTTGCAGTACAATTTGGGCAGGGGCAGGGCGGCGACGCACGAGTGTCTGAGGGAGGCCACCACCAGGGGTTTCAAAATTTTAATGTTGCAAGAACCTTACGTCGGGGCGAGGGGCCGCATGTCGCCGCCGACCGGCTGCAGGGTGATCCAGAGCGCGTCGGGGGGACCAGACGCCCCGGTGCGGGCCGCAATAGTGATCACGGACCCCAATCTGCGGTACTCTGAAAATGTAAATTTTATTAGTAAGGACTTGCTGGGCGTTATCGTAAGAGTTGAAAATCTAGACATAGGCATTATAAGTGTTTACTTGGATAGAGAGCTAGAACTAGACGCGTACCTGTGTAGACTGAAGCGGATGGTGCAGGGCATGGCTTGCTCGCGGGTGGTGGTGGCGGGCGACATGAACGCGGCCAGTCCGTGGTGGGGCTGCGCGGCGGAGGACGCGCGCGGCGCCGCGGTCGCGGAGCTGTTCGCGGAGCTCGGGCTCGAAGTCTGCAACGAGGGCCACGAGCCGACCTTCCTCGCCTACCGGCATGGCGCGCCCGCCGCCAGCATCATCGACGTGACGGCCTGCTCCGCCGCGCTTCTGCCCGCGCTCGCCGACTGGCGCGTCGACCCCGCGCTCTGTGCGCTGTCCGACCACAGGCCGGTCACGTTCACGCTGCGGCTGAGTGCGCGCCGCGAGGAGGACGCGCCCGGCGCCAGCACGAGGATCTACAACACGGCAAAGGCTAATTGGACGCTGTTCGAGGAAGAGTTTGAGCGAGAAATCTCCTGCGTCGAGCTGAGTGCCACCGTGGACGCGCTGGCGGACGGAGAAGCGGTCGACCGGGCCGCCGACCTGTACACCGAGTGCGCGCTCGCGGCCTGCGAGAAGGCCATTCCGCGCATACCGCCTCGGAGTTTAGGCAGGCCCTGCCGCTGGTGGAGTGCCGAGCTGACCGAGCTGAAGGCCGAGATGGTGCGTCGCCGGAAGAGAGTCGCGCGGGCGAACCCTGCCAGGAGGCGGTTCGTGGTGGACCAGTACCTGGAGGCCAGAACGGATTACAGGAGAGCGATAGAGTCCGCCATGACCGCCAGCTGGAAGGAGTTCTGCACGGGCGAGACGCTGGAGGGTATATGGCAAAGGTCTTACCGGATCATGAAGGCGTGCGGAGTGCGGGTGCGCTCGGAGGACGCGCTACTGACGGCGGAGGATGGGCGTGCGCTCGACGAGGCGCAGTCGGCGGCGCTGCTGGCCGACACCTTCTACCGACGTGACGACCCGCAGCGGGACACGCCGCAGCACGCCGCGCGCCGCGCCGCCGCGCAGGCCTGGGCCGACCGCCTCGCCCGCTCCGCTTCGCCCCACGTCGCCTTCACTGAAACAGAACTAGAGACGGTATTGCGAACTATGAGTCCCAAGAGAGCGCCCGGGGGCGACGGGCTCACGCTAGACATCTGTCTCCGGGTCTACAGATGCGACAAAGCCCTACTTGTGGGGCTGTTTTCGCAGTGCCTCCGTTTGGGTTGTTTCCCTAGATCGTGGAAGGTAGCGACTATAAAGGTGATCCCTAAGCCGGGCAGAGATACCTACACCACTCCTAAGTCCTATAGACCGATCGGGCTTCTTCCGGTCTTCGGGAAGATGCTCGAGAAGCTATTCGTTAATAGGTTGCAGTGGCAGCTCGGCAAGGAGAGCAGGCTGAGCCCCTTCCAGTACGGATTCACTCCGCAGCGGAGCGCCGAGGACGCTCTGTTCGACGCTATTTCTATTATTCGTGCTAGCCTTGAACAAAAGAAAATAGTTGTTTTAGTCTCTTTAGACATAGAAGGGGCTTTTGATAACGCCTGGTGGCCCGCGATTATCGAACAACTTAGGGCTAGCAATGTTGACGTCGAGGTCGCGCGCCTCATTCTTAGTTACCTCTCTGAGCGGAGCATTCAATTAAAATATGCGGGGCAAGTAGTTTGTAAAAACACTAATAAGGGTTGCATTCAGGGGTCTACCTGTGGGCCGATCCTCTGGAACATCCAGCTGGAGCCGGTGCTGGAGCAGTCGCAGTATGGAGGCGTCAGGGTTCAGGCTTTCGCGGATGACATTCTGATGATCGCAGCCGCGGCCGATGGGGTTGAGCTGGAGGAGAAGGTCAACCGGGCGCTGGCCGTGATCACGCAGTGGGGCGAAAACCTGAAACTCAGATTTGCTCCTGAGAAGACGCAAGCACTCTTAATCACGAAAAAGTTAAGATACCATGCTCCTAGGCTCGTGATGGCAGGTGTCCCCATAGCTTATGGATCTGGTCTCAGAATATTAGGATTAAATATTGACCCTATTCTCAATTTTAGAAGGCACCTTGAACTTGTTACCAACAAAGCTATTGCTTTCTACAAGGTGGTATCTAGAGCTGCACGTGCACAATGGGGTCTTAATTCTGATATTCTGAGATTGATTTATATTGCTGTGGTGGAGCCTACTATTCTGTACTCGGCGAGTTGCTGGGCGGATGTTTCAGATAGGGTGTATGCTGAAAAAACTTTAAATAGCCTAACAAGATCTTTTGCTATTAAAATAAGTAAAGCTCACCGCACAGTTTCCTTGGTATCGAGTGTCCTGCTGTCGAGACTGCTGCCTCTAACTATTAGATTGAAGGAGAATGCCATCATTTATAGGGCCAAAAGAGGGGAGCCATTGGCTGGGTTGCCGGGACGAAGTATGGAGCTTAGGGAGAGTCCATTCTCACTACCTCACCCTGCGGAGAGAAATCATGTAAGGTTCGGGCTAATCGAGTCTCAGGAGGAGGCGTTGAACCTGGGGAACGATGGGCTCGTGCTTTACACGGATGGTAGCAAGCTTGAGGGTAGGGTGGGTGGTGCCGTCACCTGCTGGTCTGGGGGGAGTGAAGTCCGCCATACTAGATTCCGCCTCGAGAACTTTTGTAGTGTGTTTCAGGCGGAGCTTTGTGCGATACTGCGGGCCCTTCAGTTAGCTGAAGGTAGAGTGGAGTCTGCTTTTAGTATAGCAAGCGATTCCAGGTCGAGTCTCGAGGCAATCAGTGACCCTAATTCACTTCATCCTTTGGTAGCTGAAATAAAAGAAAAGATTTTGAGGTTAATCCAAGATGAGAAAATTATTAATCTTTACTGGGTCAAGGCACACTGTGGAATAGAGGGCAACGAGAGAGCCGACGAGTTGGCAAAGCAGGCAGCTCTCTGTGATAGAAGACTACCATTCTATGACAAGTACCCTCTGTCCTACGCTAAGTGGCTGGTCAGATCAGACAGCATTAATGATTGGCAGCAAGTATATAATACATCTCAGGCAGGTAGTACAACTAAATTATTTTTTAAAAATGTATCTCAGGCTTTTCAAACTCTAAGGAAAATCAGGCTAGATAATTTTTATGCACAAATTTTTACAGGTCACGGTGGCTTTAATTCCTATTTGTTTCGGTTTAGATTATCAGACTCACCTCTGTGCTCGTGTGGTGAGGATGTCAGCCAATCCGTACAGCATTTGCTGTTGGAATGCGCGCGGTTTGGATTGTTGAGATATGACTGTGAATGCGCTATGGATTCTAACATAAGTGTTGATACTGTGGAGCAGTTGATTGGGGACAATAATCATAGGCCTATCTTTTTGTCGTTTGCAAAGACTATTCTTCGCATAATCGGCAGGGAGAATGGGTCTTTTTTAGAGGAAGAGCAATGAAAATTATATGATTTTCCTAGACCGCTTCATTTTATAGATACCTTTAATTTTCTTAGCTCATTGTTCTCGGTGGTATACGCTTCTTACAGGGTTGGTGGGGGACTAATTCCGTCTTATTGTATCAGTTTTACTCACTTTCAATCACTATTTAAATAAAAAACAGAGGTTTTCACAGTTCTCACTGATTTTGTTTTGTTTGGATTGTTTACGATTTTAGTTTGGCAGTTCCTTCATCTTGACATTGACAGTAGGGCTTTTGGGTTGCTACACGTGTCACGACATCTTGTCTGACATCCAATCGTGGTCGGGGTTTTTGAAAAAATCTATGTTAGGATAAAATACGTTTTGATTAATTAGTAAATTTCTATTAATTTGTTAAATTTCTATTCGAATTTAAGAATCAGTAAGCTCGTATTTTGATGTTATTTTGTACGTTATTTAAATTTTAGTTGTAGAAACAGAGGGGTTGGGGCTGGTGTGCTTGATGGCACATGGCATTAAAATTCGCTCTGACTTGTTGTTGTGGTATTGAAAGAGGGGCAGGAGTGTGGTGGGCCCTTTTTAGGATATTTATTTGACTTTATTTGTTGACAAATGGAGGAACTGTCTAAGCTAATGGTTATAAAAACTAAACTACAATATATGTAAACTTATAGTATAGTCAAGTTAAATTTAGTTAATTTAATAAAAGTAGTATTATCATACAATTATAGTAATCAATTAATTTATTCATTAACATTAAAAATTAAAAAAATATTATCCTTATCTTAATTTATTAGGGTCAAAGTCGTAGGGTGATTGCTCAATTAACAATTAATCATTTTTAGGTTTGTTTTCGAAATATTACATGTAGGTGGCACCTGTTACTTTGTCTGGTAGTCTGTTGTATACAGTGGGAGCCATCACGGGCACCAATCTCGAGGTTTTTTCCAGCCGCCGTGACACAGCACTCAGAGTTTGCGCGTTACATGTATTATATTTATGGCTATCCCCTAGTCTTGCGAACGCAGCTGGGTTCTCCTTCGCGTGTGGTGCCGCCCGGGGACCGTAGGTATCCCTAGGGTTAAGTAGGCGGACGCTTTCCTAGACACTCGCACGATGGCCCTTACAGCTCGTTTTTGCATTCTGAAAATCCATGCCAGTCTGCAGCGCGTCCGAAGAGTTCAATACCGTATTGTAGCTGTGAGTGAACCGACGCGAAATACAGACTTCTTACCATGTGTTCAGCTAAGATTGCAGAAATCCGCCACAGTGCAAGGCTGGCCCGACCCATTTTCTTGCTTAGGTTCTCGATGTGCCGCTCCCACGTCAGGGCACTGTCCGGTTGGAAGCCACGGAGGGTTGTACAATATACTTGTTCAAGGTTTTCCACGCCTATATCTACCAATATATATCGCTCTCTGTACTTCCGACCCGAAAGATTGAAGTGCATGAAGTGTGTCTTGCTAGCGTTCAGTATGAGTCCGTTGGCTTCGAACCATCCGTTTAGATCGGACGCTGTCGCGTTCAGCGTCTCGAGTAGGTCGACTGTCGGCGCGGTAATAATCGCTGCGACGTCGTCGGTGTACATAAGCACGTGACCCTGCCTTACGCAGCTGAGCGGGTCGTTGAGTGGCACCGAGAACAATTATTATTGTTCTTGGTGCCACTCAATGACCTGCCTCAAGGTGCGTGTCATACAACTGTCCAACATAATATGTTGGAAACGGAGACACCTTGAACGACGCCGATCTGCGTGGTGAGTGACTTCCATCTTACGTCGCCTCCGCATCCGACTACTACTTGGCTTCTTCCCGACAAGTACTCCGTTAGCAGTCGTAGCACTGGGCCCTCGCACTGTTCATTCTGTTTTAATGCAGGAATAATTTTTATTGGAAGTATTGTTATGATTGGAAGTTTGTATATACAACTGAACCGAGGTTAAATTTTATTAGGTTTCTTTTTAATTCAATGTCACAAGTCCTGTTCTACCTGAGCCTACTACGAAGATAGTTCTATTAATGTTATATATATATATTAAAAAAAATTTATAATTGTCTCTAATTATTTTGTTAATTATTAATGAATTTGTCATCGTCATCATTGTTCTTATTCACTTATATATTTCTTCTTTTTACTTGTCATCATGGCCTGTATCAAATTATCAAGGTATTGTTTCCAATCTTTTAATCTTTGATATTTTAGATGTTTTATAAATTATTTTTATTTCTGTAGTAGAATCTCTTGTACAATATTTAAATGTGAATCATTATTTTATAATATAAAAATTGTAACAAAGGGATAAAAAAAGAAGAAAAAAAAATAAAGTGAAAAAAGAATAATAATAATAAAAATAAATAAACAGAAATGAAAAGAACGAAAGAAATGAGTCAAAAGAATAATGAAAAAAATGGAAAAAAAAATATCTATATACAGAAAACTATACAAATCCCTAAGTACACTTAAATAATTGCATGCATTTTGTTTCCAATAATCTAATATAATTAAATAAATTAATTGAATTGAATTGTAAAA
Source organism: Eupithecia subumbrata (assembly GCA_949316285.1). Classification (NCBI taxonomy): domain Eukaryota; kingdom Metazoa; phylum Arthropoda; class Insecta; order Lepidoptera; family Geometridae; genus Eupithecia; species Eupithecia subumbrata. The sequence continues at coordinate 35,626,157 of OX438640.1, read as the reverse complement.
TGCAGTAGGAAGTGGCCATACTTTAATAATTTTATTAGTGGATTTTAATGGTATTTATTATAATTTATTTGTAAAATGAATTTATTAAATTTTATTTTGTAAAGTTTTATAATTTCATTTCTATTGATTTTATTATCTTTATGAACAAGGTTCTCAATTTATAGATTTTTCATTTTCAATTCAGTATCAATAAAGTCTCTTTGTTTGGATATCAAGTATTCGTACAGTTGTTGAAAATTTATATGTATGTATAAATTAAAGTAATAGATAAAAAGGAAATGAAGGATAGAAAGAAAAGATTGATTTAAACTTAGCTTAAGATTAAATTTTTTTTTATTGTTATTATAAAATGAATTAAGGAAGTGGCAATAATATTTAATATTTGATTGATTTTTTGATGTTCAAATTATTATAAATTCGTTATGAAATAGTACAATTTTATTTTGTAAAGTTGTATATCTTCATTATATACATTCATATTTTAATTGTATTCATCTTTAATAAATATAATAATGTTTTTACTGGCAAAGTAAATTGGAACTGTTTGGAAATCAAACAGTTGCACAATTGAAAAATAAATATGTATCCATGTTATAAAATAAACACATTTATAATTTTGAAATGTATAATGTAGGAATTGATTTGTTAATTTCTTTTTGTGTGTGTGTGTGTGTGTGTGTGTGAGTGTGCGTGTGTGTATGTGTGTGATTGAAGTTTTATATAATGTGTATTGTTTTATTCCTTAGCAGGTAATTAATGTTGTTGCAATTAATAGCAACAGGTACCAAAGGTAAAAAAGTAAAAGCAGACTAGCACACTCACTGGTCAAATGATCAGATGAGTTAACTAGTTTGCAACATTCTAAAAAAAAAAAAAAAACCTAACCTAACCTAACCTAACCTAACCTAACCTAACCTAACCTAACCTAACCTAACCTAACCTAACCTAACCTAACCTAACCTAACCTAACCTAACCTAACCTAACCTAACCTAACCTAACCTAACCTAACCTAACCTAACCTAACCTAACCTAACCTATGATCATTTTACACAGATGGCAGTAAGCTTGAGGGCAGGGTTGGTGGTGCCGTCACCTGCTGGACAGGAGGTTGCGAGGTCCGCCATACTAGATTCCGCCTCGAGAACTATTGCAGTGTGTTTCAGGCGGAGCTTTGTGCGATTCTGCGGGGCCTTCAGATAGCCGAAGGTAGAGGGGAGTCTGCTTTTAGCATAGCGAGCGATTCTAGGTCGAGTCTTGAGGCAATCAGTGACCCCAATTCACTTCATCCCTTAGTGGCTGATATTAGGGAAAATATTTTAAGATTAGTTCAGGATAGGAAACACATAACTTTGTACTGGGTCAAGGCACACTGTGGGATAGAGGGCAATGAGAGAGCCGATGAGTTGGCAAAGCAGGCAGCTCTCAGTGATAGAAGACAACCATTCTATGACAAATACCCTCTGTCTTACGCTAAATGGCAGGTTAGATCGGAAAGCATTAATGATTGGCAACATGTATACAATACATCTCAAACAGGCAGTACAACTAAATTATTTTTCAAAAATGTTTCTCAAGCTTTCCAAACCTTGAGGAAAATCAGTCTAGACAACTTTTATGCACAAATTTTCACAGGTCACGGTGGCTTTAATTCCTATTTGTTTAGGTTTGCATTAACAGACTCTCCTCTATGCTCGTGTGGTGAAGATGTTAGTCAATCCGTGCAACACTTGCTCTTAGATTGCGCGCGGTTTGGATTGCTAAGACATGACTGTGAATGCGCCATGGATTCTGATATAAATGTTGATACTGTAGAACAGTTGATTCGGGACAACAATAACAGGCCTATCTTTTTGTCGTTCGCAAAGACTATTCTTCGCACGATTGGCAGGGAGAATGGGTCATTTTTGGAGGAGTAGCAGTGATAATTGTAGCATTCCTACCTTATCAGCTTCATTTTGAATAAATTCCTTTCATCTTGTTCTCGGTGGGATCAGTTTCTTACCAGGTTGTTAGGGGACAGATATCCTCCGTTTGTATTGTTTTAATCAATAATTTTATTCAGGGGGCAGGGGTTTTTACAGTTTTCATTGTTTTGTTTTGTTTACAATTATTTTTGGGTTGTCTGACAGTCCCGAGATCTTGACATCGACAGTTGGGCTCTTGGGTGGCCACACACGTCATAACATTTTACATCACGACATCTTGTCTGATCTCGTTTTGGTCAGGGGTTTCGAAAATAATACAAATTATATTATATTATTATTTTAAATAATTAATTTCTAATAAATTATTGTTTCTGCTTAAACCAAAGCTTAAGTTGGCTCGTATTTTGTGATAAGGATAATTTGTAGGTAATTAAAATTATTGTTTGTAAAATCACAGGGGCACATGGCAATAAAATAAAATATAAAATAAAATAAATAATAAATATAAAATAATAAAATAAAATATAAAATAAAATATAAAATAATATAAAATAAAATAAATATAAAATAAAATACAATAAAATAAATTGAAAAGATCACTGCAAAAGCTATGAAGACTCTAGGGTTTCTCCTTAGGGTAACTAGAGATTTCAAATCGCTAAAGACGCTCAAAATACTGTACTGTTCACTAGTCAGGAGTAACTTGGAATACGCCTGCCAGGTTTGGAATCCTCATTATAATAAGTATATTACCCAACTGGAGAAACCACAAAAAAAATTCCTCAAATTTATTAATTTCAAACATAAGATCTTTATTCCGGACTATATCGACAGCTGTAAACACCATCATTTGTTGCCACTGGAAAGCAGGAGAGAAGTCGCAGACTTAACACTATTGCATAACATTTTATTAAACGTAGTTGACGCCCCCTCGCTCTTATCTGATATCCAATTTTCGATACCCTCTCGTCGCTCCTCTCGTAGAACCAATCTTAAGCTATACTTTCCTACGTGCTCGACTAACTACCGTAAGAACTCCTACCTGCCCCGCACAATGCATACATATAATACACGCTATTCACAAATTGATCTTTTCCACGCCAAGCAAAACATATTTAAACACACAGTAACCAAACAATTTTTTAACTCTCAGCAGTAGATAAGTAACAACATAATCATTAGGTACATAAACAGCTATTTATTTAGATTTTATTCTTATTTATCGTCAGGGTAGTATAATATTGTTATTTTGTTATTTATAATATAAGGCATGTATACGACTCTTCAGACCAATATTTTCCTTCCTAACTATTATTTGTTCGTCGAACAGGCAACCCACTTCAAACTCGCTCATTTAATTATATACTTGTTTTAATTTTTTATGATTATTTAAATTTAGTTTAAGCATATCTTTCGTTCTATAAGTGAAAACTCTTAGGCTTATAATGTAACATTGTTTCTACTCATTTAAGTTTAAAAGCTGTTTGTTTTCCACATAAATAAATAAATAAATAAATAAATAAATAAATTCTGGTCTGGTCTGTTGTTGTGATACTAGGCCTGTGACTGGAGGACCATTCTTCAAAAATAAAATGAAACTGATTTCTTCAACCTGCTCTCTCGGCAGCTATTTTATTTTTAATTTAATTTAATTTTTTAGATTATGTATATTTCTGTATTAACTGTAATTTTAATCTATTTGATTGTAAATATATAGGTGATGGAAAAAAAAAAGAGGAAAGAAACAGTAAAAAAAAATGATAAAGAAATGAGAAAATAAAAGAGGAAAAAAAAAATATACTTTAACTATAAAAAAATGGAAAAAAAAACGATAAAAAAAATTTAAAAGAAATCAGATAAGGAGAAAGGAAATGAAGCATAGAAAAGAAAGATTGTTTTAAACTTAGTTTAAGAGTAAATTAAAAATTTCAAATAGTTATTATAAAATGAATTAAGGAAGTGGCAATAATACTTAATATTTGATTAATTTTATGTTCAAATTCTTATTTATTTGTTATGAAATAATACAATTTTATTTGGTAATATTATATAATTTTCATCAACTACATTCATATTTTAATTGTATTCATCTTTTATATAATAATATTTTTACTGGCAAAGTAAATTGGCACTGTTTGGAAATCAAACAGTTGCACAGTTGAAAAATTAATATGTATCCATGTTATATTATAAACACATTTATATTTTTGAAATGTAAAATGTAGAAATTGAATTGTTATATTGCTATTTGTGTATAAGATAAAAATGTATATTAATTTCTTTTTGTGTGTGATTGGATGCATATGTGTGTGTGTGCGTGTGTGTGTGATTTAAGTTTTATATATCGTGTTTTGTTTTATTCCTTAGCAGGTAATTAATGTTGTTGCATTTAATAGCAACAGGTACCATAGGTAAAAAAGTAAAAGCAGACTAGCACACTCTCTGGTCAAATGATCAGATGAGTTAACTAGTTTGCAACATTCTAAAATAAAAAAAAAAAAAAAAACCTAACCTAACCTTTTTTTTTTTTTTGGAGGGGGGAAATGCCCTCGCACTTCCCTTCCGCCATGGGGGTGACGGAAGGGGGTATGTGGGACCTAACCTAACCTAACCTAACCTAACCTAACCTAACCTAACCTTTTTTTTTTTTTTTGGAGGGGGGAAATGCCCTCGCACTTCCCTTCCGCCATGGGGGTGACGGAAGGGGGTATGTGGGACTCGAACCCACTAAAACCCCCCCGTGAAACGTCCACCGCCGTCATGGGGCGAGATGGGGTCGCGTTAACATTCACCATCTCGCTCCGGCGGGTGGCCCGGGAACCGGTCCGGGCCTCGGCCTCAAGGAGGAGCAACCCTTTCACTCAGGTCACCCCTCAGACGCGTGGAGCCGTGCTAGCCGGCAGAGAGTCCCCCGACTCTCCACCAGTGGCCCCACTACGGGGGACGAAGGAGGCGGGCGAACCGCCCCCTTCGTCTCCCTGGACGTCTGCGCCGGAGCGGGTCAGATTGGGCGTCATCCTCCCTGACCCGCTCAGCGGCCTCCTTCTGTGACATAACCTCTTCGCAGAAGGAGACCATGGCCTGCCACTCCCTTTCGCCGTCGAGCATGGCGCTCACCACGCTCGGCAGCGAAAGGTCCCGGCCCAGGAACGCTGAAAGCGTGTGCCGCATGGGACCCCACGCAGCACACGCCTCCAGCGTGTGGAGCGCCGTATCCTCCGGCGCCCCACATTCGTGGCAGACCGGGGTCGCCTCCCGTCTCGCGATCTGGTGCAGATACTTTCCAAAGCATCCATGCCCGGAAAGTACCTGCACCAATCGGAAGGTCAGCGACCCGAACCGCCGCCGCACCCACCTTCGGAGGACCGGCCTGATGGCGTCCACCGTCCACTGACCAGGGACCGGTGGTGCCAGGTCCTCCGCCCACCGCCGCAACAAGGCGTCCCGTGCCAGCCGCCGCATGCGCGTGACCTCCTCCCACACTGGGCGCTCCCCGGCAGATCTCCTCGCCGCCACGAAGTGATACACTTCGGCGAGGATCTCCGCCTGAAGAGCCCAGGGGGGATCACCGGCCAGCACGCATGCTGCTGTCCAGGACACCGTCCGGTAACCGCGTATCGCCCTCGTCGCGATGACCCGCTGCGGACGTCGCAGCAGGGTCAGGTTCGCGCGACTGAGGGCGTCCACCCAGACCGGTGCCCCGTACAGGGCCATACTCCGGATGACCCCGGAGTACAGCCGGCGACATGTGGCGCTCGGGCCGCCCACGTTGGGCAGCAGCCTCCCTAAAGCGGCCGCGGCTCCCAGGACTCTTGGGGCCAGTTGGGCGAAATGGGCCCCAAAAGTCCACCTCCCATCCAGGATGAGACCCAAATATTTTATCTGGGTCCCAACCCGGACCTGAACCCCGTCCAGAACCACCCTGGTTCCTGGACGAGGCCCTCCCCGAGGCCCGTGGAACAACAGGGCCTCGGTCTTGGAGAGGGCCACCTCCAATCCCAGGGAGCGAATGCGGTCGACCACTAGGGTAGTGGCCATCGTGGCCAACCGCATCGCCTCCCCGAGGTCCCTCCCCTTGACCACGACCAGGGTATCGTCCGCGTAGCACGCCACTCGCATACTTGCGGGGAACGTGCCCCGGAGCACCCAGTCGTAGCCAATGTTCCACAGGAGCGGTCCCAGCACCGACCCCTGTGGAACCCCGCGGACGACGCGACGGTGTCTCAAGCCGTCGCGTCCCTCAACCAGGACCTCCCTGTCCTGGAGGTAGTCCGCCAACAGCCTCCGCAGGTACAGGGGCACTCCGTGATAACGGAGCGCCTCCCGTATGGTTCCGTGCGGCAGGCTGTTGAAGGCGTTGGCAATGTCGAGCGAAACAGCCAACGCCTTTTCCCCCTGGCTGACAACATCTTGGGTCCAGCCCTTGAGCCAGAGTAGGGCGTCTATCGTCGAACGCCCCGCTCTGAACCCATACTGGGCCTGGGACAGGTCAGGCCCAGTCCCCGCCAGGTGCCGGATGACACGGGAAGCCAATACTCTCTCCAGCAGCTTCCCCGTGTCATCTAGCAGCACTATTGGCCTGTATGCGGAAGGCGAGTCTGCGTCTCGACCTTCCTTCCGCAACAGGCACAACCGCCCGTCCTTCCAAAGCTTCGGGAACCGTCCAGACGTGAGACACGCGTCGAACAGTTCCCGAAGCCGCTCGCCCATCTCCCCCAAGGCGATCCGCAGGACCCGCTTTGGGATCCCATCCGGACCCGGGGCCGTCCTTTTGCCACGCAGGCGTCCAACGGCCACCTCCATCTCCACCTCTGACACAGGTGGGATGGAGGCCGGGTCAATCTCCTCGGGGAGGACAGGTGGCGCCGCCATCACGGGCGGGGTGTGGAGGGGGTCGATGTCGGGGAAGAGCCCCTCCATCACCCTGCCCAGAAGCTCCGGCTCTAGAGACTCCGCGATCGGGGACGTCTGGCCCCGGAACTTTTTCCGGGCAGCCCTATACGGACGTCCCCACGGGTCCCTGTCGAGGCCCTCTAGAGCCTCTTCCCAGGCCCGCGTCTTGGCCCGACCGACGGCCAGCTGCAGCTCCCTTTTTGCTTCGCGGTAGGAGCTGTACAGCTGGTTCTCGGCTGCCAGCTCCTCCGCTGACAGCTCCCCGTCGGTGCGGCCGTGACGCCGCCTCCGGCAGCGGGCGTAGGACCGCCGCGCCGCCGAGCAGGCGTCTCGGAGATCCCCGATCTCCGAGCTCCACCAGTACACCTCTCGGCGACCGGGGAGGCGCCGGGCCCTGGGCATGGCGGCGTCACACACCGCCGTCACCGCATCCCGGAAGTGGCTCGCCTCTACGTCCACCTCCGGGTGCGTGGGCGCGGCAAACCACGACTGGACGATCGCCGCCTCAACCGCCAGATCGCGGTCGAGGCGACTGACCGTCCAGCGCGGAAAGTCCGCCCGCGCCCCATGACGGCCCCCCCTTTGGACGTCGGAAGTGGATATCTCGAACCTTATATATTTGTGGTCCGAGAGAGTCTCCACTTCCGACATCACCCTCCAGGCCCGGGCACGTGCCGCAACAGCGGGGGTGGCGAACGTTATGTCCACCACGGACCCCCCTCGCTGTCGCACGCACGTGTGGGCCGACCCTCTATTAAGAAGGGTCAGCCCGGTGGCAAGCGCCCACTCCCTGACGATCTCCCCTCGAGCGTCAGTAGTGGGGCTGCCCCAGTCCCGGGCCTTGGCGTTCAGGTCCCCCATGATGAGGACCTGACGTGGCGCCTGCCTACGCACCGCCGCGGCCAGGAGGTCCATAAAGACCTCCAGCTCTGCAGCGGTTCTATTGGGGGAGAAGTATGCGCCGACTACTGCATACTCCCCCCACTTGGCCACCACGTACCCCGAACCCCTCTCCTCAACTGAGAGGGGAGGGATGCCACTTCCCTTCCCAATAATGACCACGGAGCCGTCCAGGTCACCAGCCCAACATTGGTTTTGGGGAGGGACGTAGTACGGCTCCGCGGCAACCGACAAATCAATTTCCCACTGCGCCAGGGACTGCATGAGCAGATCCTGAGCCCTGGCGCAGTGGTTGAGGTTCGTCTGGAGGAAGTTGAGATGGCCGACCTGATCCATCAGTCAGCCATCTCAACCTCCTCGCTCAACGCCGCGTGAGCTCCGGCAGAGGGGGCGGGGGCGGTCCGGGTCCCGGCGGTTTTCCCTTTCGTCTTCGGGGGAACGCAGCTGCGTCCCCCCATTACATGCCCAGAGGGCCTGCCAGACTCTGCGCATATAGCGCAGTGTGGCTGGGCCCTCCCGCAGGTGGCCGCCTTGTGACCTTCGCCTCCACACCGGAAGCACAGGTCACCCCTGTCCGCCGCCGCGGGGCACTGGGGGCGCGTGTGCCCTAGCCCCATGCACCGGTAGCAGCGCATGGGACGCTCCCCCAGCCCCACCACTCGTGCCGAGCTCCACCCCACCAGCAGTCTGCCCTTTTCCAGCAGCACTTTGGCTGCCGGGATCGGGCAGGAAACTAGGGTGGACCCGGTGCCACCAAAGCCGGAGCGGATCTCCCCGGCCTTGACGAGCCGCACATCACAGCGGCCCGCCTCGGCGACCGCTGCGGCCACCTTCTCCTTGGTGGCCGTGTCGTCCAGGCCCGTGACACGGATATCCGTGGACTTCACGGGCCTGGTGACGTTAGCCACTTCCGACAGGACCTCGCGGAGCTTCTCCGCGAGCCTGTCGGCCTTTTGTCCGTTTTGGGAGCCAGTGATCTCCAGCATCCTGGCTCCCGTGGCAGTCTGCCGGAACCCGACCCGTCCTATCTCCATCTCCTGGAGGCTCACTTTTTCCTGCGCCAACTGGAGGACGGAGGAGTAGGTCACCCCTTTTTCCGCAGCCCCGGGCTGTAGCGACAGCACGACAGCCGCGGACTTCGGGGACCTCAGCGCCGGCTTGGGCTTTGGGGCCGAAGCGGCGGGACGAGCCGCTGGAGCAGGCGCAGGTGCAGAGGGGGGAGAAGAACTCTTCCCCTTCCCCTTTCCCTTCTTCGTCACCGTCGCCCAGGTCTCCCCAGACCGGGGAACGGCGACAGCGACCGGAGCAGCCTCCCTCGAGGGACCCGCGACTGGCACAGGTGCCACGGCGGGTGCCGCCCTCTTGCCCGCTTCGGAAGCAGGGCCACGAGCCTGCTGAGGTGGCGTTGGCCTCAGCGGCGCGGCCACCTCTTTTGTGTCCGCCCTCAGTGGCGGACGAACGACCGGAGCCGGCAGGAGGCGCTCCTCAATCCCCGCGATTCGGGCGTTCAGCATTGTCCCGAACGTTGAGGTCAAGGAGCGCTTCAGCTCCTCTATCAATTCCGCCCCTACCTGCAACATGGTGGGGGCCCCCTGGGTCCCTACAGCGGCGGATGCAGCAGCGGCAGTAGAGGCGGCGGCGGCCTCCGTCTTCGCCTCGGTGAAGGCGCGACGAAGTGACTTCACCTCGGCCTTCAGGGCCTCCGTCTCCAGCCGTAGACGGCCGTTCATTGCCCTCAGGCGCCGCGTCTCCTCCGCTTCACTCCGGTCTGCGAGGGCATCGACCACCTCCCGCAGACTGGACGCCGACCCCTTCAGGCGGCCGACAAACTCGCCCTTGAGGTTGCCGGACTTCCTGGCAACCTCCAGGATACAGGCGAGCTTCTCGCCAGCGTGGGCCCTCAACTCTTGAGCGCTCAGCGCGCTGATGTCCCCGACCCGCACGGCGGCATCGGTATCGCTACCGGTCGTCGTGAGATCGGGGACAGCAGCGGCGCGCTCCTTCCCATACTTCCTGCTGAGCAGGACCTCCGTCAAGGCCTCGTCGACCGGGAGAGGCCTCAAAAAGGCCCCCCTGGCCGACGAAGCCTTCCCCGACTTCTTCCTCCCTCTAGAGGCCGTGTTGACCTTAGCGGCCACTGTCCCCTCGGTCTCCGTGTCCGAGTCTAAATACCCGGGCACGAAGAACGAGGAAGACGGCCGCTTCCGGGCCACCACGTCCTCCAGCATATCCTCCGCCGTGTCGGGCTCCGCCCTTACCTCCGAAGAGGGGCCCTGAGAAGGGCCTTGTTTGGGCGGAGAACCGACGCACACCTCCTTATCACCTCCCTCGTCCGACTCCCGCGGGGAGGGGCCCTGAGAAGGGCCTTTCGAAAACCTCCCCGTCACGTCGCGCAAAGGCCTCGGCATGCCTTGGCCCTCCGCGACTCAAAACACAATCCTCACCAATCCAAAACTCAATATGTAGGCGTAGTACAAGGCTACTTATTCTCTCCCGTGAAACCGTCAAAACCTAACCTATTTTTTTTTTTTTTTTTTTAACGTGGGGAAATCCTTTATGGATATCTCCGGGTCCGGGGGGACCCAGAGATTATGTCAGACTCCGTATACTGACTAAAACCACCACGTGTGTTCTTCTCACGCCTTGTGCCGGGGCCACGGGAACGCGTCACACAAAGCACTCTTCCGCAGCCCCAACGGCGACGGCCCACAACTAAATGCGGGCCCCTCCTCAGTGCGATGGAGCTGGAGTCTCACATCGCACCCTCTCAGTGGCGCACGAGAACACACGCGCGCGCCAACCCGGGGCATTGTGTTGTCGGCGCCAGAGTCCCCCGACTCTGTCGCCAATGCCACTGTTATGGGGGTTGGAGGTGGGCGTTGAAGAGCCGCCTCCTACGCCCGGCTCTCCGTCTGCGAATCGGGAGAGTTGAGAGAATCTCTCTCTCACGCTCCGCAGACTCCTTCCGCGACATGACAATGTCGCAGAAGGACATCACTGCCTCCCACGAACTCTCACTTTCCAGCATCGATTTAATCAATGCTGCAAGCGAGAGGTCGCTCCCCACGACTGCGACGAGGGCACGGCGCTCGTCAGCCCAGGCTGGGCACGCCTCGAGCGTATGCCGTGCCGTATCCTCGTCACAGCCACAATGATGGCACTCGGTCGTCGGTTCCCTTCCGGCTATACGACACAGGTACTTCCCGAAGCAACCATGCCCGGTCAGCACCTGCACCAGTCGAAAGGAAAGCGACCCGTGTGCCCTGTCCAGCCAGTTCTCGAATACTGGCTGGACCGCCTCGACGGTCCAGCAGCCAGCTTGAGGATTAGCTAGCCGCTCCCCCCACCTTTCCCTCAGGACCCGTTGGATGCGGAGCTTCCAAGCGGGCACCACACCTGGCCCAGGAGGCCATTCGCCTCGGACGCGGAGCGCCGCACGCCACTCGTAAGTAGTCGCATGGCACTCCGCCTCCAGGTCCCACGGAGGGACCCCGCCAGCAAACAGGCCGCCTCATAGGAGACGGTACGGTATCCGCGGACAACCCCAACAGCCATCACTCTCTGCGCACGTCGCAGGAGAGCGATGGTTTTCTCCGTCAGAGTGTCGGCCCAGATGGGCGCCCCGTAAAGGGCCATGGACCGTACCACTCCCAGATACAGGCGACGGCTTGACGCTTTGGGTCCCCCGATGTTGGGCAGCAGGCGCTTGAGTGCACCCGCAGCGCCCATCAAACGAGGGACCATGCGAGTGAAGTGCTCGCGGAAGCTCCATCTGCTATCGAGGAAGAGCCCAAGATATTTCATCTTGGAGTCGACCTCGATGCTAACCTCCCCGATAGCGATAGTGGAACCCCTTGGTGGTGCCCGCCGGCGGCCATGAAAACATACGGCCTCCGACTTGTTGAGCGCCACCCGGAGTCCCAATCTCTCTATCCTTCGAACGACGAGTGCCACCGACTCCGTTGCAAGACGTACAGCCTCCTCGAATGTCGCACCCCGGGCAGTGACGAGCGTATCATCCGCATAGCAGATGACGCCGGCGCCCGGACTGAGAGACTCTCGGAGGGCCCAGTCGTACCCTATGTTCCACAGGAGCGGGCCAAGGACCGAGCCCTGCGGAACACCGCACGACATTGCTCTCCTCTGCAGCGCACCACCCCGGCCGGGATAAGAAACAAACCGGTCGGAGAGATATGCTGCGATTATCCGACTAAGATAGGGAGGCACTTCATGGTACTTCAGCGCCTCCCTTCAGCGCCTCCTTTCAGCGTCAAAACCTAACCTTTTTTTTTTTTTTTTTTTTTTTTGGAGGGGGGAAATGCCCTCGCACTTCCCTTCCGCCATGGGGGTGACGGAAGGGGGTATGTGGGACTCGAACCCACTAAAACCCCCCCGTGAAACGTCCACCGCCGTCATGGGGCGAGATGGGGTCGCGTTGGCATTCACCATCTCGCTCCGGCGGGTGGCCCGGGAACCGGTCCGGGCCTCGGCCTCAAAGAGGAGCAACCCTTCCACACAGGTCACCCCTCAGACGCGTGGAGCCGTGCTAGCCGGCAGAGAGTCCCCCGACTCTCCACCAGTGGCCCCACTACGGGGGACGAAGGAGGCGGGCGAACCGCCCCCTTCGTCTCCCTGGACGTCTGCGCCGGAGCGGGTCAGATTGGGCGTCATCCTCCCTGACCCGCTCAGCGGCCTCCTTCTGCGACATAACCTCTTCGCAGAAGGAGACCATGGCCTGCCACTCCCTTTCGCCGTCGAGCATGGCGCTCACCACGCTCGGCAGCGAAAGGTCCCGGCCCAGGAACGCTGAAAGAGTGTGCCGCATGGGACCCCACGCAGCACACGCCTCCAGCGTGTGGAGCGCCGTATCCTCCGGCGCCCCACATTCGTGGCAGACCGGGGTCGCCTCCCGTCTCGCGATCTGGTGCAGATACTTTCCAAAGCATCCATGCCCGGAAAGTACCTGCACCAATCGGAAGGTCAGCGACCCGAACCGCCGCCGCACCCACCTTCGGAGGACCGGCCTGATGGCGTCCACCGTCCACTGACCAGGGACCGGTGGTGCCAGGTCCTCCGCCCACCGCCGCAACAAGGCGTCCCGCGCCAGCCGCCGCATGCGCGTGACCTCCTCCCACACTGGGCGCTCCCCGGCAGATCTCCTCGCCGCCACGAAGTGATACACTTCGGCGAGGATCTCCGCCTGAAGAGCCCAGGGGGGATCACCGGCCAGCACGCATGCTGCTGTCCAGGACACCGTCCGGTAACCGCGTATCGCCCTCGTCGCGATGACCCGCTGCGGACGTCGCAGCAGGGTCAGGTTCGCGCGACTGAGGGCGTCCACCCAGACCGGTGCCCCGTAAAGGGCCATACTCCGGATGACCCCGGAGTACAGCCGGCGACATGTGGCGCTCGGGCCGCCCACGTTGGGCAGCAGCCTCCCTAAAGCGGCCGCGGCTCCCAGGACTCTTGGGGCCAGTTGGGCGAAATGGGCCCCAAAAGTCCACCTCCCATCCAGGATGAGACCCAAATATTTCATCTGGGTCCCAACCCGGACCTGAACCCCGTCCAGAACCACCCTGGTTCCTGGACGAGGCCCTCCCCGAGGCCCGTGGAACAACAGGGCCTCGGTCTTGGAGAGGGCCACCTCCAATCCCAGGGAGCGGATGCGGTCGACCACTAGGGTAGTGGCCATCGTGGCCAACCGCATCGCCTCCCCGAGGTCCCTCCCCTTGACCACGACCAGGGTATCGTCCGCGTAGCACGCCACTCGCATACTTGCGGGGAACGTGCCCCGGAGCACCCAGTCGTAGCCAATGTTCCACAGGAGCGGTCCCAGCACCGACCCCTGTGGAACCCCGCGGACGACGCGACGGTGTCTCAAGCCGTCGCGTCCCTCAACCAGGACCTCCCTGTCCTGGAGGTAGTCCGCCAACAGCCTCCGCAGGTACAGGGGCACTCCGTGATAACGGAGCGCCTCCCGTATGGTTCCGTGCGGCAGGCTGTTGAAGGCGTTGGCAATGTCGAGCGAAACAGCCAACGCCTTTTCCCCCTGGCTGACAACATCTTGGGTCCAGCCCTTGAGCCAGAGTAGGGCGTCTATCGTCGAACGCCCCGCTCTGAACCCATACTGGGCCTGGGACAGGTCAGGCCCAGTCCTCGCCAGGTGCCGGATGACACGGGAAGCCAATACTCTCTCCAGCAGCTTCCCCGTGTCATCTAGCAGCACTATTGGCCTGTATGCGGAAGGCGAGTCTGCGTCTCGACCTTCCTTCCGCAACAGGCACAACCGCCCGTCCTTCCAAAGCTTCGGGAACCGTCCAGACGTGAGACACGCGTCGAACAGTTCCCGAAGCCGCTCGCCCATCTCCCCCAAGGCGATCCGCAGGACCCGCTTTGGGATCCCATCCGGACCCGGGGCCGTCCTTTTGCCACGCAGGCGTCCAACGGCCACCTCCATCTCCACCTCTGACACAGGTGGGATGGAGGCCGGGTCAATCTCCTCGGGGAGGACAGGCGGCGCCGCCATCATGGGCGGGGTGTGGAGGGGGTCGATGTCGGGGAAGAGCCCCTCCATCACCCTGCCCAGAAGCTCCGGCTCTAGAGACTCCGCAATCGGGGACGTCTGGCCCCGGAACTTTTTCCGGGCAGCCCTATACGGACGTCCCCACGGGTCCCTGTCGAGGCCCTCTAGAGCCTCTTCCCAGGCCCGCGTCTTGGCCCGACCGACGGCCAGCTGCAGCTCCCTTTTTGCTTCGCGGTAGGAGCTGTACAGCTGGTTCTCGGCTGCCAGCTCCTCCGCTGACAGCTCCCCGTCGGTGCGGCCGTGACGCCGCCTCCGGCAGCGGGCGTAGGACCGCCGCACCGCCGAGCAGGCGTCTCGGAGATCCCCGATCTCCGAGCTCCACCAGTACACCTCTCGGCGACCGGGGAGGCGCCGGGCCCTGGGCATGGCGGCGTCACACACCGCCGTCACCGCATCCCGGAAGTGGCTCGCCTCTACGTCCACCTCCGGGTGCGTGGGCGCGGCAAACCACGACTGGACGATCGCCGCCTCAACCGCCAGATCGCGGTCGAGGCGACTGACCGTCCAGCGCGGAAAGTCCGCCCGCGCCCCATGACGGCCCCCCCTTTGGACGTCGGAAGTGGATATCTCGAACCTTATATATTTGTGGTCCGAGAGAGTCTCCACTTCCGACATCACCCTCCAGGCCCGGGCACGTGCCGCAACAGCGGGGGTGGCGAACGTTATGTCCACCACGGACCCCCCTCGCTGTCGCACGCACGTGTGGGCCGACCCTCTATTAAGAAGGGTCAGCCCGGTGGCAAGCGCCCACTCCCTGACGATCTCCCCTCGAGCGTCAGTAGTGGGGCTGCCCCAGTCCCGGGCCTTGGCGTTCAGGTCCCCCATGATGAGGACCTGACGTGGCGCCTGCCTACGCACTGCCGCGGCCAGGAGGTCCATAAAGACCTCCAGCTCTGCAGCGGTTCTATTGGGGGAGAAGTATGCGCCGACTACTGCATACTCCCCCCACTTGGCCACCACGTACCCCGAACCCCTCTCCTCAACTGAGAGGGGAGGGATGCCACTTCCCTTCCCAATAATGACCACGGAACCGTCCAGGTCACCAGCCCAACATTGGTTTTGGGGAGGGACGTAGTACGGCTCCGCGGCAACCGACAAATCAATTTCCCACTGCGCCAGGGACTGCATGAGCAGATCTTGAGCCCTGGCGCAGTGGTTGAGGTTCGTCTGGAGGAAGTTGAGATGGCCGACCTGATCCATCAGTCAGCCATCTCAACCTCCTCACTCAACGCCACGTGAGCTCCGGCAGAGGGGGCGGGGGCGGTCCGGGTCCCGGCGGTTTTCCCTTTCGTCTTCGGGGGAACGCAGCTGCGTCCCCCCATTACATGCCCAGAGGGCCTGCCAGACTCTGCGCATATAGCGCAGTGTGGCTGGGCCCTCCCGCAGGTGGCCGCCTTGTGACCTTCGCCTCCACACCGGAAGCACAGGTCACCTCTGTCCGCCGCCGCGGGGCACTGGGGGCGCGTGTGCCCTAGCCCCATGCACCGGTAGCAGCGCATGGGACGCTCCCCCAGCCCCACCACTCGTGCCGAGCTCCACCCCACCAGCAGTCTGCCCTTTTCCAGCAGCACTTTGGCTGCCGGGATCGGGCAGGAAACTAGGGTGGACCCGGTGCCACCAAAGCCGGAGCGGATCTCCCCGGCCTTGACGAGCCGCACATCACAGCGGCCCGCCTCGGCGACCGCTGCGGCCACCTTCTCCTTGGTGGCCGTGTCGTCCAGGCCCGTGACACGGATATCCGTGGACTTCACGGGCCTGGTGACGTTAGCCACTTCCGACAGGACCTCGCGGAGCTTCTCCGCGAGCCTGTCGGCCTTTTGTCCGTTTTGGGAGCCAGTGATCTCCAGCATCCTGGCTCCCGTGGCAGTCTGCCGGAACCCGACCCGTCCTATCTCCATCTCCTGGAGGCTCACTTTTTCCTGCGCCAACTGGAGGACGGAGGAGTAGGTCACCCCTTTTTCCGCAGCCCCGGGCTGTAACGACAGCACGACAGCCGCGGACTTCGGGGACCTCAGCGCCGCTCTGGCCTTTGGGGCCGAAGCAGCCGGACGAGCCGCTGGAGCAGGCGCAGGTGCAGAGGGGGGAGAAGAACTCTTCCCCTTCCCCTTTCCCTTCTTCGTCACCGTCGCCCAGGTCTCCCCAGACGGGGGAGCGGCGACAGCGACCGGGGCAGCCTCCCTCGAGGGACCCGCGACTGGCACAGGTGCCACGGCGGGTGCCGCCCTCTTGCCCGCTTCGGAAGCTGGGCCACGAACCTGCTGAGGTGGCGTTGGCCTCAGCGGCGCAGCCACCTGTTTCGTGTCCGCCCTCAGTGGCGGACGAACGACCGGAGCCGGCAGGAGGCGCTCCTCAATCCCCGCGATTCGGGCGTTTAGCATCGTCCCGAACGTTGAGATCAAGGAGCGCTTCAGCTCCTCTATGAATTCCGCCCCCACCTGCAACATGGCGGGGGCCCCCTGGGTTCCTGCAGCGGCGGATGCAGCAGCGGCAGTAGAGGCGGCGGCGGCCTCTGTCTTCGCCTCGGTGAAGGCGCGACGAAGCGACTTCACCTCGGCCTTCAGGGCCTCCGTCTCCAGCCGTAGACGGCCGTTCATTGCCCTCAGGCGCCGCGTCTCCTCCGCTTCACTCCGGTCCGCGAGGGCATCGACTACCTCCCGCAGACTGGACGCCGACCCCTTCAGGCGACCGACAAACTCGCCCTTGAGGTTGCCGGACTTCCTTGCAACCTCCAGTATACAGGCGAGTTTCTCGCCAGCGTGGGCCCTCAACTCTTGAGCGCTCAGCGCGCTGATGTCCCCGACCCGCACGGCGGCATCGGTATCGCTACCGGTCGTCGTGAGATCGGGGACAGCAGCGGCGCGCTCCTTCCCATACTTCCTGCTGAGCAGGACCTCCGTCAAAGCCTCGTCGACCGGGAGAGGCCTCAAAAAGGCCCCCCTGGCCGACGAAGCCTTCCCCGACTTCTTCCTCCCTCTAGAGGCCGTGTTGACCTTAGCGGCCACTGTCCCCTCGGTCTCCGTGTCCGAGTCTAAATACCCGGGCACGAAGAACGAGGAAGACGGCCGCTTCCGGGCCACCACGTCCTCCAGCACTCCCTCCGCCGCCGTGTCGGACTCCGCCCTTACCTCCGAAGAGGGGCCCTGAGAAGGGCCTTGTTTGGGCGGAGAACCGACGCACACCTCATCCACACCTCCCTCGTCCGACTCCCGCGGGGAGGGGCCCTGAGAAGGGCCTTTCGAGAACCTCCCCGTCACGTCGCGCAAAGGCCTCGGCATGCCTTGGCCCTCCGCGACTCAAAACTCAACCCTCACAAACAAAATCAAACTATGTAGCGTAGCGCAAGGTTACTTGGCATGTCTCAATCCAACCGTCCACCTGAACTTACACCTGCAGTCGTCAAAACCTAACCTTTTTTTTTTTTTTTTTTGGAGGGGGGAAATGCCCTCGCACTTCCCTTCCGCCATGGGGGTGACGGAAGGGGGTATGTGGGACTCGAACCCACTAAAACCCCCCCGTGAAACGTCCACCGCCGTCATGGGGCGAGATGGGGTCGCGTTGGCATTCACCATCTCGCTCCGGCGGGTGGCCCGGGAACCGGTCCGGGCCTCGGCCTCAAGGAGGAGCAACCCTTTCACACAGGTCACCCCTCAGACGCGTGGAGCCGTGCTAGCCGGCAGAGAGTCCCCCGACTCTCCACCAGTGGCCCCACTACGGGGGACGAAGGAGGCGGGCGAACCGCCCCCTTCGTCTCCCTGGACGTCTGCGCCGGAGCGGGTCAGATTGGGCGTCATCCTCCCTGACCCGCTCAGCGGCCTCTTTCTGCGACATAACCTCTTCGCAGAAGGAGACCATGGCCTGCCACTCCCTTTCGCCGTCGAGCATGGCGCTCACCACGCTCGGCAGCGAAAGGTCCCGGCCCAGGAACGCTGAAAGCGTGTGCCGCATGGGACCCCACGCAGCACACGCCTCCAGCGTGTGGAGCGCCGTATCCTCCGGCGCCCCACATTCGTGGCAGACCGGGGTCGCCTCCCGTCTCGCGATCTGGTGCAGATACTTTCCAAAGCATCCATGCCCGGAAAGTACCTGCACCAATCGGAAGGTCAGCGACCCGAACCGCCGCCGCACCCACCTTCGGAGGACCGGCCTGATGGCGTCCACCGTCCACTGACCAGGGACCGGTGGTTCCATGTCCTCCGCCCACCGCCGCAACAAGGCGTCCCGCGCCAGCCGCCGCATGCGCGTGACCTCCTCCCACACTGGGCGCTCCCCGGCAGATCTCCTCGCCGCCACGAAGTGATACACTTCGGCGAGGATCTCCGCCTGAAGAGCCCAGGGGGGATCACCGGCCAGCACGCATGCTGCTGTCCAGGACACCGTCCGGTAACCGCGTATCGCCCTCGTCGCGATGACCCGCTGCGGACGTCGCAGCAGGGTCAGGTTCGCGCGACTGAGGGCGTCCACCCAGACCGGTGCCCCGTAAAGGGCCATACTCCGGATGACCCCGGAGTACAGCCGGCGACATGTGGCGCTCGGGCCGCCCACGTTGGGCAGCAGCCTCCCTAAAGCGGCCGCGGCTCCCAGGACTCTTGGGGCCAGTTGGGCGAAATGTGCTCCAAAAGTCCACCTCCCATCCAGGATGAGACCCAAATATTTCATCTGGGTCCCAACCCGGACCTGAACCCCGTCCAGAACCACCCTGGTTCCTGGACGAGGCCCTCCCCGAGGCCCATGGAACAACAGGGCCTCGGTCTTGGAGAGGGCCACCTCCAATCCCAGGGAGCGGATGCGGTCGACCACTAGGGTAGTGGCCATCGTGGCCAACCGCATCGCCTCCCCGAGGTCCCTCCCCTTGACCACGACCAGGGTATCGTCCGCGTAGCACGCCACTCGCATACTTGCGGGGAACGTGCCCCGGAGCACCCAGTCGTAGCCAATGTTCCACAGGAGCGGTCCCAGCACCGACCCCTGTGGAACCCCGCGGACGACGCGACGGTGTCTCAAGCCGTCGCGTCCCTCAACCAGGACCTCCCTGTCCTGGAGGTAGTCCGCCAACAGCCTCCGCAGGTACAGGGGCACTCCGTGATAACGGAGCGCCTCCCGTATGGTTCCGTGCGGCAGGCTGTTGAAGGCGTTGGCAATGTCGAGCGAAACAGCCAACGCCTTCCCTCCCCGACTGACCACTTCTTGGGTCCAGCCCTTGAGCCAGAGTAGGGCGTCTATCGTCGAACGCCCTGCTCTGAACCCATACTGGGCCTGGGACAGGTCAGGCCCAGTCCCCGCCAGGTGCCGGATGACACGGGAAGCCACTACCCTCTCCAGCAGCTTCCCCGTGTCATCCAGCAGCACGATTGGCCTGTATGCGGAAGGCGAGTCTGCGGCTCGACCTTCCTTTCGCAACAGGCACAACCGCCCGTCCTTCCAAAGCTTCGGGAACCGTCCAGACGTGAGACAAGCGTCGAAAAGTTCCCGAAGCCGCTCGCTCATCTCCCCCAAAGCGATCCGCAGGACCCGCTTTGGGATCCCGTCCGGACCCGGGGCCGTCCTTTTGCCACGCAGGCGTCCGACGGCCACCTCCATCTCCACCTCTGACACAGGTGGGATGGAGGCCGGGTCAATCTCCTCGGGGAGGAGGGGCGGCGCCGCCATCGAGGGCGGGGTGTGGAGGGGGTCGATGTCGGGGAAGAGCCCCTCCATCACCCTGCCCAGAAGCTCCGGCTCTAGGGACTCCGCAATCGGGGACGTCTGGCCCCGGAACTTTTTCCGGGCAGCCCTATACGGACGTCCCCACGGGTCCCTATCGAGGCCCTCCAGAGCCTCCTCCCAAGCCCGCGTCTTGGCCCGACCGACGGCCAGCTGCAGCTCCTTTTTCGCTTCGCGGTAGGAGTTGTACAGCTGGTTCTCGGCTGCCAGCTCCTCCGCTGACAGCGCCCCGTCGGTGCGGCCGTGACGCCGCCTCCGGCAGCGGGCGTAGGGCCGCCGCGCCGCCGAGCAGGCGTCTCGGAGATCCCCGATCTCCGAGCTCCACCAGTACACCTCTCGGCGACCGGGGAGGCGCCGGGCCCTGGGCATGGCGGCGTCGCACACCGCCGTCACCGCATCCCGGAAGTGGCTCGCCTCTACGTCCACCTCCGGGTGCGTGGGCGCGGCAAACCACGACTGGACGATCGCCGCTTCAACCGCAAGATCGCGGTCGAGGCGACTGACCGTCCAGCGCGGAAAGTCCGCCCGCGTCCCACGACGGCCCCCCCCTTGGATGTCGGAAGTGGATATCTCGAACCTTATATATTTGTGGTCCGAGAGAGTCTCCACTTCCGACATCACCCTCCAGGCCCGGGCATGTGCCGCAACAGCGGGGGTGGCGAACGTTATGTCCACCACGGACCCCCCTCGCTGTCGCACGCACGTGTGGGCCGACCCTCTATTAAGAAGGGTCAGCCCGGTGGCAAGCGCCCACTCCCTGACGATCTCCCCTCGAGCGTCAGTAGTGGGGCTGCCCCAGTCCCGGGCCTTGGCGTTCAGGTCCCCCATGATGAGGACCTGACGTGGCGCCTGCCTACGCACCGCCGCGGCTAGGAGGTCCATAAAGACCTCCAGCTCTGCAGCGGTTCTATTGGGGGAGAAGTATGCGCCGACTATCGCATACACCCCCCACTTGGCCACCACGTACCCCGAACCCCTCTCCTCTACTGAGAGGGGGGGGACGCCTCTTCCCTTCCCTATAATGACCACGGAGCCGTCCAGGTCCCCAGCCCAACAATGGTTTTCGGGGGGGACGTAGTACGGCTCCGCGGCAACCGACAAATCAATTTCCCACTGCGCCAGAGACTGCATGAGCAGATCCTGAGCCCTGGCGCAGTGGTTGAGGTTCGTCTGGAGGAAGTTGAGATGGCCGACCTGATCCATCAGTCAGCCATCTCAACCTCTTCGCTCAACGCCGCGTGAGCTCCGGCTGAGGGGGCGGGGGCGGTCCGGGCCCCGGCGGTTTTCCCTTTCGTCTTTGGGGGAACGCAGCTGCGTCCCCCCATTACATGCCCGGAGGGCCTGCCAGACTCTGCGCATATAGCGCAGTGTGGCTCGGCCCTCCCGCAGGTGGCTGCCTTGTGACCTTCGCCTCCACACCGGAAGCACAGGTCACCTCTGTCAGCCGCCGCGGGGCACTGGGGGCGCGTGTGCCCTAGCCCCATGCACCGGTAGCAGCGCATGGGACGCTCCCCCAGCCCCACCACTCGTGCCGAGCTCCACCCCACCAGCAGTCTGCCCTTTTCCAGCAGCACTTTGGCTGCCGGGATCGGGCAGGAAACTAGGGTGGACCCGGTGCCACCAAAGCCGGAGCGGATCTCCCCGGCCTTGACGAGCCGCACATCACAGCGGCCCGCATTGGCGACCGCTGCGGCCACCTTCTCCTTGGTGGCCGTGTCGTCCAGGCCCGTGACACGGATATCCGTGGACTTCACGGGCCTGGTGACGTTAGCCACTTCCGACAGGACTTCGCGGAGCTTCTCCGCGAGCCTGTCGGCCTTTTGTCCGTTTTGGGAGCCAGTGATCTCCAGCATCCTGGCTCCCGTGGCAGTCCGCCGGAACCCGACCCGCCCTATCTCCATCTCCTCGAGGCTCACCTTCTCCTGCGCCAACTGGAGAACGGAGGAGTAGGTCACCCCTTTTTCCGCAGCCCCGGGCTGTAACGACAGCACGACAGCCGCGGACTTCGGGGACCTCAGCGCCGCTCTGGGCTTTGGGGCCGAAGCAGCCGGACGAGCCGCTGGAGCAGGCGCAGGTGCAGAGGGGGGAGAAGAACTCTTCCCCTTCCCCTTTCCCTTCTTCGTCACCGTCGCCCAGGTCTCCCCAGACGGGGGAGCGGCGACAGCGACCGGGACAGCCTCCCTCGAGGGACCCGCGACTGGCACAGGTGCCACGGCGGGTGCCGCCCTCTCGCCCGCCTCGGAAGCCGGGCCACGAGCCCGCTGAGGTGGCGCTGGCCTCAGCGGCGCAGCCACCTGTTTCGTGTCCGCCCTCAGTGGCGGACGAACGACCGGAGCCGGCAGGAGGCGCTCCTCAATCCCCGCGATTCGGGCGTTTAGCATCGTCCCGAACGTTGAGATCAAGGAGCGCTTCAGCTCCTCTATGAATTCCGCCCCCACCTGCAACATGGCGGGGGCCCCCTGGGTTCCTGCAGCGGCGGATGCAGCAGCGGCAGTAGAGGCGGCGGCGGCCTCCGTCTTCGCCTCGGTGAAGGCGCGACGAAGCGACTTCACCTCGGCCTTCAGGGCCTCCGTCTCCAGCCGTAGACGGCCGTTCATTGCCCTCAGGCGCCGCGTCTCCTCCGCTTCACTCCGGTCCGCGAGGGCATCGACTACCTCCCGCAGACCGGACGCCGACCCCTTCAGGCGACCGACAAACTCGCCCTTGAGGTTGCCGGACTTCCTGGCAACCTCCAGTATACAGGCGAGTTTCTCGCCAGCGTGGGCCCTCAACTCTTGAGCGCTCAGCGCGCTGATGTCCCCGACCCGCACGGCGGCATCGGTATCGCTACCGGTCGTCGTGAGATCGGGGACAGCAGCGGCGCGCTCCTTCCCATACTTCCTGCTGAGCAGGACCTCCGTCAAAGCCTCGTCGACCGGGAGAGGCCTCAAAAAGGCCCCCCTGGCCGACGAAGCCTTCCCCAACTTCTTCCTCCCTCTAGAGGCCGTGTTGACCTTAGCGGCCACTGTCCCCTCGGTCTCCGTGTCCGAGTCTAAATACCCGGGCACGAAGAACGAGGAAGACGGCCGCTTCCGGGCCACCACGTCCTCCAGCACTCCCTCCGCCGTCGTGTCGGACTCCGCCCTTACCTCCGAAGAGGGGCCCTGAGAAGGGCCTTGTTTGGGCGGAGAACCGACGCACACCTCATCCACACCTCCCTCGTCCGACTCCCGCGGGGAGGGGCCCTGAGAAGGGCCTTTTGAGAACCTCCCCGCCCCGTCGCGCGAAGGCCTCGGCATGCCTTGGCCTTTCGCGACTCAAAACACCAACCCAAAACTCAATATATAGAAAATCCAAAATATGGCGTAGCACAAGGCTATCTACTCTCGTCAAAACCTAACCTAACCTAACCTTTTTTTTTTTTTTTTTTTAACGTGGGGAAATCCTTTATGGATATCTCCGGATCCGGGGGGACCCAGAGATTATGTCAGACTCCGTATACTGACTAAAACCACCACGTGTGTTCTTCTCACGCCTTGTGCCGGGGCCACGGGAACGCGTAAGCACTCTTCCGCAGCCCCAACGGCGACGGCCCACAACTAAATGCAGGCCCCTCCTCAGTGCGATGGAGCTGGAGTCTCACATCGCACCCTCTCAGTGGCGCACGAGAACACACGTGCGCGCCAACCCGGGCATTCTGTTGTCGGCGCCAGAGTCCCCCGACTCTGTCGCCAATGCCTCTGTTATGGGGGTTGGAGGTGGGCGTTGAAGAGCCGCCTCCTACGCCCGGCTCTCCGTCTGCGAATCGGGAGAGTTGAGAGAATCTCTCTCTCACGCTCCGCAGACTCCTTCCGCGACATGACAGTGTCGCAGAAGGACATCACTGCCTCCCACGACCTCTCACTTTCCAGCATTGATTTAATCAATGCTGCAAGCGAGAGGTCGCTCCCCACGACTGCGACGAGGGCACGGCGCTCGTCAGCCCAGGCTGGGCACGCCTCGAGCGTATGCCGTGCCGTATCCTCGTCACAGCCACAATGATGGCACTCGGTCGTCGGTTCCCTTCCGGCTATACGACACAGGTACTTCCCGAAGCAACCATGCCCGGTCAGCACCTGCACCAGTCGAAAGGAAAGCGACCCGTGTGCCCTGTCCAGCCAGTTCTCGAATACTGGCTGGACAGCCTCGACGGTCCAGCGGCCAGCTTGAGGATTAGCTAGCCGCTCCTCCCACCTTTCCCTCAGGACCCGTTGGATGCGGAGCCTCCAAGCGGGCACCACACCTGGCGCAGGAGGCCATTCGCCTCGGACGCGGAGTGCCGCACGCCACTCGTAAGTAGTCGCATGGCACTCCGCCTCCAGGTCCCACGGAGGGGACCCCGCCAGCAAGCAGGCCGCCTCATAGGAGACGGTACGGTATCCGCGGACAACCCCAACAGCCATAACTCTCTGCGCACGTCGCAGGAGAGCGATGGTTTTCTCCGTCAGAGTATCGGCCCAGATGGGCGCCCCGTAAAGGGCCATGGACCGTACCACTCCCAGATACAGGCGACGGCTTGACGCTTTGGGTCCCCCGATGTTGGGCAGCAGGCGCTTGAGTGCACCCGCAGCGCCCATCAAACGAGGGACCATGCGAGTGAAGTGCTCGCGGAAGCTCCATCTGCTATCGAGGAAGAGCCCAAGATATTTCATCTTGGAGTCGACCTCGATGCTCACCTCCCCGATAGCGATAGTGGAACCCCTTGGTGGCGCCCGCCGGCGGCCATGAAAACATACGGCCTCCGACTTGTTGAGCGCCACCCGGAGTCCCAATCTCTCTATCCTTCGAACGACGAGTGCTACCGACTCCGTTGCAAGACGTACAGCCTCCTCAAATGTCGCACCCCGGGCAGTGACGAGCGTATCATCCGCATAGCAGATGACGCCGGCGCCCGGACTGAGAGATTCTCGGAGGGCCCAATCGTACCCTATGTTCCACAGGAGCGGGCCAAGGACCGAGCCCTGCGGAACACCGCACGACATTGCTCTCCTCTGCAGCGCACCACCCCGGCCGGGATAAGAAACAAACCGGTCGGAGAGATATGCTGCGATTATCCGACTAAGATAGGGAGGCACTTCATGGTACTTCAGCGCCTCCCTTACGCAAGCCCACGGTAGCGAGTTAAACGCGTTGGCAATATCAAGTGACACTGCCAACAACACGCCACCGCTAGCCACCGCCTCCTCCGAGCGAGCCCTGACGAGACCGATAGCGTCAATCGTCGACCTGCCCGCCCGGAACCCAAATTGATAGTCGGATAAGTCCGGTCCCTCCCTCCGGAGATGCTGAATGAGCCGAGAAGCTATTACTCTTTCGAACAGCTTGTCAGCTTCATCCAGCATGACTAGGGGCCTGTACGCAGAAGGAGAGTCTGCGGGGCGCCCGTCCTTCTTGAGCAGGACAAGCCTGCCCGTCTTCCACAACGTCGGGAACCGACCCGTCTCCAGACAGGCGTCGAGTAGCCGTCGGAATCGGTCCCCGAGGTGTTTGAGTGCATGGACCCAAACCCTGCCATGTATTCCATCAGGCCCCGGGGCTTTATTTGCCCGGAGCCTTCTGACGGCCAGGCGTAGTTCAGCGTCCAGCACTGGTGGCACCTCGTCATCCTCCCTCCTGGCCCCATCCCCGGTGGCCATTTCAGGAGGCTGGTACTCGACCCCATCAGGAAATAAGGCGGAGACAACAGCCTCCACCACCTGAGGCTCGAGGGTCTCTGTCAGCGGAGGCGCCCACGGTCGAATTCTACCCCGAACCATCTTATAAGGACGCCCCCACGGATCCCTGCTGAGACCCTCAAGAAGCTCCGCCCGAGCCTTCTCTTTGGCAGAGCGGATGGACAGCTGCAGGGCCTTAACGCAGGCCCTGTACTCCTCATACAGCTGTCCCTCCACCTCAGCATCCCTACGTCGCAGCCGCCGGTGGCGGGTGTACTGGCGTCTGGAATCTACACATCTGGTGCGAAGGCCAGCGATGTCTTGCGACCACCAGTACACACTGCGTCGGGGGAGAGGCGCTTTTGCCCGGGCCATGCTTGCATCGCAAATTTGCGACATAGCATCCCGAAACCATTCCGCCTCTTCCTCAACCGCCACCGATCCCTCAGATGGAATCTGCCAGGCCTGGACTATAGAGGCCTCCACCAGTGCCTCGACATCCAGGCTCCTCAGAGCCCACCTCGGTGACATCGGAGTCTGCCTTCTCGAGCGACGAGGGTCAACGGCTGCGGGAGAAGAGGAGACACTGAATCGAATATAAAGGTGATCCGACAGCGTCTCCACATTCTCCAACACCTGCCATCCCCGTACACTACGTGCGACTGTTGGAGATGCAAATGTGAGATCCACAATAGACCCCCCATTATGTCGCACGCAGGTATTGACCGACCCCTGATTAAGAATACAGAGGCCGGCCATCGTCACCCAGTCCTCCAGAGCCTCACCGCGAGCATCCGTCAGGGGAGAACCCCAAGCCGTGGATTTGGCATTGAAGTCCCCCGCGACGAGCACTGGGCGGGGAAGGGTCTGCCCAATGAAGGCCCCTAACCCGCCGAGGAAGGCTTCGAACTCGGCAAGACTTCTGTTGGGAGAGAAGTAGACTCCGATAATCACTAAATCCCTCCACCTCGCAGCAACGTACCCACTGCCCCTAGCCACTACTGAAAGGGGCAGTGCTCCGGCAGCCACAGACGAAATTATGGTCACCAAGCCGTCGATGTCCCCCACCCAATTATTATTATCGGGTGGGACAAAGTACGGCTCGGAGACCACCGCCACGTGTATCAACCACTCAGCCATGGATTGTAGGAGCAAATCCTGTGCATTGGCCGAGTGGTTGATGTTCGCCTGTAGGAGGCGATAATCCATACTTAACTAATTAGTTAACGGACATCGCCTCCACAGCCCCCGTTAGTGGTGGTGGGCTGCTACTGGCTGCCGGTTTTATCCCGGATTTCCGTTTCCCCTTCTTGGACCTAGGTTGGGAACACTTCTTGTCCCCTGACCTATGGTCCGACGGCTTATTTGCAGCAGCACAGAGGGAGCACTTTGGTGCTGTCGCTGCGCAGCCTGCCGCTTTGTGTCCAGGTTGACCACAGCGATAGCACTCATCACTGCGGTCAACTTCGGAAGTACAGTGCACCCGCACGTGCCCCGTCTCGAGACATCTGTAGCACCTCATCGGCCTGGGTTCAAGCATCTTGACAGACGCAGAGACCCATCCAACGAGCAGACGACCTCCTGCCTGAAGCTTTTTAGCCGCAGTGACGGGGCACTTAGCCCACACCGCCCCACTGCCCCGAAGGTCCATCTTGATCTCCCCAACCTTGACGGACTCCACGGGGCAGCCTCCATGCTGGGCGACCGCAGCGACCACCTCTTCTGTGGTGACAGAATCATCCAGGCCCACTATGCGCAATTCTGCGCACAACAAAGGCCTGGAAACCTTCACCATTTCTCCCAAGGACTCCCTTAGCTTTTGTGCCAGGGAGTCTGCCTTCTCGCCGCTGGTCACTCCCGGCACCTCGAGGATGCGGGCACCCGTGACCGCTTTGCGGCATCGCAGACCAGCGATGCCGCAGTTAGCCAGGCTGATGTTTTGCCTGGCCTCAGCCAGCACTTTCGCGTATGTTACGCCCTTTTCCTCGGCCTCAGGCTGCAGTGTGATCACCACAGCCGAGGATCGAGGTGGACGCAATTTCGCCTTGGTGGTGCCGGCTGGTTTCTGCCCAGCAGTGGTTTTAGGCTTGGCAGCTGGCTTAGTTGCTGCAGCCGAAGCCGTGGCCACGCTTTTCCCCTTCTTTGTTCTGGTGCCCCGCCTCGCGACCACTGACCATCCCTCATTCATGTTTTGGGGATCCGATGGCAAGGGGATAGGCACCGCCTTCTTTGGCTGGCCAGCCTTTTTGGAGGAGGGCCCGGGTGGCTGAGCTGCAGCAGACGGCACTGAAGGACCACGCTTGTCCACTGCAAGTGGTGGGCGGATGCGCTTCTCTGGGAGAAGACGCTCCTCGTAGGCCTCCAGACGCGCGTTCAACATGCCACCCACCTGCAGCATGATGGCGCGCGTCAGCTCCTCCATTTGAAGTCCTCCAGGGGTTGAAGAGGGCTCCGGTGGTCCGGGACGCTGAGGGACCAGAGGGGCTAGCCCACCACTGGTCCGTTCAGCCATTTCTCTTCTGAGCTCCGCCATCTCCTTGCGGAGCTCTGCCACTTCGGCCTGAAGGCGGGAGTTGTTCGCCTGCAGTATCGCGGTCTCCTCTGAAGAGGACCGACTGCGGAGAACCTCCACCGCCTTCTTAATGGAGGCTGCGGACTCCTTAAGAGCCTTAACGAAGGTCCCCTTAAGGTTCCCAGACTTTGTCGCCACATTCGCTATGATGGCGACATCCTCCATTATGCGGTCATTTAGGGCTTGGATGGTTCGGGCATCTGATTTGCAATCAGCTCCTCAGCCTGCTGTACATTTGCCGCCTTCCTGCGAAGGAACTTCGTCCTCCGGCTGGTGACATCCGAAATAGGCTCCGATGCCAACTCCTCGCTCCCCACAGACGACATAGAGCCTGTGCGGCGTCTTTTGGGTTCGCTCTCCCAAAACCGGCCTCGTCCAGATGACATCAGTGGCTCTGGGAGGCGGTTCAAAACAACCCGCAACTCCTGAGGCAAGCCACTGCTGCCACTCGCCCCCGATGCGCCAGCATCCACTGCCATCTCCTGCACTGAGGCACACGTAATCGCCTCTGGTTGGCCTTGAGAAAGGCCGTTGGGGTGGCCCTGAGAAGGGCCGTTGGGAGAAATTGAATTATCCATACAAAATCCCACGAGTACCGGGGAAAAGGTACGACCCGGACAGTGCCCACGTGTATCCGGGAAGGGCTAGGTGGACCTAGCCGAGGCGCGAACGCCCAGAAGCAGTAGCGACTGACTTTTCCGGCCAGCCATCCTCAGAAGAGAATGGACCTCGTGCTGCTTCTCCACTTGTCCTTCGGGATTTTTTATAGAGGTTATCTCCTCGCGGCCCGGGCGATTAAGCCAAAGCCCCCGGTCAAGACACCCGTTACGAGACATGTCCGCAACGAATGTCAAGGCTCCGATCTGCAACGCTGGCATGGAAGACGGAAATCTTCCAATGCCTGCCCGGTGGCAGTGTAAGTACACGCCGGGCACGTCCCTCACTCCATCAACTGTACTCTCTGCTGATCAGAGAGTACGCAGAGGAGTCCATCCCGGTCACGTTGGCCTGTGGTGAGAGGTATGACAAAGAAAATTATTACACTTCTCACCACAGTTTCCAGGGAGGACCACGTGGAGGTGTAACCATCCCCCCCAACCTAACCATCCCCCCCAACCTTTTTTTTTTTTTTTTTTTTTTTTTGGAGGGGGGAAATGCCCTCGCACTTCCCTTCCGCCATGGGGGTGACGGAAGGGGGTATGTGGGACTCGAACCCACTAAAACCCCCCCGTGAAACGTCCACCGCCGTCATGGGGCGAGATGGGGTCGCGTTGGCATTCACCATCTCGCTCCGGCGGGTGGCCCGGGAACCGGTCCGGGCCTCGGCCTCAAGGAGGAGCAACCCTTTCACACAGGTCACCCCTCAGACGCGTGGAGCCGTGCTAGCCGGCAGAGAGTCCCCCGACTCTCCACCAGTGGCCTCACTACGGGGGACGAAGGAGGCGGGCGAACCGCCCCCTTCGTCTCCCTGGACGTCTGCGCCGGAGCGGGTCAGATTGGGCGTCATCCTCCCTGACCCGCTCAGCGGCCTCCTTCTGCGACATAACCTCTTCGCAGAAGGAGACCATGGCCTGCCACTCCCTTTCGCCGTCGAGCATGGCGCTCACCACGCTCGGCAGCGAAAGGTCCCGGCCCAGGAACGCTGAAAGCGTGTGCCGCATGGGACCCCACGCAGCACACGCCTCCAGCGTGTGGAGCGCCGTATCCTCCGGCGCCCCACATTCGTGGCAGACCGGGGTCGCCTCCCGTCTCGCGATCTGGTGCAGATACTTTCCAAAGCATCCATGCCCGGAAAGTACCTGCACCAATCGGAAGGTCAGCGACCCGAACCGCCGCCGCACCCACCTTCGGAGGACCAGCCTGATGGCGTCCACCGTCCACTGACCAGGGACCGGTGGTGCCAGGTCCTCCGCCCACCGCCGCAACAAGGCGTCCCGCGCCAGCCGCCGCATGCGCGTGACCTCCTCCCACACTGGGCGCTCCCCGGCAGATCTCCTCGCCGCCACGAAGTGATACACTTCGGCGAGGATCTCCGCCTGAAGAGCCCAGGGGGGATCACCGGCCAGCACGCATGCTGCTGTCCAGGACACCGTCCGGTAACCGCGTATCGCCCTCGTCGCGATGACCCGCTGCGGACGTCGCAGCAGGGTCAGGTTCGCGCGACTGAGGGCGTCCACCCAGACCGGTGCCCCGTACAGGGCCATACTCCGGATGACCCCGGAGTACAGCCGGCGACATGTGGCGCTCGGGCCGCCCACGTTGGGCAGCAGCCTCCCTAAAGCGGCCGCGGCTCCCAGGACTCTTGGGGCCAGTTGGGCGAAATGGGCCCCAAAAGTCCACCTCCCATCCAGGATGAGACCCAAATATTTCATCTGGGTCCCAACCCGGACCTGAACCCCGTCCAGAACCACCCTGGTTCCTGGACGAGGCCCTCCCCGAGGCCCGTGGAACAACAGGGCCTCGGTCTTGGAGAGGGCCACCTCCAATCCCAGGGAGCGAATGCGGTCGACCACTAGGGTAGTGGCCATCGTGGCCAACCGCATCGCCTCCCCGAGGTCCCTCCCCTTGACCACGACCAGGGTATCGTCCGCGTAGCACGCCACTCGCATACTTGCGGGGAACGTGCCCCGGAGCACCCAGTCGTAGCCAATGTTCCACAGGAGCGGTCCCAGCACCGACCCCTGTGGAACCCCGCGGACGACGCGACGGTGTCTCAAGCCGTCGCGTCCCTCAACCAGGACCTCCCTGTCCTGGAGGTAGTCCGCCAACAGCCTCCGCAGGTACAGGGGCACTCCGTGATAACGGAGCGCCTCCCGTATGGTTCCGTGCGGCAGGCTGTTGAAGGCGTTGGCAATGTCGAGCGAAACAGCCAACGCCTTTTCCCCCTGGCTGACAACATCTTGGGTCCAGCCCTTGAGCCAGAGTAGGGCGTCTATCGTCGAACGCCCCGCTCTGAACCCATACTGGGCCTGGGACAGGTCAGGCCCAGTCCCCGCCAGGTGCCGGATGACACGGGAAGCCAATACTCTCTCCAGCAGCTTCCCCGTGTCATCCAGCAGCACTATTGGCCTGTATGCGGAAGGCGAGTCTGCGTCTCGACCTTCCTTCCGCAACAGGCACAACCGCCCGTCCTTCCAAAGCTTCGGGAACCGTCCAGACGTGAGACACGCGTCGAACAGTTCCCGAAGCCGCTCGCCCATCTCCCCCAAGGCGATCCGCAGGACCCGCTTTGGGATCCCATCCGGACCCGGGGCCGTCCTTTTGCCACGCAGGCGTCCAACGGCCACCTCCATCTCCACCTCTGACACAGGTGGGATGGAGGCCGGGTCAATCTCCTCGGGGAGGACAGGCGGCGCCGCCATCACGGGCGGGGTGTGGAGGGGGTCGATGTCGGGGAAGAGCCCCTCCATCACCCTGCCCAGAAGCTCCGGCTCTAGAGACTCCGCAATCGGGGACGTCTGGCCCCGGAACTTTTTCCGGGCAGCCCTATACGGACGTCCCCACGGGTCCCTGTCGAGGCCCTCTAGAGCCTCTTCCCAGGCCCGCGTCTTGGCCCGTCCGACGGCCAGCTGCAGCTCCCTTTTTGCTTCGCGGTAGGAGCTGTACAGCTGGTTCTCGGCTGCCAGCTCCTCCGCTGACAGCTCCCCGTCGGTGCGGCCGTGACGCCGCCTCCGGCAGCGGGCGTAGGGCCGCCGCGCCGCCGAGCAGGCGTCTCGGAGATCCCCGATCTCCGAGCTCCACCAGTACACCTCTCGGCGACCGGGGAGGCGCCGGGCCCTGGGCATGGCGGCGTCGCACACCGCCGTCACCGCATCCCGGAAGTGGCTCGCCTCTACGTCCACCTCCGGGTGCGTGGGCGCGGCAAACCACGACTGGACGATCGCCGCCTCAACCGCAAGATCGCGGTCGAGGCGACCGACCGTCCAGCGCGGAAAGTCCGCCCGCGCCCCACGACGGCCCCCCCCTTGGACGTCGGAAGTGGATATCTCGAACCTTATATATTTGTGGTCCGAGAGAGTCTCCACTTCCGACATCACCCTCCAGGCCCGGGCATGTGCCGCAACAGCGGGGGTGGCGAACGTTATGTCCACCACGGACCCCCCTCGCTGTCGCACGCACGTGTGGGCCGACCCTCTATTAAGAAGGGTCAGCCCGGTGGCAAGCGCCCACTCCCTGACGATCTCCCCTCGAGCGTCAGTAGTGGGGCTGCCCCAGTCCCGGGCCTTGGCGTTCAGGTCCCCCATGATGAGGACCTGACGTGGCGCCTGCCTACGCACCGCCGCGGCTAGGAGGTCCATAAAGACCTCCAGCTCTGCAGCGGTTCTATTGGGGGAGAAGTATGCGCCGACTATCGCATACACCCCCCACTTGGCCACCACGTACCCCGAACCCCTCTCCTCGACTGAGAGGGGGGGGGACGCCACTTCCCTTCCCTATAATGACCACGGAGCCGTCCAGGTCCCCAGCCCAACAATGGTTTTCGGGGGGGACGTAGTACGGCTCCGCGGCGACCGACAAATCAATTTCCCACTGCGCCAGAGAGTGCATGAGCAGATCCTGAGCCCTGGCGCAGTGGTTGAGGTTCGTCTGGAGGAAGTTGAGATGGCCGACCTGATCCATCAGTCAGCCATCTCAACCTCTTCGCTCAACGCCGCGTGAGCTCCGGCAGAAGGGGCGGGGGCGGCCCGGGCCCCGGCGGTTTTCCCTTTCGTCTTTGGGGGAACGCAGCTGCGTCCCCCCATTACATGCCCGGAGGGCCTGCCAGACTCTGCGCATATAGCGCAGTGTGGCTCGGCCCTCCCGCAGGTGGCTGCCTTGTGACCTTCGCCTCCACATCGGAAGCACAGGTCACCTCTGTCCGCCGCCGCAGGGCACTGGGGGCGCGTGTGCCCTAGCCCCATGCACCGGTAGCAGCGCATGGGACGCTCCCCCAGCCCCACCACTCGTGCCGAGCTCCACCCCACCAGCAGTCTGCCCTTTTCCAGCAGCACTTTGGCTGCCGGGATCGGGCAGGAAACTAGGGTGGACCCGGTGCCACCAAAGCCGGAGCGGATCTCCCCGGCCTTGACGAGCCGCACATCACAGCGGCCCGCATTGGCGACCGCTGCGGCCACCTTCTCCTTGGTGGCCGTGTCGTCCAGGCCCGTGACACGGATATCCGTGGACTTCACGGGCCTGGTGACGTTAGCCACTTCCGACAGGACTTCGCGGAGCTTCTCCGCGAGCCTGTCGGCCTTTTGTCCGTTTTGGAAGCCAGTGATCTCCAGCATCCTGGCTCCCGTGGCAGTCCGCCGGAACCCGACCCGCCCTATCTCCATCTCCTCGAGGCTCACCTTCTCCTGCGCCAACTGGAGAACGGAGGAGTAGGTCACCCCTTTTTCCGCAGCCCCGGGCTGTAACGACAGCACGACAGCCGCGGACTTAGGGGACCTCAGCGCCGCTCTGGGCTTTGGGGCCGAAGCGGCCGGACGAGCCGCTGGAGCAGGCGCAGGTGCAGAGGGGGGAGAAGAACTCTTCCCCTTCCCCTTTCCCTTCTTTGTCACCGTCGCCCAGGTCTCCCCAGACCGGGGAGCGGCGACAGCGACCGGGGCAGCCTCCCTCGAGGGACCCGCGACTGGCACAGGTGCCACGGCGGGTGCCGCCCTCTTGCCCGCTTCTGAAGCTGGGCCACGAGCCTGCTGAGGTGGCGTTGGCCTCAGCGGCGCAGCCACCTCTTTCGTGTCCGCCCTCAGTGGCGGACGAACGACCGGAGCCGGCAGGAGGCGCTCCTCAATCCCCGCGATTCGGGCGTTCAACATTGTCCCGAAGTCCGAGTAAAGTAAAAAGGAAAGCTGGAAGGAGTTTTGCGGGAAACAGGATAAAGAGGGACTCCGGGAAGGAATATACAGGATCATAGGAAGGACTGCAGAGACAAGAGGATGAGTTACAAATCAGAAAAAAAAGAGAAATTGCTCAACCCAACGCTCAGCAACCCCATTGAGAAGTCTACATCACAAAACACTTTTAAATGGAAAGTTTTTAATTACCTTTTGAATGTCACGTCACACTAGTTAGCATGTTCACTATAGTTAATAACTATAATTATAATGTTGGATGTATTAGTGTATTACTTTAGTAGGTATTATGTGTATTAATAGTATAGATTTAGGTTAAGTTGCACCGCCATCCTGTATTTTTCTCCTATCGTTTTGGTTGCCTGGAAAAAATAGCTTTAAGCGATAAAGCCACCAACCAGTTCCATTGCTATTCTCTACATGTTTATTGTAAAATTAGTTTTCTATGGTGATGAATAAGGTATTATCTATCTATCTATCTATTAACCCTTTGATTTATCATTACCTGCATACCTACTTTAGTTTATTCTTCAATTTAAAAAAATGAACATTCAAATTGTGATATGTAAAGTACCATTAATGATTTGACATTGTTTATGTATTTTACTTACTTAAAATTCTTTGACATACTCATCTCGAACATACCTTATTTTATTGTATTAATTAAATTTATAATTTGACATTGGTAGCTAAGTTTAATAAAAATAAATATTGTTTCGAATTATAAATTAATGCATGCTTCTTAATAAAATAACTTACTTCGATTGTTAGTTCCAATGTTCATAAATATGTACATATATTGAAATGTTTGTACGCACAAGACTAAGTGGCAGAATACAGCGATCTAAAATAAGTGTCATGAACAGACTGTAATATTACCTACATTCACTAACAATAAATGAGTTATCCTAACCTAACTGCAGGGTCGAAATTATCAAATAGTTGGTTAGTTGTACTTTCAACCTGGACGGTTCTTACATTTTTCGATAGATGGCAGTGTTTAACTCGATCTATTGATCGATAGATCTTACGTAGGTTCCTGTGAATGTCACTGATTGTCACAAACTATTTCGATTTCGAGACTCACAGCGCCACCTAGCTCAGAGCGAAGTCACTACATTAAGCGCAACCATACGACAAACATATTCTTTGGCCATTTTTTCCTTCACCGAGGGCGACATCTACTGACAAGGGGACGAACGAGATCCCGGAAGTCTGAAGATATCCTAAAAAAAAAGCGCTGCCTAGTTTTTTCAGCTAGATGAAAGAGGGGATGCCGGACTTAGATAGAAACTCAACATCAAAAGGGGAAACGATGAGACAGTCAAGTTTTCACAGCACAGCTTCGGGAAAAATATTGGTCGCGGCGTCATCTTGCGACGAGTAGCGGAAATCCCAGTGGAGGCTCGATAAAGCGCGTCGCACAGTGGCGATCTAAAAGTCGGCTGCAGGAACGTTCGATCGTACGAAATCAATTAACTTCTCTCGGAATCTAAACAGGTTGTTTGGACATATAGATGGAATCATTTATTTATTTATTTATTTATAACTAGAACGATTACATTTAACCAATTACACTAGTTATGTACAAGATAAAAAATTATACAAAAAACACACAATACCTACTTATGACATACATAAAACAAAAAACAATAAAATAAACAAACAATAATGATAACAAGAGTCTCTTATTTTCTTATATACCGTGGTACCTTCTCTCATCTTTCATTCATCAATCTCGCAAAACCTCAGGCATTCTAACAGTATCTTCTTCCATTTATCGGCAAAGATATCACAATCCGGGTTCTGGTCTAGAAGTCTATTGAGGGCGGCGAGGGTGCGAGGTAGTGGAGAATTGGCACGAGCAACGGTTCTGCTGAAAGGAACAGAAAAAAGCCTATGGTTTCTTTTGCGGAGGTAGTTATCGGGGAGGTAGAGTCGAAAAAGAACGTTGAAATCATTTTTTAAGGAGAAGTTCAGAGGTTTCGTGAGCAGTCCCAGATCTCTAGGAGGTAACTCGATAACGTCCCAATAGGACCACCTCACCAAGGAAGAAAAGTGATCCCACGACGGAAACGTCGCGCGCGATGGACTATTGTACGAGGTACCCGTTGCCAGAACATTCTATCTTGGTTGCCGGAAGTGTAAGATGTCCTTCGAGAAGTTTCCGAGAGTGAAGTTATATATGGGTCCGCGGGTAGTCGGAGTGAGATTCTGGAAAAAATAGGACGGGGGTGAGACCCAAGTCGGAATATTTCAAAGTTGGACTTTGCATAACGATCCGCGCCGCCCACGCCGGTAATTCGGTACATCTCGACACGTCCGCGAATTTTCCGCCGCAACCCAAGAGGAGGTTTCATCCGGGAGTCGGCGCAGAGGACTGTAGCAAACCCCGAGGAAGGCTAGGCGAGCGTCGGTGTCCCCAACTACCATCTCAGCCGGGAGCAGGCCCCGGGAGAAGAGGGGACAACGGGAGACGAATTACTCAGGTAACATCTGGCTAGGTAAAATCAAGCCATCCGGCTTCAGGCCGGAGGGCGTCCTATACTACGTTTGCCAAGTCACGGTCTCTACTCCAGAACATTTTTGCTCAGCGGTAATCGTTTCTTCGCGAGATATAGCCGGCCCACTGCCACCCTTCAGCTGCTAATTCTTTGAGCTACGTCGATAACTATTATTCTCTGTCGGATGTATTAGTTACGAATCATGATATCTTTCAGAAAATCTGCGTATTTCAATGATTAACTGTAAATAATAATTACCTCGATAAATAAAACAATTTTGAAATAATGTTTATCATTTCGGATGTCGTACGCGGGCGAAAGACATTTGCGCGAGTGGACATTTGCGCGAGTAGACGCTTGAGCGAATGACTCTTGTGCGAAGAACATTTGTACGAGTGACCATTTGCGCTAGGTGGACACTTGTGCGAAAAATCACAAAACACCTGATATCTCTCGAAATAAACGTTGCAGAGAGTTGCAGATTGCACAGTTGTGTCAGATTTTGTCTTCTTTTTCTGATATAATTATCTCACCTCCTCCGTTTCCCTCCCCCTACCTTCCCCATAACGACGTTCGTTGACGACCTCCGTGGCGCAGTGGGCGAAGGTCCGCCTATGACGCAGGAGGTTGCGGGCTCGATTCCCGCTTCGGAACAAATTTGTGTACGATCTGCAGAAAGTTCCCTTGGTCTGGGTGTTTTCTATGTATAGTAAAAAAATATCTATCTATGTAGTGTATTGTATTAAGTATATCAGTTATCTAGTACCCATAACACAAGCTCTGCTTAGTTTGGGGCTAGAAAATGCTGTGTGAATTGTCCAGCATTATTTATTTATTTATTGTTTGCTTAATATAAGTAATAAAGTTTGTAAACCATCATAGAGTAGAAGGCAATGATCTTGCAGTAATGGTTAATAATGCCTATCAATAATCAGTAGAGGTCGAGAATGATTCGACAGCAGCGTTGTGTTGGATGTACGTGAACCCGCGCTCCGACGCTCGTCTGCGGTCTGGCCGGCCTTCGACAGCGGCTACGTTGTGGTTTGAGTCCCGTCCCCCCCCCTCCCCCGCCCCCTTGCCGTACGCATAACTTTCATGCTTGGGACTAACTCTCGCGCGACAATTTCGGAAATAATTTATAGTGTGGTTCTTACTATCGTTATAATAACATTTTTATTTATAATCCAATGGGTGTAATCATGATAGGTATGCAGTTGCTTTGCTTGCTGACAAGTCCACGGCGTTCCAGTTCACTTGGGCGTGAGTTCGCAGATGTGTCCCGCGTGGATGTGGCTGGCGTCGTCGTGGTAGTCCTCGATGGTGCCGTCGCGCTCCATGAAGGCCACCGTCTTGGCCGGGTCGTCGCTCGGGTAGCCCGGGTACCAGGGCGACCACACGCCGCGCGTCTGCAGCGGCGACCCTGCACCCGACACGGATACCATCACTGCAGCTCTTATCATTACTTAACAATATACATTACTAAATATTACCTGCTTGTGCCAACATTAGGGCATACATGTCAGAATTACGGAAAATACATCTTAGCGTCGAGAAGAGAATATTCAATGCAAGGGGATTAGTATCAGCCAGCAGGGCTGAAACACTTTAATTCATTAAATGTAACAAATGGGTCACTCACCTGTGGTGGTCCACCAGGTCCCGTTATGGCGGTAGACCCCCACGGCCACGTGGTTCCGGTACGACCCCTGAAGGGTGGACGGGGGGTGCCTGCAGGATCGAACAGAACTTATTAGTAACGGCTCCGACTACTGTGCGTATGCGTACCCTTTCTACGGAGGATTGCAAGGAAGTTGCAGTACGTAGTGTTCACTTGGGTGAAGCAGGTATACTACTGTTATATGACTTTGATTAGGATAGAATGGGGACAATTTAAGAGAACTAAGGTAGGTATCGAGAGGCGCGCGTCGGAGCCCCGCGCCGTCGCCGTCGCCGTCGCCGTCGCCGTCGCCGTCGCCGTCGCCGTCGCCGTCGCCGTCGCCGTCGCCGTCGCCGTGCGCCACCGAGGTCGGAGAGAGACGAAACGAGCGAGGCAAGAGCTGCGGCGTGCATCTGCAGTGTGGATCTTTACTCGAACCATTCTTGACGAATTTTGGTTCTTTCTGTATCTAAAACATTACGTTACAAAACCTACGGACTTACAACAAGAGTAATAATTTACCCGTTTTTTAACAAAAAAAATTGATAAAAAATGGAAAAAAAAATAGAACTAGTATTAAGAATTGAGCTAACTGTTGACTTTTGTAAACAATCTACAGGTAGCTGAACACCCGTAGATACAAGTAAAAATATTCAATTTATTATGTAAATTCTAATAAGGGTCTTCTTGAGTTATCGAGGTCTGAAAAGTGCCATTTTTAAGTGACTCATCAAAAACCTAAACCACTTCTACATAACCCAGGAAGTTGAAAGTCGTGAAGGGGGAAGACAAAAACATATTTTTGAATACGCTCTGTCTGATTCAACAAAGGTGGGCGGGAAACGAGCACAACTACCACATCAAACTACCAAATATTATTTATAAGATAATTGTAGAGAATACAGCGGTGCCTACTTGTTGCATAGGTAAATTACATAACATAGGTACATATAGAAAATTGACTCGTGGTCCAAAATTCAAAACTAAACAATTAATGAATAAATTAAAATAATGAAAACTAACCAAAAACATAAATGTGTAGCGGCTTCACCGATTAAACAACTGAGATTATAACAGACAGGTAGATGCCAAGTTTTAGATATAGCCGTCCCTTATCTTAGTTTGTTACGGTATTGCATTATCTAATTTGTATTTTGGGCAATCTAACATTAAAAACATGCAAGATACCATAGGTACCTACAAGAGAGATACCATAGGTACCTCTACCAGAGAGATACCATAGGTACCTCTACCAGAGAGATACCATAGGTACCTCTACCAGAGAGATACCATAGGTACCTCTACCAGAGAGATAGAAAACTATCTAAGACACAAATTAAACAATGTATTTACGTAACAAATTAAAATAAGGAGTTGCTATGAAACATGGCACCTCTCTTCATATAATGAACGACCTAAGTTTTTATATCGGCCAAGCCGCGATCCGAACGAACTTGAGGAGTTTTATATGAATGGTTCGGTTTAATATGAGAGGAAGCTTCACGCCTTTTTGCAGACTTCAATTATTGGTTTACGTGTTATTATTATGTTATTCCAGAACACATATCCGTAAGATCAAACTTCATCCGTTTATTAGTTTCGGCGTTGTCTTCTCTCACCCCTTTTCGAACGTTTCATCATCATCAGCTCTTGTCGACCCATTGCTGGGCATACCTAGGCCTCTCTATGTTTATGCCGTTCACCTCGAACCTGCGCTAGTCTGAGCCAGGTGTAGCACACCGTCTTCCGTACGTCGTCGAATCATCGCGCCGGCGAACATCCCCCGCTCCACTCCACTCCACTTCACTCCACTCGTTCGGTCCTTCTGTCCACCTCTAACGTTCACCTTTGTAATATTAAAATAAAATGATGATATAGTGTTCAGTCAAACCTCCGGAAGAGTTCCTTGAGCACAGTCTCGTGCGTGGGCGAGGCGAGCGGCGCCAGGCGCGCGCCCTCCGCGCGGCAGCGCGCCGCGCCCGCCGACCAGGAGCCCGTCTGCGCGTGCAGCTTGTAGCACCGCCGCGTGCGGCGCTCCCACGAGTACCCTGCGACAGACGATGTAACGTACAGCACGGCTACAGCACGGCGGCAGCGTCTTACTTTACTGGAGGACATCGGGTGCCTAGGCCAGCCCGCCACCCGACACGCAAGAAGGGCCCTCCTGTTGCGTAGTTTTATTATTCAAGTAACGGAAATCAGTCCAGAAATAAGCAAGTAAAGCAGAGCTAGATCAGATAGGTTCTGCACTCCTAGTGTACCTAGGTGTACCTAGGTGTACCTAGGTGTACCTAGGTGTACCTAGCGCTCAACTGGACCTATAACAATCATAGATCAGGACACGATGAGTGTCAGCAAAGTTCTGAAAGAAACGAGCGACGCAATAGCATTTAGATATTTATAGTATATTATACATACCTACATAGTAATGGTTCATTCAAAAATGTGTATCTCTGCATGAACCGTTGCGCTCGCTTTTGGTCCCTTCTCTGTTTCTCAAACATTATCAAACCTTCATTATCTGCTTGCAATTTGCTTGGCTTGTAAGATTCACAAACAACCTACATTTCAGATGGATCTCTCTGCATGCTTCGATTAAAGTGTGTAAATTTTTCGACTTTTTTCAAAATATTTCAAAAAGTATGAAACCTACAGAAATTTGAAAAACTGTTTTGAAACGAACAAACCAATACCTTTCATTTGACACCCCACTCAGTGCGGTAGCCCCCCATTTTGAAAATTACTCCCCCCCTTTTCCCTACGCTCCATACATTTTACATGGATCGCTCTGCAATCTTCGGAGATAGGGGGGGGGGGGGGGGAATGGGTGTTTTTTGACTTTTTTCGAAATATTTTAATAAGTATGAAACTTACAAAAATTTCAAATTCTTATTGAAATGTACAATCTGATACCTTTCATTTGATACCCCACATGACCCTGTAGGTATCTTTAAAAATTTCGGCATCACAATTTGTATGGAAGATATTCATTTTCATTTTTCATTTATTTTTCTTTAAATCTGTACGGGCGCACGAAATGTATCTATTACTGTTTTAAATTTCAAGTTGATAGCTGCAGTAGTTGCTGAGTTATTAAGGAGGGAAAAAAGGACAGACAAAGCGAGACCATAAGGGTTTCGAAACCGATCTTCGATCTTCGAAACCCTAAAAACACTTTCTACACCAAAAGATGGGGCGGGGGAAAATCAAATCGACCCACAAAGTCACGTTTAGTATCATCCGTCCGACCCGTCGCTCTGCAGCGGCACAGTTATGGAGTGTACGCACCTGGCACAGGGTCTGCGTCAGGCGCGGCGCGGCACGGCGGCGTCTCGGTGTCGCAGTCCGCTTCGTCCGACCCGTCGCTCTGCAGCGGCACAGTTATGGAGTGTACGCACCTGGCACAGGGTCTGCGTCAGGCGCGGCGCGGCACGGCGGCGTCTCGGTGTCGCAGTCCGCTTCGTCCGACCCGTCGCTCTGCAGCGGCACAGTTATGGAGTGTACGCACCTGGCACAGGGTCTGCGTCAGGCGCGGCGCGGCACGGCGGCGTCTCGGTGTCGCAGTCCGCTTCGTCCGACCCGTCGCTCTGCAGCGGCACAGTTATGGAGTGTACGCACCTGGCACAGGGTCTGCGTCAGGCGCGGCGCGGCACGGCGGCGTCTCGGTGTCGCAGTCCGCTTCGTCCGACCCGTCGGCGCAGTCCTCCACCTGACACACACACAGAGCAGTTCCACACACACATACACCACAGAGATTCCGATTGATATTGATTCGATAGATACATATATTTTATTTTATTTTTATTTTATATAACATTATATGTATCTATCGAATCAATATCAATTAATGATATCGATAAATTATTTATAATTTATTTATAAATGTACAATGTAGGAATATTACAAAAAACATAAATCCGTTTAAAGTGACCTGATCGCAGAGCGCGCCCCTGTCGACGCAGGCGCCGTAGCCGCAGCGGAACAGCTGGTCCCCGCAGGAGGCGCGCGCGCAGGCCGCCGCCGTCTCGTCCGACCCGTCCGCGCAGTCGCGCGCGCCGTCGCAGTGCAGCCCGGCCGCGACGAACGCGCCGTCGCCGCAGCGGAACACGCCGCTGACATTACCAAATATTCACTTAATTACGAGTACCTAAGTACGAGTTGATTTATTTATGATTAGAATCTTACTAGATAGTCTTATTTTTATTTTTTTGTTTCTAACT
The DNA here is from genome assembly GCA_949316285.1 of Eupithecia subumbrata. NCBI lineage: Eukaryota > Metazoa > Arthropoda > Insecta > Lepidoptera > Geometridae > Eupithecia > Eupithecia subumbrata. Next base: position 35,583,696 of record OX438640.1, on the reverse strand, counting down.
ACCTAGAACATCTATACTTATAATAAAACTGTACCAGGTCCAATTCTGTACATTGAATATATTTGGAAAAAATTTGGAGGTCACTCTGTTATTGATACTGAAGATAAAACTGTTAATTTTTTCATTAAAGTCTATCTTTTTGTTAAACGCGCATCACGCCGAAACTACTGAATGAATAGGAATGAAACTTGGCACGATTTGAGTTCATGCTACGAGGAAAGCTACATTTTATCCCGGAATTCAGCATGTTTCCTCTGGGAGTGGGGATGAAAGTCAAATTCCTTGGCCGCGCATCACGCCGTACAGAATGAATTCAATGAACAATACCATTTATCACAGAATCAGTACGGTTCCCTTGGGAGAGGGGATGAAAGTAAAAATATGCTATTGAATGAATTCAAATTAAACTTGCCGTGAGGAAAGAAGTAGTAAGCAAGAAAAATAGGAAGACAGCAAATAGTAGGGCATCTAGAAACAGACGAAACCTGGATCAAGAGTCCAAGATTGGTCCTGCCTTTCATTGTGTTTGGAAGTTGAGGTCCCCCATCAGGGAGGCAGGAAGATCAGGTCAAGTCGTCGTACCACACCACCATACGCATTCAGAGATGCGTGGCGGCGCGGGCGTGCGTCTGCCAGCCTCAGAAGAGAGAATGCAGTCGGGATACTTTCCAGGGGCGTACCAGGCTCGTCCTGATACCGTCCGCAATAATAGTTAAACCGTTAATAAAAAACTACTAGTGTCCACTTTATTTCCTGGTGATACTCCTGAAATGAGTGAAGTGTTAAAGAGTTGTGTGTGGTCTCAAATAGAGGTGGAGTGAATAGTCCCGCGCCCTCACCTCTGGATGTAGTACTCCTTGATGAACCGCTCGTGCTGCGCCAGGCCGGTGAAGGCGGCCAGGCCGCGCTGGTCGCAGGCGCGGCCCTCGGCGCCCGCGCGCGGCGCCGTCGACACCACCCCCCGCAGGTAGTAGCGCCCCGCCCACGAGAAGGACAGCCCGCCGCCGCTGTCTCCGCGACACACCGACACGCTGGCTGCAACACGCACACTCGCACACTCCATTACTTGTACTTGTGCCCGGTTGGCGACCCTCAACGAGAAACAAGCGACGCAATACCAGTATACTGTATATCTGCTGAACACACGAACCATTGGGCACGCCACGCGTGCTTTCCCGTTCAACCCACTATTTTTCTGAGCTTTATTAGAAGTCGGAATGGGAAAAATAAATACCTAATTAAATAAAGCTCGCATATCACTAACTGATTCACTGACATAATAATTGTTCTGCCAGGCCTAAAAACCGTCATGTTGGGTTTACAAAATCATTGTAAACCCAACATGGCGGTTTTTAGGGTTTCGAGATCGGAGATCGGTTTCGAAACCCTTATGGTCTCGCTTTGTCTGTCCTTTTTTCTCTCTTTAATATCTGTGCAACTACCGCAGCTATTAAATTGATATTTATAATAATAATATATTCCGAATTGAAGAAAAATAATTAAAATATATGAAAAATGAATATGAAAATTTTCCATACAAATTGTAATGCCCAAATTTTAAAAGAGAACTACAAAGTCAAGTTGGGTATCAAATGAAAATCGTCGAAAAATTTACCATTACCTCCTTTATTATATTACATAGCACCGAAGTATGCAGTGAGATCCATCAGAATTTAAAAAAAATACACTAAGATGCCACTGAAAACCTACACCTACAATTTAAGAAACAAAAATAAGTTAAAACTGAGGAGTCCACGGACCAACTACGGAAAACGGAACATCACGTATGAAGGTGCGCAGATTTATAATAACTTACCTGATAACATTAAAAACTGCTTATCAATGCACATATTTAAGAAAAAATTAAAACTATATATTTATGACAAAATTTGCTAATAAAACGGTACTAAATGCAAACATAACTGTTAAAATACTTAAACTGCTAGCTAACTAACCTAACCTATGTATTGTACATTATAGAATAAATTATTAATTAGTTAGGATAGCAAGCTTAAGAATATTGTGTTTATATTCTCATCTAAGTGAACTATGTTCTTTTGAGAAATAAAATTCTTTAAACTGAAACTGATTTACCGGAGTTTGTCACGCTTCAGATTGAGGAGTTTTCGGGAGAATCTCGGGTTAGGAACCGGGAAGGCCTCCTTCGACTGTCTACAATCTGGAATACTTGCCCACTTGCCCAGTAGTCTTGGTGTTGTTCGGTTGTACGTTGGCGGATCCATGCTATTATCCATGAGCGGAGTTGACTGAATGGTAGGGGGAGTAGGTTCGGGCGCTGCCGGTTGCCGCTCCGAACCTCTCCTCGCCAGTGCAACCAGCAACCTCTTTTTATTTTCAATCATGATTAGTATACTTTTGATAGACCGTAGAATCATTGTTTATTAGAGATTACGGAAGTGAGAGGCACAGATAGACAATTCCTCTCTATTCCATTATCTTTGTCTTTTTTATTTTTATTTTTGTTTATTAACACGAATAAGGTTAGGTTACTTAGTTGTTTGCATTTCATTATTTCAAGAACGAACAACTACTTACGGTGTAAATAAGTGGATCAGGGGATTTCTGGAACTCTGGTCCACAAATCCCCTGCGCCTCTTCTCTTTGAACCGGCAGGGGATTATTGGACAAAAAGTCCAGAAATCCCCTTCGCAGGGGATCATGGCAGGGGATTATTGGAATAAGCCGAATAAATTGTCCATAAGTCACATCTTTTGTAGGACACAAAATGTATTTTACCTGGACTGACTCCTGAAATACTGTATAATTATACTAGTTCGGGAGTCTATGGGTTCATTTAGACTATTGTATTATTAGATTACTTGAGTCCAATAAATAAATTTACTTTTATTTTTTTTATCATATTCAGTCGATCGGTCAATGACCTAACCTTTATTTAACGGCTGGGTCATTGACCGAACTTTGGAAGCACTGAATACACTAAGACCAATAATGCAACACTTACTTACCGAATATAAATACGTAAAATATGGAGTTCACTGCAATAGTGTTTGTAGGTACGTTTAAAAATAAAAGAGGTACGTTTGACGACCTGCACCTGCACTGCACTGCACTGCACTGCACTGCACTGCACTACAGGGTGTAACAAATAAACGTTACCTGGATGGGGGGCAAGTACCCAAAATTTTCAAGATAGCAATGCTTACTCTACAAGGAAACATTTATTTATTTTACAAAAATAAGTAAACACAAGTAGAAGTGCATTCACCAGCACCCCCAGTAGAGCACGCTTGCAGTCCAGCCCACCAGTTACAGTAGCAAATGGCAATTGGGAACACAACAATGGGGATCATTTTGGCAGCCTTAATGGTATCTAAATCTTATAAAAATTGAATACGGGAAACTTTTTGGCTTAAATATTCCTCCTTTCAAGTTTCAAAAGATTTGGACAGCGCTAAGGCTGCCAAAATGATCCCCATTGTTGCGTTCCCCATCGCCATTTGCTACTGTAATTGGTGGGCAGGTTCCGTATCGGGATAAACAGAAAGAGATATGTGTATAGTGGACTCACAGTCGAGCGTGCCCGCGCAGATCTTGTCGCTGGTGATGTACTGCGTGAAGTCCGGCGGCGCGCGCGCCAGGCAGGCGCCCACCTCGATGTAGGGCAGCAGCGCCGTCTGCAGCACCGGCGAGGGCCGCCCCGAGGGCGTCGTCAGCCCCCAGCCCGCCACCTGCAACGCGGCGCATGTAGTAGCAGCCCGACCTGCCTGCCACTCGGCAGGACGCGCTCTCACCTTGCCCTGGTTCCCGGCGGAGAGCTGCGTGCGCTCCAGCTGGAAGTCGAAGCTGAGGCAGACGGGCCGCACGTGCGTCCTCCACACGAGCCCGCTGCGCAGCACCACCACCGCCAGGTCGTCCTGCAACAGACAGCCGCAACGCTCAGCTCGGACACGGGACACGGGACACGGGACACGGACCGCAGCCGACACCTGCCACATGCTGGCACATACATACCTCTATATGCGTACTTGGTTAGGGAACTCTGGCGCGTCACTCCTTTATTTTTACCCGACTGCGCTAGAAGGAGCGTTATGATTTTAGGTATGTACCGTATCTAAAACACATGATAATTTTCAACATCTCTGATTACTAACTGGCAACGGGGCTTTAAAGTCAATTAAGTGTTACGGAATTCGGAACTTAGGCCGCGCACGCACTGCGATTACACGCAATCCATTCAGGAAAAGCTGAAAACCAAACCAACCGTCTGGCGTTTTACTTATTTTTATTTCAGTAACAGCATGGAAGCTACTGTGGATGTATTGCTAAAGGTACCGTAGTTGAATGCGTAGGTACTGATGCTGTGCTGGGGTGCTGGGGTGCTGGGTGTCAGCGCAGCGCGTACACTGGCTGGTCTGCAATGAAAGGATAGCCTGCGAGGAAGGACGCACCTGGAAGTGCGAGGCGGCGCCCTGGAAGCGAGCCGGCAGGTGGATGATCTTCACCTGGAACCGACAACCATTCTGAATCAGAATTATGTTTCGCCCCAACCTGTCTATCATGATTGCTAATAGTCCTGGAGTCCTGACCGCCTGTAGGGGACTTAATATTATGAAAAAATACTAAAAATATTTTTATCTGTAAATATCTTGGAAACCTGACGCTTTAGGACATTATTATAAACATTTTCATTTGTTTCAGTGTCCTCTTTATTGTGCGTTCAATAAAATAGAACAAACGTTAGGGCCGCCCTACAAGTATCCGCACAAACAAAGATCCCTATCCCCAAACTTGCTCGTAATCTGGTTACTATTCTGACAACCTTCTTGCGCAGTTGACCTTTTCGGTTTACTCGAAGAGGCCATTGCTGGGCGCTGGGTGAGTTTTAGGCACCACCATTTTTTTTTAAGGAATGCAAATGAACTCGTTTTCACATAAACCAAAGAGGTAACGAATGTGAGTTTGAATGGATTATATAGTCGTTTAAACTAAAGAGTTTTCACCGGCATGCGTTGTGCAAAGAGCTGTTCTACATGGCCGGCCCGTGAGCGCAAGTGGCAGGCAATGTGTTAAAAGTGGGCTCCGCAAGAGTTCGGTCAGTTCCATCCACCCAGGAGTTGCGCAACCTTCGATCAAATATTCCGCGGCCTCCCAACAACCCCCCCCCCCCCCCCCCTCCCCCCGTAGATACCTAGAACCTTTCAAAGATGACACTCAAAATTGTATACGACTTGTTTTGACGGAGACAGTTTGCGCAGAGCCTGATAAGTTTTGTGCATACGGAACAAGATATTAGTGGATTCGAATTTAAGTAGGTACGTACCTGAAAATAATATACAATGTTTATTTTTTATAAGGATTATTAAATCAACAGAATTCAGAAAAATATATCGAATCATTTATTGATAGAACTATAAATTGGTCACAACAGTAACTATGCAAAAGGGTCATTTTGTACATACAATTATGTATTTAAATAAGTTGACAGTGAGTGAAATAAACTTATAAAACAAATTTTAGGTTTGCACTTTAAATTCAAAAGAACTACTTTCTGCCAGCGGTTTCGCACGAGTTGTTTCCAGGACAAAAAAGAAACGTTATTTATACTACACCTGCTCGGAAAGTTGCCTATTCCTTTTCCATTAATAAAATAGAAAGTATGTCTTTGCAGGCCTATAGGAAACCGGGAGGAAAAACTCTATGGAATTTCATTTCTCACGTGTTTTAGCGGGAGGAAAAAGTGTATGGAAATTTCTAACCATTTCTAACGTGTTATTTTTTTTTTTATTTCCTAAAAGATCGGCCGGTAGCTATGGTTATTTTCGTTCGGTCAAACGACAAAAAGTTTTTACTCCAAGGCCTCCTCCGATTTCCGAACAATATTTTGAAAAAAGAACCCAAAGGCTGGCGCGGTCAATGAGGTTTTACCAACATCATTGGGCGCGGTAAGTTCTTCTAAATTTCAATTAATAATTAATTCTGCTTTTTATTTTCCTCGAAGGTGTAGTATAAAGCACTATTTATCACTCGGCAGAAAGTGCGATTCCTGACCTCGTGTGTTTTAAGGCCCTCGGCTGCGCCTCGGGCCCAGAACGACACACTCGGTAGGAATCGATCACTTTCTCGCCTAGGTGTAAAATGTACTATTCAAGCGCCGAGGGTGCCGAGGGTTTCGAACGTTTGTCAACAAATATGTACCAAAAGTACAGGTTAGAGACTTCGCAATTTAACGAATACCTTTGAATATTAGGTACCAACCTACATTTCAGATGAATCTCTCTGCATGCTTCGATTAAAGTGGGTAAATTTTTCGACTTTTTTCAAAAATTTCAAAAAGTATGAAACCTACATAAATTCGAAAAACTGTTTTGGAATGTCCAAACGTCCAAACCGATACCTTTCATGTGATACCCCATATGACCCTGTAGGTATCATTTAAAATTTCGGCATCATAATTTGTATGGAAAATAATCATTTGCATTTATTTTTATTTAAAACTGTACAAGCGAACGAGATGTATTACTTTTTTAAATTTTAAGTTGATAGCTGCACAAAGCGAGACCATAAGGGTTTCGAAACCGACCTTCGATCTCGAAACCCTAAAAACGAATATAGCGTTTTCACATACAATATTGAAGCTCTGCTTAATAATTTATTACCAGAAATCATAGAAAATTACAGTAACAGAATAAAAAAATTACAACTAATATATACACTTATATATATTTCTTAAAAATCTAAGCCGTCACCAGAAGGCAGAGTGCCCAGAATGCTGGCAGCATTGCCACGTTGAATGGCAATGCTAATTCACAATTTATAAAGATTTTACCAAACTTCTTATAATAAGTTTGTTAACCAATGTGAACCAATCTTAAGCTATACTTTCCTACGTGCTCGACTAACTACCGTAAGAACTCCTACCTGCCCCGCACAATGCATACATATAATACACGCTATTCACAAATTGATCTTTTCCACGCCAACCAAAACATATTTAAACACACAGTAACCAAACAATTTTTTAACTCTCAGCAGTAGATAAGTAACAACATAATCATTAGGTACATAAACAGCTATTTATTTAGATTTTATTCTTATTTATCGTCAGGGTAGTATAATATTGTTATTTTGTTATTTATAATATAAGGCATGTATATGACTCTTCAGACCAATATTTTCCTTCCTAACTATTATTTGTTCGTCGTACAGGCAACCCACTTCAAACTCGCTCATTTAATTATATACTTGTTTTAACTTTTTATGATTATTTAAATTTAGTTTAAGCATATCTTTCGTTCTATAAGTGAAAACTCTTAGGCTTATAATGTACCATTGTTTCTACTCATTTAAGTTTAAAAGCTGTTTGTTCTCCACATAAATAAATAAATAAATATCTTGATAAATTGCGTGTGCTCCAGGACCCCAAGGACCAAGGGTTTCAACCCCAAACGGCTCAAATAGGTAACCTCGGTCAACCGGCCCTTACCGATGTCCCTGCAAGATTTGAAGGCTAGCGCCTTCAAATCTTATCTACGCACGTGGCATCCCAAACTAAAGGCCGACCCATCTTCCAGGGAATCAGAGTCATACCGTCGGGCCTTTTACCATCATCTCTCATAAGGCCACGTGGTTCGAGTGTAGCTGCGACACTGACGCTGGTAAAAGCCCGACGGATGATGTCATTAATTGAACCATGACGAAACACACGTCCTGCACTAGAGACACATGCCAATGCATCGTGACCAAACTTGTCGACGGTTTCACCACACTGACAACGGTGTGGAACTAGGCAAGGAGAACCTAAGCGCAAAGAGGTGGCCACCCGAAATGAGTTATTATCTAAAAGGGTACCTAGATTTTTCGAAGGCAGAATATGTAGCCAAAGTCCTGATTCCCACTCGGAAACGGCGAGTAGACGAGCACGTTCTGATGAGCTGGTTGACGTATTAATAAGATTTTTCTGTACCAGCTCACATAATGGCTCATCCCACAGTCTCTGAGAAGAAAGGACTTTGGGCAGATCCGTGTCAGGACAAATATTGAAAAAAAAAAATGTAAAAAATATTGACAAAATATTGAAGTGAAATTAGGCTTTGCTAACTGCGAAGCTGAGAATTATTCAAGAATCGATTTATAAAATAGGTATTTATGAGCCTTCACATTATATACCTAAACAGTTCCTGATGGTTTTCGGAAATAGTTCCGGTGTTTATACAACAACAGCGGCCCGTCCCGGCTCTGGCTGCACGGTGCACGGTGCACGGTGCACGGTGCACGGTGCACAGGTGGACATTTATTTTTTGAACATTTTGGGATAAACGTGGTGTAAATGTATCTTTATGCAGGATACACATACCTACTCGTAGTTAGTTGTTTTTTTGAAATTAGTATTTATATCTTTCTGATAAAGTTTTCTATTTTTATATAGTGCATATGTTACCTTGGACTTTTGCGCCTGGTCCTTGGGGTCGCCCCAGGGCCGGTACAGTTTGCCGGCCGCGACCAGGAACTCGGACGCCGGCAGTTGCTGGTCCACGTCCGACCAAAAGCAGTGCGCCGCTGGAACGTAACAACATTACATTGAGTTCACCAAAAATGCAATGTTTTTCGCTTAGCGGCGCGGCGGCGCGGCGGTGCGGCGGCGCGGCGGCGGCGCGGCGGCGGTAGTCTTTGGCTACGTGGCGTCTAGGATGGATTGCAACCTCCCCGCTTCATCAGGTGTTGGCGACTTCTTCGCTTCGAAAATCGCGATTTTATCTTAGATTTTGTTCAATTCCTTCATTACGGAGTCGAATGGGCGTTCAATCGGCGCGATGTATTTAACTAGTAGCTGCTCCAGGCTAGCTCGTGTTGTTTTGGACATTGTTACTATTTTGTATCACAAGAGGCGCTTGCGAATGCGACTGCCCGTAGTGACTGTAGTGAGTGCGCGCACGGCGCACGGTACTGCTTCTTACCAAATCTTATGCAGGTCAACGGGAAGTACCTTTGTAACGCCATCTATCCAATCCGAGTCCAATTTCTCTTATCTCAAATTGTGCGCACAAAGGAACTTCACTGTCAAGACGGCTGCCGTCAAGCGACAGTAGTGGACACCTGTCAAAATAAAACGTTAAGTGCGAGTCAGACTCACACACTAAGGGTTCCGTTTAATTGTAAGGCCTTGTTTCTTGCAAAATATCATGATTCTAGGTCAACATGAAGTACAGCACCCTGTATATTATGGTCGAGGGAGAGAATCAAAAATTATTTTTTTTGTTAATAAACTAAAAATTTACGATTTTCAGATTTTTCTCGTTAATTATGCTATATGACCTTGCTTCTTACCAAATTTTATGATTCTGGGTACACTAGAAGTACCCTATAGGTTTTGGTCTATAGCAAGAACCAAAAGTATTTTGAACTGCTGAATGAGTTGGACTGAATTGGTATGATTTGAGTTCAAACTACAAGGAAGGACATGGGATACATTTTATCCTGGAATTCAGTAAGGTTCCCCTGGGAGAGAGGATGAGAGTAAAATTCTTTAACCGCGCATCACGACGGAACTACGTAATGAATTCGAATGCAACTCGGCATGATTTTAGTTCATACTAGGTACCTGGAAAGATACATTTTATCCCGGAATTCAGCAAGGTTCAATCAAATCAAATCAAAAATAAAGTTGTTGCCGCGATTAATGAATAAGTTACCGGAAAGCACGACGAAGTTGGAGATGATCGATCCTCCGCAGATCTGCAGCGGCGGCGACGACAGCGCCGAGTAGACGCCCGCGTGCCAGGGCAGCTCGCCGCGCCGCGCGCCGCGCCCGCCGCCCACCAGCGCGCCGCCCGCCGGCGTCACCCGCCCGCACTCTGCACACACACCACACCGCGTCACATACCGCGCCGCGCCGCGCCGCGCCGCTCTGTTCTCGCACGGACGAGTCCTCACCGGGCTGGCAGCGCGGCTCGTAGTCCCACTGCGAGTTGAAGCAGCGGCGCAGCGGAAGCGGCGACTCGGAGTAGTGCTGCGCGGCGCAGCGCGGCTCCGCCAGCGCGCCGTCCGGCACGGCCGCGCCGCAGCGCGCCCCCGCCCCCGCCCCCGCCCCGTCGCACCAGTACTCCACCGAAGGGTGCGCCTCTAGGATGCACGGCTCTGTGCACACGAACGGAATTCTTTGAGATATGGTAAGTAAGGGAGTGAAACGCGGGTGAAAGTTTTTGAAATCTCTGAGAAAGACCTACCGAGCTGAAGATTTGCACGAGTTCTTCTTAGGACGTAAACACCTACTACGATGGATTATAAAAAATTAGGTGGAAAATAGATAGGTCTTATAAGGTGCTCGAAATGAGGGTCGACATTTTATTGAAAACTCATCCATCATGGAATCCCGGAAATTACAATAGTTAGGAGTTCTTTTGCAAGGATGCTTCATTTATGACAAGGCACCCATCACGAGCCGCCGGATCCATCCCCAGACTGGGAATTTCCGAATATCGGCTTGATTTGATTCTGTTTTTTTACATACGAGTAGTGCGTTCTCGATGAAGTTGACCTTACGTGAATGAACATGTAGTTTGTATAACATACCAACAGTTGTGTGGCTCGGTGCTGGTGCTGGTGCTGGTGCTGGTGCTGGTGACACCACACTATGTAAGTATATCACTAGGTACTATTTAAACATTATATATTAGGAGAAAAGTTGATACGTTTCAATAAATAGTGAATCAGTTACAGAGGCGTAGCGTGCCATGGCGGGGCCCGGTATAAAAAAATCTTTAGGGGCCCATAATATGAAGGGTAAAGATTTCTCACAAACGAAAAAAAATGTTTGCATTAAATTAAAAGAATTATTTATGTTTCATAATTTTCTATCTGTCCTCAGGTAATAGACGGTGAGCTGGCTCTGCCACTCTTGGATGACCCTGTAAGCTAAGATGATGTAAGATGTTTTACATTGTAAGTAGAACCTTTTTCTAGATCCACAAAATACCTACCCTAGGTTTTTGTGTTTGAGCAACAAGCTGAGTCAAGACCTGTTAGAGCTACACACACGCGCTCGTCGGCTTGCTGAGTGCGCTACTTGGTACCAACACAATAGGTAGATAGGTCCTTGTGTTATGGTACCTACGTATTGTATGGTGTGGTGATAGTCCTGTTCACTTGTGTTTTTGTAGGTAGGTATGTGTTAGGTACTAAGTAGTCTTTTATTTTATTTCATTAGTAGTGTACTGTAGTGTCTAATAAATAATTTTCTTTCTTTCTTTCTTAGATGTGTCCTAGTTTGTTTTAGCACTGAAATTATTGAAGGTCAAGATTAAATTATAAGGTTATTCTATTCTATTTCTATTCTTTTAGAATGTTTCTATTTGTATGCTTTTATTTTATAAGGAACATTGTAAGTATTAGACACTTATGTGATTATATAAATGTGCTGGTGGTTTCTTTTTCACTTTTTCCACTAGTGGTCAAAAGATTGAAGTGAAGAGAATTTTAATAATACTTTATTTCTTATTTGATAGTAATTGATGGGTATACTTGTCTGTGTTTATCTTGTGAGCCTAAAGAAATAAAGGTATTGACTTCTGACTTCTGATTTCATTAATTCCAATTCCCAAAATGTGAGGTTGCAGTGTAACCTTACAATGAACCTCACATTTCAATTACCTACCTAGGTAATTCCATGATTCTATCGATATAAAACCATTCTATAGCTAAGTAAAGCCCAAAATTGTATCAAGAGCAACGCGGCGCGGTGGCGCCGGCGGCGGCGGCGGCGGCGGCGGCGAGCGCGGGGAATGCGCTTCGTTGTTGAGAAAGTCTATCATTCATCATTACTTTTTGATTGTAATCTAACATAACGTAGGTAATCAAACATAAGGGGAAAGTGGGGTAAGACCGGGACCCGAAGGAAAATCAGAAATGAAAAAGAAGGATACACGAATAAACTTTATTTAGTAATGGGAACTTAAGTTTATCAGTCAAATAATTGAAATAATTTTATAGCCTTATTACTAAATATAAATATCTAGGAACCAATTAGATTTTTTTTTACGGTTTTGCCCCATGGGTGGTACATAATCGGGTACAGTACCCGGTTTTAACCTCAACAACGATGACAACTAAATTCACCAAGTTCGTCTTTCTCCCATCCCGTGCAACCTTCATGGGCACAATTTTTATCCTTCAGGCACATTTTGTACGCAATCATCACATGTTTTGGTATTGCCAAAAATGTCTGCGCAATCTTTTTTTGACTTCTTAGAGTTCAATTTTAGAGTCAGATTTAATTTAAGGACCGTTTACGGTTTTATTTTTTTGGTGTCTTGCATGGCCCTCCACTTTTTCTTTACACGGGGCCAATGTAACAATGGCAATTTCACTTTTTAACACGATCTTCAAGAGTAGATTGTGGTACTCATGATAACAAGAAGCCATTTTGTATCCAAATTTCCCATCAACAACATCCATAATGGCCAATTTCATATGGTTTTGATCCCATGACTGACGGCCAATCTTCCTTTTATAATTACGCACCATTTCTGACTATATCAAAAAACAAAATTTAGTGAAATACCGTTATGTCCAAAACTTTTTTCAATCTTAATTAAGGCCTAAATGTCTATGCAATTGAACAAATATAATGTTCATTACGGATGTAAGCGGGTTAACTACGAACCTTATTTGTGTTGGAAGAACACCAACGTTTCATCCCTTAACGAGGGACATCTTCACCCGCTAGCCCGTTAACCCGCTTACATCCGTAATGAATTCGTCAAACTACGATAGTTTTTATAGTAAAAAATATAATGTTGTTTACTAACCTTGCAACTTCAACAAAAACAAATAACACTGATAATCACCAAATATTAGATCAAGATATCCAGAAAACAATAAATCCTATTTATTTCTCACAGAGCGCAGTGGCCGCTTCAAACTTTTTTTGACAAGCAGATCAGGTTAGACAACATTACCAAAAAAAAGCGCGTGTAATTTGAAAAAGTGGTTTATGAATGCGGTCCTTGTTTTACCCCGATACCCGGTTTTGTACTAATCTCCCCTAATCTGCCCTGCTTCGATTATACTTCGATCGCCGCCGCCGCCGCTACTAATATTATAAACACGAAAGTTTGTAAGTATGGATGGATGGATGGATGTTTGTTACTCATTCACGTAAAAATTACTGAATGGATTTTAATGAAACTTTACAATTATATAGCTTATCCATCTGAATAACACATAGGCTACAATTTATAAAGATACATATATCCAAAATATGACGATAAGAGTCTCTCGATCGGATGCTGCGTGCAGTACCGAATCGGTACTGCACGCAGCATCCAACATTTTACCGCACTTACCGCCTAATCAGGAACGCTCCATAGAAATAGAGACGCTCGGCAAGGTCTCGGTACCGCGTATACGTGCTGTGCTGTGCTGATGTTGTACAGAATCCATACCGTACCGACACCGACCGACTAATCAGGAAAGATACTTTATACTACACCTGCTCGGAAAGTTGCCTATTCCTTTTCCATTAATAGAATAAAAAGTATGTCTTTGCAGGCCTATAGGAAACCGGGAGGAAAAACTCAATGGAATTTAATTTCTCACGTGTTTTAGCGGGAGGAAAAAGTGTATGGAAATCCATTTCTAACGTGTTATTTTTTTTTATTTCCTGAAAGATCGGCCGGTAGCTATGGTTATTTTCGTTCTGTCGAACGACAAAAAGTTTTTACTCCAATCCAAGTCAAGGCCTCCTCCAATTTCCGAACAATATTTTGAAAAGAACCCAAAGGCTGGCGCGGTCAATGAGGTTTTACCAACATAAGTGGGCGCGGTAAGTTCTTTTAAATTTCAATTAATAATTAATTCTGCTTTTTATTTTCCTCGAAGGTGTAGTATAAAGCACTATTTATAACTCGGCAGAAAATGCGATTCCTTGAATTGATCACTTTCTCGCCTTGGTCACGGATATTATAATACTATACTAGTCCTTGGTGTAAAATGCACTATTTTTAGGGTATCGAGATCGAAGATCGGTTTCGAAACCCTTATGGTCTCGCTTTGTCTGTCATTTTTCCCTCCTTAATAGCATAGCAACTACTGCAGCTATCAACTTGAAATTTAAAATAATACCTCTAATACATTTCGTGCGCCTACAGATTTAAAGAAAAATAAATGAAAAATGAAAATGAATATTTTCCATACAAATTGTGATGCCGAAATTTTAAAATATACCTATAGGGTCATGTGGGGTATCAGATGAAAGGTATCAGTTTTTAAATTTCAAAATAGTTTTTGAAATATTTGTAGGTTTCATACTTTTTTAAATATTTGAAAAAAGTCGAAAAATTTACCATTACCCCCACTTTAACCGAAGCATACAGAGAGATCCATCTGAAATGTAGGTTGGTACCTACTATTCTTAAGTATTCGTTAAATTGCGAAGTTTCTAACCGGTACTTTTGGTACATATTTGTTGACAAACGTTCGAAAGCCTCGGCGCGCGAGTTACATTCGCAGTTGACGGATCTTGTTTGTAAAAGCTATGATAAAAACAGTACCTATATTTTTCAATCTTTAAACATTCTCTCCTGCAAAATCATGATTTTGACACTTCCGTCCCTCTATCTACATAATACCTAGAAGTTGCTCTGTTTTTAAAATATAATACCCATCTGTCTCCCCGACTATCTGAGGTAGTAAGTCGAAACAGGCGGGATAAAGTATTATCTGTATGGTTATATATTATCTATCTGTAATCTAGTAAGGTTACAATCACATCCTGTTAAAACAATATTAATGCAGAAAAGCGTTGTTAGTATTGCTCCTAAAATTTATAACAAATTACCTAAACTTTACAGAATCCTGAATGTTCAAACCTTTAAACAGAAAATTAAAATATTATTAATATCAAAATGTTACCCTGACGAATTTTTGAATGTTAAATTGTAGATAGTTTTTAATGTTGCATGTCATCTTTCTAATTAATTTTGCTTAGGTACCGGAAACGGTCAAGCATGTTGTTTCTACCTGAGTATATGTTACCTTTTTTTTGTACACATGTTTTCGCAAATAAAAATCTTTATCTTTATCATGTTTTTGAGAGTTATGTAATCCCTGTCGCAAACAAGCGAATATAACACACTTTTTGGGAGAAGTGAAAAAGCAGTTGTTTGTTTTAAATAAATAAGTGTGGTGGTGTGTCACGAAGTTCCGTATTGTTGCGTTGGATCATCAACTATTGTGTAATGTAGTCCAGTCCGGTCGTTCTGAGCGCTGCGTCACTGCCGCGTCACTGCCGGCCGGGGCAGGAGCCGGCCTCCCCGCGCCGCGCCGCTCAGAGATCACCGCACCGCGCGCGCAGTGCGCTCACCCGCACCGCGCGCGCGGAGGACCTCGCTCGGTGCCCTCTCGTGTTTGTACGTACACGGTACACGGTACACGGTACTGTACTGTAGAGCGAGCGCTCCGGACTCCGGACTCCGGGCAGGTAGGTACTACGGGTAGGTAGATAAAACCGGTAGGTAGGTGCTAACCAGTTTAATTACAACCAAACCTGAAGCTGCTCTTGAGGAAAACGTTCAATGAAACTAAAGGAATCACTCGAGCAGTTGAATAAATGATGCTCTGTTCATTTGCTTTATAGGTATTTTGTATCTGTGTATCGCGTGCGATTGTCATCGTAACCATCGTGGTGAAGGAACTCTCCGCGCGTGTCTGCACACCGCTGCACCGCGTCGCCACAGGTACCTACCTACCTACCTAGTCACTGCTGCGAGGCATTCGCTCAGAGAGTTTATATCTCTTAGTACAAATAATTAATTGAGGAAAAAGTAGGCGAGTTGAGGATCTCAACAACATAACCACAAGAACAGACATTGCACCTATTAGTTTCTGTCTGCGGCTTTGCGAGCGTTTTTCCGGGATAAAAAGTTACCTAGGTAGGTATAGGTACCTACGTTAATCTAAGTTTAGAATTACATCTACCTATGCAAAACTTCAGCCCGATCCGTTTTGTAGGTTCGGGTCGGCGTCAAGAGATACCTAATAAACATCCAAACTGTCACATTTATAGTATGGTGATTGATGATGATTATGGAAGAAATAGGGAGCGGGGAAGGTTCCGGTCGTCGGACGCACTCGCACGCGCACTTACACTCGCACTCGCACTCGCACGCGCACTCGCACGCGCACTCGCACTCGCACACGGAACAGAACGCAGCAGATGTACGCGGATACTCACTGCCGCCGCCGTCCTGGTCACTCGCCGCGCGCGCCGCACGGACCACCAACAATAACATATACAAGAACATTTTGAATTAACTACATACACATAGTATAGTATCTAACCACAAATAACACAGACCTGCATCACAAACACTATTTAAATTATCAACATAACGTTTGATAGGAGATAAAGTTGTTAACGAGGTATGTTTGAGAGTATCTCAGTGTGCAGTGTCTGTGTGCCTGTGCACCGGCTCGCGGCCTCGGCGGGACTGACCGGCGCCGCGGCGCCTGCCCGCCTGCCCGCCTGCCCGGCGCCCGCCCAGAGCCTGTGCCTTGCCTACCTAGCTAGGTACGGTCAGCATCTCATTACATATGTGTACCTACCGTACCTACCTGTTTGTTAGCTACCTTGCTTGTACCGAGATGTTACAAATTATATTTGATTGCAGAGTGATAGAAGCAGTCGGGTTGGACCAGTTAGATCATCACAGGAAACAAATCCATCCAGATTGAGTCAGATTGCCTTAGATTAGGATTAAATAAATAGTAAAATAAATAAATACCTTTTTTTATTTAGCCTATCTCGCCCCACTGCTGGACAAAGGCCTCCCCCCCCCCCCTTCCTAACGTCTCGGTCGCAGACTCCCACCACTCCGGGACAAAAGCTACCTGATCGTGGAACCTAGCTGATATTTACCAAATAAATACTTAAATAAACATTATTATCTTCGTCCTAGTAAAATAAAGCACTTTGTTAGGAAACCATATATTTATTATGATGTTACCTCAATGTGCAGTTTAGATAATACCTAGGTACCTATACCTACTCGTAGCTACGAACAGTTTCGAGCGCGTTGAAATCTTTCGTACCGAGATTTTTACTTTTTGTACAACGTCATTCTAATTGTGGTCTGTCTGCTGGTCGCTCGCTCGCTTCAGATGTATGAGTGTATCACTCATAATGAAACAAAGTGCGGGAAGTGACGAGAACATGATCATCAATATTGAGTAATTATATTACTTAGTTAGTAGGTACAGGTACAGTAAGTAGTACATCATTCAAACATATATAATGTAATGAATGACTACAATCGAGCGAGACCTCATTGCTTGCAACAGCTACAGCTTCCTCGATTGTTTCAATTGTAAATACCTACTAGTTAGTTCTAATTTGTGTCTATTATTTGATTGTAAGTTTCTTTTTCAATAAAGTCATGAGTACAAAATTACATTTTATTTAAATTTAATATACCTACGTACATTTATACACTATCCAAGCGAAACCGCAACCATTCAGATGTGTTGTCCCACCCAACCACCCAACCAAACTATCAGCGAATGAGTCGCAGCGAGCGCTGGCGGAGAGCGGAGCGACCGACCGCTGCTGTGATGATGAGTCGTTCAACCAGGTTTTACCCATTCTATGCGAAACTCAACTCTAAACACGGAAAGTGTTCCATCCATCCTCCGTCCATTAGTACTCCACGAGTCTGGGGTTTCCCTGAGTCACCACCGCACCCGCCGCCCGCCGCCCGCGCCGCCGCCCGCGCCGCCCCGCCGCCCGCCGCCCGCGCCGCCGCCCGCGCCGCCCGCCGGCGCAAGCGCAGCGATGGCGGACAGACCATTTCAGGCTGCCACGTTAGACTGCCGCGTCGAACATGGCTAGCATTTAAATAAAAACATTAAACAATATGGTTCTAATAATGTTATTTAAATAAGTAAGAATGAGAATGTTTATTGGTGTGCTGGTGTTGTGCTACATAGCGGACGTCGATGGACAAGGTGAACCTAGTGTTTCGTAACAATATCACAATTTAAACTAATAATATTATAAATCCGAAAGTTTGGATGTTTAGATGTTTGGATGGATGGTTGTTACCTCTTCACGCCATAACGACTGAACCGATAAGCCTGAAATTTTGCAGAGATTTAGCTCTAAGCCTGGAACATAGGCTTTTTATCCCATAAAACAGTTTCCTTGGGATAGAAATAATCTTTTAACGTGTTTCGTTTAATAGTAGATTGTTTTACAAGGAACTAAACCATCCCATTATATACGAGGTTGTTATACTCCCGAGCGTAGCGAGGGAGATGACAAGACCGAGTTGTAATGGGTGGTTTTGGCCCGAGTAAAACACTCTACTTTTCACTTCGATTGCGAGAAAATAAAACAATTCAAAATTAAACAATTTTCAGAAATTTTATAAAAAATTGCATATTAGCATCTTCACTATCACTTGATGACATTTTTCACGTTCACAATTTGGAAGTAAAAGTCAGGAAGTTATACGTAAAAGTTTGTGATTTGGAATGAAGAAAATTCTAGAGATTTAGCGCCAATACCATCTTATTTTTTTAAATCTCTATCTATCCCGCAACGAAACAGTTCGCATTCTACCGTGAAGGGAAGAATCAACCTTCATAACACATCACCAGAAGGTTCTATTTTCAAAAAAAAAGATTGACGGAGCACCAAGAAGTCGAGTTTTTATGTAAGAGAACGAATGCTTTGTACGGGCTGATGATTTTAGGCAAAAATAAAAAACTTTTTAGCCCTAGGTATTAAACTCGAGTTTTAGGCCCGATAAGCTACACTATTATGATACACTTTTTGAGCAAGAGAAGTGAAAGGGTTATTTAGCGTGCAAAGCCGCGGGCAGAAACTGCTCATTTATAATTTTAATAAAACCTTTTAGTACAGACTTTTGTAACTTTGGGATATCTGCTCCTCAATTCGATTGCGGTATTCAACACAATTATAAAATACGTGTCGATATCGTTGTGCGGTGCGCAGTCGCCACGCACCGGCATGCGGCAGGTCGGTGCGCAGTCGCCGCGCACCGGCATGCGGCAGGTCGGTGCGCAGTCGCCGCGCACCGGCATGCGGCAGGTCGGTGCGCAGTCGCCGCGCACCGGCATGCTGCAGGTCGGTGCGCAGTCGCCGCGCACCGGCATGCGGCAGGTCGGTGCGCAGTCGCCGCGCACCGGCATGCGGCAGGTCGGTGCGCAGTCGCCGCGCACCGGCATGCGGCAGGTCGGTGCGCAGTCGCCGCGCACCGGCATGCGGCAGGTCGGTGCGCAGTCGCCGCGCACCGGCATGCGGCAGGTCGGTGCGCAGTCGCCGCGCACCGGCATGCGGCAGGTCGGTGCGCAGTCGCCGCGCACCGGCATGCGGCAGGTCGGTGCGCAGTCGCCGCGCACCGGCATGCGGCAGGTCGGTGCGCAGTCGCCGCGCACCGGCATGCGGCAGGTCGGTGCGCAGTCGCCGCGCACCGACATGCGGCAGGTCGGTGCGCAGTCGCCGCGCACCGGCATGCGGCAGGTCGGTGCGCAGTCGCCGCGCACCGGCATGCGGTATAGTCAGGTCAGAGATCGTGGGCGGGCAGGTCGACTCCCGCAGGTACTCTCCCGATACTCTCCCGCTGAGGCAGACAGTCCGCGCCTGCGATCACAAATAACTATATTTTTCAATATCTACGACAAAATACTATGTGAGTTTCCTTGTTTTTGTAGTAAGT
Source organism: Eupithecia subumbrata (assembly GCA_949316285.1). Lineage (NCBI taxonomy): Eukaryota > Metazoa > Arthropoda > Insecta > Lepidoptera > Geometridae > Eupithecia > Eupithecia subumbrata. The sequence continues at coordinate 35,563,981 of OX438640.1, read as the reverse complement.
CAAATGTTTATTTTTTAAATAAAAAGCTGTCGAACAGCAAAGTGGAACCGGCTTTCCCAAGGCGACCGGTCACTCACGGAATAATCATTTTATTACAAATCTCATTATTCGAACGTCATCAAACAATCAACACAGTTCAAACCAATACTAACGTAACTTTTATCATTTAAAAGTTACGTTAGCATTGGTTTGAACTGTAAACGCGGTAACCTCGGGACACGGCTCAAATATTATGCAGGGTGTCCCACGACCATGGGACATGGAGGAAAAACACCACAAATATTTAAGACTAGCTGTACCCGCGACTTCGTTCGCGATTGCCTTACCTGCCGACTAATTAAGTTCACATTTAACCATAGTCTCTCATATTATAAAACGCCGCCGCCGTGCAAAAAATCGTGTAGGGTCTACGGGGGATAGCATGTTTATTTTATTTATTTGGGAAACAAAAAGCTTATGTACAGGTAACAATAAATTCTTAGACAGAGCTACTAACGAAAAAAAAATTACGGTGGTCCAGTCAAAAGGATCAGGAGCCCAATTCTGCAATATAATTGCTTCAGTATGACAATGGAATCGTCGCAGAATCATCACGTAATAGATAGGAACTTACCTACCCTTTATCTACTAATTTATTTCTTCAATCTACAGAATATTTCATCAATCTACTGATTTTCTACTCGACTTTCTACTGATTTAGTCAAATTCGATCTTGCAACACTGTTTTTAACAAAATGAATGCATGAAATCGGACGACGCGTAGACCCGTCGTGATGCGCGGTTTAAGAATTCTACTTTTTCCTCTCTCCCAGGGGAACCTTACTGAATTCCAGGATAAAAGTATGAACTCAAAACGTGCCAAGTTTCATTCCAACTCATTACCTATGTAGTTTCGGCGTGATGCGCGGTGAAGGAATCTAACTTTCATCCCCTCTGCCAGGGGAACCTTACTGAATTCCGGGATAAAATGTATCTTTCCTCATAGATGAGAACTAAAATCACGCCGAGTTGCATTCGAATTCATTAAGTAGTTCCGTCGTGATACGCGATTAAAGAATTTTACTTTCATCCTCTCTCCCAGGGGAAACTTACTTAATTCTTGGATAAAATATATCCCATGTCCTTCCTTGAACTCAAATCGTACAATTCAGTCCAACCAATTCAGTCCAACTCATTCAGTAGTTTTGGCGTGATGCGCGGTGAAGGAATTTTACTTTCATCCCTTCTCCCAGGGGAACCTTACTAAATTCTGGGATAAAATGTATCTTTCCTCGTAGTATGAACTCAAATTATGCCGAGTTCCATTCGAATTCATTCAGTTGTTCCGTCGTGATGCGCGGTTAAAGAATTTTACTTGCATCCTCTCTCCCAGGGGAACATTATTGAATTCCGGGATGAAATGTATCCCATGTCCTTCCTTGTAGTATGAAATCAAATCGTGCTAGGTTTCATTCCAACTCATTCAGCACTTTCGGCGTCATGCGCGGTGAAGAAATTTTACTTTCATCCCCTCTCCCAGGGGAACCTGACTGAATTCCGGGATAAAAAGTATCCTATGTCCTTCCTCGTAGTATGTCCTAAAATCGTGCCGAGTTTCATTTCAATACCTTCAGTAGTTTCAGCGTGATGCGCGTTTAAGAAACAGACAGACAGACAGACAGACATGAATGAAAAAAATTACAGTTTTGGCTTCAGTATCGATAATAGAGTGCCCTTCAAAAAAAAAAATTCAAAATATCTTCAATGTACAGAATTGGACCTGTTACGGTTTTATTATATCTAAGTATAGAAGATAGATAGATAGGAAGTACGACGAACACACTGTATACCCAGAGTATAATGTATGTACGTAACATAAGAAATCCCCTTCGCAGGGGAATGGGGATCATGGCAGGGGATTATTGGAATAAGCCCATAAATACGTGGTTAAATTGTCCTAGTTATAAAACTCAGAATAGAGTTTTATCGCCGGTGTGTAAAAACCTCTATATTTTTCGCTAAAAATATTCAATTCTGAGATGTTACACAGCAAGAAAACTTTTCCCAATCAGCTTCTTAAAGTTTTTAATAGAACATTGGTCACCTCACCGTCTCCAGAACGCACCACTGACACGTTGTAATGTCCATGTTCCAGAGAGTGGGCGCCCCGGCTGGGCGGGCTACGAGGAGGCGCCAGGGCTGCGCGGCTGGCTCGGGCTGCGCCGCGCGCCGCGGGACTGGGCCGCCGCCGCCGCCGACTGCCGCAGAGAAGGTAATCACAATTAACTATTATCTGTGCTATTATCGAGCGGAGTGAGCGAAGCTAACGAACGTCTCACTGGCAGCTGGCAGCTGGGTGTGACTTGGCTGTTCGGTGACATACTCGTAGTCACCTCGAGCTTGTCTTCAACCGTTGGTCTGATTGGCGTGTGATAGGTATGTACAGATAAGTTATGGAAGTTTGGTGGTAACTTAGGCCCGTATTATGGTTGCTTGCTCAGTCATCAATCAATCTGTGCTTGAGTAGGTCAGGTTTTTCTATCGACGGCGTAAACGTCACGCAAGCAGAGATAACCATAATACGGACCTTAGTGAGGCCAAATCCGTCGAGGGGTTTTTGAGACAAGGAGGTCCGCTGGCTGCAGCAGGAGCGACGCTCGTCATACAGCGGGGAGCTGAGGCGGGGAGCTGAGGCGGGGAGCTGAGGAGCGGTCACGGAAACGTGCGATGAAAACCTCCTCCTCTCTATGTTCGTCTGTATGTAATAATTTTCTGATTTTTAAACCGACTTCCAAAAAGTACCTAATGTAGGTAAGTTATTTATGTATGTTCGTCGATTTGTTCGTAATTCGGGGCGATTTTGATGATTCTTTCGATATTGTATAGAGAATGACCCGAGATAGGGCGTTTCCTTTTTGGCAGGGCCAATTCAATAGCTTCAGGCCATTTATAGAGGTACAATATACTACGACCATACATTTTATTGCATATTATGACATAACCATCCATCTAATAACTTGAATTACTTATGTTGGATCTCTTGAAGTCCCATTCTGAATAATTTTCCAGTCTAGTTTTTTATATTTGAATTATTAAGGTAACTGGTTTGACTTTCATCAGCATTTAGGTATAATAGATACACAATTAATTTTGTAGAATGTTTTTAATGTGTTTCACTGTTTTAAGTAAACCTTTGGTTTTGATAGACTTTGATCAAAGTTTCTAAATTGTACATTACTTATGTAGTTGGAGATTTTGAAAAAACTTTGAATGTTTCCGCTGTGGTGTAGTGTCTCCGTGACATCAGACCCTGTATTGAGAATTGAGAGAGAAGTCAAGGGTTTTTCCTCTATGTTTAGGGTAATTTAATGAGGTGGCACCCTGCTTACACTGACTTTGTGATTTTGTTTCTTTCGCCGCTTCTACTAACTACTTTGGGTCCTCGGATTCTTTCTACAGACTTCGGAGGTATGTCCCTACTCCTTAGACACCGCACTCTAGCTCAAAACTTAGCTCGTAGATGGCATTCTGCTTTCAAATTCCCATTCTTACCACAACAAAAACATGGCCCATTTTGTTTACTCATGGGTTTACGAGTATTTGAGCGAACACTTCAGTTTATGTTTTTGTTTAAACTCGCTCCTTTTAATTTGAACATCTGTGGTTGTTCCCGTTCTATTTTCTAGGTTGAATGCTAGTTTACAAGCAAGTTCTGCTGTTTTTCCAATATCAGTCAACTCTTGCAGCGACTTATTTCAATAGACGACGACGGTCGGTACCTACCATTCAACAATCTCTCCTTCATTTTCATCATCAAAATTCAGGGTTTTCGTAATTCCGCTTGATGTAATGCATTGTATTTTCTTGGGTAATAGCATTTTGGTAGTTTCTCACATAAGTTTACATACATAGGATTGATTTTGGAATTAACTTGTATGAGTCGAACCCACTATAATCTAAAAAAAATATCCTATATTTTTATGGTAACGATTCGTAGAGTCAATCATAAGAATCAAATGTGTCCTCCCATAGAGTATAATGTTCCTTGAATGTGTCACATAAACATGGGAAATTAAATGTAAAGTTCACCTGAGCCTGAGGGTTCTCCGTGACATCTGACAAGTCTGTCACGAGAGGAAGCACGCACGGCTCGCTTCCACCCGGACGTCCGGGGTCCGGGACACCGACACCGCCTCTTTCGTCACAGGCGGTCCTTCACCCGCTGCACCACATGACAGAGGTCGTCAATATTTATTTATTTATCCCTGAAAGCTCGCGTGCGAAGCCGCGGGCAGAGACTAGTCTGTCATAATCATATTAAAGCTCTGTCACAAGTACAGGCCCTGGGCCGGGGCCCGCGTCCACGTCCCATGGAATAGAGAGGTATTGTGTTCTGGTTGTGCAGTGCTGGGCTCCGCGCCAGCGCCAGCGCCAGTGTGACCAGACGGAGCAGGTCTCGGGCGCGGGCGGCGGCACAAACGCGACCACTTTGTTCCTCGGTTATAATCTAACACTCACACCGTATTTGTATGCTTTAAATAAATATAATGCTGGACAATTCACACAGCATTATCTAGCCCCAAGCTAAGCAGAGCTTGTGTTATGGGTACTAGATAACTGATATACTTAATACAATACACTACATAGATAGATATTTTTATTATACATAGAAAACACCCAGACCAACGGAACAAATTTCTGCAGATCGTACACAAATTTGTTCCGAGGCGGGAATCGAACCCGCAACCTCCTGCGTCGCTTTATTTGTTATTTTTTATTGCTAGCTTCTGCCCGCGGCTTCGCACGCGTATTTTCGGTATATTAAGTAGTCTCTATTATCTAAGTTAGTCTTTGCACTAGGTACACCGAATTTCATCTTGATCAGTTCAGCAGTTTTGGAGATCCTACATAGGTAACAAAAATCCAGATTTCACAAACTTTCCGCTTTATCATATTAGTAGGATGCATCCACGAATAAAGTCTTTTGTTGCATAAAATAATAGTAATAAATTGAAAAAATGCTGGACAATCCACATTGTTATTTCATATCTAATTTTACTTCGTTTGAAAATACTATTTCCTTGTTTAGCTAATTTAAATAACATAAGTCGGTGTAATCAGCTAGTTTTGCTAGTTTGTATCGAACGCGTTCTGACCGCAAAATATAAGAATCTTTTGAATTCATTAATTTTAATTTGAGGAAAAACCAAATTTTAACGAATTAGTTGCGACGAAAATAAATTTAATGCAAACTGACTGTTAAAATACGTATTATTCCTTGTAATACTCCGTTTACCTTTTCTACATTATTAAAGGTAAGAAATAAGCTCACACGAAAAAATATTCTTTCAAAGGACTTCAATAAAAAAAACCATTAAACTAAAGTAAAAAACCACAGAGAAGAGAGTGCCCATAACGCTATGCTGCCAGCTCTCATTGATTGACAATACTAATTTGTTGACCGAAATGCAAGCCAGCATTCCAATCACCTGTGGACTCTATGAGAAGTTTTGTAACATTTTGTTAAAAGATACAATATTAATGTGCCCCAGGACCCCAACATGGGGTTTCCACCGCAAACTGCTCAAATAGGTAACCTCAGTCAAGATTAGCGTATGTTCACCGTGCAACATGTGAGGGCACACGTGGCATCCCAACCCAACCTTACCGAGTGGGTACCGAGTATTCAATTAAAGGTCTCGGTTTGTACATTTCAAAACAGTTTTTAAATTTCTGATCAGTACACACTTTTTGAAGTATTTTGAATAAAGTCAAAAAATTGACCTAATCTCCGAAGTACATCAGCAGAGCGATCCATCTAAAATGTTGTTTGGGACCTGCTAGTTTTAGTTAGGTGTTCACCGAACAGCGATGTCTCTACTCCTAGGGCTCCACCTGCGTCCTAACGCGTTCATTAGTTAATTGTGGCCAAGGTTTTACCGTGTTCATTTAATGACGACGCTAAAAATTCACTTTAATTACTAGTTCCCAAGGTGCATTTTTAACTCGTTCTCGTTGTCGAATGTATACTTGGTCTGACCGTCCATAAATGACGTCCCACAGATGCGGCGCTGGCGTCCCCCTGGTCGCCAGAGTTCTCCGCGGCGGCGGGCGCGCTGGCGACGCGCGCGGGCCTGCCCAGGCTGTACTCCGGAGCGCGCGCCACGCTGCCCTTCATCGCAGGTACGACGCGACGTGGAGACATCCCTCTCCCAGGATTGACCGCCGTTATCTATTGCTGCTTCGCGTCCACTGTTGCAGGCGGCGCGGACGAGCTGGTACGCTGCTCTGCGTTCCTCGCGGACGGCTCCTCGACGGACGTGCCTTGCACCGCGCGCCTGCCGTATGTCTGCTACGCCGCTGACCCCGGACGTATGTACACAGATCATCAACCCATACTAGTCCACTGCTGGACATGAGCCTCTCCTAATGAGTGCCATAGCCTGTCTTCAGCTTGCCGTACCCAGCATGTGCCGCACTGTACCCCGGCTCTTCTACATTTAATTATAGTTTCTTCTCCTGTTTATGCTGTCAGACATGGTCAATTTTCCGCTGATCATTTTTCTTACCATGACTTAATCTTCCTATCATATAAAATTCGACCCCCTAAATCTAAGCCCAAAGCTTAGAAGAAGAAGGCTTAGATTTGTGTTCACCAAGTTTGAACAAATTTTATTGAAAATAACTTATATAAGGCTGTTCGATATGTAAAACAAGTAAATAAGTTTGTTTATACATATAAGCCATGAACCGAGCAACTACTTAGGTACACTGCACGTGGCCGAACACGCACTTAACCGTCTATTTAAATTATTATTCCGAAAACGAGCGGAGCCGATCTTATTTCGCGGACTTTGAGTAAAACCTTTTTGTCGTTTGACCTAGGTATAATGATAGTAACCATAGCTACCGGCTGATATTTCATAAAATAAAAAAACAAGACCTTGGAAATCCATTTCCAACGTCCTGTTTTTTTTTACTCCAGGTGTCAATAATTAATTTGTGAAATTTTCACAATTAACTATCGACACCTGCAGTACATTAAAATAAGATAATTTCAAAAATAAAAAGGGTAGGTAGGTGATAAAAAACAATGACGTGTTTCTTATTTGAAACTTTGCTTCAGTTACCCAATTAAATTAATATTTAGGGAAAACTTTCACTTGCAACATTCAATGATACGAATGTGTGAGTGAAAGCACTGTATTTACGCGCTGTCAAGACACACATAGATCGGTTTTTGGTTACCTGCACAAATTGTGGCCAAAGACATTCTGCCACGCAATTTTAGGAGCATTGACCTCGATAAACTCCGCGCTGATACACAAGATCTGAACTGGTCATCTGTTTACGAAGCTGATTCTTTGGATGATAAGGTAGCCATCTTCAATACTTTAATAACTCATCTTTTTGATAAGCATGCATGGTGCATGCATTCGTCCTATTAAATTAAAACATCTCTCGGCACCATGGTTAACAGATGACATTAGGCGGCTTGTGCATCAAAATAAAGGTTTTCTTATTCTTATTCCTGAAAATCTTGCGTGAAAACTATATACAAAATAAAATCGTAGTAACAGAAAGTGCAGGGATGCGCAGCGTGGTTACATACATGAATCGGTTTCACAGGACGATCCTGCTAAGGTCTGGAATTTCCTCAGAACGTTGGGAGTAGGAAAGTCAAAATTGGACTAAATTCCTGATAATTTAGATATTAACTCTCTCAATCTTCATTTTTCACCTTCTCCTTCCATTAATGACGCTATCAAAATGAATACTCTCAGTAACCTTTCTTTCGCTCCAACTTCTAACCATTCTCAGTTTTGTTTCGACCCAGTCACCCCGGAAGATGTTGGGAAGAGTATCCTATCCATCTCCTCCAAAGCTGATGGTATCTGAGTTTGGTATACTTAACATGCTAATTCCCATCCTTGACCTTATCCTCTCGACTCTATACCATATCTTTAATAATTCATTAGAGTACGGGGATTTTCCTTCTTGTTGGAAGGAAGCCCAATTAACCAAGAAATCCAAACCCAAATCCTTTTCTGAATACCGCTCTATCTCTTTCCTCCCATTTCTGTCCAAAGTTTTAGAACGACTAGTCCACAACCAGCTGAACTCTTTTCTCTCCATGCACAACCTACTTAACCCCTTGCAGTCCGGTTTCCGTAAAGGACACAGCACGGTGACTGCCCTAGTAAACATAACGGACGACATACGCCTGGGCATGGATAGTCGACAACTTATGGTTTTGCCCTTGCTTGATTTTAGCAATGCCTTCAATACAGTGGATTTCGACATTCTCCTCGCATCCCTTCGTTCTCTTAACATCTCTCAGGGGGTAGTTGACTGGTTCTTCAATTACTTGCATGGCCGCCGGCAGAGAGTCCACCTCGGTGAGTCTGTCTCGTCATGGTGCGACATTTCTGTCGGTATTCCGCAGGGCAGCGTCCTCTCTCCTCTTCTTTTTGCTATACTCTAAATTTAACTTCATCCTATCACCTTTACGCCAATAACCTGCAGATTTATTCACAAGCTCCGCTGGGTCGTATTGGCGACGTAGTTGACATAACGAACTCGGATTTACGTCGAATAGGTGAGTGGAGTCGAGCTTATGGTCTAATGTCGAGCTCACGGTGTCCATTGTATTATATTAGTATTAATAAACATTTATATTCTCTGACAGACTCATGTTTTACCTTTCAGTACCCAACTACCGATTCTAGAGTTTATTATAGGAAGCTCCTATAGATCCGTTACCGAAAGCTGGCACCAACAACACATGCAAATTGAATAGTGGAAAAGAACTCCACATATTTCAGTATTGTATTTAATACGATTGCCATTGTAGGTATTACATATCCACTTGATGTCGTTATTTTCAAAATTTAAATACCGTTATTATTATAACGGTATTTAAATATAAACGGTATTTATATTTTTATTTATTTTTCGAGGAGCTGACCTGAATTATTATTCAGGTCAGCTCCTCGAACCTTTTCTGCATTTTGTCTAAGCATTGATTGAACTCGGCAGCCAGCATGATGGGTACCTACCCCTACTGTATAAGATGTCTGCTTCAAGACTGTTATGTTGACGGTGTGGTGCTGCTAAGCCTGACAGAATATTGCTCGGATGTGTCTTTATTTAACGTTTTTAAATTATCGTTGCTATTGTATTCCTTAACACAGGTTGTATTATCTGAAAATGGTGTATAATATACCGATCAATAGCCTGTTTTGTGTTAATTGCAAAGAGATTGTAAGAAGGAACAAAACATTTATATTTATTTGTTGTTTAACTGTTCATTGTCCATATGTGTTCTCTCTTGGTTCCAGCGGCGAGTCGCCTGTGGCCGGGCTACGAGTACTCGGCAGCCCTGCGCGGCTGGCTGAAGCTGCACAGCGCGCCGCAGGACTGCTCTCAGGCCAGGATCGCCTGCCACCTGGAAGGTAAGCCAGGGTCGCCTGTGGCCGGGCTGCGAGCACTCGGCCGCCCTGCGCGGCTGGCTGAAGCTGCACAGCGCGCCGCAGGACTGCTCTCAGGCCAGGATCGCCTGCCACCTGGAAGGTAAGCCAGGGTCGCCTGTGGCCGGGCTGCGAGCACTCGGCCGCCCTGCGCGGCTGGCTGAAGCTGCACAGCGCGCCGCAGGACTGCTCTCAGGCCAGGATCGCCTGCCACCTGGAAGGTAAGCCAGGGTCGCCTGTGGCCGGGCTGCGAGCACTCGGCCGCCCTGCGCGGCTGGCTGAAGCTGCACAGCGCGCCGCAGGACTGCTCTCAGGCCAGGATCGCCTGCCACCTGGAAGGTAAGCCAGGGTCGCCTGTGGCCGGGCTGCGAGCACTCGGCCGCCCTGCGCGGCTGGCTGAAGCTGCACAGCGCGCCGCAGGACTGCTCTCAGGCCAGGATCGCCTGCCACCTGGAAGGTAAGCCAGGGTCGCCTGTGGCCGGGCTGCGAGCACTCGGCCGCCCTGCGCGGCTGGCTGAAGCTGCACAGCGCGCCGCAGGACTGCTCTCAGGCCAGGATCGCCTGCCACCTGGAAGGTAAGCCAGGGTCGCCTGTGGCCGGGCTGCGAGCACTCGGCCGCCCTGCGCGGCTGGCTGAAGCTGCACAGCGCGCCGCAGGACTGCTCTCAGGCCAGGATCGCCTGCCACCTGGAAGGTAAGCCAGGGTCGCCTGTGGCCGGGCTGCGAGCACTCGGCCGCCCTGCGCGGCTGGCTGAAGCTGCACAGCGCGCCGCAGGACTGCTCTCAGGCCAGGATCGCCTGCCACCTGGAAGGTAAGCCAGGGTCGCCTGTGGCCGGGCTGCGAGCACGGGCTGTGTCCGCGGACATGGCCCGACCATGCTACTTCGCCTATTATTTACTATTTTTAGCTATACGTAGCAATTCATAGAAATGTTTAGCTTAGGTATAATATAAGAGAGTCTTAGATCTATCGACATGTAATATTAAACTATTAACCATTTACATTATGCAACTAGCTGTACCCGCAACTTCATACGCGACTGCTATACCTGCCGACTATTCACATTTGACAGAGTTTAATTTTGTATTTTTTTATTTACCTATTTATTTTTTACACAGTTTCTGTCATATTATGAAAAGCTGAGCAAAAAAATACTTCAATGTGCAGAAGTGGACCTGTTAAGTACACGTTTAATATAAGTATCTACCTATACATATTAAGCTAGGCACCTAATTTAATTGTGTAGGTACCCATAAATCCGATGGATAATTCTATGTGGAAGCTGCTTAGCTTAATTCTTCTATTGTTTTGTTTTTCATTTTCCAGATCCAAAGCTTTTTGTTTCCCAAACATAAATAAATAAATAAAATAGTCATCAATATAATCTACGCGGGATAGCATACTGTCACGCTGTCATCTTCAATCCCATTCTTTATCTACACGACTTTTATCTACGAGTCGGCCAGCAGCGTCGCGTCAGTGTTAAGAAGTGTCATAAACTGCAAAAATAAATAATGATCAGTTTCGCTTCCGTGACAGTGCAGCAGTGACAGTGACAGTGGTATCGTCTTAGAATGACACGTTGTGGTGTTCTACTTTAGATGAATGAACGATAGTGAATACAGATGGAGGAACGCGCGTCGAAGTGTACAAATGGAAACAAATGATTGATCTCTCCATGCAACTAGCACAGCGCAGTCTCTGGAGTTTCATGACTCTAAGGATTCTACGACAATTCTGCGACGATGCCACTGTCATAGTGAAGCAGTTGTAGCAGAATTTGGCAGTTGTTGTACTTACAGAGGTATAGAACCACATAGTGAAAAAATACAAGGAACCACATAGTGAAAAAACTTCGGTCGTACAGTTCGTTTACTCCCACCTGGAGGTGTTGCGGTGTTGCAAGGCAAGCCAAACGTTAGAGTGCGCGTTCACAGGCCGGCATCGGACAATCGGCAAACCGAATGACGTCATTCGCACTAAACGGAAAAGTTGCCTATAAGAAACCTCGCCGGCATTGCCGACATTCCGCTCCGTGTGGTGCGGATCTTTTACGGCAAACCATTGATGAGGCCTTAGTGCGGATTGTCCGATGTCGGCCTGTGAACTGTGAGCGCGCACCCGAACGTTTCAGCTGCTAACGTTTGAGCCGTAATGCCGTGCTAAGGCACGTGACCACGCCTTAAGCGCCTCCTGTTCTGTTGAGTAGTTCTCATTAGTTCTGTGACTTAGAAGACTGCTTTACACCTGACTTGTATCTCTACTATTCCCACCTGTCCTGTTGAGTAGTTCTGTTGATAGAACTACTAATAATTTCTCCGCATCAGTTCTGTGATTTAAAAAACTTTACTAACCTATAAACTGTGCCTACTACGGGAATAGTTATTTAGTGTATAAGAGTGCAAAGTTGCTTTTTAACCCCGTGCTCAATTTTGATGACCGAACCAGCGAAGGATTCTAAAATATGAATCCTGTGCGTTAGCGAGGGAATCAAAAGAGCACGAGGTAAAAAATCTTTGCACTCGAGTGCAACAACCAACACCAAGAAGGTTCCAATTCTGAGTTTTTAAAAAAATAACAAAGGTTGTATGATAAATTCGGTGCAATGGAGGTTGACGTAAATATGTTTTGAATCACAAACGTAGTGCACACGATGTTCTAAATTCAATTTTACTTTATCCTATTCGCCGCAATAAAGTCATGCATAACCTTCGAACACGGAAAGCAGTTTGTTCTAAATTCAAGTTGTTTATTGATATTTGTTATGAAACCTTATTGGTAGAATGATAGGTATACGACCTCTTTGAATGACAATACCGCTGGAAAAAATTAAAAAATATTGTTCGGAAATCGGAGGAGGCCTAATGGACTTGGAGTAAAAGCTTTTTGTCGTTTGACCGAACGAAAATAACCATAGCTACCGGCCGATCTTTCAGGAAATAAAAAAAAATAACACGTTAGAAATGGATTTCCATACACTTTTTCCTCCCGCTTAAACACGTGAGAAATGAAATTCCATAGAGTTTTTCCTCCCGGTTTCCTATAGGCCTGCAAAGACATACTTTCTATTCTATAAATGGAAAAGGAATAGGCAACTTTCCGAGCAGGTGTAGTATAAAGTTATTAAAACCATGCTAAGAAATTAGGTTGAGCATGGGAGCTTCGAAAACCATACAAAAAAAAACAAATTGTATTAGTTAAGATATTGAGCTAGCAGCAGCAGTCCTCACAAACTTTGAAGCAGATTCAAGCAACTTTGTACGTGAGGCGTGAGGCAGCGGTGCCGGTGACTAAACCTGTCTGCTCGCACGATTACAACAATTTAAAAAAAGTAAGTACTAGGTATCTAGGTATTAATGAAGTACCTGGAACTTTTATGTCACGTTATTATTTAACTTTATTTACATAGACGGCCTTATTATTTGATATAATTACTGTTACTTACCCATAGACAGTTTTATGGTTTTAGGTATAAAATACAAGTAGGTACCTTCGTCGAGGACGTCTGGTCCAAAAATTACCTTAAGGGTCCCAAAAATTTGCCCCTCCCTGTTTACAATGTTGATATTAGATTTATGTATGTTCTCGTAAAGTTGAGCGCATTGCTTTAATTCTCTCGCTACGTTCGGTTCGGTGAGTTTACGGGAAATATTGTGAAATCAGCTTTCTTTTACCGGCGCGGCAACTAAAACCTTCAAATCAACCTACATCCCTGTGCTAGAAAATGCTGTGTAAATTGTCCAGCAATATTGATTTTAATCATTCTAGCTTAGACTATAATTGCCTTTCTCCGTTGCATTCCAGGTGCGTTCCTCACCGCCCCCTGGTCCCCCGAGTTCACGTCCGCGATGCGCGCGCTGGCGGCCCGCGCGCCGCCACGCGCCGTGCACGCCGGCGTCAGAGTGAGACAAAACTACGCCGATGCAGTCTATTCATATGTCGATGGTAATATCTGTCACATTTACTCGCCGCTGGCTAAATTTTTTTGAAATCTGTAAAAAGTCCGCCCCCACTCCCCAGCATAGTAAAAACGAAGCGGGGCTCTAACTGTGCATCGAACAGGCGGCATCAAAAGCGTTTCTAATAATGTTCGAGAGCTAGTTTATGCTTATCGTCTGTCTGTCTGTCACCAGGAGCGCCCGTCCTGTCCGTGGAGCCGGCCGCCCTGCTCCGTCGCGAGACCTGCATCACGCTCCACGCCAACGGCACCGAGCTTGAGGTCCCCTGCAAGGAGCGCCTGCCGTTCGTCTGCTACGCGCCCCTCCCCACCGCCCCCGCACCCACCCCCGGCTCAGTGGCCTCCGACCTTGGGACTAGTCCCAGCCCCTTGCCCCTTCGTCCCACGGCTGAAACTGTTGCCTCCCGAACATTACGAACAGTTCCTACTACTTCATCCAGTCCTATTACTAATCCTACTACAAGTAGTTCTACACCAGTTCCTACAGCTAGTACTGATGCTCCTACTTCTACTGCCGTTCCTACTCCTAGCACTACAACACTTGCTCCTACAACTAAACCTACACCTGTTTCTACTACTTCTACAGCTATTCCTACAACTTCCACCACACCTGTTCCAACTACAACCTCCAGCACCACCCCATCAGACGGGGTCTCCCTGACCACTGCTGCTCCGTTCAACGTCTGCGAAGAGATGGGCCTCGGTAAGTCCATACAGCGAACCTTTATAGAGAGATCCTTGCTGGACGTCGTCTTACGACTGCTCAAACTAGTCCAGCAGCTCATTCTACGTCTGTATTCAAGCCAAAAACTTCCTCTAATTAACAACCTTCCCTCGTATTATGATCCAAGAAAACCCCTTCCCACACTCCCGCCTTGGTTTCTCCAAACCTCTTCACAAAACCTGAAGTTTTCTAAAAACCGCTCCGCTTCTCTCAGCATTTGATTTTACCTTCTTACAAGGCTGAAGAAAGCTTATTTATCGGCCTGATTCATAAAATAAAGTGATATGAAATATTTTAGGTTCTTTTTGAGTTTCCTTTCCTATGTTCCATTGGTGCTACGCTTTCTGGAGTCGTCGGTAAGTCCTCATTTGAGCATATTTGTAGATCCTCCCTCCATAATCTTTGTTTCTTGAATATCATATTGCATCAAAGCTTGCGAGTTTTTTGAAGTGAACAAAACATTTCCAGCTTTATTAAGTTAAGCTATTATTAGGTTTTTGAACGTTTGACTTAAAATAATGTTTCGTCGGATCTAATGGAAGAAAAGTTTGTGATTCTGATTGTATGACGGAGTTCCTTCCGCAGTGGAGTATCGGTGGGAGGCGGAGACGGAGCAGTGCTACCGCTTCCACCCGTACGGCGCCACGTGGCCGGTGGCCAACGAGACGTGCGTGGCGGAGGGGGCCGCGCTGGCGGTCGCCAACACTCGAGAGGAGGCCATGTTTTTCTCGCGGCTGCTACTGCAGCACCTGAAGAGTGGCATCCGGGACGCCAAGTTCAAGGGGGCCGTCGCGTTGGGCTTCTACTGGGACCAGGAGTGGAAGACAGTCGATGGTGAGTTCTGGACAAGATAAAATGCGCATTGTTTAAGTTTTTATCAACTGGGTTTCTCAATTGGCCGTAAGAATCGACCTCTCCACTCAGCCCGCTGTCGTAAGAGACAATTAAGGTACCAGAGGAAGGGCAACAGCTTCCTCCAGTAAATCTACAACACTTGAACTGCAATCAGTCACCATCCAAAACTAGAGAATCATTTATATAATAATTACCAAAAGCTCGTTTGTTTAATCTGCAGCCAAACGAGCGTAATTTTTTGAGTTGTCAGTCGGGTAATTATTTTTTTTTGGTTTCATAGAAAAGTCCTGTTTGATTCAGACGGCGACGCAAAATGAGTTATCTGCCGACTCACACGCATAGTTCCAACCGCATTGTGGTCGCGGGGGTGAGGGGAGCGAGGAATGCGTCAGTCAGGTACAGATTGTGTGAGAGTCGACACTGTTTTTGTTCGTAAAAAGCAACGGAATAAATATCGCCCGTCTGGCAGCCCAACAGATTTTCTGCTGGGCAGAATTTATGCGACCGAAAATACGCGACTCACGACTCAAAAAATGACGCTCGTTTGGCTGCAGGTTCAAAGTTCGTTTGCAAGCTGGCACGATCGTTTTTAGGGTTTTGAAGATCGAAGATCGGTTTCAAAACCCTTATGGTCTCGCTTTGTCTGTCCTTTTTTCCCTCCTTAATAACTCAAAAACTACTGCCGCTATCAACTTGAAATTTAAAATAATAATACATTTCGTGCGCCTGTACAGATTTCGAGAAAAAAAAATGAAAATAAATGAAAAATGAAAATGAATATTTTCCATACAAATTGTGATGCCGAAATTTTAAAAGATACCTACAGAGTCATATGGGGTATCAAATGAAAGGTATCATTTTGTACGTTTCAGAACAGTTTTTGAAATTTTTGTAGGTTTCATACTTTTTAAAATATTTTGAAAAAAGTCGAAAAAATACCCATTCCCCCCCCCCTATCTCCGAAGATTGCAGAGTGATCCATGTAAAATGTATGGAGCGTTTATAGACATAGATCTATATTTTACAGGAAAAATATAGAGAAGTTTGAAAAAAGAACACTTTTTGAAAAATGGTCAAAAAGGGGGGGAATAATTTTCAAAAGGGGGGGCTACCTCACCGAGTGGGGTATCAAATGAAAGGTATTGGTTTGTAGATTTCAAAACAGTTTTTTGAATTTCTGTAGGTTTCATACTTTTTGAAATATTTTGAAAAAAGTCGAAAAAATACCCATTCCCCCCCCCCTATCTCCGAAGTTTGCAGAGCGATCCGTTTAAAATGTATGGAGCGTTTGTAGACATGGATCTATATTTTACAGGAAAAATATAGAGAAGTCTGTAAAAAGAACACTTTTTGAAAAATGGTCAAAAAATAATAATTTTCAAAAGGGGGGCTACCCCGCCGAGTGGGGTATCAAATGAAAGGTATTGGTTTGGACATTTCAAAACAGTTTTTAAAATTTCTGTAGTTTTCATACTTTTTGAAATATTTCGTAAAAAGTCGAAAAATTTACCATTACCCACCTTAACCGATCCACCCATTAATCCGAAGCATGCAGAGAGATCTATCTAAAATGTAGGTTGGTACCTACTATTCTTAGGTATTCGTTAAATTGCGAAGTCTCTAACCGGTACTTTTGGTACATATTTATTGACAAACGTTCAAAACCCTCGGCGCGCGAGTTACACTCGCACTGGACGGATCTTGTTTATTTATTCATGTAAGATTCCATCGTAGATAGAAAAGACGGTCGCGCCACCTCTGGCTGCGCTTTCTTTACAAATATGCAAGTCCGCACTCCGCAGGCACGCCGCTGGAACAGACGGGCTACGCGAAGTGGTGGCCGGGCTGGCCGCGCGACCAGGAGGAGGCGCCCTGGGGGTTCATGGAGCACACGGGCCGCCTCGAGAACTACGTCGGCACCCTCACCGCGCCCTTCATCTGCGAGGCGCTGCAGCCCTGAACCCCTCTCGCGGCTCCAGTGCCACAGGAGGTGCCACAGGAGGTGACGATCTTGCATGCCAAGACTATTTCATAGCAATACTTCATAGATAAACAGTTTTGTTACTTTAAAAAACACTTGTTTTAATTTCTGATTTCCGTTGTGGTAGTAGCTCTAATCCGTTCTCCGCGCACGCGCACTCGATGCTACCGGTAGCTTAGAACCGAGATGCACGGAGAACAACAGATTACCAGAAAAAATAAGAGATGCCGCTTCCTCCAACATACCTATTGGAGCACCGACTTAAGACATGGCTACTGGACACGGTGTTCTATATCTTTGGTGACTTCCCTCAGCTGTAGCATGTAACACTCCTGCCTGATATAATCAAAATTTAAAGGTTGCCTCTACGGAACAGCCAATAACTTTAATTTCTCTATGCTTACAAAATAGATAACAACAGATTTAATAATAACAATTAGGCGCAAACGGACCGCCGCCGCGCCGTGCGTAGCATGGCTATAGCGAGTGGCCGACGCGCCGTGCGTAGCATGGCTATAGCGAGTGGCCGACGCGCCGTGCGTAGCATGGCTATAGCGAGTGGCCGCCGCGCCGTGCGTAGCATGGCTATAGCGAGTGGCCGCCGCGCCGTGCGTAGCATGGCTATAGCGAGTGGCCGCCGCGCCGTGCGTAGCATGGCTATAGCGAGTGGCCGCCGCGCCGTGCGTAGCATGGCTATAGCGAGTGGCCGCCGCGCCGTGCGTAGCATGGCTATAGCGAGTGGCCGCCGCGCCGTGCGTAGCATGGCTATAGCGAGTGGCCGCCGCGCCGTGTGTAGCATGGCTATAGCGAGTGGCCGCCGCGCCGTGCGTAGCATGGCTATAGCGAGTGGCCGACGCGCCGTGCGTAGCATGGCTATAGCGAGTGGCCGCCGCGCCGTGCGTAGCATGGCTATAGCGAGTGGCCGCCGCGCCGTGCGTAGCATGGCTATAGCGAGTGGCCGCCGCGCCGTGCGTAGCATGGCTATAGCGAGTGGCCGACGCGCCGTGCGTAGCATGGCTATAGCGAGTGGCCGCCGACGGCAACGCGTGTGCGGCGAGTTCGAACAAAACGTATGAAAAAACGTATAAACACATTCCAGTAGGTACTGAAGGAAAATACATAACAGATAGGAAGCTTTTTCACACATTTTTAAGCCATTTGCTATGAACCTACACGCTAAAACAAAATTACGAATCAATTATCGTTTTGGTTCGATAGACTTCATCGATGCAATTTAGTCAAAGTTTGTTAAAACCAAAGATACGATATAAATCTGCTATCAAGTACTTTTCAGGTATCGATAACCTCGAATCGAATTGAAAGAACAGACGAACAGTAACGATAAAAAAAAATATAAAATGAACAAACGGTGAACAAAAACAGTATAACATGGAGGTGAGTGACATCAAAAGGGTGGCCGGTGGTAGTGAACATAAGGTGCCCTGCCTCCATGTTAGGGTTGCCATCTCTGACATTTGGCAACCAGGACAAGACGCGTGAAAACTATGGATTTTGGAGCCCAGAACCCGGACATGTCAACAGGTTCTGTTGGACAGGAGTTGGACTCGCGCACCGAGGTACCGTATAATTATAAGACCTTGCTTCTTCTTACCAAATTTTATGCTTTTAGGTCAACGGGATGTTTAGAGGAAAGTAACCAAATATGGAATACCGTTTTGTTTTTTAGGCATAAATGAAAAAAAAATAAAAAATCAAAAACTTTTATGGATAGGTGTTATTTTTGTGTATTTGTGTAATAATTATAAACAATCATTTATTTAGTTTGTACATGGTAACAGTCTTGTATTATCATTATTAATTATGAGTACTAAAATTTCTCAAAAACAAAATTAACATAAATGTGTCTTATAATATAATAGTACCCAAATATGGAACACTAGAAAAAGTATCAAAAATCAACCTTAAATTATATCATACTTTTTAGGAACTTTGGTCAAATTAAACTTAACTTCAGTTATTTGCAAAAATCACAAATCCAGGTGTCGAACTTTGCTCCAGCGCATTCAATATATTTAATTTTATTTTTATTTTTATTTATTTGGGAAACAAAAAGCTTGTACTACTAGTATAACAATACATAATAATAGAACAAATAAAGCTAACACAGTTTCCGCTTATAGAACCTAAATATATAATAACTGAACTAATTAAAATAATAAAGAAAATGAGTAACGTGCCTAAAACTGAATATATAACAATGAATAAAATTATAATATGTAATATACAAATACAAAATACAAAATTCATTTATTTACCATACCAAAAAAGCTTACACAGTTTACTGGTGGTCCCCGCACAAGGTTCAGAACCTGTATCGCGGGAGGCCGAATTACAAACAGAATTACTTACAGAAATTTAAGACTGTATATACAGGACAGCTGTTCACTCTAGGAAAGATACATTATAAAAACATACTACTGATGACAAAAACAAAATTGAAGGAATTTAATACATGTACCTTTAAAACAATAGTATAGAAGTATAATAGGACAATGAATCGAAAGACTGGATAACATGATTTGGATAATGACAAGGACACAACACGACATTAGGGCGGGACTTTGAGGGACAGGGGAACGGGGGGGGGGGGCTTGAGGGGGGAAACGTGGGTATGAGCGGTAGTTGAGAAAATATGTAAGACTATGACTTAAGCAGAAATTAGCGTTGAATCACTAGAAGTCCTTCAGTGGCATAGTCCAATGTAAGGAGCCACCTTCGAACCTTCTCCTTGACACCATATAGAGAACACGATAGGAGTTGACAGTGCATTAGCAAGCGACGATAGATATATGGGAAGGAGAAAGACCGAAAGCGCCTCGCGAACGAAGACTTAACCGAAGGGACTTCAATTTTAATTCGACGATGACCAGACTTCGAGTGAGAATCACGCAATGGTTTAGCATTAGACTTGTGGAACGAGGTTGCGACCCGGAGTATGTAGAGCTGTCTGACAGTCAAAGTTTGAGACTCTGCATGAAGCGAAACTGTTGGATACCTAAAGGGCTTGCGAAACATGACTTTTAGCACGGCTCGGTGTGCTCTTTCAAGAGATATCATGTACGACTTCGCCGCTCCGCCCCACGCAGTAATGCAATAGCCTAAAATTGACTGGCAGAGGGCTGAGTATGCCATCTTTAGGGTTTCGCGGTCAGCACCATCTCTAAGAAGCTTCATAACGTAAATGAGCTTCCTAGTGCGTCCTGCAATAGCATTAATGTGTTGTTTGAAAGACAGATTTTCGTCCAGCGTAACTCCTAGGTATTTTATGGTACTTGCGCTTTCAATTGCCGGGCAGCAGCAGTTGCTAGGAGATGAATGAACAAGACCACAACTATGAATCTGTAGGCGTAGAGCGAGAAGAGGCCCAGATGGCTTAGTCTTGTGAAAACACAGAAATTTGGTTTTACTTGCGTTGAGAGTGAGTAGATTAGCGTCGAGCCATAAAGCGACCCGCGATAGTCCCTCCTCTGCAAGCTTTGAGACTTCATTCCACGTATCGCCCTGAAATAAAATAGCCGTGTCGTCAGCGTAACAAAGCACCTTTGCTATGCTGGGCTCATCGAAAAGGGAGGTTATGTCATTTATATACAACGTAAACAGCGTCGGACCCAAAATACTGCCCAAACGTTCAAGTTTATTCAACAGTATAATCGGCGAGACTGTGTCGAACGCCTTTGCTAAATCCAAGAAGACGCCAATGCATCTCCTGTTGGAGTCCAGCGTGGAAACTGCAGTATCCAAGAGGAATTGCACGGCGTCCTCATTGGATTTACCCTTTCTGAAACCAAATTGACAACGAAAATTGGCGGATAGAAGGTTTTTCTGTTCCAGGAATTTAGTTAATCTATTGTTAACCAATTTTTCCAGAACTTTGGAGAAGACTGGTAAGAGAGCAATAGGGCGATAGTTGGAAGGAGACGTCTTCGGGCCGTCCTTATGTATGGGTATTACTGAAGCAGTTTTCCAACATGTGGGGAATTCACCCGTAGAAAGGCTTAAGTTTATGATATGACAAAGGGGCTCTACAATCGAATTAATTACCTTTTTTACTAATACATTCGAAATACCATCAATGCCTGGAGCGCTATTGTTTTTAAAGAGCCCTATAATCGAAGTGATCTCAGATCGGTCAGTCGGCGCCATGAAGAATGAGTGAGGGTAATTACTGGAGACCGTTATCTGTGCTGCCAGGTCCTGCTGTGACTTACCTAGCTTGTGAAGGATAGTGTTTGCCAACTTATGGCCAGCATTAACGAAATAGTCATTGCAGGAATCTAATGACTCTACTGGCGTTGATTTGAGCTTAAGCAGATCAGGGGAACAGTCTTTTCTTTTTGGGAGGTCACACACAGACTTGATAGTATTCCAGAGTTTTAGGGGACAGCTTCTATTTTCAATAAACTGTTTTTTATTATAGTTTACTTTGGCGTCTTTCAGCAGAACCTTAAATTTGTTACGATACTTGTTATGTGTAAGTTGCATATTCATGTCTTCGGGGTGCTTCTTCGCCTTGAGGTGAAGGGCGTCTCTATGTTTCATGCATTTTAGCAGTGCGGGGGTGATCCAGCTCTTGGTAACGTTTTTACGCCTATTAATTTTGACAGATTTTGTGTGCTGTTGAGCGATGTTTTTTAATTTAGAGGTTAATATTGTAGCTGCTACCGAAGCGTTATCAGACTCAAAAATGACCGACCAGTCAGTTTTGCTCAGTTCCAGTGAGATAGCGTTATAGTCAATTATTGTTTTGACTTTGGAAGGAGCTTTTGGAGGCGGCGATTGGGTTTGCAGACCAACAAAGACTAAATCATGGTCAGTTATACCCGTCTTACAAACAGCACCAACTGCGTCTAATCTGGCACTTACAAAAATGTGATCCAGGCAAGAACTCCCTCTAGTATGAATATTTATCATACTCTTGAGACCCAGCTCCGCCATGAGGCATAGGTATTCTTCGTGGTTACCATTCGTAGAGTCCGATAGAAGGTTTATGTTAATATCCCCCGCAATGGTGAGTTTCGCATTATGGAGAGAATTATCTCTTACCACTGCATCTAGTGAAGTCAAGAAATTAGAAATGTTACTAAACGATGGGGATCTATAAAGACCTAGAATTACATGAGAGTTGGGTAATTTTAAAAGAAGAGTGTCCGCTTCCAATATGCTTGGTTCGGTGACTGACACGCACAAGTCTGAGCGAACGTAGGCTACGACACCACCTGCTTTATTGTTTATGCTTGAAGAACCATAGTGCGAGTACCCAGGCATAGACCTAATTAACGGACATGTACCAAGATGGCATTCCGTAAGGATGATAACGTCGAACTTTACCGAAAACCGAGCCAGTGCCACAAGAAACTCGTCGAAGTTTTTTTGTAGGCTTCTTATATTGAAAGTTAAATTTTACTTTTTATTACTTTTTATTTGACGTTAAATTTTTTACAAAGAAAATTGGTGCACATTTCAGGCGAGTTAAAAAGGCGGCAATCTACATCAAAAATGTCATCAATTTCAGAAAGCAACTCTAAATTGGCCATAGGTGAAAGATTTCACCTGCATCGGTGACAACTATAGAGCTGCAGTAAGATGCCGCGATTTGTACAGGGTATTTCTCGTGCAAAAAGGGGGGCGGGAAAGGGTAGTGCGCAGGGCTGTGAGGATATTTGGACGTGTGTCTTAAGTGTCGTGTGTGATATGAAAAAACACAAAAATTACTCGTATTTCCACTGAGATATCGTATCCTAAGTAACGCGATATTACATTGAAGATACGCATAACTAGTTCTAAATTAATATTAATAAAGTATAAAGGCATGCACATTAAAATGAACCATACGGAGAAAGATTTACTTAGCCGTCTCTTCGCAAGTAGGTAGCTTTTCATCCAATTCCGCAAAGCTTCGGATACGTATTGCTGGACAGCCTTCTGATTTCCGCAGGAAGATAGAGCCGCTACTTGTCCAGCAAAATTTATATCCAGCGGATGCAGCACGGACTCTACATTCTCGAAATAAC
The DNA here is from genome assembly GCA_949316285.1 of Eupithecia subumbrata. NCBI lineage: Eukaryota > Metazoa > Arthropoda > Insecta > Lepidoptera > Geometridae > Eupithecia > Eupithecia subumbrata. The sequence continues at coordinate 35,540,982 of OX438640.1, read as the reverse complement.
TGTCGATTATCTTTGGTAAGCCGTTCATTAAAGAAAACTTTCTTAGACTGATCGTCAACGCCGAGGTCTTTCGTTGTGACGGATTTGCGGGTTTTTACTCCTTTTAAAAACTCATCACGCTTGACACGTCGTAAAAGACGCATTACTACTGGACGCGCGAAGTTCGTCGTAGAATCTGAAGAAGTTGGTTTCCTACTTGCACCAGCACGCAGAACCCAGTCAATGTCATTCTCCCTGATGTCGACACCCAGTTTATTAGCAGCAACTAGCGCAATGTGAGTAAGGTTTTCGTTCGGAGATTCAGGGACTCCTATTATCTCAACTTCGTTGCGTAGGTATGCCTGCGCCTGCGTATTAAGTTGATCCTCTAGTTTTTTAACATGATTTTTTAGGAAAGTTGTGTCCTGAAGAAATCGCTCCTCCAGCTCAGTGACTCTCTCTTCCGTGCATGCCATTCGTGCGACCACAGAATCCATTTGACCGCGCATGGCATGCATTGCTGAGGAAACATTCTCAAGTTTGGAGTTAAACGAGAAAACCTCCTCTCTCAAAAGACGGATTTCGCTTGTTAGCGCCTGCAGGTCCGGTTCGGGCAAAATCTTCTTCGGTCTTACCGTGATATTCATGTCAGGAGTGTTCTGGTTGGGTTGGACGGGGCCACTAACTGGCGTCTTTGAGTGATCCCCTCCACGTTTGGAATCAGATTTGCAATGAGGACATAACCAAGAGGTCAACTCGTTCAGTCTAGGAGCAGCCCCGCCGATACAGGTATCCTTATGATATCTCTTGTCGCAGTTCGGACGAGTGCAAGCGATTGATTCATCTTTAGGACGAATTAAATTATGGCAACTAGCACAGCGACTAATGTTAGGCATTATTACAGTAGCACGCAGATTGTGTAGTGGCAGTGTATAATAATAATAATATAATAATAATAATAAATCATTTATTTCAGGCAACATCACAATGATAGGACTCTATAATCGAGGTCAATGCAAGCTAAGCTAAATATTCATGAAATGTTCTGGTTAACTATGCCTACCTACCTACTGCATGTACTTATGCGATAGCTTGTACACACTCGTTATATTCGTCCATAGCCGCCGTGGAATGGGACCACCTATACGACACGCTAGATTCCGAGAATGCCGTGGAAAGTTTTTATAGCACAATAACAGGCATATTTGAGAAATGGGTTCCTAAAAACACCAACAGTAGGGAAACTCTAGGCATAGCTATCCAAAGTGGTATACGGCTGAAATCATCAGCGAAATTAGAGTCAAAGCTAACCTGCATAGGCGTTACAAGGCAAAAGGGTCAAAGTCTTATTATGCTGCTTTTTCTGAATGTAGAGCGCGAGTAAAGAAAATGATAGATGAAGCCCAGGACCACCATCGGAAACGAGTGGAGGACCATCTGGCGGAAGATCCAAAATCATTCTGGAATTACGTAAGAGCAAAGAGAGGAACCGTCAATTGAAAGAAAATATCAAAGGATGGAAGAGCTCTATCGGATTCGGAATGCGCAGTAGAGTTCGCCAAGTTCTTTCACTCGGTATACGGCACCTCAACTGCTCAGCTGGATGTTCCTGGCGAGCTGCGCTAGCGCTGCGCGAGTGCACGCACCGCGAGGTACGCGCGGCTTGGTGAGGCTCAAACCGAAACGTTCCGCCCGACCGGGGTCCCGGTCTACATAGTTAGAGACTGCCGTATGGCTCTTGCAGAACCGCTCGCCTATATCTACATCTTTGCTTTTTTTTTAAATCTTTGCTTAGAGGAATCATACTTTCCGAAACGCTGGAAAACAACACGAGTGGTTCCTATACCAAAAGGAGGGTCGGGAAATGATATAACGGGATTTAGACCGGTGGCGATTCTTTCGACGGTGGCAAAGGTATTCGAGTCAGCGGTGCAGCGCAGCATACAGGAGCAGGTTGTGGCTCGTCTGTCTGATGCGCAGCACGGGTTCCGTCCAGCACGAAGTACCGCCAGCAACCTCCTAGACTCCCTGACCTACTGCTTCCGCACGTCGACTGAGGGGTGTAAGTCGACGACGCCTACTTCATGAAAGCATTCGACTTGGTCGACAATCACATACTGCTTCAGAAGTTGGCGACAATCGGCTGCACGACCAAACTGCTGCAGTTTTTTTAAAACTGACATGAGGGACAGGCAGCAGTACGTCGACTACGCGGGGTGCAAGTCCGAGCTTTACGCTACAAAAACAGGTGTGAGTCAGGGTAGTAATCTAGGCCCGCTCCAGTTTACCATAATGATTAACGATCTTCCGGCGGTGGTCAAGGACGCCAAATGCTTACTCTTCGCGGATGATCTTAAACTGCTGTTTCCGATCAAAGACCAAGGAGACTGCGAACGCCTGCAGCGCGATGTGGACAGAGTGGAGGAGTGGACTCATAGGAACAAACTACAGTTTAACCACAGTAAATGCTCAGTAATCACGTTCAGTAGAGCAAATGCGCCACTCCACTACAACTACCAACTGAACGGTTCCAAGTTGGAGAGAGTGAACTCGGCAAGGGACCTAGGGATTCGCCTAGATGTAGAGCTGAACTTCCGAGTACACATTACCAACGTTTGCAAAAAGGCGTTCAAGACTCTTGGGTTTGTTCTTCGGCAAACAAACAACTTCAATAATTTGAGAGCAACAAGAACTCTATATGATGCTTTGGTTCGAAGCCATCTAGAGTTCAACGCCGTGATATGGGCTCCACACGAGGGCAAATATAGCGTTATGGTAGAGCGCATTCAAAACAAGTTTACCCGATATCTATACCTAAAGCTCTACGGCGTATACCCTTTCTACCCAGTCATGTTAGGATTTAAGACGCTATTAACGATAAATTGTAACAACTTTGAAACAATAAATAAATATCTATCTATCTATGTATCCGACACTGATTGTTATAGGCATGGTTGGATACAACAAGCTGGAGGTAAGGAAGGACGCCGCGCTTGCTACTTATGTGGTAAAGGTTCTCATATAACGGGATCATATATAACCCGGGCATTTTGGAAGGGATGAAGCTGAATGTTTCGGAGGAATTCGTGCAACGGAGGAGGCGTCCCACCCTATTTGCTCTGCCTCGAGGAAGAACCAATCTTCTTAACAAAGCTCCCATGATGCGCTGCATCCGCACACTCAATTTGCTTGCAGAGAAGTTGGACTTGTTTCACTGCTCCCTGAACGAGTTGGCAAAGGCTTTATTGTTTATTTCATGTTTTTAATGTCGTGTGACCTTTTTATGATTGAATTAATTGTTATTTTCTTATTTTATTTTGGGTGTGTTTGAATTATTTATTTCGAAAATAATTTAATTAATTAATTACTATTCTTGTTATTATTTTTTAATTAATTTATATTGTTTTATGTTATTATGAGAGAGAGTGTACGGTTTGCATACCATAAAGGGCTGCATGTTCCCGCGGGTCAGCACTTTACGTTATGACGTGTTTTAACGGCTAATTAGAGCCAGTCGCAAACAACTGTCCTTAGGGCAACACGTCACGGCGTACACTCGCGACCATTAACTTTACTTTAAACTTACGTACGATTAAACCGTGAAACTTAACAAACTCTTTTAACTTACAACTCTACCAACAACTTATAGGATTGTGGGGGGCACACTACGCACCCTACAGAGAGATCAATCTGAAATGTAGGTTGGTACCTAATATTCTTAGCTATCCGTTAAATTGCGAAGTCTCTAACCGGTACTTTTGGTACATATTTGTTGACAAACGTTCGAAACCCTCGGCGCGCGAGTTACACTCGCACTTGACGGATCTTGTTTATTTCGTAAAGGAAAGCCAGTTATATCGTAGGTCGACGAGTAGGTACATTTATACTTGGGCCAGCTAGCTTCGACAGCAGACAGGATAGAGTCCGGTCCTATGCCTGGAAGACAATGCAGGAAGAGCTACTGGTCCATGAAACCACGGCTTATTCCAATAATCCCCTGCCATAATCCCCTGCGAAGGGGATTTCTGGACTTTTTGTCCAAAAATCCCCTGCCGGTTCAAAGAGAAGACGCACAGGGGATTTATGGACAAGAGTTCCAGAAATCCCCTGATCCACTTATTTACACCGTAAGTAGTTTTTCGTTCTTGAAATAATCAAATGCAAACAACTAAGTAACCTAACCTTATAAGTAGAACATCAAAACGTTAACATTACAACAAAAACTACGAAGATTGGTACTAATGAAAAGGTTAACTTAATCGAAATGTTGAAGACCAGTGATGATGAGGTCAAAAATTACTGACATCAGACAAAACAGATGACAGATGTCATTTTGACGGCTGTCATCAAAATATTTGATCATGCTTTATATATTTTTAGACAAAGTTCGATCAGCTTAGCATACTGCTTGCCCCAATGCTGCTCCCCCAAAATCATTTATGTTCCAACGGCAATGGGAATCTGTGCGAGTTGACACGGGATTGTTTGACAAAACGTGCTCAAGCTCTGTGGATAATGCCCGCCTCCTGGCTGTTTCTCAATGGGAGTCAGGACATTGGTTGCAACCATTTTCTTCATATAACACCGGTACTTTATTGGATCTCGTAACTTTCCGTATCGCAAGATGTCTTCGGTTGGGTGTTTGGTTGTATCGATGCGGGTGTAGGTGACGCAAATAATACAAGTCCCATAGCCGATACGAACCACTTTATTCATGTATATCACTCGCGTTACATAGAACGATGGAGCTGGGCACAATCCATCGGCGGTGCGCGCGAGAGGAGCGGGGTGCGAGACACGTGTGTCCCGGATGTTTTTTGATCAGCGAACTCTCTGAGCTGCGACGCGGGCGCGCGGGCGTCGGCCGCTGTGTTGCTATCTCTCTCTCTCGCGCACCGGTGTGTAAGTGTGGTGGCGATCGTATCGCCACAGGTGCAAGGTGTTGCTCGCCTCATCAATGCCAGTGCGGTACTGCTGTCGAACAGCTTTGTCATCAAGGATTATCGTGTACTAGGGCCGCCCTGGTCGGATATCTCGCCACTCCAGCTTTAATGACATCATCCGGCGGGCCTTTGTCACCGCTAACGTACCTGCTATTCTCGAACTGAATAGTCTATTACGTGACGGTGGTAAGAGGCCTGACGGTATGACACTAGTCCCATGGGAGTTGGGGAGGCCCATTGTGTGGGATGCTATATGCGTCGACACACTTGCGCCTTTCCATCTTCCGAGGACATCAGTTTTTACGTAGATATACGTATTACGTGAAATGGATCAATTGAGCTACTTGTAGATTGTTTGCAACAGTCTGCAGTTCGCTGAATTGTCATTTTAAGTGTGAATACTAGTTCAAATTTATTTCTATTATCTAATTATAATTTTTTCTTTGAATAAAGATTTTCCAGTAGGACCAGCTTCCGAGATATGGCCTACTCGTCCAAGACTTCTCATTTCGAAAGCTGTTAAGGTGAAGTAAGTTCCAAAACCCACGTTTTGACCATACGGAAAATCAATTTTAAGGCAATAAAACATAGAATTTTATATTATTTTTTGATAAGCATGAAAAGTTTAGGATTCTAGTTAGTAAGTTATGGGAGCTGAAACACGATTAACAAAACTTGACTCGATACAAAAAAATCGCAAATTTTCCTCTAAATCTTCATTTTTGCACAATTACTTCTACGGAAAAAGCAGTTTCATTTGCTATTTTCTTATTATATTTCAATAAAATTTCGTCTACGTGTTCCCTAATAAATACTTTAGACGATTATGGTTTTATTTTTTCGCGAAAGAGTATTATTTTAGAGCAAAAAACAAATTTCTAAAAAACGACCAGTGAAATTGCGCGCGGGCTGGCCATTTCGCGGCTCTCGCCTTCCTTTCTCGCCTTCCCCGAGCGACGTCCGCTCGTCCTTGTCTCGCAAAACCGATCTCACTTTGTCTTAAAATTGAAACAGCCATTTCTCCGAAAAAATTCGTTCTAGAGTCTCCGTTCTCAGTTCAAATCATAGCTATTGAAGTGGTCTACATTTCCGATGACAGCTGGCAAACTTCAAACGGCCATATCTCTAAAACAACTCGCCTTAGACTTCCCGTTTATGCGTCACATCATAGCTACGGATCTGATCTACATTTTCTTTGACAGCTGTCAAACTTCAAACGGCCACATCTCTGAAACTACTCTTCCTAGACTTTGGTGCCTACCTTTCATCTGAGTCACTAACTGAAAGTCTAGCACTAGTCTAGAATAATATCCATTTCATTTTTGAAATAACCTGTCATTTTTAAATTTTGACTAACTGTAACTTCCATTTTCTGACATCACCTGTAATTTTTTACATAAGATGTTATTTTGTAAATTTTTGTCCTTTCTGACATCACCTGTCATTTTTGACATCAGCTGTCATATTTGACATCAGCTGTCATATTTGGAATTCACTGTCATTTTTTAAAACTATATGAAACAGTATGAAATGTTTTGGTATGTTCTACTTATAAGGTTAGGTTACTAAGTTGTTTGCATTTGATTATTTCAAGAACGAACAACTACTTACGGTGTAAATAAGTGGATCAGGGGATTTCTGGAACTCTTGTCCATAAATCCCCTGTGCGTCTTTTCTTTGAACCAGTAGGGGATTATTGGAAAAAAAGTCCAGAAATCCCCTTCGCAGGGGATTTTGGCAGGGGATTATTGGAATAAGCCATCACAAACCATATCTCAGCTGTGTCTCAGATAATATGTTGGTATATTACTATACGCTGTGTCTAAAATATGGTAGGACAGATGTACCTACCTTACCTGTCACATTCTCAGTAATGTAGATATCGGGTACCTACTTTATGGAAGTAAAACCACGTTATTTATTTGGTTAAAAAAGTATGCCTTTTTATTTTTTCTCAAATAGACTTCATCTAAATTTAATTAGAACATTGGACACAATCGAAGCTTTTTACCGATAAATAAGTATAAATAATTTTTATGTTCACATAAATTATCTTATCTATACATACAATACATTTATTTTTAATATCAGTCCTCTCAAAAGGTCCATTCTCTCCCCGCAAATTAAACAATAATATTTACACGGCGATAGGGATTCGCGACTACCGTACATACATACATACATACATCAACAATAAAATTAACAATCAATAGAGAGTATTTACAATAGAGATCCACGCACGCATTCACCCGTCACCTCACATCGATACATTCACTCATTTGGCATTCGATAGGCGCGTCACTAGCACAGCTGGTCCCAAGCGAGCCACCAGGCGCGCGCGCGGCACGCGGACCGCTTCCGGCGGCGGCGCTCGGCGCGGTCGGCGCGCTTCTTGACGAACCGCACGTTGTAGGGGTCCTCGGCCAGCTCGGGGTACCGCGCCACGTCGTGCACGTACTCCCCCTCGTACCCCGCCGCCGAGCCCGCCTTCTGGATCTCCTCCAGCTCCGGCGCCGCCCACTCCAGCGAGCCGCCCAGTCCCTGGCGCAGCGCCTCGCGCTCGCGGTGCCACGCCTTGCGCACGGCGGCGGCGCGCGCGTGGTGCAGCAGGCGCGCCCGCTCGCGCTCCGGACTGGTCCCGTAGCGCAGGTTGACGACGTGGCTCGCGCCGTGGATGCGCACGTCCGCGACCGCGCGCCCGCCCTCGGCCGCCTCGTGGAAGGTCACGTTCAGCTTGCCCTGCATGCGCTTCAACTGCTGGCGGTCGTCGGCGGCGCGCCACGCCTCCTCCTTCACGAAGTGGAACACGTCCTGCTGGTCGCCGTGCACCGCGAACGAGAAGGCCAGCAGGTGCGACCGGTTGAACACGGACGTGTACACGTCGCGGTAGATGGCGTTGGCGGAGGGCACGGCGGTGACGACGGCGCGCCCGCGCGCGTTGCGCGACACGAGGATGCCGCGGCCGAACGGCCCCTCCGAGTCGGAGCCGAGCCGCCGCGGGCCGAGCGCCAGCGCGTCCGCCTTCAGCAGGGACATCGTCGGGATCGACAGGCTTCTGAAGTCCGCTATCCTCTTGTTCGACATGTGCGACAGGAATCCGGATTGGATGCTCACCGAGGGCAGCAGTGCCATGGTGCCGGGCAGGGTGGACACGATTGGCGGGTGAGGTGCACCCCACGCGAGCGCGGGGCGGGCGCGGGGTGCAGCGGGCAGCACGGCACCCCCCGGCAGCCGGTCTGGGTACAGCTGGGGCGCCAAGCTGCGTGTGTCGTAGCCGAGCAACTTCAACCAGGACAAATGATCTGTGGAAAGAGATAATTATGTGACTATAAAAAAATCAGAAAATAGTCAAAAAAATAATTTGTGTAACGAAACCATAATTATTTGATTTAAATGTTAGGTACTAAAATGAATCTCACCTATAGGTTTCTTATTTTGCGGCACAACATTGATAGGATCATTTCCGTTGAACCTGTAGAGGTGCAGCTGCGCGGGCGTGGCGACCCGCTGCAGTAGCGTCTCCCACAGCGGAGACATCCACTGGCCGATGAGAGGGTCGTAGACCTGGCCCTGCGCCATGTGCACCAGCGAGGTCACCTGGTCCAGCAGGCCGCCGCAGAAGTCCACGGGCAGGTACAGGTAGGGGTTGGAGTCGTACACGATGTGTCCGTACGGAGAGCGCATGATCTCGCGGATCCCTTCTCCATACTGATTGAACACCATCACCGGCGTCCCGCACTGGTCCGTGGCGATGTAGTATTTATGTCGTGCGACCTGCCGAATGATTCACGGGATTAGACATGGTGGGTTTGTTCAGTCTAGGTACCTACTTGTTTTGATGAACCGCGCCTGACCTGTGTATAAATTAGGTGCCCTCTGTCGTCATAGACCAGAGTCATGAATCTGTTCTCCCTTGGCGAATATATGTGGCTGACTTCATGAGGTTTTTCTTTGTTGGTGTAGAAGAATTGAGTCACGTTTCCGAAGTTATCTTTTCTCGTGGATAGTCTGAAACAAAAAGGTTTATTCAACATCAAGGAGCAATGATCAAGGTGTGGAGGAGGTAATGCCAAAAAGACAAGAACATTGTATAAGTTTCACTAACCTGTCGAGATGGTCGTAGTAGTAGCGGACATCGAACCTCCCTCTCTTCATAGCTCTGATCAACAGTCCCTTGGAGTTGTACTGGAACTTTTCTTCTCGCGCGTTCTGCGAGACGAGGCCTCGACTGTCATATCTGTATTGTCCTTCTCCAAACTTGACGATCCTGTCCATTTCGTTGTACTCCATGGGGATGGTGTTCCCGCGGTAGGTGAGCGACAGCATGTTCCCGTTCTCGTCGTAGCGGAATCCCCAGGGCTCCTGCGCCTCCACGCCGGTCAGCTGTCCGTCGCAGTCCCAGGTGTAGTTCTTCACGTTGGTGTACGTGTTGACGCCGACGTTCCTGGTGTGCGTCCTGGTTTGCGATATCCTCCCGTGCTTGTCGTAGCTGAACTCCATTCTGAACACTTCCATTCGGTGTATGTTCACGGTCACTTCTTTCTCTAGGAACTGATCGTCCAGTACGCGCGAAAACATCGCGATTCCGTCGTAGACCGAGGTCTCGTTCCATTTTTGCTTGGAAACCGTGAACTGACCGAGCAGCTCCGGAGCACCCGTTTTACCATTGTACACGATGTGGTGAGGTATCAGCGTCTGTCCTCCTATCCGGCCTTGCACCGCAGTGATCCTGTAGTTGTTGTCGTACTCGTATATTATTTTGGCATTGCTGAGGCCAGTCTTGGCACCGTAGTCCAGCCTCTCCTCGACCAGCAGCCCGCCTACGTGCGTGGCCTCCCAGCGGTAGTCCACGTCGCGGTCCACGTGCAGGATCTCGGCGGGTAGGCCGCTGCTCTCCGCATAGTGGATCTGTGTCTGCCCGTCTCCGTGCACCACCTCGGAGACCTTGTTAGTGGTGAAGTAGCGGTACAGCACGCGCGCGCCGTCCCCCGGGAACAGCGTCTGCAGCAGCTCGCCCGAGTGCGAGTAGTGCTGCAGGTACTTCTTGCTGGAGCCAGGCGGCGTGTACGTAACGCGCAGGAACCCTATCGACGGTGTGACGCTGAACGAGTGGTTCGTCTTAGACGGTAGGATAACGTGCGTGAGGCCGCCGTCCTTGTCGTACTCGTACTTGAAGCTCCTCTGACTCGCCAGCGTTATCTTGGACACGAGGTTTCCTTCGTTGTAGTAGATGAACTTAGTGCCGTCCTGGGGGCTCGTTATCTCCGACAGCATACCATGAGGGTCGTAGCTGTAGGTCTCCTCCGAGACCCCCCACTTCCAGCCGTTGACTCTGTTGAACCTGTCGTAGGAGATGTTCAGCGGCGCTCCCGCGCCGTGCGGCTGAAACAGCAACGGCAGGCCGGCCAGGTCGTACGTGATCGTGAACAAGGGGCTCCTGTCGGCATTCAAAAACGTCTCGCGACTCTTCCGCTGGTCGAACTCTACAATCAGAACTCTAGAATCGTTCACCCATATCTCCCGGTTGAGCGTCTGCTGGGGGTTCCTGACATCGCCAACCAACGTATAAAGTGAGTACATGCTGTTGACAAGGGCGTCCCCGAAGGTGGTGGTCTGGTGGCTCCACATGTGCAGCATCTCGGCCTCGATGGGCAGCGCGGCCTCCAGCAGTGGGTGCTTGGCGCCGGCCACGCTCTCGAAGCGCCCGCCCCACGGGCTCGTGAGCGTCAACGTGTTGTTAGAGAAGATTCTTCCTTCGGTTATCTGTTTACCGTTGTTGATGGAGATCTGCTTGAACGATTGACCGTAAAGAACGTATTCGCATTTCTTGGCGACGCCCACCGGGATGGTACTGGATGGGTTGGCCACCGTCACCGCCAAGCCATTGTTCTTCGCAAGGCCCGAAGATATGTGTACTTGTTCTCCGGAGGGCATTATTATCCTCGTGACTCGGCCGAGTTCATCGTAGTCGTAGATCACCGTATCGCCGGTCTGAAAGTTTGAGAAATATTTTAGAACCTTATCAATATGGAAGACAAAAGTAAAATCTTATCGATGAGATACTTACGCCAGATCGGCTGTTCAGCAGTCCGGTTCCAGCGTCGTAATCGAATTCAATCTCCGTCGTTCCCTTTTCTGTTATCTTCGTTAGATATCCGATCCCCGATATCTTCAATTCCAACTTATGATCCTGGGTGTTCTCGATGGAGCTAACGACGTTGCTGTAATCCCTGAGCAGCTGGATCTTGTTCCCGGAGGCGTCCGTGACGGTGGAGAGCTTGCCGAAGCTGGTGTTCTTGGAGTAGAGGAAGGAGTAGCGCGTCTTGCCGGACGTGAGGTCCTTGGTGGTGGTGTGCTGGCCGTAGCGGTTGAACACATAGATCTCAGAGGTGGGGGGGTACGGGATCCGGAACTCTCCGTTCTCGTCGTGCTGCGGCAGGTAGTGTTTCAGCGCCAGAATGTGAAGAGATCCTGCAACGAGCGATAAAGAATAACAAAAAAATGATTTGCATAAACATGTGTAGATATAAGATTTTACAAACAGGTACCTATGCAGAGTGTTTAGTATGGGTTGCAGTCTTTATTTTACGAATACTTTCGTCGTTTTCGAGTCCTTCCTATACACATTGAGCGCCTTGCAGCGCCCCTATCGGATAGTGTTGGGTAAAATTGTAAACTTTTTCGTCCTGTTCAACAACTAGATGTCGCTGCTAATTTTGACCCAGCTCTAGATCGCGCTAACGAAGCGTTTCGGGTTCTCAGTGAGGTGAAATTGATGGTTCTTAAATAAAGGCTTTTTACCATTAACAATTCAGCGTTATTATTTCATACCTGACCGAAATATTTACATGGTCCTACGGAGCCGGATATTGAAGTTTCGCTGTGAATTGTTTTTTTTGCATTAAGTTGCACTATCACGCCCAGCAAGAGTAGTCGGTTATTACTCGCGGGTGTTCCGGGTTCGATCACAGTGACATCTCTGGTGTCCTGTGCGGGTGGCTAGTATTGCGCACCCCATCATCATCGAACCAAGGAAGGGAGAAAGGTGGTAGAAACCCACTCCAGCAGCGCCATCTGGTGGCGCCGTGGTGAAGGTGTTCAGTTCGTGACGACATTGGGCTGACGTCACGCGGCTGACGTAACACTGGACACAATTCTACAAGCAAGCGCATTGGTGACGTCACAAGGAGTGACGTGTTGGCCTGCGCTACTGACGTCACAGCAGTGACGTAGAGGATACATCGGTCTCTGGGAGCGGATTCAGTGTCAAGTGGTAATCGGAGTGAAATAGTGAGTACTTTTGAATTTATACAAACTAGTGCAGTGAAGATTTATAGAAAAGTCAACCTTATATCAAGCAGCTTTTGGACTTTAAAATTTTACTTTGATTAAGACTTAGAATAATTTTACTGTAGTTAGTTAGGACTAAGAATAGTTTTGCAAAAAGAGATCCGACGGGGAACCTATGCCCAATTTTCGTTAGAATTTATAAAATCTCAAAGACTATCCCGAAGAATAACCCAGCTGATATGGCGTCCAGAGGAGTGACTCCGCAAGAGCTGGCCTGTAGTGAGCTGTGGGCGCAAGGTCCTTCGTGGTTGAAAAATGAGACAATCGACTACTCAAGACCAAAGTCTATTGCGACTAAAGAAGAGCAAAGATCCATTAAGGCTTTGGTAGGACATGAACACCCAGAGCAAGATTGTTTCTGGGTTAGATTTTCTTCATTCACCAAATTAGTGCGAGTTGTTGCCTATTGCAGAAGAGTTTTGAAGTGGAAGAAGAAATCTAGAGAAGATAATGACGAGAGAGTGGAGGCTTATCTAACTAAGAAAGAAATAGATGACTCTACAAAGGTTTGTATAAGATGTGTCCAACGGCAAGAGTTTGGTGAAGATATAGACGAAGTAAGAAAGACTGGAAGGGTTAAAAATAAGAGTAGCCTCAAGTCCCTTTGTCCAACAATCGATGAAGACGGAATTCTACGCAGCAGTGGTCGCATTGAAAACGCAGACGTACAGGAAGACCTCAAGCATCCCATCATTTTGCCTCATAAGAATCATTTTACTGATTTGGTGATTGCGGAAGCGCACAAGGCAACACTGCATGGAGGTCCGACTTTGATGTTGTACTATTTGCGAAGGAAGTTTTGGATTGTTTCGGCCAAAACTTTGGTGAAGATGTTTGTCCGCAAATGTGTCATATGCAAAAGACACGCAGCAGCTTTTCAAACTCAATTGATGGGCCAATTACCGACCAGTAGAGTTACTCCAGCACGAGCTTTTCGCCATAGCGGCGTGGATTTAGCTGGTCCAATTAACGTTCGCGCATCTAAGGGTCGTGGACACAAATCATATAAGGGATACATTTGTCTCTTCGTCTGCATGGTGACTAAGGCTATCCACTTAGAAGTTATTAGTGATCTCTCTTCGCAGGGGTTCATAGCAGGGTTTAAGAGATTCGTTGCACGACGTGGAGTTGTCACAGATATCTGGAGCGACAACGGTACTAATTTCGTTGGTGCCGCAAAGGAGTTGCGCCAGTTGGTAAAAGTAGAAGAATCTTCGGTCGCTACTGAAATTAAGGAATGGCTAGGAAACTTTGGAACGACTTGGCATTTTATCCCACCTCATGCTCCAAACTTTGGCGGACTATGGGAGGCTGGGGTAAAATCTACCAAATTCCACCTTAGACGAGTAATTGGTACCTCAACTCTTACGTATGAAGAGTTATCGACAGTTCTGTCCCAAATCGAAGCGTGCCTTAACTCTCGACCCCTATCCATGATGCCGAACAGTCTACAAGATCCTGTGCCTTTGACGCCCGGTCATTTCCTTATCGGTGAACCGTTAGTAACAGTCCCCGATCGTAATTACGAGGATCGCAGTTTAGGTTCTTTGCAACGGTGGCAAATTACGCAGCGCATGCTGCAAGAGTTTTGGCGGAGGTGGTCTCAGGAGTACTTGGTGCATCTACTACACAGGTACAAATGGAACGAACGCACTCCTGAACCTAAGGTCAACGACATTGTTCTGGTGAAGGAGGACAATATGCCTCCAGCTCGCTGGCTCTTGGGAAAGGTTGTTGAAAAGCATCCTGGTTTGGACAAAATTTGTCGCGTCGTTACGCTCAAATGTAATGGATCGTTGATCAAACGTCCAATTTCTAAACTATGTATATTACCAGTATCTGATTGAATGTTGTTAAGTTTAAGTTGTTATGTTAAGTTGTTTATACAGTCCACATAGAAGAAGTTCGTTAAATAAAACTGTTATTCATTCAGTTAGTCAGAAGAAGTTAAGTTTTTTGTTGAAAATGAAGTTACCCATTTGATATTACACATTGCGTGTAGGTATACCCTATCTCATGTCATGGTGGGCGGGTCATAATTTATTAAGTTAAGAACATTTAGTTTATGTCCTTGGTGGGCGGTTTGTTGGGTAAAATTGTAAACTTTTTCGTCCTGTTCAACAACTAGATGTCGCTGCTAATTTTGACCCAGCTCTAGATCGCGCTAACGAAGCGTTTCGGGTTCTCAGTGAGGTGAAATTGATGGTTCTTAAATAAAGGCTTTTTACCATTAACAATTCAGCGTTATTATTTCATACCTGACCGAAATATTTACAGATAGAAAAGAACTACTTTTCGTTGTATGACAACGATCCAATCGTTTCTTACATAACTCGATGATAGTTGCCGAATGATTTTGAGTGATTTGTCGCACTCTGACTGACAGCGGTAGGCACGTTTGCGCATTCATGTTATAAAAGTAAGTAGATAGATCACTGCCAGCATAGCTTGGTCATACAAATTCATGGGACCTTCAATTGGTGCTTTAAAAAAAATACACACAGGAAAATATTTCACTCGGTACTTGCACCGGATCTAAGTTTTTCCCTTACGATCTCTGAGCGTACCAATAGACTTAGTCTAACCCAAACACGTCAAACATAGAGGCAGTACACGCTCACTCAACAATTCTCTTGATTTCGAAGGCAAAAACGAATCCATGAAGCGAGTAGCACCTTCCACGCAGCCGAGCGCACGGACACACATAGGAAAATGAGCATTTGTCGCATTTTTTGACAGTAATTTAAATAATACATAATTGAGTAATTGGAAAAAATGTCAAAAAATTAACAAATTTAGGTAAGTGATTATGATTAGTGAATCCTGTAATAATTCTATAAATCATTTAAAATTTATCTTTTATCATTTCGATTACATCGTCAAATATGTATTTTAAAAGTTATCACTTTATCAGATAATAATAAGAGGGAATACCGGACCGACCTTGGTCGACGACATTGAGCACGCCGTCCGGGGTGACCGCGAGCGCCGAGATGGTCTGGAACCTGGCGTTGGAGGAGAGCAGCGTCTCCGCGCTGGCGGGCTCGTCCCCCCCGCCGCCGGGCGGGGCAGCCTGCAGCCGGCACCCGCAGCCCCCCGCCTCCGCGCCCGCCGTCGCCGTGCCGTTGCACTCGCAGCTCAGCTCCTTGGTGTTGTCCTGCAGTTTCCCCGCGAAGTGCAAGATCTTCCCGGAGGGATCGATCGACTTGATCGTGTTCGTTTTCTTAGAGTCGGCCTCGGCGATGTAGAGCACGCCGCTCGGCGCGAAGGCGAGCGCCTGGATGGTCCCGAGGCTCGCATCCTCGCCGAACTCGGGGTTGGTCTTGTTCTGCGTGCGCGTGACGGGCTTGCCGTCGCTCGTGAGCCGGCAGTGCGAGGGCTGGCCGGCGACCACCTTGATCTTCATGTCAACGGTGAGCTTCAGAATGATCCGGTCATCCACGAAGTACAGCTCCCCGTCCAGCGGCGACAGCGCCACGCCCGTGGGCCACTGCAGCTGCGCCTCGTGCGGCGCCAGCGCGCCCCGGCACGGCACCGGCGCCCAGTGCCCGTGGTGCCCGTGGTGCCCCACCAGCGTGTGGATGATGCCCAGCGGGTCCACGGCGCGGATGTTGGTTCCGTCGGCGATGTACATCGTCCTGTCCGCGGCTATCGCAAGACCTGGAAGCGAGCGATCGATCAGCACCCTTGCAGTCGGGAAGATCAGTAAGTCCGCCCGCCTGAGTATCGACTTTCATATCTACCTTTGGGGTGAGCCAGCTTGGCCTTGATGGCGGGTCCCTCGTCGCCGCAGTTGGAGTCGTCACCGGGCACGCAGCGGTCGCCGCTGCCCACCACGGCCTCCGAGTTGAGCGCGGGGTCGCGCACCTTCTCCAGCGCGATGACGCGCCGCACCTGGTGCCGCTCCGAGTCCGAGATGTACAGGTACCCGTCGGCCGGCGATATGCAGATGTAGTATTGATACGCGACTTGAGTCGTTCTGGAAATCATTTATGTCAAATGTTAGTACTTGTAGGAATCCTGGTCCAAGAGATTTGTGATTTTCAAGTGGAGTACGCTCACTCGAGTTGCAGCACGGTGATGACGACGCCCTCGGGAGTGATGCGGCGCACGAGGTTGAAGTCGCCGACGTAGAGGGAGCCGTCGGGCCCCGACGTGAGTGCCGTGGGCGTCAGCAGGCGCGAGTCCGCCGCCTTGCCGTTGCAGTGGTCGGGGCACTCCAGCGCGCGCTGCAGGCCCGTGCCCATCACCACCTGAGGACAGCCGTCGTTTGAGTCAGCACCTGCCCGTATTCGCCCGTCCTTGTCAACTAACGGATCGGTATTCCTCTACGCACCTGTACTGTCCTCGGGTACTCCTTGAGATGGAGCAGCGCGCCGTCGCCCTTCTGCAGGATGCCTTCGTGGAAGTTGTAGTGGTGGTGTATGTCGAGACCCCAGCCGCCGATGTCGGAGATGTCGACGTCGAAGCCGGCCAGCGCCGCGGTGCGCGTCTCCCACACCACAGGCGCGCACGCAGAGTACTCGTAGCCGATGGAGACCTTGGCCTGCGCCCAGCCGTACACCTTCTGCTTGTACACGTTGCGCTTGTTCCACGCGAACACGTGCGTCAGCTCCGCGTCCGCCTCGTACGTGCGCGCGTGCAGCGAGCCCTCGATCTCCACGCGCACGTGCACGCGCACGAGCGACGCGGGGACCTCGCGGCGCGTCAGCTGCACGTGCACGCAGGACAGGTAGCCGGGCGCGAGCGAGGAGCGGTACGTGAGGCGCACCTCCGAGCCGGGGATCGCGATGGACTCGCTCACGATCTGCGCTTCGGGGTAGACGACGGTCGCGCCGGGCGCGGGCGCGGCGCGCCCCGGCGCCGGCACCACCGCGGGCCGCAGCCGCTCGTGGTCGTGCGCCGCGCACGGCACCACCGCGCTCTCCCACCACTGCGGCGAGGGCGCCCAGTCCACGCTCTCCGGTGCTCTGAAACCGCACGCGATGCTATCAGCTGAGCGATCACAGGAGAGAGACAGACGCTCGACGGCCACCGAGGGCAGCTACTGACCTGGGCGTGGGCACCTTGACGGAGTCGTCGCTGAGCGCGACCTGCACGGGCGCCAGCAGCACGATCTGGTTCCACGGCACGAACACGGTGCGGCGCAGCGGCTTGAACGGCGAGCGCTGGAACTGCAGCGTCACGGCGCCGCCGCCGTTCACCAGCACGTCGAACCTGTAAGTATCGTCGAATGTAAGTAATATATCGAGGGCAGGGATCGGATTGACCGACATGCCATTTGAATGAAACACTCCGTTCATACTGACCAGCCTCCCTGGCGGGTGAGCGTGAAGCCGAAGCGCGCCTCGCGGTCGACGGAGACGCGGATGCCGACGACGCCGAGCCCCTGCGGCGACACCACCTGCCCCCGCACCACCGCCACGCGGCTGCAACACCCCGCACCCCGCACCCCGTCACACTCTGCGCGCGCGCACGCCGAGCGCGCCGATAAGCCTCACTAGTTGTCCAAACGGAGACCGACCTCACCACAACACGCACGTCCCTCGCATGCGGTACCGATGCTAATTAATCATCTCAAAAAGTTCCTTTCTATTCGATTGCAACACAAACCTACACAGTTAATGATGACTTTACTGTTGTCATTGCACTCTACGCGCAAGTCGTGTCTCAATGTGGATATCTTCAGATGCAATAATGATCAGTTTCGGTACGTTTGTGTGCTCCATCATTCATAATATTGAATAGTTGAGAAAGGTGACGCACAAGAGGGCGACGCGCGGCGTGTGGTTGCGGCTCGCTGTCTCCGTGTCAGCAGATCGCTCCAGTTGGAGGACTAGTGAACGTATCGGCGGCGCTCCTCCGACCGCCAAGACCGGAGTTCGCTGCGCTCGTCAAACTTTTAGAGTGAAGAGTATAATGAAAATAAAATTGAAATGATAAAATAAGAAGTTTGTAGCATTGCACATTCTCATTAGGTTCAGCTAAGATTTCTAGCGCACATTTCATGTTTACAATTTTATGTTTAAACTTCACGATATTCTGAGATACCTACATCCAAAAAAATCACGATATGAAACATATGAATAGATTCTTATGTAGGTATTCAAAAATGTGTCTAGAAAGGTATGTATGTGGGTGTGCATGTTCACCACACGAACCAATATGGTTTGTTATTTAATTTATGTTTGAATATTCGTTTATTTTAATATCCCTAACTTAAAAAGAATTGGTGCAAGGATGTACAATCTGCAAAAAACCACTCAGTGCTATTACAAAACAGTTCAACTGGCCTTAGTCTACATCTTCACGTTCAATTCAATACATATTTGGAAATGTACCTACTCTGAAGGTTGTGGGTAAGATACATTTTACGTGTAGGTACCTACTACAATCAAGTGAGGAGATTTATTTTATTCAGTCGCATACTGAAAATGTACTCATGGTCCTGGGCTTCGGTTCGGCACAGTGCCGATTTGTGAAATAAATTAAAACAAATAGTAACCTAGGTAACTAAACTTAACTAAAAGTAATGATATATAACCAAAAACATTCATGTGAAGAAAACGACATCAGACAAAAAACAAGATCCGTCAAGTACGAGTGTAACTCGCACGCCGAGGGTTTCGAACGTTAGTCAATTACTATACGAATAATATGTATTAAAGGTACCGGTTAGAGATTTCACAATTCAATGAATCCCTAAAAATAGTAGATACCAACCTACATTTCAAATGGATCTCTCTGCATACTTCGGTGGTAGGGGTAATGGTAATTTTTTCGACTTTTTTCAAATATTTCGAAAAGTATAAAACCTACAGTTTCAAAAACTATTTTGAAATGTGCATACTGATACCTCTCATTTCATACCCCACTTGACTTTGTAGATCTCTGTTAAAATTTCGTCATCACAATTTGTATGGAAAATTTTTTATAATTTTTTTTGTTCAAATCTGTACAGAAGCACGATATGTGTAATTATTTTAAATTTCAAGTTAATAGCTTCCGACTGGTTTGGAATTGGGGATTGGGAATTGATATGGATCAGTTGAGCTACCTGTAGATTGTTTGCAACAGTCTGCAGTTAGCTCAATTGTTTCAATTGTGAATACTAGTTCTAATTAATTTCTATTATTTTATTGTAATTTTCTTTGTGAATAAAGGCTTCTGCCATATAAAAAAAAAGTTAATAGCTGCGGTAGTTGCTGAGATAAAAAAAGGACAGAAAAAGCGAGACCATGGTCTCGCTTTTCTGGGTTTCGAAACCGATCTCCGATCTCGAAACTGTAAAAAGTCCATCACGAGATGATAGGCTGGCATGTCCTGCTCAACATATGTCCTGCTCAACATATATCCTGCTCAACATATGTCCTGCTCAACATGGGCGCAGTTCTTCTAGATTATATCAACATGGTAAAAAACGTACATCACTTCTCATCTATAAAGATAATAAAATAAAATAAAATATATCAGTTATAGGAGTGAGATTTTTTATACTAAAATGGACACATTTTGAGCATTGTAAAAAAACGTGATTATTTGTTATTAAATGTTAAATTTCCTGGTCTTCCTTAAATGACCATGACGCTTATAGACGATTCCTTGCATGACGACGACTTCAGTGGCGCAGCGGGCGAGAGTCCGCCTGCGACGTAAGAGGTTGCGGGTTCGATTCCCGCCTCAGAACAAATTTGTGTACGATCTGCACAAATTTGTTCCGTTGGTCTGGGTGTTTTCTATTTATAATAAACACTAATTTACACAAAAAAAAAATCAATTTATGTATAATATAATGTATTAAATATATCAGTTGTATGTACATGTCATATGACATGTACATTATGGCTGCTTTAGTATTCTTTTTTTACTTTTAGGAAAAAATATAACGGAAGTCATACTTTCGGCGTTGAATAAAAGCTGTAAATAATGGAGATAGAGTTCCGGAAGAAGGTACTTTTTTAAAATTTATTTCTATTATTTTATTGTAATTTTTTTGTGAATAAAGGCTTCTGCCGTTATTAATTATATAACTTTTTTATTAATTTTCTTCTTTTAAGGATCTTTGTTCAAAAGTTCTGAAGTAATAATAGTTATTGAGTTATTAACGAAAAACTTAACATCTTATTTGTAAATATATAAGAATTGCAATTTTTTGTGTGCTATTAATAATAAACCCTCGAGATACATTTTTCCATACGTTCCTCGTAACTCATTCTTGTATACTATACTATTGTATAGGATGTAACCTCTTGATAGTAACTTCATTATTTTATTTATTTTATTTTATTTTTATTTATTTGGGAAACAAAAAGCTTGTACTACTAGTATAACAATACATAATAATAGAACAAATAAAGCTAAAACAGTTTCCGCTTATAGAACCTTATGTTCCATAACTAGCGCATTCTTATAATTGACATCCTTCTGACACATCCAATGGAATTTAGACTAACACATTCTTTATGAAACATGTATCCCTGATTAGGTTCTTTGTTTTATTTTCCAAAACAAGAAGAGGTTGCAGGAAGACTAGAGGTATGACGAAACGGAGGCCATCTTAACACTCTACATCTACATCTACGTCTACTGTAGGTAAATGATGCCATTAATAAATTAGTAGTATGTGGGATTTTAATTTGTTGCCTTCAAAACTGAACAGAACTGAAGGAACAAGCTAGATCTCCAATGCTGTCTGCTGTCATAGCAGAGGGATGTTGTTATTTGACAATGTTTGTTTAGACAGAACGTAAATACAGTGATGTCTTTGTTATTGATTCTTTATGATTGAATGTTGCAAGTGAATATCATTTTACCTAAAAATTGTATAACTGAACATAGACCTTAGAAAAATTACTCAGATCCATCGATGTTACTGAAGCAAAGTTCCAATTTAGCAAACACGTTATGAATTTTGAACACTTTAACGTTTAATTTTTTCTACTCATCTCATTCCTAATAATTAACTGTAGGTGTTAATTGCCAAATAGCTAAAACTAAAATTTATATTATGGAAATCCAAACGTCACATCACCTGTAGCTATGGTAGGTAACTATCATTAGAGGTCAAACGACAAAGTTTTACTCCAGGTCCGCCAAATATTGTTTCGTCTCTTTTGAGGAGAAATGAACGGTCAAGTGCGTGTGTGCCCACCTGCAGTGTCGTTGAACCATGTCCGTCTGTCCGTCCGCAGCGAGGCTCAGACACTGTAGGACTAGAGAGCTGTAATTTGTTTGGCTCATGGGTATAATAATATGCAAATAAATTACTAACGCTGAAAAAGTCGTAGAATAAAATCTTGCGTTATTTTACAGTGTACCTACTTGTCTCAGTTGGGCATGTATTTGTATTTTTGTATTTGTATTTGTATTTATTTCCATCGTAGGTACACTTGTTGTTACACTTGATTTCGTTAGGTACATTCTATATTTTATTCTTAAACAATAACACACATGTATTTCTCTGTAGGAAACACCATAAGGTACAAAGAAAAAAAATCAGACAGACATGACTGAGAGAAAAACAAAAAATTAAAATTAAAAATAATTGATTATGATAAAATTAAAAATTAAAAATAATTGATCATGATTTCTTTTCTGACATCAAAAGATATAAAGAGATGTCTCAGTAATCAAAGTTTTAGTTATATTATAAATGCGAAAGGTAGGATATTGTTAAGTATCTCGGTGAAAAATATTTTGGGCGTGGGAACTATTTTTTTGAACTATTTTTCGATTTAGGGTTCCGTTTGCGAAATATTAAGCTTAATAGTGAAATCTTTTTCTGAAGTTATGAGGGACACTTGACTTCAGCATAAAATGTCACAACGCTATCAGCCAAACGGTTGTTTTTGGAAATGTGAGAAAATCTTAGTAGTAGGTAATGTAGGTATACACATACCCAGCCACCGCGGCGGCCGCGGCGACACCACCAGACCACGGCTCAGTGGACCCTTCTGTAGACAAAACTCCTCATAGAGTCCACAGGTGATCAGAATGCTGACTTCTATTTCGGTCTACAAATGATCATTGCCATTCAACGAGGCAATGCTGCTAGCACTGGGCGCTCTGCCGGAGGTGGTGCAGGATTACATTCAACGAGGCAATGCTGCTAGCACTGGGCGCTCTGCCGGAGGTGGTGCAGGATTACATTCAACGAGGCAATGCTGCTAGCACTGGGCGCTCTGCCGGAGGTGGTGCAGGATTACATTCAACGAGGCAATGCTGCTAGCACTGGGCGCTCTGCCGGAGGTCGTGCAGGATTACAATTTTTTTTTATGACATATCGGTATGAATACTAGTTATAATTGTTTTTTATTCTGTTATTGTAATGTTCATTGTTAATACAAGATTAGGTACAGTAGTAGGTAGTGTGAATTTAAAAGGAAAAATATCACAGCTGAGTATGATTTACTAGTCGAGTAGGTAGGTAGGTACCTAATAGTCGATCAACTCAAATAAAACCGGCCAAGTGCGAGTAGACTCGTACACGGAGGCCGCCGTACCGAATATCAGCTACCGTACAGGTAGCTGATATTCTTTGGCCGACTTGGAGTAAAACCTTTTTGTCGTTTCAGTTAGGTACGAGTTTAATGATAGTAACCATAGCCATAAGCCATATTTTTATTTATTAACTACACATTAACTTTTTCTGGTTTATCCCCTTTATTTTTCCTATAAGACCTTGCTTCGTACTATATTTTATGATTCTACGTCAACGGGAAGTTGACAATAGGTTTGGTATATAGCAATAATCAAAAGTTTTTTTTTTGAAAATTAACTACCACAACCTCAACAGCCTGAATTGGTCCACAAATGGACGCCGGCCTCCCCCGATACGCGCTTTATCGGCTTTTTTCATATGGGGGTGGTACCCATAATCCCAAGGCTTGGCATGCGGGTTGGTGTTCGCAGTTTGGTGGTAGAATTGTTCTACAGGGGGCGCTGCTGCCCGCCCCCGTTGGATAATAATAATAATAATAAAACGTTTATTTCAGATGATCTTAACAGTAACAGTACAGTGTTTTAGACCTAGTTAACCAGTCTTAGTTTCAACACCTCGCTCTAACTAAGTTCGAAACTTGTAACGTAGACGCGAGGGATCTCTACCTCGGCAATAGCTTACTTATCTTTTTTATACAGTGCACGTTTTTTAAGATACTTTTTATTCAAAGAAAAACATCATGAAACATAATTAAAGATAAAGAAATAGAAAACAAAGTAAAATGGAAAAAATAAAAAGGGAAAACAAAATTATAAACAGTAGATGTTTAGGTTTTAACAAATTTAACGCCTTAATTATATTAAAGGTTCAGCCCGTGTTCATGTGAGTGTATGTATGTATATGTGTGTGACTGTCAGTGTGTGTGTGAGTGTGTGTTCGTTTATGTGTGTATGTATGTCACTATAATATGTGGCGATCATTTTTATTTCACTATTTTTATCATATTCTCTGTTATAAAGTAATCTAAAGTTAATAAATAGGTTTTAGGCTTAGCTATACATTCAGCATAGCTTAATTCTCTTAACGATATTTGTTTACTGATAGATAAAGGAATGGGGGAAGTGTTTTTGTGCGAAAGTAGTTTTACAGTTTTGTATGTAATGTCTTTCCGCCTCTTAGTAGTCGATGACACATTGCAGATTGGAGTTTTAAGATGCTGTCTTAGTATCATTTGTTGTATGCACAGCTGTCTTACAGTTAGCTGCCTGCAGTCTGTATATAGTTCGACCGAAGGGTACCTGTAAGGTTTTGAGAAAGCTACCTTGAGTACGGCTCTTTGCGCTCTCTCTTTGTAGCAGGGTTTTAGCTGCCCCGCCCCATGATGTAGCACAATAGCTTAGTAGAGATTGGCAGAGTGCGTAGTAAATTGTTAGTTATGGGACTCATTTGCTGCATGCTTAATATTTTTGAAAACTGCTATTAACTTTCTGATTCTTGATGTCAGTAACTTAATACGAGGCTCGTAGGTCATCATTGCGTCAATTTCGAGTTGCGACACCAAGATACTTAATATTTACACAACTTTCAAGGGAAACGCAGTCTAGCACTATGAGCTCTGAGTTGGTGAGAAGGAATTGTGGAATCTGGTTTTGTACACGTTTTTAGATAAAACGCTATATATTTCGTTTTAACTGTATTTAGGGTTAGTATGTTTTGGTAGAGATTTCAGATTTCAGATTTATTTATTGCATACATATACGATTACAGAGTTTTAGCTTAGATGGTAATTAGCTTAAAGGTACATGTATCCTGTAAGGGCGCAGCAATTGGTCTAGATATTGTTATAATATAAGTAGTTACACAATCTATGCTATACATTGAAGTTAAAAAGTATAGACATTGTCAGCTACAAGGATCAAAACAATTGTACTTAGTAATAACTGGGTAGGTAGGTATGTAACTTGCAGGCAGTCAAATAATTATAGTTTAGATTTATCATTTAAAAACTCGTCAACGGAGTAGTAACATTTAGAAATAAGGTATTCTTTGAGTTTATTACGAAAAGCCGAATCTTTTTTAAGATCTTTCATGGAGCTAGGTATTTTATTATAGATATTTACTAGTCGTGAGTAAGGACCTTTGCTAAATTATGTAAGGGTAGTCGAAGGTAGAATAAGTTGGTGTTCATTTCGTCTGTTGTAGTTAGTAAAATGCTCAGATTTAGATTTAAAGAAATGTCGATATTTTATAACGAATAAGGTCATTTGCATTATTATATATACAGGGCAAGGTTAATATTTTTAAAGTTTTAAAGTGCGGCCTACAGCTTTGTCTTTGTTTTATATTAGCTAATATTCTAATCAGTTTTTTTGTTTGATAAAGATATCGTTGAAGTCAACACTGTTTCCCCACAGAACAATTGAGTAATTAAACCAAGAATAGGCATTTGCGTAATATGCTGACAGGGCGGTTTGATAATCCGTATTACGTTTTAAAATACTAAGGGCGTAGGTAAACCTTGAAAGTTTATTCTTTAGCGTGTCAATATAACTCTTCCAGTTTAGGTGGGTATCTAAAGTAACGCCTAATAATTTAAATTCATTGCATTGTTCTATGTGCAAAATTTTTCTCAAATTATGTACTTAGGTCTAAGGGGGATCTTTGTCTTGTTCTGAATTGCATAATTTTTGTCTTTTTTAGGTTAATTTCCAAGTTATTAGCCCTAAGTCATTCTTTGGTAGTATTTAAAGTATTTTTTATAAAATTTAAATCAATATTTTGGCAACTTTTGAACAGCAGAGAAACGTCGTCTGCAAAAAGGACGCATTTAGTATTTATAGCTTTAGGCAAATTGTTAATATACAGGGTGTTTGGTGGAGGGTTAGACAAACTCGGTGGGTGTGTAGGTGGACCTATTTGTGAAATACAAATTGAAGGAAAAGACCCTAACTGTTTTAAATTTTTTTTAATCCTGTTTTTTGTATTTTTTTAAGATTTTCCGAAATTTTACCTCTCTACCCCTAGAACTTTTTTTTGGAACGTGTTTTCTAGTAATTTTTTTAATTGCTTTTGGTTTCAGATGTATTCTTCGTCTTTTGAAGGCATTATTTATTTGATTTGAAAGAACGTGTAAATAATTAGTTATAAGCTCTCAAAGTTAAAAAAAGTAAAAAAATAATCAAGAAGGACAACTTTGCATCGTTTAAAAAAAAAATTAATAGCGATCGAGAAGTTCAAATACTTTTAAAAACTTCTCTAAACATCGCTTATTACAACGGTATACCACATATAGCCGAACAGTCTATAAACTTGTCAAAAATTAGCACTTATAGGTAAAATGGGAGTAAAACGCTATGAATAAAACATTGTATTAAAACAATTTTGGTTCAAATATCATTTCCCTATTTCTGATACAAAGGTAGGAACGCTAAATTAATTTAAACAAACCTTTTTTTATCATGCCTATCCTATCTTATTTTGGTTATTTGTTATGTTTTGATAAACTGTTTGTTGTTCTGTTTTGTTATCGTTGTTTTTGTCACAATGGCGGAATTCAGCATTGAAGAATACGCTGATATTATTTATGCGTACGGTCGATGCGATGGAAATACACGCGCAGCACAGATACTGTACAGAGAGTTGCATCCCAAAAGACGTGTGCCACACCATAGCACATTTTCTAATACCTTTCGGCGACTTCGAGAAACGGGAAACTTAACTCTTCGAGAACCACGAGTTAGTGCAATGCAGCAGCATGTTGGTGTGGAAGCCATACTCCAAGCGTTCCAAGCTCCAAGTTCTGTACAGTCTCTGTGCTGCACGTGTATTTCCATCGCATCGACCGTACGCATAAATAATTTCAGCGTACTCTTCAATGCTGAATTCCGCCATTGTGACAAAAACAACGATAACAAAATAGAACAACAAACAGTTTATCAAAATAAGAACGAAATTTAACGATTACAAATATTGATTCGAATTCGAAATTCTGATTTCGAATTCCGAATCTTCGAATTAGTCGGATACCTAGGTATGATAAAAAAGGTTTTTTTTTTAAATTAAATTAGCGTTCCTACCTTTGTATCAGAAATAGGGAAGTGATATTTGAAGCAAAATTGTTTTAATACAATGTATTTATTCTTAGCGTTTTTACTCCCATTTCACCTATAAGTGCTAATTTTTGATAAGTTTATAGACTCTTTGGCTACATGTGGTATACTGTTGTAATAAGCAATGTTTAGAGAAGTTTTTAAAAGTATTTGAACTTCTCGATCGCTATTAATTTTTTTTTTAAACGATGCAAAGTTGTCCATCTTGATTATTTTTTTACTTTTTTTAACTTTGAGAGCTTATAACTAATTATTTACACGTTCTTTCAAATAAATAATGCCTTCAAAAGACGAAGAATACATCTGAAACCAAAAGCAATTAAAAAATTTACTAGAAAACACGTTCCAAAAAAAAGTTCTAGGGGTAGAGAGGTAAAATTTCGGAAAATCTTAAAAAAATACAAAAAACAGGATTAAAAAAAATTGAAAACAGTTAGGGTCTTTTCCTTCAATTTGTATTTCACAAATAGGTCCACCTACAAACCCACCGAGTTTGTCTAACCCTCCACCAAACACCCTGTATAAAATAGAGCAGTTTAGATATAAGGTTAAATCCGCCCTGAGGCTTTTTGTATACCTTCTCCCAGCTTGTATCTTGCAAGAGCACCGTGTCGTCTGCAGATGCGATTAGTTTTCCAGAGTCTAATTCAGTTTGACATGTGCCATTAATATTATACAATTGATGACATTGCGAATTGGTTAAAATGTAATAAATTATTGATTAATATGGACTAAACTTTTACAATTTAAAATTACAACACTAAACCTATAAAGTAAATAAAATATAAATCAATGAATGTAGAAAGTGCTGATTCATGTATTTTCTTAGGTATTAAACTTGAGGAACATCTTATTGGAAGCCGCATGTTGACTATTTGTATGTAGTAGAACTAATAGATTTGTTTTTGCTTTGAAGAGAATTAAAAAACTGTATCAAAAAAAGCAGCACTTGCTGCCTACCATGGCTATGTGTCATCTGTGTTGCTCTACGGGTTGCCATTGTGGGGTAATTCGGTGGACTTACTCAGAGCCTTTAAAGTCCAAAAAAAGTGTATGCGTGCGGTTTGCGGAGCCTGGTTTCTTGATAGCTGTAAACCACTATTCAAAAAAACTAAAGTTCTTCCCTTGCCATGTATGTATATTAAAGAAATCTGCATATTCGTAAAACAATACCCATATTATTTCAAAACTAAGGAAGAAGTTTTATCTAGTCATACAAGACATAAAAATAAGATTTTTATGCCAAATCAACACTCTACGCTTATCGCACGAAATTCGTTTTGCATGGCAATTAAGATATTTAATAAGTTACCAATGGAATTAAGACTTGCCATTGCCATTGTTTAAAAATAGACTCAATAAATGGTTACTGACTCATTGTTTTATATGAGTGGAGGAATATTGAAATTTATGGCAGATCAGACATTTTTGATTTAATTCTTAATAATAATTAATAATTATTATTTAAGTAGGTAGGTTTATTAAAATTCACACACCAGTCCAAGATTACTGGTAGTATTGCATTGATACCACAGATACAACAACAGCATTTTCATATTTGACATGTATTCTGTGAATAAACGATTCTATTCTATTCTATAGGTCAAGAATAACATTGGTCCTAGAATGCTTCCCTGTGAAATTCCGTAAGTAACCAGCGCGTCTCCTAGATATATAATTTCCTATTTTAACGCGTTGGTTTCTATTGGACATTGGTTTCTATTAAGTCTAGTTGTTTGCCGCGGATACCCAGGTTATCGTAGCTTAGACAAAAGGAGGTATAGACTCATAAATCCGAATTGGTTTTTTGAAAGCAAGTTATACAGGGTGTTTGGTGGAGGGTTAGACAAACTCGGTGGGTGTGTAGGTGGACCTATTTGTGAAATACAAATTGAAGGAAAAGACCCTAACTGTTTTCATTTTTTTTAATCCTGTTTTTTGTATTTTTTTAAGATTTTCCGAAATTTTACCTCTCTAGACCTATCACTTTTTTTTGGAACGTGTTTTCTAGTAAATTTTTTACTTGCTTTTGGTCTCAGATGAATCCTTCGTCTTTTGAAGGCATTATTTATTTGCAAGAACGAGTAAATAATTAGTTATAAGCTCTTAAAGTTAAAAAAAGTAAAAAAAATAATCAAGAAGGACAACTTTGCATCGTTTAAAAAAAAATGGCGATCGAGAAGTTAAAATGCTTTTAAAAATTTCTCTAAACATCGCTTATTACAACGGTATACCACATGTAGCCGAAAAGTCTATAAACTTGTCAAAAATTAGCACTTATAGGGAAAATGGAGTAAAAACGCGTAGGAATATAACATTGTATTAAAACAATTTTGGTTCAAATATCACTTCCCTATTTCTAATACAAAGGTAGGAACGCTAAATTAATTTAAAAAACCTTTTTTTATCTTACCTAGGTATCCGACTAATTCGAAGATTCGAAATTCGAAATCAGAATTTCGAATTCGAATCAATATTTGTAATCGTTAAATTTCGTTCTTATTTTGGTTATTTGTTATGTTTTGATAAACTGTTTGTTGTTCTGTTTTGTTATCGTTGTTTTTGTCACAATGGCGGAATTCAGCATTGAAGAATACGCTGATATTATTTATGCGTACGGTCGATGCGATGGAAATACACGTGCAGCACAGAGACTGTACAGAGAGTCAGGATTAAAAAAAATTTAAAACAGTTAGGGTATTTTCCTTTAATTTGTATTTCACAAATAGGTCCACCTACACACCCACCGAGTTTGTCTAACCCTCCACCAAACACCCTGTATTTCTCCAGGAAACTGACTAGCCGTTTATAAATAGCTCTTTCTAGGATTTTAGAGAGCGCGGGCAAGATCGAAATAGGTCTGTAATTGGTAGCGACCGATTTATCACCGTTTTTATGAATAGGCAAGATAATAGATGTTTTGAATACTTTGGGGAAAACTCCAGAAGAAAAGCTCAGATTACAGATGTTAGAGGTTTTATGAGGCTCACTTGATTTTGCTTTATTATGCGCGCATATATCTCATCTCATCAGATATCTCATCTCATCCTATACCTACAGCAGTCGGTTTTGAGAGTATTTATTAGGGATCGAATTTCGGTCTCAGTCGTTTCCTCGAGGCCAAAAGAGTTCACTGTGTTTGACTCGTTTCCTGTTTGTTTTGAACGTCTGTAATTTTTTCTGCAAGGGATTTTCCCACGTTCGCAAAGAAATCGTTTACTGAATCTACAGCTTTTTGCGGTTCGTTTTGTTGTACCTAGTACATCTTGTGCGAATGTCTTTCTTTGTTTAAAGTTAGTGATACTGGTTGGATATCCCTTAGTCGCCTCAAACGACACCCGCGGGAAGAGTTAAGGTGGTGCAAATTCTAAACCGGCACCACTTACCTAGCTAATTAACTACAAATTTACGGTTTTAGGATTTTTTCCTTTACATGTGCTATAATAACTTGTTATTTGCACAAATTTAATGAATAATTTTATTCAATACGTTGTTAACATGAGTATATGGAATTAGATTTACGTGAATATATAATCTTTAAATTAGGATAATATGTCTGTTCAAGGCAGATGTTTGTGGAGTGACTGAAGGCGATCGGCTCAGCCAGTTAAAACGCCGAATTATCGAAACGCGTTTGCGCCGCGTATTTTAAGCTAAATTGTGTCACTACACCCGTCAACGGGAAGTACCCTATAGGTTTTGGTCTATGGCGAGAATCAAACGTATTTTTTTGTGAATAAACTACAAATTTACTGTTTTCTGATTTTTTCCTTTACCTACTTGTGCTTAAGGCCTTGCTTCTTGCCAAATTTCATAATTCTAGGTCTACGGGATTGGTACCCAACCCTAACCCTATGGGGTTTGTGTGCATGTGATTCCCTTGGAAATTTCAAAATATTCGGACATAAACGGCTGTAAGTTTTGAGTGCGTTGACTTATAAGTTTATTGCGGCTCCAAGAGGTTACGGATTTGAGTATTTGACGTTAATTTCAACTCGATACGTCCACGTATTCCTGAGAAAAGGGGATTGACAGACGGACAGACAGACAGTCGGACAACAAAGTGATCCTATAAGGGTTCCTTTTTTTCCTGATGTACGGAACCCTATTAACAAGACGTTAGAAATGGATTTCCATAATTTTATTTTTACTATTTGCTATTTGAAAACTAAGAATTTAAAAACAAATTAGAAATTACCCAGAGTGGGCTTACGCACGCAAGTTAGAAAAAACAAAAATTGACTATTTGGTTTTGTTGTGATCATTGAAGTGTAAGTTTTTTTCTTGATAGACCTTCGTTTGACCGCAATCTCACCTGACCTGATGGAAAGCGAAGAGACGACGGTGTTTCACGAAGGTCTAGAAGATACATATTCACTCTTGTCTTGAAGAGAACCAGGTTGTAATTGGCCGGAAAAACAAGCAGAAAGCGAGTATAATATAATATGTCTAGATAAAATAATAAAAACCATAGTCTACATACGTCATCTCGTATGTCCGGCAGTTGGTAATCAAGCTGTCACTGTCTCCTGCAGGCGGACATGGCCGAGGGAGCGGGATGGGAGGATCCGGGTTGACAGTGGAACGGATGCCTACTGGGGAGTGAGGTGAAGCTTGAGGAATACCTCGGCACTGGCGAGCTGGTGTATCCCTAAACGTGATATCGGACATCGGAACCCCTACAGTCAATTTGTCATTTAACGAGTTCATAATTGAATAAAAAGTCTGGAGTGCGTGAGGAACTATTTACTAAGGTTAGTAAATACAGGAAAACAACTCCAACTTAGCCGATAAAATGGCACACTTCGAGGTAAAACAGGTTTGTTTACATTGTGTTGGTTAGTATGGCACTTTTATCTTGATAGGTACCTACTTTAATTGATTTAGCAATAAAATGTCTCGCCTCGCAAAAAATATTCTGTATCATTATTAATTACATTCAGGTGGAAAGGAAAATCTTTGACCTTTGGGTTAGTAAACACTACAAAAATAATCACATTCATTCAATATTCACTAGCTGACTTGGATTAACATTAATCAAAAAATTACTTCAACCGAAAAAAAATTAAGTTAAGGGTCCGGCGACGGATGAATTTCCCATACAAACGTAATACCAAAACGATTTTTAATTTGAGCATATTTTCAGTATGGTCTGCTATTATTTGTATTAAAATAGTATTTATCTAGGTTCCTGCCACAATTTTTTTTTCAAAATACCTTTCTGAAATGAAATTAAACCTAATCGCATTTTTACATCAAAGAATGAATGTTGTCTTAGTAATTGTGTAGATAAGTATTTTGAAAAAATCTTATGGCAGGAACCTGTTTAAATACTATTTTAACACAAATAATAGCAAACCATAATGAAAACATTCTCAAATTGCAAATCATTTTGGTACTACGTTTGTATGGGAAATTCATCCGTCGCCGGACCCTTAAGTTATTTAAACTTTTTTTTCAAAAATCTTAAAACGACGACGACTACTGGTATTGATATGGATCAGTTGAGCTACCTGTAGATTATTTGCAACAGTCTGCAGTTAGCTCAATTGTTTCAATTGTAAATACTAATTATATTATAATTTTCTTTGTGAATAATGCCCTATTAAATAAAAAAACTTAAAAATTTTAACAATACTTTTTCTTCGACAGGAAGTTGCAATGTTCCTACTCCACAGTTCCACACGGTACTCGTACATGATACACATTCAAATAAACAAATAGAGATTATGAAGACATTATGAAATATGAAACACAGGGAAGAAAGATTCTGTCTGTCTGTTACCTTTTCACGCCTAAACGGCTGAACGGATCTCTATGAAATTTGGCATTTAAGTTAATTAATCTATAAAAATATACATTAATCCGTGTTTCCCTTGTTAATGTCATTACGCGTGAGCAGCTGGGCCAATTTCACTAATTCTTTTTTTTTGTGTTTTTGTTATTGTCAAAAGATTCTTATGAAAGAAAAAATGAAGAAAGTTGCGCGGAACATTAGAATCATAAATTTCCACGCGGGCGAAGTCGCGGGCCACAGCTAGTCAAGAATAGAAACTAGCTGAGAGCACATCGTACGAGTGGGACAAGTCTTGCAACTGAACTCTAGACCAGTTCTCGTCAACCGATTGATCTGTAATTTGGCATAGGTAGGTACCTATGTAAGTTCGATGACGATGCAAAGTTCGAGTGGCAGCGAGCTGGTGATGAGGATGAGACAGAAGGTGGCCACAGGAGCGCCTGAACGAAACGAACTACCGAACCCCGTCGAGTTTGTT
This sequence comes from Eupithecia subumbrata, assembly GCA_949316285.1. Classification (NCBI taxonomy): domain Eukaryota; kingdom Metazoa; phylum Arthropoda; class Insecta; order Lepidoptera; family Geometridae; genus Eupithecia; species Eupithecia subumbrata. The sequence goes on along the minus strand of OX438640.1, from coordinate 35,507,885 downwards.
GGGTTTCCAGCGCTTTGCTCCTAGATGACATAAAAGCTTGTTTAAAAAAAAACTTAGTGTAAATATTAAAAACTAGCACGCGGCTTCGCACGGGTTATTTTTATCCCATGGGAACTGATTTATGGGATAAAAAGCAGCCTATGTTTTATATTCCAGGGTGAGACTTACCTGTATGCAAAATTTCAGCCCGATTCGTTCAGTAGTTTTGGCGTGAAGAGGTAACAAACATCCATCCATCCAAACTTTCGCATTTATAATATTAGTGTGATGTGATGTATTTCGTTCCTGTTGAATTGTTTTAGTGCGCAACCCTTGCTTGTAACAGAGCACGGCACGCCCCCGCGGCCCCGTACCAACCGTACCTACATGACGGGTAACTTGGTACACCTACCTACTTGTACAAACGGCCCATTTATTTGCTGTTATTTAGCGATCTGGAGCTGGATTTCCCATTTTCACAATTTAGCCTCCTCCTAACCAACTTCAAAAAAGGAACAGGATTTGTGTTCGGTTGCCTTTGTTTTTTTTATTTTATGTCTGTTCTTTGATTTTTCCATCGTTTTCATTAGTTAGAAATTTAGAAAACCTTTGATATTACATGGAGAATGATCCCGAGGAGCTCCCGCACAGCTCCCATAGATACCCGAGCGATTAGTATTGCTCCCATTAAACTAAAAAAATAGGTTAGTTTGATAGTATCACTAGTAAGTTCTGCCCGCGCCGCGGCCGCCCGCGCCTGCCCGCGGCGCCTAAAACTGCTACTATTATGTTATTCCAGTTCAGGTCTTTATTTTTATTTTTTGAGTGCAAAATTTCAGCCCGATCCATTCCATTCAGTAGTGTTGGCGTTTTCTTCGGTCAAACATCTTCACAACAGCATAGGTATTTTATTCCTTTATAATATTAGTAGGGTTCAACATTAACCCTAGAAAGAAAACCGTTTTAATCTAGTGCAGAACCATGCTGACTCTACCCTAGATATAACCATACTTCGTTTCGACATGGGTGTTTAAGTTTTATGAATGTGATTGTATGAGAAATATTATATGTTATTGTGTAGAGACAAATATGTATAATATATATGAATAATAATAAAAATATGTATTTAATAAATATTTTTAATATGAAAATAGGTACCTAAAATAATCAAATGATTTTTGAATTTTATAATACAAAATTCAAATATTAAGGAATCTTTCCGCCAATCTTATAATTTACGTCAATTATGTTGTTTTATTATCACTTAAAAAACTTTTATTATTATATTAGAAAAACCCATATTTATAAGAGCCAAAAATCTCACACTAAAGAAACATACGACGTATGATAGGTAAATATTGATGAAAGTATTTTACTTACCTGAGCGAAACAGGTGTTTTATGTAAGCTACGAGTTCGAAAAAGTTGGCAATAACGACCAAAGCAGTAATGCGAAATTTAAAAGATATACAGGGATTTTCCAAAATGGTGTACGTCAATACGACCTAAGTTATCTTTTTAGGGTTAATAACTTTAAAGTTGAAAATGTTAAAGTACAAAAATATCGAAGCTAAGTTTTAAAAAAAGAAAAAGAAATTGTGCCTAGGCTATTTAATATATTTTACATTTATAGGTAGGTAGTATCTTTTGCTTTTTTATAATTTGATTGTTTTGAAAAAAAATATTTGATAAATATATAGTGCGATTAGAAAATACCACGCAAAACTTAAAATAGCAGTGAAAATATTCTTTAAATTTCTTATTATTTACACAGCTTTTTTAAGTTTTGCGTGGTATTTTCTAATCGCACTATATATTTATCAAATAAAAAACCCCTTAATTATTCTCTTCCAGAGGGATTAGAAGGCTGAAGCTACTTTCCTTTACAATAGAAAATAATCATCAAATCAAATAGTTTCTACTTTCTACTGCTTTTCAAAGTTATTTATTTATTTATTTATTCTTTATAGGTAAATCACAGCGTAGTTGATACATATATAGTAATACATATTGATTTTACAAATGAGCCAAAAAAGATTTACACCTAATAGGTAAATATCGAGTTCAGGTAAGATTGAAGTGCTTTACACAAAACTTTAGGTAGGTACAGAGATACTCTTATCTGTTATTACGTTATCTGATCTAGAACTTTTGTCCGAGCTAATTTTATGATAAAACTTACCGTTTTGCTGAAAACGCGAAAAACCCGTTACCACCCCGACTAATTTTTTTTCCAGGTTGGATCGATGAGTTCTTTTCACATTGCATTTATATTGTTGTTTTGAACAATCCTATCAATTTTCAGCTGGCTGCGAATTTTTATAACCTCGGATGTCTAAACTGACCGGAATAAAACATAGATTTTATTAACTAGGTTTATAGAAAACACTCGAACCCGGAACAAATTTCTGCATTTATCAGCAAACATTGAAATAGTATTTTTCTTTCACCAAGACTTTTTATTTAAATATTAATTATATAATTGTAAGTATCTTAAGTTTTTATTGGTGGTTTAGTGAAATGTCTTAAACATTTTCTTTTTAATTATTGTATCAAACTAAAACTACACAATCTGGAGGGCGATTACGGTGTGGTAAGGCATGGCATTACGGCTCAAACGTTAGCAGTTGAAACGTCAGGGTGCGCGCTCACAGGCCGACATCGGACAATCGGCACTAGCTCAATCAATGGGTTGACATAAAAAATCCGTACCGCACGGAGCGGACTTTCGGCAATGCCGGCGAGGATTCTTGGAGGTAACTTTTCCGTTTAATGAGAATGACGTCATTCGGATTGCCGATCAGTGGACGCACTTGTCAGCGGATTGTCCGATGTCGGCATGTGAACGCGCACCCTAACGGTTCAACTGCTAACGTTTGAGCCGTAATGCCGTGCCTTACCACACCGTGGTCGCTCTCCTGCGTGCTGTCCTGGAGCAACCAAACCTGGTTAGGACAGAGTTAGGTAGGTAGGTGGGCACTCATACACAAACTAATAGGTCTGGTAGCTGTAAATAACACCGTCATAGTACCCACTATACGGCATGAGCCATATTGAACCAGCTATCAATGACACCAACCACACGGAGGCTCGTCCGCGGGCGCCGGCGCGGCGCGGCGCCGTCCGCGGCGACTACCTACAGCTGAACCTAAAGACCAACTGAACTGTCTGAAATAAACACAATTAAACAAACACAGTCATGTACATAACACTGACACAGAATGAAACACCATTGCACCAATTTCAGTAATTCAGTAATTCAGCATTATGAACAGAGAAGCAGCAGACAGGTAAGTAGTGAGGTGCTGTACTCGTATTAGAACACGGTAATGTACGGTACGATGCTGACTACTCGGCTAGTCTCGCTGTGAAACAGGAAAACATACAAATAAGATGTTTCGGTTAGTCACAAGGGTGAGGATCTAAACACATAAGAGTTGGGGCGAAGGGGGTGGGGGGTAACAGATGAAAGACGCAGACAAAGGGTAAGGAACACATAAAAGGGTAAGTTCTTTTGAAGCTTATTTTGCGTGATCGCCAAAATTTTGCTCAATTATCATGTGATTTGCGATTTCGCGCCTTGTTCAGATTTTTTTAAAGCCCTAATCGTATGCCTAACGTGTCTTTGACGTTTTGCGTGAAAGCGTAAATGATTTTCCTAAGTTCGTTCCACACATCGAGCGAGTCGGGTGTATGGTCGGAACCGATTTTAACTAAACCTAATATAAAGCACAGAAGACGAGACAAAACAAATAGTAAAATAAGGTTTGTGGCTGCGGCCAATCGCGGTCGGAACGAGTCGCGCGGGGCGCGGGGCGCGGTAGCTGGTCGCGAGCGGATCGTCGCAGCCACACGAAACATTCAAGACAAACATACAGATGTTACATACACATAAAGATTGAAACGAATACACAAAGGATTGAAAGAAAAGATAAAAAGCTCGGACGCCCGCCGTTAGCCGTCGGCAGGCGCGGCGGGCGCCCGCGGAGCCGACACGTAAATGCAGGAGTCGCAACAGAAGGCAAGAGGTGAACAGATACTGAGCGCTGAGGGCGAGGGCGGGCTGTCTCACACTTACCATGGTGTAAAGGAATTCCAGAACTCGCTAGGAGTGGCGGACACACGGCGGCACAGGGACACAGAAAGACAGGACAGATTACTACACAATTACCTACTTCCCCCAGTGCAACCCCCTGCGGACGATTGCACTCGTCTAATTTGGTTACGTTGCGTTTAACACTTGTTTCGATCTCATTAATCTGCAAAATGCAACTCCCCGACAAAGCGTTTGCATTAGAACACAACCGCACCGTGTCTACTTTACATTACAGTTACTTTGTGAACGAAATCCGAATTCATAGGTAGCACCAAACACTTGTATATACTTGAAAATACGAATAAACAGAACATGCTGGACGGAGCATGCACGTGGCAGCGCGGGCGCGTCGCGGGGGCGGCAGACAGCACAGTACGGTGCGGTACAGTACAGTACAGTACAGTACAATACATACAGTACGGTACAGTACAGAGCGGGCTGATGGAACAAATGCCGGAACGCAATATAACCACTCTAGACTCTTCAACTCAAACAAAATAGTGAAGCGGCTCGTGTTTTAATGCAAACAAACTTTTAGAGGCGCTTTTGCATATTAAGCGAGGTGGGTTGTCTACTTTAGAGTTATTCAGTTTTGCTTTGTCTTGTTTATCAAAGAGATTGAAAGTTTAATACGCTCACGGTAGGTAGCAAACAAAACTAACATTTGAATACAAACTCATATCATGAAAGACGCATTCGATATTGTTCCAATTGAAAGGCAACAGTAATAAGTAAGTACTGAGTGAGTGTTGAAGAAAATGTGGTCGGTTTGCAGTCGGCGCGGAGCTACGCTACGAGACAGGCGGGCGGCGCGGTTTGTCTCTCATGATGTGAGCTGGGGCACAACACGGCCTGTGGCTTGTCTCTCATGATGTGAGCTGGGGCACAACACGGCCTGTGGTTTGTCTCTCATGATGTGAGCTGGGGCACAACACGGCCTGTGGCTTGTCTCTCATGATGTGAGCTGGGGCACAACACGGCCTGTGGTTTGTCTCTCATGATGTGAGCTGGGGCACAACACGGCCTGCGGTTTGTCTCTCATGATGTGAGCTGGGGCACAACACGGCCTGTGGTTTGTCTCTCATGATGTGAGCTGGGGCACAACACGGCCTGTCAGAATACTTTATCAATGAGAAGACAAACAAAACTGGTCGAAAACTATTGAGCACTTTTTGAATTTTGTTATTTTGAGACGCATTTTTTTATTAGACATACAGGGTAGGGTTAGACACACACAAGGGATAACATTAGACAATACACAACACATCGGATCTGGTGTGAAAAATAATAATACGATAAATAATATGTAACACAAATTAAATTATATAACATTAACCACCATGCAAGGTTTGCAAACCAAAAAAAACATTACAAATAGATATAAATGTACACCAAACTTCAGAAAACAGAGGAAAATCAAAACACTTCCAACGCATGGTAAAATAATGATTCGCTAGTAAGTTAGTAGCCGATCAAAGAAATCAAAATAACCACACCAAATCCAGGGACGGGTCGGGAAGATGAGAAGGAGGGGTCGGGTGCTACTCCTACTGACAGGCGTTACATGAAATACAACTTCTTCTCTCAACATGAGGTAGGTACACTGTCAATCGACGAAACCTCGGAATCTAAAATCATCGTAAAGTGCACTCGGTTATCATCATGAACATGAGCTACTGGATCAATTCCTGTTCCCTTACAAAAGACATCCAGCATTTCGTTACTAATTTCGGTCCAACACTTCGCATTACTTTTTCTATCTACTTTAATGTTGTTTTTTAAATACTAAAGTTAAAAATAACGGGATATTTACCGGGTTATTTAAAGGAAAAAGTTTTATCCGTGATTATGGCGCGAAACAGTACCAAAATATTAGAAAGCTCAAAACTCAAATCATAGTAAATATCCCGCTGTAAATGACTTTCGTTTTAATAACCATGATGGTTAAAAAAAATTTTAGAACTGTTAACTCGATTAAGTGTAAATTGATCTGATGACTCCATAGCATAGTGCCGCGCTATAGATTTTAATTAGGTATGTTTCAAACCTCATACATTGGATAATAAATGATTTTCTTTAATATTCGCATGGATGTCTTTTATTTGGAAACTGGTTTTCAGTGTATAGTCATCGAAGTGGACATGATGACTTGAGAATGTACGCTAGTGTGAGTTGTGTCGGCACGAAGGTTCCGTCACTCACCTCTCGGAGTACTCGTCCATGTGCGCGTAGCTCTGCACGGAGTTCTCCTCGATGAGGAACTTGACGCGCTGGTAGAAGGAGGCGGTGACGGAGGGCGGCTGCTTGCGCAGCAGCACCTCCACGGGGTCGTTGGAGGCGAGGCACATGATGTGCTCCGCGCACTCCGGCCGGCTGCAGCACTCCGAGTCCGAGCAGTCCGTCATACCGTCTGAGGAACGGAGGAGGCATGTCACCGCGAACCAAGAGTTACGTACACCACTTGCAGCTAACCTCATCCAATCAATATACAACACCGTCCGTGCTGAGAAACCACCTAGATCGTTACACAAAATAAAAGCTCGATTATAATTTTAGTGATCCGGGGAATCGGGACAGAGCGAGAACGTTAACCTGGTGTAATGATGGAGGAGAATGCCTTTCTCTGTGAAGTGTCGCGTCAGGTCAGTAGACACATACCTTCGTCGTTGTCCTCGTTGTCGTTGCAGACCTGCTCGAGCGCCACGGAGCAGTCCGCGCCGGCCCAGCCCGCGGCGCACGCGCACGCGTACACGCCCTCCTCCAGCAGACACTGCCCGTGCCGCGAGCACGCTGCGCCGCACCCCGCTGCACAACACACGCATGACATTAGGAACTGGTGACCACCACCACATTCCCCTGCCTGACTGCACTCCTCTGTGGTGCAGTAGGCACACAGTGAGTGCATCGGCAACATGTTCCTAGTAGTTGCTGATTACATGATTACACTCAGCAACTACTAGACACCAGCAGAGACAACACACTCATTCAGTGAAATGATACATTCGCGACCTGTCCATGTGGCTGCTCACTACTCCCTTATAGTCCTGTAGCCGCACCGCAATAGGTACCTAACATGCTTCATCCACATGTTTCTACTATCTACTGGTACTTTGGTATACTGTTTCTGCTTTCAGCTGGCAAAACCCACCTTGAGAATTTAATACGTAGGTAGGAGCGAGTGGACTCACGTATGGTGCAGTGTCGTCCGTTCCAGCCTTGCGTGCAGACGCAGGTCCCGTTCTTGCACTGGCCGTGGTCCGTGCAGCGCGCGTCGCAGGGCCGCTGGTCGCAGCGCGCGCCCGCCCACCCCTCCGCGCAGCGACACACGCCCTCTGCGCACACGCCGTGCGCGCCGCAATCCAGAGAACACACCACTGTCACCAATTAATTACACTTTATTTAATTCATGTTTCTTCATAAACAATTTGTTTTAAAACCTATTATAAAGAACTTTTTAGCCATCTTTAGTGACGGTTTTATATTAATTTTGGTAAGGTTTTGTATAATAGCGAAGTAGTAAAACTTTTTTTGCGTGTGGAGCGAGCCTCGAGAACTCAGTTGTTAAAAAGTCTTAAAAATTTTTAAAGAGTTTTTAACGACTCTTGGAAAATTTGTGAGAGAAAAGACTATACAGAAACGGTGAGCAGAACGAGCCTCGACATTTTTTACGTTTTTTCAGCAGCAATTGGGATATTTTGAGACAAGAGGGAGAAAATACGATAAAAAACGACGAGTGGAGCGAGCCTCGAAAATTTAAAACATTTGTTAGTGACGACTGGGAAATTTGTGAGACCCAAGTAAGAAAAAATATATAAAAGCGGCAGGAGGAGCGAGCCTCAAATATTTTTAAGAATAAGCGATGATTGAGAAATTAGCGAAAGAAACACCATAAAAAAGGCGAGCGAAGCGAGCCTCGAAATTTCCAGATTTTTCAGCGACGATTGGTTGTAATTTGTGAAAAAAAAACGACCAAAAATAGCGAGCGAAGAGAGCCTTGAAAATTTTAAAGTCTTAGTGATGCTTGGGAAATTCGTGAAACAAAGGACTATATAAAATAGGCAAGTGGAGCGAGACTCGAAATTTTCTCGAAATTTTTAGGTAAGATGATATAATAAGATAATGGTTGCGTTCATAACATTGGAGTAGATTATTGAAATGGAAAAATATAAACGAGTTGTACAAAAAACACAAAACCATAATAGAAGTTGAAAAGGAAACTGTGAAAGCCAAAATCAGACAAGGAGTAAGACAAGGGTGTTCACTTTCACCCTGCTTATTCAATATCACCCTCCTTATTCAATATTTTCAAAGAAGTAGCTATGAAGAAAATATCTGAAACTTCAAATAGGGGTGATAAAGCGGCTATTGAGGAAACACAAGAGGACCTTCAGGATTTAATTTCAATCATGGATAACATTTTCAGGCGCGACGCGAATCGCAATCACCCTGATGAAGTCCCTCGTTAAGGGATGTAACGTCGGTGTTCTTCCAACACAAACTAGGTTCATAGTTAACCCGCTTACATTCATGATATCATTTTCATTAAAAATAAACATAATAAACCAAAATAATAATAACTTCTAAGCCCAAAATAACACCAGCACAAACAATCACAATAGACAATACTTGAATTCAAAATGTAGATAGTTTTTAATATTTAAGTAGTATTATACCATTTGTAACAAGTGACTCAAAATGCACGCCTATAATTATGCCATAAGACCAGAATAGCTATGGCAAAACCGACATTTCAAATCACAAAAACATTTATATCGAAAATATCTAAAAATTAAGAACATTTTATATAATAAATATTTGTTTGGACCATAGGCCTCTATAGATGCGAAACATGGACCGCGACACAGTGGCATAGAGAGAAGATTGAGGCGATTGAAATGTGGCGCTAGAGGAGGATGGAAAGGATTAGCTGGACGGAGAAGGTTACTAATGAGCAGGTATTGAAAAGAGTTGAGGTTTTTGATGAACACAATTCAAAACAGAAAAAGGAAAATGATTGGATATCATACGAAATGACAACTTCATAAGTAACATCATAGAAGGAAAAGTAAAAGGAAGAGGAGGAAGCAAACGGAAGACCAAGAAATGGCTATATGAGTCAGATCAAGGAGAAAGTCGTTGTCATGTCGTATGAAGAAATATTGCATTGAAGAGAGAAAAGTGCAGCAAATTGCACCGACAAGAGCTAGGTATTTAAATTTATAATAATAAGTAAGATTTTGCGTAATGTATTAATAAAACAGTTTTTTTATTGTACCATGAAGCATCAATTAAATGTCTATGTCTACGAAGGACTTCCTGATTTTAAGAACAACGCTTTTGGGGAGCCTCTTGCAATCAATTGAGAGGTATCAAGTGCAACAAAATAACAGCAGAATGAAAGAACACTGGAATGTCCTCCTTTCACGGCGGCGCGTCCCTCGGAGCTCGTTCACTTCAAGGTTGAACAAATACGTGCCGCGATCCTTATCACTCGTGTATCACGACGCGAGACAGTGTTCCACTCATTCTTTAGGAATTTGGGGCTTTATATTTTCTCGTCTTGTAATATACTATGTTTTTTGATTGTATCTGTCGTAAACCTATGGACTTCTATTGTCTGAAATAAAATATTTTTATTTTATTTTTTTATTTTATAAAGTTGTAGATATATCTTGCTCTGCAACGGATTAACCGAAATGCAAACGGTTGAAATTAATTACCATGTAGTTTTAGGGACGTAGAATACGATCTTACAGAGCTTGTAGGGAGTTCCTTCAGTAACAAAGCTCGCTGTTATAATTACAACATGTGTCTTGTGAAGGTAGTATGTACCTTGTGAGCAGTCGTCGCCAGTGTAGAGCGGATCGCAGACGCAGCGGCCCGCGTCCAGGTCGTAGACGCCACGCTGCGAGCACGCCGGCAGGCAGCGCTGCACGCGCGCGTCCCGTTCCGCGCACGCCGCTCCGCGCCAGCCCGCGCGACACACACAGCGCCCACGCACGCACGCGCCATGCCCGCCGCACGTCGGGTCCAGGCAGTCCTCTGTAATCGAAGTCACAAGGTCAGTCTCACACAGTCTCACAGGTCGAGGCAGGTTTTGACGAGTAGCATACCTTCATCGCACTTGTCGCCCTTCCAGCCGGGTTTGCAGCTGCACTCGCCGGCGAGGCAGACGCCGCGCCCCGAGCAGTCGGCGGGCTCGCAGTCATGCGCTGGCACGTCACACTCGGCGCCCTTCCAGCCCTCGGCGCAGTGGCAGCGCCCGCCGCCGTACTCGCCGTGCCCCGAGCATAGCACCGGACACACGCCTGCGAACGGAACATCATTAAACTCGCTCATCGCTTGGACCAGCTAAAGTGATACTTGGTTCCTTTCCACTTTACGTACTTTTTGAGCAATCGTGACCTTCGAAGCCATCCATACATTCGCATTTTCCTAAGTAGCAAGAGCCGTGGTTGGAGCAGTCATCGGGGCAGGAGTTGGTGATGCCCTCGGCCTCGGAGACGAGCATCTCTACAGGGTGCGGCTGCAGCTCGTCGTTGTAGACGGAGATGAACCAGCGGCCCGTGTCCAGGTACTGCAGGATGGTAACGTTGACGCGCATGTCGGTGGACCGCTTGCTGACGGTACGGTTGAACCCAGGGAAGGGGCCCGAGGTGGTCAGCAGCTCGCTCCAGTCCACGAAGGTGTTCTCGGTGGAGAGCGGCGGCGCGCTCCGGCGCTTCCTCAGCCGGTGCTCGACGCGGCCGCCGCGGATGAACTCCACGAAGTCATACTGCGTGACGCTGGGCGCGACGTTCCGGCGCCCGTAGACGGCGAAGTTAGCGCCCCACGGCACTGTGAGGTTGAGGCTGACGTAAGCGGGCTGCTTGTTCCTGAACTCGGAGCTCCAGAACTGGTAGGCGGGGATGGTGGCGTGGTGCAGCTCGTCGAACTCGTGCGTCTCCATGGCGGGCGACCAGGGCGCCTGCTGCTGCTGCTGCGCCTGCTGCGGCCCCGCGCCCCCGCCCGCGCCCCCGCCCGCGCCCCCGCCCGCGCCCGCCGCCTCGCCCGCCGCCGTCGCCGTCGTCGTCCAGCCGCCGACTGATGATGTTGATATTGATTCTGTAAATAAAGCAAGCAACTCTATCAGCTCCACCTACACCGCTTCAAGAGTGCTCAAGTCTCGTATAAGGCCAGGTGAGGAACCAACCGTCTGATGGTGATGATGTTGATAGATCCCTGATTCCTTGTGCGTGCGTCACCGCTTTTACGTCTTGAACGAGTATGCAATTTGAATTGTCTATATTACTTTTAATTGACGATAGAGCTGAAACAAAGAAAATGTAACATTAATGTCGTGCCACAACGCAAGTGAAACATCGTACAGTGACAATAGTTTTAATTCGATAGGTTCAGGGAAAAAAATCTCAAAATCTTTCATCATTTCATTCTGACCATGGAAAAAGTTTGTTAAAATGGGTGTTATCGAATGCTCCATCGATAATGGTAGAGGCATTAGAGGTGCGACGTGCGGACCGTCCGTCTCGCGTGCGGCTGCGGCTGCGACGGAGCGCCGCGCCGCCGCCCGCACGCGCAGCGTCCCCCCTGAGTCCCAGCGTTGGGATGTGAGCTCCCTTGTCTCCTCGGTTCGCGGCTGGCGCGCCGGAGTTGGTCACGGGGCCGCGTTCCCTTCACTAATTGGATATTTTTTACGGTCAGCAGTAGCAGCCGCCCCGCCCGGATCATGGTTTTAAAATGAATCTCTTTAAAATCAAAATAAATCTTTGTTAAATCACGAAATTTCCTAAAACCTAATGGTAGAATTTTACCGTCTAGCCTTTTTGAATCCAAAGCCAATTTTATTTCAAAGAATGTTGTTGAGTTTTATAAATTAGTGTTGCTTTAGCTGTGTGTGTGTAATAAAGCGCCACTCGACTCGTGCCCGTTTGCGAGAGCGCTGCACCGCGGCGCGTGCAGCGCCATCGGTTCACTAATTCAAAACAAATAAAAAATGCAAAGGAGCAAGCAGACGTGGCTGTTATTGTAATGTAAAGGAGGATTTATTGTGTTCATTTATTAGTTCGCCGCTCGCACTCGCAGTGAGGCAGGAGCGGGATTTGTTTCGATGGGGATGCCTAGTTTATTTATTCCGGAGCGTACGCCGCCGCCGCGTCGCCGCCGCGCCGCCGCCGCCGGTGCGCGGCGACTGTGATCTGTGGATGCGTCCTGCGGCGCGGCGCGGAAGCACGGCTCATGCGACGCGCGGCGGCCGGCCCCGTGCATCACTTCGACGCTAGCTAATCGACATTGCAACGATTCACCCCGAATAATAATGTGTGTCGTATCTAGGTGCCCACTAATTTGTCCAAGGATACAGTATTCCAATCGTGAACGATATCGTCGCTGAGCGCTGAGTGTCCGACTCTGAGAGGTTTATAACTAGGTAGTGCTAGTCCTACGTACGGATATATCGACTGTGTATACTATATAGGGTTCGTAATGGATTAAACTGAACTCCGTCTTTTGTCTTCTTTCTCTGCTAGTTATGAGTAGCGCCCTAGTTCCAAGTGAGTGGGATTGAATATTCACTGGAACACGATCTTACGACTGTAAATGTGAGTTTCAAGTTTTAATTATTTATTGCGTAAATGTTGTTACATAGATTTGACAAACTATGAATATACTTCTTCAGAAATAGATAATTCTGATCTCGTAGATTTATCGTAAACCAATAAACAAACACTTAACGGGTCATTTCCTCCAATGGCTGTGCTCAGAGATTTGGTCAATAAAACAAGCGCGCGGCGCGTGCGAGCCGTTGCGTTCCCTTGCTGCACGCGGACGCGTGGATGGAATGCACGCCTGGTATCTCTCCTCGCCCCGACTGCGGCGGCGGCGCGGCGGCGCGGCGGCGGCGCGGTGGCGGCGCGGCGGCGGCGCGGCGGCCGGGGCCCCTCGCTAGATGCCGGCTCGGAACTACAGCTCAGGAAGAATATCGTATGACACTACCTACGAGTCCATTTTCATACCAATTAGGTATTGACTTAGGTATTTAGAGTTAATTTTGTTTTTTATTGGTAGGTATACGTTGTCAGTTGGCTGTACACCGAGTGCTGTGTCGGGAGCGTCGCGCAGTCCGCATGAGATGACTGAGCGAGGGGGTGCGGGGTGTGCGGGGTGCGGGGGGGGGTGCTCGGGGTGCGATGACAATGACCTTTATCGGCTAAGTATCCATCCACCGATAAGTAGGTGATTTATATTCAGTGTGGAAGTGCATCAGTTTAAGATTGCAGGGATGATGAACATTTGTTTTATGTTAGTTTTATTCATAAGTTTAAAGTTGTCCGTGTTTCAGACCATTATCATTTTTTGCATTGAATTTGTTACAATAGATTTATTGACTGTGATTTTGTATTGAAGCTAATGGAATGATGGCGCACAGTCGTAGGTAGGTCAGGTATATAATAACAAAACAAAAATACATTGAAACAATTTATTATTGCGACGAGTGTATAACTGCAATGTTTTTCGGATAAACGTCCCCAGATGACGTAATTTCCGCACAAAAATGAAATATGACAATGGACAATGACTGTGGTAAATCTACCCTCCGCACCCCGCAGCCCGCACCCCCGCGCGGGCCTCGGGCGGCCCCGCGCGGGGGTGCGGGGTGCTCCGCTGATGTTGTGTGCAGATCTGCAGATGGACGATGTTTGCTATCTCAACTATTTTTCGAGTTAATACAATTTATTGTAATACGATTCAGCATAGATTGCATCGTTGTGAGGGAGTCTCGCGGGACCGGGGACCGGGGACCGGGACTCGGGACTCGGGACTCGGAGGGCGCTAGGCAGTCAGTAGACACGTGATAAATCTTGGTGTATTCGCGGCAGCGGCGGCGCACAGTGCCCCGAATCTAAAAAGCGGACATACTTAGGATTTTTATTTCGAATTTCGTTTCTCTGCTTTCGCCATTCGATATCTATCAAAACTTTTGTTCTATTATACTTTTGGCTAGACCTTATAAGTAGTCCAGGCTATGTTATATTATGGAAGGCAACCTTATAAGTTGAATAGGTACCCGTGTTTCACCTTGTTTCGAATGCTTTGCTGATTTTTTTATGATTTGTTAGTGGTATTATTTGGCTTCGACTAGTCATAAATAGATGGATGCCAAATAGTGCCCTTTTGACGCAGATAAAACGCACAGAAAGAAATGTTGCTCCAAGACAAATATAGAAAATTACGTTTGTACTGAAAATTGTTTTTTTTTTTCTCATAAATCATAATACGCTAATACCTTAAAAATTCACAATATGACATGCATGTTTCTTCAAGAATATGATGCGGCACTATGCCGCTGTTACACTAATCCCATATAATATTAAGTCTTAGACGGTGAAACGTTTAACGCGCCTTCTATAGCTGTTTTATAACTGGCTCTCGTTCAGTAAGATCAGTTATTTGCTATTTACTCCGAAACTATAAGTCTTGGCTAGTAAAGTTAAACACGTTTTTAAGATAAAACTATCGAATAGAAGAATAAAATTTATCAAAATACGCTTACAGCCCAAAATATTTTTTTTCGCTTTATGCGACATAATTCAAAGTGGTACAATTTGTCACCCATATGTTTATGATTGCCAAATAATACCACAAACAAACCATAAAAAATTCAAATCGAAACAAGGTGAAACACGGGTACTTATTCAACTTTTAAGGTTGCCTCCCAAACAAAAAAGTAGTTTTTTGCCTTTAACTCCTGGACTATAATAAAGCTCAAAAGTATAATAGAAAAAAATGTTTCTTAGTTTTGATAGTTCTCGAATGGCGAAATCAGAAGAATGAAATTCGAAGAAAAAATCCTATGTCTGCTTTTTAGCGATTTGCGAGCACTGTGCGGCGCGGCGCGGCGCGGCGCGGCGGGGCGGGGCGGGGCGCGGCGCGGCGCGGGCGTGCTTGCGCCTAGCTGGTGACGAGCTCACGAGCTGCGTTCCCTCGAGACGAGTGTACGTTGCAGGCGAGCGAGGCGGCGACAGGACGATCGTCTTTACATTTATAAAGCACTTCTAATTAAAAATTGTTATCATTTATCCCTTTTAACGTTTTTAATCTAGTGTTTAGGGTTCTGTACCTCACAAATAAAAAGGAACCGTAAAGTTTTATTTTTAACAGATTGCCTACATGTGCTATTAATGCGATCGGTAAAAGAATATACCTAATTTTTGTTTATTTTTTATGATGATCATCAACATTTTTTCTTCTGTAGTGATGGGTTTCATTTGAGAAGCTTTATTTGTGTGAGTGAGTGAACGAACATTATTTACTTATGAATTGATTTAGGATGCTTTCATTGGCATTACCTTCCCAGAATGTGTACAATAATACAATAATAACAGATGCAGCGAGCGTACAATCCACTTGTAACGTGGCGAGGCCCAGCGCTGGGAGAGCTTTAATAAAACATTTGGGGTGCTTGATTTCAATCACATTAAAAAGTAGCCGGTTTAGTTGCTGCATTGATCCCGCTCCGCCATGCACGACATGCACGACAAGCACGACATGCACGACGCACGTAATGAAGGGTGCAACAGATGGTTCATATTTTTTCATTAGGATAGTGAAACTGCGCCGCCAGGAGATTTATGTCGGATTATAGAGTAGGTACGAACCGCTTTTTATCCGGAACATATCCGGAACATATCCGGCACGCCGCGCGCGCGACGCGACGGAGGCGTGAGCGCGACGCGACCGATCGCGTTCCGAAAGAGGACCCTTTCGTTACTAAACTGATTCGTGTTCATAGGTACCTAGCGTTTTATCGATGATTATTTTATCCGATGGAAATCTTAATGCGGTCATTTAAAGTCAAATGTGTCGTTCGGTTAGAAACGTATTCGAAGTGGAGTCGGGCTCGGGCAGTAACGGGCATCTAAACGAACCGAGATCCGATGAGATAAGCCTCATTGAGTCGAGACATCTTACATTGCGGCCGTTCATTAAATCGCTGGAAGCATTCCTTGGATTTATTTAACTGTTATTTTATAACTGGGTGTATCTAATGTGGATTAAGTACCTTCACATTGTATTAGAAGAGGAAGACAAACTTCACATTGTATTAGAAGAGGAAGTACCTTCACATTGTATTAGAAGAGGAAGACAAACTTCACAGCTCCACACTAATAATAGCTCGACTGTTGAAAGGTATCAGGACACGAGCGCAAGAGATATTTGCACGCATGTGCAAAGGTCGTTTGCGGAAAAAATCTCACTTCCACACTTAAAATCACGCTTGGAAACATGGTAGCCCGTAGGTGTGCTCGTTGTACCTACCTGCCATACCTGTTAAAATTTCACTTTTTAAAGCCTTCTGTCAGTGCTTCTACACGAGCAGCCTATAAATAAATAAATAAATAAATAAATAATGGGACACGCAAAAGTCTCTAAACGCTCTGCGGTTGTGGTTCAATATAACAATATTTATTCTTTTTGCCATTGTGACATACGTTATCATGGTTTACTAAAGTAGTTTTCTGACGGAATATTTCTTTCTATGTCTTCATCCATGTGAGTCCATGTGTTCTCATATCCTTTAAATGTGTCTTCTCAATTCTAATGAATATGAGAACACATGGACTCACATGGATGAAGACATAGAAAAGAAATAATCCGTCAAAAAACTACTTTAGTAAACCATGATAAGGTATGTCACAATGGCAAAGTAGTCACGCAAACAGTACTAGGAAAAAAAGACATTTACTCAGAAAAATCTCATACGAAGCAGCGGCATAAACGAGTTCTTTAAAATACGATGCATGTTATTGACGCAATAAAAGGGTGTTTTTCAGCGAAACGGCTACGTGGTTAACAAGCAGCCACTGTGGTTGCAATACAGCAGCGCCTCTGGTAGAGCACTGTGGTTGCAGTACAGCAGCGCCTCTGGTAGAGCACTGTGGTTGCAGTACAGCAGCGCCTCTGGTAGAGCACTGTGGTTGCAGTACAGCAGCGCCTCTGGTAGAGCACTGTGGTTGCAGTACAGCAGCGCCTCTGGTAGAGCACTGTGGTTGCAGTACAGCAGCGCCTCTGGTAGAGCACTGTGGTTGCAGTACAGCAGCGCCTCTGGTAGAGCACTGTGGTTGCAATACAGCAGCGCCTCTGGTAGAGCACTGTGGTTGCAGTACAGCAGCGCCTCTGGTAGAGCACTGTGGTTGCAGTACAGCAGCGCCTCTGGTAGAGCACCGTGGTTGCAGTACAGCAGCGCCTCTGGTAGAGCACCGTGGTTGCAGTACAGCAGCGCCTCTGGTAGAGCACTGTGGTTGCAGTACAGCAGCGCCTCTGGTAGAGCACTGTGGTTGCAGTACAGCAGCGCCTCTGGTAGAGCACTGTGGTTGCAGTACAGCAGCGCCTCTGGTAGAGCACTGTGGTTGCAGTACAGCAGCGCCTCTGGTAGAGCACTGTGGTTGCAGTACAGCAGCGCCTCTGGTAGAGCACTGTGGTTGCAGTACAGCAGCGCCTCTGGTAGAGCACTGTGGTTGCAGTACAGCAGCGCCTCTGGTAGAGCACTGTGGTTGCAGTACAGCAGCGCCTCTGGTAGAGCACTGTGGTTGCAGTACAGCAGCGCCTCTGGTAGAGCACTGTGGTTGCAGTACAGCAGCGCCTCTGGTAGAGCACTGTGGTTGCAGTACAGCAGCGCCTCTGGTAGAGCACTGAGATCAGGACGACTACATACATCCTTATAATACTATTAGAAGTATAGCGACATCAAGTGTGACATGTGTAGTGTACCACTACTACACTACCGACACCGACCTGCGCTGGAATTAATACTGATTCCGCTTTTACAGGAATGAACGCCGAGTGTGTGTGTGTGTGTGTGTGTGTGTGTGTGTGTGTGTGCCTGACAAGGGGCTGTGAGAGCTCGGAGCCGCGCAGACTGAATATTACAGTTGTAAAGGTGTCCCCAACTGGTACTCGGCTGTGGTGCTCTTTTTCCTCTATTTTTCCATTCACAGAACATTCTGGATTAAATATCTTGATAAGTACCAGACCTGTGCCTATCTATACCATGGCTATGTGGGTTAACTCATATTAATTTTCTTTTGCTCCTGTTTAGGTCGGCCCTTGGAAGTTATTATTAATTAGTCAACCTTACCTCCGAAATTAACGTATGTATGCTTAATTTCATACTGCTATATCTGAACTAGCCGATTCGACCAAATTAGTAGCTAACGACCGATAAGTAGGTACTCTACTATTTGTGAGCAACTGTCCGCTGCTCTCGGATGACGTGAGCATGAGCTGACCTGCGACACCAGCTCCGATAAACGACCCGATACTGACCGCGGAAACAACTCGCCAGATAACAGACTCACTCCGACACCCCGCGACCACCTGCACCTGCACCTGCACCTGCACCTGCACCTGCACCTGCACCTGCACCTGCACCTGCACCTGCACCTGCACCTGCACCTGCACCTGCACCGCACCGCTACGGACGCAACAACGTGGACAGTTCACAATCTCGCTAGCATCGCGCTCGCCTCGCAGCGACCTCTCGCGCAAGCCGCCCGCTTGCCGCCCGCTTGCCGCCCGCTTGCCGCCCGCTGAACCACGCAGAACCAACATCAATTACTTACATTTACGAATCCCTCAGTTTAAATGGAGAAGAAAATTATTCAGTCAAACATGTTAGAGGAGCTGAATGTAAGTCTGTATCGGAGATTGTCTACGAACGAATTATACTGTAATGGCGCATTTGCCGAAAATGGAAAATAATTAAGAATTAAGGTAAACCAATACAAGAACTTAATATTGTTCAAACATAGGAATCAAGTCGAGAACAATGAGCGGTGAGGCGCGGTGCGGCGCGGTGCGGCGCGGTGCGGCGCGGTGCGGCGCGGTGCGGCGCGGTGCGGCGCGGTGCGGCGCGGTGCGGTGCGGCGCGCAAAGCAGGGCAGAGGTGGCGCCCTGCGGCTGCGAGTGACTTTGATGCTATTTTCGTGATATCTCGCTCATGTCCGTTGCATTCCATTCCACAGCACAGTTCTATTTGATTGCCTCACTTGCGCTGTCCAAGAAACCCTTCTTGCCGTCTCCGTACCGCAGAGTATAGATATTTTTTTGCGCATTCCCGTACTGAGGGAAGGATGCGGGTTCAAATCCCGTCGAAGTCGAAAATTTTAGGGATATTATTCAATTTCTTAGAAATTACCCAGAGTGTGGCTTACGCACTTTAATTACAAAAACCTTAAAATAAATTAGAAATGATGTGGCTAATGTAGACACATTCATAATATTACGTTATTTTATATTACTCATTACATTACTATAGAGTCTAGCATAGGTATTAGATTAGATAGCTAACATACGTAGTCAAGTCACGCCTCTTTTTGAATTTGGTTCAGCTCAACCTATTTTAGTGATGTTTCAGCAACGATTCAATGATAAAACAAAGCTTAACAGTACAGGCACGGCAGCGTTAGATGTACCGCGCTGAATTACAGCAGGCTCGAGTCGGCTCCGCACAGTCATGCGCAGGCAGGATGGATCACGTAACAGGAGTAGCGGGGTCAGAGCTGTTCCCGAGCCGACGCGACGCGAGTAGCTAGGCTAGACCACGTGAGAGAGTCACGTCATTAATAACGGAGGAGAGGTCGGCGCGTTGCAGCGCGCTAGGCGCATCATTTATATTTTTGTGATGTTTGTTTATTCGTTTTATGGCCCTCTCCTCTCTGTAGTCGCCGCGCCGTCGCGGGATCCAAACAAACAATGATAAAAGACTAATGGTCGATGTCTGTTTTCGTCAGAAAGTCGATGTTTAATCGACTCATTTGCATGCTCGGAGTGGATCTTTGAATTTATCACCTTTCCTAATAATTGAGTTTTGATGTGTTGGTGAAAGCATCTCGCTTTATGATTTGTTTATAAAGCTGTGTTTCCATATAATATGTTTCGAATGGTGTTAAAAAAATGTTGTTGCCTTGTGGTTGCTGCTGAGGTTATCAGACAAATACATTACCCAGGTTTGCTGTCAGGTATACACTCTCGAGATCGGAGCTTCGAAACCTAACTATAGGAGCACATAATAACTGGTGGTTATTGTATTACATTGTAGCTGCTGTTCCGGTCTACGACGTCGCGGCGGACAGCGCCCGCCCGACGCGACGTCGCGGCGGACAGCGCCCGCCCGACGCGACGTCGCGGCGGACGTCACGTCGGGCGGGCGCTGGCGTTCTGTAATCCAGGGCAGCTCGAGGGCTGTCCTTAAATGGATTTCAATGATAACGTCCAGAACGATTGCACTGTGCTTGGAACCTCACTCGAGACTGCCTCGGGGCGACTTTATTGCATCAAATTACATTTTTAGTTATTGATTAGTCTGCATCCCTTCCGGACAGATTGCAACGTGTACAGGATAATATTACTCATTGGCGAATAGTAACTATTCTCAAGAATGTAACTAAAAATACCCACCGAGTTGATAATTATTAGTTATTACCGATTCTTTAAGAATTGGTTGGTGCAAGCGGTAGTTGAAAGTAAAATAACTTTAGTCTGTACGTCTCGTCCACACACACGAGGGTCGAGGAGGCGCGCGGCGCCGCGCCGTGCTCCGCCGTGCTCCGCCGTGCTCCGCCGTGCTCTAATGGAATCCCAACAAGTAGGTAATGTTATGAATATTTGAAGCTGTATTCCGAGCGAGTGGTTCACATTAATATTGCTCTAACGAAGCTCCGCCGGGGCCCGCTGTGATTTTATGAAGACATTTTGAAAATGCTTGTAGATAACAATTCAGTAATCGATACCGAGACAGATGCCCGCCTGCCCGCCTGCCCGCCTGCCCGCCTGCCCGTCTGCCCGCCTGCCCGCCTGCCCGCGCGCGTCCTCCTCGGTCGCGTCGGAACTCTTCAATTAGAAGTTGTAAAGGGCACGCGCAGAGACAACACGCCTCGTACCTACTCGCAGGTTCTCGTAACTTATCTATCAGTTGGCAAGTTCTCGATCAAACTCCACTAAGTACTTTAGTTAGGTATAAGTTCTCGAGCTCTGAAAATTGCAGCAAACAAACTTGTTACTTACCTACTTAAACGGATGAAGAAAATGCAGGGAGTTTTATCTTAATGAAACGAACAAGTGATTTAGAGGAGCCAAGTTTCGCGATCGACTTGTTTGCTGGTGAAGCTGACCCTGCTTTCTAAATCACTAATGTTCTTTCAGTTTTGTTTCGTGATCTGTAGTTTGTACCTAGCTAAAGCATTATTTTAGATTGCGATCGTTCGTATAAGCGATCGCATCCGCATATCTAGTAGTAGGAATGTGTTTGTTTGTTACCTATAAAGTAGGCGAGCATGGCGGCGAGCAGCACGCACAGGCAGATGATGCAGATGGCGAGGCACTTCCAGGAGCAGCGGTGCTGGCAGCGCTTGTCCACGTGGAACCGCGAGGGGGAGTACACGGGCACGGGCGGCGGGCTGGGCGGCGCGGCGCGCAGCGGGAACACGGGCATCACCAGCGGCGCGCCGTGCCCGCCGTGCGCACCGTGCACACCGTGCGCGCTGCCCAGCGTGCCCATCGTGCCCATCGCGCCACCCAGTCTGTAAACAAACAAAACACAATATTAAAACAGGCAACACAGCTACAGGAAGGTCTTGAGACGTAGTTTGGAATAAATCATCATCAGCATGTAGGTACGAGTAGGTACACACAAGCCTCCTCGAATAAGCACCATTATTTATCTAATGACAATTACATGAAAAAGTGACCTTTTAAATAGTCTCAGGTAGGATTTAGGTACCTATTAACACGGTTAATGTAAGTTTTTTAGGGTTTCGAAGAGCGGTTTCGAAACCCTTATGGTCTCGCTTTGTCTGTCCGTTTTTTCCTCCTTAATAAATAACTCAGCAACTACAGCAGCTACCAACTTGAAATTTAAAATAATTATACATTTCGAGCGCCTGTACAAATTTAAAGAAAAATAAATGAAAAATGATAATGAATATTTTCCATACAAATTGTGATGCCAAAATTTTAAAAGATATCTACAGGGTCATGTGGGGTATCAAATGAAAGGTATCGGTTTGTAAATTTCAAAATAGTTTTCGAAATAGGTATTTGTAGGTGTCATACTTTTTAAAATATTTTGAAAAAAGTCGAAAAAATGATGCCTATCGGTGTGGTGTATTGAGCATATCTCGCGTCGATCACCGAGAGGAGCGCTACCACCGAGAGGAGCGCTACCACCGAGAGGAGCGCTACCACCGAGAGGAGCGCTACCACCGAGAGGAGCGCTACCACCGAGAGGAGCGCTACCACCGAGAGGAGCGCTACCACCGAGAGGAGCGCTACCACCGAGAGGAGCGCTACCACCGAGAGGAGCGCTACCACCGAGAGGAGCGCTACCACCGAGAGGAGCGCTACCACCGAGAGGAGCGCTACCACCGAGAGGGCCCAGCTTCATAACTACACTACATGCATGCTTGTAATGTAGGTACGAGTAGATACGAGCTTCGAAGTAATACAAATAAGATTACAGCGATCGGTTTGCACAAACTGTTCAAATGTTTTAAACATTCATGAAAAAGCTATTCATTAGTTAAATAATTATACGTTGCGGTCTGTTATTTTGTTTTAAATGATTTTTCATTTTTTCCTTTATCAATACACTTTTTTACATATATCATTCTGAAGGAATTTCTTTGCATATACCTACATACTAGCACTAGCTTAGCTAATTAACTGGCAAATCAAGCAGCAGCTTGTAATATCGAATATCGACGATCAAGCGATAAATTATTGTGTTTTTCTTATAAAAAATATCCGCTGTAATTGCCTGCTCCAGTTTATTTGTTTGTCCGGAAAGTTATTGGAATGGCGGCTCCGCGCGGAATTGAAATAAGGCGGGGCTCGGAATATCTCTTCACGAAGGAAACACTACGCAGGATCCCTCCGCGGGAGCACGCGGGAGCACGCGGGAGCACGCGGGAGCGCGCGGGAGGCCCGATCAATACCACACTGTGCACGAGATGTGAGATATAACGTTGTACCATTCTTAGAGGCAGACTTTTAGTTGGGTTTATCTCTGTTTGATACAAGTTATTTACATATTTTCACCTGTTCCCTGATTCACCTGAATGAACCTAAGATTTAGCCTCCGAGGTGTGAACGAGCAAGAGCAGTCCGCGAATGAGCAGTCCGTTGGGCGCATTTCCCGCGCCGGCCCATGGGCGCCCGCGCACCGCTCGCCGGCCCATGGGCGCCCGCGCACCGCTCGCACCGCACCTGTCAGCGAAGTGAATCTGTGCCTCGCCATATGGTGCGTCTTTTACAACAACCGCCATAAAAGACAATCACAACCTATCATTAACGGAGATTTCGACAAAAAACCATCATCGCCGAGTTTAAACACGTCCGCCCATATGCCATTAATCAATTTCCCCGAGCTTCGCCGTCACGAGCGCGCCTTCCCCCCGCCGCCGCGCCGCCGCCCCGCCGCCTCGGCGAGCACATGGCGCCCCGCCGCCGCCCGCGCGCCCCGCGCCGCGCCCCGCGCCCGCTCACCAGCTGACGCAGATATAATCACCAACTAACATAAAGAAAAGCAAAAAGAGATGCAATCATTGAAGCAACCTCGGCATTCGAACAACCTTAGCGTGACTCTCAGAAAAATACCCATAATTTTCTATATTTTGAGCAGCACTTGAGAAGCTGCGTTGTATTCGAAGGAAGGCCTAAGGAATGAAAAAAAATTGGGTCTGCAGGAATCGAACCTGGCTTTTAAGTCAGTCAGGATCTAATATATGATAAACTAGCTTCTGCCCGTGGCTTCACACGCGAATTTTCGGTATAATAATTAGCATATTGTTTAAGTTAAGCTACATCCTAAGTATGTGCCAAATTTAATTTTGATCTGTTCTGTAGTTTTGGAGATCTTAGGTAATAAATCTCACAAACTTTTTGTATTTATAATATTAGTAGGATGAATAATTTTAGCGTCAAGTAGCATTACTGGCTCTCTTCATAACTATTAGTCTCAAATTAAAGATTCTGTAATCTGACTCACAACTCACAAACACTAAAGCCCCGATAGAAAGCGATATACATAGACCAGAATTATTTTGGGCTGAAGTGGACGTAGGTACCTCAATTCATTATGGAATTTATATAGAAAATTCTATTATATCGAATCCGAAGGCATTCTGGTCTTACATTAAATCTAACAGGCAACATAACTCGTATCCTTCTTCCATGACTTACATGAACATAGACGTAAATGATGGCAATAACATCTGCAACGCATTGGCTGACTTTTTTAATTCTAATTATCTTCCACCTTCATATTCACGTTCAGCACAGTTATCAACTGCTGAGTCTTCATCTTCTACTGATTTGAGCACCATAGAAATATCTCCTCTTCGAATTATGAAACTACTGGAAACCCTTGACTGTAGCAAATCAGCTGGTCCTGATGGTCTGCATCCTTTTTTGTTTAAAAACTGCGCCAAGTCTTTATGTTATCCCATATGCCTACTTTTTTGCCGGTCTATAGCTGAAGGGACTGTGCCATCGATTTGGAAACAGGCATCTGTTACACCTATTCACAAAAAGGGATCGAAACGTGACATTTGTAATTATAGACCTATTTCAAAATTATGTGTTCTAGCTAAAACCCTAGAGAAGGTAGTCCACGAACAACTATACTCAGCCTTAAAGTCATCTTTCATCAACCAGCAACATGGCTTTCTAAAAGGCAGGTCAACTACTACTAATCTCTTATGTTTTATTGATTTTGTTACTAATCGAATGGAATCGGGTAGTCAGGTCGATACAATTTACACTGACTATAGTAAAGCTTTTGACCGTATCGACCACTCCATTCTACTAAACAAACTGTGCGCTGCTGGTATAAAGGGAAACCTCCTAAGGTGGTTCGCCTCTTACGTCTATGGTCGCTGTCAAACCGTGGTTCTTAACGAATACGCATCTGGAGTGTCGCCAATTCCTTCTGGCGTTCCCCAAGGCTCGATTCTTGGTCCACTGCTATTCACTATCTTCGTCAACGACATCGGTTCATGTTTCAAGTACTCTGATTTTCTTTTATTCGCCGACGATATGAAGATCTTTAAAAAAATTGGTGGTCCATCTGACCCCTTACTTCTCCAAAGTGATTTGGATCGTCTACAATCTTACTGCACCATCAACAAACTTGATCTTAATACTAAGAAGTGCTTCTGTATCTCTTTTAGTAGGTCTCCCAGCATCCTGACTCACACCTACAACATCAACAACCAAACTCTCATCAGAACTAGCTCTATAGTTGATCTTGGGGTTACTCTTGACTCTAAATTACCGTTTGATCAACACATAGAGAAAATCACCTCTAGGGCGCTGAAGATGCTCGGCTTTCTATTTCGGGTGACAAAGGATTTCAGTTCACTTAAAACTCTAAAAATTCTTTACTGCTCACTGGTCCGAAGTCACCTCGAATATGCCTCGCAGGTATGGAATCCCCAGTATATTAAATATGTTTCTCTGCTTGAAAAACCTCAGCGGAAATTTCTTAAATTTATTAACTATAAGCATAAGGTCATCAACCCCGACTACATAGATAGCTGCAAACACCATCATTTGCTACCGCTTGAGTTGAGAAGAGAAGCAGCTGACCTGTCACTGTTGCTCAATATTGTCTTGAATCTGGTTGATTCACCCACGCTCTTATCCGGAATAGGACTAACAGTTCCGTCCCGCCGAGCTTCGCGAAGAAGATAGATAGATAGATAATACTTTATTCATCACCATATAAAACTAATTTTACATATAAACATGTAGAGAACAGCAATGGAACTGGCGGCCTTATCGCTTAAAGCGATTTCTTCCAGGCAACCAAAACGATGGGAGAAAAATACAGGATGGCGGTGCAACTTAACATAAATCTAAACTATTAATACTAATACACATAATACCTACTAAACTAATACACTAATACATACAAAATTATAATTATACTTAGTAACTATAGTGAACATGCTAACTAGTGTGACGTGACATTCAAAAAGTAATTAAAAACTTTCCTTTTAAAAGTGTGAGGTGATGTTGACTTCTTAATATCCAATGGCAAATCGTTCCAAAGTCTGACAGCTTGAGCAGTGAAAGAGTCGCTGTAAAAAGATGTTCTCTGTACTGGAGATGCGAGGAGCAGAGTATCCGATGACCTTAGAGAGAGACCGTGAGAAGAATGTAGAAACTGAAATCTCTCCTTAAGATAGGACGGGGAAAGGGGGTTGAAAAGTATAGAAAAAAGCAGAGACAGAATATGCAGGTTACGGCGCTAGCGAATAGGGAGCCATTTGAGCTGGGCTCGGTAGGCAGACACATGGTCGTACTTACGGAGGCCAAAGATAAACCGGATGCACACATTTTGTAAGCGCTCCAATTTATTGAGCTGTTCCTCTGTAAGGTCCAAAAACATGCATCCGCATAATCAAGGACAGGTAGAAGAAGAGAATGGGCAAGAGCAGTTTTGGTAGCCGTGGGCAGAAAGATTCTCAATCTCCTTAGGGAACCAGCAGATGCAAACAGCTTTCGACTGGTTACTTCCATCTGCGCCCCCCAAGACAGAGTGCGGTCAAAGATAACCCCTAAGTTCTTGATAGTCTCGCTGAAGGGGATTGCTATCCCATTAAAAACAACCTGTGGAATTGCCGACCATTCCAGATTACACAAGGTTCTAGAGCTGCCGACTATTATTGTTTGAGTTTTGGAAGGGTTAATTTTAAGTCCATGGCGTTTGCTCCATTCAGTAATATGACGGAGAATTGTGTTTGTTGTTTCTATTGCACTAGAAATATTACTGAGTGGAGCTCGGGTATAAATCTGTAGATCATCAGCATATAAGTGGTAGGACATGGAAAGATTTTGAGAAATAGAATTGATGAAGATTGCGAAGAGGAGAAGGGATAGTACGCCACCTTGAGGCACGCCAGCAGAAGTAGCACACCAAGACGAGAATGACTCATCGAGGCGCACGCGCTGGCGACGGCCATGCAAGTAGCTAGAGAACCAGCCAACCACCGAAGATGAAATGTTCAGAGAGCGGAGTAATGCGATCAAGATGTCAAAATTAACAGTATTGAAAGCATTACTGAAATCGAGAAGAGTTAAAACAGTAAGCTGACCATTTTCCATACCCAGACGAATGTCATCTGTGATTTTAATGAGAGCAGTGACGGTGCTGTGACCTTTTCTAAAGCCAGACTGCAAGGAGTTCAGAAGATTGTTTGAAAATAGAAAAGAGTTAAGTTGATTATGGACGAGACGTTCAAGAACCTTGGAAAGGAAAGGAAGTATAGAGATAGGGCGATATTCCGAAAAAGATTTAGGATTAGGTTTTTTAGGTAAGGGTATAATTTGTGCGTCTTTCCAAATGCTCGGAAAAGTGAAGAAATCACCTTAAATTATATATACGGAACTGCGCAACAAACTACCGGAAAAACACATATCTACTACGGACCATGCAAACATTTAATACTAAATATTCGAAAATTGTAGATCTCTTCAACACGAGGCGCAATGCTTTCAAGAAGTTAATTAATATTAACTTCTTCGATCAGAAACAAATTCTTACACACTAACATTATGTATGATCAGTATTTATATATCCATCCTAGGTCCCCACCCTGTAGTTGCCAATCCGCTTGATGTGGTACTGACACCAGGTAGGTAATTATAAACTGCTATTTTTCAAATTTCATTGTGATCTAGTTAGTTTTTTTTTATAAATAGGTACCTACTACTTCTACATCGGCACACAGTTCATATAATTTGATTTAGAAGTATTTTTATTTATTTTTAACTGTTGTATATTTTAAATTAGTTCAGGCAATTTTTACAGACTATGAGTAGAAACTGTCTTTAGCTTCATTTGTTCTAGTTTAAGAATTTATTGTTACCTGTATGTACAGGTAACAATAAATTCTTAAACTAGAACAAGCTTTTTGTTTCCTAAATAAATAAAATAAAATAAAAATAAAATAAAATAAAATATTTAGTAAAGTTTTTAAAAATGTGCTCAAGTCTCATGTGGCCAATAGACGTCCATCACATATCAAATTGATTTCTGGGTCCATCAACGTAATGATGATGTATTCCATTGTTTGTAATTTGGTCGGTGCCGTCCGGCGTCCGGCAGAGGCGTCCGGCAGAGGCGTACGGCAGAGGCGTCCGGCAGTAGCTGTGCGGTGCGCGCGTCGACGCGCACAAACGATCGTTTGTGCGCGTCGACGTAACGAAATCACCAGAACGATAGCCATTGTTTTTGTTCAAAACTTTGTGGTTTGGCTTCGAAATGAAATGTTGCGCAATGCGTCGCTTCTTATTGTTACCCGGGACGGAAGTGACACATTTACGAGCATCAACGTTGCGCTTTTGAATACGAAGACAGCGAAGTAGAGGAGCGAGACGATTAACGAGGGCGATGACGGACGGCGCTACTGTAGGACAACGGTGCGATGTTGCAGACGCGGACGGACGGGGAGAGCGACAGGCGCGGCGACGGGCGCCCTAGCGACGCGGTAAGTAACGAGCAGAGGTGCTGCGCCCGAGCCATGCTAATTAACGAGCACACCGCCCGGCCGCGCGGGGCCGCGGTCGTGTGCTCGTAAAAGGTTAGAGGAATGAAGAACCAACAAAAACACGGTCGGTCAGGCGAAGCTCGATGGTTGGTAGGCGCAAGCGCAAGCTCGCCGAGCGCGCGGTTTTTATCGATGCGATCACCCGCTACGGTCACTTGTAGCGACCTCTACTGGGAGGGAGAGCAAACAACTTGCGGCGCGGCGCGGCGCGGGCGCGCGCTCGGGCCGTGAGAACGGCTCGCCGGCCGCCCCCCGCGCGCCGCCGCCGCCCGCCGCGCGGACTGGCTTGTGCGACCACAGCAAGTGCTTTTAGCTCTAAAATGATTGGACTGTTCAATAAAGTTTGATGAGATGGAACATTTACGTGGGACAGGTAGACCGGTATGTTTATGGAACTTAGTTTTGGGTAAATTCTGGATCGGAAACATAGGACGACACATTACATTTATTCCATGTGATAAGTTCTCATGGAATAAATCGAATGTTTTCGTCTTCATCTGATTAATGAAATAAGTAAAAAGTAGGTACAATATTTGACTGCATACAGACATTCAATGCATTTCGATAACTAACACTTAAATAATAGACTTAAATAAAATGAATCTATAAAGGTTTTATCTCAGTGCTACACTTCAGACCAGTTCATTTGATACTGGTCACTCTATAATAAAAATGCGAAAGTTGTATGTATTAGATGTTTGGGTGTTTGTTACCTCTTCACGCCAAAACTACTAAGTGGATTCGACTGAAATAATATAATAGTTCTAATTCATCTCTCTCTTCTTTATTAATATTAGGACTGTACAACGGAATACCGGTAGTCGAAGTACCGGAGAACGGCACACCGAAAAAAGCATACAACACCGAAAAACTTCAGACCGGACGAACACAATCTCGAATGCACGCTATACCGAAAGATCACGAAATCGAAAGAACGCTACTATGTCGAAATATCTTAGAGGGCTTTACGTTAGTTTTCTCATAATTAAGAAACATACTCGTACAGATTTGATTTTTACAATTCGTATCTATCGGTGACAATGGAAAACGATGTTTTTATATTTTTCTTGCATACTGCATTACGCAAAACTTGGAGCTAAAGAAGAGAGTACATACATAGCTCTATGGATCGGAGTGAGCAACGCGAACGAAGATCTCAGTGGCAACTTGCGTGCTTTGTACGAGTATATGCGGTATGGTGCATTAAAATTTATTTTAAGAAATAAATTTATTTTCTTTCTTTCTTTCTTTCATTAGTCACTTCGAGCATAGCTGTCCGTCCAACCGTTGTTGTTCCGATTTGCATGAAATTTGATAGGTAAGACTTGTGAAATACGCTGGCAACTTAGTTTGTCCTTTGTCCAACTTAGTCTGTCCCTTTTTCCCTCCTTAATATGTCAGCAACTACCGCAGCTTTTTACTTGAAATTTAAAATAATAATACATCCAGTATGACAAAATTAACGTAGGTACAACCCTGTAGAAAATTTCGACATTGCGTACTTTCGATTTCGTGATCTTTCGGTACTTATAGCGTGCATTCGAGGTTGTGTTCGTCCGGTCTAAAGTTTTTCGGTGTAACCTTTGTGCTTCGGTATTCCGTGATACGGCCTCATGTGCTTTCGGTATTTCGATCTGCGGCTTTGTGTACTTTCGATATACCGTGCTCCGGTATTTTGACTGCCGGTATTCCGTCCGTAGTAGACATATTAGGTGTATTAATTTTTATTATAATAAATTTTTATGACAGAGAACGCGTGCGAATGCGAAGCCGCGTCCAATCCAAACGCTAATTAGATAAAAATAAGTAACTAGATCCGTATTTCCCGCTGTAAGAGCAGGCAGGACGTGCTCCGAGCCGCGCAGCGGGCGCACAAAAGTACCAAAACGAAAGGAGCTTTTATTTATTTTTATTTATTCATTTATTTATTCACTATTTCGCTCTAACTAGTGCTTTTAAATTTTAATTAAAGGAAATACAGTTTCTATCCTTCGCCATAGTGCATAAATAATACACAAGACGGGTTACATTATGTGCATTTCATTTATGTCTCCCGAAACCTATTACAACGTAACTCCCCCCCCTCCGCCCCCCCCCCACTCGCGAGGGTCGCTCGAGGAGCGGTTTGGCGATGCACGCACGATGGTATCGAGCGTCAATGTTACACGCGTTGTTATTGTGTACTTACAAACTGAACGCTCTACCTACAGGTAAGGTACAAGTACCTACCTACAACCAACGATTACACAAATAACTGAGTTTAATACATATTATTTCAAGCTAATTGCCGGTGGATGGAACAATGAAAACAAATGGAACGCCGTCGGCAGGTTCGGTCGCCTAGCAACCCACCTCACGAGCGGTCGCGGTGCAGACGATCAGTGAACAGTTCATTGTTTCGGTTTTCGTACACAACCGAACTTATGAATTCGAAAACGAGTGCGATTGCATAATGGAGAGCTCCAGCCGTAGGTACTCATTCGAACGAATAACGTGACCCAGGTACGACGTGCGTGTTCGACTGTGCGACCGGTCTGCATCTGTGCAACAACTTTACATTAAACAAAAAGAAACCTTTGACGACAAGAAGCTAGAGATGACAAGGATTAGCTCGCCGATGACTCTACAGCGCAGGCTGTCCCCGCCCAGGCTGTCCCCGCGCAGGGTGTACCCGCTCAGGCTGTCCCCGCTGGCCCTACTTTTGCAAGTCATGGGTGTGAATTCAGAAAGCTCCCCAATTTACTCGGCGCCGTGTAACAATAGCCACCCGCTGCCAATTTCCTCCCTTCGTCGACGAACGCTCTCACTATAAAGAAACTGAATAAAATTATCATCCACGCTTACCTTCATATTGATCGAGACAAGACAGGCCTACCAATTCAGGATTACAGTGGATTATTGTCCGCGACAAATGTGTACGTAGCTACTGAGAAAGCATTCCTACGCCTAACAGGGCATCGGGCCGCGCCTCGCAGCCTCACGCCCGGAACCTGTCCTGCGGATACCTCATTCGACACCGATCACGCCCGCCGGATTAATTAAAAACATTTGTCAAAATGAACTTTTAAATGAGGTTCTTCCCCTGACGTATAATCTATCCGGAGCTATATTAATAACATGTTAGGGTAATAAACTAAGTAATGAATGACATCCAATTAAGTTTTATACAATCGTTTAGATCGCAGCTTCATAAATATAGATTGGTATCGTAATTGATTTCCGCGAGGCGCGCTTTCATTCCGGCCCGTACTAGGCGGAGCTCCGAGCTCACCCGCGCTTACCTGCCAGTCCTGCTCCGTACTAGGCGGAGCTCCGAGCTCACCCGCGCTTACCTGCCAGTCCTGCTCCGTACTAGGCGGAGCTCCGAGCTCACCCGCGCTTACCTGCCAGTCCTGCTCCGTACTAGGCGGAGCTCCGAGCTCACCCGCGCTTACCTGCCAGTCCTGCTCCGTACTAGGCGGAGCTCCGAGCTCACCCGCGCTTACCTGCCAGTCCTGCTCCGTACTAGGAGGAGCTCCGAGCTCACCCGCGCTTACCTGCCAGTCCTGCTCCGTACTAGGCGGAGCTCCGAGCTCACCCGCGCTTACCTGCCAGTCCTGCCACCTACTCCGCATGAGTGCGGCTGCTCCCGAACCGACCACTACCATAGGTCTCATACAGACGAACAAGTCGATCGAGGCAGAGGCACTCGTCTCGCAGACCTGCAGGCGGCGTGCATGTGCTTGTGCTTGTGTATACCTAGGCATAGGCACTTCGGATTCATTGAACTCGATCTTGGTATTAATAACCTCGAGTGCTGGTTGTTTTGGTCGGCGCGGCGCGGAGCGGTGCGGTAACGCTGAAGTTGATTCATGAATGAGTGCTGCGCGCGTGCACCACTCGCATATATTTAGCGACATAATTTTCCGAGAAATACTCGTATAGCCGTATGTCACACGACGGAAGTGCCAACGTTTGCAGTTTATATGAAATGTCAGGTAACGTAGGTTGTTCTAGACTCACTAGACGCAAAGTGACGCCGAGCTTCGGCGGAATCGGAATCCAAACTTGGCAGCGGCGGCGGCGGCGACGGCGGCGGCGGCGCGCGGTGCTCGACGGCTTATCGCGAAAAAGAATGGAGGCGATATCGAATAGGTAGCCAATTACTGGTCGCGGCCAGCCGCTGGTCAGCGGGAATCCGCACGTAAATGATCGTGCTCACGCGCGATGAGTCTATGAGCCAGGTAAACAGTTCCATAGCCGGCGCTGCGGCCCGCGGGGGGCCAACACCTCCGCCATTTCCATACCTGGGGTACTAACGGGGCCCGCGATAGCCTTCTATTACGGAGTTTGTCGTTTGAAGATATTATTATGGTAATACCCGACGAATGCAAATTAAGTACGGCAATAAATACACGGAGAAATAGCCCGGGTCGGGCAAAAACGGCAAGAGCGAAGCTAATAGGCCGTGATTCGAAACGGACACGACGCATATAAAGTAGGATTTAAGCGATTCCTGAGTCATGAAATCTGTTCCTAAACGGCGATCGCTCGTAATGAAGGCGGAGCAGGTAAATAAGGGCGATAAATACAGCTCGCGATCTGATGTCTCGAGCGGGGAGCGGGTCCCGAGCGAGCGCGCGGCATTGTGCACTGGAACGGAACAACGAGAACGGAACAGGGAGGCGCCGGCGCCCGCCACCTACTTCACCCGAATCCAACATTATTTAGACGGACGTCGGCGGCGGAAACGCTGGCGGGCGCACCAGCGACGGACCGCGCCGCCGCCGCCGCGGGCCACCTCGCTGTACCACTGCTGCGCTGTATGTACAATATTGTCCTTCTGCTGCCTCGGGTGACGCGGTCAAATATTTCACATCGAGCTTATTGATGATATTTTATTGCATTTCACCCGATCCCTCGACAATGGCTCGTGTTCGCCACACACAGCTCCACGAAGCTCCGATGTAACTAGACACGCACGGATCCAGTAACTAACACAATTTAGTTGCAGGAAGGCTCGCAAAGCACTACTGAGGCTGCAACGAGAGGCTTACCTTAAAGTTTGTCTGGAACACGACGAGAACCACACGAGCCACCGGAGCTGTTCCACACCACGCTGCATACTACGTAGGTAGCTAATGTTGTTGGATTCAGTTAAATAATTCAGATAACTTTACCAGTAAAGTACGACCTTTGAGTTTCCGCAAGAGTTGCTTGCTTTGAGGGGAATGATTGTGAACCACTTCCAAGAAAAAAAGGAAATAATTCGTAATGTGTCACCACGCACAATGCCAGTACCTAATTAGAAGGGAAGGTGTGTTTGCCGAGGGGGGGCGGGCGGGCGCGGGCGGGCGTCGCTTGTCGCCATTATTTATACAGAGGATACAAATGAGGATCCATTACGGGATATCCTCGATATAGGCCTAATGAAAGACAAATAGACATTCGGCTCAAAGCGATCGATAAGGGCATTTTCGTTAACTTGATTTATAAGACGAGGCGGCGGCGGGGCGGCGGCGGGGCGGCGGCGCGGCGGCGGCGGCGGCGGGCCGGCGGCTGCGCGCGAGACGTCGCAACTCTTCAGAAAAAGCGCTTCATTCGCCTGTAATTTGCATCTTATTACTACTTCAATACTACATTCAACGATGATGCACCTGTAACTTAGTTGTTTTAATAGTTCCAAGACAGGATTGGAAAGTTGTAAATGTGTGTGTGTGTGTGTGTACTCGTACGGGTGATGTCAGCGCACCCCAGTTTGAATTACGCCTGGTTGACAGTTTTGACTCATCTACATTTTTTCGCTATAACAACTCCATGGGCCGTGAAATACATTATATGGCCGGGTGAGTAGTGTTGGGCTGTATGTCTGACTACACTGGATCAGATTGTTACTCCTGAAATGAAACGTGAAAATAGTTCTAACTATTATTATTAGTATTGTTATACGGGTATTTATCGCGTTTATTTACCTATTTTTCCCGACGTTTCAACAGGTTTACACACTGTCGTGGTCACGGGATGACTGGAGTACTGGAGCTACCGCCTCTGCGAAGCGGGGGCAGCATTACTTGAAACTACCCTCACTTGGTTTTCTACACTAGATATGTCCATCTGCACACTCGGACGACATACAACACTAACAGTATCTGTGACGCACTGAGAAACCGGTCTACGACGAGTACACTTGGCTATAACTGGATTCCACGAGGCAGAGAGTTTGAAACCGTCATCACGATTGAAATTAGGATATTTCTTAATTTCAATCGCTTCCCGAACCATTCTCTTGTAGTAATGCCTTTCATTACAGATGACCTGCGGTTTGTGTAATTCAATCCAGTGATTGGGTCCTGAGTCTACTACATGCTCAGCTATTGCCGACTTGTTGATTTGTCGATTTTTGACCGCTGATATGTGTTCCTTAACACGTTCCGCGACCGTGCGTTTAGTCTGGCCTATGTAGGAACGCCCACAGCTGCAATCGATCTTGTAGACTCCAGGAACTTGCAAGGGCACTACGTCTTTTGGTGTTCGAAGTCGCTTCGCCATCTTGGTGAGTGGAGTGTAGATCGACTTGATCGAAAACTTCCTAAGAATGTTTCCAATTTTGTCCGTCACTCCTTTCACATAAGGCAGAAACGCCGGCTGTCTTGTCACTTCAACATGTTTTTCCTTGCGCCTCCGATTGGGTTGCCATCTGATACTATTATTGTAGCCATTCCGTTTCAGAACCTCCTGAACATGTTCTAACTCACTCTGTAGGTGTTCAGGGTCACAGAGATCATGAGCTCTGTTTACTAGAGAAGATACTACTGACTCCAGATGTGACGGATGGTGGTGTGACGCAGCGTTAAGATATCTGTCCGTATGTGTCGGCTTTCTGTACACAGTGTGTGCTAAGGACCCGTCGGATTTTACCGTCACTTTTAAATCGAGGAAAGCCAACGATCTGTTCTCTTCCATTTCGTGCGTAAACCTAATCTTAGGGTGTATGGAGTTCAGATGCTCTGTCAGCTGATCCACTTCCTGGTTGCTTCCGTTGATTATACAAAACACATCGTCGACATATCTCTTCCACAATTTTATACCAAAAGCTGCTAGGTCTATCCTGGATTCAAAATGTTCCATCCAGATATTGGCAAGTACAGGTGCCACAGGACTACCCATAGCTACACCGTCTATCTGAAGGTAATGTTGCCCTTGATATAAAAAGAAATTGCCATCAAGACAGTTCTGTAGAAGTAATACGTGTTGCTCAGGAAGTTCATCATCACTCAATCTCTGTCTCACAACATCAAGACAATCAATAAGTGGAACATTAGTAAACAGAGATTCAACATCAAAGCTCACCAATAAATCTCCAGGTTCCAACGTTATGTCACCGATGATGCTGACAAAATGGCGCGAATCCCTTACAAAGGACGACGTCTTTCCCGTAAGTGGCTGTAGAACCCCAGCTACGTACTTAGCTAGATTGTAAGTCGGCGAGTCTATTTGACTTACTATTGGTCGTAGTGGTACGTCTGCTTTGTGTACTTTCGGCAGGCCATATAATTTCGGCGACTGCACAATGGCTGGTCTGTACAAACGGTCGAAGACATCCTCAGTGAAAAGGTCCTTATATTCGTGTATCAGTGCTCGTACCCGTTTTGTCACTCTAGCCGTGGGATTGTAGGTAACTGGCTTATACACCTTCTTGTCACTTAGCAATTTCCGTATTTTAGCGTCATAATCCTGTGTTTTCATAAGTACGGTGGCATTGCCTTTATCAGCTTTCAGTACCAGTATCTCCTGGTTTTTGCTGAGCACTTCAAGAGCTAGACGCTCACCCGCAATACTAATAATAATGTGTTCAGATCGCGTAAGTTTGAAAATATTTAGTTCTAACTAAATGTTATAGCGAACAAATGTAGATGAGTCAATGACTCATGTTAATGGCGAGTCTGACATGTTCCACTGCTCGGCTAACGAAGCTTGGCTAAGCACGAACACTATTTAAACTAACGTCCATATGGGACACAAATTTTTACTATCCCGGATATTTTAAACCAGTTGTTTCTATATTAAGGTTAATTAAAGATCACCCATGAAATGCGAACGAAAGACATTTTATTTAAAATCGAATATTATTCCCTTAAATAAAATTCCGGCTGTCTCATCACATCACTAGAAGCGTAATATTTAATCAATTAAGCATGGTTGGATTCGATTCCAGAATGACATGACGGTGCCATTTGAACACCCTCCATTTATGGCTTTTATTTTATAAATGTAACATGGATTACCATCCTACTATTATAATGGCCCTGAGCTTAAACATCAACTGCGACTGATATCGGTCAACTTGAACATTTTCATAATATAGTTAACAACTAAAATACGTGACGAACATATCGAGGTGAGCTCATAATTGTGCTGGAGTGAATATGTATCTCGTGTACCTTCGTGATAATATCGTCGCGTCGGCCACGACGTCGTCACTGCGCATCAAGTGAGATTGTGCTGAAACGTCGGTCTATAACCATGTAAGACATATGTATTAAATAGGAGTGGCAGCCGTTGCAACACCGGGAGCGTATTCCAGGATCTGCCTTATTAATATTATCAACCATCAACGCTTCAGTGAGTTACGTGTTTTGCTGCAATTTCTTGCAATCATAAATGAATACGTTCTTAGGTACGGCGATGTCTCGCTCGGTAAGCCCGGGCTTGACCCCGGCGGCCGCGGCCCCGACTTCTGTAAGCACGGAGTCGGGGTCCGACTCTTGTGTACTCGAGTTCAGGAACAAAGGGGTGTAGTGCAGCTTGCTGACCCGCGTGCAGGACGGGGGGGGGGGGGGGGGTCACGGGTTCCATTCAAAACGAGTTTGTGCGCTGAATCTATGACTCCTACTCCTGACATAGCAGCTAAGTATATAATTTAATTCAATTTTAATTTATTTGGAAACCAAACAGCTTACATTATAAAATTGGTTGAAACTTATGGGGAACTTAAGCCTAGCAATTTCCGCTTATGGGTAACAATATTTTAATATGTTATGTGTCCTTAAAAACTTAAAGCAATCAAGAAGTGTTAAGAACTAACAATTAAAACAAAACAATAGGATGGAAAACATTTTACTCATAAGAAGACTAAGGACGTCTACAACGGTGCCACAGACGGTGCGGTTAATCATAGTGATTATAATAGGTATAAACATTGGTAGGCGTTACTTTAATAGCACTACATCAACAGTTTTTTTTATTAAATAGAAATAAGCAGTAATAATTAAGTAACCGTAACTTTCAGGAAATTGAGAAAATAGCCATTGATCTGTTTGCGCTAGCCATTTCTAAAATAGGACGATGGAAGAACTAAAATAAATAAGACGGAATCTCTTGCAACATTGATGCAACCGACGACGTGGATTCGTTTATGACATTCACAGAAAAACAGAGTTGGACTATGACAGAGAGATGTTAAACATAAGAAACATTAGATGACACCTTCCTACTCCTACGGATGCTGCGGAGGGTCTGATACGGTTATTTTCCAATTAATGATCGTTACAAACCGAATCGGCAGGCGCAGCCCTAATTAGAAGGCGCGATGCAAGGTAGGAAACGTTTGTGGATTGAGGAACAACTGGTTTCTCAAATGCCTCCATTCCCAATCGCCCACGCGAATTCGGCCGAGTCGTATTTCTTTGTGTCACGGTGGCTCGGACAAGTTACGATTATTTTTTATCTGACTAGTTACAGAATATCCCTCGGGTCGGCGGAGGCGACGAGCGTTCACCCTGCCCTGCCCGGTCCCTACCGATCGGAACGGATTTTGTGTTTCAAGTGTTGTGTGTTCGGTGTCTCTGATAACGGTCAGTGGTACGTCGCGAGCTGCGGTACTGCGGTACTGCGGTACTGCGGTACTGCGGATACTTACGACTCTGAGTCTAGCGTCTGAAGGGCGAGCCATTCGTTGGCCACGCCCGGTGACGTGTACCTTGGACAACCAAAACTGTCATTAGAAAATCTCGTCGATGATCAGACTCTCCTCTTTCAGGCTCATTTGTAATACATGCAAGCAATGCTGGATTCATCATAAATTAAACGCTACGTCATTCCGTAATACTTGCATCTTCCCCTAACTGAACGTTGCTGTGAAATGCATTAATATCTACAATGAAAAGACAATTCCAGTAAAAAGTGAGTGGAGCTTTGTTTGTATGGGTCGCGTTAAGTGTTTAGAGAAGTGCGACCGAGAGCAGAGCACGTTTGTTATCTGTCAGGAGCCCGGCGCTCCGCGTGTGGTCCGCGGCGGGCCGGACCGAGTCACCTCTCCGTTCACAGGACCGCTCGTCCGGAAGCCGGACCTCAGATAAAACTATCGGTTCTCAAACGTAACGGCAGCGCCAGCGCATGCATGCGTTTACTTATCAAATTATGAAGCTTCAAATTATGACAAATATTAAGTGAAAATACCGATATAAATTTTATAACATGGCATCAATTCTTGAAATAAATTTTGACATATTTATGCATGGCCTTATATTATTTAAATGAAGACCTCCGAATCGAAAGGTCAAAGCATCTACATATGTTATGCATGTTTTATTGTTAACCAATTGTACAGAACACGAACTGAAGGGTCCACTTGGCACCCCGCCGCCGCCGCGTTGTGACGTGTCGGAATGTGCAGGAGCGACTAAACCAATCCTTCTAAATTATAAAATATTCAAATAAGGAGAGAAATAAATCCAGGCGAGGAAACGTCGACATTACATATTACTGCGGGAACGCGCCGCCTATTCATTACGGTTATTTATAGGGAGCAATGTCACAGCGAGCCTTGTGTTGTGTTGCTCGGACGGCGCGAGGTGGTTTGTTTATTTTAAAGCAGGTCGGGACAAAATACCTAGTTCCGATAAGCGTCCGGTTGCATCTCCGTTATGCTTCCATACTGTCTGCGGCCACCCCGTACGAACACGCCGCCGCCGCGCCGCCGTCACGGCGCCGTCACGGCGTGTCACGTCCTCGTCTTCTCAATGAGGAGGCATCATGTGAACATCTATTATTAGGACTTCATAACGATGAGTTCGCTGAACCCCTTGTTTACCTGCTGCCGCTCTATCTGCATATAAATTGGACGTCACTTTGTCAATATGGAACTCCTATTTATCCACAAGAATCGGTCATAAAAATGTCCACCGCTTCCGTCAGGACCGCGTCCACAGTCTGTTGTTGTAGCGATGCGATAGAAGAGTTCAATCAATACGAGTAAGTGCCTGCGACTAGGGGCAAGACAATGGCAGTCTTTCCGAAGCGGAAACTATTACATCTCGCATTGTGAGCGAGCAGGCCTCGCCTGACTGCATTATTCAAACCAAAAGTAGCTTGTTTTGTTTACCAATGTGGATAAGTGGAGTTGGGGGACGGGAGAATACTACCTCGGGCTGGGTGATCACGTGTTCGTCGAACGCGGAGCCGCGACACCGCTACGTCACCGCCGCCGCGTCGTCGTCGCGAGATTTACGTCCGAGTTTTTGACAGTGCGCTGTCATTCACGACTGGATTATCCTTTGTTCGTGCGTCCTCAATCCTCATCCATGCCCGGTTATATCTGTGTTTATTATCATATATTCATTGAGAAAGTTTCTTACCCTTGGTAAGTACACTTACAATTGTAGAGCCGGCAGAGTAGTCTATATACGGTCTAAAAACTAAAATGGTTTCCAGATTTAAGTTACAGATTCCATATAAAATAAAGTTCCATATGTATAAAATGTCAAAGACATTCGGGATGAAAGAGACGTCGCTTTGATGAGTGCCGCATGCGATGCGATGTTTCGAAGCGCGCACATGTCGCACGCCGCGCCGAGGTAATTGGACCGTTTGATCATACCAATTATTTATTATGATTGAATCAGCGAGCTTTAGCTGATTTAGTTTGATGAAATGATTGTGTCGACGTATGCATTAAGGTTTTAAGGAGATAATTGAAGTTCCTGCGCGCCGCGATTGGTTTGAAGTGGTCCGAACTGAGCCCCTTTCATTCCGTCCGTCTCCGTACCTACTCCGCCGGTCGCCGACATGCGGCAGGCTGCCCTCACGCGGCGCTCGATGGGCCGTTTCCTCTAATTACACGACCTATTTATAAAGCGTACAATAAACAATCGATCGCCGCGCAACGTAATGGATCCCTAAAAGGATCTATCTGGGAGCGACACCCACGCGCGAGCGCAGGCAGCCCTCGGTGATCCGTGCAGGTCTGTGAACTGCATGGTGTCAGTGCTCTCGTCCGCGAACTAATATAATGAATAGCGGGTATCGAATAGGATACGTCGTTTGAACACACTCTTAGGATACATTAATGAGTATTTGCGTTTGTGGAAGGCAACCAACAAGCAAGGAATCTGTCACGATGTCTGTCACACGCCGCAGCTCCCACAACAACCGAGGGACGCAATGTGTGGACTGTGGATGGAATCTATTAGGTATTCAACTTTCCGTCCTTTTATTTTTCTTACAAACCTCCTCTGTATATCATGTGGAGTGTGGAATATTATAAGTTCGACAGTTATTCATAATGAACATTGTAGTTAAACAACACGCAGCCCTCCCATATGTCACTGAAAGCGCTAGCAAAAGGAGGAAAAATAACGTTTGCCCTGAATAACTAGATCGAAAACATACTTTTTCAAATAAATTTTACAGTATGCTTGGTCCTTTCCTAATAATAGATTAAATGTGTTAGCCGATATTTTATTCCTTAAATTATAATAGTTGTAAGAAAAAACTTAAAGATACACTACATGGTATGTCATAAGATGGATGACACAGAAAATTTATTGACTAAGGCCAAAAATTCAAACACCTTTATTATTTAAACTAGTTTAGTGTGAGTAGGTAGCATAAGTAATTATTTTAAAGTATGCACCATCGCCTTGTATAATTTGTAAGTTATATGTACCTATTTGATTACTTAATTTATTTGTTGTTGGCACTCATTTTGCCTGAAAAACAGGTTTTTACCTACGAGTAGTTCAGGCACACGCATTATTTAATACCATTACAATTTAAGACGAAACTCTGTGTTATCTTTCTTGTCCTAAGTTATTTTTGAATAATATATTTATTTATAATTAAAATTATAATAATATAAATATACTTCCAATTACCTATTGGTACTTATCATATTACATATTTTGATTTTACGTTCACAAAATACCAAACAATTTGAAATTTTGCGCATCAAAACAATTGACGCCCAAATTATGCGGCAGGTGTTTTCGAAGGATTAATTTGCAGCGCATTTAATGTTTTCGTGAATAAACCGCAACAATTAAAATCCACGTCGAAACTAATTCGTATAGCTGGAAGTTTCCGAAGTTGGTTTGACCAAACACGGAAATTGAGCTGAAAACGTTTGCGTTGCGATCGTCTAAGCGCTATTAACTAAGTTGTAGGTTTGTGTTGGAGTTGATGGCCGCCGCCGCCGCCGCGCCGCCGCCGCGCCGCCGCCGCGCCGCCGCCGCCGCGCGGACGCTGGCCTGCCGGCGACGCGACGACGGCGCAGATATGGAAATCATTTCTTGGTTGGAACTTTGCGGCTCCCTGTATGCCCAAATATTTGCCGTCAGTTCGGAACTCGGAGATCGTGTCCCCGCAGACATATGGCGCATTTGGGCGTGTTTACATTCCCGCTTGATTACGGCAACTTTGGGAAGGATTCTGTACACAATCCCAAGTTTCTTTCGGAGCTAAATGTTGCCAAGTATAAAACAAGCCGTAGGGATCTAGTCTCATTTACATGAACATTTTCGTTAAATATTTGGATGATTTATGTGAGAAAATGCCTTCCCTTCGCTTTTTAATTGTGCGACAAATCAAAAACATTCCATCAAATATCGGAAGTACAGGCCATTGCGCGTGCGTAGTGCGTACTGAAGCAACTCATGGTTGTTTGGTCGGAGACAGCCGGGGTCGCCAGCGCGTCCTCGCAGCGCGTCCTCGCAGCGCGTCCTCGCAGCGCGTCCTCGCAGCGCGTCGCCGAGGCCGAGGCGAGGGGCGAGCGACGTCCCGTCCCGATGCTATCTGTCCACCATTGTTGCGTGCACTTAACCGTCGATACAGTTTGCCTGCGCTCAGCCTTGTTAACACATTGTAAAGGAAATTACATTCGTAACTCACCGCTGCGCTGCGCTGCGCTGCGCTGCGGTGCGCTGCGCTGTTCCTCAAACAACACAACCGTTATCGACCGCGGCTCCGTCGGCCGTGTCTAATCGTTATCATTAGCCGAGTACATTTCAGTTTCATCAGCGCGTGTGAATGGCTGCTTCCTTACGAGTCACATCCTTTGAATGGGAACAACGCCTGCGAGCTGCGAGCTGCGAGCTGCGAGCTGCGAGCGTCGCGTCGTCGTCGCGTCGATGTAACGGCCGAGTGTTAGAATCGCGCATCATGCCTAATGGCCACTAATAACCTCGCTCAGCCGAGACAGTGGAAGCTGTATGTAGACGATATTGCAATATTAATAGTTGGGTGCGGCCTCGAATCTGTCCAAATGCGTCCGAACGGCGATTGGGGTGCCGCAGATGTACGTAACTGCGCCGTCTCGTCGCCGCCACCGTCGCTACCGCAACCACGAAACTATTAAATATGATTTAGGGAAGAGTTCACACTTCCGTTCGAGTTCTGTCAGTTCAGTACACATACCTACCTATCTGCATATCCCCGGAGCCGCCGCGCCGCCGCCGCGCCGCCGCTGCGCCGCCGCCGCGCCGCCGGCCCGCTCACAGCGCCACACGTCACATTTCGGAGTCGGACTCGGTACGCATTGTTGTTGGGACTCCAGCTCCCCCGAGAGAATCCAAATAAGAGCCACAGAATTAGTTTTGTGCCCTGTAGGTACCTACTTTAATAATGTTCTAAGTCTTCGGAGGTTTGACGGAGGGACGCGAGCGAGCCGTGTTTGTGTAGTGGTGCGGTGCGGTGCGGTGCGGTGCGGTGCGGTGATATGAAATGGATGTTTTCTGGCTTCGGGCACTTTATTATTACTTTGAACTGCGGATACGAGGGGAGCAAACAAGTGCTGTCGACTACTCATTTTAATATCGAATCGATTCACTTACCAATTCATTCTTTAGGAAACTTTTGAAAGGTGATTTTAAGAATCTGATTTATTTACAATGTTATACAGTGGGGGTAAGCTACATTATATTATTTCTTACCCTTTTTTCGTTTTCTCTGATGCAAATGTTTGTATTGTTTGATACCATCACTCAATCAATGCATTTGTTTTGAAGCGGTTTGATTTTTAACCATT
The DNA here is from genome assembly GCA_949316285.1 of Eupithecia subumbrata. Classification (NCBI taxonomy): domain Eukaryota; kingdom Metazoa; phylum Arthropoda; class Insecta; order Lepidoptera; family Geometridae; genus Eupithecia; species Eupithecia subumbrata. The sequence goes on along the minus strand of OX438640.1, from coordinate 35,463,923 downwards.
AATGCTTTTAGTTTGTAGGGAATGGTAAATTTGAAATATTAAGAATGTATGATACATACGCACCGCTAGTAATTTATTTTTGTCTAGAAGACGTCGCTTATAATAACTGTGAATGACTCATTCGGAGTAGGAGCCATTACAATTTATAAAAGTACCTATCCACGTACCAGGTACGTCGTTTGGCATATTTTTAAAATGAATAAGGCGATGAGTTTCCTAGCCATCTCTGAGTTCAGATAGAACCGGTACAGTACCGATGTGAATGATGTAGTGTAGGTACCTATACCTACCTACCTCGGACCAGCAACCTTGTAGCAATCAACAACAACGATCATTATGTCAATCACAATCATTCTCGATAAGATGCGAGTTGAACCCGCTCGAGCAATAACTTCTCCATTTTATGACCATTCGAAATAAAAAGTTCACTTTTGATAAATAAATTCAGCTCGAGTTTTTTTGAAGGAAGATGTCATAAGTTTCCAAACGGTAGGTAGATAGGTACCTAAATCATGTTTGAAAAATGACACAAAGTGTTGTTGCAAAGTTTAAATTAGAGTTGATTGAGGTGGATTATACCTATTTTAGATTGGCATTAACGACCTGCCTCACCTCGTTTAAATAATCAAGAGATTGTATTGTTTGCTGATCTGATGATACTTCTATAATTTTCATGATTAGAATAAACACAAATTTTGTTGATGTAAACAATCATAGAGTACCTAAAAACTCGCTGCTGTCGCAGTAAACAATGCAATATCAAAAGTAGTTCAGTGGTTTAGTGTGAATAATCTTTTCATATTGAAACCAAAATTAAATGTACTTATAACATTTAATCTACTTAGGTAAAACAAGGAAACGTTAGCGATTGTAGACAGTACCGTATTCGTTTAGGTACCTACCTGGTCCAGCCCCTTATCTGTCGGTATTTTTATTTAGCTATTTGGTATCGGATTAAGAAGATCCAGTCAGAGTTGGGTAATACTACCAAGTAAACCCGGCTAAATTTAGATTTACTCGATCTTCTAGCATTACCCGTGATATATTCACGGTGTTCTGCAGTGGACGACTTTTAGCTGAATGGATAGTGTTAAGTTAGTTGGTAGCATCACATCATCTTCGGTAGCATCCTCTTGTCTCGAGCTATGACCGTCGTTAGTATGGCAAAGCACTTACCTGCCCGTTAGGTTTAGTTGTTAGTAGTGGCATGGGGCAGCGTCACAGCGTGCAAGCACTCGTACTCGACGACAAGCACGTGAAGCACGTGAAGCACGCAAGCACTCACCTCGGGTCGACGAAGGGCTCGGCGTATATGTTGCGCACGGGCTGGCGGCGCGGCAGCGGCGGCGGCACGGGGCTGAAGCCCTCCATCATGTCCTCCCGCTCCAGGTACTTCAGCGACTTCATCGTCATCTCGCGCCGGCCACACTGCACACTGCACTCCGCTTCATTCACAACACTACACGCTAACAGTTGCGATCACATTATTCGCTCTCACTGTTTGGTTCAACATTGCACTCAATTATCACTTAGACGTTCCTATTCATCATATCGTATGGGTCGTGTTTCGAGATTCTGAAACTATCAAAGGACTAGGTCGAGGTTTGTTTCGGAGCAACCCTCGCTCGGTGTCGTGTTCGCGCGGGGCTCGCGGGCGGCCGTGCGCGGTGCGAGCGAGCGCGGGACTGAGGGCGAGCGACGGCACCCCGGCGCCCCGGCGCCCCGCACCGCACCCTGCGGAGCTTTCGTTTTTTGCGCCCGCGCCGCGACTTGTCAAAAGCTTGTCAGGTTGTGTGACGAGGGTACGGCGCGGCGGCGGCGCGGCGGCGGCGCGGCGCTGCAGCCGACCTGCCGCGGCCCGGACCACTCGAACACGACCGAGCAGCCCGGTGCGGTTGCGCTGCATTGTGTGTGACGAATACCAACTGTGCAAAGTGTGAATCAAAGATTTCACTTGAACGACGAGGGTCCTTTGAGATGCCGCGACGGATTTGTTTGAATGTAAGTTTTTTACAAGTTGATTTGTTAGATTTATCAATAGAACCTTTGTATTCTACCGATTTTACAATATTACATCTTTTATGGCTTCACAACTTTTCAAATAATAGGTACCTAATACAATAAGTGTAATAAGATAAAAAAGCGAGGGAAGTTCAGGTGGTAGGTACTAGGGATTTAATAAAATGTTGTTAGAAAAGTTGCAGGCAGAAGTTAAGTTTGTCTGGAGGATTGTAAGAAAAGAGAAATCTAATCGGAGTGATCATCAGAAGGCAGCACAAAAATCTGGCAAAAGTGCGTCCGATGCCGTGCTGTGCAGCTGGTGCAACGCCGTGCCGCGCCCCGCGCCGGTCGCACGGCGGCGCGGCGGCGGCGCGGCGGCGGCGCGGCAACCATAACCCTCGCAAACATTGTAGGTACACGACAAATACGAGAGGCGTTCACCCTTTAACCTTTTTGTTCTCTAAAATGTTTGTTTTCAAAACTCGTTACCCCTCGCGCAAATTTTTATTTACGATACCCGAAATTGAATTACGCGATTTGATTTATTAAATGTTTAATTTGGAACCGTGTAGCGTCACGTACCGTGCGACCGACTTCACAGGAAAGTGATTCCGAAGAAAGCGGATAGAAGGGCTGCGGTAACATTATGTTAAAACCTGTCCTGTGGACCCGCGTGATCCCGCAAGGATGACGAATAACAATATAAAGAGGCTTACGGTTCCCATACGGCTTTCGAAGGAGCACCGCACGCGAGATTTACATACATACATACATACATACATAGGTACATGCGTAGACCGGGACGGGAGAACATGCTCCGACCGAACGCCACGATCCTGTGCCCACAGTCTAAGCGCATCTAAGCGCTTCCTGACAGTGACAGCTCGGAGTAAGTATATTTGAAGCGACTGCTAAACTTTTTTTACACTTTGTCTAACCATATGGAACATCTATCACTTCAACAAGTTTCTCTAAATGTCTAATCTAAATCTTCTTTTCGGCTTTATATCAAGGAATGCTAGCCACATAAGTATAAATTAGCTGCGGATCGTAGAGTCATGCCTGCGCCCGCGTTCACCACAAGCTACCCGTTCGGAAGAGAGACCACGCTCGGAAGAGAGACCACGCTCGGAAGAGAGACCACGCTCGGAAGAGGGACCACGCATCGCTCGTGTCCGAGTTGAAGTGTAGTTGAGAGTGAGCGTCGCGATCATCGTTATTAACTTACTGGATTATTCTCAGCAAAGATGTTCTCAACTCCACGTGGTGCTTTTATAAAATTTATATGGCCGTGTTTCTTTATTGGGTTTTATAGCTTTGGAAATTGTTATAAATAAAGAAATAATCATAAATAAATAATGTGTTGTGTTGTTTTGTTTTCAATTATAATTAATAAATAACAGTTATCCAGCACCTCATTGACGGCCTCCGTGGCGCAGCTGCAGCGGGCGAAGGTCCGCCTGCGACGCACGAGGTTGCGGGTTCGATTCCCGCCTCGGAACAAATTTGCGTACGATCTGCAGAAATTTGTTCCGTTGGTCTGGGTGTTTTCAATGTATAATAAAATATTTATCTATGTAGTATATTGTATTAAGTATATCAGTTATCTAGTACCCATAACAGAAGCTCTGCTTAGCTTGGGGCTAGATATTGCTGTGTGAATTGTCCAGCATTATTTATTTATTTATTCATAACATACATGCGCTATACTCGTATGCGTCGGTTCACACAAAAGAACCAGCATTGATCAAACATAATTATTCTCTCACCCACCCAACTCGAGCGAAACTATTGCGATAGTTTTTGCAGCAGTTTCGAAAGTAAATCATAGATGTAGGAATGCGGAGATCGTGTACTAGTACTACCATATATCGCATCGGGCGGTGGTTGTGCGGCGAGCGGGGAGCCGGCGGCGGCGCGGGCGCGGGCGCGGGCCGGGTTCCCACGCAGCGCGTGTCGCGGAGACGCGTAGACGCGCTCTCCGCCGCCGCGGCTGAACCACGAGTGCGTGTCCCACAACTGCGATCTCCTCATTTATTGTGATGAATGCATACATTACAGAAAAATCTTTAAAATGTAGCATTTCGATTTAACAATAGTCTCGTTATTGGTTCCCCAGTCGAGTGTCGATAGCGAAACAATGTTGCATAAACATGCCACCAATTACGAGGCATTGTATGTATCGAGAACCGCTATCCCCCGACTCCCGATTCTCGTCGACGCCAGCCAACTATCGCCGACGCCCGCCGGTCGATTGCTGCCGACGCCAACCACTGCCGCCGACGCCGGTAGAGCCTAAACTCTAGTAACGCTGGTGACTGACTATTATTCACACAACCACTACCTCTTGGCGCGGGAGATGGCAGCGCTGCTACTATGCTAATTATGAAAGCTCCAAACAAAAGCTCTACATTTATTTTATATGATGCTGTGTGAAATTTCCAGCATGAATGATTTTAAAGTACCTATCTATTTATTTATATTTATTAATCGTATTATAATGTGTAAGAGCATCATTCCAATTGCCTCTAGAAATTGTTGTGAAGGCTTTCAGCGCTGAATATGAGGCTATGATAAAATTATTCTATGATATAGAATAGAAGATATTCTAGAGGTAATCTAATAGGACCGGTTTTTTCATACGTCATAACTACATCAAATTTAATTGACGAAACTGCATCATCCGATTATTATCTTTTATAAAAACACCCAAATTTGATTCAATATATTTAAAAGGCATCTCTTTTCTTCTAAAAACGTGCTAGGCGTCTGTTTAGAACAGCCACAATAGTCCGTGTCCCGAATACCGTCCGTCAGCTGGGCCCACAAAAACTCACTCAACTATTTTAATTGGCGTTAAGTTCGGAGTTACGGTGTCGCAGTAAAAACGTCAATGAGCCGTTTCACAGTCGTGTTGTTGTGTTGTGTGGTGTTGAACGCCGCTGCACCGACGGGTACCGGCGGCGGGGCGAGGGGTCGGACTCGACACTACGCGCTTGGGATTGACTTTGTTTTGTGATTAGGTTGTTGTTGATGCGATGGAAAAACCCCTACACATCATGTGCGGAATAACTAGCCGGACAAACTAGTCAATGTCTGTTGCTAGACATTGACTAGTTTGTCTGGTCTTGTTTTACAAAAACAAAGATAAGAATAACTGTAATCTGGATGATCCTATGAGCTACGTTTTACGTTATACGTGCTACGAATCAATAAAAACTATTGAACGTTATTTGAGTTTGGTATACTTACCGTATACCAAACTCAAATAGTATATCAAACTTAGACAAAATTAGTTTGTAAGTTGGGATTAAAACTTTATCATCTGGATAGACTCATAGAGTGCATTCTATAGTAGTACAGTACACCTGTAATCAAGAGTACCTATGACGCAATTAAACTTGATTAACCTGCTCATCTATTATTTGCAAGCATTATTTTGCACATTTTAGGCATTGTAGAAAATTAACCGAATATATAAAACCTGGTGCTCTTCCATTAATCAAAATAATATTTGTATTTTAGAACATATTCCGAGAGCTAAAGCCTAATGGTCCGTCCATATTGTGGCTTCATCAGAAACATCGTGTTTGGTTTGATTGTCAGAGTGTACGACGACCCTCGGAGTCAGGACTGCCAACATGTTGCTGCACTACCCCCGTAACAAATAAACTCTGCGCACATTGATCCAACAGCGCTACCGCACAGTACAAAATATGCTTTCAAATATGGGTACCTTGTGATACATTTTACGATGACAAAATGGCTTTCTACAAGCTTCAAACGAGTGACCCGCGAGCTGTCTACATCTGATGCCGTCAATAATGTAAAATGCATGTATATATTATGAGTTGAAGCCCATATATGAATGCGCATTATTGTGTGTGCGTCAGTGGTGGTTGTTAGATGTGCGACAAGCTTCAACCTCGCTGCTGGCTGTTGCTGACTTGTCCCGACTCCCGACGTTTGACTGCAGCGTACAGTCACATGTAGAGACGCCTGTCGCCGTCTGCTCTTTTGACTTTGGTAGTTGCTGTTGTTTTGATTGACAGCATTAATTGTACTGACAATTGGTTGTACGATTGACATGGGTAATTGTAGGTACAATAACGACAGCAATTCATACGGGAGCAGCCTTCCAGCCGCGTAGAGACACGTGCACGAGACACGCTCGCCTTTCTGTTTCTGATCATTCAGGGCTTCACTAAGGCGCGGCATTAGCCCCTACTCCACCATATTGAGTTCTCGCCAGTCCAGTCCAGAGGTACCTGTTACCTAATAAGTAGTTGGGTCGTGGACTTGGAATCTTGGACATTGGCGTAAAAATTATAAAAGTACTTAGTGGTCGCTGATCGTGCACAAAATAAAAGTAACAATACATCGATGGACGGTCGGATTACATGAAATGGTTTTATTTAAACCACATAAGAGTATTTTTAGTTGAAGATAGGGCCTATAATAGAAACTGTCATTTAATTAAAAGCTTCTGGAAAATATTTTGGAGATGATATGTAATCCACATCCAGTTCTATTTGTTTCGCGCTGTTTTTGCGTTGCGCTTGCGAGGACAATAGTTTCTGCTAGAAGAAATAATGAATAAATAATTATAGGTTGTTGTAAACTCGTCCTCATGTCCCGTGGTATAGCGTAGTGTAGTGCAGTGTAAGCTATGATTTGCTGAGCACGTTTGCTGTAATGATCGTGGGAGCGGCTCGCTCGCGTGCGGATCACATCCGTCCAGCGCAGCGGTGAGACATTGTTTACGGTTCGGAATGTCGACACGATGTGTAGCAAAAGCTACACGAATGGCTACAGATACCTATTTACATAATTATTCACACGATGGAAGCGGCGTGAAGATCAATAGCGAGGTATTTGATCGGATCAATCACACGTGGGTAATTATTATTATCTTCGGTTGTTTCGCGGAACAAGCGGGTAACAGAGTCACGCCTGTTTCCCCTAATGTGCTTTTGCATGAGAATGTAACAACATTGTGAGCGTTATGGATATCAGTATTACAATAGAATAGATTTATCGAAACTTTGTTTGCTTTTCTGGCTTAGAGCAAGCGATCGATCACTATTTCCGATTAAAGATTCCGTGACCGTGCAACAGTTTACCTATGAAATTAATAACCGTAGGTACCGTTTCTTTATTTCCAAAGACACGGTTCGATATGCTAATTGCCGACAAAGATCCCCTGTCGAAACGTTATTTGAGAATGCAATTAAAAACATAAGCACATTATTAGAGCCGCACCGCACGGCCTCCACATTCCACGACCTCCGTGGCGTAGCGGGCGAAGGTCCGCCTGCGACGCAGGAGAAGCACGAGCTTTTACGTTGAGATTCCGGCCGAGTACCCACAGATACTGCAAGTTTACCGTTTAGTTTAGTTTAGTGACCGAAAAGTTTTTCGAACTTTGAGCTCGGAATCGTTTAGATAATGATTGTTTGGCAGTTATTTCCGAGTACGTATTCCAGAAAGATAATCTGCGATCTATTAATACAGTAACCTTTGGGAAATCGTAATTATCTTAAACATTAACATAGACTTCTCTTCTATAAGAAATCAAATAAGGACGTAATGTTCCATAGGCAGTAGGGACACCTGATGCCCGCAGAACAGTCACGCGCGGCGGCGGTGCTCCCGGCGGCGGCTGCACGCGTAGACTTCTCTTCTATAAGAAATCAAATAAGGACGTAATGTTCCATAGGCACAGTAGGGACACCTGATGCCCGCAGAACAGTCACGCGCGGCGGCGGTGCTCCCGGCGGCGGCTGCACGCGTCTCGTTCAGTTCAACTGTCGTCGGCCGGTTTGTTTTTGCTCCCGGCACAAAGCTCGCTGACAGCAGCAGGGCTAATGACAAATTAACCGTTAAAACTCGTGAAAAGGCCCAGAGCACTGAAAAAACGTCTGAATAAAAAGTCACGGCCTTTTGTATTTTGTTTTGCGGAGCGTTTATTTCGAGTCCAGCCGCGCCCGCTCGGCTCTACCTCCTGGCGCGGTTGTTGGTACCTGCTGCTCTTTGTGGGCGACGCGCGACGGTCTACTGATCTTCAAACTAAACATTGCGTAAAACAAAACCTTGACTAAGTACTCCTTAACTTTGGTGCAAGAGGTACAAGACTCTATCTATCTTTAACTCAACTAAACACAGTTTGACTTTGTACAAGAACTTGTAAGGTTTATGTAATGAAAATGGTAGAGTAGGTACACAGGTTGTAAATCAGGATCGTTATCAGTAGGGCGCGCGCGTTATGAGCTAGCCAGCGCAGCGCCTGGCGCAGTCGGTGAGGGAGGAGGTACTAGGAGGAGTGCATAAAGCGAGCGGTCCACGCGGCGGGGCGGCGCGGCGGCGGCGGCTACAAATCAGCGGCCGTCGGATGTAATCATCGTTCGGTTACTGCGAAGCCGTTTGATCTCGGGTTCCTTTGTTAAACTCTTAATCCGTATTTGAAACAGAGTGCACTCCTCTCCTCTCGGGAATAACATTTCAAACGATCTTAGGACTTTGACCACTTGTTTGAAAACGTTTGTTTATGTCTACAATGTTACTTTGAATTCACCTGCTGTGTACTGTGAACTTTCACTGGCGTTTGCAGCTCTTCGTTTATTAATAGAGTGAGACCACTTATGTCAAGAAAATAACAAAAATAATGCAAAAATAAACGCTACGGTTTCACCTTAGCAACGTTGAGCCACTGATACATCGGCCGAGGCCCGCGTCACCACTGATACATCGGCCGAGGCCCGCGTCACTCGGCCGAGGCCCGCGTCACCACTGATACATCGGCCGAGGCCCGCGTCACTCGGCCGAGGCCCGCGTCACCACTGATACATCGGCCGAGGCCCGCGTCACCGCATCAAGGTACTCAAATGTTTGGAGATATGGGATGGGAATGGGTAAAATTTCGACTCTTTTCGAATTATTTGAAAAAGTATGAAACCTACAGAAATTTCATAAACTGTTTTGAAATAGAAAATCGATACCTTTAATTTGATATCCCACTCGGTGAGGTAGTCCCCATTTCATGAAAATTCCCCCTCATTTTGTCAATTTTTCAAAAAGTTTTCGTTGTACAAACTTCTCTTTATTTTTCCTGTAAAATATAGATTCATATCTACAAACGCTACATACATTTCAAATGGATCGCTCTACAATCTTCGGAGATAGGGGGGAGGGGGATGGGTATTTTTTCGACTTTTTTGTAATACCGTTTCGAAAAGTATGAAACCTACAGAAATTTCATAAACTGTTTTGAAATGTACAAACTGATACCTTTCATTTGGATACACATGACCCTTTAGGTATCTTATAAAATTTCGACATCTCAATTTGTTTGGAAAATGTTCGTTTTAATTTTTCATTTATCATCATTTATTTTTCTTTAATTCTGTACAGGCGCACGAAATGTATTATTATTTTAAATTTCAAGTTGATAGCTGCAGTAGTTGCTGAGTTATTAGGAAGGGAAAAAAGGACAGACAAAGCGACCATAAGGGTTTCGAAACCGATCTTCGATCTCGAAACACTAAAAATGTTGAAATAGTGAAAAGCGCATTTCTACATTTATACATTTATAAAAGAGAAGAGAAAACTAACTCATCAAGAGATCTCTGAAACTACAAGAGCTACAAAGACTGAAATTTTGCATGATGTTCCTTTTAGGACGTCGCACCCGCTAAGAACGGATTTTGAAAATTCGTATTCTCAGGGGGTCAAAGGTCATTTTTATAATAACTTCAGAACCGTAACTTGGCCCTTCAAAATTTGTAGCGTAGAAAGATGACTTAAAATAAACAGACACGTGTTTCAGGGTTTTTTGAAATTCACACTCTGAAGGTCAATGGTGTGGAGTCAAAGTTAGGCAACTCACATATCACGAAATCTAAGGAACTAGAAGAGCTACCAAGCTGAAATTTTGCAAAACTGATTTTTGGAAATTCGTTTTTTAAGGGGGTCAAAGGTCATTTTTATGAAAACTTTTAGAAAGTAAGCACTCGCTAAAAACGGATTTTGGAAATTCGTATTCTAAGGTAGTTAAAATGAGGTCGTAATCAAATAAGTAGTACATAATTTTTTAAACAAGCATTCCTACAAGTATGAAATGGGAAATTTTTAGGTTTTCTCATATTAACTTTAAAATTGTAAAGGATTGGTTGTAAAACTTTGGCGTTGATAGTTTACATGGAAACCAATATTATTGGGGTATTATTATAACTAAAGTCCACGCGAATGTAATCGCGGCGGGCAGCTAGTATAATATAAAAGGCACAGTTTGGCCATTGGTCAAACAAACGTGATCAAAACACCGAGGACTAGCCCTATATTGACCGAGTAGTTAGCTGAATGTCCTCCGCGACCCGCGCGGGCGGCGCGGCGGCGGCGCGGCGGCGGCGCGGCGGCGGCGCGGCGGCGGCGCGGCGGCGCGGCGCGGCGTGGCAAGGGGCGAGCCCGGAAATTGTCCTCTGGCCAGCGCATTAGCGGACATTAGGGCACGCACACACTCGCGCACCGAGACACATCACACGTGATGGACGCGTGTGACGGGCAGGGCACACCTTCACCTACCAATGACTCCACAAAACTGTGACACGTGGAACGAATCGTGAGAAATGATGTATGGAAGTAGACGTAGGTACCGAGTAGGTAATCCAATAGAAAAGAGCAAGAGCAAGTGAAGGACCTTTATAAAGGCATTCCCCGCGGCCGCGGCTGAGACACAACGCGAACGTTTGCATGATCTGCACTTGTTTGTGCCTGGGCTGGGAGACCTGGGAGTGCCAATACTAGTATTCTTAGTGTCTCTTGTTGCTTCACATTCTGAACAAGAAGGCAAGGTGCTCGAACAGGAATCTCTGCTAAATCTTAGAGCCTACGGTGCGGTGGCACGACTGTGCTCAGGTATAGACCTACTTGTACCTTGTATATACAATACAAGCAGCGGTCACACACGGGGCCGCATCATGTACATAATCGCAGCTATACGCAGGTAGAGCACTAGACATGAGTCTCCTCGAGAAACCGGCTCCGCGCCGAATCGTGCGCATACCGGCGTGTGAACGGACGGCTTGTGTCGGCGGGGCGCGGGCGCGGCGCGGGCGGGACGGCTCCGACCGAGGGAGCCGGCCGGCAATTTCGTCGAGTACATAATTGCGAGAACAAGTCGAACCTAATTGGTGTCCGCGAGTGGAGAGTGGAGACGTCGCGTCGCTGCAGCTCGCTCCAGCAGCCGTCATAGATTGCATGTTACTTGTGACTCGCGTTGCCGCATGCCATGCCGTGGGACCCGAGATAATGGATTTTTTAATGACTTTAAATACCTACGTAGGTATTTATAGGAACTATACCTCTAGAATGTTCTGCGCAAAGCCTAAATGATAATAACGAACGTTTAATTAAACTTCTTTTGGCTTATAATAATAAGTAACACTATCCGCGGTAGGTACCTATCATTGACTCATTGTTCAAAAGTTGGATTGTCGGAGTGGTCATTTGTTAAGTTGGATGGTTCAGTTATATGTCAGTAAGTAGAGTAGGTAACCGGATGATCAGCTGCTAGGTCACGGCGGTGGCGGTTTTATTTAAACTAATTAAAGTTTGTATATAAAATGCAATCAAAATGTAAACCTCCCATTAATGTTTACTCGACTTCAGAATGCGGAGGAGGTGCTAGGTTCGACTATGGTTTTTTGTATTATTTACGTCAATTAGTATTTGTCCCGTAAATCTAAAAACAGTGTAAAGCCAAAGGAATCTGAAGTTGGGTTTTTCAAACAATCATATCATTCATGTAGAATAACACTCAATAGTGGAATAAGATGGGATTTTTATAATTAGTCGCTCATACACGTTAATATGTGAGAAAAGAAGAAATCTCAAGTTATGAAATTATTTATATGTCAATCACACGGTAATGTTGTTAACAGATAGGTAGTTGAACCTGTACCTACTTACAGCTATGACTACAAACAAACTCTCATTTTTACAAGAAGATCCGACAACAACACGCGTCTCTGAGCTCTGAGGTCGAAGGTTCAAACAAAATCGTTAAGAAACGGTTCTCGGATCCGGAATGTTTTGAGCGGATATGGTAATGCGCTCTGCACCACTTTTAGGTCAAATTACGCATAATTCGACGAGAGACCAGAACTCGGCGAGAGCGGGCACCTGCGGGCTGCTATCCCTTGTTTGCGTTTCAATCCCTAATCCGATTAGATTCCACTTCTCGAACATCTTATGCCAACATTAAATTTAGGTATTGAATTGGTTTCGTCGAGATAAGTTTTGAGGAAACATTTCAGTAGGTATTGGCAGTTTCGGAAAATTGATATTTTATTTTTGTGACTTGCCGGTTAGCGAATTCTCAGGCAATCGATGTAAGTACATAATAACACAAAAGAGTAAATGTCTGTGGTTGTAGTACTCTATTATAGGTCCTCCTAATATGTAATAATAAATAACAAAGATTAAACGTTTAATTTGACTTGAAGAATAAGTACCTACCTAATATGTACCTATTATGTATGATGTAGGTACTAGAAGATGAGCAATAGAAGCAAACCTCGGTCCGTGATGCAGGGCGCGATCGTTGTTGTTCACACTTTGCACAGTTTAAGGGCGATATGGGAGGCTCCTACAGAATCGGTAGCACATTTTGACGAAAACAATAAACACTAAAAACAATAGAGAATAAATTGAAGTCGGGGTCGAACGAGCGGGTTGTGACGCCGTTCTGGGATGTTATGGCAGGATAGCACGGCGCCGAGGGCTACCTGCTACGAGCGATAGATCGCGTCGCGTCCCGTCCCGTCCCGTCGCGTCGCGTCACGAGGTGAGAGCGCACCTATCGGTCAGTGACCGCGCGCGGCGCCTCCGTTCTCCGCGACTGCACACGCACCACACTCGCGAGCGCCCCGCGCGCCCTCCGCAGACGAAGTGCCCTCGCCTCGCTCCCCGCCTCCCCCGCGCCCTGCGCGCGCCGCCCCCGCACCCTCCACCAGATATCGAGTTATCCGCGCGCGCCGCTCCGCTAGATATCGCGCTTAACCCTGTCACTTATTCCAACTGATACGCGAAAGCTCGAGTGCACTCCCTGAAAGATGCTTCCTTTCTTTTATTGAAAGGGCGAGATGAAAATCCTCCTTCGAACAGTTCTCGACAGCGCGATCGTGTGTGAGACGCATGATCCGCTGGGCGGCTCCACGAGAGAACAAACTTTAAATCGGGATGTTTGCGATCTTGTAAAGTAAAGTAATGATAATCGACGATAGAAATCCCTGAAGCGATTATAATTGGAGCATGCGTGGTAGGGTGGAGGGGACAGGGGGTGGGTGACATGCCCCGCGCCCCCCCGCGCGCGGCGCGACGCTGCGACGTGATCTTGACACCGCGTGCAGCGCGGGATGCTCCACATTTTCAAAACACACTTCACTGATACCATTTCACTCGCAACCTTCTGAACTGGCGTCTAGTGTCTACCGCAAGCTCACATACTATTCATACATAACACTGCACTCTCCTCAATGCTCTCAAATTCTGGGAACCTTTAAACGGGTCCTTTGAATCTGATCTCGAAGGACACAGCTAGCACACATGGCGTGTCAAGTTTTGGTAAATGTAGAACGATTAGAGCTCCAACTGCTCACACACGTAACACTTTCAAGTAATGTAGTACATTATGTATAACTTCTGCTGTGAATAAGCAAACACATCTCGACTTATGATTTCTGTTCGCATTCGAGAGCTCGCGTCTGCTGTTCGGTTTTATTTTCAAATCTTAGGGCATTTGCGACATGCTTAGTATGCTCAAGTTTCGTTGTAGCGCTTTTAAAATGTAAATATTGTAGGATGACAAGCGCCGAGCGACCGCAGATCTGCGATGAACACAGAAACATGTGAAATGCTTAGAGCAACCGAGTGCACAGAGTCTAGCTCGTCCTTCTGTTGCCTCGCATCGCATCGCATCGCATCGCATCGCATCGCATCGCATCGCATCGGCTCAAGTAGGAGAGATCGCAGCCAGCCACTCTTCGCTAAATGTGGGTGGGTAGTGTAGTGTTCAGGAGCCTCCGTTTACAGTCTCGTTTTAAGTTTTGTAATACGAACTTTGTCTCTAGTTAATTAACAAATCTTTCAAAGTTTCAACTTAAGAACAAGTGAAAACATTATCTACCTACATTATTTTTTTTTTATTATAAAGCAGCAGTTAAATGGAGCTGTAAACCCAGCACAAGGGTTTCGGATCTAGGCGAGGTTCATCAGGTCCGTGCGCTCCGTGCGCTCCGTGCTACCGGGGGCGCGGCGGTAAAGGGTTTTGTTTTCTTTATCAACAAACGGAAGGTGCTGTTAACGACCCCACGAATAAATACGAAATTCGATCTTCCATTACGCATACAAATGCTCCCTCCCCTACCAACCGCCACAGACACCCTAGACTGTAGGCGAGTTCCGACGTGCTTGCTTCAAGGGATTTCAAATGGAATTGTTCAGAAGCACATAATATGTAGATTATGATATGTTATGTTATTTATTCGCATACAAATGCATTTGTGTCGGAATATTTACAGTTTAAAAATAATATAAAATAAAATAATCACATAAATCAAAATACATAATAAAACTAAAGTCATTTATAACGGGATATTTACCATGATTTGAGTTTTGAGTTATTCCGTGATCATGGCGCATGAAACTGTGCCGAAATATTGGAAAGCTCAAAACTCAAATCATGGTAAATATCCCGTTATAAATGACTTTAGTGTTAATAACCATGATGGATTTAAAAGTTTTACATAATAAAAGTTAAAATAAATGCAATGTCACCACAAAAATAAATTGATACATTAAAATAAATAAATTAAAAATATAGATAATAACTGTACTTTTCTTGTTTGATTTTGTTTATATTAGACTGTCGGTATTTTGTAAGTTCTTTTATAAAATGTAAATCTCTTATTGGTCGTAAGATAGATTAATAAGGTTAAAAATGTTTAGACATAAGGGCTGTTGATTTTGTTTTAACAATAAAAATAAAAAATTAAAAAATAAAATAAATTAAATTGGAACACAAATGAAATACACACTCAGGTAAATTCAACATACCTATCATTGATTTGGATTAAGTATAGATTTCTTTTATTCTTTGGGCTAGATGTGTTTGATTTTTGTCGTTATAATAATCGTCAATTGAGTTTGTATTACGTTCATAGCGATCATTATTAACAGTGTCGATATAAAACAAGAGCTCTGACAAGACTGAGAAGAAGGCTTTATAAACGAAAACAATTCAAAAACGTCACACAGAAGACCCAATAAATTAAAATGTTTTTTGCAATTTTTCCGAGTTCTATCGCATTATTGAATCTCCATTAAAAAGGAAATTAAAAGTAGACGGTAGGTACCAATCATTTTATAAAACGTTGAAATGTTGGTATCACTTTGATCTGGGGCTCCCGTCCGCTGCCTTTCATTTTGATGAAGATATTTAAAATCGATACTTATTAGGCCGGCACATGAAACCATTTTGCTTTTACAGACGTTGATGTTTTAAAGGAGAGTGAAATGTCTCCTAGATCTTCGTGGTAGATGGTCGGCCACAGCGTCACCACAGCGTCACCACAGCGTCACTTACCATCAGGAGAGATCGTGCTCAAACGAAATTTTCAGGATTTAAAAAAAAAACAGTATACATATTTTCATGTATCATAATTGTGTACTTTTAACAGAGTTCGATAAAAGGAGGAGGTTCTATGTTCGGCTGTATGTATGTATGTATGTTTTTTTATGTAAATATGTTCGTCGATTTTTCCGTCGTTTATGGACCGATTTTGATGTTTTTTTGCATTTATATAGAAAATTATCCCGATGTGATATCGTTATAACTTTAAAAGTATGTAGTCCCAAGGGATACATATTTATACCGCAACTTAAGGAAAAAAGTCAGTTCTAAGTTTTTCCAAAATAATCAAATTAATAGGTAACACAATAAATAAATATATATTGTTATAATAATTATTTAATTATGAAGTTCATTGTGATTAAAGATGTTATTGTTAAAAAAAGACAACACAATGATTACCTCCGATGTTGAGACTTCGAGAGTGCAAGACAAGAAGCGCGAATAAAGTCTAACACAAACATAACTTTAATTGAATAATTAGAGAGTACCTCGGCCGCTACAGAAACTACTCGGGATAATGGTTTGCGTTTCATTTGTGCAGAGACATAAAATAAGAATTAAGACATACAAAAGGTCCAGAGGGGGGAGGGACGTACTCAAATCGAATCATTTCTATTGAGGGCAATGACGGCGCATAGCGTCCACGAATGTTGTTTGTCACCGCGGACCGCGTCCTGTAGGCAGTAGGTGTTTGTCACCGCGGACCACGTCCTGTAGGCAGCAGCTACTGGTAGGTGGTAGGCACCGCAGGAGTGGGCGAACGGACTGTATCCTACATAAACTATAAATGCGAAAGTTTGAAAAATGTGACATTTTTGTTACCTAAGATCTCCAAAACTACTTCTTCAAGATCAAGATAAAATTTTGCGTTCGTTAAGAGCAAACCCTAACTTATATAATATTAGGTCCTTACATATGAAATTGGCGTTTTGTATGGGAGGAACAAAAAGTCGAATATTTTTTAATATAATATATTTAATTAATCAAAGTATGAACCATTATTTTCTATGCACTTTTGCCATCTTATAGGTAGTTCATTGATCCCTTTACTAAAAAAACCAGTCGGACGGGAATCAATAAAATCTTTGAAGGCGATTTGGACTGCCCCATCGGAGTTGAATTTTTTCCCTTGCAAGAAGTTATTAAGTTATTGTTAGAACGTATTTTAAACCGAATCATTACCTGTGATGAAAAATGGGTTCTTTACGATAATCGGAAGCGCTCAGCGCAATGGTTGGATCCTGGCCAGCCAGCCAAATCCTGCCCCAAGCGAAAATTAACCCCAAAAAAGTTACTTGTAAGCGTTTGGTGGACTAGTGCCGGTATTGTTCATTACAGTTTTCTCAAATCTGGCCAGACTATTACGGCTGATGTCTATTGTCAGCAATTGCAAACCATGATGGAAAAGCTAGCGGCTAAACAACCTAGGCTGGTCAATCGCTCCACGCCACTGCTGCTTCACGACAACGCTAGACCACACACTGCGCAACAGACGGCTACTAAATTAGAAGAGCTTCAATTGGAAAGTCTAAGACATCCTCCGTACTCCCCGGACCTTGCTCCAACAGATTACCATTTTTTTCGAAATTTGGATAACTTCTTGCAAGGGAAAAAATTCAACTCCGATGGGGCAGTCCAAATCGCCTTCAAAGATTTTATTGATTCCCGTCCGACTGGTTTTTTTAGTAAAGGGATCAATGAACTACCTATAAGATGGCAAAAGTGCATAGAAAATAATGGTTCATACTTTGATTAATTAAATATATTATATTAAAAAATATTCGACTTTTTGTTCCTCCCATACAAAACGCCAATTTCATATGTAAGGACCTAATAATAGGCTAGTTATTGCATACACGGGAAGCATCTAACAGACATGCGGCCCTGTGTCGTATCGACTCCAATACTGAACTATTTCTTTCTACAATCGTTTGTGCGGAATGAGACATTCCTACCGATTGTGTTTTCATTTCATATACGTGATTGAACAATCATCGATCTAATTCCTGGTGAGCAAGCAGCAGTTTGAGATATTCTCAAAGATATAGATGTGGTCGGGTCATAACTTTTTGCAGAAAATCATGATGACAATTTAGCTTTATCAACCTGAAAAGTAGGCATGTATGCCTAGATCTTACGAGACCGTCTGTTCGTACATTGATATTATATTAAATGTGACGATAATGTAGATAAGTGCTCGTACAAACCTCGTTCAGGTAATAGTCACCAAAATCCGTGACTAACTCGATCAGCGTGGCGCGGATCCGCGTCCGCGTCCGCGTCCATTACCGCTGTTTCCATTAAACTGCAGCAGGATGTATCGAGCCCGCTTCGGCACAACGACTGTGGCTACGGGGTAGAACTGAAACCGCTGGGACTCGCCGAGCCGGGCGGCTGCAGGTCTGCTCCTACTGCCTACTGCCAGCTGAACAAGAACAGGAACAGTTCAACTGTTCCGCGCAGGTAGATTGTGCTCCGCTACTCGTCGTAGCGTCGAAGCTACGTGCTCGTTGCGTAGAGAATGTGCTACGCGATCAACGAGGAAGAAGCTGCGAATCCAAAGGGGGGCTGCGAACAGAGCCCGTAGCACTGCTACGATTGTGCTACGTAGCGTAGCTTCTGTCTACGTCGTAGCATCCGGACTACGGGTCGTAGAGAGCGCGTAGCTCCGCGGCCGACGCCGGCGCCGGCGCCGCTATTGCTCTGCGTTCGTTTGTGTTCATTCGTGGTTCACTGATGGCCGCATTCAATTGAGCCTATAGGTAGTTAAGATACATACGAAATGTTAAGAAAACAACGATGTTTTAATAAAATCTAATGACGAGCTCCTACCCGCGGTTTCGCACGCCTGTTTCCAAATTTACTTTATTTTAATATATCTCATATCGCAAAGGAGTTCCTCTTCTAGACTCGAAGTGGAACATTAGTTAGTTTTGCACCTGTTATACCTCCATTAGTGGTTCGGTGCTCATTCGATTACCGCGCGCTAACAGAGCGGGCGCCGGGCGCCGGGCGCGCCATCGCTCGACTACCGCTGGAGGCATGCGGCCGCGAATGTTGAACCCTGGCTCCAGCGCCCAGGGTTCAATACCGATGCCCGTGCTGTGTTCTCTGTTTTCTACCGTTTCTCTATCATGCAGGTGATCTACATATTTCCGTTTCATTTCGTTCATATTTCTTTGCGCATTGTCATGGTTAAATCATTGCAGGCAATAACAAAATAATAAATATAAATACAGATTGATACGCTGCATCGTATCCGTGCTTCAGGCTACAGCTGCGGCGGAATCATTAATTAGTAAACCTTTCAGTGAGCCCGGGGCCGCGGCGGAAGCCAACCACTTTGTCTCGCGAAGCCGAAAAGTTCCATAATGTTCGAGATAAGAGGCGAGAGTTCACGCAGCGCAGAGATTTACGAGGCCGCGCCGGCTCCTTCCACTCAATAATACAAGGCCGCTGTAACACATCACGGCGCGCCCGACGTAGGCACCACTCTCGCGTCCACGCGGCCTGTCCGCGCTCACGGGGTGCCTCGTCTGTGGACAAAACTTGCAACTAGGGACACCTGGAATTAATTTTTTATTAAAAAAATCCCCCTTATAGGTGATTTGTCAAGGGGTATAACCCGATTTTGATTTTATGTGCCTAACTAGAGATCAAGATATTTAAACGGTGTCTTATGCGCAAGAAAATCCTCGGACCTTTTACCTGAATGTTCAAGTAGGTACTATGGCTAGATACTGTAGTATCAAATTGTTAATTCTCTTATTATATCGTACAATATGAGTCAGAACTCATTTGAAACAGAGTTGATGTCGGCGGAGGTCGCCGAATCTCCATAAAGAGCAATCAGCGCTGGCACAGTACTTCCTATCCTCGTAAACTGGACGCCGACGTATGTTTATTGTTTATTATTTACAAACCGAAACGAACAGAACGAGTAGAACTGAAACTGGGCGAATGGAAGATTCGCTCAGCTTTTTATTTGACTAGAGGTGGTCGAAACATGCCTAAACAAAAAAAATAAATAAATAATGCTGGACAATTCACACAGCAATATCTAGCTCCAAGCTAAGCAAAGCTTGTGTTATGAGTACTAGTTATCTGATATACTTAATACAATACACTACATAGTTAGATAATTTTTATTCTACATAGAAAACATCCAGAACGCCCTGGACAAATGGCTGCAGATCGTACAAATATTTGTCCCGAGGCGGGAATCGAACCCGCAACCTCCTGCGTCACAGGTAGACTTTCGCCCGCTGCGCCACTGAGGTCGTCAAATACGAAGACCTCTCACTAACAAATCAAGAGCTAGTTTTATGTCCATCTAAATAATGATGTCGGTAAAAATATTTTTGCAATTAACTGTCAGTCAGGTAAAGAATCCCCAGAAAAATATCAGTGCGAAACGCGCTGTTTCAGCCTCACCTCAGCACCTACCGCGAAACAAAAGCAATAACACTGTCACTACCCTCTCAAGTTGTCAGTGTGCTGTGCATCATAGGCACTCAAAGAGATAATCAAATAGTGCAGGAGTTGCATTTCTACGTCGCGTAAACAGCACTGCCTTGATGGCCTGTAGCCGGCCGCCGTAATATGCGTAATGTCGCACATCAAAGACGTCCTCCTGAGCCCTGAGCCGCTCTCCTGGGTGGCTCGGCCGGAGTTGATGCGGGATTACCTACAGCAGTGCTGCCTCTCCAGGAAGATTCACTTCACTCACACAGACCGCACTCTACTAGATTAAGTGACTCAGTCGGTGCACTCAAAGGCGCTTCTCTGGACGTGCCGCACTGACATGCTCATCTTAGCTGAGTAGGTAGGTACTTATTAATTAGAGTTCTATAAAACACTTTTATGTTGATACGAGGCCCAGGGTGGCATGCAGCCCCGGGCGTTTATCTATACAGCGCTACACAATTGGACAATAAACATAATTGTTATTACCCAAAAATTATCAAGCCACTAGTTATATCTAGTGACAATAAAATTCAGAGTTTATGATAACAGTATAGATGTGGTGGATGTACCAGTACAGTACGGGTGGAGTGTGGAGGCGGAGGCACGTTGTGGTTGGAGGCCCGACGGTGCGGCCGTCGCCGGAGGCTCCACAATTAAACAGATAACATAAAATTAACGGAGCCCAATCGTAAATATATACATTTTACTGTCCATAAAAGTCACTAATTAATTAATTGGTCAATGATAAAGTGGTTTCTTTTATAGTATATTGCTATTATTTAGGGATGTGATTGTATAAAAATATCCGGTAAGAAAACGTAATTATTCCACAGTCAAGCACAAAAATCAGCTGAAAGCGCGATCGACCGGTCGATCGCGAAAGTTTTTCGAGTAGATCGCCAGCAATATACTCATTATACCTACCTAGTACCTACTCATACCTAAAATAACAGGTACCTAACATTGAATGGTGCGCGGCGATAATCGACGATCACACAGAATTTGTAGTTCGTAAGTTACGTTAAGATTCCTTCATTTTGTACATGTTCAATTTTAAAGTGCAGTAAATCTAGGTATATAAAAAAAAAACCTACCTACCTACATAGTAGCTTAGTCGATCTCTTGCTTTCAAAATATTTTTTGGTAGATCGCAGACACCATAAGTCCGAGCTCCCCTGGTGTATAGGAACAAACTTTATAGCACGTTTATAAACTTACAGAGGTGCGATCCTCTAGGGTCCCTGTTAAAAAGACAGAAGGCTGGGAATTCCCCAAACTGTTTGTGCAAAGCAATAAATGGGGGTTAAAAGTTTTTGTAATTATGAGAGCTATGTTTAGTGTTCGATAAGCGACGACGCTTGATAAAAAGTCAACTCCTACACAGTGAAATTAGTTTTTTATCCTTTTTCCAGGGGAATAGCAATATCTATTCCACTATAAATGGAGGCAGAATTTCAGCATCCACGCGTAGCCAATTTGTGCCGGATAGTTTAGACGTAGATAATCTCCGGAGAAGCCAGCCCTACCGCCGCCGCCCCGCTCGCTTGTCGTCACATCTGCCTCGCTACGCTAACTGCGTTACCCGCCATGTGGGTCACATGAACGGTCACCGCTTCTCTATCTTGATTAGGTTACGCTCCCATACTCCCCGGTCCTCGGAGTTTGTTTATCAACATTATAATGGACGATCTCAAAGGGAGGATGCTATGACGGAATTTAAACAGATCAGTTTCCGATTATTTAAAAGTGTTTAAGCCTTTTCTTATTGCTTTCTGTAGTTGAGCTGGAGAGCTATGCTGGCTGACACAGTGTTACGTTGCTAGTTTGGAAGTACTAAGTGACCGAATGGTATGAATATGCGACGCGATTCGTTTCTCTAGACAGATACTAAGAATATGCAAATTCAAATGACGGCTCTGCAGCGCCGGCGGATCAGCCGACGCGGCAGTGAGAGCGGGCAGTGAGAGCGGGCAGTGAGAGCGGGCAGTGAGAGCGGGCACTGCGGGCCAGCTGCGGGCAGAGCAGTGGCGCAGCAGCGCGCTATAAGTCACGGACGACGAGGCAGCTTCTTTTCCCTAATTAGCCATTCAATTCCCGTAATCTTGTTTACCCGGGCAGGCAGGCCGGCAGGTGCGATAATGGCCGGCTATTTGCATGCCGCCATGTTGCGCCGCCGCCGCCGCGCCGCCGCCGCGCCGCCCGGCGGACCCCTGTTGTTTTGCCGGCCTTATTGGATCCGCGATTACTTTGTATTGATCCCGCCGTCCATTATCTGTTATTGTACGTTTATTTGGGATGCACATGATATGCTGTAAAGTTGTCCTGATTCTCCACTTCTTGTTTACTTCTGTATGTTAAATTGAGAATGTATGTACTTATATGCAAAATTACTTGTTGCGTGTACAAGAGTGCGTATTCAGTAAAAACCAATTAACTAGGTATGAGTTATGTAACTTGATGAGTTTTCAACAAAGGTTCATTTAAGATTTCATTAAAAAGACGTATTAATAAACAAAATGTGTTGTAAACTATAAGCATAAATTGATAAAAACAGTACCGACAGTAATTAAATCATAAAGTCGTGAAATCGGACTTGCCCTAATGTAATCGACTGGCTGGGTGCCGGTGGCATAATTAAATTATCAGAGTTATTCCATTAAACGAATGAAAAAAGTTGTTAAAGCGTTTTGTTGGATATAATTGCACAAGTACCTATCTTAGTAATTAGTTTGCGCAATGTTTGTCGGCGGGTGTCGCCGATAGGGGGCTAATCGTATTCTCTGCCGGGCGCGGGCGGAGGACGGCAGGCGGGCTCGGAGCGCCTTGCAGGCGTCGCGTCGTCGTCTCTAAACACATTACTGAACACGCTTTATTACTCGGCCACCTTCCTGCAATCTTGTTATCGAAGCGAGTCGCGCTAAGCCGGCCATTATAGCTCGCAGGGTTCGATAACGGGTAACACGAGCTCCTCCGCACTCGTCCGGACATTACGGGGATATGTTAAACGGCGGCGGCGGTGCGCTGACGCCGCGCCTGGCCGCCCTCGCCGCGCCGCCGCCCTCGCCGCGCCGCCGCCCGCCGCCGCGTCGACGAGCTTAGCGACGGGCTCAGAGGTTCCCTTCGACGCAGATATTGGCAATATCGTCCTCACCGCGGGCAGACTTCCATAATTCAGAGGTCGGCGGCCATCGCCCGCGGGCGCATAACATTAAAGAAATGTACAAATATTAATTTCTTAATATCACCGCGTGACTGCTAAATAAAGCGATGTTATTTATGAATAGGCACCGTGTTTATGAAACGCGAGATGTAAACGACAGTTGTAAGAACAATTCTGTGTGTCAATTACAGGCTAAATCGGATTACGTGTAGTGTGGGAGTGTGATTTACGGGCGAGTGGCGGCGCGGCGGGGCGCGGGGCGCGGCGCGGTGCGCGGGCGCAGGCACGACACAATGAATCTGAGGGATGCATTATGTTAATTGGCGAGCTTTATCCGCACACATCGGGCCGAGTCCTTATTCCCTTCAGCCCTACCTACACGCAAGTAACGCGGAGAGATGTACCCTAACTACAATGTGTTGAGTACATTTCAGCTTGCTGAGCACGTTGTGACATCACACGTTATTGACACGGAACTATTAAATAGGTACGCGGGTCCTCGTTTAATTAGAGGTGTCGACACAATGCACCGCGCGATAATGTCTATGAGTCGCTCCCACAGACCAAATGTCAATTAAATTTGACCCGAATCCAAGATGGCGGAGAAACAAATGCCGGCGGGTGTCGGTTTGTGCACTAGGTACCTAATTGACGAGTTTAAGGGAAACGTTAAGTGGATTGTGTCAACGACCAGAATAAAAATATTTGTTCTAATATTGAGTTTGTCTGAAACATCTCAGTTCCAAGATCTCATAAATTGCTTCCAGTTAGTTTTACAAAACTTTCAGTTTGATTAATTGTATAAACTTCATCAAGGCTGGATAATGTCTTCCCATTTTTATCGAATGACTTTTATGTGCAAGGGAGGTATTATTAAACTTAAATTTAGTAATTTAAATGCGGTGAAGTGTTTAAAAGTTATTTATTGTCATTGAGGAAGTAATGGTCCGATCTGGAGTCGTAAAAATCAAAATATGAGTGAAAGTAACTGCGTTATAAATAGTGCAGCATGGAGCGTGAGCTTGTCAACGCAGGCGACGACGTTTATAAATAAGTAGGTTTTTATAGTTTTCTAGGAAGGACATGTGCGCCGCCCTCCCTTCCACCTTCTACCGGCTGCAATAAAAACTAATATGCTCTTATTAATAAGCCAGATTAAGTCACGATGATTGCCTACTCTATGATTACGTTTCCTTCTATGGTCACCGTCTGACCGCGAAATTGCAGAATCAATCCAATCCCGGGTTCTTGAGTACAAACGAATCTACTTTTAAAGTTATCTTCATGTTGAAAAAAACCTTTGTTTACGAACTTGGAATAGAGAAAAGTTCAAAATGACACAATATAACGGACATATCATTTGTATTCCTTTGTGGAAACTGTACATTAATGTTATCCAATAAGTTATTCCTTAACTCAACTTTTTAAACTTCAACTTTTTTAACTAAACTTGCGTAAGTACCTACGTTTTTCATGGCCTTAATAAGTAAAACATATTCAGGTTCAATAAGCAGTTTAGTTTTTCTAATATGTAAAAATATATAATAAAGAGGCTTTAGTGCTTATGTCACACAGTTCATCCAAAGCCGTGAGCAACAGTGAGCGGTCGTGTCGTGCAGTCAGTAGGTGCGGTGCGGGGAAGCAACGAGCAACGAGCAACGAGCAACGAGCGACGAGACGGCTTGCTGCAGCGCCGGACCGTGCGCTGCGAGTGGTACATGCGCATACGCCGCGTAACACCGGTGCCCGGCTTTAGATGACGACATTGCCTTTCTTATCTAATGATAACACAATGCCGTCTATTTTAGAATCGGGACGCGGGAGCGACCGCGGAGCGAATCACATTAGATTGGATAAATACCTAGCCGCCGAGCCGTCGCTGGAGCCGTCCTAGGGGACCTGTCCGGGAGTGTCCCCCTCGTGTCGCGCGGTGCTCTTGTATGCTCTTGTAACGTAGCGCCATAGTAGATACGTTTTACCAGTTCAGCGCAAATATCGTGCGCTAACCCTACGATGTCGAACCATTCACCCTCGAAACATACAAACAGTTTAGATCGTAATCGATCTCGATGCGTCGTGAATCAATCCGATAGTAGCTCCCTGCATTCTAGTACAGTACTAATGAAGGTATATACAGGGTGGAATTTTTGAACGGGGCAGTAAGGTCCTTAACCGTTAATTCTACATGAAAACGGTCTTAGAAAACCACCCATCCTTTTTCGAGAAATAATCATCCCCTTTCTCAAATTTTCAAAACAATTACAGATTTTGAGAAAGTGGGCGTTTTTCATAAAAACTTTTTTTGATGTCAATCGATCCTTTTTCTTACACTGATCAAAAAGTAAAAACTTTTAGCATTTTCTGAAAATGCAAAACAACTTTTGCCCATACATTTGTACGTAACTCAAATATTTTTTTTTTCATACTTCCTTTTTCAATAATATTTTCAACTATGATTTTCAACCACTGACTGTGTGTGGTTTTGTGTGACTTCTACTAATAAATACTACTAGATATTATTGAGAATCAACACTGGATTTCTTTTTGTGGGCTATTTAAAAAACCAAGTATACTAAAACATATACGACAGTATGCAAGAGCTTAAAGACGCGTTCTCAAACCTTAGATGGTTCCGAACTTTTTGATCAATACGGAACAGGATCGATTAACATCAAAAAAAGTTCATGTGAAAAACGCCCATTTTCTCGAAATCTGTTTTGAAAATCTGAGAATAAGGATGATATTTTTTTTAAAAGGATGGTTTGTTTTCTTAGACCGTTTTCATGGAGCTTCAGCGGTTTAGGTACCTGCGCTAACTGCCCCGTCCAAAAATTTCACCCTGTAGAGTCCAGTTTGGCCATTCGGCTGATCCCGAGGGCCGAGACCCAGAGCGACAGTTACAAACGCGAAACCAATCAATCAGCTCATGGGCCGCTACAATCGAACGCGGACAGATAATTACAACCGCAAGCAAACATTACACGCGGCATTTAACGTAAACCCTCTTACGTCGAGGCGGACTGCGGAGCGAGGCGAGCCTTCGGTCCCGATCTCTGCCGGAGGAGGATTAGAGCACACAATGCGCCTCTCGTGCGCCTCTAGGGGAGGGGGGAGGGCAGGGGATCTATTAATAATGGTCCGGCTAGAGAATGGAGCACTTACACGGTCCAGCGGGAGCGGAACGTGTGACCGTCGCGTCGCCTCGGAGCAAATCGAATCGCTGCGCTCGCCCGCCGGCCGCCGGTCGCCGGCCGCCGGTCGCCGCCCGCCGGCCGCCGGTCGCCGGCCGCCCGCACGCGCCCAATACAACGTTTCACCGGAAATCTGTGACGGAAGATACCCGCTCCTAGGTACCAACCTATAGTACCCATCCCACGGGGAATCGGTAAACATCCTCAATTGACACGAGGAAATGCCTGACGAGCGTTTAGGTCAGCTCGACGAGTTCATGGCGACCAATATTCTCGTACCTAGGTATATTAGATTCTCGTGGCTTGTACATTTGTGCTGCCTTCAATTATTAGAAAATGGTTAAGTACATATCAAAGTATATCTACTGCTATTTCGAGATTGCTATGACGATGCAAGAACACCGATAAATACCGTTATCGAAATCAACCGATTGCTAAGTAATGCAGAAGGTGACGACGAAACAAATAATAACTCGATTAATATTTAAAACTCGCCTTTGAATGCAATAGCTCGTTCCGGTCGGCTGTCAATAGTACAAGACCGCCCACAGAGCAGAAAAAAATCGATTTTTATAAAATTCCGACCATCAGCTGCAGATAATGGAAAAAGTGATTGTTGTCTCTCGCGGCGGCGGCGGCGGCACCGCGGCAGGCGCACGCCCGCGCCGCGCGGTGAACTTGAGTTAGCTTTTTGTTACAACTTGTTTTTGATGTTGGAACGTAATTTTTAATTAAAAGATAATAGCTTTTCTTCGCAATAAATTTTTGGTTCGTTCGTGTTCATATATTTGATGTTAAAATTGCTCGTTTATTACGAACATTCTGTTTTATAAAAAAAAAGTTAAATTGCGAGCTTGGTACTCATTTGATCGATATTGAAACAGAAAGATATCTTGAAGATCAGCTGTTTGAAGTGGGTTGGGGTAAAAATGTCACCAGGTAAAATTGTCATCGTAAAAATCTAGTGTAACTTTGTCATCGCTCAAATTATTTTAATAATTTTAGGGTAAGTTTGTCATTGCCTACTTTTAAACCGCTACAGTACAGTTGGCGAAATAGTGATAGACCTTTTAAATGTAAACTTACATGCATAGTTATTTAACTTGTATCATTAAAACAAGATTTCTCGTTTTACATGAATGTTTGAAAATTATATAAATAAGTAAAATGTTGGTGATATTTTACCGATAATTTTATAGTGTACGTCTCCTAAAACCGATTGCTTTACAAGTGGCAATAAAATCATCATTACATTATAATATTGGCTAGGTTAAGGACATCCATAATGGGTTAGTTTCCTCCTCACTTTTGATGAGTTAAGTCATCCCGAGAGTAATATTTATATCGTTTCTATGCATCCTATCGACATTGGCTATTCTCTTTGGATTTAGATTTCTGTATGGTGAATGGTGACATCAAAAAGGAGGCAGAACATTAAGATTTGAAAATGCAAAATAACAATGGTATTCGAAAAATACAAGAAAAAACTATATTAAATCAAAAAATCAAAGAAATTAAACTATTGAGCTAACTGCAGACTGTTGCAAGCAATCTACAGGTAGCTCAACTGATCCATATCAATACCAGTCGGAAGCGTCCCCAAGACGCTGGCTGCATTGCCCCGCTGTATGGCAATGCTGATGCGCTGTGCCAGATACTCATCAACTCTCGGGTCACGCGTCGTTTCCACCAGACGCTCAGATAAATTTTTAAATATCCGAAGAGCCTCGGTACGCTTCGGCGGACCTAGGGTCTCGACTGCAAGGGAAGCAAATGTGTAGGCTCTGTCGAGACCTGCATATTTGCGCCTCTTAAGATCTTTGGCCAAATCTGCCGCCGCACCCGCCCTCACGAATGTCCTCGAAAGATGGGAAGGCGCAAGTGTGTCGACGCATGTAGCGTCCCACACAATGGGCCTCCCCAACTCCCATGGGACTAGTGACATACCGTCGGGCCTTTTACCATCGACACGCAACAGACCATTCAGTTAGAGTAAGTAAGTAAGGAAGTATATCTTTTATGTGTCACATAAAAAGACAGTTCGAGAGTAGCTGATATGTTGGCAGTGACAAAGGCCCGCTGGATGATGTCGTCCAGGCTGGCGTGGCGAGATATCCGACCGGCGGCCCTAGTACACGATAATTAGTGATGACCAAGCTGTTCGACAGCAGTACCGCACTGGCATTGATGAGGCGCGCTACACCTTGCACCCAACCGAAGACATGTTGCGATTCTTGAAAGTTATGGGATCCAATAATGTACAAGTGTTATATGAAGGAAATGCTTGCAACCAATGTCCCGACTCCCATGTAGAAACAGCCAGGAGGCGGGCACGATACAATAATGTTGATTAATTGTACTTAATATACAATTACGCTTTCAAGCACTATTGCCTTTATTCTCATGTTGACTGTACAAAATCCACGATGAAAGAACCGATGACGAATTTACCCGTAAAAATTAAAATTTTATTCATCGGTGACATTTTTACCCTCAAAGTATGGAACTTACAACTAGCACAAAAAATGGTCCAGTGACATTTTTACCCCAACCCTTTGAAGTAAATGTTCCATCGAGTCGTGTCGCGAGTCGCGTCGCACTCCGCACACAGCGCATGATGATCTCCTGTACCTACATTATCTAGTACAACGTCACGTCAAGTAGCGCCCGCATAGCTTGAGAACGTCTACAGACGGCTGCAAACTACCGCCATTATCACTTACACAATACTTGATGAAAACGCTGTTTATTAGTTTTTATGTACTAATTAAACTATTTAAATACATAACATTAATTTTGTGCATAGCCTAGTCTAGATGTGTGTGTGGTGAGCAGTCACTTGTAAGGCTTGCGCAGTCCCCCCCCCCCCCTCCCCCCCCCCCGCACCGCACCGCCACACTCACAGGTGCAAGACGCGTGCGCTTCCGCTTCCGGTTCCGACGATGGATTCCGTCCAAGTACCTAGGGGTACTTAGAATGAATCCATAGGTATGTAATGTATACATACCTACATACACCACGCATTAATTAGTTTAAAGCAATATGACAGGAACTCTGTCTGTCTGGTGCGTTTTAAATAACTTCATTGGTAATCGATTTTCTTATTTTAAATCTAGTTTTTGTAAAAATCGTCTAAAACGGAGTGAGCTCAATCTGAAGCAAACAAAGCTGAAAGAAAAAAAACAAAGAACGATGACCTGAGTTTTTTCATTTAAGAAGAACATTACTTCTCCATGAAGCTCGCACTCCTCCTCGCACCCATCTCATTAGCTTGATAAATTCAAGTCATAGCGAAACAGCAACGAACAGCAAGCGAATCCATCGGGCACAGCGAGTGGTGTGGTTAACTAATAGTACTACACATATCGAGTGAAGCCGCGTGGACAGGTGGACAGGTGGACAGGTGGACAGGGGGACACATCGCATCGATTTATTCGGGACACGGGGCACATGATTATATTACTACGTTACGAGGTGATGTCCCGAGTATAAATATGGTGTCGGTTATGATGTTGATATTATCGAAAATAATCGTTTTGTCGGCTCATTAATTTCATGTCGAACTTTGTTTTTATCTAGCACTTTCGAGGAAGCAGCTGGATCGATGTAGAATAGAATAGAATAGAATAGAATAGAATATTTATTTATTTAAAAAGAATACATATGTTTTGACAATGTTGCACCATTAAACCATATTAGGTTTGTGTTGGTGCACAGACTCGTCTTATATAAAATTAACAAAAACACTAACTATCACTACTATCTAGATTTATAATAAATAATAAATGAAATTACGCAAAACCAGGTTAAAACGTAGATTCTGGCAAGTACTTACCTACCTACAAGCTGTCCTAAAACGTTATTATCGTATTATTGGATTGTGGAATATCGAGATATAATACTTTATTTAAAGATTTATAAATAGATTTAGATATGGATCAGTTGAGCCACCTGCAGATTGTTTGTAGCAGTCTGCAGTTGGCTCATCTGTTCGTCAGTTGTAAAGAAATACTAGTTGTAATTTGTTTCTATTTTTTGATTATAATTTTCTACATTAATAACATTTCTTCTTTTTAAAATTAATATATTTTTGATTTTATTACAAGTAGAATGTAGGTAAACTTTGTAGGCACTTATATTATGATCGAAGCAAAAAAAACTACTGTATAACATTGACGACTGTACCCGGCCAGCGACAAAAACTGCTGGTGTTGCAGAATGACTAAGGGGCAGCATGCTACCTCCTATTCACTCTGCAGCCTTTCGTGATAATAATTTTGTAGGATAAACATATAGTTTTTAACGTTGGCTTTTTCTCTGAAACTCTGTGAAACATGCTATGTATTTAGTTTATTTAGTTTCAGACATGTTGTAGGGCTCATTTGCTGCACTCATAAAAATTCAACCGACTACGGTGCGAGTGTGCGAAAGCCAAATTTAAAGTCCACAAAAAAAAAAAACGGTTCAACTGTCATTTGCCATTTCCGAGCGCGAGCATGCAGCGAATAAATAGCATTTAGTGTTGGAGAGGAGAATGGGAGAGAATGACCGACGTGCGCCGGACGAGCCAGTGTATTGTTGCGAGCGCGAAAATGCACGTTATTGTCCACTGTAGTCCTGTCGGGAGAGGAAGAAATAAGATGGCGCGGACAATACGCGGAGCTCGCGTCCGCAATCATAATAATTGTCCGAACTATTGACGCTCTTTTCAAAAAGTTACTTCTACTAGCTATACATAAATTAACTTGTTGTTTTATGTATTGATGGAGCAATGAAGTAACAAAATCTATCTGTTGAAAGTAAAAGCTGCGCGTCCCTAGCCTCGCGTCAAGGATCGTGCACATCCGAGCTGCCCTGTATGTAGCTATAGATACTGAGCGTATCTCTGCAACCGGCGCGCCCTGCACGTGAGCGTACTACGCGGCACTGTAGCGTAGCGGTAAGTACGCGGTACAGCCGGCATCACTGCGAGGGGCTGTCATCCCCAACATCGAGTGTATTTCAAAAGTACCAGCACCTTTTACATTTTAGTGGTACCATAAGCCAGCTCGCTCTCCAGTTTCATTACATATAGGTACTACTTATCCATAACCATTTTGCAAGGATAGGACAATACAGTATTATGGTTTCTATTGGGATGGAATAAACAACGCTGACCTTCATACCTACATCGTAAATAGGAAGTTACTTATCACAGGTCCGATAAGGAAAAACAAAGTGATCTAATCTTAAACCAAAGTCCCTAATAGCGTCTTCTTTAATCACAATAATAAGAGATTGGAAGGTTTTATTTCCGATAACGCTCTCGGCGTCCGTTGCCTAGCAACCCCCGAGTGACCTACCTCTCCCCCAGCGCCTCACCTTGCTTGCAGATAAATGAACAGATTACGTTTCAGCTGGGCTCGCGACTCCGCGAGAGAGGACGCTGCTCTACACTCACGGACAACATTTCAAATACATTATTGTGGATCGTAATATCTACACGGACACTCGAACTTTTCATTTAGATGAAAACCTTTCTGAGTTCTCTTGTCCGGAAATAAAGCCGGTAACAATAAATCCACTTCAAAAAGCTCCATTGGATGCTGCGGGCGCACCAGCGCCGGGAAATAGTTACCAAGTTCCGGTATGGGGAGAAGTTAGCCATTAGTGCAATTTGCGCTTCACTGGGACGAGTGGAATAAACCAGGCATGCACACACACACTGCACAGTTGTGCGGGGCAGGGGCTCGGAGAGTTATCAGATATCTGTGACTTCGTTTGTGCGGGGAATTTTAAAGTTGCACACCGTGTAGTCTGTATTTTTCAAATTATTTGTATCTCGAGTGATTTGACTGAGTGTACAGACAGCTTGTCCACTGTGTAACTGATTGACAATGCAATCTAAAGGTTATCGAGTGTCGTCCTGAATGGGTTTCCGACCGCAGCGGCGACGACGGCTGCCTTCTCTCCGAGCAGCGCAACGGGGGCCTCGCTGAGTGTCCGCTCGAAAAAATGCTTTATAACTGAAAACTAAAATTGCTCCTACTTTCAATTTTCCATGATCGGGTATCTCCGAACGCTTACTATTTCTTTCACGCATACATTCGAACAGGCATTTCCTTTCCAATACCAAGAGGTTCGAATGCTTCCTTTTGAAAGCGGGAAATTCCGTCTTCTAATAACATTCCGGGATGATATTTGACGCGTCTCGATCGCAACACGGCCCCGCGCCCCCCGCGCCCCCCGCGCCCCGGTCTGCGGAGGAGGCGCGGGGGGCCGGCATGTCGGGCTCAGGTATAACATCGTGACATCACGTCTTATCCTATTGATAACCTTCAAATAAAACTTTTAACATACACTAATTGACTTTATTTGGAACTTGGCCGGAGATAAAATCTCTACAATTGGTGCTCGGCAAACCTAATTCATCTTATCACGTTCCAGGATTAGCATCAGAACTAGGTTGTCATTCGGCGCTCCAAGATAATTCTCACAAATCTCTCACCGTTCCTTAATTGCCATAAAACCGGCTCTTCGACATCATTTGCCGACAACTTCCCGTTTTTCTCCCACAGGCATTAAGGCTCGGTGCAAACGGGCCACAGCATGGCATTGCCCACTTTCTTCTGTCTCGTGTCTGCCGCGCTCCAGCCTACATACAGATGGAGTGTCGCCCGCTCTAATCATGTTCAGTTCTACGTGTCCCTCGTATCTCGTTTTACCTCTTTTGGATACATTATATGAGAAGCTGGTAGGTTTAGGAATAACGGATACATTATATGAGAAGCTGGTAGGTTTAGGAATAACGGATACATTATATGAGAAGCTGGTAGGTTTAGGAATAACACTGAGTAGTATACCTACATTATAATATTGCTACAAAGTACTGAAAACATGGTACAGGAAGGAATACCTACAGGTCAGGAAGTCCCTAGGCAATATCCAGTTAACCAACTAATTTTATGTTATAAACGACAGAACGCAAGGTGGTCGACTCAGTTCAAGTTGTTCATCTACGCTGACCTAACTAACAAGAACCTACTTAACTCAAAGGAAGAGCGAATGAAAATATCTCTCGCTTAGTGAAGACTGAGCCACGTAATACTGTGTCTGCGCCTCGCGGGCTGAGGGCGGACGCGTGTCGGCGGGACCCGCCCGCGCCGCCTCGCCGGCTGAGAGCGGACGCGTGTCGGCGGGACCCGCCCGCGCCGCCTCGCCGGCTGAGAGCGGACGCGTGTCGGCGGGACCCGCCCGCGCCGCCTCGCCGGCTGAGAGCGGACGCGTGTCGGCGGGACCCGCCCGCGCCGCCTCGCCGGCTGAGAGCGGACGCGTGTCGGCGGGACCCGCCCGCGCCGCCTCGCCGGCTGAGAGCGGACGCGTGTCGGCGGGACCCGCCCGCGCCGCCTCGCCGGCTGAGAGCGGACGCGTGTCGGCGGGACCCGCCCGCGCCGCCTCGCCGGCTGAGAGCGGACGCGTGTCGGCGGGACCCGCCCGCGCCGCCTCGCCGGCTGAGAGCGGACGCGTGTCGGCGGGACCCGCCCGCGCCGCCTCGCCGCCCGCGGCCAGCGCAGCGGCTCTCGTAGCTGTTCCTGTTGCACTGTCTCCGGGTAACTGCGCGTTCCTATAAGTAACGGGATGGCTCAGCAAGATTATTGGCTCCATTCATAAATATAAATACATTACCTACTGCCTATTAAATAAATAAAATAAAATAAATAAATTAACAGTTTTTCCTCGTATATAGAACACTAGCGACCCGCCCGGCTTCGCACGGGGTAATGCTAATATTAAATTTACTACAGAATTGCCCCCCCCCGTACCGCCGCGTGCCGTCGCAACCGCTATGTCCCTACTTTGAAATATCTTCGAAATTATTCATTTAAATTACATGCTGTAAAGAGCCATATTGATCTAAATTACATTCACAATGTATTTAAGGTACTCAATTGGATAAGGATTAATAAAAATAAAAATAAAAATATTTTATTTCGGACAACGAAGAGATCCATAATTTGTTAGTAATATACACAAGCACTTATAATTAGGGTTAGTTATTTGACTTACTAGGTACATATTTATAAACATTTTAGATAATCACTCTCCGCACGAAACCATGCCACGTGGGAGAGGTGACTCTACCAGCAATAGTTTGCAGGATGGTGTTGGGGCTGTCACGCACTCTGCGCATCAGGGATGCGGTCTTTTTACGGAGAATGGCAGCAAAACCATCCGTCTCGTATTCTGCAAACATCCCTGATGCACTGCAGAAACGGGGCAGTCCCAACATCATCCTGAAAACATTGTTGTACTGTACACGTAGGGTCTCTAGCGGTCGTTTGGTGTAGCTAATCCATAGGTTCCCGGTGTAGAAACTTTGACAGTATGCTTTAAAAAGCGTTATTTTTACTTCTTCTGTACACCGGAAAAACCTACGGATCAACATATTACCTCTTACCGCTAGAGCCCTACGCTCACGTTCAATGTCAGCATTGTCTTTAAGGTCATCGGTAACAAAGTGGCCAAGATATTTGAAAGACGTAACTCTATTAATGTAAGGGTTATCTCTGGGAATTCTTTGAGGTTATTACCGGCGGCCTTAAAGACAATGTATTCACACTTCTTTATGTTGTAGCGGAGACCATGAGAAGCAGCGTAGTCAGCACAAACTTTGAGCATATCTTCGACAGATCTCGCTGTCGGGCCCAACAGCACCATGTCGTCTGCATAGCTGATGTTGTTTATACAAACACCATCAACATGACAGCCAACACGCATGCCGCTGACCCCAACAATGAGATCATTTACATATAGGTTGAAGAGCGAGGGTGAGCTTACCCCCCCCTGTCTCACACCGCACTCCAACCTATATGCGTCAGAGAGAGCATTGGACCACTTGATGACATTACTTTGGTGTCCGTACCAATATCTAAACATTTTCAACAGGTCCGGCGGTACACCCCTGTCCCTCAACTTTCCCCAGAGCACATCATAAGAGACGAGATCAAATGCTTTGGAGAGGTCGAGGAAGCAGGCGTACACCGGCGTCCTGCGCCTTGTGTAGTATTGGACAATATGCTTGAGTGCTAATATTGCGCTTTCTGTGGATAGTCCGGGTCTAAACCCGAACTGTGCGTCATGTAGCTTAAGGTATTTTTGTAAAGTAGACTCAAGCACACTGTCCAACACCTTGGCTATTGTCGTGGCTAGCGAGATTGGTCGGTAGTTTCCTTTGTCCGATATGTCTCCTGTCCTGTTCTTCACGATCGGCACTACTATCGTCTTCATAAGGTCAGCCGGTAAGTACGCGTGACTCAGACACATTGAGAAGAACATGGACAGGAGACCGGGGAAGTGGTTCCCCGCGTATTTGAGATGCTCGATGCTGAGCCCATCGTGTCCAGGAGACTTACCTCGCGTCATACTTTTAATGGTCGCGCGGACCTGGTCCGCAGACACATGCAAAAGAGGTTCGTCACCAGGAACGTTGAACTCAGCATCGTTCACCTCAGAGGAAGGACCGAGGGGGGAGTGAACTTTAAAATGTTCCATGAACAGCTGCGCTATCTCCCTTTGGTCACTCTTACCCTCCACGCTCACGGGGGGGCCAGGCCTAATATTCAGATTACCTGTGGATTTCCAGAAGGACTTAAAATCTTTCGCTGCACGTTCTTTAGCAATCTTATCCATAATTAGCTGGTCCTGGTTTTTCTGACACCACTTCAGGCGGCTTTTAAAAATTTTGCGAGATTCACACATCCGCTCATAAGTTTCGCCTGAAGTGGGTCTGTTACACAGCAACCAGCATTTGAAATTAAGCCTGGCCTCCTCATGCGCGGTGCGAACATATGTGTTCCATCCACAGAAACTTCTTCCTTTCCCGAGTCTCCTACCACTACACTGCCTCGTCTGTACAGCCGCCTCAGTCATAGTATCCACTACAACACTATAAAGACTATCCAGAATAGACCTGTGCTCAGCCAGACCACACGGCCCGTGACCACACTCTACGAATTCTGGGGGAAAATTTATATTACGAAATTTCTTGCTACATATATCACTATACCTCTTTATTTGTTCGTTATTCCTCTCGCCCCATAACACCGCGTTAGTAGTTGAATCACGAGTCACTAACCTTGGCCTGACTGCACACAAGTTACATTCTACGTAAATAGGAAGATGGTCCGACGTGTAAACGTCCTCATATACGCCTACTTTGGTAACTGTATGCCAAGCCGAGAGGGAAACAACACAGTGGTCCAACCATCTTCTACTACCGGATTGTTGACAAATGAATGTGTATGTTTTTGAGGAACATCCTAGCTTCTCCACATCCGCACAGAGCCAGGATTGTTCTGAGCAAAAGTTAGACAGTTCCCTATAAAAAGTTTCCTGCGGGTGAGCATTAAAATCCCCAAGGATGAAGATGGATTCGACATTACTACTTTCCTCTATAGCACTAATCTCACTCAAAACCTCAGTAAAGATAGGCAGATTGTCTTTCTTGCATGTAGGCATGTACACAGAAAATATAATTACAGAGCGACCACTAGAGGTAGCCTTAATAGCCGCTAGCCTAGGGCTACTACAATCCAGGACTGCGACAGACTCGAACATACCCTTTCTCCAGAGAATGGCTACTCCCCCATGCGGTCGACCCTTAATGCGTTGTTGCTTAAAATCGCCTCGTAAAAATGGTTATTGTGGGTTATCCCTAAAGATAGACATACCATCGCGGACTTTTTTGTAGACCTTTTTAAGGTGCACAATACTGTAGTGCATTATTTTATTCTATTTCGTAGGGTTCAGCCAGCGTTTGCAATATTATATATATATACATAATATCGCGGAGTGTTTCCATTGCCACTTGATTCAGTCTATCTGCCGCATCCTGCCACGTCCCACCACGTCCCGCGACGTCCCGCAGCGTCCCGCCACGTCCCGCCACGTCCCGCCACGTCCCGCGGCGTCTCGTCGTGCGTGTCAGTAATTACGTCGTTTACAACAAAGCATCCTCTCCCCACGCGGAGGGTACGAGTAAGTCGATTGTACAAAGAATTTCATAAAATATATAAAACTCGCGTCGCGGACGTCGCGGTAAGAGGTGAAGTGTGAAATGTGATAGAGATAACGCGTGTGTCAGCGGAGCGTGGAACTCGTGGAAGGGTACATTTCATTCAATTGATTCTATTTCTACCAATATTAATAGAACCCTAACCAAATCTTCTATACCTACTTATAATAAAACTGTAACAGGTCCAATTCTGTACATTGAAGATATTTAGAAAATTTTTTTTGGAGGGCACTCTATTATCGATACTGAAGTCAAAACTGTATTTTTTTCATTCACGTCTGTCTGTCTGTCTGTCTGTCTGTCTGTCTGTCTGTCTGTCTGTTTCTTAAACGCGCATCACGTCGAAACTACTGAAGGCATTGAAATGAAACTCGGCACGA
Organism: Eupithecia subumbrata; assembly: GCA_949316285.1. NCBI lineage: Eukaryota > Metazoa > Arthropoda > Insecta > Lepidoptera > Geometridae > Eupithecia > Eupithecia subumbrata. Next base: position 35,425,981 of record OX438640.1, on the reverse strand, counting down.
TTTTAGGTCATACTACGAGGAATATATATAGGATACAATACATAGGATACTTTTCATCCCGGAATTCAGTCAGGTTCCTCTGGGGGAGGGGATGAAAGTAAAATTTCTTCACCGCGCATGACGCCGAAAGTGCTGAATGAGTTGGAATGAAACCTAGCACGATTTGATTTCATACTACAAGGAAGGACATGGGATACATTTCATCCCGGAATTCAGTAATGTTCCCCTGGGAGAGAGGATGAAAGTAAATGCTTTAACCGCGCATCACGACGGAACAACTAAATAAATAAATAAATAATTTATTCAAAAATTTCTCTAGATCAATGCTTAACAAAAGAATAACAATAACTTAAATTCTATAGATTACGTGTGCCTGAACTAGGTAAAACCTGTATCTCAGGCAAAATTGCTTACAACGAATAAATAGGTATAAATAATTACATAATTAAAGTAAAACAAAGCGTCAGTGCAGATTTTCAAATTAACTAATGCTAACAACACTTAACTAGGCTACATTTTAGGGGTACATATAATATGGGTATATACGAATGCTAAAAAACAAAAACCTCTTATATAGAAAGAAATACCTATTACTATGTTTACTGTATCGGCACTTTTAGGCACCTCCATAGTCTATCGAGTTTATGTACCTATTTTCTGCGATTATTTTTGCCGGACACTCAGCAGAACCTGTAATGTGCTTACTGGGCTTCTTAAAATGTAGGCAAGTAGCACATTTGGGTTCTTCCACCCTTTTCATACATTCCTTAACTGAGTGACCTTGACCTCCACAGTGGCTGCAGATGTGGGTCGTCTCTCGACAGGACTTGGCAGCGTGTCCATATTGCTGGCACTTGAAGCACCGTGTGACCAAAGTGAAATCCCTCACAGGACACGAGGACCAATTTACGAAAACCCTCTCCTTTTTTATTAGGCCCTGCGAATAGCTGCTGGTACTTCGATCACAAAATTGCAGGTCTCAGCGTCCTTCTTGCCAGATTTATGGCTCAATCGTATTGATGAAAGGAATTTTTCCAGCGTGTAATCCAGCAGTAGTTCGGCTACATTTTGTTTGTAGAGGCAAGTAAACACATCCTTTTCCTGCATTGATGAGGGCACTCCAATAACTACGACTCTGGGTTTGCGTTTGAGAAGCTCGTCTACCAGCAGGCCAGAGTTTGTAAGCTGCATCGACTGCTTGAGCTTCTCAATGTCACCCCTCGTTTCTGTGCTTATAATCACCCCTCCGTTCCTTGTCTTGCGTAGGCCTCTGACTTGCAGCTTCATCTCTTCGGGGCATATGATTTTTTGGACAAGGGCTTTGGTCTCTTCGCTCGACTTAAGCTTGTCATATGGGAAAATAGCTACAGAGCTGACATTAACGGGCTTGATGTAACTGCTACCCTTCTTCACCATATCGGCAAAGGAATTTCTGGAGGGAGGTTCAGATGTCTCTTCAATGCTCATTTTTAGGTCTTCGAGCCGCTGGGACAGATTTATATTTTCCTTCAGAGCTTGAGTTTCAATGTTCATTGCGACAGCGCGTGATTTGACCGATTGGTAATGCACTGCCATCTGCGATGTGCCATGTCCTATTTTGCGGCACAAGTTATGAATTTTGAGCTTTTGTTCGGTGTTCAACTTGCCATTTTCTGCTATTGAGCACACTTCATTAAGGCATTGCTCGATTGTTGACATCCAGTTCTGTATCTCTGGTGTCGAGACCAGTTCCAGGGTCTCTTCCTGGGACGGATGCGCTGGGCTAGGGTTGGGCTCCGGGGCGGCCGAGGGCGTGATGGGCGTCCGAGGCGGGTTACGAGCTGCATTTAAAGCTTCAATGTAGGGAGTGAGTGCATCCATATTGTAAATTTTAATTACACTTTAAAGTTTAACAACCATTTTTAGAATTTCACTTTACATGCACGTATGTATGTCACAGTTCAGTCACAGTGTTGACTGAATTAATTCGAATGGAACTCGGCATAATTTGAGTTCGTACTACGAGGAAAGATACATTTTATCCCAGAATTTAGTAAGGTTCCCCTGGGAGCAGGGATGAAAGTAAAATTCCTTCACCGCGCATCACGCCGAAACTACTGAATGAGTTGGACTGAATTGGTACGATTTGCAGGTAAGGCAACCGCGAACGAAGTCGCGGGTACAGCTAGTGTTAAATATATTTTCTTCATTTTGGCTCAACACTTCAGCGACTGCGCTTGTGTGAAGGCAATGTACTGACATTTGCCAATACTACCTACCCTCAACAAGCAGTTTAGTCGTCCGTGTTTTAGGTACTCTTTATGGACACCTCGTAGATACTAATTCCTTGAAGGTACCGCCAAGGTTGTGCGGCGCAGTGTTGCCCGCGAGGCCGACGCGAACTCATTATCCGTGTGTTGCCACCGCCGCCGCCGCCAGCTCGACGCTGCATCGCAACGTTCGCTCCAGCCACATCCCCGCACGCATCACTTGCTCCAGATAACATGTCACGCTCGGTATCACCGCTGCCTGCGTGTCGCGCTGACACACACACTTCTAGGAAGCTTATCCTTTCATGGAGAATTCGAAAAATGCTTGTAGAGTTATTTGACGCCTGATTCGTGGTAGTGCTGATAGTCGGAGTAGGATCCAGTTGTCGTCACCGTTTCAATGAACTAACCATCGCTGATCCGCCTGAATCTGCCCTACTTGACATTTGTTTTCTGTTGAATGAGGCACAAAAGCGTTGGGACGGGTAACATACCGCGTGCTGTAACGCCCATCAACAACGTAACATGTATACATCGATGTCGGTGTCGGTGTCGATGTCGGTGTCGGTGTCGGTGTCGGTGTGTGTCGGTGCTGTGCTGACCGCTATAATTGACAGCCGGTGAGACGCGGTCACGTTTCATGAATGACCGCGCCACGCTCAGCGCAGCGCTCTGCCGATCACAATCTCTTCTCCAGTAGTCTCGATCTTGTTGTATCAAATAATATTAAACGTTCACTTTCAGTAGCGCCGCTTTTGTGGGTTGGTATCGAGATGGTTAGTTAGACATTTTAAGGGTGGCAACGTTCACGGACTCGATTTGGCGATGGACGTGTTATTTTACGTGAATAATTTGTTCTTTGTTCTTTGTTCTTTTAACTATCTCCCAAAGTCCTTTAGTGTTACAGATAAAACACAAAAAGTAGATACCTCCATCACTGATAAAATTGGCTCCGAATTCCTCTTGAAATCACAAAAAGCGCAGAATCAGCGGATTATCTGGAAGGCCATAAACAAGTATTTAAATCAGGGAGGCTACATAAAAGACACGACAGAGGACAATCAATTTTGTTTTGTCGCACAGAAATAATAGTCGGTTCGACGAGATCCCTCGCGGCGGCGGCGGGCGCGCTCCCCAGGGCTCCGAAAGATGCCTACGTTCTCTCTTCTCTCGGATTCCAAACAGGTCTGATTAAACTGGGAGTGTATTAGAGAATAATAAATGAAGATACTAAGTTCAAAGCAAGGTACGCAAATTAGTCTTTATAAAATTCATCATCATAACCTGCCTATCGCATAATTATCCATTTTTAAGTGTAGGTCTCTTTTGTGTTCTACACTAAACGGTCTTGAGCCCTCGATCGATTGACATCGAATCATGGCCTACGTGTTGTGAGATGTGACCTTTTTGATGGCCTTCCCGTGGTCGGGTATGCTGTAGTGTCGTAGTCTCCACTCCAGAAGTCTTCGCTTCCATCGTTCCCAGTAATATGTTTCTCCCCCTTTTGTGGCGCAATCAGCTCTACCAGATATATTTCAGCCTAGTTTTTGATCAAATCCACTCGTTGGCCCTGCGACTAAACGGTCTAGCAAAAACGAAGCGTAAACTAAGCAAATATAAAACATTTTACGTGAGTTGGTGACAGAGAAGCCGTGCTGTAAGAGCGGAGCGGTGGGGAAGCGGCCCGCCGGCGCCGACACCGCATCGTGTGTCAGTCACATCGCTCGCGATAGACGTCGGTCGCAATGCTGAAGTGATTTTTATTACATTGGATTCAGTTGCTTTGTTCATGTTCCCGCTCGGAGCCGATCCTTCCGGATCGCAGACACGCGGGGCTCGACGCCTTATCGCTCATTCGCGCCGACGAATATCTAAATATTAACTTGTTTCCAAGGCTTGGCGCTAACTGCCTAAAAGTTTTATTAAAAAGTGGAAAGTCCAAAACAGGAAGTCGACTGAACAACAGGTCCAATAGCCAGCTGATATTGCGGCCGCAGTAGGTACAGCAGCACAGCAGGCACGCGTGCAGTGCACGCCGGGCCGCGTGCAACGCGCGCAAGTTTGCGAATACTTCTCGCGCAGATGCGCGGCGTGTGCTGGAATGTGCGCTAATTACCTTATGCGAACATGCAACAAATATTTATGGATACGAAACTCGTAGGTAATGCTGTATTCAAATTGTCGAGTATGACGCCTCACCGAGGCAAATGCCAGAAGTGCAAAGTGGCTCGCAGCAGCGAGGCGGCGCGGCGAGGCGCGCCATGCACGCGGCGCGTCATGCACGCGGCGCGTCGTGCACGCGGCCGCCGTGCACGGAAAGCATACGGCTCGACTTGTCTTCATTACTCGGAGCGGAGTTTATGCACGGTTGGTGTCATCAACAATTGCATGAGTTAATGTCGGAAGAATGCTCGCTGTTTATGGTACTGCCCATTGCAACTACCACCGTTCTTTGGCACAAAATCAAGATGGAACAAACACTTCTAAAGTATTTATTATATTTTAAAACTTTGAATTCTAACAACTAGGTAAGTTCTGGATCACTTGTCAGAAATGGGATATTATTGTGGTCTTCGGGAAACAGTCCTAAGCTCGTAGCATTCTCTGCTGGCTCTACATTTAGAAAGTATTTTTTTCGATTGCAACCCTCTCTCAGTGCCTCAAGTAATGATAGTTCAAAATCCCCCGAACACATCTCGACTCTCGACGTACCGTGGCCACAAACATTTGGTCCTGGTCACGGCCGCTTGTCTGACCATTATAATAAAGCGTTTGCTTTAATTATGTTTCCTTTGACCGTGTGCCTTACATGCCCTCGGCCTCTCGGCCAATAAAGGTGGACGGATGGATTCATTTATTGTTTTTAAAAAACAGAGCAATTTGTGGAGAATTACTGAACGAGGGCAGACGGGGCTGGCGTGGGCGGCGCCCTCGCGGCTCGATCTCAACAGCTGATATCAACAACCTTACTATTAAAAGACTGCTTCATTTTGATTAGTTTGTCAAACGTCTCGTCCATCGCACTAGCTATGATGCATCGTATGAAACGTTCACAGGGCCTGTGGCGTCGCCGCGACGTGTGACGCGACTGAAGAAGGATTTGATAATTTCAAAGTCTTTTTAGATTGGTTCAGTTAATTAGAATGAATAAAAATATTGATTGATAACAAACAGGTCCACAATATTGATAAGATTGATAACGAGCAGCTCTAAGATCTAAGACAGGCGCCCTAGCCTCCGGCGGGGGCGAGGGGCGCGGGGCGGGGGGCGGGGGGCGGACGGAAACTCTCATCTCAACGTTTGCGGATGAAAGCTTCCGGTTTATTTTTCACAAGTATTTTATGACACTCGGAGTTACGATTTCTGTGAATAAAAGTTGGTTTTATCTCTCGAATGAAGCGAGCCCTGATTAACATTAACGTCGGAGCTGGCATGCATGTTGGGAATAGTCATTTCATTTTGAGCGTTCGTTGTTCGCCTCGGCGAGACGTTCGTTGTTCGCGTCGGCGAGTCGGCGAGAGGGCGCGCGCGAGGGATCAAAGGGCCTCATGCATTATATTAAAGTTTTATTCGAGGCCGCGCGCTCGCCCTGCTCGCCAATTTCCTTTTCAATTACGTCTACTTGAAATAAAATACAATTTTTATTTGTGCCTTGGTAATTAAAAAGGGATTCTGTAATGAAAAGGTATACCGCGTTGGTACCGGGCTCCTCTCCATTTCACTTCTGTCGCCCGCCCCGCGCCCCCGCGCCCCTGCGCCCCTGCGCCCCCGCGCCCCGGGAAGGGTTCGTCCACTGCTGTCTGCCAGAGGACCCTGTCCGGGGAACTTTACGTAGGTATACGTAAAGTTATACCGACGGATAAACCAGTGCGCCCTTGTCTGTACTGTACTGGCACACCGCCCTTGAACCACGAGGGAAGATAAACGTACTTACCTACAATCTGCACAATGCGACAACAATACTCGATAAAGCATTCTGTATTTCAGAACCGTGTTACACGTAGGTACGTACAATATTCAGAGTTTCGAGTAGTCGATAGACGAGTATCTAAAAACATACGCAACACTCAATATTGGTTTTTGACGGCTCCTTCGGTTTGAATATGCGCGATGTAGAACATGTAGGTATTCATGAAAAGTTTATTCAAAGCTGGCAGAGCTGATTAACTCGCCGCCGCGCCGCCGCCGCGCCGCCGCCGCGCCGGCGCCCGCGTCAACACGCCGCTTTTATACGAGTACATACAAATTGTTGCTATTCACGTCAGTTTCAATAAAAAAATCGTTATTTGAAAAGGTTTTCATTTATTTACGAAATCTTTATTAATCTTTTTAATAAAAAAAAAACTATTCACTAGTCACTTTCTGAAAGTAGGCAGTAATAGTATGAGAAATAGGTCATTTGTAATGTGCGCTCGTCGCATGTGCGCGAGTCGGGCGCGGGCGCGAGTCGGGCGCGACTCTATCCCAGTAGATTTACATGAGACACACAATTCATGAAAAACAAATGAATCCATAAAACGGTAAAGTAAGTGAAGTCCCGCTGTCGTCGCGTCGGGTGCGGTGTGTCAGGTCACTCAGGTGTGTGCAACGTGCATGCTGTTCGTACTCGCGCGGCATGCGGCATGCGGCATGCGGCATGCGGCAGGAGGGGCCGACTGCCGCGGTGCTGGAGCCCGGGGTTTGTCACGTTATATATATATATATATAACACATGAGTGTTAGCACCTGCCACAGTCACAGGGTAGATATATGTACCTACCTACCACAAAAACCACTACATAAACAATCCACACATTATTCCAAGTAGATGGGTTTTATGCTATTCTCCGCAAAAAGACCGCCTCCCTGATGCGCAGAGTCCGGGACAGCACGAATAGCATCCTGGGAACTATTAGTAATAGGTAATAATATTATATTATGATGTTTGTTATAAGTGTGTGTGATTTGATTAGGTATTTATTACTAACCTTAATTTTAAGTTTTTTCTATACTAACAAAATATGGGTCTTGATAACCGAAAAAAAATATTTTTATTTATTTTATTATGAGGTATTTTATGATATTTTACCGAATTTTAGCGTCGTTAGACTTGTTCGTAAACAACAACTTATGTTTTACTATTGTAATTTGGAAGAATTCTGACAGAGCAGCTAACTCTATTAGAGGTACCTAGGTATACCATTTAAGTGTTCGTAGCCCTGTGTGGTTACGATTAAGTAGGTACTTGGTCCGAGGCGGTTTGTTTTTGGCAGCAAACTAAACAAAGCAACGGCCACGCGCTGACGCTCGCACCAATGTTGCTAACTTTGAAATGTAATTAGGTGCGAGATCACAGGAGTCATGCTCAGTGAGCCTCATTACAAATGTCCAACGCAAACAAACAACTTAAGGATTTTAGAATGAGTAGCTACTTACATTCCCTACACAAATACATTACGAGCCGGCTTCGATCTAGTTTCAGCCGTACGGCGCGGGCGCGGGCGCGGGCACGTTGTTTGCTCGCTCCGGGCCGGTAGCGCCGACTGAAATGTCCATTGTTTATTTACTCCGGTCTTACTCTTTGCGGATAAACCACGATGAAGCAAATGTTATCAGAGTATTATCAAACAATGATAAGAGTAAGAAATGAGAAGGAATCCACCGAGTGACGTAGGGAGGGAATGTTAATGTCCATTTGTAGGATTAAGGCGACCTATTATTCCGTAATGTAATCAGTAATTATTGCTTAAGCGAGTCGCTCTCTAATTTGTTAGGCGTTTTAACGGCTTTAGGCATTTGAATCGCAAATTTGTCAGAATATTTCAGGAGGGGCGCTGGCTTGAGGACATTATCTCTTCATAAAATTCAAGATCCCGTCGAGTATTTCATTGTATTTCCAAATTAAAGTTTAATATGGCTCAGCCGAGTTGAAGCTGCACCCGTGCCGATGCCGACTCATTCAATAATCTTGCAAATGTTTCATCAGCCCGCTCGTCAGAGTTGTCCACTCTACCAGTGAATTCGAAGACGTTGAGCATCAGTCCATGCAGTCTCGGAGGTAAGTCGCAACAACCATTCTGCTTTAATCTTCAAACGTAGGTGCTTTTATAATATTAGCAGAATGAAAAGGACGCGTCGTCGCCAAAAGCGAGCAATAGAAACAAAGCAGCGAGTGAGCAGAGACGCGGCGGCAGGTATGTAGTGCCCGCGCGGGTTCACTGGGTTATGTTTTAATATTTGAGCAAGGCTCGAGCCGAGGCGAGCGCGCAAACAGCCGCAGGTACCTTCATGGCTGCGTCTGTACGAAGCTCTCGGTTCGTAATCCTGCTCTCCCAGAGAGGGACCAGCTTTATAAACTCCGCTTTTAGATTAGCGGATAGAGACGTCTTACTGTCATCTCACTACTAGGTATATCTGTGCCTTTGGAGAAAAATAAATAGCGGAGAGATTTAATCCTCGCATTTCCCGTCTGTTTGAACAGAGCGGCGTCGTGCGCCGGCCGCTGTGTGCCGAGCGGCGCGCCGCCCGCCCCGCGCCGCGCCGCGCCGCGCCGCCCGCCCCGCGCCGTACCTAACTTCTCTTGTTTGCAAGTTGGATTGGATCGCGCTCTACTTTCTTTACTATCCACAATCTTGTTTTATGACTTTAAAATGTTTGCGCTGACCATGTGATCATGACTTTATCTCGATTTTCCTCGTTTATGACGGGCAGCTCTGTTTTTCGCCATTTTAGCTTGTTTGTGCTCGTGATATCGGCGGAGATTGTAAAAGTACCTCTAAGACCCGTATTATAAAAGCTTGTTCGGTCATAGATCCATGCTTGAGTAAAGCGTTTCTATGGCGTACACGTCACTCAAGCATAGTTCTATGACTGAGCAAGCTTTTATCATGATACGGCCCTCAGATGTGTATCTGGCTTACCTACAGAGTTAAAGTTTACAGTTCTACCTACAGAGGTAGATTCTGTTAGTACCACCTTAGTACTTATGTCAGTAACATGAGGCACATTTTATCCTGTATCACAGTACTGTCCGTAGGTAAGGGACGATACTTACACATTATGTATATTTTGTAAGAATCTTACCCAGCTAGTTGTAAGTACGCACACATGACATTGTGAGACGCGCTGGCGAGCGCGGCGGCGTCGCAGTGGGAGTCCGCCCAACAATGGGCCTCAATAGACGCCTCGCGACGTCCCGTTCAATGCATAAACGACTTTGACCAATTGATTTTAAAAGTGCTTTGTGTCCCCTCGAGAGGCCGGTCACCTCGTCTCCGCGGCCGAGACCTGACACACTTCTCATTGACCGTCTTTCATCTGCGGCGAGCGACGCAATGTTCGACCACAGAATAAACTGTAAGACGTTCTATATATTTTAAACATTTAAGAGTTGTTTACCCGCGCCCTGTCACTGGACATTATTTATACTAGTCGGTTTGTTAATTTTGGAAATGTAAACAAACGCATCTGTGGACGCACGAACAAGTGCATGCGCAGCGGGGTGCCGGGGGGCGGGGGCGGGGGCGGGGGCGGAGGTGGAGGGGGGGGCACCAACGAGCCTTTGTTTAGATCATAAAGTTATACGAGGCCTATAAACAGTTTGTTTACTCGATAAATGAACGAGTCTATCAACCGGAAGACCGATCGATCCCTCGCGTCGTGGCCCCCTCGTCCCCGAGCCTCGTCGAGCCTTATAAATCACAAGGAAAAAAATTAAATGACGATTATTATTATCAAATATAATTCGCTAAAATTTTATTAGATTTTTTGCCTTTCATTTCACACAACAGGTTGTGTGAAATGAAACGAGTCAGGACTCGTTATGACAATCACTGGAAAAACCTATTAAGGTACAAATTTTCTTAATCCACTTTTTTGATAGAGTTTCATAGATTAAAGATTACAGATGTATATTTGCAAGAATATATGTTACAATGTAGGTCTTAAATAAAACTATATACGTCCAGTTATATTCTACCTAACACAAGCATGCAAATATAAATTTTTCAATTACACAATATTATTTCTAAATTATATGATACAATATAAAAAATTAATTAATTGGATAATTAACAAATTCAAAATCAAAATCAATGAATTTATTCCAAGTCTTCCAAGTCCCTGTAATTAAAATATTGATTAATAGAATTAAGCATTTACTGAAAAACCATTTTTAGGGTTTCGAAGATCGGAGATCGGTTTCGAAACCCTTATGGTTTCGCTTTGTCTGTCCTTTTTTCCCTCTTTAATAGCTCAGCAACTACTGCAGCTATCAACTTGAAATTTAAAATAATAATTCATTTCGTGCGCCTGTACAGATTTTAAGAGAAATAAATGATAATAAATGAAAAATTAAAATAAATATTTTCCATACAGTTGTGAGGTTTCATACTTTTAAAATATTTCGAAAAAAGTCGAAAAATACCCATCCCCCCCCTATCTCCGAAGATTGCAGAGCGATCCATGTAAAATGTATGGAGCGTTTATAGACATGGATCTATATTTTACAGGACAATATAGAGAAGTTTGAAAAAAGAACACTTTTTGAAAAATGGTCAAAAAGGGGGGAAAAATTTTCAAAAGGGGGGGCTACCTCACCGAGTGGGGTATCAAATGAAAGGTATCGGTTTGTACGTTTCAAAACAGTTTTTCAAATTTCTGTAGGTTGCATACTTTTTGACATATTTTTAAAAAAGTCGAAAAATTTACCATCCCCCCCCCCCCCTATCTCCGAAGTTTGCAGAGCGATCCATTTGAAATGTATGAAGTGTTTGTAAATATGGATCTATATTTTACAGGAAAATATAGAAGTCTGTAAAATGAATACTTTTTGAAAAATGGTCAAAAAGGAATAATTTTCAAAAGAGAAGCTACCCCACTGAGTGGGGTATCAAATAAAAGGTATCAATTTGGATATTTCAAAACAGTTTTTCAAATTTCTTTAAATTTCATACTTTTTGAAATATTTTGAAAAAAGTCGAAAAATTTACCATTACCCACTTTAACATGCATGCAGAGAGATCCATCTGAAATGTAGGTTGGTACCTACTATTCTTAGGTATTCGTTAAATTGCGAAGTTTCTAACCGGTACTTTTAATACATATTTGTTGACAAACGTTCGAAACCCTCGTCGCGCGAGTTACACTCGCTCTTGACGGATCTTGTTTTATTTGTATATTGAATAAGTTTCCAGATTAGTTCTTTAGATCCTCCGGTAGATTATTAAATATTTTATTGTCATATTATAGTAGGATTGTTTCTGTCATTATTAAATAAAACTTTGGTGTGTGCAATCTATTGTTGGAAATTTCTCTTACTCTTCTAGATCTCAAGTCTACTTTTTTTATAAAAGTTCTGTATGGTGTACGAGTATAACGAGCTCTGCCGCTTGTTTAATGTAGAGGCATGGCAGAGGAAGAATTCTGTATTTTTTGAAGAGTGGTTTACAAGGGTCTAACATAAACAATGCTTACGTAGTCTGGATCGCAATCTTGAGCCCCGTTCTGTGAATCAAATGAAATCTCCAAACAAACAGAGTTCTGTAAACACTCCTCGAGTAGAACTAAAAAGCGAGATGTCAACCGTGGAGATAATGCCTATTATCTGGCTTACCTGAGGACGTCGTCGCTTCACAATAGCTGCATCGCACGGCACCGCACGGCGGCAGATGTCTCGCTAAATAAACTTCACAACAACTCTTAAATCATGACGGGGGATTTAAAATGTTGAATTAATTTATGGGGACTGTTAGCTACAGATTTGTATATCGCAAATTAAAAGTGTCACAATAATCGAACGTGGAGAGAAAAAATCATGTCATAAGAATTGGAACAAGAAAGTGGAAAAAGGTGAAGAAAAGTTGCTTTTGCTTCGTTGTGCATGTGCAATCATAATAAATCGCTTAGGGCCTTTGAAATACAAAAATTCTTAGTAGAGACTATTAAATTACAGCTCTTCCTCTCACGAAAATACCCGAGCAAAGGTTTGAGCTTCGTCGACACGCTTGATGCTGATATCAGCGAAGAAGCATTCATCCGTCCCGTCCGTGCTGAGGCCGAGTGTACCTGCGACGCGGAGGTACCGATATATCGTGTACGGTGCGGCACGAAGCACGGTGGAAGGCAGCATTATGTCGCGGTCCCCGTGACGCATTGTCATGTCACAGAACCGCCACTAAAATTACAAATGACATTTTGTTTGTATTTTTTATCGGAGACATGTGAACACACGACCTACGGCATTCGATGATGCGTGACTATTTTGGGACTTTTATTGTTGTTGGCAAGTTTCTTGTTTGGTAAATACCTGGTTGAAAATACATTCCGTATATAAACTTAGATCGTTGTTGAGTCAATAGATTTATTTTTATCATGCTCATCGTCTACAGATTTCAAAGCTCCATTATTTCATGCGGTTTTGAGTTTATTTTGTGTTGTGTATGGTTCGTGATTTCTAACGTCAGAAATCAGGCATCATGACCGTGTAAAAGATCCATAAGTCATGAGGCAGGCTAAGCATAGGCTAGGATCATAAAGGTGGGGTGAAAGGTGGTCGCACACATGGTCTATTCATCACAAGACGCTGGTCGGCGGAGATAGGCCGCGGCGGGGCGGGCGGATTACGCGTCCCCGGCCTTCCAGCCGCCTTATCTGCCTCAGATGCCTCGATCGCCTCAGTCGTCTGAGCCGCCTCAGTTGCCTCATCCGCAAAGGAGCGATTGTTACGTGTACAGTTGTACATTCGCCTCTCCTTTGTGGGCTCCGGAATAATGGGCAACATGCTTGGAGCACTTTACGCGGGAAACCGGCTGGTGGAGTGAACCAGCTCGAGGCCGCTTGAAGCTTACGGGACAGATTTGAGCGCTCACTTTTTTCATGAGTTTTAAGAAATAAAGAATAGATTTCGTTGAAAACCGTATTCTATGATATAATTCCACAGCAGGTTCTGACTTCCACAACTTCCACAGCTTTCAACTCCTAACGGGAGGTACCCGTTAGGAGCTGAAAGCTGTAGGTACGACGGAACGGAACACATCATTTGAATAGAGAGGTGGTACAAAGCTAGGTAGAGAGACCTGACAGTGCAAGCATGGTTCGGATTCATCATACTTTTTGCTTTATTTATTGTGCAGCCCAGTTTTTTACGTAAATGTCGGCAATCCCTTATCGGACCGTCGTTTCTTCGCATGCTCAACAAAAAGTTCTGACAAAAACATGGTTTGCAGTCGCTGCATTTCTCGGCCTCCAATGGACCCGCTGATAAAATCTTACCCTTCAATTCAAAAGGTATGCAAAGTACGCAATCCTTTTAAGTACTTCGGGTTTTCACGGAATGTTTGTGATAGAAATGGAAATGGTTTTCTATGAATTTAATTTATTATCTACCATTAGTCCGACCCGCGGTGCGGTAGGTACATACTTATAATGCAAACCGCATCAAAGAGGTCGACTTTTTTATTAGTCCTCCTTTTCAGGGATATAAAAATTTACTAGGTAATGCATTCTCATTGAGAAACTTCATCCTGCAACCTTTCCTCTCTCGGGCCTCGGCAGAACATAAACATGAAGTTAGTCAATGATGCTCAGCGATGGCATGTTTGTTTCCTTGTCGTTTTGATTCCAGCCCCCTTGCCTTGATAACCGGCGAAGTTCAGTATTATTAGTCCGGCTCGGCACAGATGTCGCCGTGAGTAGAGAACCTACCTACGTACCGATGGGTGGCCCCGGGCGCGGCGGCTCCGACCGGCGGCGGCGCGGCGCGGCGCGGCGCGGTGCGGCGCGGCGCGGCGCGGTGCGGCGCGGTAACTACCTTCTGCACAAATTATGTAGCAATATGAGAGGTTCATGTTTATGTTCACACAAATGAGTGTCTGTGTTTATTCTGAAAATGTTTGCCAAATGTTATGTTAAGAACTTGAACAAATGTTTGAAATAGGGTTTTGCATTAAACTGGCAATAACACTAATACAGCTCTTTCCTACCAATCGATGTTCTCAGAGTCGAATTTCGGTCACGGCGGCTAGTCACGTTTGTTGGAGACTAGACTGGCCATGTGGCCATGCGGCCATGTGGCCATGTGGCCATGTGGCCATGTGGCCGTGTGCGCAGGACATATTTTAGGACACAAGTACATATGTGCGCAAATACAGGTGCACTCTCCATTCCCACAATCTCATTATTCGATGGGATGGCAGACCGAAACGACCGGAGAGAGGTCAGACGCAAGACCAACGACACCAAAGAGTAGATTATAAATGTCCAGAGAGGAAATATCAAAAAGCAAGGTTATTATAATGATACGAACAGTTCTGCAAGGAAGTATTTTACAGGATACCAACCACGTAACAAAAAAAGGAAACCGAATTTGAAAAAATCGTTATTCCAGAATCACCCCCTTTCGGCTTGTTTCGTGGCACCCTGTACTGGTACCCTACGCGAGGCACAGCACAGCTGGCCGCCCAGTAGAGCGCGGTTCTCCGCGGACCAGTACAAAGGATTTGTTCGTTACTTCTCGTATTATTTACGTTTCGTTCCACATCTTTGGCAGAGATGATCCGATACGTCTAATATTGTCTCATGTTACTTTTGTTGTTTGGATAATGGTGAAATTACCTGAGGGCCATTGTTTGTTGATCGACAACGTTAGAGCCATTGTCGAATGTGCCTTAGGAAGGTGAGATTAAGGCCTATTTACAAGTATCGAGTGACTACAGGTAGAATCGGTACGGTACGTACTTGGAAATAAATGATGTTCTATGTCGCGTCGCGACAAACAATGTTCAAGAGCGGAGCGAGGTGAGTACAAACAATGTTCAAGAGCGGAGCGAGGTGAGTACGAACAATGTTCAAGAGCGGAGCGAGGTGAGTACGAACTCCTCGTGGCCCTATGTCTACTTAGTTTTGTTAACGCCTAATAAGGGGCTATGATGAACTAAGTTTTCGTAAAGGAAACACTTTGAAGTTGAGATTAACTTACTCGTTAACCACTCAATGATGCCTCGCCGCGACCCGGCGCCGCCGCGACCCGGCAGCGCCGCCGCCGCGAAGCGAAGCGGAAATCAGGATTGTCTACAAGTAACCGTTGTTTGAGATGTCCCCGATCACTCCGGGCTCGGGGGCAACAGTTCAGCGCAAATATTAACTAGGCCCCGATTCCGCCTCGCAGCCTCGCCTCGCCAGTGCGTGGGCGAGATGCGAAAGCCGGAATGTATTTAATTATTCTTAATTGGAGAGATTTTGAATGTTTAATTTAGGATCAATTTGCCAAATCCTGAAACAGATCAAAAGCTGCTTTGTAAGTCTACGTTAAATTACTCATACTATAGCTACAGAATAGAACTATCTAGTTATTTTAGAAGGCCGAAATCATGACACGAACAATAAGCTACCATGACGGTCCAAATGTTTACAACAAGGGGATGAAAAACGTATTTTCAACCACAACTAGGTACAGTCTAACGACAATGTTAGGAAAACCCGATGTAGATAAATCCAAAAGCCGGAAAATCAAAGAATCGATTTAACCGAAGCGACAAAAATCAAAAATACCACTTTATTTCCGTGTCAGTGTTTAGTTTTACAATTTGACCTTTTCTAAGTGTACGTAGGTACATTTATTGTATTTATGGAAATAAAGAGATTTTGATTTAGTCCCACTGTTTTGGCCTAATTTAGTATCTGAACAAACAATGAAACCTGGTGTCTCAGGAAGACGCTCGTCGAGCGGGGCGGAGCGGCCTGGATGCTGTGTCTTCCCACGCACATCTAACATCACAGATACGTAATCAATGGTTCACGTAAAGTTGATCATGTTTTTATGTAGGAACATACTTACGTAGCGATTAACATTTGACAACAACGGCTTCAAAGGTTTCAACGGCTTTGCCTATTATCTCCTCGAAGGGCTTCGTGCAAAACTAGCCCCTAATTAATAATTCCCCGACGACTCGCGACGGTACGACTGGAGTTGAAACAAGCCCACATGAAGCGGCGTGGTGCGGCTAACGCGGCCGACGAACCATGCAAAATGATAATGAAGTGAAACCGCTCAGTCATCGGTAATGTGATAGCCGGCCGACGCCGACGCGACGCCGCACGCCGGCCTGCTGGTCAACTACACGGCTCCGTGCGTAGGCTTATTCCAATGTCCCTGAAAATCCCCAAGAAGGGGGAAACTGGAAATAAAAAATGAATTCCGAAAATCCCACTGAAAGATCCCCTTAATGTGGAAAATCTTTAACCGTGCAATTCAGCACTATATGAAAACCTTATCTTATCATTTGAGATCGAGTCAGCATCAACCTTGAGTTGGTTTTGCTTCGTAACAAATAATTCCTACCCAGAGACTCACACTTCTCAGCGATAGCTCAATAAATGGTATCTGATCAAAACAGAATGGATAAAATTGAGAATAAATATGTATTCAGCATTCATCTTAATCCTGAAAAGCGAAACAGCTGACAACGTAGACGTCTCGGTTCCTTGAAATGCTGCCTTCCTAAAAGCAGCTCAGCTAATCGCCGTTGAGCTGTGACCACATTAATTCGAGCCCGCACTCAATGTATCCCATTTAAAATTAATAGAATGAAAACACGAAATGAAGTTGGGAGAAGCGCGCATTTTATTTAGAAACTTTGTGACGTCACATAGCGGAATGCTTTGTGACGTTTCACTTTCAGCGAGTCCCACAATGCGGGGTATTAGCGGAATTCAGGAGCTGCGAGTTCACTCAACTCGCAGCTCAACTGTGTAATGCCTTTTATGAAAACTCCACATACGCGTATGACGAGGGTTTGTGAAGCGTGCTGCTCTGTAAGCGCTTTGAGGTTTAACAAGTTAATGTAATTTAGAGCTATGCGTAAAGCATACTGTTCACATTTTAAAACTCCAGGTAAAGTTTCAGCCACACAAAATAACCTTTCAGGCTTGTAAATAATGAACGATTCTAAACAGTTCCTCAATGAAAGATGAATTTTCAATAAACGTTTTAAGTTTAATCATAATGATAATTCAATGATGTTGATGGATTAGACCTTGTACACCTCTGTGCGACGAGCTTAACGAATAGTTTAACCAAAAGTTGAGTCTACAAATAGAGTAGGAAATGGAATACAATTAGACAGTTGAAGGACGGGGAACGACGCGCGGCCCGGCTCCGTGGTGGCTGGGTCAGGCAGTCAGAGAGCTTTTAGATTCCAATTCGGAAAGCACACCATAACCTACCAACCATTTCATTTCACTCAAGCTATAAGTACTTCGTAGCTACATGATGAAATGGTTTTCCTTTCATGTCGGAGGACTGTGGCTGCAAATGTCAGGAGGGTGTTTGGCGAGGAGGAGGAGCGAGCATGCATGGATGCAACATTTCGCCCGTTGGGATTTCAAGGGACGATGGCGGCTTCACAAACATGGCTACGCTTTGGAACCACCCCTCAGGTATGAAATGAACAAAATATGGCTTAATTAGAGTAAAATGAACAATCAAAAAGCCTGTGGTGAATCCTAAGCACTGCTGTGGTTTGTATTGAATGGGTATGAAAGGGCGTGAGCCGTGAGGCGCGGCCCGGACTCGCTCCGACGACGCATTGTCTGTGCAGCGTCTGTGCGGCATTGTCTCTCGACACACTGACGCATGTTACAAGCGCAAGTGCATTCACTGACTGACGGTTAAGGGTACAAGCACTCAGCCTTTTGGAGATATTCATATAAGCATCCGCAACGAGTTTAACACGACGACATTCTGATTAGAATATTTTGTCTTGCTTGGTTGTGGGTCCAACAAGAGCAATGTAACAAGCCATAGTATAAAGCTTAATTTTGAAAAGGTATTTACTTTGACTTTTCATTCAATTCCTTTTCTCTTTCCATAAGAGCGTGCAAAGCCGTGGGTGGAAGCAAGTTATGAAAAAGGAATGTTGTGAGCTAATTTGTGCTTTCAGAGTGTGGAGCCGAAAAGCTCTCATCTCACTGATACGGGATCATTCACGTGCAGTATCGCATGACGCGCAGACTGGGCGCATGGTCGCGCTGCAGCGCTGCACGTGGCGCTCCTGTTCCACAGCACGAGGAGGGCAGGGCTGCGTGTCTCGGGGAGAAGGGTCTTATGTAGCTGAGAGGTAAAGAGTAACAACCGCCATATCAAAAAGTTTTCAGGATGAGCTTAATAAAAGTCTTTAGCGGGAGTTTTGTTGTAAAATGCTAATTACTTGTAATGCTTTAATTTAACTAGAGATTTTTTTATGTATTTCTATACAAATATACTATTACTATAATGTTATTAAATTGATAAAATTAAATTCTTAGTATTTATATAAATAATGGACTTATTACTCATTACCACCAAAAACGTTCATTAGTTTTATTCGTTTTCAAAACGTAATAATAATAAGTTACATACAAGTCGCCTTTTTATTCATCATTGTGTGTACTATTTTATAATTAGGTTACCAATAAAAATCAAACAAAACTGTATTTAGAAGGACACATTTATTAAAAAAATAAGTTAAGAAATTCCTATTATCTGAACTGTATTTTTAATATTTTTATATATCTAATTCACGCTGGCCATTGACATGGGGCAGATATTTATAAAAATCGTGAAATATTTGAGGTATCCATGTCAAAGTTTTTTGCAGGTCTTCAAATTTATTTGTTGAAATTGGGTTTAAACCGGTTCTTACAGGTGTAGGCATTGAAACCTGAGGGCAAGGAGTCCTTTGATTTCTCATCAAAGACACTTTTTGAAAGTCACCATCTTCAAAAGCAGTTTTATACTGCAATATGCCATATTCATCTTTACTCATCCGTACAATACCATATCAATGTATGGTACATTTTGTCCATTAGTTCCTTTCTTTCTATTGATAAAAGGTGATGTTTTGCTGTCATGCAAAAGTGCGAAATTCTTGAAATCTTCAACTTCCATATTGATAACATCTATTGGCAGTTTAGCTGATGAACAAGCTCTAACAACCTGCTGCCAGTCCCATAGAGTTGCAATCGAAAATTGCCTTTGCCTGTTCTTGTGTCTTTCGATCAATGAGTGAATTCCGTCTACCTCCATGTGCGTGTGTCCTTTCAGTAAATACTTATGTTCAATGACCTCTAAATGTGTAATATTTTTCAGCAACCACAAATAGCAAGCATATAAATGCATGTTTTTGTTTTGCCCTGCGCAGTTGTCGGACCATATTACTACCGCTTTAACACTTAAATTCTCAGCAATATTTTCCATAAACCATTTCATGGGGCCCGATGCCAGTTCATTTCCACCTCTTCCAGCTTTTGATTCATCCCACAAAACACATGTACATTTATTAGTAGAACGGTCCAAAATTGTAGGTATACTTTAATGTCCACAATTTCCTGAGATAAAATGTTTGTCCGTTTGTGAGCAGGGGTGTAGGAAGGCACTTTTGTAGGTCAACCGTCAACATTTTTTCAGAGCTATTTAATAATAATAATAAACATTTATTTCAGACTTCATACATAGGTCCATAGATTACATTAAATTGGTAGGTACATAATAATAAAATAGTCACTTTAAATTACAGAAAACATTAGTCAAATTTAAACACAACAACACAATAATCAAAACAAGAAATAAAATAATAATAATAATAATAAAAAAAAGAGAATTAAAGAATGTTTACATTAATTATTTGGCAATATTGTACTTTATTTTATTATTATTTGTATAAGCGTGCATCTTCGAGGAGTGATATATATAGATACAGTCAAATCTGTTAGCGAACACGCTCAGAATGCTATTGGAGCTGGCTCGGACCCTGCGCACCAGAGATGCTCCCCGCTTGCGCATGGTGGTGTAGAAACAGTCTACGCGCGCCTCGGCGAACATCCCTGACGCGCTGCAGAACCGGGGCAGCCCCATCAGCACTCTGAACGCGTTATTATACTGCACCCGTAGGGCGCTGTACTGTTTTTGCGTATGGTTCACCCACAGGCTGCATGTGTAAAAACTAGAACAATATGCTTTAAAAAGCGTTGTTTTTACCTCTCTAGAGCAGCGAGCGAACCTGCGGGCTATCATGTTCGCTCTTACAGACAGCGCCCTCCGTTCTCTCTCAATGTCTGCATCGTCTTTCAGGTCAGAGGTTAGGAGATGTCCCAAGTACTTAAATTCTCTAACTTCCTTTAATGGAGTTCCATATAACTTTATGGGCGGTATGTTATGTACCGGACAGCTTCCTCTGGCCTGGAAAACCATGCATTCACTCTTTTTCACATTGTATTTCAGTCCATGTTCTGTAGCGTACCTCTCGCAGATCTTTAATAATTTACCTAAACCACACGTGGATGCGCTCAACAGCACCATGTCGTCTGCATAGCTTATACTGTTGA
The DNA here is from genome assembly GCA_949316285.1 of Eupithecia subumbrata. Lineage (NCBI taxonomy): Eukaryota > Metazoa > Arthropoda > Insecta > Lepidoptera > Geometridae > Eupithecia > Eupithecia subumbrata. The sequence continues at coordinate 35,405,393 of OX438640.1, read as the reverse complement.
TGCAGACACCGTCAATGTGACAACCGACACGGGTACTGCTGAGCTCATCCATCAGCGCGTTCACATACAGGTTGAAGAGCTTTGGAGACGTCAGCCCGCCCTGTCTCACGCCGCACTCCAGCCTGTATGTATCCGAGTAGGCGCCTGACTATCGCACCACATTGACCTGGTTTTGATACCAGAACTTAAAAATGTTATTAAGCTCTGGTGGCATTTCTAGTTCATTGAACTTTTGCCACAGCAAATCATAACTAACCAGGTCGAATGCTTTGGATAGGTCGAGAAAACAGGCATGAATGGGAGTCTTGCGATCGGTGTAATACTTAACAGTCTGCTTCAGGCTCAAAATAGCCGTATCTGTTGACAGGCCTGGTCTAAAGCCGAATTGACTATCATTAAGTGTTAGATAACGGCTAAGTTGAGCATCAAGCAGACTGTCCAGCACCTTGGCTACAATAGTGGCTAACGAAATCGGTCTGTAGTTATTCTTATCACTAGTGTCGCCAGTCTTATTTTTAACTATAGGTACCACCACAGTTTTCATCATTTTATCTGGTAAGTATGAGTGTCCCATACATAAGGTAAAGAACATAGCAAGCACTCTGGGCAGATGAGGGCCCGCGTTCTGTAGGTGTTCTATGCTGAGACCATCATGGCCAGGAGATTTACCACGTGACATACCTTTTATAACTTTGTACACATCGATGGCTGTGAACCTAGTTTGTAATTCCTGGCCATTGGATCCCACATCGATTACCGACTGTGATGGTCCCAAGGGCGAGTGCACGGTGAAGTGATCCCTGAACATTTCTGCTATGGCATTATTATCTGTGAGACCAGAAACGCTCACAGGGAGACCCGGTTTACTGTTCAGTTTATTTGTGGATTTCCAAAAACTACGAAAATCTTGTTTTAAGTGTTGAGCTGCAATATGATCCATTATAATTTGTTCGCTATTGGTTTGACACCACCTTAATTTCGCCTTAAAGATTTTTCTGCTTTCTTTCATATCGGTATGCACGTGGCCTGAATTAGGTTTTCCAGAGTTTAGCCAGATGTGAAACTTCAACCTGGCCTCCCTATGCGCATCACTAACATATCTATTCCACCCCGCAATAGGTTTCTTTTTACATTTTCGAGTTACACAGTTTACTTTACTACAGGTCGCCGCTTGACATAAAACATTAACAATTTTATCATACAATATGTCAATAATATATCTATGTTCTAAATTATTACATTTCAAATTATTACACAATGTCAACTCTCTAGGGAAATTAATTAAACTTAAATTATTATTACACATTTTAAAATATTGCTCTATTTGGTCAAATTTTCTTTCTCCCCATATTATTTTACTAGTATAATTATTACATTGTTCCCCTACCAATTGGGGCTTAATCACATTTAAATCACATTCTAAAATTAAAGGTAGATGATCCGACCATAATACATCATATTGTACATAAACATTTATTACTGACTGAACAATAAAAATTTATTCGACTGCTTTCTTTGTCTTCTGCTTTTCTTTTGTCAGATACAAAAGAAAAGCAGAAGACAAAGAAAGCTTGCTGCTTCTTCCATGTGTTTTTTTCTTTTCTGTTCTGTTTCTTTTAATTCTTCTCCTTCAGCTTCTCTGATTTGAATTTCATAACGATCGCAATTATCACATGTATCAGTTTGTGGAGGTTTGAATCCTCTATTATATTCTGTGTTAAATATATGCCGATATAACCAACTTTTTGGGATTTCTTCTCCATTCATTTCATTTTTTTCTGCAAATAAACTGTAAAGTTTTTCAACAGTTAGATGGCTACCCAAATACTCTCGTTTTGTTTTTTCTCTACTGTAATGGCTTTTATATTTTGGGAATTCTTCAATATGCTTTCTTATTTTATTCTTCAGTTCTTCTTTTATTTTGTTTCGTGGCTCTTTTTTTCCCTCTTTGATCATCCAAAGTCGGTAGGTGCGGTAGGGTCAACACGCGCCAAAACGGCGCGAACGATTGCGGGGTAACGAATAATAAGTCCGGATTGAGTGGCGCTGCAGTTCATGCGCTTGGACTTGTTATCGACCGCTCGTATCAAGTTTTGCCACAGCGTGAGAGGTAAACTATGTTAAGGGTTAGTATTATGATTTACCTCTAAAGCTAAAACTGACTTATTACTGTTTCATTGGCAATAAATTAAAAAATATTGCTGATAGGACTTATAACTTTTTACCACGTCATAGAGCACACATTTCTAAAGCAAAATTCGTAAAAAAACGATTTTGACAAAAAGTGGACTTGTTATTCTTTACCTCTCAGCTACAGTTTCACTTTGGTGCAACAAGTATGTGTATGTTATAAAATGTCAAAATCAAAGATGAGTTTTAGCGAAACAGACGAGAGGTCTGGCTAGCGTAACCGTAAACGTTACCCTTCACAGTTTGCTAAAAGCTGATTATACCGACAGAATGCTTTGTCAACCATTACTTGTAAGTTGTAAGGTAAGGATCTACCATCCACATCTAACTTACAAAACAACTAGATACAGTGTCATAGGAGAATATATCGTCATAGTTGAGCGATTCGTCGCGTTGTCGCTGGACACAGATCGATGGACGAGACGGGCGGCCGGCCTCCCCGCGGGACGGCCTACTGCTGCGCTAGCCGTACGTCCGCTGTGCCGCTCCACTGGCGACTGATGCCCGTCCTCGCTAATGCAATGCTAGGCCTAATCCCTTCACCATCATCAACATCATCCTAGCAAGGCAAGCTTGGCGCTGAGCACCTGTAATGATGTTAATTATGTCCTCTCACACAGCTGTAGGTTCTACTTGGCTTCTAATTGATAGGTGCGAGAATATCAGTGTGGGTGTTCAGTAAATCTACAAGAGCTAGGTAAATAACGTTGTGAAACTTTAATGAAATTTAACCCTAGTATTTTCGGTGAGAATTAGTTTGACGAAGCGGAATGAACAATTTCGTCTCCCGCGTCCCAATTTGCTTCGCTCTGGTTCTGTAAGTTTCACGAATTCAGAGTTCCTGGTTACAACAAATGTACAGAGCTAAGGATGTCTAAACACCTACGAGTCAGTTTCTTTTTCAAACGGCTGTTCGAGCTTCTGATTTGGGAAATACTCACAATGACCAAGATTTTTGTGATTTTTTTATTTGCGTCAGATAGATATTTAACAAGGCGAACGTAGTGTAGGACACCCTCCGGAAAGGCGAAGACAGGGCGCTATGGCGCGATGATGATGATATATTTAACTGGTAAAACATAACGCTTGTTGAAAACAAAACATTAGTAATAACCACGTTCGGTTTTATTTGACACTTCTTTTTCCGCGGAAATTCATCTGAATAGTGGACTTATTACGCGGCGGGCGGCGGCGGCGGAGGGCGGCGCCGGAAATTGAATTTGAAGGTACGCACTACCGCCGCGCGCCGCCGTTCTTTGTTTCATCAACTCGTCGCTACTTTTTATCGTATTCGTATATCGAGTACTTGGACATTTCGATTGGATTCATACAGATAATTCATGCAATTCTTACTCTTTAAATCCACAGGAAGTCCATAACTGCATAAACCGTAGTGTTTATGGTCATTTATTATCTGTGAAAACCTGTCAGAATAAAACAGACTTTTCGGGCAACACTGAGTTTTACTACACGAAGCTCCCGTAAATTAATCTGGAACCAACCCAAATATTGGTCCTACGAGCCGGATTAATCAAAAATAGTTAATATAAATAGAAAAAACGTTCTGTGCACAATCAAAAGTGTATAGGTATCGCAAAAAACAAACATTTTTCTCGTGCAGTGCATGGTCATCACATCATAACCTACTTCTGTTTCTCATAAAATTACATCTGTGTTCTCACCATGGAAGAAGCGCAAAGTGCTCAATTGGAGAGGCTAGGAATATTATCAAAGCTTTGCACAAACATCAAGAAGTGTGGAAAAGAGCGCCTTACGATTGGGTATTTGCAGACTAGATTGGAGACGGCAGAAAGTTACTGGGAAAAATTCCAACAAGACCACGAGGTTCTGTCAAAAGCAACCACAAAAGAAAAGGCCGCGTTATCATATTTCAACGATGACATCAATAGTACGTGTTTAGAATTATACCTGGATTTAAAAACACTTATAAAAGAAAAAATGGAAGTATTTTCGCAAATAACCTCAAAAAATATCTCTGCTGCACCTGAAGAAAGACAAATAGCTACAAGCAGCAACGTTCTGAAGCTACCACCCATTCAAATACCTAAGTTTTCAGGTGACTATAAAGACTGGATTTCTTTCCATGACCTATTCAAATCACTTATACATAACAATGAGTCATTGAACAAAGTAAATAAGTGTCATTATCTCAAAGCAAGTCTGCAAGGAGAAGCTGAAACACTAGTAAAACAAATCCCTGTTACTGAGTCCACTTATGAAGAAATGTGGGAAACATTGAAAAAACGATACAACAACAGACGACTCATAATAAACAACTACATTGGCAGAATGTTAGGTCAAAAAAAGGTTAGCAATGAGAACTCATCAAAATCCATTAAGGATCTACTAGACATCACTTCAGAATGCTTAAACTCACTGAGAATAATGAATATACCTACTGACAAATGGGATGACATAATAGTATACATCATAATACAAAAGTTAGACACAGAGACACATAGATTGTTCGAGCAGAGAATGGAGGGTACAGACCGGCTTCCTGCTTGGAAAGACTTGTCAGAATTTCTGGAAACTCGTTTCAGAACTTTGGAAACTGTTAATAGTAGAGAGTCACAGTCACAGCATAAACCCAACACTACCAGCAAAAGTTTTGCAACAGCAACAACAACAACAACTCAAACAATAAGCTGCTTATATTGCAAAGAAAATCATAGAATTTATGCCTGTGAAAATTTCAAGAAACTGGAAGTCAACGACCGACAACAATACATTCAAACAAATAGTATCTGCTTCAACTGCCTCAGAAAGGGGCATCCAGTTAAGTATTGCAAACAATCTGGTTGTAGAAAATGTAACCGAATGCACCACACTCTATTGCATGGTTATAATGTAGATGCCACTCCAAGCAACACAATGAACTCTGAACAAAGCACAGAACAAGACACAAGTAAAGTAGTAAATACAACCTCAGTACACATAGAAGCTACAACCCTGAAAAGCTCAATAGATACCTCTCCAGTGATACTAGCCACTGCCTTAGTGCTAGTGCACTCAAATAGAACTAGAAAGACACACATTCTTCGGGCACTGGTCGATCAAGGATCTCAAGCCTCCCTCATCAGTGAAGGAGCCTGTCAAGAATTAGGACTCAAGAAGGAACCTGTTCATGGCAACATAGTGGGCATAGGCTCAGCCAAGACCTCGACCAAGGCAATAGTCAAGTTTAGTATCATGTCAAGACACAACCCGAAGACTAGCATCCAAGTTAATGCATTTGTTATGCGAAGCTTAACTTCTCTCATACCGCAACGCGCACACTCCATAGATTGGCCACAGCTAAATAGCCTACCTCTAGCCGACCACACTTTCACTCAGCCTGGCCGCATAGACATCCTCCTAGGAGCGGATATCTTCGCCGACATCCTACTGCAAGGTGTGATACTCAATAGAAATGAAAACAATTCTCTCATAGCACAAGAAACCTCACTAGGTTGGTTAATATCTGGGAATAGCGAAAAATTCAATAACCAACACAGAATTGTACTCACCACATGCCATGCAAAAATAGAAATAGACACAGCACTCAGAAGATTTTGGGAACTTGAAGAACCGACACATGGAAAGGTTGTAATGACAAATATAGAAAAACAATGTGAAAATCATTATAAAACTACTCATAAAAAACTAGATGAGAGATATGAAGTGAGCTTACCTTTCACCATGTATCCTCCAGACCTTGGCGAATCAGAAAACATAGCCATTAACCGCCTCGCCGCCATGGAGAGAAAGTTTGCTAAACATCCGAATCTTCACCATAGATACAAAGAATTCATGCAAGATTACTTAGACCAAAATCATATGGAACCTGTTCCCACAGACATAGAATTTCAAACAAGTAAGAATGTCTGCTACTTACCTCATCATGCAGTGATCAACGAGCAGCATATCACCACCAAGCTTCGCGTCGTCTTTGACGCCTCTGCAAAAACTAGCAATGGGAAATCACTTAATGACAACCTGATGATCGGTCCCACTCTACAGGGTGATCTAAGGGACATAACATTGAGGTGGAGAAGACACGCCATAGTAATCATCAGTGATATTCGTCAAATGTACAGACGAATAAGCATCAACAACAGGGACAGAGACTTCCAACGAATAAGAAATTCAGATGGGAAAAAGATGAACCAATCAAGCATTACAGGCTCTCAACTGTAAGTTTTGGTACTTCCTGTGCACCATACTTGGCAATTAAAACCCTGAAACAACTAGCAGAAGATGAGAAAGATAACTTTCCAGAAGAAACAATTCACACTTTGTCATCAGACTTCTATGTGGATGACTTACTTTCAGGTGCAGAAACATTAGAAAATGCCAGAGCACTCAAAAGCTCAATAACAGAACTTCTTAAAAAAGGAGGTTTTGAACTACACAAGTGGGCATCAAACCACTCATCAATAGAAAGCTCTACACAAGAAAAAAGAAAAATACTTGGTATTGACTGGAACAGCAGAACTGATAATTTTGAACTGAAATTTGAAATCAAGGAAAGAGAAAACCAACTGTCGACAAAGAGAACCATTTTACAAGACATAGCAAAATTATATGACCCAGCTGGTTGGTTAGCACCTGTGGTAGTGAGAGCTAAAGTTTTCTTACAGAAGTTATGGGAAGCAGGCCTTGAGTGGGATGATCGACTTCCTGAAGCACTAGAATCTGAATGGCTTTCCTTTCGCAGTAACCTATGCAACATGAAAACCATAGCACTTCCCAGATGGATTGGTCTCACAGACAAGCAGAATCACATAGAAATCCATGGCTTCTCAGACGCATCAGATATAGCATACTCAGCTGTTGTCTACTGCCGCATCAGACATCCTGAGATAACCAAAGTCACATTGCTTGAAGCTAAAACCAGAGTAAGTCCAGTCAAGAAAATAAGTACCCCGAGGCTAGAACTATGTGGAGCAGTTCTCCTAGCCAAACTACTAGATAGAATCAAAAATGCACTCAATGTGCCAATGAAAGACACATATGCTTGGACAGATGCAACGATTGTCCTAGCATGGTTACAAAAACCACCAAGTTACTGGAACACCTTCGTGGCAAACAGGGTAACAGAGGTAACTAATCTTATAGATCCCAATAGGTGGCATCACGTCGCGTCGCCGGACAACCCTGCTGATGTGGCGTCTCGTGGAATTGATCCACTCGAGCTCCAGTCACATGAGTTGTGGTGGCACGGCCCGCCATGGCTCCAAGAAGACGGCGAACTTCCTATGAATCATGTGAGTGACTTGATTTATTACACAGATGATGAAAAGAGATCCCAAGTGAAAGTGCAGTGTAGTGTAATTACCAAAACTGATCCCAATTCTGAAACTCAAATAGACATTATTCAAAGACATTCAAATTTAAATAGATTAATAAGAGTATTAAGCTATTGTCTAAGATTTTATAACTGTTGTAAAGCCAAATCCATGAAACAAACATTACCTGTTTATGCTCCTTACCTGAGCTCTGTAGAAATGCAAGTTTCACTTAACCGCTTAATTCAGTTGTCCCAGGCATCTGAAAGAATCAATGTAAAAGATATTAAAAACCTAAATCCATTTGTTGATGATAAAGACAAAATAATGAAAGTTGGAGGCCGCATTCAAAATGCACAGTGTAAATTAGAAACTAAGCATCCCATTATTTTGCATAAAACTAGTAGATTAGCTTACCTTATAGTCAAGGAAGCACACTTTAGAACTCTTCATGGTGGAGTACAACTGATGTTAAATCATATTAGATGTAAATATCATATTATTTGTGTAAAGCAAATTGTTAAAAAAGTAATTAGAGAATGCACATCTTGTTGTAGAAACTCGAGTAAACTTGTTACTCAGCAAATGGGAATTTTACCAAGAAATAGAGTAATACCTCAACGTCCTTTCTTGTCATCCTGTGTTGACATGGCTGGTCCTGTCATTCTTAAATTACATAGTGGACGTGGTTCCAACAAAATTCAAAAGGCTTATATTGCATTGTTTATTTGTACTGTCACTAAGGCAGTACATTTAGAACTAGTTACCAGTCTCAGTACAGAAGGTTTCCTATCAGCTTTCCGCCGCTTCACGGCTCGCAGAGGACATTGTAAAAACTTGCTCAGTGATTGTGGAACTAATTTTGTAGGAGCTGCTAAGGAACTCATAACTTTGTCTATCAAAAGCATGTCACAGGTACCCATAGAAATAAAAGAACTGTTAGCCACTGATGGCACAGAATGGATGTTCAATCCTGCTGGAGCACCCCATATGGGTGGCCTCTGGGAGGCAAATATTAAGTCTATGAAAAGACACCTAAACCGAGTACTAGGTGAAACCAAACTTACCTATGAAGAATACTCAACATTGTTATGTCAGGTTGAGGCTTGCCTCAATTCTAGGCCATTAGTACCTACAGATAGTGATACTAATGACACTGCTATAGCTCTTAGCCCAGGTCATTTCCTTATTGGGGAAATCCCTATAGTAGTCCCTGATGAAAATCTAGAGAATACTTATGTTCCTTACAATAAACGTTGGATTTATTTACAAAAGAAACTTCAATCATTTTGGCATCAGTGGAGTCAAGAATACTTAGTTAATTTGCAAAAACGCCAAAAATGGGCAAATATTCAAACAAACTTAAAAGTAAATGATGTGGTGTTAGTGAAAGATGAAAGATTGCCACCCACAAAATGGTTGATGGGTCGAGTTACTGAAGTTCATCCAGGTTCAGATAACCTCATTAGAGTAGTAAGCTTAAAATGTAAAAACACAATCATAAAAAGACCTGTTCACAAATTGTGTTTATTGCCTACTGAATCTGATGAATAACCTAGCTATAAATTTAGAATTTAAGTTCAGTTTAAATCTCAATTATTCTATCCTAGCCGATGAATGATTTTACTTATTCTTTAATTTATGTTATTATACCTACTAACTTTATACAGTCCATTCCTAATTACCTAGCTATCAATTTCTCTTGTTAATTATAGATTATATTGCATTTTGTAGAAAACCTTAGCTCTTGATAATTTTGTTAACATAAACTCCCTCAGAGTACTGAATTTGGCTATAGTCATGTTGATATGAACACTAATGTAGTATGAACATCAAATAGTATGAACAAGCAAATGTTGTTTTGTATAATTTCAATGATTTAAGCACCTTAGTGTAGATTTATTTAATCTTAAAGTTCTAACGCACTTTGGGGGGCGGAATGTTTATGGTCATTTATTATCTGTGAAAACCTGTCAGAATAAAACAGACTTTTCGGGCAACACTGAGTTTTACTACACGAAGCTCCCGTAAATTAATCTGGAACCAACCCAAATAGTAGTTTGTCGGAAATATAGATGCAGTCCTATGTGCAAGAGCTGCGCCCGAGTCCGGCGGAGAAAGTGTTGGCCGCCGGCCAGCCGCTAGCCGCCGCCGCCGGCCAGCCGCTAGCCGCCGCCGCCGGCCAGCCGCTAGCCGCCGCCTCCGGGCAAGTATATAATTTGTTCTTTGCACATTTGAAAACGTTCACTTTTACATTTGATCGCGTTATTTATGCGCCTAAAATCAATCCTGTTATAGAAACAAATCATGAAATGAAGTAATTACGCGAATCATACTTGAATTACATTTCTTTGTAACTGTAATGATACCTACTCTTATATTCGAAATCAAAAATCGCAATTTAAATTTTCTTCGATAGTAGACATAAAAGTGCTTTCCTTAAAAACAATTTACGATTTCAACGATTAACAGTTGCGTCGTCAAAAGGATTAAGGATAAACTATTAACACCAGTCTCCAATGGTTTATAACGTGGAACGATGTATTTATTAACTGTTGCCATAAAACTCAGTGTAAGTATCCATTGTCATAAAGTGTTACGTTCAGTTATTTTCAACCGGAAATTCAATAGTTATAAATTGTCATTAATTTAGATTGGAACTATATTATTGTCACAATTAGTAGCAAACAGATATAGAGACACATTCGTTTAGTTATCTTGATGATGATGACTTGTGCAAATGTCCAGAGTACATTATTTACCTTTCAGTAAAATATTATTTATTTTTCTATGGAAAAATGGTAAGTCAACGTAACACATGGAATAAAAAATCACCCTTTTACATGAACCTCTCTCTCGTTCGACTAACAGCAATGACAAAAAGTTGTTTTCTTCTATTGACATAATTTAGAATTAGAAAATGTATGCATAGTCCATAATGAAAAAATCCTAAGTCTATGGATTATGTTAAGTTGACATACTCGTATTTTTGTAAGGAAGGGCCAGAAGTTTAAAATATTATTAAGAGCTTCTATCATCAATTTTACAAACCCGTAGCATCCGTCTTAAAAAAAAATCATCGCTTTAATTTAAATTCAAGGCACGGCGGCGGCGGCGTGTCGCGAGTCAACAGAATATGTTTGTTTGTAGAGTCCGAGAGGGCTGTCAGCACGGTCGGCGCGACGCGAGCGCGATGCGAGCGCGGGGCGTGCTGGCGGCGCGGCGGCGGCGGGCTCGCTCGGAATGTGTTATGTTTGGTCTCGCGTTCATGGAGAAGAGCAAAAGCGAAAAGCATTACAGCAACATAAATGACTGACAAGCAGTCTTGATTGGGTCGTCATATCTCAAATAACAGATTCCAAACTAACTTAACTTCCAGATCAAGTTATTGCGCATGAGCGGTTCGCGAGGCTGGTAGGTATTCTGGGTTTAGCAGGTTAAAATGTTCCAGCTCACAATAATGGTTGACAAAGGTTGTTTATTCACGGGTCGAGGCCGGTTTCAAATCAGATCCGTCGGCGCGAAAGAGATTCTAATAACATTGGAGTCGTCCTGGGGGAGCCAGTGGCAGAGTAATTACGAGCGGCGTGGCACGGCGGCGCGGCGGCGGCGCGGCGGCGGCGCGGCGGCCAGGGACCGCTAGGGAAGTGGACATGCCCTCGCATGTCTACTTCTCTAGCGGTCCCTGGCCTGGAAGACGGTTTGCTGAACGTATGAAAAATAAGCTATTCGGCATGTACCGAATTCAATAAAGTCTAGCATCTGTGGACTTTTTGTATCTATGCCTTGAAAGGGAAGTGTTGTCAAGGACGTACACAAACAGAGGTGTCTACCTGTAGGTGCTATGCTAGCTGCCTCAAATTGTAAGGTACATTTTGTTCAATAAGTGAGCACCGAGCGTAACGGCGCAATCAGCTAAAGCCTCCACCATCATGTGAGACACGTAGGTACTTGCATAATGTCTCCAAGTTCATCATTTGTTTTGTAACGACAACAATGACAACAATGACGTTGCGATACCATTTTTTTTTAATGTGACCATAAATGAACACATTTCTTTATCTAATCGTGAGATAACCGAATTGCACCGGATAACCGTGCAAAAGCCGGTTCTGCGACCTCGCCCAGGCTTGCTTCGCAAGCCATCACTACGGATTTGTTTTTTCCCTGACAAAGGACAATTAAAAAACTTCCTGATGAAAGCCACGCAAAGGCTACCTTCATCTAAAATATTTGAAAGTCCCTACCTATGTACCTTACTCGCCATACATACCTACAAACCTTAGGATCGAGTTAATAAAAACCAGTGAGTTGTAAGTAGTTAGAGTAGCTAAACCAAACAAAAAATGTGTCGCAACTTGATGCCTGCGCGGAGCGCGCTTGGCCCCGCCCACAAGTACCGCAGAAGGGACACTTCAGACAGATTGTGCATACAAAACTGAATTTGAATGCAGTAGGTACTTGCACTAACTAGACCCCACACTTTATCACATCTGTCCCAAGGCGGGAATCGAACCCACCTCCTGCTTCCCAGACGGACCTTCGCCCACCACGCCAGAGAGGTCGCCAATCGATCTATTACAAATTTATAAAACTTTAGATATTTGTTCAGACGACAATTATACCTACCTACCTAGGTATAAAATAGCTTTAGTTTATAAAGACGGTTGCAAAAGATACCTACCGTAGGTAGGTAACTACTGTTACTGATCAGACAGACGGCATAGGGTGAGTAATAAATAAATAAAATAAATAAATAATGCTGGACAATTCAGCATTATCTAGCCCCAAGCTAGCAGAGCTTGTGTTATGGGTACTAGATAACTGATATACTTAATACAATACAATACATAGATAGATATTTTTTATTATACATAGAAAACACCCAGACTAACGGAACAAATTTCTGCAGATCGTACACAAATTTGTTCCGAGACGGGAATCGAACCCGCAACCTCCTGCGTCGCAGGCGGACCTTCGCCCGCTGCGGCACGGAGGTCGTCTATAAGAGTTAAAAATAATAATCAGTTAAACCTTTGTCACCAACCTTTAGTAGGTACCTACCTACAAATCCCATCTGTACGAATCAATTTTCATAATCTATGATTTTCAAACAAAATGTCAGGTACAATAGAAAATAATGTACAAAAATTAATTTTGGTTGGTTTTAGTTGATATTCGGTTTACTTACCGATGATAAGTCAAGCCACTATCTTTTTTCTTCGCAGTTGATTCATTTTTAGACGTTTTTAACATGCAAGACGGCATTTTAATTTGGTTTTATTCGCATGTGGTGTCACGATGGGCGTAGGCGAACGACTAAATGAGTTGTTGCCGGCCGGCAACAACTCATGGCGCAAAGTTGTTGTTCGCGGGTGTCCGTTCCATACGCTAGTAATAGTAGTTCAATGATAAAAACCGTCGTTGTTTAAACTTGAAGCAATTTTTTTTTCTTTGAAATAACAACTCTATACCTCTAGATAGGTGATTCATAATTAAAATAACTTTTTGGTAGATACCTTACTAACTGACTTGTAGGTAAAATACCTATTCAGGTAGGTAGTTAATAAAAATTTCCGCAGGATAGTTAAGGATAGTTAAGTGGTGGAACAAATACATATCTGCTCACAGTAGGTATCTAGGCATCTACTGAAGCAGGGAGCATCTGAACAATATTTTTAGTTAAATGATTGAGTTGAACTTTCGTTAGGTTTTGTTTTCAAACCCCAATAAAATTCATACCCAGTTTTGAAATTGAAATGATAAAGTGAATTTCGTTGGTTGATTGTTTACACACAGTTTTGAAATGGAAATGATAAAGTGAATTTCGTTGGTTGATTGTTTACACACAGTTTTGTTTTAGTTCCTAGTTTAATTTTGGTTCGTTCAAATCAGCGCTGTGTATTTAGTTTTTTTTTTGGTTATCTAAGCATATTTGGGTAATTAAATCTCTGTATTACTAGACTTTTAAGTGCTGTGTTCCAAAAGTTTTCTCCTCCAAAGTTGGTTTCATAAGTTTAATAACCGGCCGTAGACGCCTTACCTTACCTTTGGAAAATCGATTTAGCTTTAAAAAGAGCATCTCTGGATGTTTCTGAGAAACGCGACATAATTACCTGAAACAAAACGAAATGCAATTAACGACTAGATATTATACTCTTCTATAGCTTCGGCCCGCGGTTGCACGCGTTTTGCTCACTCCTCGTTAATAAGCTTTTATTCTACTCCGGGTCATAAACTATCTCGTTGCAAAATTTATAAGAAAATCGTTCAGCCGTTTTAAAGTGAAAGGGTCAGAACAGTACCTACTGGCAGACAGTATGTATAGGTGAAAATGCCTCGAGATGGTTCGAGAAAAGGAAGTTCTTATCCTTATTCAAATAATCATGGATTTAATTAGTCAACAAGATGAAAGCTCAAAGCATCTCGGGAAAGAAATGATACAGGAATGTAAAGGTCAATATGAATAAGTTCTTGACTGAAGGTGTCGTCGGCGGCTCTTAGCTTTTTAATGGCTTTCGAAATCGTTTGAAGTACGGAACGAGCGAACGTGGCGGCGAAATGCCGGCCTGCCTTAGACTAACTTTGAAAGCTAAGTATTAATCGATGTAGGTAAGACATTAGCATTGTTGAAAAGGGTCCATCAATAAATAGGTATGGAAGTCAGTACAATATGTCGGATAGGGTGGACCCTAATGAAATGCGAATGCGGTGTCCCGGGGACGAAGCAGATAGCAGGTGAGGAGGCGGACTCGCGCGTCAATTTAAAAACGTCTGATAAGTCCCCCCCCCCCTGCCCCCCGCACTCCGCCCCCCGACCCAAACAACGGTTGAATTTTCAGGATAAAGGTTTCAAAAATGTTCACCTTCATTTAAAGTTACGCCGCCGTTGATTAGAATTCTCTTTTCATTTATTGGAACGGCTTTGGAGTTTTTTTATCTGATGGCTCTATCAACGAAGTCGGCTTGAAATTATCGGCAGTAAGTATTGTTTTAATAGCACGATGAAGGGAGGGAAATGAGGAACCTTCAATGGCCATATGATTTAAACATATTTCTGATATCGATAACATTTGTCTCCAGTAATAGCTCGAGTAGCGGCTACCACCGAGAGACTGGAGTGTTCTCGCGGACTGGTCGCACTTGATCACTGTTCACTTTGACAATAAAGACGTTTGTAAGATGTGTTCAGTGTTTACCGCGAGCCCAAGTTCATCACAACACCCACGGCACGGCGCGAGGTACAGTGGCGGTCATAGTTGTGACCGAGATTATAAAGACATTGTTATGCAGCCAATCGTTGTGCTTACGACCTTTTTCACAATTATTAATAATTGGGTTCAAGGTTCAAATCCACAAAGTCAAGGACATTAATATTTACACATTATTTATACATTAATGTTTACACTTAATATATTACATAATTTTGAGGTTTAATATTACTATCTATTTCATTAGGAAGAAATAATCAATAATTACCTCAAAAAAATTATAAGTATTCCATAATAATGTCGCTTATGCATACCGAGTAGCATGCAGTTATAATGTTTGACTGAAATTTGAAATTAGATGAAAGTTACTCTTTTAAATCGTGGTAACCTTCAAACGAGCATGATCTTTAAGACATGTCTGTAATGATGACCGCAACTGTACCTACAGTCACGTTGTACGGTGCTACACTCTCGTGTTAGTGGATTCCCATTCGGGGTATCGTTACTCCGATGATACGGGAGAGCGTTGTCTAATGTACTTGTAAGGTCTGCGCTCAGACAGCAGACAGCAGACAGCAGACAGCAGACCGCCGCAGTTCGTTACTGCACTGCACATGCTTATTGAAATACGTTCTCATCATAATTAGGTCGCAGTGTCCGTCTGAGCAGAGCAGCGGCAGCGGTACAGTACAAGCATGAGTTAGTATAATTATGAATCTTATGAATGATCTTATTGATCATATTTCACAATTGTTGGAATCCAAGACTTTTTAAAAGCTTTTTTTTATGTATGTAACTGTTTGTACGGGTGGAATGTTGCGACTCAATGTTGAAGCAGATATCTTCAACCGATTGAGCTAAAATTTTGTATACGCGTTTACTTTGTATTACACTGCATTAAAAGTTTGTTTGAAAAAAATTTAAATATTAAAACTAATTTGAATCCTGTTATGCGTACGATATGTGGTTAATTCTTTGTCTGATATGAACCTAAATTTAAAGTACTTGGTAGGGATAAATAGCATTAAACTAAATCTTATTTACTCAGTAGGTATATAAATCTTTTTTGACCTTATTTTATTAATCATAGTAATGGTTAATATGTTTTACCATTTATTAAGTGCGCTGTGATTTACCAATTATCAGAATAAAATAAACATTAAAAAAAAAACTGGTTTTAGTTATTCTGTGTTCTTATTAAATTTAATAAATTGACTCAAATATTCTGAAATCTCGCCATCTTTATTAAAATGTTGTTTTGTAGACTTTCTAATTAATTAATTACCTAACAACAGACTAAAAAAGAAACCCTTTACTTGGATATCAAAGCGTAACGTAATATTTTAAACTAAAAAGTCCTCCCTAGTAATTATTTTAATTATTCTCCCTGAGCTGTAATGAAGCAAAAAATTCTTAGAACAAAAATAGCCCTTGAACAAAAACAGTGGTTACAGAGTGGTTAATGTCGAGCGGATGCGCCGCCACCGCCGCCACCGCGGATCACTGATTAAAGAGTTGTGCCAGCGCGACGGGGACGGACGGCGTGTCGCCAGGGACAGTTGTGCCAGCGCGACGGGGACGGACGGCGTGTCGCCAGGGACAGTTGTGCCAGCGCGACGGGGACGGACGGCGTGTCGCCAGGGACAGTTGTGCCAGCGCGACGGGGACGGACGGCGTGTCGCCAGGGACAGTTGTGCCAGCGCGACGGGGACGGACGACGTGTCGCCAGGGACAGTTGTGCCAGCGCGACGGGGACGGACGACGTGTCGCCAGGGACAGTTGTGCCAGCGCGACGGGGACGGACGACGTGTCGCCAGGGACAGTTGTGCCAGCGCGACGGGGACGGACGACGTGTCGCCAGGGACAGTTGTGCCAGCGCGACGGGGACGGACGACGTGTCGCCAGGGACAGTTGTGCCAGCGCGACGGGGACGGAAGACGTGTCGCCAGGGACAGTTGTGCCAGCGCGACGGGGACGGACGGCGTGTCGCCAGGGACAGTTGTGCCAGCGCGACGGGGACGGACGGCGTGTCGCCACGGACGCGGGCGCCGGGGTGTCGCCGGGGGAGAAGTAGAACCGACGTCCGACATGATGACTGCGTGCTTCTATGGTGAATGACATTTGCTTGATAATTAAAAGGTGGAGCAGAAAGACCGATGACGTTAGTTTACTAACAAGACCTTTGGCACCCTTCAGGCAGGAAACCCCAAAGACACGTGCAACAGAGTTACTAAACAATTCACAAATTATCCCAGAACAAGTCCACTCTCATTCCTGCGTGTGCTCTTTACCCCTTTTAACAGTAAAATAGAATTAGCTCAGAGAGCGCGGGCCGAGCGGGCCGACACGCAGTATTAGCTTGATTAGCTTTCAAACGAATGCTCGCGCAGCAAAAAGCTTTAAAAACGTCACTCGTAACGTAACTCGGTTAGTGCGGCCGAGTGTGTGCTGGCTCCGCGCACAGGGTGCAGGTACCGGCGTGTACTCTCGGAGGTACTCAACGTGGTGGGGCGTACCTACCAGGGGTTCCTTCTGTCTGAGCACTTGCCTCGGATTTCAATCTGAATCGGACTAAGGGTGAAAATATCCATTAAGAAAAAATAAGGATTAGCAGGATATACCTATAATTTTACAATATTTCAATACACTGTTCTTCTGCAGAAAGTACCTATTTCCCATTTCAAACAGTAAAATCAGACAAAAAGGTTTGAACTTTATTGTCAAAAATGTTTAATTCCCTGGGTAGATAAGTAGAGACTTACTTAGCTATTGCTAGTATAACAAGGATGCCATTAAATGAAGCTCCGAGCTTATCTGATCACCCTCCATTGTTCAGCCACATTCGCAATTAACCGTGAATCGACAACAAGCCTCTCGACAGTTTGGACGCAGAGAATGTACCAACCTCTCTACCTCTGTACTGCACACAGGTACAACCTCTCTACCTCTGTACTGCACACAGGTACAACCTCTCTACCTCTGTACTGCACACAGGTACAATCCAGGTATTTTATCATTTGTGGCGCATGGAATGGGAAGTATCATATATAATTTTTTATTTCAAATTGTTCAGTTACAAATATAAAACAAATACAAAAGGTATTGATTTCCACATTTTACTTGCTAGGAAAATAAAACTCAGACATAGGCTTGTTCTATCAAGTGCGTGTAGCACTTGACAACACAACACAAGCCTATGTCTGAGTTTTTTCGAATTGATCAATCATGCAAGTTACGACCAGCATAGTACTTGGCTGTTTTACAATCTATTACGTATAACAAGCTATTATACTACAGAAAGAAGGTAGTAAAATAAAAAATGGACACATGGTAGGGGATTGAAACTCGACGATAATTAGATACGGCGCGCTTTTACAGCGTCGCGATTCTGAATGCGACCAAATTGCGCCTCTCCGCTCCGTGCCACTCGCCGACACTCGCCGGCGCGGCGCCCGCCCAGGGCCGCCTTTTCACGGTTTGTGGCCTTTCATAACTAATCAGGATTTTTAAAGCAACTGACAGTTTCATCCCTGAATATACCTAAATAAGGTCTCTACAGTACTGTGTCACTCACATCTCTGTTACTCTTTGATTATTGATTGGTCCTACTCTACCCCTAGAAGTCCACCCCGTGGAGGTAGATCTAAGTTGGATAGGTAGGTGCGAGTATATCTATTAAGAGGCCGGATACACTATCCGTAATGGAACTCTGCAAGCCCCGGCCGCGGCCGGTAGCCGGCCGGGCCGGATATCGAGCTCATCATACATTACTTAACGATCATATGCGCTTCTACTTTTCAGTCTCTACAACACAAATAAATAGATAGGTTTATGTTTGCCATTCTTGTTAAGTATTTGTTTTGGGCAACGGTTAGCCTCTGGTTTGTGTCAGCTTCTCGCCACCGGCACCGATGGGAGTACACATCGCGCTTTGATCCTGGATACAAATATTTTACATTTTAAAGGACAGATTTAAAGCATTTCATTTCACTTTTGTAAAATTTTCTGTCGATGATAGGAATAATCAGCCAACAAGAGTTGCGAATATTGAACGGAAAATCATTATCACTGCTGGACATAGACACTTCATTTTATTCGGCTGGGTCAATAATGGGACAATACGTACTGTAGCTCCATAAGAAGCACCTCGTTGAATCACGCGTATGTTATTGATGCGGCGCCGGCACAGCGGCAGATAGGCAGCGGCGGCGGGGCGGCGGCGGCGCGGCGGCGCGGCGGCGCGGCTCGACTCCGCATGCCGTATTCAAGGTAGCAGTGAGTGTCCGCGTCGCCACGACCCGCGCTGCATCAGATAGCTCGCCGGTTGTTTTCGGGGTACAGCGTCATTGTCGCTGACGTCCGTGGTAGGGCAGAGCTTTAGGTGTGCAATTTAGATATTTTTATAATCTACGCCCGATGGGAATGGGTCGGGACATTGTCAGACCAAATATTTTACGGAGCTAAATCATTCACATTTCTGAACTAAATCATCATCATCAGCCTTTGTCGACCCACTGCTGGGCATAGGCCCCTCTATGTTTATGCCATTCACCTGGTCCTGCGCTAGTCTGGGCCGGGTGTAGCCCACCGTCTATCGGATCTTGTCGATCCATCGCACCGGCCGCGGCGGACATCTACAAACTTGGAGCTAAATAGGTACCAAACTATAATTCCAAAAAGTAGGTACCTACCTAAAAACTCCTTAGAAACATCTAAAAACTTATTTGATTCATATCTCAGGAAGATTTAATTTTTTTTTCGAGGTTCTTAGGATTGTTCCACCAGCACAAGGCAGGCTGTGGCACCAACGATGTGTTCCTCTTTGTAATTAGGTGGTAGAGTCAGAGGGGAGGTAACATAAAGGATAATCGCGTTTTTTCCCGAAGTCTCTGAAGTTGTTTGGGTTCTTTTAAAACAGTGGAATGTCTTCCAACTGAGTCGGTAAATTACTATTAATTACTAGAAACTATCTGCGCATTGAGTTGACATCCCTGCTTGCAATGAGCGTCGACCGCGCCGTCGTGAGTGAGCGAGGGCGCGCGCCAGGTGCACGAGGTAATGTTATTGCTGGAGATTTTACCTAAGACCTAGCTATTGTCTCCAATTTATAATTGTAGGTACCTACTTAGTGTGCCGTCCAAATCATGTTTATTTGCGACTCTACGTTCGTCCGTCGTTCAGCAGTCCGTTGAGTTGTGCGTTGTCTATTGTTCTTGTTACGTACTTACGTGCGTACGTATTTAGTACCGCCTACTATTCTTATTAACTAGTAGGCAGAGACATATTTATGAAAGTTTTCTCACAACATTATCATAATGAACTCAAGTTGAATTACTGTTGTCCCGTTTGCGAATGCACGACAATTCAGTTGATGAATTTACAGCTCATACAATCACCGCGGCCCGTTGTTGACGGCTGCCTACGCGAATGCGCAGGCGCAGCAAGAACGCTCGCTTTAATTGCGAACACATTCAGCCAGATCTGGGTTTGCTCCTTGTATTGTGTATAATCAATCACACTAAATGATATAATCATATGAACGTACCTATATATTAATTAGTTCCGATGTAGTAATTGGACTAGTTAGGCTGGACTGTATTGTAATTTCATATTCATTATATTATAGCATGTCTGCAATAATCGTATTCTCACCCAAACAATATTGCTTTAAAACATAATTCAGGCGCACACCGATGCACGCTGTGACTCGACTCGTTCCAACAACACCGCTCAGCAACAACCGCTTCATAAGTATTCTATTTTACAATTTCTATTTTTCATTCAGTAAATATCTATGAAAAACCACAAAAACTTTTATTTTAATAAAATTTTCCGCAAAGTTTTGCTTCTAAAAGTGTGTCATAAATAGGTAACGAATCTGATGAAAACTAAATAAACATCGAGTTTAGAGCGGCGCGCGGCGGCGCAATCGACGAATTGGTTCGATTCAATGGGAACTGGGTCGGAGGCAATTTAAAGTTTTTACAAATAAATAACACTGAGTTAGGAGGTTCTGGCTGCCCGCGGCCGGCGGCGCGCGCCCGCGACGCGCCGCCGCCGCGTCGCCGCCGCGTCGCCGCGCCGGCACTAGGCGACGACGTTTCAGACGCTCGTATGCATAATGTTCTGAAAAACTTTTTCATATTTTAGGCAGGTACAAATGAAGTAGGTACCTACTCGAGCTGTTGTGTCCGGAAAAAAGATTTTGCATTATATTTTCAGTTCATGCAGTAAGAAGAATAACAGAAAATTAGAACTAGAATTTACAACTGAAACAACTGAGCTAACTGCAGACTGTTGCAAACAGTCTACATGTAGCTCAACTGAAGGAATACTGGATTTTAAAAATAAAATCGAATAGCAAGGAACCAAGAATGCTGTTTTAACATCCCTTGAAGTAACATTTTCAGAGAACAAAGATATTATTCTTTAACGTTCATAAACGAGCTTTTTTCGCGTAACTTTTGTTAAAGTTACCTTCTGAGTACGTGACAAAAAGTTCAAAGTCAAGAAAGTACTTGCCTACGCCTCCGCTTAAACCGTAGCCTCTCGGCACCTAGGCGTAGCCCCTCGGCACCTCGGCGTAGCCCCTCGGCACCTAGGGCTCGGGCTAGGTACCTGCTGAGATTTTATGAAAACGATCGCCAGCTTAGTTTTATTCCGAGGAGTTTGTAATAGGTCTCGTGGTCCGTCTAGTCTAGACTCAAGACAAATATTGAACTTGGTAACGTTTATCTAACTTCCCACCTACCTATTTAATGACCCGAGTTTAATTTGAGTCTTCACACTCTCTCTGCCCTGACGCCGCTATTTACTTCTTCTTATTATGTTGTGATATCAATATTTTGTTTGAAAGACGGACCTAGACCACTATATTGAATAATGTGAATGTACTACCCGAGACTAGACAATGCGTCGACACCTAATTCGTTAGATCGTCTTGCACTGAGAGCACTCCGGCTCACGGTGCGAAGGTGCTCCCGGTGCGAAGGTGCTCCCGGCAGTACAATCAGAGTTAAGGAACTTCGGGAGCAAGGCTTCTAAACACGAAGTCTGATTACATTGCTGTCTCCCTTTTAAATTTCGATTAGTTACAACGGCCGCTTTGGCCCAGTCCTTTTTAACTTGCAATGTCGTGGGTTCGGTCTCCTGTCTCCCGACCGTGCACAAGAACTTCCCTACGTATAAAAGCCTTGTGAGAAGTGCCCTGACTCTCTTAGTGCCTTTTCTGATTACTCGGTAAGGTTTCGGTACAACATCAGCACGCTCGGATGTCGACAACGAGCACGAGCCGCTTGTGACGTACCTAGTGAAATTATGTCGTCTTCGGCCCTTTTCTATGCATGTGCATACGGATACGGCATGAGACCGTGCCGGTGCCGTACCATGTGTCGCCCGGTTTTATCCACTACAAGAACGGATTTGACGCGGCAACCGTTTTTACAGTTGTGTATTGACTTGTATTATACATATTCATGAACACATGAACACGAGCGCAACACGGCAGACGAGCGCGGGGAATGCCCTTCCTATTGGAAAAAGTCTATATACTTTTTTTTTATTTTAAGTATAGGTACATTATTATTAAGGATTTAGGAGTGAGGCTTTATACACATTTCTTTCTATTTAATAATAAAAATGACCGTAGGGACGTCTACAGTCTAGGTCGCGTCACGTAAAAAGAACGCTGGAAGAAAGTGGAAGGGGTGTGTTCGCGCATGGGTACTCTCGTGCACAATAGTACTAGGTATGCCAATTTGCTAAGCCTATTTTTAACTAATATTTTGCTAGCGGCTTGGTATTGGTTATAAGAAAATAATATAAGATCAAATTACAAACATGTTCGATTCAGTTTAGAATGTTTAATATAATTACAAAAAAATTATGTAATGTAGCAACTCCATCCATTAAGTCGTTGGGTGACGTGAAAATGTTTCTATTGTTCTAAATTATCCACAGCATTATTATCTGCGTCTCTCTTCAGAAAACATTGTACGTCATAATTAATTTTTCTCACTTTTCTATGTAAAACCATTTCGTAAACTTTTGTGTGTGATGGTATTTTGACAAGAAAAGTGACGTGGACACAAGGCGGAACGCAAATTTCAACCGACGAACCAATAGCGCACCGGCAAGCATGCGGCGCGTAACCCGCCCTCCCCGCGCCCCACTTCATACCACCAAATAGACCTATAAATTGCCTACTGCGCAGCTTGACCGCCAGCGTTCTTTTTACATGACGCGAACTCTAGTTCAGTTCAATAAAAGTTCAGTTCAATTCAATATTCAAACCCAAATCGATTATGGTCTCAGAAAAACTTACCTTTAGTGAGTGGGCAACAGTGGGTATACATAAAAGTAGACAAAAGTTGTATGAACTGTATAGTGAAAAACAATACAATTTTAGCCAGGAGTTCAAAGAAAAAGTAAAAAATTACTCAAAAATATTTAGAAAAGTTTGTCAAATAGCAAAATCAAACTATATTAGCTCGAAAATTAGAAATAGTGAAAATGTAATAAAATCAACTTGGAATATTATAAAAATAAGAGACTGGAAAGGTCAGTACATACGTTAATGATTACAATTTAAAGATTAATGATTACTCAATCAAAAATGATGTTGAAGTGGCCCAAGCATTTGAAAACTTTTTTACTGAAATTCCAATCTCTACTACAAAGTGTTTAAACTCTTCTACTGTAATTGCCGAGTCATTACTAATAGAAAATGTATCTAAATGCAAAAATAAATTTTACTTCAGCCACGTTGATGAAACAGATATTAAAAAAGCCTTTAAACTTTTAAATATTAAGAAAACTGCAGATCTCTGGGGCATTTCCGTTACAATTATTAAACCTTTGATTGATACCATTGCCACAGATCTAGCTTTTATATTTAATGAATCTATTGATTGCGGCGTATTTCCTGATCTAATGAAATGTAGTAAAATAATCCCACTGTATAATGATGTTGAAGATGCTTTAGGCGTTTTTTGCGACTTGTCAAAAGCGTTCGATTGCGTACACCATGAAACATTAATCAGGAAATTACATCACTATGGAATAAGAAACACCTCTTTGGATCTTCTTACTTCTTATTTGAGTGATAGGATACAAAGAGTTGACATTAATGGAAAACGGTCTTCGGGGTCTGTAGTTTCAATGGGTGTACCGCAGGGTTCTATCCTCGGTCCTTTCCTATTTTTAGTTTATATTAACGACCTGCCTCATCTAGTAAAGAATAATCACGAGATTGTATTGTTTGCTGATGATACTTCATTAATTTTTAAAATGAAACGACAAAACACAAATTTCGACGATGTGAATAATGCAATCTCAAAATTAGTCCATTGGTTTAGTGTCAATAATCTTTTGCTAAACGAAAGCAAAACAAAATGTATTAGATTTATTCTACCTAATGTTAAACAAGTGAAGGCTGATGTAAACGTTAAAGGAGAAACGTTAGAAATAGTAGAAAGTACCGTATTCTTAGGAATCACCTTAGATCATAAACTTCAATGGGGCCCACACATAGATAAGCTATCGAAGAGACTTAGTTCTGCAGCGTATGCAGTCAAAAAAATCCGTCATCTTACAGACGTGGATACATCTAGACTTGTTTATTTCAGCTACTTCCATAGTGTTATGTCTTATGGCATACTGCTGTGGGGGAACGCTGCAGATATTAACACCGTATTTGTGCTGCAGAAGAGGACTGTTCGTGCAATCTATAATATGGGTCCCAGAGAATCCCTGCGTGATAAATTCAAAGAAATAAATATAATGACAGTACCATGTCAATATATTTATGAAAACTTGTTGTACACTCATAGAAATAAAAATCTGTTCCCTAAAAATTGTGATAAACATAACTTTAATACCAGAAATAAACATAAACTCGCTGTGCCCACAACTAGGCTACACAAAATTAATGTATCTTTTAAAGGGCAATGTATACGCTTCTACAACAAAACTCCTAGTGAGTTGCAAAAATTATCAGTAAATAAATTCAAACAAATTGTCAAAACCTTGCTGTGCAAAAAGGCTTACTATAAAATATCAGATTATCTAGAAGATAAAAAAGCTTGGAACGGGTTTTGCTCCAACTCGAAGAATAACAACTAACAGGCTAAAGGTTTCTTCGTCGCTTCTTTACTTTGGTCTACATACCGAAGCGACAGAAATCAAAAATATCACTTTATTTCCGTGTCAGTGTATAGTTTTATAATTTGACCTTTTCTAAGTGTACATTTATTGTATTTATGGAAATAAAGAGTTTTTGATTTGATTTGATTTGATTCTACCTCGATAATACTGCGATTGGCGCCGCCGCCGTCGGGCGACCGTGTACCTACATGTGAAAGCGCTTGCATGGCATCACGCTTGCCGATTTGACGGCAACCATATGCATGGGAAAAGGCCTTAGATTCGAGTGATGAAAATACTTTACTTTGTTTCGTCCGGCTCGGTAATGTTGGGTTGGATGACGCGTGCAGTACCAAATCGGTACTGCACGCAGCATCCAACATTTTACCGCACTTACCGCCTAATCAGGAACGCTCCATAGAAATAGAGACGCTCGGTAAGGTTTCGGTACCGCGTATACCGAACGTGCTGATGTAGTAACCTTCAATTCAATTCAATCAATTTATTTATTCATACTATAGATTCACAGGACCTTACCGCGTAATCAGAAAAGGCACTTAATTCGTAAATCGAAAATCGTTGGTTCGGTAGCCATTTAAAATCAAGTGTTTGAAATGATACTATGGTTCTTAGAATATGATCATTTTAAAGGTCGTCTGGAATCTTTTAAGTCTTTCAAGTTAGTACATAATTAACGGAGAGCTCATTCAGAGCCCTTACTTGTTCTTCTCTTGAATTGCTAGCAATATCAAAATGAAATCCTTAAGTTAATTAAAAGCTTACCTTACCCTGAATTTTAGTTCAGTTATCCTCAACCGATGGAGCTGAAAGGCATACTCATGTAAGTTCGGTGACGATGTAATGTAATGGTAGGTACCATTGAGCTGGTATGATGATGGATGGAGACCGAGGTACCATTGAGCTGGTATGATGATGGAGACCGAGGTTGCCATAGGAACTACTAAACGAAACGGCCACGTCACCTCATCGAGTTTGGGCTCGTTGAATTTGTCTTCTCAAGCACTTTGGTAAAACCTTGTTTTCAAATCAAATCAAATCAAATGTATTTATTGCATGATACTGCATTAAACATATTTTGAAATATTAATATTATTTCTAGTCCAGGTATTTTACCTTTTCCATTCCTAAAAATGTGGTGTCGGGTTCATCGCCCTCCTCAAAGACAAGTGCCAATCTAAAGTCATCCCCGCCATTAGCGTTCGCGGAACACGATCGCAAAAACAAGCGAATTATTGTGCAAACTTGATTACCCTATTTCATAATTGCTTTGTTTTGGAGTCAACCCTTTGAGGCCCTCCTAAGGGAATTAATAACCATCAAAGTCGACGGCTGTCTTACATCCGCGGTCGGGTCGTCTAATCGTGTTTTACTTTTCCGCAGTCTTTTGTGCTTTTTATCATAAAATAAGTACCTATAAAAGTATGGTTCGTCACTACGAACCAACGAAAACCAAGAGGTAAGTATTCGTAAGTACAATTCATTATGTAGGTACCTACTATTCAATTCAATTCAATTCTTGTTTAATGGCTCTGCGTCTGGTCGACACAATTCTACCTACTATTTATGCTAACAATCTCAGAAAAGATATAGTTTCTTTTTGAATACCTACGGTTTTGTCTATCAATAGATTTACGAAATTAAGTACCGTTTATTCAATAACCTAACCAATGCTTAAATTTTTGAAAAAACATAATGATAATAAACGAAACAACAAATTTTATCAAAAAAGAGTAAACCGTCCGGGGCGCCTCACTAGCGTGCGCTCCCGCCTCACTAGCGTGCGCTCCCGCCTCACTAGCGTGCGCTCCCGCCTCACTAGCGTGCGTTCCCGACTCACTATCGTGCGCTCCCGCCTCCCCTCGCGATAAGATTCAGGTTTCAGCTTCATGGAGCTGCTGTAATTATGGGCGTCCTATTACCGGCGAGACGGCGCTGAGCCGCTGGCAGCTACAGCCGGCCCGTTCAGGGATAGATGTGACATTAACAAACTAACTACTCAATTATATTACATGCCGATCTCAACTTATAGGTACGTAGACCAACGTCAACGTTAGAGGCACTTACCTCATTCCGTTAAAGCTTGTTACCTTTAGTCACATCCTGAGGTATCCCACTTCTGAGCAACGGTCTCCTCAACTCTTCACAGTAATCTCTTAAAATAAATAAAGTCGATACGAAATTGATAAAGTTACAATAAAAGTTCTTACAAAAACAATTCAAGAATATTCAAATGCTTTCTACACTTTTCAATCTATTTTGCTTTACCAGGCTGTCGAAAAAATTAAGTTTCGCTTCCATCCGCCGCCGCCAGTGTTGCCCCGAAGCCGAAACAAGACATCGCTGAAATTGCGCGCTTCATGAATTTCCCGGAGTAAATAATTTGCGTTGCAATTTCACTTTTCTGCATCGTAAACCCTTTCAGCTCGAAATTAGTGGCCTCTTGCTCCGTCAATATTGGAAGAGCATCTTCGCTTCTTACTGAGACGTTAGTTTATTCGACCTTTTTCATAGAGACCTTCGTACACACTCCGTGATTATTTTCAAAAGGAATCAAGATAAAGGTCCCCACAGAAAACAAGTCAAGCATTATTCCGTCAGTTCGTCGCAATAAAACTGCAATCAATTTAAAATATTGCATCATTATCCCACCCCAAAAATGATAGCAAAAATCGTCCGCTAACGACCTCCGACCAAATCAGGCATCCTTAAGCAATCCTCTTACAGAGGCTGAGCCTCCCTCCGCCAGTAATACAGATATGATAGACGTTATTAATTAGATGTCGTTACGTCTTATGCCGTTTCATTGTGTTCTTTGGGACGGCGCGGCGCGCGGCGCGCGGCGCGCGGCGGGAACCGGCGCGGGCGGCGCGGCGTTGCCTGGCAACACTACTCCGGCTAAACGTTAGGGTGTGCTCAGGGAACGCTCCGATGTTACATTCTTCAATAATGATCCTTGAGAAGTCATTCAATAAAGTCTTACTCATGAACTTGTTACTTAGACTCTGTAGTGAACGTATCTTGATTCCTTTTCTAATAGAATCTGGAAAATCTCCCTAATTAAGCAACTAAGTTTTTTTTTTACCATACAAATCGGGTATTTGTATGGTAAATGAAATCTTAGATTCCAAAGCTGATAAAGTTGTTTACCAACCGTGACCTAAACCATATCAGAAATTTTGTAAAACGATACCTCTCATGTTCATGGCTCTAAAGTCTTACATTCCCTTAATTTCCCCAGCTTTACGCAAAATTCGCTGCTACCGAATATTGAAAAAACAATGGTGAATTTCAGAGCAGTGAAATATAAAACTGTGCTCGGATGGCATCGAGGGGAGAGTAGTGCGCGCCATTAACGCTTAATTTGATATTCGGATGACAAATTAGTTTGCGAACGACCGGTTCGGGAAATTACAGGGAAACCGGCCGCTTCCGCCGAGCCCTGCTGTACAGGTGACTGTAGAGTCCGTCGAGCCAACAATGTTGCTTTCAGGTTTTCAGCTCTTCGAAATCGGAGCTACAGCCGTCAAAATTCCAGCTCTCGTTATGAAGACAAAACCACAATATCAGTTAAAATTGCAGGAAACACTACATGCTGCGGGCTCGGAGCGGGGTTGGTATCAGATAATACACAATGCTTAATTAAATAGCACCTGTCCAAACAATGGCTATTTAATTGGCAACTGTCAGAGAAAACTAGTGCGCATCAGTGGAGCTCAATGGGTTAATTAATGGAGACAAAGGGTGGCCGAGTGGTGCGCGCGGGCGGCCGCCGCACATACGTGACGCGGGCGGCGCGCCGGCGCGGCGGCGCGGCGGCGCGTACGCTTGCACGTCACTACCTACCAATATATCAATTAGACACGCATCAACTATAATGCACAAAGATAATTAAATTAATTAATTAATTATTAATGCTGGATATTCACAATCAAATAATAGAAATAAATTAGTAGAGTTAAAATAAAATAAATATAACGTCAAGTGCGAGTTGGACTCGCGCACTTCTGGGGTTCCCTATAGTTGCAAGACCTTGCTTCTCGCCAATTTTTATGATTCTAGGTCAACGGGAAGTTTTATTTATTTCACGGCTCCAAGAGGTTACGGATTTGAATAGGTATCCAATGTTAATTTCAATGCGAGACCTCCACGCGTGCCTGAGAAAAGGGGGTTGATAGACAGACAGACGGACAACAAAGTAATCCTTTAAGGGTTGCTTTTTTTCTTTTTGAGGTACGGAACCTTAAAAATTTCTTAAAACGAAGTTTTCACTTTTATTCGAACATGGGACAGTTTATTAAGAGTCGCAAAGATACCTACAATTTTACCTATGAAGCATGGCGCATGAAGCATGGCGCATGAAGCATGGCGCATGGCGCATGGCAGTCGGATGAGGTCCGCCGAGTCCTGACGTTAATGCGGCTCTCGAAAGTGGATTCTCTCTCCCCTGCTAAAGCATTAGCCTCACTTCAAAACATATAAAACGGGCTTCTTGCTTTGCATATTGCAGACTAAGCTCAAAGGCAGGCTACGTGCATCTACATACGAGTATATCAGCCGTGACGTCACAATGTCTACTAAGAGTAGAGTAGGCGCGCACAATATTACACTCGTAGCTTCAAGTTCTGCAGATTCTAATAATTACTAGAAACACAAGTGAATCTCCCAGCTTCAATACAAATGTTAATTGTTATTATTAATTTTAAATAAAAACTCTTATGAAATGAAAACAACACCTTTCAGCGCGGCTGCACGCGTGGCCGCGGGATCCGTTCCATTCCAACAGCTCTAAGGGAGGAATTATGATTGATGATGGATGCGATTCGTTTCCACTTAACACGTCCCGCTGTACTCACGTAGAAAGCGGGCATCATCGGCGCCTATTACCAGCGTTTTCCAGTTTGATTCAATAGTTTTCCATCATGGGAATCAGATGATGAATCACTAATCGTATTGCATTTGTTTCTGATAAAATAATCAACATTTTATTTTTATTGACAACACAAAATGCACTGTTTTCTTAAATAAACTGCAATATATCACTTATCAGAATATGAGCCATAATAACAGGATTTAAATTTTATAAAATTTGTATAATGGACGGAAATTGCACGGAAATTGCGTTCTTGACTGCATAAGTGATGGACTAATACGAAGACTAAATTTTAGGATATTGCACGCACAATAGGGCAGAAAACATTGTGACATTCCATTACATTATTATAATCAGCTTTATAAGATGTCATGTATTTGATGCAATAAATAAATCTGTTTTGACTCGTATTATACGAGTGAGGATAACTCGGCCGTGACAGCTACATTGCTTGTAGGTTAGGTGCATTGTGTGCTAGGTGGTAGGTGGTCAGATAACTGAATACCTACTCAGCATGAGCACATACCTACTCAGGAAACAGCTCCGATACAAACTCAGGCAGGGCAGGCAGACGTGAGACGCGGTGAGCCACTCCACGGCCAGAAATCCCCTTCGCAGGGGATCATGGCAGGGGATTATTGGAATAAGCCCCCTGCTTCCTGTGTAAACGCTCTGGTATGGCTGTAATATTTCCCCCGCTTGTTTGAGGTCAATGACTAATGAGGGGCGTGAATCGACGGTTTACAATTAAATACTTGATTTCATTATGATAAGGGTCAATATTGAAAAAGTTTTAAACGGTTGGTCATCATTACACGTAGTTTCGAGTTCCATAAAGTACCTAGTGCATTATCGTAATAATGTAATTTTAAATACTAGTTCTAATTTATTTCTATTATTTTATTGTGATTTTCTCTGATAGAAAATAATTATAATAGTTTATTACCAATATTTTTGTATCTTTGCAATGTACATTATTGGTAGAGGTGCCAACTATGGTGTAAAAGCAATTTGAACTTTAGCAATAATGGGAGATACACAAAGTTTGTCCCCGTACCTTACCGACCCCGTATAATCTTTATAACGTAACCGAAAACAGTTTTGGTGAAATGGAAAGTTCCTGCTTCAATATTAAGGTTCAATTTAGTGGGCGCGGCCATCGGTGTGGACGTGAATACGCAAATGTGGACTCTATCTGTGCCCGCTCTCTATTAATGGTGAGATATAAAAGGTGAATAGCTAGCGACTCGTGAGTTTCAGAATATTTGTTTGATATTTCTGTATATTTTTAAGAATGACTTCTGCCACAGAATAACTATAATAAGTTTTCTGCCCACTCCTGCCCTTGCATTCGCACGCCTCTTTCCTCTAGAAAGAATAGCTTTACGTTATGCCATAAAGAGGTAACGGAAATAAAAAGCATTCGAACCATCGCATTTTTAAGAAATCAAAAAATATCCCTACTATCCGTTTATATATTACTTATTGTTAGGTTGGTATAATTTGATCCGAAATCAAACTTAATTAATGTTCCATTACCTACGTATATAATTTTTTCACTGTTCACTTATCCTCATCCTCAACAAGAACTAAAAAGAAGTACCTAATGTAGGTAATTCTTTTTTGTTCTTGAAGGCATATCTACGTCTTTGACTATACATACGTACCTACATATATTCATTTCAAATGGATAAACACAACATGAACACAACACAAGCCATGCATCCATTCTGAACGCCGGCAGGTCCTGAATGGATGCAGTTCCCTGCGGGAAGGAATGCGTTCTACATGCAGTTGCCACTTCCTGCCGTTTCTTATTTCCTGGTGCTCCGGCCCCGCCCGCCCCGCCCGCCCCACCCGCCCCGCCCGCCCCGCACAGCCTCTATTTCCGCGAGAAGCACCACATCCATGCGGGTAGCCGTAGGTACGTAACTGTTGCTAGTTTGTTGTCACATACATATCAATAAGCTGGAAATTTATACAATATATTTATTTGTGAATATTGTGATGACATGACACATACAATGATAGTTGTACCAGAATGTAATGAGACGTGATCTACAATGATACGTATTACAAGTGTAGCTTTGAGCCTTTCATGAAGTATGTCCAAATATTATTTTACTGTCGAGGGAATGGAATTATATGCTTTTCACATTTACTCAATATTTGTATGATAATGCTTTGCAACAATCCTCGTTCAAAAACGACTCTTCGGATATAAAATACATTAAAGTAGGTACTTGTTTGTGAAATGTATGAAAGTATTAAATTTGTTCACCTTAGCCATATGCAGCTCTAATGCGAAATGGGTTTCCATTAGTGCAAAACTATTTCAGAATAATTTCGTGAGATAAAACAGAGCTCACAAAAAGCGGTGAGTGGTTTTGGTAAATAGATTCGCTAAAACATTTTCCGTGTCCTCACGGCGGCGGCGGCGGCGGCGGGGCAGCGCACGCCGGCCGAGGCAGTGGCCGACAAACACTAACCAAAATACGAGCCTTCTCACCTGCTCATCTTGCGTATAATAAACCGGAGCCTACTCGGAAAACGAAAATCGAAGTTCCATTTTCGTTGTCGTTCAAGACCAACTTTTATGTCGCTTGCATAAGATTAGCGTTTGCACGAAAACAAATCAGAAACTTCGATGGGTTCTATGACTTCGAAAGTCGAAGTTTCTATTTCGTTTTCATGTAAAAGCTATCTGATACAAGTGACATATGAGTTGGCTTTGCACGCCAACGAATCAAAAACTTCTATTTTTGTTTTCCAAGTAGGCCCTCAGAGTCAGTATCTTACTCACTCGACCACGTAAGATTTTAGATAACG
This sequence comes from Eupithecia subumbrata, assembly GCA_949316285.1. Lineage (NCBI taxonomy): Eukaryota > Metazoa > Arthropoda > Insecta > Lepidoptera > Geometridae > Eupithecia > Eupithecia subumbrata. The sequence goes on along the minus strand of OX438640.1, from coordinate 35,372,838 downwards.
CGGGCCGAAGAGAACATTCCAAATATTCAAGATGTCTTGCTGTGTGACTACTAACTCAACATAGTTATGAAATACATTGCCTCAATGTTAAAGCATTCATGTAGATACCTGAGACGTCGAGGCGACGGGAATTTCCCCGAATTGTATCTCTCATCAATGAATGTTATATCAACAGGAAAACCCGGCACTCTCCTGTTTCAGGCCGCGATATCCACAACGTTTGAAACAGCCAGCGAGTCGTTTTCAGAGATATCATTACATATTTACAGGCACATCGAGATTTCCTCAAACCGTTCCGCCAGAACGGAACAAACGTACGTTATCGAATCCACCTTTTAGGTCAGAAAGGTAAGAGGTCAGATTACGCTGGAAAGCTCCGGGGAAGGCCTTTAACGAAGGAACTTTCGTGCAGTCAAAGCACGTAGATAGTGGCTAATGTATTCTGATAATGGTGGCAGCCATGTGTGCGCTCCGCGCCGCCGCCGCGCCGCCGCCGCGCCGCCGCCGCGCCGCCGGGGCAGCCCCTCCTGGACGCGACCTTACACCGTGTGCTCGCTCTCATCTCATGAGGCGAGAGCTTTGGTAGATTCAGATTCAATATCGCTTATTATTGTATAGCCTTACATTCAAGCTTAAAAAGTAACAATTTATTTGTGTCAGTCGTCCAGCAGTTCGTAGTGCTGCTGTTTACTTTCCTACTCACATTCACATGCAATTGCATTTCTAATAGAAGTATAATTTGTTTTAGTAGCTGAATGTCTGCGAATGGTAGCGGCAGAGTGGAATCCCGAGGCTGGCTGGTCGCTCCGTCGGGCGTGAGGCCGGCGCGGGCGCGGGCGGGTGTGGCGAACGTTAATTACGTGGAATTGTGACGTCATCAGGGACCGAGACAAGGCAGGTGAGTATGCACTGCAGCCAGCGCCACTCGCGTGCACTGAATATACTGGTTTGATTAAATTCAGCTGAAAACCTACTGAGTTGTTTCGGCGTTTGAAATTGAGTTACATAATAGCTTCGTTGTAAGGGTCTCTCTCGACATTAAATCGTATCAAAATGAGATCCCTTTTAATGTCACAAAGGCCTTATTCGTTTGAGTGAAATACAAAAGTAAATTGGCGACACTGTTTGAAATAAAATAAAAAGGTTTTTCATCACCTCAAGTTAAATATGCCAAAGTCAACAGAACTACGATTAAAAATGTAAATTGGAGTACATTCTTAATTCCAAAGTTTAAGTATTTTCTTGAGGATAAGTTTAAATGAATGAGGACGGCTCTGGCACTTCCAAGGAGGAGGAGCGGTCCTATCTATTTTTGATTAGCTCCAAGAATCTGTTTAATTTGAACGCCTACAACTAGCCGCCGCCGCGCGCCGTACGAGCGAGATCTAGCGGCTTACACGAAACACATCTAGAGTTGATGTCGACTTCAAAGTGACCTAGAGTTTGTTAATTTTCTGGTGAGTAGCATGTGTGACTAACCCCAGAACATACTCATGTCCAGTGAATGCGACACGTGATGAGCACGCTCCGTGTCTGCGTGCTGGACGTTCAACAAGGTTTCACATTCTAGCGTGTCTAGTTGTCTTCAAGGCCCGTACTCTTAAAAACGAAATCGAAGTATCTGATTTGTTTTCGTGCAAATGCTAATCTTATGCAAGCTACGAAAGACTTGCATTTGCACGACAACGAAAACGTAACTTCGATTTTTCTTTTCCGTGTCCGTCAGTGCATCTTTGATTTTCGTGTAGAAAGTGTAGCTAGTATTTGTACCCTAGCAACCTACTTTAAACACAGTTGTTAATCCAATAACAGCTACGGCATCGATTAGTACGTGCTCGGAGCAGGATCTCAGCCTGAGGGACGACGCGACGCGACGCGACGCGACGCGACGGGGCGGCGCGCGGCGTCGTTGTCGTCGTTAGACAAAGGGCGCGTCCATTGTCCTCTAACAAATCGCACGACACAATTTCGCTCATTGCGTAATTTTCTCCACAGTGAATGGTCGGACGGAATGCAGACTATTTTCGATCCTTTTGATGAGAGCTAAGATTAATGTCGAGGGTTTGCCTCAAAGGAAAATTTAGAATATAAGTGCATTAATAGACGTTTCAGAAGGGCACTCACAGTAAAAAATGTCTTTATTAAATTTTGTGAGGTTTTATGTGCATACTCGGTGACTTTATTATGTTCGTAAAAGCTTTTGTTACGGTGCGAGCGGGATATTGCTGAAGGAGACTTTGCTGCGCAGAGCTTTAGGACTATATTCGGATGACATTGTCGAAGGTACGAGTACAGCACGTGTGTAGATATTATTTTGAGAGAGTATTGGTATAAGTACATAAAATTTCATTTCTGTAAAAGCTTCTAGATTCGATAACAATCCTATACAATGTGAAGGTACTTTCTGCTTTATTTCGGGAGCATCATGGCACCCGAGGGGTTCAACTCCTTCGCTTTTTGTATTCTATAACTCGGTGGGCTCGGTGTGGCCAGCGGGGGTATTCTCGATATCGGAAGCTTTTTTCTTAAAAATAAAAAATAAAATAAAAATAAATAATGCTGGACAATTCACACAGCATTATCTAGCCCCAAGCTAAGCAGAGCTTGTGTTATGGGTGCTAGATAACTGATATACATAATACAATATACTACATAGATAGATATTTTTATTATGCATAAAAAAAGTTTCCTATATCGAATCCGACGAATTCCGACGAATTAAAATACCTACCCAGGTGGCTCGACGCAAACATTCGTTTAGGTAAGACCCAGTGCAAGGGTTCTATTTATAACCATCAGCCTATATTAGTCTGGACATAGGCCTCTCCTAAAGAGCGCCACAGCACCCTGTCTTCAGTTTGCTGCATCCAGCAGCTACCAGCAGTCTTTGGGAGGTCTTCATCCATTCCACTAGGCCGGTTTCAGATGGAGCCACTTCAACTATGAGCACGTAACTAGTGAGTAATGTTGATTTGTTTAGTAGTTTGTTACCTGTGGTGGCTGGAGCTGGAGTGACCCGTGGTGGAGCTGGACAGGGGCGAGCGCGCCGGGAACGAACCCGCACCCTCCGACATCGTGAACTCTGCAACAAGCGTGAGGCTTCATATATCACTGCAGCATAATGTATGATACATGGCCAACAGTGGGCCCGGTGTTGCCAGGTTTTAATAGATGAAGCGGTAGTCAGACCTTATCACACTTAAAAGTTATGTTCCGAAAACACCGCTTCTTAGTTGCCTTTACAAAAGTGAAAAACGAGGCATTTTAACTACCTTCGGAGCTATCTACTTAACTAAAACCTCTAAAAGAATTTGAAAAATATAAATAAGTTTTCTAATTACAAAATTTTTGCTTCTAAAAATGTTTAAATCAGGTTACAAAACAATATGGCCATTCCGTGCGACACAACACAGAGTTGTTAGTAAGGGTCCTGCCTGATCATAAACTGATTACTGAATAGTCCTTGTTAGTGGAAAACGAAAATAAAGTACCTACAGCGAAAGCCTCTCAGTATAAATTATAAAATGATGACAGTTTGTTATAAGTAGTAGGCACAAACAAGTAAAGTATCAATATTCCCTCGTTCCCGTCTCCGCTCGGGCGCGGCGCGGCACGGCGCGGCGCGGCGCGGCGCGGCGCTGCTGGCAATTAGCAGTTTATCACAATAACATTGTTAGCGTTCCATTCCTTAAGAAACGTAATCTGAACGAAATGAAAATTGATCGCTTCTAACTAAGATAAGTTTGGAAAGTTATGACAGAAGGTCCTGCGCGCGGCTGTGACGCGGTGCGCGGTGTCTCGCGCGGCCGATTCAAAGCGAACGCGAAGCGATCCGACGTTGTGACACGCGATACGATGCGATGTAGTGCGACGAGGCGAGTCTGTCCTGCGTGCGCGCGAATCACCCCCGCCCTCCTCACGCCTTTCAGTTGCACATTTGTCATGGATGCGGCGGCGTCATGTCCAGCTCGCGCAAAAATATCAAACCAACTGATCGCGTTCGCTTCAATTTGCGCCGCGCCGCAGCGCATCCTGCGAGTGTTTGGTCACGTAGGATACCTACTTCAATAGGTCTCGACTGTTTATTCTTTTCGCGCCACGCCGCCGCACCGCTTCGCGTTCGCATCCTGATCGCGCTCGCAGGACATCGCGGTAACGGTGCACTAAGAGAAATAATACTCTCTGCGGGAGATAGTAAGTTACACAGATTTTATGAACGTAACAATCATATTGCACGGCAACTTTGCTGTGAAGCCGGCGGCGGCGGCGCAACGAAATTCGTATCAAATTATTTTCTACAAAGTCGTCTCGGTACCGACCGAGGTATCTCCTTTCAATCGGTACTCACCCAAGTAAAAGAATACCCCAAAAAGTATTAGTTTCAAGTATAAATTTCCCTGTCGACCAAATATTGTTTCTGTAGGTGCAAAGGTTGCTGTGAATCGGTACAGATTTTGCTAATGTAATTTGATCTAAAATGTTCCGTACCATTCGCTCCATCATATTATGGGAAGCAGAATCCATTACGAGACCGCAATTTTTTCGCCATGGTGGTCGCCGGTGGGGCCGGCACATGTCCGAGAACACCTTCATTTCCCTGCGCCGCCCGCACCGCACCGCGCCGCGCCGCCGCGCGCAGAATAACAACAACAGGCGCGAGGCCGAGGCCGAGGCTTCCATACTAATTGTATTATGAGCTTTTAACTTCGCCGAGTATCCTGTAGACGGGGCGGCGGCGGCGGCGGCGGCGGCGGCGGCGGCGGCGGCGAGCGGTAACTTGCGCTTCGAGAATGACATTTTTAAATTATGTTTTGGGTTTCAGGTGAGCAATGATTAATTAATTAGACTTCTCAAGTAAGTTCCCATTTTGAATGCGAATTGTTGGTTATAAAGCTGTTTTGGATGTAGGTAGGTACCACAAAGAGCGCTTACATTCAGTAATTGAATGAAGGAATATCTCGTAATGTCATTGAAAAGCCGACGTACCGCAGTTATTTTGGTTATTTCGCCTTAAATTGCCTGATCTTGATTATGCCCTTTGAAGATTCGCGAAGTTTCTCAGAGTTTGTGTTAACTTTATTGTTTACCACGGAGAGTACACGCTTGGAGATTTATATAATGGCAGCTCCTTCTGTTCTGTACCTACGACCACTCATGATTTATTATGATTAAAATTTTGGTCAATAAATATACAAAAAATTAAATTCAACCCCTTGACTACCCCAAGGGGTTAAATTGGTAGTTCTAGAGTAGTGATACCATCTCGAGAGAAAACATAGGATACGGCACTTTATACATGCGGTGGTAAAATAATAGAACAAAGCTCTCCATCAGCGCAGCGTTGTAAATGTAGCTTGTTGTAAACTTACAGCTTAGGTACAGGTTAATTACGTCAGTTACGAACCTCCCGGCGACTAATGGCGCGAGCTTATTCAATCACTGTGAGCGCAGCGCAGACGGGCCACGACGACGGCCACTTTCTATGTCGCCCGCCCGCGTCACTGGCGCAGTCCACAGAGAATAAGTTGCCAACGCACTTTGCTTTGCAACCCACTATAGCTACTGCCCAACATTTTAAGCTAGAAGATGCCACGCGCTACTATCGCTCGAACAAACCACCACTATAAGTGGCCCGTCTACGCCGACGCTAAGAATTTAATCTCAACTTAAATGAAGGTGATTCCCTTATAAGTTTGAAACAGTCGCTAATAACGAAACTTGTGGTTAATAGAAGGGGGTGCGGGAGAGGGGGGGGGGGGGGGGGGGCGGAGGTTTCGTTGGATTCGAGACCATTCGATGGGAAGCGTGCCTTTGTGGAAGTTCTACCGAAGTGATTAGATTGAAGCAGCCGCGGGGAGCGGCTCCCGGAGCGCCTGTCATCTCATCTGTGCTGCGGAGAGCTCTCACTCCACCAGCTCGCAACTAGCAACGCAAGTTACGCCAGCCACAATAGAGGCTCATCAACCTAATTATGGGTAATGACATAAAATCCTCTGAAATCTCTATTAAGTTAATCCGAAAATTAAAATGTTGTTCTGGTATTTTTTCTTCTATCTTTTGGTTCTTGTAGGGATTCCAAAAGCAACTCAAAGTAATAATGCCATAATAATGCTCATAACGTCCGTAAAATAAATACGAAACTTAATGATAATAGCAAAATATTACAGGCGAGTGCAGTACAAAGCAATAAATGGAATACTCCCAGAAAGAGCCACAGTGTTACGCATAGTTACTGTGGCCGCATTTACATAGAAACTATAAGCTATAACCTTGCCATGAGTTGAGTTACAAACAAGCGACACTCGTGTGGCCGGCTCTGCGTCGTCGAGCACCGCCTACTCTCTGCACTCCACTGAACTGTACCCTCGGTCTCTATTTTTGTCAAAGTTACTTTGGGCTTAAAAGCTTTCTAAGCTATGTCTAGAAAGCTAAGAGAAGCTGGCCTGTTAAACGTATAAATTCAGGGCGTCAAATGTTTATGACGTCATTAAAGATATTTTTACGAGGACACTACCGTACGTACGATATTGCTAAGGGAGATCGTTTCATCGGCCACCACCTACCTACACCTAATTCACGGAAGTAGGTAAACCTTCAGCGGAATTGACAACACACACACGCGTAATAAACATTTTAGTGACTATTTATATAGCAGAATGTATAAGAATGGAGGTATCTCGGTAGCTACATTAAACGAAAACAAGAACCGTCAAGTGCGAGTGTAGCTCGCGCGCCGAGGGTTTCGAACATAGAGTAAAAACTCGCGGCTGTCTCAGCAGAGGGATAATGTCATTCAACAATTTTACTATTTTGTGTAACCAAAAACCGATCTAGGTGTGTTTTGACAGCTCATAAATACAGTAATTGAATGTTGCAAGTAAATGGCATTTTCCCTAAAAAATGGGTAATTTTGAGCTTTTGCTTATTAACTGGTGGGCGTCAATTGTTAATTATAAATTTCAAAAAAATACACGAATGAGGTTTCAAAAAACAAGAACATTTGTTCGTAGGGAAAGTTGAGACGTCTTGATGGATGTTTGTTAACTTTTAACGCCAAAACTACTAAAGGGGTCGGGATATTTATTTTTGCAAACAGGTAGCTTTAGGCCTGGAATAAAACATAGGCTACATTTTATCCCATAAATCAGTTCCCATGAGATAAAATAACCATAAGGCCAGGGGCTTCGCAAGTTTTGCTTGTATAGAAACGCCATACAAGCAAAACGTGCGAAGTCGCGGGCAGAAACTAGTATATTATATATTTCTACCTACTTACATGTTAGAGCTAAAACTAGATAGGTACCAAATTATAGAAGACCCGTCAAGTGCGAGTGTGACAAGCACGCCGAGAGTTTTAAACATTTATAAATTGATGCCAATGTGGCAGGAGGTAGTATTAAATAATTGTGTGCCAATTCCACACACAAAGTATTTAATACTACACCTGCAGGGAAAGTGGCTTATTCCTTTCTACACTGCAGGAAATACAACGAGTAAACTCTATGCACAACAATTTCAAAAGTTTTTTTTACAAGTTAGTAGCCGGTAGCTATTCAAAAAGGTTTTACTCCAAGTCCGCCAAATAATATTTTTGGCTTTTCCCGTTTTCGGAACAAACATTTAAAAAAAGAACCAAGTGAACGCGCAGTCGCGTCTATTGCCACAGATTACTAGATAGTATATATAGATAGAATATCCTCGAGTGATTTTGAAAATACTAAAACGATGTTTTTCCGCCTCGGTTTATTATATAGCTTTAAGTAGGTACCTATGAGTAATAAATCTGGAGAAAGTTAAATTCTTACCTTTCACACGAGACACCTTTCCTCTACTTTTTTATACTTAGTACCAAACCGGGGTATTTTCCCCCCCATGGATAGCAACACTTTCACGAAAACTGCTTTGAAAAATTTTCAATTTATTTATGACTTTTGATGGCTGTTTTACGCAATATTACAAGTTTAATATTAGTACTTACCCGTGAAATGATATTTTTGCAGTGTTAGTTTTCTTATTAGTGATGTTTGCACACCCTTGCACCGCACAATACACCATTTTTATATATTTTTGTCGGAGCTGCTTTCCGCGCCATTTGAAGTATTGTACTAGAGGGGTTCGAAATTGAAATTGCGACGATTAGTCGCAATTTTTTAGATTTACCTTGTTTGTGTCAACTATCATTCTATGCCTTCTTCATCTAAGGTTTCGAACGTTTGTCAACAAATATGTACCAAAAGTACCGTTTAGAGACTTCGTAATTTAACGAATACGTAAAAATAGTAGGTACCAACCTACATTTCAGATGGATCTCTCTTCATGCTTCGGTTAAAGTAGGTAATGGTAAATTTTTCGACTTTTTTCAAAATATTTCAAAAAGTATGAAACCTACAGAAATTCGAAAAACTGTTTTGAAATGTTAAATAATTAAAGATTCGATTTTATTAGAGTGAAGATTATTTACTGATGAGCTTTTCAGTAATTTTGATTGTGTGTTAAGGTTATGATTATGAGACTATTTGATTTAATGATACTGCTGCCTGATTAGTGATTATAATATGCATTGAAATGTAGACATTTTATGAAAAACGATATTTATTTTTATCTATCTAACTAAGAACTTCTATGATTTAAGATTAAGTAGGTACTTAATAGTTAATATTTTTGCAAACATTGATCAACTGGTTTTATTTGTCAACTCTACTTTTCCCTTTGTAAGTACCTTTTGTAATGTGGGGCGAAACCAGATATATTTTAGACGTGGGGCAGAAGCAGATTTTTTTGGAATGCGGGGCGAACTAGTGGGGCGAATGTGGAACAAATCGTCCAAACCGATACCTTTCATTTGATACCCCACGGTACCGGTGGGGTAGCTCCCCCTTTTGAAAATTATTCCTCCCCTTTTTGACCATTTTTCAAAAAGTGTTCTTTTTACAAACTTCTCTTTAATTTGCCTGTAAAATATAGATCTATATCTATAAACGCTCCAAACATTTTACATGGATCGCTCTGTAATCTTCGGAGATAGGGGGAGGGGGAGGGGAATGGGTATTTTTTTCGACTTTTTTCGAAATATTTTAAAAAGTATGACACCTACAAAAATATAAACCGATACCTTTCATTTCATACCCCACAAGACTCTGTACGTCATGTGGGGTCATCACAATTTGTATGGAAAATATTCATTTTCATTTTTCATTTATTTCCAATTATTTTTCTTTAAATCGATAGCTGCAGTAGTTGCTGAGTTATTAAGGAGGGAACGGAAAAGGACAGACAAAGCGAAATAACCGAAATAAATAAATTGAATTGAATTGAAAGCGAGACCCTTGGGTTTTCGAAACGGATCTTCGATCTCGAAACCCTAAAAATAGAAGGTCAGTACAAATTTCTGAATGTGTTTTTTCGATCACAAGTCCTCACAGAGGAAGTTCACTTCCTGCGCGAGTGCGTCCTGAGACAGATTTGCGAAGGATCGCCACTAATGTGTTCCGTGAGGAGCCTGCTGCAGGGATCGCCTGCCTGAGTGCCTGAGTGCCTGAGTGCCTGAGTGCCTGCGCAAACTTGCCATCCATTAGCTACTTCACAAACAAATTATAGTTCAACTTTTCTTTTCGTTCCATTTAACGAATAACGAACTACCTCGTGTACCGAAGTCTCTTTATGTAGCTGGTTGAAGAAATCTTTGCCACAGTTTTCTGAACAAAGTGAAAGTGAAAAATTGGTCAGGCGGCTTGAAATAAACATTTAGGTAATAATAAAAAGCATCTCATATGTACTTCTGTAATTAATTCAGTTAAAATTGTAATTGTACAAGAATGTTAAATCGGCACTTGTATATAATTGTGCGATACTCGATTTAGCAGCAGTCAATAATGTCAACAACCGAACCATTTCAGCTAAATAACTCCTCGGAGACGGCGACCGCACTTTACTCGATTGGATGGAGGTGGACTCAGCTCGCCTCACCTTGCCTCGCCTCGCCTCACCTCGCCTCACCTCGGGTGCCTCAGTCCAGACGGTCGCGGCATCTCACAGAATGTCTCGCGAATCACATTCATGAGAATACGTTGATAGGTTTTAGAATGTTCAACCAAAGGTTAAATAGGACGGTCACGTTGACCGAGGACGGCTATAAATGTGCGACCACTACGTTCAGTAGGTACACGACTAAACTACCTCCACCTCCGTGGCGCAGCGGGCGAAGCCGCCTGCGACGCAGGAGGTTGCGGGTTCGATTCCCGCCTCGGAACAAATTTGTGTACGATCTGCAGAAATTTGTTCCGTTGGTCTGGGTGTTTTCTATGTATAATAAAAAATATCTATCTATGTAGTGTATTGTATTAAGTAGGTATAATTATCAGTTATCTAGTACCCATAACACAAGCTTTGCTTGGGGCTAGATAATGCTGTGTGAATTGTCCAGCGTTATTTATTTATTTAAATGAGAGGACTAGGTACACACCTAAACTATAAATGAGAGGACTAGGTACACACCTAAACTATAAATGAGAGGACTAGGTACACAACTAAACTATAAATGAGAGGACTAGGTACACAACTAAACTATAAATGAGAGGACTAGGTACACACCTAAACTATAAATGAGAGGACTAGGTACACACCTAAACTATAAATGAGAGGACTAGGTACACACCTAAACTATAAATGAGAGGACTAGGTACACACCTAAACTATAAATGAGAGGACTAGGTACACACCTAAACTATAAATGAGAGGACTAGGTACACAACTAAACTATAAATGAGAGGACTAGGTACACAACTAAACTATAAATGAGAGGACTAGGTACACAACTAAACTATAAATGAGAGGACTAGGTACACACCTAAACTATAAATGAGAGGACTAGGTACACAACTAAACTATAAATGAGAGGACTAGGTACACACCTAAACTATAAATGAGAGGACTAGGTACACAACTAAACTATAAATGAGAGGACTAGGTACACAACTAAACTATAAATGAGAGGACTAGGTACACACCTAAACTATAAATGAGAGGACTAGGTACACACCTAAACTATAAATGAGAGGACTAGGTACACACCTAAACTATAAATGAGAGGACTAGGTACACACCTAAACTATAAATGAGAGGACTAGGTACACAACTAAACTATAAATGAGACGACTAGGTACACAACTAAACTATAAATGAGAGGACTAGGTACACAACTAAACTATAAAGTTTGCAAAGAGCAAAAGATTGTCGCGCCCGTCCGCACCCTCTCGCATGAAACAGCTACAATCTCGCAAAATGCGCAATATCAGTAGCGTTATCTGATACAATATTGTTGACGAATCCGAAGAGAAGCGACACCCGAAATATGTCCCTTTTAAGTTTATTTACGGTATATTTTTCCATATTTTCGCAAGAATACGAAACTGATCCCATGCATATCTGATCTGATCTTCATTCGTATGTTTGCGTAAAATCTGTGCGAGGGAATTTACATAATCAGAGTCGGCGAGACGTCGATGTTGAGATTCAGATTCGCAGAGAGCATTACAATTACATGTTGTTTCTGCGCTACCACAACAACCAGGGGGCGCTGCGAGACGGAGGAGCTCGGCGATAACAATCACAGCACGCGTCTCATGTTCAACATTATTTGACTGTTTAATAACCGAGCGCGGGGCACGAGCTTTCAGAATCAGTCCAACAGAGGACTGTGTTATGTTATGAGGCGATCCTAATTGCAAAAGCTCACAGGTGTCTGGCGGCAAACGGTCCACGGAGACAGTGGCCAATAGCCACACCAGTCGGAGCCATCTCATTTTGTCTAAAAATAAAATCATAAGTCCTGTTCAAAATCAATTTCCCAATTATTGGATCCTTGCCCCGAGCCAAAATATCTAACATTCTCCAGTTAATAAGTTTACAATAGAAAGAGCATTATCTAGGAAAGCAATACAGCCACGCAATAAAACGTTCGAAGCGTGTATTACGCGCATGAGCACGTTCCGTAATAAGCGGGAAGCAGCGGCGCGGCGGCCCGCGTGCCCGACAGGCGCTCGCCGCCGCCGCCTCCGCTCCGCTCCGTCAGTCACGCGGCCGGGCGTGCCGCTTCACTATCTACTCCGTGATGCTGTACACACTTACAATGTTTTCTCTGAACCATTTGTTGTCCTAACTCTTACACATTAAAATATTGAAAATGCACATCAAAAGCTAGACAGGAGCGATAACATTGAATCCCTCATTGAACGATGCGTTCCGAATTAAACGCACCACAACTCTAAAACAAAACGAACAACTGATTTGCAAATCAGTAGAAATGTAAACCGAACTATAAAGTATCACTATCAAGATTTACACAGGCAAAAAACTTAGAAAACCCTCCTCGGTTTCATTGCATATGGAAAAGGCAGTTTCTCAGAAGGCGGGCTATAAATTACAATTACTACCGCAGTACCTACAATGTAATTACCGCCAGCGGATTTATTCACCGAATGGCTAAGGAGCTGGAAGACTTGTGCACGAACAATTTGTCCACTAACTTTTTAAGAGTTTATACGGGTTACTAACTCGACTGAAATGCCTACATTATAGAATCAATCTGCCCGAGGTTTGTAACTGTAACGAGTGTTTTGAATTAAAATAAAGTCATTATTTTATGATAATTCAGTCTACGTCGTGATTTCTACAAAATACATAATTTTGGTGATTTCTATGGATTATTTCGTTCGTATTTCTTCTCAAGTGAATCTGCGAACAAGAGCCAACAATACCAGAATGCTACCGCAAACAGTAATTCAGTAATAGTGAGCGACCACACGCCACGTCTGCCGCGCGCAGGCCGACCGCACGCCGCGCGCCGCCGCTAACGTTCCATTTCACAGACACACACAAATGTGCGACCAATGCGCACGCGGCTCCTCCCAATCATAGTATTATCTCAATAAAAATGGCATAAGCGGATCAAGAGTATAATGCATATAGATGCATTATACTCATTGATCCGCAATTTTTCGGACAAATTTTATGGATTCTTTCGGAAACAGAGCTGAAAATGAGTAATTGAAAACACTTTTATTAAAAGCCCAGTAATTTTTTTTCCGAAACATGTTTTCCGGGTATCGTTTTAAAACCATTTGCTTCGACTATGAGCAATCGGCATGATTAATTAGTCCGCTCTAAAGGCATGCCTCGATGCCTGTCAAAATGTGAATAATTTATCCGCCTAATGATGGGCAGGACATATAAAATGCTTGTTGTTTTCCACAGTGAATACAAATGTCCGCTTGGGCTCACGCGATCGTCGCATTAAGGAAGTCACTCAAGTGTCCCGTCGATAAGTGAAGGACTCCGCTCCTACTTGTATCGATTCCCTTGAATTTTCAAAGGAAATTGAAAAGCCACCGATCGGTAAGTATTTATATTTATTTCAGTTGTTGCGAATGAGCAAAAGTCATTTATCGTGGTTTTTATAGGACGCCTTCCGTTCCGGACTCTGTACGTTTTCCATGAATGAGATTAGATTTGTTTTTCATTGAATATTGTTCAACAAAAGGATTGTAATAGCCTATGAATAGCAAAGCAATGTACCTATATAACAAAAACTCGCAAAAAAATAGAGTGTTTTCTCCCCCAAGGATGATGAGTCAATTCTATAATTTTCCGTACAATAACCGTAGCTCGCGGGACTGCGCTTACACAATTCAGGCTAATAACAGTTTTTGTGACACTAAACACGAAAAAAGCTTTCTCCGTTTAACGGAGCGTAAATGTGTACTCCATGTTAGGGCGCCCTTAAGCAGACATTATTGGAGGGGTGTCGCCGCGGACCTGGTGTCGCGAGGACGTTACATTTTGTAGCGTTTTTTCCCACTAATATCCACAAGTTCGCACAGGTCACGTCGGCCGCGTTACTTGTAGCGCAGATATATTAGGGGAGGAAATGAAAACTTAAATTGTGATTTGCATCAATGGCGGCGGCGGCGGCGGCGGCGGCGCGTGGCGGGTATTGCGGCAGGTGATTGGGTTTCTTGTTTAAATGTGTCAAGAAATTGTGAGGTGCGGTTTGCTTTTTAGCCTTTCGGTTCCCAAAAAATCCAATAAGCCGTTAGTATTGGATACCATTGGGAATGATTCACGGCAAACGATCTCACTACTTAGATTCGTATGCCAAAAGTAAAATGCTTCAGAATAAAATAAATATCTAACCATGAGGAATTTATTCAGCGTTCTAAATTCCGCCAGTATCGCTAATTTTAGAAATGGAGAATAACGCAAAAGGTCGCCTTTCAGTTTCACAAAGCTCGAATAACAAAGGACTTTGGCCTGAGCATCGCCGGCCGCCGCCCTGCAATACGTTTCATTACCACTCTACAAGTGTACACTACACATACACAATCTGCGAGCCGCTGTTTCTGCAGCTCAGCTAGCCGAAGCTGAAGCTCTTTGAATGTGGATAGGGCAGCGGCGGCGCAGCGCGGTGATACCGCTGTTTCTATAAAATCTAAATAGTTTGAAAAGTCGAAGCTCCTATTGTTTGTTGCGTTGATTTTTTACGAAACAAAAAGCGTACTGCGGGATCGTGCCATCTCTTAGAGCTTTTTCATGGTTCGTTTTATCTAAACTCAATTTTTTACGTATGTTTCATCCACAAAGTGAGCAACTGTCATTTTCATATAGCCTACCGCTCGATGCTAGCTTATGCTTATGTGAGCACCTTCACAATTGTCCGAGTGCCCAAACACACTTTAGGCATGCCCTAAATTTAAGTTACAAGGTTCATTACTTGTGCACACCCCAGGAAGGGCAAACCGCGTTTGAACCCGGACGGCAGATCTAATAGGTGGGTCGCTTTTGTTCTTTTGACTCCAACCACACCTAACTCTTCAGTTTTTAGGTGGGTATAGTCAGAAGCAAAAATATCTGGTTGCAATTCCAGATTCAAATTGTTGGAATTACACTACGTTAACCAAAGCCTCTAGGAGAGCTACCTCAAAGATACGAGAGTACAAAAAAATTTGCTTATAGAAACCCTATAAAAACGAATAAAACGTTATTGCTGAGGGCTTGGAGACTATGATTACTGATTTACCGATGGATCGCACGCGAGGCCGACCCTGGTCGTGAGCTCCAAGCTGATCAAAAACAAGAACGCATGTACCGTGCGTACTTTGTGTCGGTTTGAACGTATAACACTTAGTTAAATTATCTCATTGGGTAAAATGTCTATTCAGAAAAGTTTTTAATTCTGACTGTCCTTCCCATTACGTCGGCCGCGGTGCAGTAACTTGAGGTTTCTTTGTAACTCGACTTGTTTACTGTTTGTGAGTCGCGCGGAATGTATGAGATTACAGGACTGGCAGAGTTACAGCTGGGTATCATACCGGTTTGTATGGTAATTGTAAGGTATCCGGACAATAAATATTATTATATAATCTAGTATTCAAATCCTAGTCTAGTACTTACTGACGAACGTTTCAGATAAGAATTTGAATAACAATAAATAATGATTCATTGTTAAACATAAATCATATTTTAAATCACAATCATAGTTTCAGTATATTTATTATGGTAAACGCGAATATTAGCCTGTTATTAATATTTTTGTGTTTTGTTATATACTATTTCTATAAGTGGGAACTTGTTAATAGCCACCTGTCTCTTCACACATCGCTATTATGTATATTCTGCTGAAAGATCCCCTAATATAAATAAATAAATAAATAAATCATGGTATGTCAGGGAAAAGTTGTTTTTTTTCAATTATTCCCAGTAGTTCCGTACTGTAGTTTTGTATGGACATAAATTGTCTCAGTAGTTCTATTAAATCATAATTATAAATGTGTGAACAATAAACATCAGCCATTTCATGTTTAGTAATTGTTTGAATGTATTTCAAATAGACTTTTAGGTATTTACCTGAGCACTCAAACTTCTAACACCTGATTAGGTTGGATGATTGAGTTTGTATTTCTATTTGTGTAGGAGTGAATAGGTATCTTTCAGCCCTTCGTGATACACCGTCGGTCATGTCCAATTTTCTAACAAAATAGAATGATTATTTTAAAGCAAAGCAGAGAAAGAATATCCTTATAAGTAGTAACTTTTTTAAATAGATCTCGTATCGTCGTAATTTTATTTCTTCTATTCCAAGTCTGAGAAGCAAGTGCATCAGTTACAAAAATAAATTACCACCCTGAAAATGCAGGTTCTCAATAAAGTTGAACGTCCTCGCAGGAGGTGGAGTGCAATCATACGGAGAAAAGAAGCATCTCGTAGCGAATTCACGCGCAATAAATATTAGAATAGCTGCAGTGATTGCGGACAGGTGTCGCCTCGAGCGCGGCCGTAAGCTGTCCCGCGGAGGCGCGGAGGCGCTGCGGCGCGGCACGCACGAAACAGGATATCTGAGTCTCGTCAAACAACGCATACTAAAGTTTTAACTTAAACCTGGAATTTAAAGTGCCCTTCTGGACATATTTTAGGAAACAGTGGTCAGAGAACTAACAAATGAAGAGCTCCATACTAATTATACATTCGAAAGTAACGGCGTCTGTCTGTAAGTTACCTTTTCACGGCTAAACGGATCTTATTAAAATTAGTCAGGGATAAGTGATGATAAATGACAACCCCGGGGACAGACACAGGCTGCTTGCAAAGCGCGTGCGCAGCCGCAGGCAACAGCTAGTGCTACATAATAAGCGCGACGCTATCCCTCGCAGGTCACTCGCGCACTCGCGGCTCTCTTGAAAAGGCCTTTCTTAACCTCGCTACGTCATTTCATCTTTTTATTTCGTTGAAAGTTAGATAATTATCTGTTTTCAGTTTGTTCGCTAGCTTGGACCTCGCACGTTTTCAATGTAAATCCGCCATACTTTTTATTTAGCCTCTAAAGTAGCGGAGGCAGCGCGTTAGTTAACTGGCGATCGACTATTTTACGGCTCCTTATTCGGTACTTTCCATCTTTTTATTTATTTCTGTAGCCTGCTAGCGGGCTCTACGGCTTTGTAGGTAAAAGGTTTTTTCAAATATTAATATGATCGCCCTACCTACGACGTACCAATCTTTAGATATATTTTGTGTAAAATGAAACGAAAGATGTTTTTACCCATAATAGCAGATACATGATAGACAATAATGATTACGATTAGGTAATATTTAAGAATCTGTAGGTGTTTGTAAACTGTCTTGCTTATATTTTTAAAAGCCTATTACTTTTCTGATTTCTCGTTAAAGCTGTCTACACTACCAATTCTTCTTATTCTTATACAATAAGTGACCTTTAAAAATAATTCGAAGAAGTAACAAGATCGCCGAATGCCTTAAAATATAAGCCTGAAAAGTTTATATTGTATTACATTCGTTTTGTTACATAAGTTGAGAGTTTTCACGTGTCCAGTGTTTTTGTTTACAAAGATAGGGTTAGAATCTAGAATCTTATGCAGTTATAATTTAAATTGTAAGGTGCATGAGTGAAAACTGGATGGGCATATTTCACGAGTTCGGCAGCAACTAGGAAACAGTATGTATGGGCAGCGTGAGTGAGAGTTGGTGAAGGTGAGCGATTGTCACAGGAGTGACGGTCCCCCGCCCGCCCGTATCGATTGCCCCAGTTGGGCGGGCGCGCGGGCGGCGGGAAGGAGCGAGAAGGATGCAACCACTGTCCGCCGTACGAGGGGCCCAGGCTCATTGTGTTGCACTCTAATCATTTTCAAAAACCGATTGTATCTTCAATTCAATATTTCATGAAACACTTTTCACGATTCTTTTCTGTATGATAAATCTAGCTTCCTCCTAAAACTAGTAGCTACCGAGTTTTACATTTTGTTGTTTCATACCAAACCCCCTACATTTCTACCGGGGTATGAAAATCAGAAATCGCTTGCTTAGAACGAGAATATAAACCGTAAGCTGCGCCTGCCCCATATTTTAAATACCAGGAAATTAAATGAATACCAGCTCTTCAGATTCAACGAAAAGTAATCAGCATCAAAGTAAAGTTCGTAAAGTAGAGCGTGGAAGTGACACCCTGCTTACATCTCAGAAAGGAGTCGTAATAGCTTCCTCAATGCTGGCGTCGGAGTCCTCGGGGGTCGCCTCGGCGGGGCGTTAAGGTCCTTAAGGATAGTAAAAGGCCTTCGAGTGGGTCTTAAAAGTTGCCGGAACTCGGCTAACTCGTCTAACTCGTCTAACTCGATCTGCGATCGGCGTCGAGTGATAACTCACAATACGTCGTTTGCATAATAATCATGTCAGTGATTATTAATCGGAACTCGGAAGTGTCCGCACTCCAGTTCTCGACACTGGCTGGGGGCTGGGGCGCTCGACTGAAGCTGAAACCGAAACTTGTTACAAGTTTTATGTCGGACGTATCGTCTGAAAGGACACGGGATATGGCTTGGCCAAACTAAATGAATATAACCATTTGATAAATGAAGCATGATTTGCGTGAATTTGTGGAAAAGTTTTCTTTTACCTACATTTATTTGATTCAAAGCATGATTTAGATTTAAAGACTATTGAATATCATCACGTTATCTTTATAACGCAAGCCATATTTAACCACGATTTGAAATAACATTGTTTATTGTCCACTCCGTGACCCAAGCGGCCAGGCCGGGCATCGAGTCACGTAATAAAATAGTAGTTAAAATGTTTTTATAAGAACAGCCAAATGGCGATTCGTTGTCCATCGTAAAAGCGTAGTTCATAACCGGAGGTTTCATAGCGCCTATAATCAGCGATATCGATTTTCCGATAAAACGTCCAACAAGAGTGTCTTCTTCGCGAGCCGGTAAATTGCAAAGGAATCTGAGCCTTTCACATCCAATGATAATAAAGTGTAAAAAGAGTCGTCGTTTTAACGTCCACTTTATGGGCACTTCCCGGCGAGGGCGGGGAGGGGCGGGGAGGGACGATACGACCGCCGCTGCTGTAAACTCTGCGAATCCATTCCAATCGCTTCACAACGGATCGCAACAGATTGTGGATCACTATTGTTTACTTTTAAAATGCGACAATATTGCATTTTAATTTACCTAACTGGAAAGTGAATGTACATTGGTGTATTAGGTTGATTTAGTATTTCCAACAGTATTTCATTTAGCGTGATTTAGCGAATAAGGAAAACAATTTAAAAGTTGTAATAAAATGGAGTGAAATTTCATAATCTACGAGTAATAGGGATTACTAAGAAATCGTTTATTTTAATTGGCAGAGTGAGTACAGTGGCGGTTTATGGCGTGTAGGTACCTACGTTATAAAGCAAGGCGGCGGCGGCGGCGGCGGAGACCTTCCCGTTCGTTTCATAATTGGGTTCTCGGTTTAATGGATCTCAGTTAAATAAACTTTGTTTCATAATATGAGATTTGTTGTTTTATTTACAAACGACATTCAGCCAGTAAATTATACAAGAGATTTTCCGTGGAGGATTGAGGACCCATGAAGCCTGTTTGAACTGTCAAAAAAAGTTCTAAACCGAACGCTAAAACCTGACTGAAGAGTTGTGTTGACTTTGACCTTTTGACTCATCCATGTCAATAAGCGACTTGTTGATTCGTTTCTAACTAATTAATAAATTGAAAATGCTTATCACATCAATTTTTATTCTGGACAATGTTAACAACCTCCGACTCGGAAATTGTACGACTCCATACCAATAGTCAGTCAGATAGTTACGTGGTGTTGGGGTGTTCTACGCAGTAGGTATATGTGTGTATTGTATGTATTGTATGTATGCGGTAGATATGTATCTAAGCACGGCGCGGGCGTCGAGGGGTAGTTCTACTCATTAAAAATGTACGAGTGAACTGCTGAAGTGAATGCCAGAATTAGGTTAAGGAGGCTCAGGGCCCGCGCCTTACCTATTATTTCACAGTCAGTATTCCTAGTTCTCATGCGGTTCAATATTTTTAAATTCTGAATATATTCAAGCTGCCTATTTCTAAATCCTTTTAGCGCTCGAGCTACAAAACTTAACCTACCTATTCGGTTTGAAAAATACAGTTAAGTTTTTTAATAAAAAAAAAACATTCGTAAACTTTCTTGTTCAATGAATTGATCTGACTGAGCCGATACTTACAAGGCAGCTCGAAAGATTGACGACTTATTTGATTTTCAAATGCCGAATTCCAATCTTTAGTGAAGAGCGTTTCAGAAAATAAACAGAAATAAATTAGTAACGTGTTACGTGAAAACTAGACCGAAATAAATCATTGTTATTACGGCATTAAAGGCCGACTTTGTACTATTTAATTTATTCCTCCAAAACGGGTAGCCAATATGTTATTAGGAGTTATGTGAAGGGATGCCAGGTTTGATAAACAGCGAACCTTTCGATAGATCCCGGCGGCCGACAGGATTCCGGGCACGAGCCGGATTATTTGTTTTTAGCTTATTACGGGATATTGTGATTCCGTAGAATGAGCGATGGGAAGCAGAGGTGACATTCTCACTGAAGCGAAACCTCTACACTTTTGTAATTATTTATGTCGACAGTTTTTATAGAGGTTCTACGATTGGACGATTTCTTTTCAGTTTTGATTGGATGTAGACTAAAGAAAACGAGAAGTAGGTATGCTGCGCCTTGTAATTTTTTTGCGTTCTAGCATCATTGGGTACAGGAGGTAGGTAGGTACTATTTATGATAGAACAGTTGGTGATCAAAATTGGGTTGAAGATAACTTTAGATTTAACACAATTTTCGATGAGCGCACAATATAAACATACCTACTTGAAGTTGAACCTATACCAGTTTTTTGAGGTACATATAAAATGAGTTCCAGTTCCATGTCTCTGTCAATCCTGACAGGTAATGCCTCCATTACGGGCATGTACAGATGATGCGAATATCAAGCAGCGCGTTAGGCGCACGTTTTGTTATTACGCGCCCCGCCGCCGCCCCGCCCCGCCCCGCCCCGCCCCGCCCCGCCGCCGTGCTGGCTGAATGATAATGCCATTATTGGCCCAAAAGGATACCTGTCAGTGTATTATGGAAGCTATTGAATTTACAATAGAGGTGAACATGGTTTATAACTGTAATTCTTCGTAGTACGTGTAAGAAAGCAAGTTGAATATTGTTGTTAATTTCCTCAAAAGATATTAACACGGTCAAAAAGGTTAATAATGCAAAGTTTTGTAGCGTAGCTAGATATTAATCAAGAGCAAGAAATATAAAGCCCTTTAAGCTTCTGTGTTCTTCGTAATACGTACGAGAAAATTAAATATTTATGAGGTTATTTGAAATTAAATTAAGATTTCAGACAAAGAGCGCGATATACGGCGGGGGCATATGAGGCATTATGAAATTTAATTTGAAGTCGGGTGCTAATAGGAGATTCGGATTCACCCTTTGCTTATCGCTCGTTGCTCCGCGCGGCGGTTGCGGCGGTTGCGGCGGTTGCGGCGGTAGCGGCGGTAGCGGCGCGGCAGGCTTCGGGGACCGGAGGCGGAGGCGTTGCGATGGTCACATGTGGGCATTCACACTTTTGTAGTGTGCGATTCAGCACCGGAAAGTTTTTGTCAATAAGCGACTCAAATCAGTTTCCGATTTTCTTTCAGTAACAGGACTTTTGGTGTGATATTTCATAACAAAATATTATATGTAATATGTAAAATACTACCGTATGCTAAGACGCGCGGTGTCTCGTAACGCATTTGTAGAGCTTCCGGCCGGAACGGATCCAGCACGTTAAAGCGACGGATCGGGTGCGATTTATGGATTAGAGCCGGTGTCAGGTGCGCGCGCGCGTGTTGGAATTAAATGTAGCGGTTACTTCGAGAGCTTCGGAGGAACGCAGACACCTTCATTCATTGTTCAAGCTGAGGGTGATTTGCTAAGATATCAGATTATAGCAAGGCAAAACCGATTCAACCCATGACGATGAAATAAGCTAAAGTTATCTAAGGTAAGGTCCTACGGTCCTTAATTGAATTATTAGACGTATCTGAGGCCCGTAATATAAAACTGTGCTCAGACTTCGGTCTATGCTTGAGTGATGCTTTTGCCTTAGAAAATCGTTACTAAGCATAGATTGACAGCAGATCAAGTTTTTTTTCTGGGCCATAATGTCATGTACGGTCTGAAATTAAAGTAAGTACTTTGGTCAACAGAACCTTCTTGTTTTTCTTGGTTATAGTAGAGTATTGAATATTTTCGTAAAGGATACTTATTTATAAGCCAAGGATGTTTTTTTGCCATAATGACCCCCGGGGCCATTATAATGGCGGCCAATAATTGGCGCACCACCGGAACGGCCAGCGCCTCGCCTCATCGGAGCCCCCTGTTGATGGCCATCGAGCGCTTGATGCATGGGCCTCATTTGTTATCAATCTCATGGGCTGTTTTATTTCATCGGGTAATTGATGTCTTATTTCTCTAAAAAATATTCACTTCTCTTGCTCAAAAGTTGTGTCATCCATCATAGCGTAGCATAGCAGGACTAAAATAGTATTTTGTGCCCTCGGGTCAAAAAGTAATTTTCCATTGAATTTTTGTCTGTTCTCATCGGCCAGTACAAACCTTCTCTTACGATTAATAGTAAGGTAGTATTAGTAGGTTTTTTTTGTTTTCTACAAATTGAATTGAAGATGAACATGGCTTATACATAGAAGGTGTACGTGGGAGATAATTTGATCAAGCGGTATCTATGATAATAATAATGCAAAGGGAACAGAAGGGAAAAGAAACAATTAATATGAATGTGTTGCGGTCGAAATCAAAAGACATAGGTACGACAAATTCGTGAAGTAGAGAAGTAAAAAACGTTTGCATTATTTTATGGTAAGTTTTGATTGTTCTCGGAGAGATAAGCACTCTGCTTATTATGTAGTATAATTTCAATAGCAACTAGCTCGTTTTATATTGTACGTCGTGTACATGACTAAAAACTATTTGCGTTATCTTCGCCCGTTGAACGCACAGCCGTAATCCAGCTCCGGACGGCAGGTCACGGCTGTAATCTGCCACCGCAAACTGCACCTTAAATGTTCCGCGAACGGTACAACTGCTCAGATAACGGTCGGTAATGGTGTCTACATCGGAACCGCCTGCACTTGAGCCCACCGAGTCGCGGCCTGTTTGTATTGTTACTTGAATTCTTAAACATAATAATTGTTGTTGGTATAAAATTACATAAATAAATAATGATGTATTTACACAGCACCATCTAGCCCCGAATTGTCTTCATTCAAGTGAAAGCTCCATTTCACTGAAGAAAGATTCTCTACGGTTTTTTCCTGAAATATTAGTTTAAAATGTAAAGATTTTGTACACATATCAGCAAAACTCCAAGAGCTACCATTGAAAGTAATTTGTTAAATTCGCATTGAAAAGTGGCTGGCAGCATAGAGTGCGGCGCACAGTCCAGTCGCCTCAAACAATGGCTAGTTGATAAGTAACGGCGCGGCGCACAGCGAGCCGTGCCTCGCAGCCGCCAGACTATTCACCGAACCCACTGAGTCAGGGTCTGTACCGCGGTGGCGAGCATTTTACTAAGCTGCGGATAGTTTGCTGTCGTTTATTTTGAAGACAAATTGAGAAAATCTTCTGTCTCACATTGTGAGAAAAACAAGATCCGTCAAGTGCGAGAGTAACTCGCGCGCCGAGGCTTTCGAACGTTTGTCAACAAATATGTACCAAAAGTACCGGTTAGAGACTTTGCAATTTAACGAATACCTATGAATAGTAGGTACCAACCTACATTTCAGATGGATCTCTCTGCATGCTTCGGTTAAATGGGTGGTTCGGTTAAAGGTAATGGTAAATTTTTCGACTTTTTTCAAAATATTTCAAAAAGTATGAAACCTACAGAAATTTGAAAAACTGATTTGAAATGTACAAACCGATACCTTTTATTTGATACCCCACTCGGTGAGGTAGCCTCCCCTTTTGAAAATTATTCCCCCCCTTTTTGGACATTTTTCAAAAAGTGTTCTTTTTGAAAAAAATATCATTTTACATGGATCGCTCTGCAATCTTCGGAGATAGGGGGGGAATGGGTATTTTTTCGACTTTTTTCAAAATATTTTAAAAAGTATGAAACCTACAAAAATTTCAAAAAATATTTTGAAATGTACAAAATGATACAATTATACCCCATAAGACTCTGTAGGTATCTTTTAAAATTTCGGCATCACAATTTGTATGGAAAATATTCATTTTCATTTTCATTTATTTTTCTTTTAATCTGTACAGGCGCACGAAATGTATTATTATTTCAAATTTCAAGTTGATAGCTGCAGTAGTTTTTGAGTTATTATGGAGGGAAAAAAGAACAGACAAAGCGAGACCATAAGGGTTTCGAAACCGATCTTTGATCTTCGAAACCCTAAAAGAGCCTGTGCTTGCTTTGCTCGCGATTTCCGGGACAATAAGTAGCCAACGTTCTTCTTCTGGATACAGTCTGTCTGATCTGTTCAGACGTTAGTGTTAAAAGGTAACAGACCGGCAGACAGATACATTTACAGAGTGATTTATGCATTTTAATACCTACGTATTGAGATTTGATGCTGAAGGAGGAGAATGTTATGAATGTTGTTTATGAGGTTATTGATGTGGAGGTGCTGAAAAGAGTTGAGAAAAAAAGGTTTTTGATGAACAACATTCAAAACATAAGAGGGAGAATAATTGGACATCTTATACAACATAACAACTTCATAAGAAACATCATAGATGGACAAATATAAGGAAAACGAGGAAAGGAAGACCAAGAATTTACTATTTAATTTCAGAATACTGTACACCGTAGAGTGTTATGTAAGCCAGCCAAAACACTGAGAAAAATAAATGAAAATGCGATCATAAACACCACAATAGTTGAAGGGTTTCGTTTTCCCTACTCTGTGGCAACTGAACGAAGTTACGCCTTACTCATTTGTCTCCCCGCTAGGACTGATGTTCAACGGTCTCCATAAGTATAAAGCCCTTATCCCACATCGCGTGGGATCATCACAACATGTTTTCGAGATAGAAATGGATATCACGTCAGTAAAAATCTCTAAATTCAACGGTACCATTTTCTCCCGCCGGGAACCTCAAACATATAGGGTTACAACATCACTCCGGCTAATGGGCACTTATAAAGACGAGAGCCTTTTCAGCGGCCATGTCTGACACCCGTTAATATAAGCCGAGCTATTGTGCAAACACGGACACCCCACTCATATCATATCACTGCTTTGTCCGGCAACAATATAGTCTGGGAGGTGAACCTACATTTTATAGCTTTTTATACTAAAATAGATTTTTTGATCGTCTCCATAACGCTACCACATCAATGTTTCAACAATAAAACAAATAAAAAGCAACAAAAGAGCCCAAGCTGCCACCAGATCCCATCCAATTATGTTAGAAGCCTTCAGAATGCAGGTATGCTCAGACATGACGGCTCATAAAATAACGCTGTAAAAGTGAAATGCAACAGGATCGCTACGTGGCGCGACATGGCGCGACATGGTGCGACACGGCGCGACACGGCGCGACACGGCGCGACACCATTAGTCTGCATGCAAATGGCACCGCTGGAAACATCAGCTGTTCCTCAGCTTGTTCCGAGCTGTTTGACGTCGCAAAGGGTTGCTCTTGTTATCGCAATAGATGCTGCTTTGTCTTTTGATAGAGGTAGTTTCGGAATAGAAGGTATGAAATGTAATTTTTCGTTAGAATTATGTCCAGAAAAGGATTCTTTGATAAGTGAGGTTTACCGTGGTAGAGTAAACCCATTGTATGTGTGTGTTTCATGTGACTAATAAATAATTTACTTACTTAGGTTGAACAGATGAACCTTTCAATTTTAATTTCTTAGTTGCTTTCAGAATAGAGGTGTCAATTTATTGTAAAGAACGAAATTACGATCTCAATCTGATTCCGATCTTCTCCAACGTTTTTGAGCGGGGCAAGAAATAATAAACCTTTTCTTCGCATAAGTAGCCAAGTACCAATGTCTTGTTCTATAGCAGTCTAAGTTTGAGCGTGATATGGTCGAGATTTGAACACACAGCCCAGCGACGGACAGCCCCCTGGCGAGGCTGCCTGCACATTAGTTAGCATACAAATAGGCGTCGTTTTACATAATCCGACGCGACAATGCCGGTCATTTGTTGCAGCGCGAGTCGATCGCAGCCTCCGCGGGAACTGATAGCGGTAGTTTATCTGCGATGCGATACCATGTTCATTTTAAGAGAGTTATTGAAAACTTCCTGGCTTATTCAGGACGTCTTGTTTATAGAGCGACACCTGTGTTAGGTGATCTCTGAAGGATGATCAGACGATCAGCATCTTCGATGATTAACTAATGGTCACTGGTGATTTTACTCGTCCCGGACGGAACGGGTCCATTTTCACATATAAATGAATAAGCCATGTCTGGGCCACGTTCCCGTCGCTATATTTTACAACTATATGTAACAATGTTTGAAAATGCCCCCGTTCCGTCCAGGATGAGTAAACAATGTTACGTAAGTGCAATATATAAAAATTCTGTCAAAACGTCAATTTAAATGTAATTATCCGATTATTGTAACGAAGCACACCTAAATGGAAGTTAGATTGGTTGGAAAATGGAGTTAGAAAATGGAGACCTGAAATACTAAGGATTCCGTCAGTGAAATCATAAATAATTTTAATGAATTTCAAACTTTTAAGCGACAAATAAAGTACGTACATGTAGTACCTGCGTATTATAAATTCAAATGTTATTTATTAGTGTCCAGCGCAGAGCCGGCGCGCGGCGCGTTCGTTAGCGTCGCCCTCCATTTGTATTCATTCACCGGCGCGGCGGCGGCGCGGCGGCGGCGCGGCGGCGGCGCGCAGCTCGGCAGGATCCCTGACGCCCGCGCGCGCCGACGTATCACGTCGAATATGTTTCATTTTTCATTTTTGTATTGGATTTACAACGACGTTAGATGTGACAGAAGGATAAATAACAGCAGGACAGAAGCGAAACTGGCTTTTATATGTTGATTGAATGCACAATTCGCGGTCGCGCTAACGCAAACGGAAACTGAAACCAGCCCTCTTTTAGATGTTTTAGATTCAGACATCGTGGGCTCAGTAAGAATTAACATGATGACTGATCTATGTATTATTTGATAGCGAGTAGCCAGGAGCACATTCACATCTATGCGTTACTATTCATGTCGGGTATGCTGAATCGTAACTAGGTGTGTTGGCAGGTGGAGGAACAAGCGGCTAACGATCCCGCGGATACGAACACGAGGAGTGGGATCCGTGCGGCGCGGCGGACGAGGTGGGGTGGGACTGCGAACAACTAGACCTGACATATTGACACACACAATGTGTGCACGAGCCGCGCAAGTGCAGAGGGATGGCTCCAGGCTTCCCCAGCACTAACAGCCAAAGACATGTTCTTATCAGTTTCCTTCCTTCCTCTACTATTATCGGGTTTATTTCTCTCTGCTTTATGATTTCGATTCTTTTTAGCGGCTCGGCTCTGGTGTCAATGACAAAAATAACACATTATTGCCAGCGTGTCGTTAATACGACTTTCAAGCTGCCTGGCAAGACTGAACGTTGATAGGAAATAACTTTATTGACAAAGAAAATTACGATCAAATAGTAGAAATAAATTAGAACTAGTATTTACAATTCAAACCATTGACCTAGTGCATACTGTTACAAACTATCTACAGGTAGCTCAACTGATCCATTTCAATACCAGTCGGAAGCGGCAATGCTGATGCGCTGCGCCAGTTACTCACCAGCTCTCGGGTCACGCGTCCAAACGCTCAGATATTTTTTTTTAAACTCGAAGACCTCGGTACCCCACGGACTTAGGGTCTCGGCTCCAAGGGGACCAAAAGGAATGAACAAATAATTCAATGCTGATTGATATGTTAATGATCGGTAAACAGTTAATGATCAACGAAATTATTAGCTCTTCGATGGAACGTTCTAGATTACATTATGATAAACTGACTCACTGTTGGAAACAGAAAGAAAAAGAAGAACGCGACGATGTTGCCCTTTACTGGGGTGAGATTAGCTAAAACAACTTTGAATCGTGCCAAGATCAATCGTTGTTCGTACAATGAGTAACTATCAATGACGTAGTACTATTTTATTTATCTGTGTTAGTGATCAAATTTCTTGTCAAATTATTATTTCTCTTGCCAAATTGACGTTAACAAGAGATTCGATCTTATATCTAGATCTTATATTGGTTAATTATAGAGATGAACCACCAGCTGCCAGTTATACAAGAAATAGTTAATGAAGTTTAAAGCTTCGCAGCACCGCCGTAGCACCCCGTAGCACCCCGTAGCATCGCCGTAGCACCCCGTAGCACCCCGTAGCACCCCATAGCACCCCGTAGCACCCCGTAGCATCGCCGTAGCACCCCGTAGCACCCCATAGCACCCCGTAGCACTCCATAGCACCCCGTAGCACCCCGTAGCACCCCGTAGCATCGCCGTAGCACCCCGTAGCACCTCCGTATCACTTCTCCTCGCTTCGTAGCTCCTTGTAGCCGCGACGCCGACGCTGCGGCTGCGAGTGGCTGCCCCGCGCTCACACAACCTGGATGTGCATTTCATACAGCGCAGACTTGGGGAGGTGTATGAATACATTACATTTGCTTATGATGCTTTCAGTTTACTACAGATTTGTTGGGACGGTCGAGCAATGGATGAGTTACTGATTACCTTAGGGCCTGAGTCTAAATTTAACAATGGCGTGGGAGTGTGTGATGTCTTGCAAATAATATTTTATCAAATACGAGATGTGGGAGTTAGTTATTTAATTAAAATAATTATTTGTTTAAACGAAGTCCCAAATTTTAGTTGTTCTATGAAGCTAAAAATTATGTTTGAGAAAGTGAAAGTTTTATGTCGTAGTTCTACTGACGCCTTTACGAGGTCTTAATAACGGAAATGATCAGTTGACGTAGACTGGTTAAAGTCAAAGTCAAAGTCAAAGTATATTTATTGCATTACATGTAAAATGATGGTAAATACAGTGGAAAAGTAGCAATGTAACTTGCCCTTTTTGGGCGTGCAATTATCATATTAATTTACATGCAATAATTAATATAAACAATACTGTAATTATTAAACTAAAATTAATGTTAATACATAGAATTAGTAAAGTTGACATACATTGAATTGACATACATAAATTTAACAAATAATCAGCTATTATTAAGTTATTTTTCAAAGTTCTTTTCATTAATAAAATCTTTCACTGTGTAGTAACATTTTTCAGACAATATGTTTCTCAGCTGTCTCTGAAACATCGCAGTAGGCAATTCTCTAATTGTGATTGGAATTTTGTTATATATGGACGGTGCCATAGCAAAGACACTTATGCGCAACAATCTCTTTTTGCACTCTAACTTGCAAATTCTTAACTGGTCGCGTCTATTACGTGGTACGGCGTCAGATTGCCGGCAAAATAAATTTGGATTATTTCTGACAAACATAGCTGTTTCTAAAATATACAGCGAAGGGAGAGTTAAAATGTTATGTTTTTTAAAGAGCGGTTTACAAGAATCCGTCACTTTCAGATGGAACATAGCCCTAATGCATCTTTTTTGGAATTTAAATACTTTGTCCACATCGGTAGAGTTCCCCCAAAATATCAAAGCGTACCGAATGTTTGAGGCAATAAGGCCGTGATAGGCAATAAGCAGGGTTTCCTCATTAACTACTGGCGCTAGTTTATGAAGTACGTAAACTAGGCTATTTATTTTTTTACATACATTTTCTACATGCGGTTTCCAATTTAATTTTCTGTCTATGTGGATTCCTAAAAATTTTGTGTTCGTGACTTCCTCAACTTTGTAATTATTATATTCTATGTCAAAATTTGGAAATGCCGCATTGTCGCGTTGTCTGAAATGAATAATTTTAGTTTTATTAATATTAATTTTTAAATTGTTATTATCGAGCCATTGTATTATAGATGTCAGAGCATAGTTAATGTCATATTGATAGGTATTCATGTCGTTACAAGTTATCGTTACAGTACTGTCGTCAGCAAAGAGGGACATTGGTTGTATAATGGCTTTAGGTAGATCGTTAATATACGTAAGGAATAGCAATGGTCCCAGTACACTTCCTTGAGGAACACCGTACTTCACGATGCGTTCCTTAGATACAAATACTTCTTCTCGCTTAGTTTTATAATTTATTTTCGTTATATGTGTAATTTGTTTACGATTTTCTAAATATGATTGAATCAATTTCAGAGCTTTACCTCTGATTCCATAAGACTCTAGTTTTTTAAGTAGGATATTGTGCTGGACATAGTCGAAAGCTTGTGTCATATCGCAAAATATAGAGCAAACTGGATTGTTTTTGTCGACAGCGGTTGTGACACGAAAAAGGAAATCATATAGAGCCATATTTATTGTCTTTTTTTCCCTAAATCCCTTTTGTTCGTCGCAAAATATCTTGTTTGATTCAAAATAGTTATTTATTAGTCGATAGATGTACTTTTCAAATATTTTTGATATTACTGGTATGAGAGATATGGGTCTATAATTTTCTAATTTATTTTTACTCTCCTTTTTATGTAATGGTTTAATTATTGAAATCTTTAATGCATCTGGAAAAATACCCGTGTCAAGAGTCAGGTTTACAATATGAGAGATAGGGGCACTAATGCAATGAGCTACAACTTTTATAATTTTGGTTGAAATTCCATCGTATCCAACGCTACCTGTATTATTAAGAGAGAATATTATTCCAAGGATATCGGTCGGTATACAAGGTTTGAGAAATATAGAATTTTTAGGACTTTTTATACATTTTGTGACATTCTTTCCTGCGTTGTCAATAGGAACTATCTTGTCAATAAAGAAATTATTGAAAATATTAGAAATGTCATAAGGATTTGTAATTGATTTATTATTTACTATTATTTCGTCAATAGAGTCTTTTGGTAGCCTCCTTTTAGTGTTATTGATTATACCCCACGTAGTTTTACTTTTATTTTTTGATAATTTTATTTTGTGATTGTTTTGAGCTTTTTGTGTAAGTTTAATAATTTTTTTGAGTGTTTTTGAATATTTTTTGTATGTGTGTATGTTTATGTCAGAGGGTTTTTTCCGACGTTCCCAAAGAAGTTTCCTTTTTTTCTTGCTACAGAGTTTTATACCTTGCGATATCCAATGTACTGGTTTCGTAGTTTTTATAGTTAATATTTTGTAAGGGAAACAAAGATCATAAAAAAGTTTTAAAATGTCAATAAATAGATTGTAAGAAATATTAGGATCCGTTTCACTGTATATTTCGGAAAAAGATAGGTTTTCTAGAGTCTTAACAAACTTTTCTATGTTGTCTGCTGAATAATCTCTTCTCTTTACTTGCCAAAATTTTACTAAAGCTAAATTCCTGACCGAACATTTTAAAAGCTGAGACGTGTGGTCTGATAGAGCTAGGTCGATTACCTCAGTGGAACAACGTTTTTTAAGATTGTGCGCAAAATTATCTATACAAGTTTTACTGCTAAGCCGTGTTGGCTGCCTAAGAGCAAGCTTAAGATTATAGTTTAACAATAAGCATTCGAAGTCAAGAGTAATATTATTTTTCTTTAAAATGTCAATATTGAAATCTCCCGCTATTATCACGTTTTCGTATCTTTTTTTTGATATTTCATTTAAAACTTTCTGTAAGCAGTTCATAAAAATTACAATATTACTTAATTTTGGTACTCTATAGATACATATAATAACAATGTGATAATCAAGTAATTCCACTGCACAACATTCAAAAATACCGGTAATAGAAATGTCTGACAACTTCTTTAACTCTGTCCACCTATTGAGTTCATTATGCAGTAAGATGCAGGCGCCGCCTCTCTTGCTCTCCTTGCGACTAAAGCACGCTGCCAGGGTGTAATTTGGTACAGTAAGAAACTGTTCTTGTCCATCCATCATGAAATGTTCAGTAATACATATAATATCTATTTTATTTTTACGCTCCTCTATTTCATTTAGGCATATAGTGAGTAAGTCTGATTTGCTTAGAAGACCAGCAATATTTTGATGAAGAATAAAAAGGTTTTCATTCAAGAAAAAACTGGTTTTGTATTCCAATTTCATCATCTTTATGTGTAATTGTTGGTTTGGAATAATTTCTACAATTTTCTATTTTTTCTATTTTTGCAATGACTTTGACCAAGACTTGGAAAATTGTCCGAAGGCCAGAGTTGCTGATTTTTCCTGAAGGTTTGTGAAACATAAAATAGTTGTATGTTAGGTGCCTGTTCGAGTCGACTAAGTAGGCATATTTATATGTCTGAACATCCTTATATAGCAGGTCGTTGAAATTTTTAATTCTTTGGTTTATTTGGTCTTTTCCAAAGCCGTATTGATAAGTTGGCGCACATATTATCACATTCGTATGTGTGATTTCTTCTAGAGATCTTTTGATGCATTCTAAGATTTTCTGTATGCTCTGTCCTTCTTTTAAGTCTTCGTCACCTAGTAAAATAATACAATAGTCCTCCTTTGAGAAGTTTTTCAGCTTTGATTGTAGTCCGTGTAGTAACTGCGGAATGCCTGCTTTAGGGCTAAGGTAATGGCAGATCGTAGAGCCATTGTATAGTACGTCTTGTGCTATTGTTAGCACGTTGTTTTGTTTGTTGTTGCTCAGCACGCATACTTTTGGCTTGCAGTTAGACGTCTGATTTCGTACTAATCGCTGTTTTAAGGCTGGAGTTGTACACGGAATCTGATAGGTGGATTCAGTGTAAGTTTGACATTCTTTATGTGATTGAATTATTTTCAGCTGTGGGGGCTCTATTGCTTCTGTTTGTGTTTGTTTCTGTTTTCTAGTATTTTTAGTTCCTTTGCTATCTAATTCTGCAGGTATCTTATGTTCTGTTTGTGTCTGTTTGTCTAATTTTACGTTTTGTTGTAATTTTATGTTTTTTCGACATGTAGATGTTGGGGATTTTGTCTTAGCGGGGCTAGTTCCAAGTTTCCTATAAATTACATTCTTTTTAGCCAAGTCATGATTATTGTTTCTAAGCTCTCTATTTTCCAGAGATAAACGTTCTATTTCGTCATGAGCACTGGTCAATTGTATCTGGAGTTGATCAATTTTTTTCACAAGATTTTGTGTTTGTTCGCTTAAGTCATTCGAAATGTCAGGCAAGCTACTGGTGCTGCCATCTACTGTGTCATATTCTATGCTCATGTCTGACTCATTTAGTTTGCTGGTGGTTTCTAGAACCAGTTGTGTACGTGCACGCCTGAGCGTAATATTATCTTCAGGGTCCATTTTTGTTGCAGCTCCCTCTATCGGCAGGTATCGTATCCCCAAGATACTTTCGTAGTTCGATGAATGTTCAAATAAATTTGAAGATAATCAAAAAGAGAATCGCTCTTGTAGATTCGAACCCGCCGCCTCACGTCCTTTGGTAATGTATTCCAACGGGTAGGCCACTACACCAATTTGACTTATGCAAGGCTAGTGAAAATTAGCAATCTGATGCGCTGTAGCTGTATGGGTTCATCACTCAGCTGGTGACGGTTCAATGCACTCGGGTCCAAAGGTCAGTTTAGGTGTGCAACAAACAAAGAATCATTCTATGTTGTTGCAACGGTTCATATCGTAAGAATATTTGAAAATTCACTCACTTTTTGTACTAATATCTGAATTTCTTGATCGAGTATGTATTATTTGGGCCTTTGACTGTTGTGTTGTAGTAATATTTTACTGTAATATCCTCTCTTTGTCCCAATATTTGTCACTTTTTTTTCTTCATTGATTTCTTCACAGCAAATGATTGTTATGGGCTGAAAATAGTTTATAGTGCTATTTGCACCACACTTTACGCATTAAGTAACTCAGTATCGCAAAAACTTCACTTTAACTATTTTTAAAAATATTTTGTTATGGAGCCGATGTTTACAATGATAGCAGCGCCATCTGATGATATATATCTTCCATAACCACTTATCAAAATGAAGTGGCCTCTTTCTGCAACACAACGTTGCGTTCTTATTACTGAAGCCGCTGTCACATCCAACGGCCTCACA
Source organism: Eupithecia subumbrata (assembly GCA_949316285.1). Classification (NCBI taxonomy): domain Eukaryota; kingdom Metazoa; phylum Arthropoda; class Insecta; order Lepidoptera; family Geometridae; genus Eupithecia; species Eupithecia subumbrata. Next base: position 35,338,852 of record OX438640.1, on the reverse strand, counting down.
TCTGCGAATCATGAAGTGTTTTTGCATGGCCTTGTGTTTTTGATATTTTAACAGATATTTATCTTTTTGATGTTCAATGTTCCTTAAGTTTTGTTTGTTCATCTCTCGTATATGTAAACAGTAGGTGAACCCGGGAGCGCGGGTGACTGGCTGCGACGTTAGGCGTCCTGTTTTACATATAAATGGCGTCGCCATAATCCAACAATAGCTTTAATTTGCCCGCGTCTGCGAGCGACGCACCTCCACTGATTGTGTGCAATCACCGATTAATTATACATCGCTTGTCTACCCTCCACTCCACTCTCTACCCCGTTAGATGTACTTCCTACTCGTATCTTCCATAGCCAGCTCTAGTCTGAACTAGATCTCGTAGTAAGTCAAAGTTTCTGACTATACACACAGATTCGCTAAGCTACCAGACGAGTTTGCTCGCATAATTGCTTGCGAAACATAAGAAAAAACAGAACAACAAGTTACATAATTATGAATAACTACAAACAAGGAATGATTGGCGACTTCCAGGTCAGTTGAATTGAAATGAATTCAGTTCCCGGCCATTAGCGCTCCCGGCTCCCGGCATGTGCAGCAAGCGCGGCGTTACTCAACTTCACCGGGCCACCGAACTGCGCTCTTCATAAAACTAGGATCACTGTGTTGTCCGTGTGTCTGTCTGTATGTCTGTCTGTCCGTCTGTCAACACTCTTTTCTCAGAAACGCGTCGACGTATCGAGTTGAAATTAACGTCGAATACTCAAGTCCGTAACCTCTTGGAGCCGTGATATAAAACTTCTAAGTCAACGCACTCAAAAGTTACAGCTTTTTATGTCCGAATATTTTGAAATTTTCAAGGGAATCTCATGCACACAAATCCTGTAGGGTAGGTACTTCCCGTAGACGTAGGATCATAAAATTTGGCAAGAAGCAAGGTCTTATAGCACAAGTAAAGGAAAAAATCCTAAAAACGTAAATTTGTAGTTTATTAAAAAATATTATAAAAAAAGTATCATATGATAAAAAAGTATAATTTTTTATTCTCTCCCTCAAACAAAATATACAGGGTACCTACTTTATGTTGACCTAGCTAGAATCATAATATTTGGCAAGAAACAAGGTCTTACACTTAAACGGAACCCTTAGTGCGCGAGTCCGACTCGCACTTAACGTTTTATTTAACTTCTGAGAAGAAGTAAAACAAAATACTTTTATGTTTTCGTGCAAGTGGGGCGGGGGGTGGGGGTCTCGCATCATTTTTACGCATTGATTGGTATGAAGAAGTAACTAGTTCTTGTGATCAAGTATACTTGGACTACTTATTATCTGTCGTCATAGAAAATAAACGATAATTTATACAGACGATGCTCAAAAAACTATTTTCAAATATTTGTCTTCTGACTTAAAAAGTTTGCAGTTGATAGCCAAATTACAGGGCACGTTGCCATGCCTTTCTCTGGTTTATTGGAGGCTCACTGTTGCTGACACCTGGCTCGACGCTGACACCTGGCTCGACGCTGACCACCCCCGCGCTCCGGTCACTCTCCATCGAGCGCTAAAAGTTACATATTTAAATATTGAAAAGCCAGCCCGCAACTTGTAATCGAATCGCTATCAAAGTTTACATCGAATTTCTAGTTGAACTAGAGTTTGAAAATATTTAATAATTTAATATCACTCCTAGAAAGGCATTTTTCAAATTACTTTGCCATTCGAATTTGAACAACTAGTTTTAGTGTTAGGTACCTATCTAATGCACATAACCATCATCTACGCCTCGCCGATGCCCGCCGCAAATCAACACTTTGTCTTTTAGTCATGACTATGTCTAGTATTTTATAAATTTCGCGACAAAACAAGCAGATGGTTCATAACAAGAAATAGATCAACATCTGAAGCGTCTTGGGCTCTTTTAAAACGAAGACAGGTAATTAGGATAAACATGAGCTTGTTAATACATCAGGTCCGCCGCAAACAAGTCGGAGCTGTCCGCGCCGGCACCGCGCCCGCGCCGCGCCCGCTCCGCGCCCGCACCGCCCTCGCCGCGCCCTGCAGATGTAGATGACATCTCTTTGAAGATAAAGGTGGGAGATAATTCCCCAATTTGAGCGTCGAGAGGCCCGCGATAGCTGCCTCCGACACAAGTAGGTAGGTAGGTACGTCCTCACATTCTTCAAATTAACTTTAGAAGCAACTTTACCATTTCGTCGGATTTACCAGACGTTTCATTAGAAGACTGAGTGATCCCAATTACCAATTCCGAACTTTGATCGATGTTAGATTGGGAATTTGTATTTTCTGTGAAAGTTTCTGATTTGATTTTATTGCAAAGGTCTTTTGATAAATTCGTAAAGTAAGTATCAGTTGCTTTACAATATTATTCGGGGCTTAAGGGTTCAATGTTGAATGCTGTGACAGTATGAAAGGCGGCTCGGGTTGGAATCCCTCTTTTCTCTTTTCTGCGTCGGTCACCGGGCGCGGTCACGCGCTCACTATTTACTCATCTTTCAATGAGCTCCATGGCAACACCCATTCTGCTGTCATAAAACTGTACTCACACTCACCCACAAGGGCAGTTCTGAGTAAATGATAAAATACGACTATCTGAAAACACACTTTGTTTATCCACCGTAAGGGTCCGTACAGATGAGTGCTCGTAGACGTGTGTTTCAAAACAAAAGAGAGAAACACGCCCCGCATTTGTACAACATTTTAATAAATTGCTAGAAAATAATTAGATCTGTAAACAAAAATATTTCAATTTGTATTTAAACTTGTAAGCCGTCCCATCTGTTTGATCAACAGCATCTATCAGAACCATTCTGTTAAACGCAGCGTCGAAAATGAACCTGTCAAAAGTGACAACCCTAAAACATACATTTGTCACTACGATTATGTCAAACACAAAAATAATCCCGTCATCTCTCTGGCGGCGCGGCACCCCTGCAAGCAAATTTAGGGAGGGCGGAGAACCCTGTTTAGAGAAAAATACTTTTTGAACTAAAAATGAAGTTAGTTCGAAAGCAAGTTCACACACAGGTTTAGGTCAGCTTCGTGTGTCCAAACTAGAAACTAGTTAAAGCAGTAGGTAAATAAATTGGTGTGCTTACCATTTGAAAGGCCCAGCTTGTTTCGAACTTTAAATTTTTGTTTGACTGATCTACTATATTCAATTTCTTTGTTGTTCTGAATAACCTATTTATAAACTTTCAAGTCAAAATCCGACATCAATGGTCTTAAAAACTTTAGAGCTGATATTAGCCGATGAAACACCTCGGGGCCAAATCAATAATAACTTTTTGCGGGGCGTGTTTTGGTTCCACGCGCGATGTTCAAAAGCGACGGCAAAGTTGAAGATTATGAACTGCTCTCGATGGGGTGTCTCCAGACTCCAGATCAATGAGACATCATGTCGGAGGGGACGTTGCTATGGTTATTAAACCCGTGCAAGAGTAGGTACCAGTACCTACACTCTGTGTCGGTAATTCTTCGCTAAGAATTATTGATCAGTATGTATGTAGATGCTTTTGAAGAGGAAGGGACGCAAAATGTTAATCTGAGACGCTACATAAAAATAAAGCTCAAGTATACCAACCACCCCATCAGCCTGTACGCAATATCTACCTTCACTCTACATCTAGGATATAAAAAAGTAATTTAGCCATGTCAACATCGCTACAACCTGATCTCAGCCGAGTAGGGATGCTAGAAAATAACTAAAAACAATAAACTCGTAGTTATTTTACAACTATTTATTTATTATTTTTAAATAAATGGAAGATGTTATTGGCGTGACTTATAATAACGTAATTTGTAAGTATTTTCAGACCGTAGCTCCAATAAATGTTTCTTGAAACCTGACTGATTATTACGAATAGGTAATTGGAGCAGCGGTTAGGGTCTATAACACAATCTTACACTTGATTTGTCTGCAGTAGCTAAGATACGGCGTTTACTGCGTCTGTTTAATCAAGTTTCGTAACCAGCTACATAAAGAGTTAAAAAGATAAACACAGTATCAGATGCGTAATCTGGCAGCCCTACGCACCGGTCATTTCAAATAACATGTTAATCAAACAGCGCCGACGCCCGTGGAGTCGCGTCATGTCGACTATTTATGAGATCTTTCTGGGCTCACTTTGTGCCCGTATGCTAATGCCGTCAGCAGTTGACGGGGGACGCGCACAGAAATGAACCTCTATGTGCCTTTATGTGGCAACACCAATGACGTTAATTTGGCTACACTGAATTTTAGGCGGTCATTATGTGTTGGAAGCTTCAGCTAAAATAAAATTGAGTTCATAAAAGTTATGGAAGTTGGAAAACTGTTGTGAATATCGTGGTTTGTACGATGATTCTGATCTTCAAATGTGGACGGCATGCAATTATGTAGAATGGTACTAGAGCACTTGCAAAGACTTCTCCTGTTTTCATTAGTAGCTATAAAAGCTGTACCGTTTTATTAAAACAACTAAAATTAATTTAAAAATGAAAAACCGCTTCTTAGGAGCCGAAGTACTCTCTGTTCACGAATTTATGCGTAAAGAGGTAATAGCACGGCTCATTAGCTTTCATTCTGTTCTCAAACGGAGATGGATGGGGATGGGGCAACATTCGTCGGGAGACAAAGATATTGATACTTTTTTGATCAGAAATACTTGAAATCTTCTTACTTGCAGAATTAATTTTGCTGGCGGTGTTTTACAAATAAAAGCTTGTAGTTTTAGGTTTTCGATACAAAGTTACAACAACATAGCAAGGGATTTTTTTATGTTACTAACAAATTATCTACTAAATTAGCTAAACAACTTACTGAATCTCCCTGTATAGAACAAGCGAATTCCACTACAGAAATACAACTCGTAAGAATCTTATTTCATTTCCCTTAGCGCTAAATAGCTATCAAGAATTTGCGTAAATCTATGTAATCGCGCGCCATTGGTTTTTCCCTCGGAGACGGATGCGGATGGGCTCCGCGGAGACAATCGTCACATCGCTCTCTGTCCTACTAATTGCCGACCCATCAGCTCCATTTGAATCTCACACAGAAAAGCCAACACAGAGTTAGCTCTTAATTACTCTATTACTAGCTACTTGTATTTACTCTCAGCGCAGAAGGTCCGTAGTCCGCGGGCGTCTCTAGTAACATGCCTCGAGGTGTAGATACTGTGCTAAATCACACAAACATTATAAATGCGAACGTTTAGATGTATGGATGCATGTTTGTAACCTATTCACGCCAAAACGACTGAACCGATCGGGCTGCAATTTTGCACAAATGTAGCTGTAGGCCTGTTCTTTTTATCCCACGAAATAATTCCCATGGGATAGAAATAACCTTTAAAAGTTTCCATAGAAACAACGCGTGCGTTCATTCATTTCATTTAAACTGCAGGTTCTGCCCAGCATCACGAACACGTTAGTTAGTGAACACGCCAGCTCTTCATTCATAATTTTTTAGCCAATCGCCTCACATAAAAAATAATGTCCGAAACCTAAATAATTACTAAATACCGATTTCCTACTCCTATTTAAATCCACATCATCATCATCATTGGCTTATTTTACATCTACGCAAGATGATTTAAGCGGCATTAGCCTGGCTGGGAGACAGCCGATCACACACACACACACACACACTGATAGTTCAGGGTACAGTCGTTTTTAGGTTTCGTTTCAAAGAAAACCCCGCTAATGAACGATTTTTATATGCAGGGGGGTACATACTAATGTCGTTCTCTTTCCACCAATTTTAAGAATTGAGACTTCACGAAGAGCAGAACCAGCAGTTCACATGGTGTGAGTGAGTAACCAATGACTCTGTATATTCACTATAATTTTATATATTATTTATAATTATACGTTTTCATGTTTGAAGGTCAGTCAATGTCAGGCGATCAATGTCTCGTCTACTTACGAGAGACGTATTGGCGAAGTGAGACATTGACACATATGCTTTTTAAGATTAATATTTTTTTCATTAAAAGAATCTAATCTCATTTGATTTTATCTCATAATTTTTAAAACTGTGTACCAAAGATACGCGCTCCTTTAATTTGTTTCCAGCCGAGGTCACCGCCGCCGCGCGTTGCTGGGATTTTATGGTCCTTGGGAATACCGAATACCGGTATTTATTTAAGTTTCCTCGACCACCTAGTCCTGGCACCTGTTGAATGGTCGGTGCCTACTGAACTACCAACTCCAAATAACTTTACCTATTAGCACAAAGTTGCTTTCACAATAGACAACTTTTTGAATCAGAAACAAAACGTGAAAGTGATTATCTTCCCCAGTTCTTGAAAGAACACGTGGCATCGGCATCAAATAATAAAGTCATTACCCGAGTATTATCTGAGCCGCTCATAATCGTAACATCACCCAGTCGAGGGCGGGCGGCGCGGCGGGCGCGGGGCGGGCGCGCGGCGGGCGCGGGGCGGGCGGCGCGGCGTTGTCTCGCCCAACATTTTGCAATTTTCCACTCTTTACTCGGCTGTTATCGAGAATTTCTTCCGCCCTCTTCCTTCCCGAAACCACTTGAAAGGGTATTTAAGTATAAGGGAACCTTAATTGGTACAACGAATTTATTTCACTTGGAGTTTACTGCTCAAATTGGCTGCCTTTCTTTACAAATAAATAATGTTTCGGGAAATTCAACGTTACTTTTTAAGTTTCCTCGGTTACGTTACTTTATTGGCAATTTCTGTAAATTTATAAGTGTTTATTTTAGTTACGTTACAAAACCTTTTAATGTTAAATGCTCTAACAAGTTCTCATTATACGAGTAGGTATATCTGTACATGCTTAGAGCCATTTCCTCTAACTTTAATACCAGAAATAAACATAAACTCGCTGTGCCCACAACTAGGCTACACAAAATTAATGTATCTTTTAAAGGGCAATGTATACGCTTCTACAACAAAACACCTAGTGAGTTGCAAAAATTATCAGTAAATAAATTCAAACAAATTGTCAAAACCTTGCTGTGCAAAAAGGCTTACTATAAAATATCAGATTATCTAGAAGATAAAAAAGCTTGGAACGGGTTTTGCTCCAACTCGAAAAATAACAACTAACAGGCTAAAGGTTTCTTCGTCGCTTCTTTACTTTGGTCTACATACCGAAACGACAGAAATCAAAAATATCACTTTATTTCCGTGTCAGTGTATAGTTTTATAATTTGACCTTTTCTAATTGTACATTTATTGTATTTATGGAAATAAAGAGTTTTTGATTTTGATTTTGATTAAACCTCTCAACAACAAATACTTTCACAATTCTAAAGCTGGTTTGTAATAAAAAAATTGTAATTCAAATCCATAGGAGCATCAGTGGAAACCGTGTGGGGGTCGCGGGGGACCCCGAATTAAAATATTTTAAACAGGCTATGAATATGCAGCGGCACGAAAATCTACGAAACGGTTAACGATTCGCACGTTTTTGGACCTCGCGCTAATTGCGAATATGGACGAATCTTGTAGCTAATGTAATTGTTCCTGATAGCGCCACACTTTGTGTTTGTGCTTCGGATTCAATTAAATACGGAAAACAAACAGACGAATTATAACCAACAATTATATAAATGGAATTGTTCTTTTCCAAAAGCAATTCGTTTCGATTTAAATGGTCATAGTCAAATGAAACAATAATATTCCAAAATTAAAGTTTATTTTGTTTTCCTACGGTGGTTTTATTACGATCTATTACTTTGTTGCATCCAATTCAACATTTCGATTCATTTCAGCAAGTACAAGTTCACGTGTGAAGGCGCCGGTAACGAGATCAAGGCTGAGTGCGATCTGGTGTAATATTAGCCATTTGTTTGAATCAGATGGAAGTAGCTCGGCCTCTTCAAGTGTGATTAAGGTCGGATTGAAGCGCGCTACCGACGTATCTATTCAATTAATGTACAAGTCTGGAGCCAGGTCGGCCGGTCCTCCATTTATATTGCATCAGTCTGTAAATTGGCCCTATTTGTACGTTCTCGGGCCTTTGGCGAGCGGCGACGGCTGATTACACGGCCAAGAGAAATATTGCTCCTTCAAATGCATCGGCTGAAAGCGCACGCCACAACTTTACCTACCTTTATTTTCATTGAGTTATACAATCAGTCCGGGGCTGAATAATATTATGTTGTGCGAGTTTCAAATGCTCTACGAATACCCTCATTTTTATGAATTGATTGCTTTTGAAGCTTTGAACGTTTTTTGAAATAAAACAAGTATACGGTTATAACTTTATTGGATGACTAACAATGCAAAATAGAGCCACTCGCAAAAACGGAGGGGTCACAAACAAAACAGCGCAGTCACGTTCAATGTAAAGGCTATTAAAATATTTGTTTGATATTTTATTAAAACTCAAAATACGGAACAAGCACTCCAGCGGGGATGGCGATGGCCATAACATTATTAAAATACAGTGATAGGTATAAAATTGGAACGGTAGAAGCAATCCCGGCAAATTGACGTCGCTTAGCAGCCATTTTACCATTTTCGATGCATTTCCGCCTGGAAATTACTATCATTTGTTGAAGGAGGGACGAAACCGCTAAACCGCTCGTAAAGCTGCTCGTTTCATCATTTACTTTTATATAATGTATTGCATCGGAACATGTTTGGAGAAACGTGCTTTGTGAAGCTTGCGTACGAAAATTACATTTCTAATAAGTTACACTGCTTTATTTTATGTGCTCAAATAATCTAGAGATAAATGTAACTTACAAAATTACATTGATTTATTATTATTATAACGGTATTGATATTGATAGACGATATTAATTAAATTGCAAAAAGGTATCCTGAGAAAAAAGTTGTGAAAACGTTTCTTTACATGATATACACCACATCTGTGCTAATTTGACAGCTATCCGGGGCGCGGATATGTCCTAAGCTAAAAGTGCTATTCTGCAGCAATAATGAAGCAAACGCCTCAATTTGTATAAAATAACATCAAACAGGAAATCCCCATAAATAAATCGAGTCGTAAAAGTAAAGCCAAGCAATGAAATAACCCCGAGGTGCTGGAGGAGGCTGATGCAGGGAAGATGGCGCCGGAACTAGACCTGAACAAACATGGATGTTTGTTTTATACAGCACTTTGGAGGGATTTGCCGTTATTCGCGGATTTCGAAACAAAACCTTATAAATATCGGAATATCTGCACTTTTATACACATGGATTTTAAACTCTGTCTGTGCAACATATTAATGGAAATTAATGAAAAGCAGAAATGTTAAGATTTACATAAAGCATGGTAAAAAAAACTCACATATTACACTTAAAACTCACAGTCACCACAGCATACAACCTACCTACCTACCTACATACCTGCCACTAAGCCAGAAAGTAGACAAACGTAGGTGCACCTGCCTGCGAGCTACAGATGCAAGCGCGAACCCGACTGTAGGCATTTCAACTTAGAAACTAAGCGCCGTCCACACCTGACTCTCGGAACACTGTTATTGTTTTACAGGTGTTACGTTACAGCGGTGGCTGGTAGAGACTACATTTTGACAAAAACAAGTCTACTAAAATAAAGGGCTTTAGCAAAGTATTTTCGCCAAATTCCAACAGGATTTTCATGAATAAAGTTCAATTTGTTCAGGTACTTCTCAACTATTCTCTCCATAGTGGATCATAAATTAGTAATACGGGCTTCAAGTTAAAGTTTTAGCAATTAAATACATAAAATAGTTGATTGATGAATTTACTGTAGGTAGGTACTGTTTGATGTACATTGTAGAATGTACATCAAACAGTTTGCTGCTGCTAATTCAAATAATGTGATCTACTTTGCAGGCTCGCCGCAAGCGAGCAAATTTGACTAGCAACTAAAAACGGCCAAGTTTTCACTTACACAGCGATTTCAACTTTAAGCGCTACACTACAGAGGTGACATTCGGTAATGTTGGTACAGAACGTGCTCCTAAATTTAGTTAAGATTCAGTTAATTCTGCAGAATCATTAGACTTGATATTTGCAGCTCGCGATGAAAGAGCTGTCTCACTTTTATGGGTATTTGTTTTTAATTTGGTGTTTTGAGTTTGATCTCTCCCAAGACCCAATGCGTGGTCTTACGTTCGAGACCATACAAATGAATAAATCGATGCACACACTTTGTGCGTTTACCTTTTTGTATATAATTAACTATATCGATCGATCGAGATCAAGCTAAAGAGTAGAGCATCGCATCAACTACAAACTATTAACAAACGGAGCGTAAAGTTTTCAGAAAATATCAAATGCGATCCCATTTGATATTTTCTGAAAACTTTACTTAAAAAACCAAGTTGAGTAGAGCTGTTTAAAAATAATCAATCCCATTTATTTAAACTTCCAGGTAATGTACGTCTCTATATGTATGTATCTATTGCTTCAAAATGTACCAATTAGTTTGTAAGACTGATAAACCCGACCCAGCTGTCCAGGAAGAGATCCTCGCTGCAAAGGAGGTGTTTACCAGATTTATTACCTACCATTTCGATTTGTTTACTCTGTTGTTCAGATCCAATTACTTGCTTCTGTACTTAATTAAAGGGACGGTTGATTACTCGCCCGCTGTGGGGCTTTGTATAATTGCTATTGTTTAGCAAATGAAGACAAATGAAAGTTTAATATAATGACAGTCTCGTTCAGAAGAAGCTGTCGACAGATGACTGAACTTCAATTATTAGTAGGTATCTGTTTGTAGTGTCGGTCCCCGCCGGTCCCCGCCCGCCCGGGGCAGGCGCGCCGGTCCCCGCCCGCCCGGGGCAGGCGCGCCGGTCCCCGCCCGCCCGGGGCAGGCGCTCGATAACACCATATGGATATTATTCGGTCAAACAAGTATTCCACTAACTTGAAATGTAATTTAAACAAATTGACGACCAGCGAATGTATGATCCAAATTGAAACTCAAACAATTTGGAAGTAACAACAAGTAGACAGCTACAATTACGAACCCAAGTAAAGTTTGAATGAACATTATTTACGGGGTTCATCACGATTGTAAATGAAAATAGTTTTGGAAAGCACTTTAATTAGCCAACATTCTTCTGCATTTGTTTGGGTTGGGCTCATGACTTTGGGCATCGACTGCAAAAGCTCTTGTATATTAAAGAAATAATCAATCAAACGAGTAATTTTCCTTCTAAAAGAAGTTATTTTTTTGAGATTGTAAAACTACTTTAGTAAAGCAAGTAGTTTAGTGGGTGACGGTGGACCAGTATGGTTGTCCGTCTGTTACGTTCTTCTTCTATTCCATGTGGCACGATCTTCAACGTGACTTTCCCAGCTATAGTCGCTCAGGGCATGAGACATAGATTTAGTGTCATCAGAGAGCCCTCGACCTCTGGTCGGGAATTAAAATCGAGTTACAGAGATAACCGGACGACATGATCCCTCTGCATCTGTCAGCCGCCGCCAGCGCGCCGCCGCTGCCAGCGCGCCGCCGCCGCCAGCGCGCCGCCGCCGCCAGCGCGCCGCCGAACTCCGCTGCACATGCGCCGGTGCGAGGACACGTTTAATTGGCAGTAACTGGGTTCTGCGCCGTTATTGAGTTACTGCTAGGAGCCGAGTCGAGTTACTAAATAATGTTTTTACCTTTCTCTCGGGACCGTGCTTTTTACGCAAAACTTCCGGAAAGCTCGCAACCGTAATCTAATTAGTGACTGGCTGGAATAAGTAAAAGTGCTTTTTGTTTTGTTTTTATTGACGCTGATCACATCCATAGCGAATCATCACATCACGAATGAATCAATTGTTGATTTATTGAAAGGGAAAAGTTATTGATCAATTACAAAAAAGGCATATTCCCTGTTTGAGTGAATATTTCTTAGAAGAACATTAAAACATACGGTTCTCACAGATCCTGTACGTGCACAAAAAGCCACGGTTTGAAATAATTAATTAAAATATTAATGAGAAACATCAAAAATTAATGCATTACAAAAATATATTTATTAGAATACAAATTACCCTCGTAACTCTACGAAACACGACTCGTAAAACAAGGAACTTGAAGTATGCAAAAACTAAAACTTAACTAATTTTCACAGCGTTTGTAACATAGCAATTTAATTTCAGTCGAGTTACAATAATATTATCTCGGTCTGAGCCCTTTTCTGAGATTTACTGAAAAAGCGTCGTTTGTAAATGTTTATTTACGAGAGAGCTGCTGTAGGCGTTTCAGCATAAACCTGGCCTCTGGAGATAAACTAGTTACGGTTCCTCATCATTTTGAGGAAGAGGGATGACAATTCGTCATTGGAGTAAGAAATATTCTGACACTACGTTGTCATTTGATAATCTGTTTCTGTCTACAGCTTCTGCAAGTTGATTTCAATATCGATAAACCTAAGTGAATAATCAATAAGTTTTGAGTCCAAATGCGCAGAAGGGAGTCTCTGAACTAACTGACTCAATTACAAACTACACCGGATTATTTACTTTAAATTAGACTTGTTCTTAATCCAGTTTTAGACATACATTAAGTTAAAAATCGGTCATATCTCTCGCATCTCGCAGCCAAAAATTTTTAAAAGGTGCACTTTTAATATCGTTGCAAGTTTCTTGCAAGAAAATCACATAAGACTTTCATAATACAAATTGCATAAAATTCTGCAGAAAAATACGCTCTACATCTTTAATATTCCACATATTTTGATGAAAATTTCAACTCGAATGAGTTATTTGTGTGAAAATAGACAAAAACAGGAGCAGGCGAGTATTCCCTGACGTAATTACGGCGAGCGAGTGGAGCTAACACAGTGACCGGTGTCCGATAACCGAGCCCGCTCCTCCGAACCTCTCCCCGGCCATTACGGAATCATCGGACGAGTTTCCAGCGCCGTGGACCTGCCCTTAACTACCCTCTGAGCACGTCTCCGGATCTAAATGTTTCTAAAACTGTTCCTATATATACGGACTTTCAATTCTAGGAATGCGTTAAAAAGCAATATTTCACTTTTAAGTCAAAAGTAAATAAAATCCCAATTTTTTTCGAATTCGCTGAGACATGAACTTGCATCTTTACCTTATTACAGTTTCCCTTGAAAAATCCATATCGAAAAACCACCATTTATCAAAGCAACACCAAATCAAGAGAATTACATGGTAATGACTAGCTGTAACCCGCGACTTCGTACGCGTCATGCGTACAAGTCTCTAGAACCAGTGGTTCGGGCTGTGCTTGTCAGTCAGTCAGTCAGGTACTCCTTTATAATACACTAGCGACCCGACCCGGCTTCGCACGGCTAGTCATTTATTTTTTAAACATATAAATATTTCTTTTTATATGCCTGTTTATCAGGGATAAACGTACCATAATAATTGTAATAGAGTTTTTGAAATCGGTCCATCAGTTTTTGAGATCATTCGTTAGAAAAATACAAAATACAAATCAGTCCTCTTCATAATATTATATTAGTGTAGATGTAGATAATGATAAGATTCTGTAGCAGGTGATTCTTGGCTGCCTCTATTTAGACAAATTACTTTACCGTTACTTCACAGAAAGCTGGAGGGAGGGTAAAGGGTTTTGTTGGAATCCTTTATCTAAGTGACCTTAAAAATGCGACAAAACGAGCAACTAACGCAGAGCGGTGGTAAGTGAACCGAGCGGGTGCGGACAGCGCGTTTCCGCTTCCGCCGACACATCATTCAGGGGATTAGCTGCCTCTTGGAGCCTCTTGTGGCCGCGCGGGCGGGGGCGAACAGAACGTAGGCATTATTACTTGATCCTTGAATACTGATCAAAGGAACACAGATTATCATGACATCCGGTTATATTCACACTTTGAAAATTAAACGGTGTCTTCAGCTCTTCTTAAAGCTTTACTGAAACCTATGCACGCACCACACGCACGTATTTTGTCATTAAAATACACATGATTCATAAAATAACAAAAAAAATTATAACCAAAAACTACCTTTGCATGGGAAACACACGAAGGATTTTAATCATGATTTTATTTTAACTACAAATTGTGATCTCTTTGGCAGACATCGGATAAGCTTTTTGGCAACCACGCATTTCTTTCTTTACTTCATAAAAGTTTGGATTCAAACAATTTCTTTAGTTCCCACCGCTGCGCTGCTGGGCCGGACGGGCACTGTCGCCTCCACGGACGGACACAATCGGCGGGGGAAAGGATTAGAGGGGTCTAATTGTACTCCTCCTATTTACAATAGTGCGAGAGCCGGCGCCGCGCCGTTACAATGTTACCTATTGTATTTAGACGACAGAGTGGAAAATATTGAATGCAATTCTTGATTTGAATTTATGGAATTTACCGTAAAATTCTAGTTTTTGCAAATCGTTGGATAAATTATGTAGGCTTATCGGTATAACCGAAGCCACTTTTTGATGAGCAACGCTTTGCGACATGGTTTGACACAAACCCAATTCGATATTTAACAGGAAAATCTTATGTTTTCACAGTAAAATGAGTTATTTTTCAAAAATAATCTGTAAAGTCATCGAAACTACTGGTTTTATTAACAATAGACAATTCACTTTACAACAAAACCGAATCTTCGTATTTCCCATTTCACAAGCTCCCCGACTATAGCCAAGCACACGTAATAGCGGTGGAAATATGCGACAAGAGCCAATCTTAATTACCCCTTTCATTGACCGCGCCACAGCTCACCGCGAGTGCGCACGGCCCGGCCGGCGCGCGCCGCCCCCGACGAGCGCGCACACCCGCGCGCGCGCCTTCGTTACAATCTACGAGCGAGAGGACACTCATAATGAGTCCTGATTGCGATAAAGGTGATCATCTCGTATTGTTATTCATCCATCCATATGCATACTAATGCTACTTAAACTAAATTAACCCGGTCTGTCTGTCGGTTTCTACACGCATAAACGGATGTTAGCTAAATGTAGCCTTGCTACAGTATACTGCTATAGTTATCCCGAATACTTTGGTTCACGCGAGGAGGAGAGAGGGGATCATGTCTAACTTCCCACGTCCTCTACCTCCCCACACGACAATTGAGAATCGTTACATTGCTTGTTAAATAAAACGAACGATTTCAGATGCTTAGATAAAATCGATGTTGTAACCCATAGTTACCCACCATTCCGAATACACCGTCTCTTTCGGAGTATTCCCTACTTGAGCAATTCATCGAAAGTTAATAAGCCCCGGGGAAAAAAAATAATTTGACCCCATTGTGCGAGACCGAATAAACGAGATAATACGTATTTTTAATAAACGTAGCAACAAAACGCAATTACAGACCGTCACATGGGTAATGCGGTGTTTGCTCCGCGGCTCCGGGCTCTCCTCCCGGCCCTGACATTTAATCATCCTCCGCTAAGTAAAAACTCTAACTCCATGGAGATCCTCGCTGGAGTGACTGACTCGAAATAAAACACTCTATTATACCTTCTTAGAACTGCTTACCGTACCGACTTTATACGAAAGCGCCGAGTTCGCGACGCTTTTATTTGTATGTTGTCATGCGGTTAATGCCGAACGACACAGAATTTGCTTTGACTTCACGAATTTCTGGCTAAAATAATATGATGTACTATGTAACGGTCTATAAATTGTAGTAGTCTTTTGTTTGTGCGTATAAATCTCTCGATAAAATCCATATATTGTAGAACAGTGCGGTAACTCCATTGTGCGGCCAGCCAGCGGGGTGTTTAAGGGACACGCTGAACTTTGCCCATCGAAGTTTGCTGGCGAAGCTAAATAGCTCTTGAAAACGATCTCGCCCCTGCCGCGAGTATGAAGGATAACTAAATTGGTAGGTACCTACTAGGTAGAGGCGAAGTTCACAAAATGAATATGGATGTTACGTTACGTTACGTTGCGTGTACTACGTAACGACATCGATACTAACTTCGTGTATTTTGCCTCACGAGTTTGAGTTAGTAAAATGATCGTACCGAAACCTGCACAGGTACCTACTATTAGACTATACACCGAAAGGGGTTGATTTTGGACCCCAGGGGGGTTAACTTTAGAATAAAAATCTTTAAAATTTCGAATATTTTTTTACATTACAAAGTTCTTTTTCTTCCTATTCATGTTGTTTTACATGCATTCCGCCATTATTTAATATTTCACAAATGTATTTTGCTTATTTATTCAGCAAACAAGTGTTTTGTCGTAAAATTATTACAAAAAAATAAGGTGAATCCTTTGAAATATCAAAACAATGATAATAATGATTGTAAGAACACATAAACGAATACGAATATGAAGAAAAAGGTATCTTTTTTTTTTTCAAAATAAAACATCAAGTGCGAGTCAGACACGTGCACTAAGGGTATAATTGTAAGACTTTGAGTCTTGCCAAATATCATGATTCTAGGTCAACGTGAAGTTAGGTACCCTATAGGTTTTGGTCCATGGCGAGAATCTAAACTATTATTTTTATGATTAAACTACAAGATACGCTTTTTAATAAATAAATAAATAAATTCGAATATTTTTCTTTACTTGTGTGTGCGTTGACTTAGAAGTTTTATTTATATCGAAGGCTCGAAGAGGATACAGACTTCAGTAAACGATGTTAATTTGAAGAGACAGACAGACGGACAACAAAGCGATCCTAAAAGGGTTCCTTTTATTCTTTTGAGGTACGGAACCCTAAAAAGGAAAAAATATCGAAGTTCAAAAAATTGTAGAACAAACGTTGACCCCCTCGATGACCAGAACAACCTTTTTTCGGCTTAGTACACCCTTTACGTGGCACCCTGTATTGGATACCTATACAGAGTGCCACAGAAAGGGTGTGCACTCCCGATTGTACATGAGGCGTTTTGAAGCGCGCGCTTAGCTAATCCACGTTTTAAGAGGTGGTCCACTACATCCGGCCACGTTCAACCGCGCGTTTGGACTAGTACAGACAGCGCGCAGAGAACGCAACGCCAACGCACGTGCACTCGCGCTCGGGTGATCATTTACTTTCATTTACTACTTATTCGTTTCAGTCCATATCGTGTCACTGCAGAGCAAAGGCGTCCCATTGTGTCTCCAATAATATCTCAAAATAAACTTCAATGTTTCCCCTGTAGGTGGAGCTAACGGCGCTAGAGTCCGTAGGAAGTCGCAGAGATTTTCGACTCCTACGTCACTTGACCTCGTGGTGTTGGTTAGCACATTCCCGTACTGAGGGAAGGATGCGGGTTCAAGTCTCGTCCAAGTCGAAAATTTTTGCGATATTTTTTGATTTCTTAGAAATTACCCCATGTGTGAGGGCTTACGCACTATAATAACCAAAACCTTACATCAGTATGGAACACGGAACACCTCTTTGGATCTTCTTACATCTTGTTTGAGTGATAGGATACAGAGAGTTGACATCAATGGGAAACGGTCTTCGGGGTCTGTAGTTACAAATATACCGTGAGTGGGTTGGTTACTATGATAATTTCTTAACAGGTGAGTAGGTTCCATCATTGCGCATGAAACTGTGCTGAAATATTGGAATACTCAAAACTCAAATCATGGTAAATATCCTGTTGTAAATGACTTTAGATGGGTGAGTGTCATTCATAATTCGGATCCTCTACTACATACATAGGCATTCATTATGAGCGGTTCTTCTTACCACAGTCGGTTTTTTTGAATCCCTCGTCAGTGAACCGTTGGAGTTCTGCGTAACTTCAGTGCGAATTATGTATTATTCGTCTCAATACGTGCAGCTCTAAAATGTAGATGTAGATAGTCTGTCATACACTACAGTCAATATGACTACTTAATTAATTTAAATAACCATCATTATATTGTATTCATCATCAAATGAATGTAAATTCGTCCACTGAGCCACAGCTCGGTGAACCCGGTATTCGTCCGTCGACTCGTGGATACAAAACTCCTTTCATTTCTGCAAAAATCACGTTTATTCGAGTTCACCTTCAATAAAACTGTATTCCTTTCACCGTAATTCTATTTCACGGGATGACGTCTTATAAGTGAATTGATTCCAATATTCCCTCTACACTTTTTCTCAGATATTTTTCGTTCCTGTTCTACATTTTACATAAACTAATTTCCTCGGCAATATTGGTCTCGCGACAGTCGGTAGGTACTCGTGGGTACGCTGGCACGCTGGGTACGCTCCCTCAAAGAACCTCTCGGAGCCGAGCCTTCGCAGACCAAATCAAATCATTCGACCTTATCGATCACCCGGAGAAAACTTACAACTACATTTATTTGCGTATCTCTCGGGACGTTCCATTTGATGGTAACGGTGAACTTTAAAAACCTAAAGGTATTGAAAGTTGTATAGTTAGAAAAGTAAATCGAAGCATTTTCTTTTCCATATAAACAATATTGGGGTTCGTTTATAATAAAAGTGAGATCAAGCTCGCATTTGAAACAAAACAAAGAATGTAAAAGCCACCCCGAGGTGAGAGCTAGCCGTCTGCAACACAGACTCGGTAGGCAAGGCACCTACCCCTGTCGAAGGGCATTTTAGCACGTCCCAAAGTGAACTCTAAAGTATACAGAGAATGGTTTTAAAATCGCAGACTATGGATGATACAGGGTATTAATTCAATAGTACTCCTGATTTAACGCAATTGCCGAGGTTGCATCCCCTTCGGGCCACAGGCCGCCCTTCGGAGGGCAACTTAATATCAGGATATGAGAATTTACTGTTTAATCCTGCTGCAGGCCAATTTGTTAATATTTTCACTCAATCCACTTAAAAGCTCCCAGATACACGCCTATGTAGATGTATGTGGATCCGAGGGCAGGTGCGAGCGCGCTGCACTTGCACTGCGCCTGCATTGTGCGCCTGCACCGGGAATGCTGGAACAATATTGATATGCGACTTATTTCACAAAAACCGGTCGACTGCTCGCATATAAATACACTTTCACGTAAAAAAACATTGTACAGTGACTGCGACTGATGAAACATAAACCTATTCATTTAATTCACAACACGTAGGAATACAAACAGAAACATATTATAAAAAGGTGTACTTAGTAGCCGGTAACGTTCACACTTCCGTTTCTGTAAACAAGACCCGACGGCCAGCTGTATTTGCTAGATAACCCTGTTAAATGTGCTTCAAATAACAATATAACGGCATAGAATAACAATACAAAGGTAGAGGAGTGGCCCGGCCCGGTCCTGTATCAATTACGGCTAAACAAGAGAAATGACCGGCCGTGAGTCGGCACGAGACTAATTAAAGCAAGTAGGTAAATTCTGCAAGGCCAGCGGCCGCGTTCCCTCCCCGCGTCGCGCGAGTTCCGCCGGCTGGCCCTCTTCTGGCGGCTCTATCTGCTTACACTACAGAGACACACTATTCATTTTTAACAAGTCAAAATCAAAAACTCTTTATTTGAATCAATACAATAAATGTATACATAGAAAAGGTCAAATTATAAAACCAAACACTGACACGGAAATAAAGTTAGGTATATTTATGATTTCTGTCACTTCGCTATGTAAGTACCAAACACTGACACGGAAATAAAGTTATATTTATGATTTCTGTCACTTCGCTATGTAAGTACCTAGAGTAAAGTAAAGAAGCGACTAAGAAACCGCCTTTGGCCAAGGATGCAAAACGATGTGATTCGTCTCAATATCGCAATCACTAGTGCATACCAAAACGTACAAATACTCTAGCTATGTATTTAATTTCTACGACTAGTTTTTTAAGTGATGAATTACCTGACGCATCCACTGCCCAGCCTCGCCAGCCTGCCCGACTCATCAAGGACCTGCAGATGCACCATGTCTGTTTTGGGCCATGATACATAAGACAGCACCTTCCTGGCTTATCGACATTTAAACCACTTCGCAAAACGATCTGCAGTCGTGAAAATACTTTTTATTCATATTTTGTCTGTCGACTTACAGACAAAACGTGAACCCGTGTGGTTGGTTGTAGCATTAATTCACGCAAAAAATACTTGTCCTGGATTATTTTATTTAGAGTTGCATTTATAATTTAAAATTCTCTCAATAATCTACAACGAAACTGTAGTAGGAGGTAGTGCAAAGAGAAGTGTGAATGTCCTCGCTAGATGTAATTCAAGAGTCCGATAAATCATTCACGGTAGATTAAGCAGTAGTTGACCTCGCCCTTCCTTCCTACAGCAAACACTATTACCTACTTGTAGTTGGGGCGCGCTACTAAATCTATGGACGGAAATTTCTTTTCTATAATCGATTATAGGATTTTTTATGTTTTAAAAAACTTTTATTACTTAGCCGTTGTCCCTAAATATTAAGCTGGTACCTACGAATTAAGTACGCTTTCAATTATTCAGCCGTTCTCCGATTATGTAAAATGTATTAATCAACAAATTTAACTCAAAACATCAGGTTAATATCCATCACACGAGTTTCCATAATAAATTAAGTGACATTTTAATCGGGGTTCAAACTAAGTAGACTGCGAGCGCTAAAGCGGATTAAAAACTTTCTCATAATGGATTTCGCAGGAAGTAGGTAATAAAATTATGCCCCTGCGGCTTTATCATCTCCCATTATAATGACGTGTTTTTGCTAAGATAATGCCTTTTTTAATCTACTTCGTTCGGATTACGCTGTTGTTTCGACGTGTTTCTTGCAGTGAAAATTTATAAGAACGGAATTTTATCCCAGATTAAAGTTATTTAATTCTCCTTCAAAAATCTATAGATAGTAAGTCAATAACCTAGTTGGAATGCGTTGTGTGACGGAGGCCCAAGTCCAAGTGAAGTAGAAACCTAACGTAGGCCTGACGTCCTGTGGAGGGTGTGGCGCGGACCCCACGTCAGCGTGCGCCGTCGCCTGCTTTGCATTATAATCGAATCTCCACAAAGTAAAACAAAATCTCGTGGTCCCATTAATATTCAGCGATAGGGCTTAACGCACACTGCCCGGATTGACGTTTAACATGCAAATTGCAATTCGAAATCTAGCTATATTGTGTGCCACTAAATATTTTCGACATTAATAATTCAGCGCGCAGTTGTTTGGATCGACCGCGGAATATAATTTGAATGTTTAACGAATTTGCGGCACTAACGCTAAATTAGACGGAGCTCGTCAGACAGCAGTGTTACCTGCGATTCACTATTTCTGCGGTCGGCATTAACATTCCACACAATATTACAATGGAAAGTTTTCGTAGCTTCATTTTGGCTGTGCCGCTTTTAACGGGCTAAAATTGGGCCTAGTTGCTTTTCTCTTATTATGCGGAAACTACCCAAAGTCCCCCGACGTCGTCGCAAAATAAACTCAAAATTGAAGCCGAATCGGACCGTCGCAACCTGCTTCTTGGCGTGTTCAAACTTGATACACATAACTGCCTCTGCTAACCAGCTTTAGCTAAAGTAATCAGGAATTTAGCACCTCATTTAAAGAAATAATGCGAATCTTTTGAAACAATACGACTGCCGATATATTCAACGACACTCAAATTATGATAAGGATCCAAAATGACGTGTACAACACAATTCTTGTCCCGATATGGCGGACTGTCGAGAGTGTCCCGGAGTCGAGGCGCGTGGTTATTAATCGGTCACTTTCAAAAACTGCAGACGATTAAGAAGGGAGACAAGATGCCAGCTGAGCTGCGTGATCGATGGCTCGCATAAATCAGTCGCCGGCGGGTGACCACCCGCGCGGGAGAACGCTGGGCTCTTTATATACTACTTTTTAGGGCTACGTACCTCAAAAGGAAAAAAACCCTTATAGGATCACTTTGTTGCCCGTCTGTCTGTCTGTCTGTTTGTCCGTTTGACAACCCTTTTCTCTCAGAACGCGAGGAGGTATCGAGTTGAAATTAACATGTACTCAAGTCCGTAACCTCTTGGAGCTTTGATAAAAATAAAACTTCAACAAGTCAACAGTCAACGCAATCAAAAGTTACAGCCGTTTATGTCCGAATATTTTGGAAACCAAATTTAAAAGGAACATCCCAAAACCGTAAACTTGTAGTTTATTCTATGTATACAAAAATTACTTTTGATTTTCGCCATGGACCAAAACCTAAAGGGTACTTCCCGTTGACCTAGAATCATGATATTTGGCAAGAAACAAGGTCTCAAAATTATACGCAACCCTGAGCTCGCGAGCCCGACTCGCACTTGACGTTTTATTCATAATCCTAGCGCTTTTTTAAGTGACGAGACCTTTCGAAAAAGCTTTCAAAAGACTGGGAGATTCTACTTGAGACCTGATTTAGCCTAGTACTGCTACCAAAGCAGCATTTCCAACTATGTAGCTTTGTATTTGTAACTGAAACTAAAAACTTTGTTTACAAACTAAAACATGACGCAGCGTCTTGCATGGAAACCCTATCATACTCTGACACGACATAACAACTTTAATGTTGAAATACTATTTTCCTGCAGTCAGTAGGTAAATAATAACCTTCAACAATTAGCAAGAATGTTTCATTAATACAATTAATCTACAACCCCTTCACTTGGATCCCCACGAGGGCTCCCCAAGGCTAATTTAGAGAACCAAATATGTTCCCGGTGAATCAATGCACGCGAAACGTGATGTACACTTGCGTATGGAACAGCTTTGTTTTCAAGAGCAAGTTAATAGTTATCTTAGAAACATCTCAAAAGCGCTACGAGGTGCTACGAGAAGTCTACGAAGAGCTACGGAGCTACGAAATAGCTACGCTGATTGAGCCCTGATTAAAAAAAAAACTTATTCTAGAAATAGTTAAGGTTTATTTTGAGCTGGTTAAGCCCGAGTCCACCTGCGGTTAATATCAACGCTATGCGTGGTCACTTAAACCACGAAACGAAGATTCTTGGAAAATCTACAAAAAATAACGCCTCTGTTACATGTTCCGTCAAAACTCCGTCTTCTACGTAGGAATCGATACATTTTTAAAGTTCTCTATACACCTCACCTTGTTATATTTGTCGACGCAGATGATGGATCGCACTTAATTTATTTCTTGATACTTTTCCACCGCCATGCGCCGGAGAGATTGGTTCCAGAGGGACTTTTACTCCAATTATTGGCAAACCTCGGGGTCGACATTGTTGATCGGCATAAAATATACAGCGACTTTCAACTTTTCCTCAACTAAAGGGTGTAACGAAATAAGCAGGTAGAAGCGGAGCGAAGTTTGTTTGGGTACATTAATAATTCTGTAGGATGGAAGTGTGCGGTTTTGGTTTGACGGTTATTGTGGTGAAATTATAAGCACAATTCCTGACATTGACGAACGCAAGACAACGCATCATCAGTTTAACATTAGATTTTAAGCACAATTTGGATTTCTTTTGTTCAAACCAAATTTCTAATCGTAAGTACCTACATGTAGCGAGTTGTTCTAGGGCAGCCTGTAGAGCACACGGCAACCCGGTCTGCAACCTCTCCTCGGTACATTAATGCGATGAGGGTAAACAAATTGCAATGCTGGTGGGCGTTATTACCCCTCACATCAATCACGGAGCCGTGTATGGTGGATTGCATCTTCAGTTCCTGATATTGCTTCAATATTTAAGCGATTGCTTTTATAAAGATTATAAACGACCTATCCCTGTTTTTATATCCTCGAAATTCCCCAAAGCGTGAAAACAAGCGTTCTAATATCAGCTACAGGGTGAATATTGCAGGTCTCCGACAACAAATAAAAACAGCTTGCCCGATGAACATGAAAGGCTATTTTCTCCGATGGCCGACAAAGCTTCACTATATGAGCGGATGTTTACAGTGGAAAATAGTAAAAAAACGTAGTTTGTGACGTCACGAGCCAGTGGGCCGGAGCGGATGGGCGGCGCAGATAGGCGCCCCACGCGGCGCCCGCCAATTTGTAACGGAGGACCAAGTGGTATTTGGCTCCTAAAGAAAGTAAGCTCGAAACACGCTTCTAAATCTGCTTTCCAAAGTAGGCGTAGTTTAATGACACGTTTTAATGAATAGTTTGTTCACGTTCGTGTTGATAAATAAACCGGAAAAGAAAGTAAATGCGACACAAACAAAATAAACATTTTCCATTTCCTATTTCCGGTAGGTGTCGCTCGTGGCGAACGCTCTGCAAACACGAGACCTCCGGCGGAAATTCAATCAGACTCGCAGGAGATCCAATCAACAGAGCTGTAATTATAGCGATCGGCACCGATATTGATCCACGACTTTCCCATTAAATCATTTTATAGAAAAATGGAAAAAGTATCATCTAGTTAGTCATATTACAAGCGAGTATGTGAAGTGTGATTTATCTGTCCACGAGTACAAATACGGTTAAAACACACACAACAGATGATTTTAATTCCAATACGGTCGAATGGAACCTGCTTTTGACGTGTTTTAAATGACTTCCTACCGCCGCCGCCGCCGCCGCCGCCGCCGCCGCCTCGGTTTTGAATCCCTCCAGTGGACATAAATAAGTTGAGTAGTGCTTCCAACTATGCACGAGATAGCGGACGGTAATTAAAACTCGCGGTTTTAACTCGGTTTGATATACTTTGAAAGTGGCGACGGATATATTATATTAATTTCCAATTATTATTGTTACAGGACTTTATTGACGACCACATTTTACTCGATTACGACTTGTAGTTTGGCAGAAGACTGCAAGTGTCAGATTTGAAATAGCATTGTAATATTTTACATTATACCGCGTATTTATGAATCCAGCAGAAGTCACATGAAGGATATTATTGAGACTTGTTCAAAGTAGAACTGTAAATTGATTACAATAGTCTACAGTTACCCTAATTGTTTCAATTGTAAACAAAAGTTCTATTAATTTTCTATTATTTGATTGTAATTTTCTTTCTTAATAAGTGCAATAAAGAAAATCATAGAATCCCTTCCTAAAATTCTAAAATTCCTCATTTGTTGAATTTATGTTATTAAGCACGGGTGTACAGGCATGAAAATATTAAAAACAAAATATGAGCCCAACCATGATTAGCTTTACAGCATAACTATCATTTGATATTTTCGATAAACTTAGTTATATTTTGACAAGTATGAAATCAGGTCTCTCATCAAAGTCTTCGAAATGGCCCACGTGAGGCCACGTGTCACATTCTAAACAAATATGGTTCAGTCCGGCTCCACATATCCTAAAGCAGCGCCTCGCGCCACGTGTGCCCCATAAACCTGCTTTATATGGACACTTTGTGGTGTACACAGACTCTACGCCCACAGCTGGACAACCCCGTGAACGGTAGCACTTATAACCTACATGTAGGCCTTGCACCCATACTCAAACCTGATGTTTTGGTTTGAGCACCACAGCGGTTCTAACGGCGCTGTGTACAAGGCGGGGGGACGCCGCCGCCCAATAAAAAGAAGTCTACTATTAAGGGCTTTCCACATGAGTTGTTTTATCACGCCCGGTCAGCGACATCAGAATGTGCTGTTAAAGTGTAAAACTAATGAAGAGTAATGTATTGCGTCAGTAACGAATGATTCTCGTAAACCATTTGTAAAACAAAAGCGTTGTATTGTCACCGGTCACCGGTCACCGGCTGTAACGTTTACTGCTTCCCTGAAAATAATAGAATTGCCATCAGACGTGACGTACCTACTGTTGTACCTTTTTAATATAATTTAATAGTTAAATAAAAACTAACAAATCGACTTCGAATCCTTTAGTTATAAATTGTTTTTAAGTTTTTCGGGATAAATACTAATTCCTCAGGAATTTAATGAGACCACTTCGGGATTATTTTCTAGACAACTGCAAAAGAATCATCTAAATCAGTCCATAAACGACGGAGAAATTGACGAACATATTACAGCCGAACATAGTGAGTCCTCCTTGTTTATTTGGCGTCGGTTTAAATACAACGAGGCATCTCGCCATGAGAACTCTTGCTTGAGGAATCTTTATCTAAACACACATTTTCAGTACAACTTTATGAAGTTTTATTCCAGTAGGTTCCTTTTGAACTTACAAAAGCGTAATGTATACGAGAACCGACTGCGCTTCCTTGAAAAATAAACAGAACTTCCACATAAATATAAAGCACCAATTTGTAGTTCGTAAACTATAATATATTCACCCTCAGCTTCTTTCAGCTTTGCTCTTATTTCAGACATGATAACATAATATGAGACGTAAACCTGTCTCATAAGATAACACTGAGGTACCAAGAATTTTCATCGGCATCGTATTGCAAGCGGCAATATAAACGACAGAGACGGGGATGTTTACCGAGCTATTATTTAACATTGGTTAGAGAGAAACAGCCAAGATTTCCAGCGTTTGTCTTTAATTCCTTGGGGTTTTATTGCATTCTCCGCAAGCTCAGACGCTTTAACTTTATTGCTCTGGTATTAAAGTAATATTTGCAGCGACTAAATGATGTCGAGGCAATTTTTATGTTATTAAGATCTGTCTTAGTTTGGTCGAGGGACAATACTGTTTACAGCGGAGTACCCACTGTTCCTAGCGTCAGCTATGCTACGTCCGCGACGGGCCGTGGCGGCGGCTCTCTGCCATTCCTGCGGCACGGAGCGGGCGATAACCCCGCATTCTTCACAACTATCTGCCGTGCTGGCATACTTTATATCAACTAACTAGATACTTTAACTAAAACAATAATGCACAGGCACTGTTCTATTTTCATTGAAATACCTACAGCATTTTTAATACAAAATCCTTTCGTTTTCCGTTCACCTGTTGACAAAATATCCTGCTTTCAGTTTATCCACAATCACGAAACATTTTAATATTTGAATTTATTAAGCTACGAGTACAAAACTATTAAAAATAAACAAAATGCTTTAACATCGCACGAGTATTCATATCAGTTCAATACATTTCAGTTTCATAAAACCTATTGCAGAGAGCGGAATATTATGAAAAAAACTCGGGAGCCATGTTCCTTTTGAGCTGCACAGTAGGCTCAGGCCCACGCTCCACGCTCCACGCTCCACGCTCCACGCTCCAGGTACGTCCAGGTACGTCCACGTGGAGTGAATGAGTATCAGTGCAATGCACATACAAGTGTTTTCGCTTGAATAGTTCACTAAAAGAACTGCCTTACTGTTCACTCCTCGCACGCGGATACTGCAGGCTTCATAAGATTATTTTATCCTCCATGTAGAAATGTGAGCTATGGAAAGACGGTGGAGGCGTTT
Source organism: Eupithecia subumbrata (assembly GCA_949316285.1). Taxonomy (NCBI): domain Eukaryota; kingdom Metazoa; phylum Arthropoda; class Insecta; order Lepidoptera; family Geometridae; genus Eupithecia; species Eupithecia subumbrata. The sequence continues at coordinate 35,311,836 of OX438640.1, read as the reverse complement.
GCTCAGCAGCGCTACAGTGTTAGCTTTTTTTTTATTTAGCCTATTTCGTCCCACTGCTGGGCAAGGCCTCCCCTGCACCCTTCCTTCCTTCTTTCTTTGTTGGCTTTTAAGAAAAATAAATCAAGAAAAGTGGTTTACAACAGAGAGCAGGTTAATCGCGCTGCGAAACAATGGGGTAGCATACATCCGTCCCATCAATAAGTTACAAATTATATAACTGTTTTTACAAATGTTTTACATTGAAAACTCAACTATCTACGGGAATAGGCCTCGTCAGACAAGCAACCCTTTTCACAATAGTTGTAGCTTAACACAAAAGTAAAGTAGTTGAAAAATAGACGTTTTGACTTTGAACTTGTGAAATAGTCGAGTGTGACCAGTCCCCGCGCGCGGAGGGGCCGGGGTGCGGGGGGGGGGGGGGAGGGGGCGCCTCGGAGAGTGCAGTCGTATCGGTGTCGTTACCGGCACTTTCAGAAAATAACAGTCTCTACAAACCTTTCAAATATTGGATGTTAGTGTAACATTATATTTATTCGAAACTGTGCTGAATATCATGTTAGAAATGATTTTAATTTTCTCTCCTCATCCTCAGTTAAATTAAACCACGATCCTCCGTGATCATCTGAATAGTGCCATACTATTCAGAATAAACACATATAGTCAAACTAATATAGTATTATAAATGTGCGACAGTTTGGATGGATGGATGGATGTTTGTTACCTCTTCACGCCAAAACTACTGAACGGATCGGGCTGAAATTTTGCATACAGGTAATTCCAATCTTGAAATCAAACATGGGCTACTTTTTATCCCATAAATTAGTTCCCATGGGATGGAAATCACCTTGAACCGTTTATAGAAACGTTTAAAAAAAGCCGCGGACATAAACTAGTACCTAGTAAAGTAATGATCTAATATAAAACGTAATGTTTGATAGAAGTGTGTCGGGAAGGGCGCTGGCGCTCGATCTAACGCCCTCCAGATATGATTAGCGGATAATTGGATTCGGGGCGAGATCCACAGTTTAGTTTTCTAATTTACGAGTACTTCCTACAGAAGGGTTGAATTTAATTATCTCCACGTCGAAAACCCTCCTCCTCCCCCGAACTAAAAAAACTAAATTGCATCTCATAGATAAGTTTTGTAGAAATTCTCATTACTCAGAATTCACAGGAGCACTGTGCATTCTGCAGCAGACGGTGGCTGCACAAATCAAAGCAGACAGTCAGTAGACCTTCATTATCAGGCTGTTTATTCGAGAAAGGTCTTTATTTCTAAATCAAAGTAAAATATTAGAGGCTGATAGAAATATACCCTGCTTTTATATAAAATGAGATTTCAATAATGGAAAAGATTTAGACAAATTCGGTAGAGTGGACGAGCAGATAGGCTCCTAATTTTAAATTTATTCCATCGCAGCGAAGGGATAGTAACCAAATTGTCGGCCTACTACTTAAAATTCTATCGCCACTTCCAATTGCATTGTTAATCGGGTGATATTTTTCGCATAGAGCTCGGTGATAATCACCAGCGACTTTGTATTCCGCCTGCACCCTCTGTACTGCTGCGAATTTGATAATGAAAGGGCGTTTGTGTGCTGCAGAGATAATGTAAATAAGTATGCAAATTACACACCAAGTTCCATTCAAATGAACCTTTGCAGGACTTTAAAGTTTCGCTCAAAGCCGAAGCCAACTCCGAGCGCCACATGTCTGCGCGCCCTCCCCTTAGCCCTGCCCGAGTTACCTTCGAGTATTTCGCATTTGAATATTTCGAAATAAGGAAATGTTCTACAAACAGACACGGAGTCATGTCGGGAAAGTTTCCCGTCAAACCTTATTTGTGAGTTGGAGCAGCGGCGGACTGCGCCAGCCAATATCATATCGGGACCTCGTGTACTGCCCGCCCCGTGCGAGACTACGAGTGTTCCGTATCGAACGTTTGAAGGCACGAGAGCGGCGCTTCACTGTCGCGCTCTCGGGGCGCGCCATGAGACGGTGATAGGGAACCTTCGCAGACACGTTTGATTTGTGGGTGAGATGGCGCGCGGCGGCGTAGTGGTACGTAATGGTGGCGTGTCATTGTCGCAGGATCGCTTTCTCGTTTCACCCGACACTTGCCACGGAATGTTAAATATTTACGTTGTACAGTCAGCGTAAAAAGCATCAAATATATGTCTTTCTATTTCTATATTTGAGATATAAACGTCCAATACTTACTTTCCGTCGGTGAGATTGTAGTCAAACGAAGGTCTTTTGAATATAAATTAAAAAGCACCGCCTTATCTCAAGGAACGTTTCACTTTTTTTCATCATTCTCACGCTCTTTCTCTGCGCTCCACTGAAACTCTTATGCTTCAAGTCCCTGTCCACTCTACTTCTTTCTACGACAACTCATTTACTGCCCGTGCTGTACAGCTGTGGAACACACTGCCAGTTTCAGTAAGGCGTGCAAAGTCACTACCAATATTCAAGAGTATGTTAAAGGAACACTATTTGTCCTGCTGTCACTGACCACACCCTTGTTTTCCTTTATAAAATATAGATATATTTGTTTATAAATATATATGTATGTATATGTAGGTATATAGGTACTATATTAAGGTATATTTGTAATTTTTGTCGATATTTTTTTATTTGTAAAATTTGTAGTAATAATGCACACAGATCCCCATCTTTTATCCAACGATCCTATCCATCCACGGTTGTCTGGTAGAGATCGCTCTTGAGCGATAAGACCGCCAATTGTCACATTTTTTGTAAATTTTTGTTGTTTTTGTAAATTATCTTGATAAGTGTGCAATAAAGAATTTTCTATCTATCTATCTATCTTAAAAGATCCGTCAAGTGCGAGTGTAACTCGCACGCCGAGGGTTTCGAAAGTTTGTCAACAAATATGTACCAAAAGTACCGGTTAGAGACTTTGCAATTTAACGGATAGCTAAGAATAGTAGGTACCAACCTACATTTCAGATGGCTCTCTCTTCATGCTTCGGTTAAAGTGGGTAATGGAAAATGTTTCGACTTTTTCTAAAATATTTCAAAATATGAAATCTACAGAATTTTGAAAAACTGGTTTGAAATTTCCAAACCGATACCTTTAATTTGATGTCCCCACTCGGTGAGGTAGCCTCCCCTTTTGAAAATTATTACCCCCCCTTTTTGACCATTTTTCAACTTGTTCTTTTTACAAACTTCCCTATATTTTTCCTGTAAAATATAGATCCATATCTATAAACGCTCCATACATTTTACATGGATCGCTCTGCAATCTCCGGAGATAGGGGGGGGGAATGGGCATTTTTTCGACTTATTTCGAAATATTTTAAAAAGTATGACACCTACAAAAATTTCAAAAACTACATATTTTGAAATGTACAAACTGAAACCTTTCATTTGATACCCCACATGACCCTGTATATCTTTTAAAATTTCCGCATCACAATTTGCATGGAAATTATTCATTTTCATTTTATTATCATTTATTTTTCTTTAAATCTGTACAGGCTCACGAAAATTATTATTATTTTAAATTTCAAGTTGATAGCTGCTGACAGCTGACAGTTGCGGAGTTATTAAGGAGGGAAAAAAGGACAGACAAAGCGAGACTATAAGGGTTTCGAAACCGATCTTCGATCTTCGAAACCCTAAAAAGACACCAACTTAAAAATCGTTTCCTATTGTGCTTTATAAAGGACGGGTAAAATATCAAATAGTAATAAGTACCTACCTAAGTGGTTATTTAAGTTCTTTTACGATAGGCTCAATCTGAAAAATTAAAACATTGAAAACGTACGTACGTAGGTACGTAGTTAAATTTATGAACATGAATATTGTTCTCCGTACAAATTAAACTTAACAGGGAAACTATGCACTAACAGGGAATAAACGGCATCCCAACTTTATGGCTGAGTGTACCGCACTAAGTGAAAGTCGCGCGTGATAGCGTACTATTACGCGGGTACGTCGCCCATCAATCATTTATCGCCGGCGGCGGTACCGCGGAAAGCTTTAAACCAGCCACTCTCATAATGTATCACTTTTCAGGTTAACTTTCACGTCACCGGCTCTGAAAGTGCTAACGCCTCTATTGAGGCTGAACTTTACTCCCCACAGACGAGTCACTCAATCAAATGTTATTTTGGATAGATATTAAGAGCATTACTTCTAGCATTCACTCTGACTCTAGGACCCACGACAAGACGTGTATTAAACAATATTGAAACAAGACTAAAAACAGGCGCAATATATAGGTACATACATAGTTACCTTTCAAACCAAAACCAAGTTTAAATCGAGAATATGTTCGGGAACTGTACAATAACACAGATAAAAACCCAAATTTGCAAATCAATCTTATACTACACCTCACAGTCTCAGGCTCAGGCTAAAAATAGGAAATAAGTACTTCTGTACCCGGTTTCTAATCACGTCAACACACACAGCTCACAGCTACAGGTATAGTACGGTGCCTCCCCCGACCCCCGCTTTATAACCGAAAGGAACTGCGCAAACAATATAGATTGATACCGCGAGTCCTTGATGACGGATCGACTTTATTTTAATCTAGCCCACCCCAGGTTTTTTTTATCTCAGCTTGAACACTGATTGGTATGCAATACATTTTGATTTGAGTTGATTTTCTGAAACTTGTTAACTAATTAAATTCTATTAATATTTTTTAAAATCTGTCAGCAGAGTGTTGATTGACGGGAACGACGTAACAGGCTTTAAGAAATAAAGTGGCTGTTCTGCGTTCGCCTGTACGTATGTTTTAAGGTTTTCGAGATCGAAGATCGGTTTCGAAACCCTTATAGTCTCGTTATTAACTTGAAATATAAACTGATAGTGATAATACATTTCGTCCGCCTGTACATATTTAAAGAAAAATAAATGATAAATTAAAATGAATATTTTCCATACAAATTGTGATGCCGAAATTTTAAAAGATACCTACAGGGTCATGTGGGGTATCAAATGAAAGGTATCAGTTTGTACATTTCAAAATAGTTTTTGAAGTTTTTGTAGGTGTCATATTTTTGAAAATATTTCGAAAAAATACCGATTCTCCCCCCCCTATCTCCGAAGATTGCAGAGCGATCCATATATGATGTATGGAGCGTTTATAGATATGGATCTATATTTTACAGGAAAATATAGAGAAGTTTGTACAAAGAACACTTTGAAAAATGGTCAAAAAGGAAGAATAATTTTCAAAAGGGGGGCTACCTCACCGAATGGGGTATCAAATTAAAGGTGTTGGTTTGGACATTTCAAAACAATTGTTCACATTTCTGTAGGTTTCATACTTTTTGAAATATTTTAAAAAAGGTCCATAAATTTACCATTACCCACTTTAACCATGCAGAGAGATCCATCTGAAATGTAGGTTGGTACCTACTATTTTAGGTATTCGTTAAATTACGAAGTCTCTAACCGGTACTTTTGGTACATATTTGGGCACAAACGTTCGAAACCCTCGGCGCGCGAGTTACACTCGCACTTGACGGATCTTGTTTTATGTATGTCCGTTTTTTCCTCCGTCATTTATAGACCGATTTTGATAATTTTTTTGCAGCTGTATCGAAATGACCCCAAACTTGTTATTTCCCAAGGGATTAGTATGTATCCCGTAGTACAACTTAAAAAACAGTTTAAACTAAAGGATTAGAAGTCCATTATCAGTTTTTTCAAAACAATCAAATTATTCACAATCGTTTACTCGGATGTTTCGGCAAACTGACACGCTGCCGTGCCCACGGAAAGACTCGATCCCTCTAGGTTAGTTACACCGTACTATATCTACATACAGACAGACAGACTACGTACGCAGAGTTACGGTGAAATGCCTAGCTACGCTGCTCCTGGAAGTTCATAACAACGTTCCACACCTGGCACTCGCAGCCAGGGTTATCAGAACTTGGTAATGATACGTACGAGGACTGGCTTCATGCATGATTAGAGAGCTGCCTGGTACTCTACTCAATCTAGACACTGATAGAGCTTTGAGCTTTAACACTAGTTTTGTAAGTTGCATTATGTCTTAAGCTTTTGAGCGCAACTAGATAGAAAAATAATATCATTTATTTATTCATTTATTCATATCATTTATTGTGATTTTATGCATACAGGTATTGTTCTTAAGTGTAGGTAGTCTTAGTGGGTACACAATGCACAAAAACCCTGTCAGGGCGCTACAATTATTTTGGGTTCGCTCATGTCAGATTGACAACTTTGATACCTACTTCATATTTATGGAATAAGATAGTTTAGGAATGTCATTTTTAAAATAAGTAGTTATTATAAGAGGCAAGAATAAGTAATTAATTGAATTGAATAAGGTTTAGTCAGGTACGACCGCAAATTAACTTCAGATTTCGAATAGTCAAATTTTAATATCAATTTAATGAGGTGTTTCATACAAATATTATCTTTTGGTTCGCATTTTAGGTTTGTTGGCAGGTAGTTTGTTAAATATTTTTATTAATCTAAATTTGGGGCTTTTACTAACCGTTGTTAAGGTTGTTTCGGGGAGTATTATTTTATTTTTGTTTTGTCTGTTATATTTATTGTCTTGTTCATGTTTTGTTTTGAAGTATTTTTTATGTTTTCTAACAAACATATTAAACAAGGTTCGTAGTTAACCCGCTCCCATTCATAATGCATTCGTCAAACTGCGACAGTTTTTATTTATGGGTTATTGTAAATTAGACCAGATCCTTTTAGGGGGTGACGGGGGAGGCCACTTGCAAATACGTTGACTTCATGTTGAATAATGCAAAGTGAACCATTTTTGAGATATTCGCATATTCGTAATTTTTTTTGGAAAGCCGTTTTACGTTTTCAATAATTAATAAAAAAAGATGCAATTCAAATTTTAGTGAAAGGTTTAGATAACCTCAAGTCTAATTCTTAGTAACCACTAACTAGTAAAATTGTATGAATCAGTATCCATATGGAAGATGTTTATAAAAAGAAAGTATTAGTGTTTATTAAATTCCTCACAAAAACCCCATAAAAATACCTTAGTGAATTTGACAATTGCATGTATCTACACATTCTTAGCTATTCAACGAGAAATAAAATACGCGAATCAATGCACTTAGTTACACAATTAAAAAAAAAAATATGGGTAAACAATAAAAAAAGAAATAAACAATAAAAAAGAAAAAATATGGGTAAACAATAAGCCGGTAGTAAATTCCGAGAACGTGACTTTTTTGTGAGCTAATGTTAGATAATTTGGTGCACTGTAACAGCGATATGAAGTATGCTCCGTCTTTCTCTATTTATTTACTGTATTCCATTGATAAAGCACTAGTCCCATGGTCAGAGTGAAATTTCAGTCAGAAGTCTGACCATGGGACATGAAAACGCGTTTTATGACCTGAATTCTTTTTTTATTCTCTTCCACGGGCATTCCCGAAGAAATATCCCAGCGGGCATTCCAGTCAGGTCGCAACAAAGTACAGTCGGCGGCTCTCATTTACACTTAATCCCTTTTGATACATCGGGTCATTACGGCGCCCAACTTCGTATCGACTTATTGTGCGCTCTAAATAAATTGACAACATGGCGGATGGCCTCGTGACGTCATAATGACACCGATTTAACGAAACCTACAACCTACTGGGCTCAGGGCAACAATATTATTTTGAAACTATCATAGTTCTACAAGAAAGGCCTTTACCCAGCAGTGGGACAGTGATGGCTAAAAAAAGTAATAATACTTCTACACTAAATATCAATTTATAAATCATATACCTACCTAACCATACAGCAGGGCAATGTGGATCAGTTGAGCTACCTGTAGATTGTTTGCAACGGTCTGCAGTTAGCTCAATTGTTTCAATTGTAAATACCAATTATATTATTATTTTCTTTGTGAATAAAGGCTTCTCTTTCGTCATTTATAAATCTAATAATAATTACTATTTTAATATCCCGACGGTATGACACTAGTCCCATGGGAGTTGGGGAGGCCCATTGTGTGTGACGCTACATGCGTCGACACACTTGCGCCTTCCCATCTTCCGAGGACATCCGTGAGGGCAGGCGCGGCGGCAGATTTGGCCGAAGATCTCAAGAGGCGCAAATATGCAGGTCTCGACAGAGCCTACACATTTGCTCCTCTTGGAGTCGAGATCCTAGGTCCGTGGGGTACCGAGTCTCTTCAGGTTCTTAATAAATTATCTGAGCGTCTGGTCGAAGCGACGCGTGACCCGAGAGCTGGTGAGTACATATCTGGCGCAGAGCATCAGCATTGCCATACAGCGGGGCAATGCAGCCAGCGTCTTGGGGACGCGACGACTGGTATTGATATGGATCACTTGAGCTACCTGTAGATTGTTTGCAACAGTCTGCAGTTAGCTCAATTGTTTCAATTGTAAATACTAGTTCTAATTTATTTATTTTATTTAATTATAATTTTCTTTGAGAATAAAGGCTTTTAGATTTAATGCCATTTATAAAGCTTTTAGATTTAACGAAAAAATCCTACGAAAAACAAGCCTGCATTCTTTATGAGTATGAACATTCCACGTTTGAGAAAATTGTTTATATATTGATTGATAACCAGACCCTCACATACTTTATTGCTGACTTGCTGACAACGACCCCGGCTGTTGTGTCTGAAGATTCATTATATAGTGAGTGTACGCACTGCGTTCAATTCTAATGTGTAAATACCCTTTTATCGAGTTACCTACCCAAACACGAGATGACAATGTGGGCATTATACCTAAACATGAGTTTTGGCTAAAAACCAGTTGCCTGAAATGTAAATACCTATTGGGCTACAATATGCTACTGATCTGGAAAACACGGAGCAACATCGGATCAAACATATGCTACAAACTCGAGCAACTAGCTATCACACAAAACCAAATCCTATTAACTAGCGAATAAACATCATCCCGCTATCAGCTTTAATAACCAAATCGCTCTTATATTGGAAAAAGTAAAGGAATCCTTATTATAATATAACTGGAGCACAATGAACGAGAACGAGCTCGACTCCGACGGGATGGAAGCCAGGCGTCGCACGATAACAACGAGCTGATAGAAACATCAAATAATAAAGGACCAAAGATCTTCCTTTCCTCGCGCACTTTGTTCACGAGAAGCAGACGTGTGAGACGACAGGTGAGAATGTATGCATAATCTCAACGATTCAGTTTAATCGCTGAGGTTTCCGGCTTTACCCACCAGTCAGAAAAAAGCCTTGCTGCATAGGCCTTTTTATTGATGGACTAGTCATCACGAACGCTTCGACAGCTCGTTAAATCTCGGCCTGCATGTAACAGTGTACCAAGAATATTGTATTTGCAATAGAAAGCCCAAATCTTCAAATATTACCAAACTTTTGTTGCATTAGCGTCCTCGACGACGACGGAGAGTTTGAAGAGCCACTCATGTCGTCCACCTGTGGGCCGAGCACATCTGAAGTGCTCATAAAACTGCGAGGAGAGAGGTCGATGACATCTATTGATTTCATATTGTTTACCAGTAACGTACAGCCACGTACGCGTACGTTGCGACACAAGTAACGTATCAGCTGCATCACGGGAAATCACTGTTTGACTTGTCTATGTCTAGAAATTATGTCGAGTGCATGCAAGCTCTTACTTTCAATGCGAGCCATGGAATCAAAACCCAGACAAATGGATTGCATATTGAAGAAAAATCCGGGTATTCCCTGCCGAAATTCATATTTCTTCCGCTCTTACTAGTTACAAGACATTTAGTCGCAACATCACCGGTCACTTCTAGGTTCAACGTCAACTTCTAGTGGCGCAGCGGGCGAGAGTCCGCCTGCGACGCAAGAGGTTGCTGGTTTGATTTCCGCCTCGGAACAAATTTGTGTACGATGTGCAGATTTTTTTTCCGTTGTTCTGGGTGTTTTCTATGTACCTATAATAAAAAAATCTATCTATGTATATAATGTATTTGTATTTTGTATTTGTTTATTCCATCGTAGGTACACTTGTTGTTACACTTGATTTCGTTACATTCTATATTTTATTCCTATTTAAACAATAACACACATATAACACACTCATATTTCGCTGTAGGAAACACCATAATGTACAAAGAAAAAAAAAACAGACAGACATGACTGAAAAAATAAAATAATTGATTAGGATCAAATAAATAATAAATTAATTAATTAAAGGGCATGTAAAGGTATGCTGCTGTTTAAGGGCATTGTCAAACTATACTAAATTGATATTAAACTGATATTAAATATATCAGTTATCCAGTAACCATAATACATGCTTTGAGAAGCTTACTTTGGGGCTAGATGGTGCTGGATTGTCCATCATTATTTATTTATTTTTATTTTAATGGCGCCGCCTGCTTTTCGCTCCGAGTCTGCCAGTGTCACTTCTACGATGCGACACCAGAGTAGGTCACCGCGATACCTACTACTAGGAACACTTTAAAGTTTTCCCGCGTACGGATCCATCTTGCGAGATAAATGATTGATGGCCGCCTCCAAGAATAAACTCGATTATCCGCGAGACGCGAACAACTTACAACTTTTATGTAACGATGGATCAGGATTATTACGAACTTTTCTCTCGCGGAAAAAAAACGACTATGACAATAAAGTTCGGGTTGAATACAAAACTCAGTTTGGTTATCTTTCTGTTTTATAGACGAGTTCAGCTGTTTGTGCGAAACATGAACCAATCATTTATTCATTTTACTAAAATGGATAAATAACCCCGTTATATTGCAAAACCATTGTATTTCAAAGAAATCTTTAATAATCAATAAGCAAAATATCAAGAATTAAATCATCGCTTGCATATTCTTAGGCCATATCCTAGTGTTTAAGCTAACTTAAATCAGAACGTACACAGAACACAGCTTAGTCCGTCAATGCACACAACGTTCTGGAATACAGCTCTTAGTGCTTTCTGTCTGGGATTCCAAGTCTTAACAAAAACTCAAGTTGAACTTTACGTGTCGCTCGTAAAACGTGTATTGTGGAATAAAAGCCCGTCCAATGAAACGGGCGAGTGCGACAAAGAATACTCCAGTTATATCAATTTCACCGCGATGTTGAACGAAGTAATAACATTTTTATTCCGCTATTAAAACGAAGAAATAAACGTAACCATAGAGCAAGGAATGCAGATTTCTGTTTCCAGATAACACCACTTACGGCACGTTAAAGTTTTGAACCTTGGAGGCGGGACGAAAGAATTACGAACACGTAACGCAATCTAATGTTACACTGTCTACTTTTACTGAAGATTTTTTCAATTTTTATTGAACATTTTATGCAATTACGTTGAATAAATTTTATCAATCTTTCAAATTTGATATTTTTTTGTTTGTTGACCTTATAGGTACATACCTACGACTGTACTACGGAATACCGGAAGTCAAAATACCGGAGCACGGTACATCGAAAGTACACGAAGCCGCAGATCGAAATACCGAAAGCATATGGGCCGCATATCGGAATACCGAAAGCACACAACACCGAAAAACTGTAGACCGGACGAACACAATCTCGAATGCACGCTACTCTACCGAAAGATCACGATCAACGATGGTTGTAATGTGTCTTTTTTGACTTGTATAAATTTTATTTTATACACATAAGCTTCTCTACGTTAGCCCATCGCGAGAGTCCTGTGGCCCCGGACCCCGGTACCCGAGCTCGGAGCTCGGTACGTCTGCAGTACGACCGCTGTTGGAAACTCGTTTAATGAGATTGCGAATAAAGCAACCCATTATTGACGCAGCAACTCAGTTTACTACTACATATATTTAAAAACTATTTAGGTCTGTTATTTATACTTAGAATATTATGAGAATTTGAGACATAATAACAATTAAAGGCTGTACAAAACCAAAGTTGAAAGTTTCGTGTTACATATTTATATTAAAATATGATTTCTATGTAAAGAAAGCTCCAAAATACTCTGAGAACTCATGTTGAATGCCCAATTTATAATGCAAAGTTTTAAGTTACGAACGAAGGTACAACCTAGTTTATAAATTTATTAAAAGTTAGACTCCGTAACCTCGCATTTACTCTAAAATTCAACTTTTTAAAAATACAGCAAGAATTAAATTACAGCGAATCCACATTTAGTTTTAAATTTTCGCGAAGATAGTCCTATTTTTTTGCACGGTGTTTACCTAATACATAGAATACCTACGAGTAAGTATTAGTATTTTATTACATTGTCAACTGCGCCCTTCACTTTCACTCCAAAGTAAATACTGATACAAATTGAATCAACTTCTTTATGTTGATAAACCTACCGACTCGTATGTTGCCAGAAAACGAAAGAAATCTGTACCTCAGGATTGTAGGACGCAAATTAGAGGAAATAGAATATAGTTTAGGTAAAGTTAAAGTTATTACGGTCCTCGAGAAACAAGCTCGGAGGCCGGCGGGTCAAGTGCCCAATTTGTCACCGCGAAACTTTGCGCCTCCGCCCGCCGACTCCCGGTTCGGTTCCATTAAACTTTCAAGACCTTTCCGCTATGCGCTATTTCTATTCGAATCAAGATTTGCCTGTTATGCAGGCTTAGCTGCCGCTACTCGTGACTCCTCGTCGATAAGTTACGAGCGCTGCAAGCACCACTGGCTGTGAGGGAAGTGGGTGTTCTCCTGAGCCAGTGACGCTGAAGCAATGCGTGCTCGGGGGCACCTTGTAAATACCACCACGATGTCGATTACAGTTTGTTATTAAACTTTTTTGAAGTTATGTCGTTACACATAGTATGAAATCGATACTTTTTATGTAAACATACGCACCCATTCTTTTATAAATTTTATGTTACTGCAGAAAACATCTCAGCTAAGTCAATAAAAATGTTATTATTCGCTCCAATCGGTGCGAGCGACCTCGCTAAGTGCACGTAAATAAAAGTCTCAGTGGGATGCTTACAATGCTATATCATAAAAATTAAATTACGGTGAAACTTTTGCACTAAGTGTACGCCATTTTAGTAGAGGGAGGCGTCGCAGGGGGCGCCACATCAAAGCGACGGCGAGCTCTCCAAATCAAATTAAGCAGGTTCTTTCGAAGCACCTCCCGACCTGGCTTCACTCGCCGGCCTATTGTCCGACAAAACAGAAAAGCTACAATTTAAGGCACACCGGGCATCATAATAACGCCTTCAGTAAACAAGGAAAAACAGTCAAAGGAAGACGGAAAAGAAATTAAAGTGTTCTTTAGGTGGTCGCTCCGGGCGAAGATCAAGTGGCTAATTTGTCAGCGGCGAAGTTACGCGAAGGACGATGCGATTCGATTAAACTCCTGCCCAAGTACATAGGAACCAGCCTACCTACTTAACTTGTCTGTACATTTACGGGAAACTTAATTAGCTAACTCATCAGAAGAGTGCCCACCCGCCGTGTGTGGCGGAATCTTTCCCGTGATTTAGAGCGAGGGGCCGGAAACGTCTACCTACCTACGTTCATTATGTTTAATTTATCTCGGGCATGCATGAGTTGAGCCACTCTGATTACACTTTAAAAACAGTGCTTTTTAAAATAATCACATAGCTTTCAAAATTTGCGATGGTCCATCAAAAATAATGGTTATTTCTAAGCTGTACCTAAAGCACAGATGTTCCTAGATTGCTATGTTAGCCTCCGTATTGTTATCGAAATAAGATAAGAGACAACTCGTCGTACAAGCTTGTGTTATTGTTGTTACAATATCACCTTCGCGCTTCGTGCGCCAAACAAAACTAACAACTTAGATAAACTCCGTCACTCGGCAACGGAGGTGACCAACTTGCGTAATCAATGTCCTAGCAACAAGAAAACTTCTCGTACCGTAATTATAATACAAATGAGAAAAGCTTTTTCAAGAAATAAGATATCCACATAAATACTGTACTGAAATCTAATTCCATATTCTGTATCAGTCGGTACCTAGTCTACGTAGTTATAATATGAATGCTTCAAAGGTTCGCATGTTCACCTTTGAGGCGTTTGGATCCTCGAGCGACTCGACGTAGGTGTCTCATGAATTTCAGCTGAATATGTAACTTGTAAATCTTGTAATTGGTAAACATTTATTATTTCTGCGCCGTTACACATCTCGGGTTATAAATGACATCGGTCTATCTCTATCTCGCAGATTGGAATATTTTATGGAGATAAAATACATTTATCAGATGAATTTTCATTAGATTTTTATCAAAGCGAGGACTGCTTATAGGCAGAACGGTTTACGCTAGGCTTTGTCACTTTAAAGCTTACATGCATGTTTGAGGATTTAGTAAAATGATCCCTCGCATGAGTCATACGAGTAGGTAAGTAATTTTCTATTAGTAAATACGAGTAGGTAGCCGACAAATTCTATGAATAATCTTAAATATTGGATTTTGTTTAGTTAAAAGTGTTTTTTTTTTTTTAATTATTGCGTTCTAAATTTGAGAACAGTCATCCGGTGACAACGATCATTGATAATCTTTTATGATACCTTATCGCGATGGAAACTTAGAAAAATAACAACAATTGATACGCATTAAATACTCAAAAAACTATAGGTCTCGTGCGAGAGCTAGTCTCAGTACGAGAGCTAGTCCAGGTACGAGAGCTAGTCCAGGTACGAGAGCTAGTCTCAGTACGAGAGCTAGTCCAGGTACGAGAGCTAGTCTCAGTACGAGAGCTAGTCCAGGTACGAGAGCTAGTCTCAGTACGAGAGCTAGTCCAGGTACGAGAGCTAGTCTCAGTACGAGAGCTAGTCCAGGTACGAGAGCTAGTCCAGGTACGAGAGCTAGTCTCAGTACGAGAGCTAGTCCAGGTACGAGAGCTAGTCCAGGTACGAGAGCTAGTCTCAGTACGAGAGCTAGTCCAGGTACGAGAGCTAGTCCAGGTACGAGAGCTAGTCTCAGTACGAGAGCTAGTCCAGGTACGAGAGCTAGTCTCAGTACGAGAGCTAGTCCAGGTACGAGAGCTAGTCCAGGTACGAGAGCTAGTCCAGGTACGAGAGCTAGTCCAGGTACGAGAGCTAGTCCAGGTACGAGAGCTAGTCCAGGTACGAGAGCTAGTCCAGGTACGAGAGCTAGTCTCAGTACGAGAGCTAGTCTCAGTACGAGAGCTAGTCCAGGTACGAGAGCTAGTCCAGGTACGAGAGCTAGTCTCAGTACGAGAGCTAGTCCAGGTACGAGAGCTAGTCCAGGTACGAGAGCTAGTCCAGGTACGAGAGCTAGTCCAGGTACGAGAGCTAGTCCAGGTACGAGAGCTAGTCCAGGTACGAGAGCTAGTCCAGGTACGAGAGCTAGTCCAGGTACGAGAGCTAGTCCAGGTACGAGAGCTAGTCCAGGTACGAGAGCTAGTCTCAGTACGAGAGCTAGTCTCAGTACGAGAGCTAGTCCAGGTACGAGAGCTAGTCTCAGTACGAGAGCTAGTCCAGGTACGAGAGCTAGTCCAGGTACGAGAGCTAGTCCAGGTACGAGAGCTAGTCCAGGTACGAGAGCTAGTCCAGGTACGAGAGCTAGTCCAGGTACGAGAGCTAGTCCAGGTACGAGAGCTAGTCTCAGTACGAGAGCTAGTCTCAGTACGAGAGCTAGTCTCAGTACGAGAGCTAGTCCAGGTACGAGAGCTAGTCTCAGTACGAGAGCTAGTCCAGGTACGAGAGCTAGTCTCAGTACGAGAGCTAGTCCAGGTACGAGAGCTAGTCTCAGTACGAGAGCTAGTCCAGGTACGAGAGCTAGTCTCAGTACGAGAGCTAGTCTCAGTACGAGAGCTAGTCTCAGTACGAGAGCTAGTCCAGGTACGAGAGCAGCGAGAGAGGAGAATTTTTAAACAAAATCCTGGACGTTTTAATGTTGCGAAAAATATATGCACGTGCGAAGACGAACATTAATTTTGTTTTTGTGGCGAGTATTTACGCGGACGCTCTCGCCGCCCACCAACACCAGGGTACCTCCTCCACCAGACTTACCCTCGGACAGGTAGAGTCGGTCGTGGTCCTGCGGCGGGTCGCAGGGCCGGTGCCGCAGCGTCACGTGCAGGGAGGGCCCGCGCGGGGGCACCTCGGGGGGCGCCGGCTCTGGGGGCGCCGGCTCGGGGGGAGAGTCGCAGACCCGCTCGGAGCTCTGCCCGTTAGAGGTACCTGGGAAGGTAAACTTGGGTATTACATACATATTACAGACGTTAATTGCTGACGGTACCGGAAGCGTCAGACAAGAACTGGATACCTTAGCCTTCCATTCAGCCTATCTCCCTGTCTATGTCACAATAGCTTTCGCCCAGAACTATATGCAAACCGCTAAATCCAAAAATCCTATTGACGCAGCTGTCCTATATCAAAGACAAACAGCCTACATGCGTCTGCGCAGTGCACCGTACCTTCATCAGATCGGTTTATAAACACGGCTATTACCCGAGTCCATGTCCCTCGTGCCATTCATAGCAAGCACAGAAACCGCTAAGAAGCTGGTTCACTAGAAGTATTAGATTTAATAATAATTTATTTGTAGCCCCTGACGGTTAGATAATACACTCCTAATCTTCCCATAAAAAAGACATTCTTGATCATCAAGATAATGTTTATCTTTCTGTCTATTCTATAGATCAAAAGGTTGACTGAACGCTTCTAAGCGATAAGGCCGCTCATTGTACTTTATTTGTAGTTTTTTGTCTTATTTTATGTTTAACTGTGTTTTATGTATGGTTTAATATAAATAGTTGTGTATTATACTTTAATCATCACAACCATCATGTCACTGTCTGCTGAGCAAGGCCTCCTTGGAGCATCTTCTGTCGTTTGTTGTATTGTCGGCACTACAATGTCCTCAGTATTTTCCTGCACTCGACGCTCTGCTATGAATCTACAAGTAGAATAAAAAGACAGGCTTGAACTCCTGTTTAACTGGAATGGAGTGAGGCAGGCGCCCGCGCGGGTGTACGCGGGTGTACGCGGGTGTACGCGGGTGTACGCGGGTGTACGCGGGTGTACGCGGGTGTACGCGGGTGTACGCGGGTGTACGCGGGTGTACGCGGGTGTACGCGGGTGTACGTGGGAACTATGCGAAGCATCCTTATCTTAAAGGCATCCTCGAGCCGCGTGTGCTCGGCGCTACGTAGCGCAGCGAGGGCTGTTCACTCGGAACACAGACACACCCACTAATGTGGATACCACATTAGTGGGTATTTGGAAAATAGTTATCTGCAAATATTATAGAATGGAAAACTTTGAAAAGTTATGCACCTCACTGCAGGAGTTAATCTCCGGGACTTCTCGTTATTCAAGTTAACCCTTAATGTTAGTAACCCTTAACACAACCTCAGCTTAGCTTGGGTCTAGATAACGCTGTGTAAATCATGAGCATTATTTTTTGATTAAAATAAATACTATAAAAATGCTATCGTAGATTGACGAATTAATTACGGATGTAAACGGGCTAGCTACGAATCTTGGTATTCTTCCAACACAAATACCTAGGGTTCGTAGTTAACTTAATTACATCTGTAACGAATTAAGTAAATACCTTTATTAACAAGGAAAATTACAATCAAATAATAGAAACAAATTAGAACTAGTATTTACAACTGAAACAACTGAGCTAACTGCAGACTGCTGCAAACAATCTACAGGTAGCTCAACTGATCCATATCTATATCAGTCGTCGCGTCCCCATGACGCTGGCTACGTTGCTGTGGCGTTGCCCCGGTGTATGGCAATGCTGATGCGCTGCGCCAGATACTCACCAGCTCTCGGGTCACGCGTCGACCAGACTCTCAGGTATTTTTTTAAAAACACGGCGAGCCTCGTTACTCAACGGACCTAGCGTCTCGACTCTAAGGGGAGCAAATGTGTAGGCTCTGTCAAGACTTGCATATCTTTGCCTCGAATAATTCATATTTTTATATAAGTAATAACATATATTTCAATATTATAGATAGCTTCATTATTCCTTAGCGGCTGTAGTGATAGTGAGTGAAGCCGCGGACGGAGGATGATATTAAGTACAAACCAATACTTTTGGTATGTAATAGAAGGAGTAAGTATATGTATTGAATAAGATACCTTCACTAAATGACTGCATAATTCCATGACCAACTATGGAATCCTAACTATGATAATTGCATAAATTCCTTATTAATGGCACACATTCACGGCGTGTTTTGATTACTGGATTGTGTAGTAATTTTGATAATTAACCCGCAAACTACATACCGATGGTGTAAACGGATTTCAGCCTAGTTACTTACTGTCTAATCAATACGCAATTCAGCATGAATTGAATTTTAATGTCATTGTCTGCCCCATTACCATAGTTAGCTACCCCACTTGTGCCCACGCCCAGCCACCACCGCCAGACACCGCTCAGGTCTGGGACTCGATCCTGTCAAATGCAACAAACTTCTTTTCAAAGTAAGATTAAATAGCGTCTGTCTTCTAGACCTTCGTGAGGCATTGTCAGCTCAGCTACTGCATCACGTGAGATTGTGATCAAGCGAATGTTTATCCGTGATAAATATAAGTAAATACTAGGTGATACTTGTGGAGACCGTGACTCGGCAAACGTTGTGTAGGACGTCCTCTGGCCAGGTGGGATGATGATCTGCGATAGACTGACTGCTGGCAGATGCCATGCTGGATGCGGTAAGTTGAAGCCAGGGCGCTATGGCGTTCATTAGAAGAGGCCAATGATCAGCAGTGGACTAGCATGGAGTGATGATGTGGATGAAGGAGATGGTTACCATTAGTCCTCGCCGGGCGCGCGTTCCGTGCATTGTTCTCGTGCACAAAGTCCTCGGGCCTGCGCTCGCGGTGTCGGGACAGGGTGCTGGAGTCACCGCTAAATATTTCTTCCCCTAAAATCAAACACTCAGGTTTATTTTCATTGCTAAGTCAACAAAATGCCTACAATGCTGGCTGCGTCTAAATTTAAATTATATAATGTTTATTTTAATGGAGACTGAAAGAAATGAGAATGTGAAAATGTCATTAGCAAAAAGATGATCACCGATTGACATAAAAAATATAACATGAACTTAGATAATACTGGGAATCTTTTTGTTATATTATGAAACCTGTATTAGTCAGAAAATGATAGGAACGGAAAATCCATGAAGTTTATGAGATTAGATTTATCAAAACTCAAGCAAATTCCTACGTAGAGCTATCATGGTTCGTGAAGAAACGTCAGTTGTGAGAGTCACATAGTGAGCCACACTCTCACCCACTAGCGAGGCCGCTCTGAGCCGGCCTCTCAGTAGCCAATACACCTACCTTTAGAGTTGCGGTGGTTCCTGAAGTACCGCCGATTGGTGGTCTCGTGGGGAAAGGGAGAGGACTGCCGCGCCGGGCTGACCGCGTAGCGAGGCCGCTCGCCGCCCGCCTCGGAGCCGTACATTCGTCTCTGCTCCTCTGCAAAAAGGACCATCATCAGCTTTATTTCTGGCTAAGGGCATTATCAATAAATATCCAATGGGCATGGATTCCTGTATCTCATTAGATACAGGAATGGTGGAGAATTATGCCGACAAATCTCTTGCGTAACTGGATACGATTACATCAGCCATCATCGTGTAATCGCGATAGCTGTTACGTGAAGGAAATAAAAACGAAAACTTATTATGATATCCCCCTTATCTCAGTTTCGCAGATTGGAAAGGATTTCAAAGACCTAATCTCCTCAACTCATTTCGATCCTTTCAGAGCCTAGTGCGTACCTACCTAGAGGTAGGTACGCACTAATAATAACTTGTGGGTTGTAGACAACCCACAAGTTATTATATTCCAAAACTGCTAACCGTTTCCATTCACTTACACACAAAGTATTATTATGTTTGCGTAATAACTTTACACTTTACACAAATAGGTCAGTATGAAAGTCGGGGTTGGGAACTTGGGAATTTATGATGTGGTCTGGTTCGGTAGGTAATTCTAAACAATAACAAACAAATTGTGTACTGTGCGGGCGGTGAGCGAGGCAGGCGGGGAACGGGTACAAAAGCTAGATCATTCGATAGAAAGCTGAAGATTTAAAAGTGATTTTCAGTGTTACTGGGATAGTATGGGAAAATTATAAACCAGAGCAGAAAACTGTATACCTTCTACCAATAATGCTTCTTACGACAGATTTCCTGGAATTTATTTTAGTGCTAGTATACCTCTATGTGAAAACAATATGGCATAGCAAACTAATAAGTACGGTCCACCTCAAGACGGTTAAAAATGTAACGGATTCCGGTATTGTGTTCTTGCAACCTACTTATTGTGCGATATATCTCGAGACAACGCGTCGGGTTCGATGCCGTGATTGATAGTTCTGTGGACAAACTAGGCAGAAAGAAAACACATCGGGATGATCCATCACGGTGACTAATGTCGCGCTTGCGAGATATTGTAATTTATTTAATAATAAATATAAAATATAACAAGTATATATAGTGGTAACCAATAAGGTTTCAAAGATATTCAATACTAAAATGTAAAAGGCCTGACTTCCGACTTGCTTTCCCCGCTTAAATTCAAATATTAGGACAAATCAGTTTCATTACATGAATAAGTTATTTGCGAGATATTGTTATTTATTTAATAATGAATTATATGATATAAGAAGTATATGTAGTGGTAAACAATAAGGTTTCAAAGATATTCAATACTAAAATGTAAAAGGCCTGACTTCCTACTCGTTTTCCCCGCTCAAATTCAAATTCTAGTACAAATCAGATTCATTTAATGATCAAGCTATTTCATATTGCATTATATTGGATGTACTAAGTATCTTAATTGTTAATTTATATTTAAGAACATTTGTCATGGATATTTTATCATATTAGAAGATATTTTAATGTATTTAGTTGTGAAATGTTATGACGTTACGCCCTAGCCAGTTATTGGCGGTATCACTCGAAATGTAACGGCGGAATTGTTAGTGGTAATAGACGGTGAGCTGGCTGGCTCTGCCACTCTTTGATGAACCTGTAAGCTGGAAGCATCTCCTATTATGGTAAGATGTTTTACATTGTAGAACCTTTTTCTAGATGTGTCCTAGTTTGTTTTAGCACTGAAATTATTGAAGGTCACGATTAAATTATAAGGTTATCTATCCTTTTAGAATGTTTCTATTTGTATGGTTTATTGCTTTTATTTTAAAAGGAACATTGTAAGTATTAGACACTTAAGTGATTATATAAATGTGCTGGTGGTTTCTTTTTCACTTCTTCCACCAGTGGACAAAAGATTGAAGTGAAGAGAATTTCAATAACACTTTATTTCTTATTTAATGGTAATTGATGGGTATACTTGTCTATGTGTTATCTTGTGAGCCTAAAGAAATAAAGGTATTGACTTCTGACTTCTGATTTCATTAACTCCAATTCCCAAAATGTGAGGTTGCATTGTAAGGTAGGTAATTCTATGATTCTTTCGAAATAAGACCATTTTATAGGTAGGTAAAGCCCAAAATTCTATCATCAGAAGTGGGATAGCCTGGAACTGTTTCAAAATTCTAATACATTCTTGTACAAGTTTCAGGATGGATCCTGCAGCAGACCTTCAAGGACGAAGGTCTGCTAAGGCGATTTTTGACTGACGCTGTGTCTTCCAATCTGCGACAAGATGGTGACGACGACGTGACGCTGCCAATGACCCGATCCCACGACGGCGGCGCTTCCATTTGGTGCGACCACATTGGGATGCTCATCAACGAAATTTGGACGAAGGAGCAGCGTGTCAGTTGGCACAAAGGTTCTGAAGTGTTCGTAAACTTGGTACGACCACGGATAATCCTGACGTTGGACGATACTAACGGTATTTCTTATAGCAACAAACTTTTATTGTATCCTAAAAAGAAACCTGTTCAATAAGTTGGTAGCATATTCTATTTTCAAATTCATAAAAACTTACACAACACTAAAGAAACACGAAAGAATATTTGCCACTTCTAGTAACGTTCGATCTATGTTTCTCGCTATTGTTTTGGAATTCGAGTTGTTGGAGTTATTTCTAACTACTGGCAGATAATAATTTTTGAAGCTTTTCTGCTTCTGTACGATTAGCCCAACAAATATTCAATACTTATTGTCATAACTGTCTTTGTAAGTGAATTTACCTAATTCTTAAGAGAAATATGCAGTTAACAAGTAAGCGAAAAAAAAAACGAAGATTATTCCGTTATAATTTATATTAACTTTTTGCTAAAACTCAATTTGTAGAACTACTTAGTGTGTATACTAGCCTTAAAGACCTGCGGATCAAAGCGTTTCTGATAGCCGGTTGTAGGTACTAGAACCCGCTATGGTAACTTGTTTTAATTTTTACGTTAAATTCACCATTTTAACTGTGCAGGCCTGGCGTCATAAAAATGTAGATATTTCATTCTTGTTGGTTAAAATAATAAAACGTTGGTAGCCTCTGTAGCCAACGAGTTTTTTTTAAGTAAATTCTCGAGTCTTGGGTTATAGTCAGTGATTTTAGCCTCAGTAGAATCGGAGCCTATAGGTAGGTACTCGATTTTTTTTTAAAAAGATTATTTACAAAATAGATTACCAATCCCGCATTTTTAAGGCTTAACCTAAATTTAACCCTCTCTTGATCATTTTGTTCAAATTTAAAGTTACCTATGGATACATGATGTTACCTATGGATTAGAGACCATTCCTCAGTGGATTTTATTTTGGATTTGTTGACATAGTTTGCAGCTCACTCTAAGCTCGACTATAGTGGTGTTTAAAATAGTTAATAAAATAACCCTCCCTGTGCGATTTGATGACTTTTGCATCAATTTTTTTATTTTAAGTAGTTAGATAATGAACGACACACACACACAATAGATTTACCCTCACCCCGTATATATTGTGTGGGCTGATTGGCTCACATGTGTCATTGTGTCGTACCTATGCACATAATGGTTATTCAATTTTTTTATAAAGTAAATAATAGGAAAACATTAGAACTAGCATATATACAATTGAAACAGTTGAGCTAACTGCATATTGTTGCAAACAATCTACAGGTAACTAAAGTAAAAGTTTTTGAATATCCTGATATTCACATGGTCACAAGAAAATTACAATCAAATAATAGAAATAAATTAGAACTAGTATTTACTGGTCACTTATATTAACTATTGATAATTGTAGGGTAAATAATAATAGTAGAACAAAAGAAGAAAAATTTTGTACAAAGGAATTTCAGTGGGCCTGAAACAAATATATTTAAATTATACCTATTTAAAATGAAATTAAATGAGATGATATGAAATGAAATGAAATTATAAGAAATAAAATGATATTAAATGACATTAAATGAAATAATATGAAACTAAATTAAATTAAATGCAATTAAATGATATGAAATTAAATATGAAATGAATTGAAACAAATGAAATTAAATGAAATTAAATGAAATTAAATAAAATTGAATAAAAATTAAATGAAATTAAATGAAATTTAATGAAATTTAATGAAATTAAATGAAATTTAATGAAATTAAATGAAACTAAATGAAATGAAATTAAATGAAATTAAATTAAATCTTCATAAATTTCATTATACTGGCCAATCCACACATCATCTAGCCCCAAAGTAAGCAGAGCTTGTATGATTCGCTTAATATTTCATTTATTTCCAGTGTATGGATAGATTGCATTGGAAGGTACATGTTCATAAAATTGATAGCATTGAGATCTCATTTACTTTTAGGTATTATTGATCAATAATTCCAGAGCACCAAGCCACCAGTCTAAAGATGGCTCGACTGTTTTGATGATTTTTCAGGACTACATCTGTAAGCTCCGCTATTTTGTATTCTTTAATAATTTCAATGGATGTCGTTACAGACTATATTTTTATTATAACAATATCACACAAACTTCGTAATAGGAAACACAATAAAGTACAAGAAAAAAAAAACAGAGACAATTGAAATATTAAATAAAAATAATAAGTCAGTTTAAAATAATTAATTAATTACGTAATTAACTAAAAGGTATGTCAAAGTGTGCTGCTGTATGTGGGCATTGTCAAATAAACTTCAACAAAAATAAAAATAATGGAATAAATACAGAATCTGTTAAAAAATAAATGGTACTTATATACACAATTTGTTACTTTTAAACATAATAAGAGATTATACCCAAATAAGATTGCTGTTAACCACGTACCTAATACCAAAACAAACATTTTATAGGGTTGGTTATAAAAGTGCTTTAAAAGGAATTTAGAAAACTTAAATTAATTGCTAATGTATGTATTTGTGTACTATGCACCATTATGGGGCCAATATCAAAATAAACTTATTTACACAAAAAAATGCAATTTGAAGGCCAATTCAATGAATTAGTGAGAATATTTTTATTTGATCGAAATAGTTTTATTTTTATGTAGTCAGCTTGGCCGAGCGATTTTCGGAAGGTTCGGTAATCAATCAATAAATATAACCATACAACCATTAGATATAACTGTATTTATTAGTTGTAATTGTTTATTCTGTTACTGTAATTTTCCATGACTTCTGATAAATTGTGACATTACCAAAATTTACATAATGCTAAATAATTAACCTGGATTTATCCACTCCGATTACTTTGTACATAGAAGTTGAGGTTAATATACAGGCTAGAATAAATGACGTACTTGGTGATACTCGCCTAGAACCGCAGATGACTGCTCGATTTCTTACGAATGATATGAAATGGTACCCACCTATCTAGTATCTACCATTACCTTAGACTAAGTTATTCGTTTTAGTTTGTTTTAACTATTAAACATTTATGTGTCCATAGGACAAAAAGGTTGGTTTTTAGTAGGTACCTATGTTGAAAATTGAAAATAATACTTGAGAATAAAAGGAAAATAAAACACAGAAAATTTTAATAAAACGAAAACAAAAATACATTCCGTCCGCTGGCGATCGTTGACTTGGTGTATACTTTAGATATTTGCAGTGAGTATACATGTCGAGGTCTATCGATCAGAGGAATAAAAAGACAAAATTGCTTGATTCTAAATGAAAATGGTTCCTTCCGCTGTCGACCGTAGACTTAGCGTATACTTTGGATATTTGCAGCGGGTATATGGCCGAGGTCTTCTGGTCAGATGAAAAAAGAAATAGGTCCTCCCGCTAGTCGACCGTACACTTAGCGTATACTTTGGATATTGGTAGCGGGTATAGCGAGTATATGGCCGAGGTATACGGTAAGAGGAAAACTAAAAATGCTTAATGAATTAGGTCCTTCCGCTGGCGGCCCACGGACTTGGTGTATACTTTAGGTATTTGCAGCGGGTATAGCGAGTATACATGTCGAGGTCCCTCGGTCAGAGGAAAACAGACTTGTGACTTAACTTCCTACGACAAACTTTGAATATAACTGTACAGATACAATAATGCGAGTCCCGGCGTTGGACTATAAAATAAATGAAAAATACTGTTCAATAACTTTGAAAACAAAAAATCAATAAAGGTACCTACATATAAAAGTGCTCGATTGTTATGTTACTATGATATAGAGTTGTAGAAAATGTGTAATAAAACGTGCAAATAAGATGCTCCGAGAACGAAGCATTTGTCAGAATGGCAGTGCGAGATATTGTAATTTATTTAATAATAAATATAAAATATAACAAGTATATATAGTGGTAACCAATAAGGTTTCAAAGATATTCAATACTAAAATGTAAAAGGCCTGACTTCCGACTTGCTTTCCCCGCTTAAATTCAAATATTAGGACAAATCAGTTTCATTACATGAATAAGTTATTTGCGAGATATTGTTATTTATTTAATAATGAATTATATGATATAAGAAGTATATGTAGTGGTAAACAATAAGGTTTCAAAGATATTCAATACTAAAATGTAAAAGGCCTGACTTCCTACTCGTTTTCCCCGCTCAAATTCAAATTCTAGTACAAATCAGATTCATTTAATGATCAAGCTATTTCATATTGCATTATATTGGATGTACTAAGTATCTTAATTGTTAATTTATATTTAAGAACATTTGTCATGGATATTTTATCATATTAGAAGATATTTTAATGTATTTAGTTGTGAAATGTTATGACGTTACGCCCTAGCCAGTTATTGGCGGTATCACTCGAAATGTAACGGCGGAATTGTTAGTGGTAATAGACGGTGAGCTGGCTGGCTCTGCCACTCTTTGATGAACCTGTAAGCTGGAAGCATCTCCTATTATGGTAAGATGTTTTACATTGTAGAACCTTTTTCTAGATGTGTCCTAGTTTGTTTTAGCACTGAAATTATTGAAGGTCACGATTAAATTATAAGGTTATCTATCCTTTTAGAATGTTTCTATTTGTATGGTTTATTGCTTTTATTTTAAAAGGAACATTGTAAGTATTAGACACTTAAGTGATTATATAAATGTGCTGGTGGTTTCTTTTTCACTTCTTCCACCAGTGGACAAAAGATTGAAGTGAAGAGAATTTCAATAACACTTTATTTCTTATTTAATGGTAATTGATGGGTATACTTGTCTATGTGTTATCTTGTGAGCCTAAAGAAATAAAGGTATTGACTTCTGACTTCTGATTTCATTAACTCCAATTCCCAAAATGTGAGGTTGCATTGTAAGGTAGGTAATTCTATGATTCTTTCGAAATAAGACCATTTTATAGGTAGGTAAAGCCCAAAATTCTATCACGCTCGCAACTATTGCTTTTGAGGTTACATTAATGAAATTGAATCACTAGAAGAAAGTAAAACGACTTGAAGTCAGTAAGTAGTCAACTAATAACGGTTTTGTCTCCAAACTGTAATAATGAGGAAACAATCACAACAAATGTGAACTTTAAATTTTTCAAGCACCAAATTCTAATTTATCTCAGACAGACATTTCGAGTCTAGAAAATAACCTGATAGAGAGAGCCATGGGAGTTGAGAGAACAGTGACAATGACAATCAAGTATCAAGTGTAACTTATGGACCTACGGTGGAAAGAATACATAAGTACTGGAGCTTTGCACATTGCTTTCTTAAAGGTAGTGGACGGATGCACGGACTGAGCCAGCTCTCCCAGGAGCCTGTGCCAGCCAAGCCGCCCGCAGGCAGGCAACTTCGCCACTTCGCCAAACAAGCTGAGCACAAACCTAAACGCCTTTCTGCTACTGCCCTAAACTCTAAAGTATGTACCTATAGCTACAATTTATATTTATTGAATTCACTTTTTTATTACGCAGGTTGAGAATTTATGACGGCTTATGAGTTCAAAAACAAAGGTAATTTTGAGTTGTGGTCTTTATGATTTGAAATGTTCTTTCTGGGGGTAAACTCTTTGTGTAAAATATAAACGGCAAGGCAGTGAAAACTCGCACAACTTTTAATGTTCGTCATCGCGCACACGGTACGGAATTTGTGACGTCGGTCATCAATAAACCCATTTATATTCAAAATTCATATTCATGACTTGGGACTAGGTCATACGAATCTCCATGTTTGTTTACCGAAACTGTGTATCTTTTATTACAGACCGAATAAATTCTTAACTACAGACTGTGACTTCTCAGAGAAATTTCAACTCTATTCTGTAGTACCAAAGTTCAATAAACAACGGCGCCTGATTTCGGTCCACAAGTGCGATGCTTCCCTATAGTAAACAGCTCAGATTGAATATGAAATTTTAATCGACTAATTTAATCGAACGGATGCTCGCCGGAGACCGTCTGCGACAGAGATATCAGAGGCTCCTAAATGTGGATTACGGCAGTAAATATGAATTTCAAATGAATCGCGATCTATTATTCTGTTGTCATTAGAAGTAACACAGATTCCACATTGTAGCACCAACAGTCCCGTCACATCAGGACTAAGACGGGGTAGGTACTTACTTACCTGATGCGATTACAGCTGATCGAGAATTAAAACTCCTTGCTGTTGAACACAAGTCACGACCAAAAGCCACTACTAAATAAAAATGTGTGTGAGTGAGAATGATTTAAGTTTGTAGCATTCATTTGCAAATCGGCAAACTTTGACGAGTTACGTTGCATTTAAATGTCAGTGGGGAGGTTCGCCACCCTGAAATTTGCATTTTTCAACGTCTTTTGTGCCCAAGGTAGGAGCGGGCTGAGTTTCTGCACCTAGCTAGGAGTATAATAAAACTGTTGGTCTTTAGAACAATGTAAAAATTTTATTCACAATGATCGCCAGACGCCGGTTTCGAAAACTTTTGCCGGCATTCGGAGAATTTGCTACCAGCCCCTTCGTGTTGAAGTTTTTATTTATTTTCTGTGGCTATATTTTTAAATTAACCCATACAGAAACCTTTTAAACTCCTCAAGATATTATCCGAATTGTGAATTGTAATCAAAGCGAATCCCTCGTTGGGCATCAGTATTAGCGGCGTGCTTCAGGGAAAGATAATGGAATCCTTGCAAAAATGACCTGAATTAAATTTTCACATTCAATCGTCGGCCGCTCCCCGGGGAGTGATCCAGAGATCCCTGCGTTCCTCATCACAACGACTCAGATATTTATGTTTTGTTGGAATTATGGCAGGTGGATGCTGACTGTTTCCTTTTGTTTCTTCTGTAGATTAAGTTACTTTTTGTAAGACATAAAATAAAAATAAATACGTAATGCTGAACAATCCACACATTATATTTATTATCTAGCCCCAAAGTAACCAGACCTTGTGTTATGAGAATCAATATTAACTATGTATGCCTATACATGATATTACACTAAATACTTACACAATGTTTTATAATGCATCAGTTGTGTGTGCTGGGTGCATTATAACCAGCTGTTTCACTATAGCCATGGCAACAAATGCAACAAAACCTCTTTCTATGGGCTATTGATGGATCGTGATGCGTCCTTTAAGTCTATGTATAAAGGACAGGCTTTGCATAAAGTTCGCTCGCTACTCGAATGAAACACCAATTAGCAAGGCACCACAGCCAACCTCAGCCAAGTCAGTCCAGACGTCTACAAACGTGCGAACCCTCCGAGCCCCAGGAACAGGTTGCGTGATAGCAACACTTCATTTACAAGCTACGTTTAATTTGAACTATTTTGAGGCTCAGCTGGAATTTAAATATCTGGAGATAAGGAGCGCACGCGAGTCCGCCAGTGTCGCTGATTATCAGTGCCTCATATGCATACGGACGTCACACTGAATTACGCTCACACACACACACACTCACAGGCACGCTGTTTGGATTGGGGTGAAACGGAAAATACTCGCGTTTTTTGTTTCGTAAATTAGATTTTTCATAGTTATTCATTTTCCTAAGGTTAGGCAAATATTAAAAATGAATTTAAAAGTTTTTAATATTTCCCTACAATGTTGGCCGAGCGATGTATTTGTCATTCATTTTATTTGACATTACTGATGACGAATTTGCAGCCTGCCGGCTCGCCATGACTCGCCAGACATGGACGGGCAGCCAATGTTTCTCTCAATTTTTGATCAGTTACGTTGTTGCAGCTAAATGAATGCGAGACTTCTTGCAGTGTCTGGATGCTGGGTGTGGCGGTAAGTCGCTGCCGTCGCGTCAATCCGGCTGATCCTCGCCGTGGGGGGGGGGGGGGGGGGTGAGATCGTCTAATCCCGATGATAAAGCAAGTTGCGCTACTACTGCATACTTACTTCGTTGTCTACCGCAGCCACGGAGCGTCCTCGGTTAAATTACGCTTTTAACGAATAAACGCTAACGGAAGATTTCCAGGGATTTTTGACCCGAGAAATAAATGGTTTTAGAGTTAAAATAGTTATATCTTGTTTGAACACCGAACAATTTAGGAGTTTCTTACTCACTTTTCTAATCTCTCTCTCATTTAAATATTGTAGTGAATGAAAACAAAGTTATCATTTATTTCCTAGTGGGTATAATTGAGATATTTAAATTGTATTATTTGCCATTTCTATAAGTTCTGTGCCTTGTCTTAAAAAAATTAAACATTTCGAGTTTTAATTTGAGGTAGATTTTTTAACACAATGAAAAAATTTAAGTACCTTTGTACCTTGACTGAAACCAAGACTGGAAAAGCTCTATCCATCAGGGACGGAATGGATTGATGGATGAGTCTATCAGCGAGGAAAATTCCTGGAATCACTTTCATAGACCCGAGCAAATCTGCCCAAGCAAAGCAAATGGATTTCAACACCAATCATCAGCCTGGCAAATCATGCATATTACCATTTTGCATGAAATACTGTACTGTTTGTCAGGGAAGATTAAATGCAGGCGTATTTAAAACAAATTAAAATAAGATCCGATTCCAAATGTGAATCTAGTTGTTTGGGAAGACATGATTAGAACGTGAGCTGATGAGGACATACGCCTCAACACTAGGACACGTACTCTATCCTCTCGCTATATTTACAGAAGTTACTCAATAGTTGGAGTCGTTGCGTAGGTGACTGTTTCATCTTGCAAATCAAATATGGCAGCTCAGTCTTTGATACGAGACTACGCCCACCTCGAACTGAATTAAGCCCCGCATTGTACTTTATAGACACGTGTATGCACGGAGCGGCGTGTGCAGAGAAATTTTCAATAATCCCCATAGGTTTGCTCGAGCAAATCCCCGCACAGTAGAACTAGAAGCAGTGTACCAAGTTTGCTCATTACGCTGATATTAGGAAAAACAGGTGGTTTTGTTTTGCTTTACATTTACATAGCTTCATCGATTTTGCCAAACATAAACAAGATCCGTCAAGTGCGAATGTAATGTTTCAAATTATTTCGAAACGTATAAAATTAATAGTATATATAGCTCGATTACCACTGACTGACTGACTGACTGATTCACTGACTGACTGACTCATTGACACAATTGTTCTCCCTGATGGTGGATGGGAAGGTATGTTTTTTTTTGCGGAATCGTATAGGGGGGTTGGGGGTGAGTTTGGGAAAATCCCGACTTTTTGAGATTTGCCCCCCCGGAGCCCACCCCTCCCCCCCTTCTTTTCCACGGAGCAATTTGGTAAAAAATAAATATAGGGCCTGTATAGAGGGGGACAAGTGATTTCTATTGCAAAAAAAAAATTACCTCCCCTTGCCCCCAGGACCCCCCCTTTTGAGAGTGCTACAAGATGCCGTCGTGATAGAGGAGTTTTGATTGCGGGATCGTATAGAGGGTATTTTTTCAAATTGGAAGAAAAAAAAAATAACCCCCCCCTCCCTCCCCAATTTTCACCCCCCCTTTTGATATCTCCCAAACTAAGTACGATAGAAGAAAAATTTTTTCACGATCGTGTAGAGGGTTTAATACTATTTTAATTGCAAAAAAAATTTTCGCCCCCCGCCCCTCTGGACTCTCTTTTTTATTAAAAAACTGAAATTTTGCCATTTTTTGCCCATATTTTGACCACTTTTTAGGGTGGAACATTGCTGCGAGCGAAGCGAGCCGCAATGCGACTACGGGGAACAGCAAGGCGAGCGAAGCGAGCCGCGCTGTGACACCCCCCCTTGCCCCCAGAACCCCCTCCCTTGAACCCGGGGAGCATTGCGGCGAGCGAAGCGAGCCGCAATGCGACCACGGAGGAACAACACGGCGAGCGAAGCGAGCCGTGCTGTTACCCCCCCCCCCCACGCCCCCGGGCTCCCTGAACCCCCTCCCCCATCAAAAAATCTGATATGGATATCGTTTTCGATTAACATTGGGGTGAGGATTACGAATTTGATGTCGGCGGGCGTGTGTCGGATTGCGGTGAGCGAAGCGAACCGCAATACGTCACACCGCAAGGCGAGCGAAGCGAGCCTTGCCGTGTGGCAGCACGAGCGGGGACGTATTGCGGTGAGCGAAGCGAACCGCAATGTGACTGCAGGGGAACAGCACGGCGAGCGAAGCGAGCCGTGCTGTGACCTCGGCGCTCAGCCCCCCCCGAACCCCGCCCCCATCAAAAAATCTGATATGGGTATCGTTTTCGACTATTATGGGGGCGAGGATTACGAATTTGATGACGGCGGGCGTGTTTCGGATTGCGGTGAGCGAAGCGAACCGCAATGCGATTATAGGTGAACATTTCCATTGCAAAAAAAAATTACCCCCCCTCTCCCCCCAGGACCCCCCCTTTTGAAATTGCTACCGGATCCCGGCGCTATAGAGGAGTCCCGATGGCGGGATCGTATAGAAGGTATCTTTTCAAATTGGAAGAAAAAAAACACCCCCCCTCCCTCCCCAATTTTCACCCCCCCTTTTGATATCTCCCAAACTAAGTACGATAGAAAAAAACTTTTTTCACGTTCGTGTAGAGGGTTTATTATAATTTGAATAGCAAAAAAAATGTTTGCACCCCGCCCCTCTGGACTCTCCGTTTTATTAAAAAACTGAATTTTTGCCATTTTTTTATTTTTATTTTGACTACTTTTTAGGGTGGAGCAATGCGGCGAGCGAAGCGAGGCGCAATGCGACTACGGGGAACAGCAAGGCGAGCGAAGCGAGCCGCGCTGTGCCCCCCCCCTTTGCCCCCCGGAAACCCCTCCCCCTGAACCCGGGAGAGCATTGCGGCGAGCGAAGCGAGCCGCAATGCGACTACAGGGGAACAGCACGGCGAGCGAAGCGAGCCGAGCTGTGACCCCGTGTGACCTCGGCGCCAAGCCCCCCCCCCCCCCCCCCCCCCCGAACCCCGCCCCCATCAAAAAATCTGATATAGGTATCGTTTTCGACTAACATGGGGGCGAGGATTACGAATTTGATGACGGCGGGCGTGCGTCGGATTGCGGTGAGCGAAGCGAACCGCAACACGACTCACGTCACACAGCAAGGCGAGCGAAGCGAGCCTTGCTATGTGGCAGCACGTGCGGGGTCGTATTGCGGTGAGCGAAGCGAACCGCAATGCGATTATAGGTGAACAGCACGGCGAGCGAAGCGAGCCGTGCTGTGACCCCTCACGCCCAGCCCCCCTGAACTCCCTCCCCCATCCAAGAACTTGATATGGATATCGTTTTCGATCAACTCGAACTCGTAGATTACGAAAAAGATGTCCATTTCAAAATCCAAGATGGCTGACATTCTTCAATCGCAGTCTCCACTCTTGGTTATCAATTTCGAAAAAATCAAAGTCGTAGGTTACGAAAAGGGTAATACAATTAAAAACGAACACTGTGACAGCCACCGACGCGAGCTGCTTGCAGCTC
The DNA here is from genome assembly GCA_949316285.1 of Eupithecia subumbrata. Taxonomy (NCBI): domain Eukaryota; kingdom Metazoa; phylum Arthropoda; class Insecta; order Lepidoptera; family Geometridae; genus Eupithecia; species Eupithecia subumbrata. The sequence goes on along the minus strand of OX438640.1, from coordinate 35,278,776 downwards.
GCGCACTTATAAAATACTACACTGACAGTCAGTCACTGACTGACTGACTGACTGACTGACTCATTGACACAATTGTTCTCCCTGATGGTGGATGGGAAGGTATGTTTTTTTTTGCAGAATCGTGTAGGGGAGTGGGGGGTGACTTGGGGAAAATCCCGACTTTTTGAGATTTGCCCTCTCAGAGCCCACCCCTCCCCCCCTTCTTTGCCACAGAGCAATTTAATTATTTTTTTTTATAAGGGGTGTATAGAGGGGGACAAGTGATATCTATTGCAAAAAAAACATTACCCCCCCCTTGCCCCCCAGGACCCCCCCTTTTGAGAGTGCTACGAGATGCCGTCGTGATAGAGGAGTTTTGATTGCGGGATCGTATAGAGGGTATCTTTTCAAATTGGAACAAAAAAAAATAACCCCCCTCCCTCCCCAATTTTCACCCCCCCCCCCCTTTTGATATCTCCCAAACTAAGTACGATAGAAGAAAAATTTTTTCACGTTCGTGTAGAGGGTTTAATGCCATTTTAATTGCAAAAAAAATTTTTGCCCCTGCCCCTCTGGACTCTCCTTTTTATTAAAAAACTGAAATTTTGCCATATTTTGCCCATATTTTGACCACTTTTTAGGGTGGAACATTGCTGCGAGCGAAGCGAGCCGCAATGCGACTACGGGGAACAGCAAGGCGAGCGAAGCGAGCCGCGCTGTGACACCCCCCCCCTTGCCCCCAGAAGCCCCTCCTTTGAACCCTGGGGAGCATTGCGGCGAGCGAAGCGAGTCGCAATGCGACCACGGAGGAACAGCATGGCGAGCGAAGCGAGCCGTGCTGTTACCCCCCCCCCCCCCCACGCCCCCGGGCTCCCTGAACCCCCTCCCTCATCAAAAAATCTGATATGGTTATCGTTTTCGACTAACATTGGGGTGAGGATTACGAATTTGATGTCGGCAGGCGTGTGTCGGATTGTAAATACGTCACACCGCAAGGCGAGCGAAGCGAGCCTTGCCGTGTGGCAGCACGAGCGGGGACGTATTGCGGTGAGCGAAGCGAACCGCAATGCGACTACAGGGGAACAGCACGGCGAGCGAAGCGAGCCGTGCTGTGACCCCGGCGCCCAGCCCCCCCCCCGAACCCCGCCCCCATCAAAAAATCTGATATGGCTATCGTTTTCGACTAATATGGGGGCGAGGATTACGAATTTGACGACGGCGGGCGTGTGTCGGATTGCGGTGAGCGAAGCGAACCGCAACACGACTCACGTCACACAGCAAGGCGAGCGAAGCGAGCCTTGCTATGTGGCAGCACGTGCGGGGTCGTATTGCGGTGAGCGAAGCGAACCGCAATGCGATTATAGGTGAACAGCACGGCGAGCGAAGCAAGCCGTGCTGTGACCACTCACGCCCAGCCCCCCTGAACACCCTCCCCCATCCAAGAACTTGATATGGATATCGTTTTCGATCAACTCGAACTCGTACATTACGAAAAAGATGTCCATTTCAAAATCCAAGATGGCTGACATTCTTCAATCGCAGTCTCCACTCTTGGTTATCAATTTCGAAAAAATCAAAGACGTAGGTTACGAAAAGGGGAATACAATTAAAAACGAACACTGTGACAGCCACCGACGCGAGCTGCTTGCAGCTCGCGCACTTATAAAATACTAGTCTACTAATAAAATTGTACAACGTATACCTATAATAATCACATAATCACATCTTCTTTTATTTTTAACAACAACAACATAACAAACATGTTTAACATTTTATATAGGATGGTATTATATACATTTTAATTCAATTAGGTTCTTATAAATATGCATGCAATGTAGCCTAAAACTAGAAAATTTCACTATCATTTGATACAAGACCCACATGGTTCTTGTAAAATTTCGACATCACAATTTGTATGGAAAATGTTATTTGCATTTTTCATTTATTTTCTTGAAATCTGTACAGGCCCACAACATGTATTAATGTTTTACTTTTTTTGGTTTGCTGCGGTACTTGCTGAGGTATTAAAATAGGACAGACAAAGCGAGACCATAAGAGTTTCAAAACCGATCTCGAAACTAAGGTGCGTCGGAGTGGTTTGACGGTACACTATTATTTCTGGTTCAGTGTGTTTTCAAAGATTCTAATCATAATTATCGTATTTCGTTTAAAAAACTATTATATTAAATTATTTATTTTTTCAAGTATTCTATTAATTCTGAAAGCAAGAAAGAAAATGAATGTTCAGAGAAATATACTACAAACAGAATCATGACAGCAGCAAAACAGCCCCTGATCAAAACTGATCTGTTAGGTAACGCACGGTGCGTGTGTTGTAGTTGTAGTACTGCGCCCGCTCGCAGCGTGCCGTGCGCTGTGTCGCAGGCCCGGGCCGCACGCACGCGCGCCGGCTTACGCGTAATTGATGGGCCCGTGGCTAATCTCTGCACTTTGCTCTCCACTGCCGAGCCCTATGCCGCGTTATGCCACGTTATGCCACGTTATGCCGCGCTATGCCGCCCAATACTACTGTGTGACGCTCTATTTGCTGTTTTTATGTGCACTACTTTGCAAATTATGCAACTTCAGAAATGGACTCTACGTGGTGATGGGTGTGGGTATGACTGCATAAACGCATTTTGAAATGTTAAACAGTATGCGGAAAGAAAACAAGTATTAGTGATTTCATTATGTATTTTGGTGAAAGTACACTGACCTAAATGAAAAAATAGGTACCTACCTACAAGAGCAGTGTTTTAAAAGTCACATAATTTAATATTGATCATTTATTATAGACGTGTGTTATAGTTTTAAAGAGCTGTATAAGCTTTCTGAAGCTTAAAACATAAACTACTCAAAAAACGTATGCATATTCAGAAAAGCTTTATAAGCAAGATCTCATTAGGAATGCCGCTTATGAAACCACAACAAACACTGCAGCGGTATAATAAAAGTGATAATCAAATATGCACATCGCAAATCCCGCCGCTTGTCCGGTAGACAGCTCCTGAAATATTCAATCAGCCCGGTATATACCGGTTTATGCCGGTACATAGCGGTAACTAAACGGAATAACCAATCAGGCCTCCGCCCGCGCCGTGCCGGTGGAGCCCCTCATTTACTGCCATTGCTGAACTGACGTCTGTTTTGAAATCGTAAAGAGGTTGCTTACAAATGCCGCATGGAAACAACTACAAGCTACCTGAAAGTGTCTGTGACTGTATCCTTTGTGGTAGGTATAGATGAACACACACAAAGTACTTTCCTACGTGAAGCTACAGCAAAGCATAAGTTTTATGAAACACGTGAGTTTTTACTCGCATTGTCCCGACGTCGATGGAAGCCTCTGATGAAGATTTTCTAGACTAGAAGTAATCGAGACAGCCATGCCTGCATCCGCCCCGGGACGAAGCGTGGCTGAGCACACCATAATGAAATACTACCCACACATTACACGAGACTTTCTAAAGTCAGAACGAGCTAAATAATTATAATTTTGTATTTTCTAAACAGATTTCTTCGTCCGATACAGCCATATTTTGCGAATTAACATCTGTAACGTTACTTTATGACCCAACAAAAACATTTACGACGACGTAAAACATAAAGCAAAGGTATTTGAAAAACAAACAAGTTGGTATTCCGCGGTGCGTATGTAGGTGAGTCAGGTTCACGTCGGTCGCGCGGCGCCATTCATTACAACATTCTACTTTACAAATAAAACGTAATGCATTGTTAATGAGCCGTGCACAGCTCAGCCTCGCTTACCGGTTACCGGTGTCGCTGTGTGCCTGTGTGCCTGTGTGCCTGTGTGGATCCAGAGTCGTCGGGCGGGCGATCACAGGGGAGTAACGATAAATAACGAAGAGAGTCATGTCGTAAGACCAATGTTGCAAAAACAACGCTGCTTATATGATTCCGAATACAGAATAGCTACCAATAGATATGAATGATTTAGAATAATGTGCACAACTTAGGTGACATCATAAGGTTTTCACACAGTTCGATAACTGAGCCTGAATTAATATCTGTAATCTCTGACGAACTAATAAATATCTCTGCGCCCAACAGAGTGTCTGTACTAGCTTTAGCTATAATTAGAACTCAAGCGACCTATGTTTGCTCATATAATTATCTATGTTCATATAATTTGGAATAAATAAATGAAAGAAATGAATTTCTTGATGTTAATTACGCAGCTAGGTGGTGGTGGTGGCAAGAAACATTGTTTTTACTACTTATAAGAATATAAAACTTACTCACCAAAAAGACAGAAGCGGTATTTCACTCTCAGAGTATTCAATCAGCATCGATGAGCCCAGCAAATAGAAAGGATTGTTTACTTTTAGCAACAATACTGGATCGGTGCTGAGTGAAGTCCGTAAGACTTTGCCTACGGTTCATACCGGAGTTCACCCCACACACACACCCTGTGCTCCGCAGTGTTTCCATCTCTCAGTAAATGAGTTGTGTAAGCGCCCTCTCGCGAGGCGCCGACAAACGTCGACAAAGCGGGCAACGTGCTGCCGCGGGCCAGGACCGACCCTCGACCCTTCACCCTTTGTTTTCTTAAAGCTGTGCTCAAACTTAGCATTCTCCCAATATTGTTCATTCTTTATACTCTGGTAAGACTTTCACCACGAGATTCATTACATTTAAAACAAAATATCACTTTATTTCCATTTCAGTGTTTAGTTAAAAGAATTTGAAAGAAACCTTTTCTGAGTGAACAGTGATTGTCCCTATACGTGGAAATAAAGAGTTTTTGATTCTTTCTCCTTCCTATCTAGTTAGTACTGACCGGCTTAAAATTGCATATATTTTAGATGACCCAGAGAATGAGCATATCCTTAAGCCACCCTGATCGTTATATTAATAATTTAAATGCACAACAGCAGGGATGCTCCTACCAGCACTTGCTAAAGGGGATTATCGCAGAACTTGCTAACGCTATATTACTGTAATTTAATATGAAAATAATATTTCGAGTTCAAATAATTATTGAAATTGGCCAGACCAGACAGAGTTAATTTGATCGCTCAGTTTGTTTACTTTACTCCGACCTACCATCGGTTTCTCCGCAACATAACTATAAAACCCCAACTTGTTGTGTTTGGACCCGAAGGTTGGTGGTTGAGTAAATAGCGTGGGTTCGTATTAGTGTGAGTACTTGGCTTCTAGGTCATCAGTCATCAGTCATCACTTTTAACCCTAGCTTTCTAGAATATGTACAAACCTTAAGTAAATGTTGCCAAATAACATGTTTTATATCTGTTTGGGGAGGCCTTTGCCCAGCACTAGGACGAATCAAGCTAAAGCAAGAAAACAGTTTGAACAAAGAAGGACTTTATGTTGTAAAAAGGTAGTAAAATCTAGATTTTTTCATAACAACATCACCGGCGAAACCAAAGAGAAAGAAGCGGCGTACCTAGGTACTGTTTTATCAATATATTTATTGTTGTCATCACATTGGTAGGTAGGGAAGTATAATCTATAAGTAAGTATCACAACGAGAACCCTGTTGGGCGGAACAGCAAGTGGAAGGCAGACCGAGGTTGTTTTTGGTAAAATAAAATATAATATGTAGTAAGGTGAGTAGAACCTACTGGTCTCAATGTAAATAAAAATAACAAGGTTGGTAAATAAAAACATTTCATTTTAATAAGACTAAGACAAACAATTTACAACTAACAATTTGTTGTTATTAAATACATTTTCTTGAAGACGCTATTAAGAAAGGCTTATTTATTTATTTATTGAGTATTCTACATAGCTGTCCACAAGCATAAGCTGATGATGATGATGAAGCACGTTTCAGCTTTATCATAAAATAACGTAACGAGCAAAAAGCCGCCGCCTCCAAGACGAGGCACATCCTTCGGAACAAAGCGGCGCGGCGGCGCGGCGTGGCGCGGCGCGGCGCGGCGCGGCGCATTCCGCACGAATATCTAAATCTTCATAAGATAATGGATCGCTCTGACGGGATCTCGAGGACGGACCAGAGGCTGGATGAGAGTACACGTACAAGAGTTCCACTTCACGTTTAGTTTCTCTTGCCATTTGGACCATATGTGGATCTAACTAATAACTCACGCACACATAGCATCGCATCGCAGATTGCATGTTTGCGTATAGTTTTAGACTGTGATTTCTATCCCATGGGAACTGATTTATGGGATAAAAAGTATGTTTTATATATGTTTATTCCAGGATTAGAATTACCTGTGTGCAAAATTTCAACCAGATCCGTTCAGTAGTTTTGGCGTGAAGGGTTAACAAACATCCATCAATCCAAACCTTCGCATTTATAATATCAGTGTGAAGTACCACATTGCCAGAAATAAAAAACCGATTATTTACATACTTAGTCAAAACTTGGAAAACCATGTAGGTGTTTACATATCGCTCATCTGCGACAAGAACGTGACAAGTCAGAAAACGTGATTGTTCAGAAAACGGCTTTGAAGTTTTCAATTCCGTATATTTTCGTTTCTATTGCGCTTTCTCAACTTTTTATTGGCGATATAGGTGCTCCAACGATTCTATTTTCGAAAAACTGATGGTAAGCTGGTATCCTTATCAGTTTTCACTAAAATACCACGTTTATTTTAAAAAATGGCAGCAGTTGTTACGTTTTTCTAGCAAAATATATTTTTTTTCATTGGATATACAGACGTGTCACGTTTTATATGGTAATATTATTGTAAAACTAACGAAATATCGAATTAAAACACGCTTTTGCAGTCAAAATGTATGTAATTATAAAAGAAATATTACTAAAACACCGTTACATTATGTTGGGCTACGAAAAGGAAGTTATACTTTTTGTACTATTTTAATCAGTCTCGACCATAATTATAAAACATAAATTACTGTTTGTATTATTTTAAACAGTCTCGACTATAATTAAATTACATAAATACTTTTGTACTAATTTTATCAGTCTCGACAATAATTAAGTCTTACTTTTGCATGGCACACTTCTTACCTAATACAAACAATTATGTCTATCCAATACTTAACGTCGTAGGTAATCATCGTTTACTTACCATTAAATAATCAAAACATCTTAGCAAAAAAAATCACAGTTATTTTCAATAGTTCTACTATAAGATTAACAATGGCATGGCACTTAACATAGAGCATTAACATCATTAACATCAAAGAGCATTACCTATCTTTATGACTCTGTTGTATTTATGTATTTACTCAATTTATATGTATATATAATTATATTATTTGTTGGGATATATTAGTTTATGTATTGTATTATATTATGTATTAGTCTATTTAATAAGTAGGTTAAAATTAAATCTTATACATATCCTTTGTGCACATGTACCCACTTCTGCAAATTTGTCTCTCTCTCCCAATAAGGTTTGCTGGAAGAGAACTCTTTTTAGGGTTAAGCTCGCCTTTACCATTATTTTTCTTGTGATATGTTTTACTTATAATACCTATGTTGTGCAGTAAAGAATTATGAATTATGAATTAACATTTGCACTTATTATACTAAACATATTAGAGAAAGTAACTAATTAAAATTTTTCACAGCACAATGTTCTATTATAAAATAACAATTGTAATGAAAAATACTAAGAAACATGCACATTTAAGGAATATTTAAAATGTTTTTAAAATTTAAAGAGATTCGTAAAAAGTTTTATAATATCGGGGAATGAGGTTTTTATTAACCAGTTCCATGAGGTCCGTTTTTTTTCTCGGATATGGAAGGTTTTGTGTTGTACAGTTTTTTAACTTCCACATCTATCTCCCTTCTTTTTTTATGGCAGTCGTCAGTATCTATAACAAGAGATTTTTGATTTTAGTATTTGTACGTATTATTTATATCTATTTCAGTACCTATTGCACAAGAATAAAAGTAAATACCTAACTTCTACAACAATAAATACATACATTGAGTACTTACTCGTATCTTTAAAAAAATATTGTTACCTTCATAAAAAGACGGTCCCGACGAAGAAGAGCTGCTGCTTGAGAAGCTTGACGAGCTTGAACTAGTGGAATCATGACGACGCTTGGTACAATCAGGGGCTCTTTTTTCCGTGGAGCATTCTAATAAGTAAAAATTTAATTAATTCGATTGACCAATTGTTATTTCGATTTAAATCAATATAATTCACACATTATTCCTGCTACTATTATAATTGCGAAAGTGTGGATGTTTATTATACATAGATGTTTGGATGGATTTTTGTTACCTCTTCACGACAAAACATCTGAACTGAACATATCGGGCTGAAAATTGCATACAGGTAGTTCTAAAACATAGGCATTTATAGTCCATAAATCAGTTCCCATGGGATAGAAATATTCTTAAATAACGCGTTCGAAGCCGCGGGCAGAAACTAGTTTTAAATAAACAACAGTTCATACCTATTTGGTCATTGCTATAGGTGTTTTAGCAAGAAGATCCAAAATCTTCTTGGATCGCGATCGTGACTCCATCTGAAAAAATAAGGTGGGAGTTTAAAAATGTGTCGTCATCTGTAATGCAACAACTTATTCTATCACGACAAAATGTATACACACTTTACGACAAAAACGAGATACGAGTTAATAATCCAAAAAAGCTTAAACCTTTAGAGATTTGATTCACCATCTAAAACGGTACATACCTTTTTATTCCGAATAAATATAAGTTTTTTGCGAGAAAAACGTGACTAGGTAGCCTAAAAATTTATACAGTGAAATTTTATTTTACAGCTAAAGTGGTTCCAACCATGATATCACGCTTAAGTAACATATAAAAACCCAAATAATGCACGTACCTTTCCGTCAACAACGTGACACGCTGACCATGTCACGTTCTTGTTGCAATTGAACAGCACCTCACTCGTCGCGCGCACGGAATCCACTGACATGTACCGATGTTGAAACGAACTTCATCGATGTAAAGGAGGGAGCTAGAACGCGTCTTGTCGTCTCTTTCCTTCATACCAAGGTCAATTTAGGCGCTAGAAATATCGCGTTTTTGTAGCAAGTAGAGCGCGATACGGCGGATTTGGATATAGTGTTATTCCAAAACGATACCTAAATCTCATAACCCGTTCTTCTCGCAAATGAGCGATATATTATATCCTCTAAGAGTAATTCAACCTTAAGTCCCTGGTGATAAATCTCTTCTTAGAAGAATCGCATCGCGAGTGGCACAGCCCCGCCTGTAAACTTTGTTGAATTCCTGACTCGTAATTAATAAAATTACTTTTTGGGAGCTTTCCGCGACTTCAAAGAATTTCAGCACAAAAGAAAAAGTTACGTAGGTGAATGAAATATTTTTGAATAATAAAAGGGAATTAAGAATATTTATACACTTAAAAAGAGAGTTATTTTGTTCGCTCATTGTTTGAAAATTACCTTTATGTCGAAAACTTTCTTAAGAATTGCAGAGAATTCTTGTTCGGGGAAGATAAGTATGTGTAGAAAAAGCTGGTCAATAACTACAGATATTTTTAATGTTTCCGATTTGCTGTAAAACCTTTCCTTTATAAAGTCAGCGAAAATTATCAAAAATCTATCACAGAAATTGTTATCGAATTTCTGAATATAAATGTTTATCCCTAGGGGCTGGTCCTGCCCCTACCCTTGCCCCTACCCTTGCCCCGACCGACGGAGTCCGTGCTCGCGATAGCGCCCGCACACTGCACAGCGCTGGTGCCGCCACAATGCCACTACAGACATATCTCTAGTATAGACAGTTTAATTAATGAAACAATGTACAAAATATCTGATGAGGGCCGACGGGCTATTTGATCAGATACGAATTTAGAGCTCGGACCCGACGGCGCTGATTCCATCTGTAGACATTTCACTAATTCTACTGAAGAGTGAATAATCTTGTATATGGCCGGGGATTTGTCTACAAATTTAGTAAATTCATAAATTCTAGCCTTACCAACCACGCCGTAAAAGGTAAGTTTAGCGTTCAACAGCTTTTCTTAGTTATTTAAAAATTTATGAATTGTATCAGATTCTTATACAATTTTATGACCCTTGTAGAAGTTTTGCAAACACTTTTAAAAGTGTGTTTAACCAATTATCATTGATCTATATGATAAATATAAAATAAATAAATTGAATTGAATTGAATTATGATGATTATTAAAGTGATCTAACCCGTCCCTGCCTGATAGATAAATGATATAAGATTTATGGCGGAGTTCCACCCCGATATCGCGTTTTATTTCTGCTTATACACAACTCAATATTCTGTCAATAATAATAATATTTGCTAGCAGTGGTACAGTCAGCCTCAAAACGACTCGCTTCACATCGGATCTCTGCGTCAATTTGTTATAATAAAGCGAAACCTTCAATTTTTTTTTGCAAACGATATTTTGATGCTGTTAGCTTTGATTCGTAAAGATTTCGAGAAACAAATAAGCACGAAACATCAGTTCCCATGTCGAGAAGACTTTGACAAGTAAATTGTCCTGAATTAACTTTTCATGCAACAACATTAGGTACAAGAAATCGATTGCATAATACTTATAAACTGAGTAGTACGTTTGTAATAATGCTGCCCTTTTTAAAAATAAAGAATTTCATTTCAAAATATAAACACTCAATCCGTTTCACTAAACTCTTTTTTTACGGCAAAAAAACTAACTAAACCCGTTTCAGCCGAGCGTCCCTCCCCACCTGCCTTCCGCCCGCAAACCCACCCCTCACCTGATAATCATTTATCATAATCCCATTCAGGCAAATTTATTCGTAAAATACATCCGCCAATAATTTCATAGCAACTTCAAGCTGGAAAATGAATTTTGTCATTTATTTATTGGGGTTTTCCGCGGGCATGAAGTTATTTCATTGGATACGTGAACACTTCATCTTTATATCCTGCTCCCATTTATAATCCTTTCTTGACCAGTTTTTGTCTTTTTTGCCCTATTATTCACATAATTTATACGGAAGTTTGGATGGATGTTTAGATGGATGTTTAGATGTCTGTTTACCAAAATTAGAGGAGGAAATGCAGTTTACCAAATCAATGCGGGCCGACCTTTTTAATTACTATTAGCTAGCCTACTTTGCCTTCACTCGCCAAAAAGGCTTTGCCCGCTTTAATTGAATAAACCTAACTGCTTGTGATGCGGAAGGAGTACCTGCCGCCCGCCCGCCCCGCGCGCCGAAAGCCCGCCCGCCCTCGGAAAACAATAACGCGGGAACATTGCCTTTATACGGAGATGCTGAATGAACTTGCACGCCGAAGAATTTCCATGCAATAACGGAGCCGCCCCACAGCTGGGAACTACTACAGCTCACTAAGTTCAATGTTAATTGTACTGTTCATTTCGATAACTTTATGTAGGAGTGGGTGAAAGATGACATGCGTTACTAAAACGTCACTGAAATGATGATGATAAAGGAGTTTGTTGATATTAAAGAGAAGCAATGCTTACTTGTATGTATTAGAAGTGAAAACTTAATTTTAATGAATCATTCTGATTCATGCTACTCGTTCATTAATAGGTAATGTAAGCGGGTTAACTACGAACCTTGTTTGTGTTTGAATGCTACTCGGATTCGTATTAGGGAGGTAAGTTTGTTAGTTTATTTCAGGTCATTACTGGAACTACAAATGCGATGCCTATCGTTATAATAATTCAAAAACAAATTTATGTATTTTACAAGTGGACTTAGTACTATTACTACGTAGACGAGTAATATTTCACTAAGTAGGTAGTTCCACCGGACCAATAATTTACCAGAGTGCATTATACTACGTTTTATCCGAGTACCACGTGAGCCGAGCCGCGGACTGTGAAACTTCTATCCTTATATTTGTGTTTCAGTTGATATTACTGAAGAGTCGGTAATACGCTAACGTTTAGCAGTGATCCAGCTGTAGTACGCGGCCGCTTGTGGCCTCAGTAAGGATTCTAGCGAGCGCTCTCCGATATTACGTACTTACTGGGCTCCTCTAATAATACACCGATACCGTTTGTGTAACAAAAATACGGATGAAATGGAAACTACACCGCACCGCCTTATGGCTTCCAATCTCGCCCACGGTACCCGCTAGGCCTGCTGCTTTATTTTGATCCCGGGCTTTGTTATGCCATCTTATTCTTTTCTAATATTGTCTATTATATTTTCCTTTCAGCATAAGTATAAGTAGCCTCAGAAGATCAATCTGCTTAGATGTCGGAAGCACAGGACAGGAGTAAGCTCGCAAAAGGGTCTATGTCCAGCATGGTAGGTGATTTAGAAACCGAATTATGTAGATTTAGTTTATTTTTCGTAACTCTGCATTACCATCGAAATCAATCAGACTAATCTTCTGAAAAAAACATCGGTTCCAGTCCAGTCCCAGTTCAGTCGAGACCAGATCGGTCAATAACGATAAAAAAAAACGATTCAACCATTCAAAAACAAGCGCACGTAATGTTGATATATCATCAATATCGGACTGGTTGCTGCATCAGCGGTGAATGACAGCGGGTACACTGAAAGCCGCTCAACTGCAGTGATCAGATGAGTGTTCTCGCGCGGACTCATCCATCACTCGGATCTGTGCTCGATATTAACATTTTTAGCGAAGAGAGCGGTGCTCGTGCTACACACACGAACAGTTTGACGCAAATCAAAGCCGCTCAGTTTGGCTAATGTGGTTTTAGGAACAAATAAGTTTATTTTACCTACTTTATACTGTAACGTGTGCACCTGAAAATAAGTGTTAGGAGATACATGTTCATTTCCAAAATATATCTGTAATGTCTTTTTTGTAATAAAGCTCGTAAGAAAATTCCAAATTATAGTTAAATTTTATTGTATTTGAACATAATGTAAATTTCAGAGCGAGTAGTTCTACTGTTTTTGAAGAATGTTCAGTTGTTCTACCAATGCCACATAAGGTCACTAGTACTACTGGTAGCACTAGAGATACAAAGGTGTGTCATTTGTACTACCAGTTGTGCTTCTTAGTAGTACTACTGACACGGAGGCAATTTTATTGCGTGGGCGGGAACATAATTTACGTTTTTAATCATTTAAATTAATGTATGGACAGAATGTGGCTTCATAATCTGTATTCATTTAGCAAATAATTTAATCGAATTGGATTTTCAGAAGGTATACGAAATAAAAGTACTCGTCATTCAGCAAAATAATGAATTTCGAATTCATAATTATCGAAGGACATATCATACTATAATTATTTAGATAGGTATGTGCTATCCGTTCGACCACCATTGAGTGGCCACGAATCTTATTTAGCAGTTGGTTGTCAGTTCTGAAATAATCTCCTACGTAGACTCCTCCGCCTTTGACAAAACTCATTAGTTAAATCATTTAACTAATGAGTTTTGTCAAAGGTGGAGTATTAATTTCAAAGCAACTCCGGCAACTAAGGTGCATAATCTGAAATTCCTGTATGTACATGACACATAGTCACATAGTCCTGGAATCCCAGATAGGTACATAGAAGTACGCCTTTGCGCCGCGTTTAACTGTGAGTCCTCAGGGACATGCGGCAGTAATGCGATTAGCGGCATCTGCAGCATGCGGCAACCATGCGGGAACTATGCCGGCCGCGAGTATCTCAAACACGTCCATCATCCGTGGCCCGCTCGGCCGATGCAGCTACTACCGGTATTAGCTGATTGCTTTTACCGTTATTTGCTGATTAACTAGCTTATTTTGGGCATCGCGAAAGGTATTGGCAGGAGATGGCCAGCCCCCTGATGAGATGCATTTTTTGTGGCTTAGCGGATATTTTTGAGTTGGTCTGGTAAGTTTGGAACCCAGGCCATTTTGGTTTTTCTCATTCATTACAGAAGAGAGAAGAATGCACTTCAAGTAATTAATTAGTTTTTTACCAGATGTCATGTTCATTTATGTTTATATCCGACGCGACGGAAAATTGGAGATCATAGGCACATTGCGACCTGGTAGACTGAAACTGAAACGTGAGTGATTTTATGTGTTAAGTTTTTCTCATCTGTTGTAACACAGCTCTCGAACTCCTAAAAGATAAACATAATAAAAAGAAAACACGCATTTTGCCCCACGAAAAGTATAAAAGGGTTTCTGCGTAAAAAGACCTCAAATATCAATCGACAAGATAAAAATAAAAAGGTGGTTATAAACGCGGCATCGCGCAATAACATGAACCTTTACGATAATGCCGGTCGTTGGCTGAATGTGTACCTATTCATGCATATCTCGGCTTAGTACTCTGAACATTGAACCGGATACAACTGGATTGAACCGGCGCGGCGGCGGCGGCGGCGGCGGCGCGGGGAAACTTTCTGAGTGGTTACAGCAGTTTGTACAGCAAGCATTGTAATTACAACTTCCGGACTCAGTTTAGTATGGGTTTGTACTATCTATTAATTTATTACTTCTTAAACCACTTGAATCAGCGTCAAGCATTTTCCCATAGGTAAGATAGATAGGTACCTAGGTACTTATTTACTTCGCTCCAGCTATGAGATACCTACTGACTTTCATATTAAAAAACCAATTTCCGGCAGTTCATTATTATTTTAATTCCAACACAACCGTGTTTGCCTGCGGACCCCTAAAAATAACAAGCAAACATACGACAAACCGGCGTAGTTCAATCAACAACTTAATTTGCTCATGAAACGACGCCATAAAGGCATGATATTGAGGCCACGGCGAGTCACGTGAGGCTTTCCTCGAAGACCCACCGCAGGCACTCCCCTATCTATTGCAACGTAAATACACGTGCACACAGAATATATACTACCTACAATTTACATCAAATCTTCACTGTAGTTAATGCTTATCGACAACCAATTAAACAATACAACCAGCAAATCGACTATCGAGTGCTTTCACTAAATGGTTGAGAGTTTCGCGAAATGTTTCAGTTAGAAAGTAGCTCTCAAAATTTTCACAAAATCAATTAATCTACGCATCATAAAGTTATTTTACATAGAAAATTATTTTGTTGCTATTTAATAGTCTTGGTAGCATTGGTACAAATGAAGAATCATTCCCATCTGCCTTCCTGCTCTGTCTTTCTAGGGGCCAAATGGATAAAAAAATCGATCTGTCCCCCTTTTTGCAACGGTGGGACATATGAAACTGTACCTACCAACCTACATACTTTAAGACTTCTTTTAACAGTGAAACAGTTGAAGGAACACCAAATTAGATTACAATTAATTAAAACATACACTTAGACAGGGCAGAAACAAAATCATGCAACCTTCATCAAACCTGTGTACTGTATGCACAGTACCGGCCCTAAAAATAAACAACAAGCTACCAAACCTAATAAAAGACATCTAATCCGCTTCCTTATTCACAAATAAATTAAAACTATTCTTAGTTGACAAATGCTATTATGACGTAAATGAATTTTTATATGACAAAATTGACAAACCGACATAAAAAAAATAAAAAATTTTAAACTTATTTTTTTTTAAGCATTAAAAATGTTGTCTTAGTCCTACCAAAATGAACTGTTTTACATAACTACCAAGTTTATTATTTTATTTACTCAGACTAGCAATAAATATATTGAGTATTGAGTATTAAGTAGATGGCAAAGGGTGTTCTTGAGTGACACAGGCTACCTAGCGGCGGCAGGAGCCTCCCGAGCCGCGCCTGTTCTAATGATGCCACTTGTGCAGGGCTCCGCGCGGACCTTCCCTCACGGAGAATAACTAAGTTGTAGCTTGTAGGGGAGCTATCCTGCACGCAGCGTGAGGAATTATTCAAAAGGATTTTATACGAAAGCCTCATGGTACGTCTGGGTAATTGCATAAACTACGGAAAGAACACTAAAATGTTGTTTGGTGAATATTTGATTACGTAGATGTAACGCATTCCCTCCCATTTTGTTGTCTGAGGTTCTTGCATAAACAAATTGCTTTTTAAGGGCTAAACTGAAAGTGCTGATCGTGAAATGGTTCATTCTTTTTCTAGTTACCCAATAAATAGCAACCAAAATGTACAGATATAGTTATATTGTAAGTGGGCAAATAGTTGCACCAATGCACGTAGATGCGCAGAAGCGTAGATGACCACAGAGCCGCGTCCATGTCTGTCATAGTAGTGAGCCGTCAGATTCCACGTAACAACACTGTACCCCTCATGCAGTCTAATATCTACTAGTACATTTATTCCTTACTTAATGCATTACATGAATAGAGCAGTATATAAGAACCTGCTTCAAGAGAATGGTGGGTACTCACTATCAAACTGTTGAGTGGCTTGCGCCAGCAGCGACGCGAACACATGATCGGCCAGCGGCGGCGGCTGCGGGGGCTCCTCGTCGCTGCTGCTGTAGCGGTCCCGCAGCCACTCGGCGGAGCGCTGGCGGCGCACCGCGGGCGGGGGCGGACCCGGCAGGCCGGACAGAGAGCCGGCCTTGGGCCGCCGGCCGGGGCGCTCCATGCGGGACGTGCTCATCGAACCGGCTCCATCTGGGGACAAGGAAACAACGATTATAATTATTTACTATGCGATTTAAGTTTCACCTTTGCCTTTTGGTGCTTGATATGGCTGCACAGGCATTTGAACTCAGAGTGCAAGATTTGGCCATTTTCACACTGAATCGTATATGAACCGATCGGGGAAGTCATACAGTCAGTTCTTTACAAAAAAGTAGTATTTTTTGATAGACACAAATAATAAACGGCACCTGCGCCCCGATCGGCCCATCCACGAGTCACTGGGTTAAGATGTTAATTTTCTGCCCTTTGTTCTGCAATTGCAACTGTGTTGTTGAAGATACGAATTACATAATAATAATAATAAAAGCTTTATTGCAGGAAAGATTACTATAAGGTAGGTACAGGAAGTTCTTAAATACTAACTATCGTATCCTGCAATTGGCGGTCGTATCCCTTGCAAAGATTTCTTCCAGACGACCATAATTAAAGGAAACCCATTTCCTATTTTTAAGGCTACCTATGAGCTAGCTAGCTAGTTATAGCTAGCTGTGTGTAGTAGTTAGACCAAGCCACCGTCAGTGAGTCACATGATCAGCCCATGTTCATATTCATATTCATATTCATATATATTTATTGCAATCATTGTGTACATTTTTAGGTCTTAGTTTAAAAGTAATGTTTATGAGGCACAATGGTACCCTAGCAGGGCGTGGCAATAGGTACTGAGAGTGGAGGTGGACCGGGTTTCTATAAGAATCTCTAGTTATGTTTTAGGTTTTAGCGGAAAAGTATAGTTCAATAACTTTTGTAGTTACATTTTTATATATTATTGTATAGGTAGTAATGTATATATTCATAATGCATAAAAATTCGTTAGTTTTAGTTTTTATTTTAATTTATCGTTGAAGAAGTCACTTAAATTATAAAAGCATTTATGTAAAAGGTATTGTTTTAATTTTTTTTCAAATATATGGTCTTTTTCCTCGTCTTTTAGTATATCCGGTATTTTGTTATAGATTTTAGATGCCATTGCTTTTGGCCCGGAACATGTACCATGTAAGAAACGTTTTTAGTAATAGTTTAAACAAAGAGTTAAAAGTTGTTGACCACGAGTGTAGTTACTTTCATAGTCGGTTGGTAATTCATACATACTGAATTAAGTACCCAATCGTTCCCCAACCCGCACGCCCAGCGTAGGGATTATGGGCATTACCCTCCATGAGATAAAAGTCAATAAGGCGCTAATCAGGGGGAGGCCTGCGTCCAGCAGTGGACCAATAAAGGCTGTTGAGGTGAGGTGACGTGAGGAATTAGGTATAATAACAGACTAATCCGTCTACTATAATTTTCTACAAAAAACGGCTTCCTAGTATTCACTCCTAATTATGTTGTGTCTAAATGAGCGCGATTTAGCTGAGCTGTCGTTCGCATATATTGAAACTGTCTTGGAAATCCCTTAGAAGATTTTGGGTGTTCCGTCAGTTCAGAAAAAAACAAATATTCGTCAATCTTGCTATCTTTTCCAGCATCTCGAGTTCCTTTATTCAATGTGTTCGTTACAGCAAAGCGCAGAGACAGCGACTCTCGGAAGTGACAGTCACGCAAAATTCGACTTGCGTCGTGCTTGCGTCGCTCAAACGCTTCATTTCAACGCATCACGCATTTATCAATGAGAGGTTTTCGATTGACAATAAAAAGAAAAAAATAAGTTCCAAATATCTCGACAGGTGGCAGGATGTCAACAAGAAATTAAGGTATGTCAATGTCAAATGAAAGGAAACAAACTTTCAAGTTTCTAATTCAGTAGCCTTATTACACTAATAAACGCACGCGCGTGCGTTTAAAAATTACATTATTCTTTGGACGAACAAAATCTCCCGTTTGTTGCCATGATGCTAATGTGTTATGCATGTAGTCTATGCTACATGCATGACACATTAGCTGACGTGTCGCCGTAGATGGATGAGACAGATCGCCATCTCTTTTCTTCTCAGGCTATATGTATAAGGTTGTGCTGTTATGCATTCACACGAGTGAGAAAATGAACGAAATAAATAAGCGCGCTTAAATTAGCCTAAACGTACGCAAACGCTCGCGTGCGTTTGCGCGCGTGCGATTATTAGTGTAATAAGGCTACTGGCAGATTTCAGAACACTATCTAAAGAATTTTCCGAATCGGTACCTACATTTTGACGTCTACGGTTTTATCATTTCATTTGACATTGATATACCCTAACTTCTTGTTGACGGCCTGCCACCTATCGAGATATTTGGAACCATTTTTTATTTTTTAAAAATGCAAATCGAAAACCGCTCATTGATTTGGCCATTTCAATAAGGCAACTGGAAAACTGGTACTGTTGGCTTTAGCTGAATAAATCTTATACGGGAACATTGTCAACTTCAACTTCAACTTCTTGTCAAATGGCTTCAGCATCTGGTTTCGGGAACATTGTCACTCAAAAGTTTGAGTAAGACGGAATAAATATCTTCAATCTAGTCCACAGACAACGCCGTCAAAGTTTGAAAGTGGCAGCACACCAATAATATATTCTACTTGTTAGCTTTGAACCGAAGTAGATTCTTATAATTATTTACCGACAAAGTCAAAAGAATCGCAACCAATACGCGATTTTATTACTTACGAATCGACTACGTAATCCCGCGGTCAAACAATCCCATCGACGCTATATTTTCGCGTAACAACATTGTAAGCGGAGAGAACAAGAGTAATAAAGAGCCTACAGCCGGCGATGAAGTGGTAAATAAGAGGCGCGTGGTGGAGCCCTGATCCAAGGGATTGGACCTCCGATGCAGTATCGATGCCGTTCTGCTTCGAGCAAACTCTCTTATTGCGAGTTGCCTTTCTTTTTATTATTACATTCCAACATTGTCATTTGATCTTTGTGCTTTGGTTTCATCTATGATATAGCAGTCGCGCGCGGCAGCGATTGTGTTTTGTTTTTAGTACCTATATATACGTGCCGACCATGAATCAATATCACGGTGCCGACAGATTGGTGACGTCAGCGTACTCACTTTAATAGAATACAAAAGAGGATAGATTCTTGTTAAAGAAGTGCTACTACTCAGTAGAGGAATTCTGTGCTGACAAATTTGACTCTGATCTCATCCGAATCTGTGATAGTTAGTAATAATATTAGGTACTTTTATAATTATTTTTGACATTTTACTTATTGTTTCCATATTTTAAGATTTTATTTTTGACATTTTACATTATTATTGATTATTTTTGACATTTTACAAATCCATATTTTGACTTCATGTTATACATTCCAAAAACCTGAATATGTATTCATTATTTTTTGTTTTATTTTTTTTGTATAAATTTTGTAATTTCTTTTTTTATATGTGTAAATGGACTCTAATCGTATAAAATATAATAACAATGTGTACCTAATATTAAGAAAAATTTCCGACACAATGTAATTATTGTTTGAGAATAAATAAATGAAATAAAATGAAATGATCGCGCCAACTTAAATAGCCGAGCTAGTCGGTAGTTGAATCAGCGTCAAGTGGATGGATGGAATAGCGATCAAGTTGTGTCTATCAGTAACCAGTGTAGGTACCAGAACGTCACAGGAAGCAATGACCAGAATAAGGCCGCCACGAGAGTCTCCAGCGCTCGTTGACAGAGCCCTCTGTAAACAGAGCAGCAACAGTTGATTCCATCTCGAAGACAATCTGTTTCCGATAATTCGAATATAACGACGCAGCAAATTGGATTTTCGAGTGGTGCTTGAAATATCTGCACAAGTTATTTACAGAATCATATTCGAAAGAGTAATTACTTTGCTTTTTGAAGTTTGTAATTTTTGCGATCGTTTATTTGAGTTTCATAAAAGTCTTATGACAGAATCCACTAGTGATTTTGTCATCTCATAAGACTTTTATGTTTTAGTTTCATAAAAGTATTATGATATGACAGAATCATTCGTGGATTCTGTCATAAGACTTTTATGAAACTCAATGTACACAAATTTTGTAAACCAAATATTACACAGCATCTTCGAAAACCCTTAAACACCCAGAGCTGGTCACAACGAAATGTTATTTTTAGGGTTTCGAGATTGAAGGTCGGTTTCTATATTAAAGTCATTTATAACGGGATATTTACCATGATTTGAGTTTTGAGCTTTCCAATATTAGATACTATTTCCAGTTATTCCGTGATCATTGCGCATGAAACTGTGCCGAAATATTGGAAAGCTCAAAACTCCAATCATGGTAAATATCCCGTTATAAATGACTTTAGTGTTAATAACCATGATGGATTTAAAAGGTTTCTATATTATTATAAAAAAAAAACCATTATAGTCTCGCTTTGTCTGTCATTTTTTCCCTCCTTAATAACTCAGCAACTACTGCAGCTATCAACTTGAAATTTAAATTGATAATACATTTCGTGCGCCTGTACATATTCAAAGAAAAATAAATGAAAAATTAAAATGAATATTTTCCATACAAATTGTGATACCGAAATTTTAGATGATACCTAGAGGGTCATGTGAGGTATCAAATGAAAGGTTTGTACATTTCAAACTAGTTTTTCAAATTTTTGTAGGTTTCATACTTATAAAAAATTTTTGAAGACGTCGAAAAAATACCATTTCCTCCCCCTATCTCCGAAGATTGCATAGTGATCCATGTAAAATGTATATAGCGTTTATAGATAAGGATCTATATTTTACACGAAAATTTAAGAAAAGTTTGTTAAAAGAACGCTTTTTGAAAACTGGTCAAAAAGGGGGGAATAATTTTCAAAAGTGGGGGCTACCTCATCGAGTGGGATATTAAATGAAAGGTATCGGTTTGTATTTTTCAAAACAGTTTTCAAAATTTCTGTAGGTTTTACACTTTTTGAAATATTTGAAAAAAGTCGAAAAATACCCATCACCTCCCCCCCCCCCCCCTCTATCTCCGATGATTGTGATCCATGTGAAATGTATGTAGCGTTTGTAGATATAGATCTATATTTTACAGGAAAAATATAGAGAAATTTGTAAAACGAAAACTTTTTGAAAAATTATCATAAAGGGATAATAATTTTCAAATGGGGGGGGGGCTACCTCACCGAGTGGGGTATCAAATGAAAGGTATCGGTTTGTACATTTCTAAATAGTTTTCAAAATTTCTGTAGGTTTTATACTTTTTGTAATATTTTGAAAAGAGTCGAAATTTTACCCATTCCCACCACCCTATCTCCAAAGATTGCAGAGCGATCTATCTGAAATGTATGTAAAGTTTGAAGTTATGGATCTAAATTGGACAGGAAAATAATAGAGAAGTTTATAAAACGATCATTATTTGAAAAATGGTCAAAAAGGAAGGGTTTGATTTTAAAAAGGGGGGATACCTCACCGAGTGGGTTATAAAATGAAAAGTATTGGTTTGCACGTTACAAAACAGTTTTTGAAATTTCTGTACTTCATACATTTTGAAATATTTCGAAAAAGTCGAAATTTTAACCTTTTCTCCCCCCCATCTCCGAAGATTGCAAACCGATCCATCTAAAATATAGTTTGGTACCTAACTATTTTTAGGTAGGTATTCATCAAATAGCGATGTCTCTAACCGGTACCTTTAGTTCATGTATTTATAATCGACAAACGTTCGAAACCCGCGGCGCGCGAGTTACACTCGCACTTGACGGATCTAGTTTAATCCTGAACTGCATTTAAAGAAATTTAGTTGTGAATAAAAAATATAAAAGGTTGACTCTGCTGTGTCTTTAAAAATAAGAGAACTCAAAGATCGAGCACACGTAAGCTATTGCCGAGGTAGAGATCCGTCGCGTCTGCATTACAAGTACAGAACTCAGTTAAAGCGAGGTGTTGAAACTAACGCTGGATCTAGAAGGTCTACAATACTGTTCTATTGTCACTGTTAAGAATTTCTGATATAAACATTTATCTATTTAGAAGAAAATTATTTTAAATTATGTTTGGACTTTGGTTGGAGCAATCATATTTTTTTGAATCTTTCTGGACATTGATCAAAACAGGCTCCGTCTCGTCCCGCCGCCGTCACCATCACCACGCCTCGCGTGCTGTATTTACTTTGAAAGGAAGCGAAAATTGATGCTTGCTACGACACAGTCGGGTAAACAGAGAATCTGCTTTATATTAAACCGAGCGGGCATCAGACGAGCTATTACCAGCGCCGACGGCAGGGCCTAGGCGGAGACTTATGAAGCTAATAGACACGGCAAACTACTTTTACCGACTTGAAGGCTTTCATTCAACTTGTTTAGGACAGAGAGCTGCATCAATAGGTACCTAACCCCCTGCTAAGTTTGAAGCCAATTTCTTTAGTACAGAAATATTGTTACGGTAAAGTGAGGATAGCAAGCTGTTATACAATATGCTAAACTAACTCATTTAATATAAACATAACTTAATGTAATGACGTGACTGCCACCTGTCAATGCAGCTCACTAAAAGAAAGAAAGTTAGTAGTTTGCAGCTACTTTTCAGATAACGTTATTACCTAGTTATTTGACTATAATCAAAAAGACTTAAATGAAGTAATAAAGTATACACAACCTATTTGCAAAAGGTCTGCAGTATCTCAAAGTTTAACAAAAAATCTTCACGAAAATATGACGCAAGTAAACAATAAAAGCAAAATTCAATGGCCAAAGAGCAAATAACTTTCACGTTGTATTATATTTAAATAACAACACGGAATGTCTGTTTCAAGTTACCTAGGTCTGCGGTTGGCAACGTTTCCCTCTAATGAACCACTTCTGTTTATTTTGCCGATCCGAAATGAGAAATGAGTGCAGTAAGCGCTGATAATCCCGCGTTGTCTCTATAAGCGGCATTATTGTATGCCTGTCCGTGTTCGTGCAAACAAGGACTTTACGAATGGCGTTTTTATGTGTCGGCAATAAAATTGTAAAAGTTATTTACTTCGAATATTAATGAGTCAAACGTATTTAAGGTATTTTTCATACTGAGGCAGAGATTTTGATGGACAAATTGGATTTTTATGTGAGATGTTTTTGATTGTTTTGTTGTTTTGTTATCTGAAGATAACAACCCGCTTCAACAAACTTTCTGAGGATGAAGCGCGCGTTGCTCTGTATTGTAGAACTGTATCAATGACACATACAAGTTAAATAGTTAAATATATTTTAATTTAATTTCATTTCATTTTTATAGCCAAAAAATAAAGCAGCTCGTAAATTATTGTGACACAAACTGTCATTGGCCTGCGCGGAAGACCAGCACTTCGGCAGGATTTCCCTACCATAGCATACTCTGACATCTTGACTATTTTCTTGTAACTGTAACAGATTTGTTACAGTTACAACAAAAAGTACAGTCTGACAACAAAACAAACAAATTTGTTCTAAGGTCATTTTACCCCATGTTTCTTTAGCTAAAAAATAAAAACAAATAGTCGTTTTGTTTCTTAAGGTCGGAAATAGTTGTTCCAGTGATTTAAGTCGTGTCACGTATAAAATAACCGTCAGCCCATCGGGGCGGGCGGCGCGTGAGTTACGGCCTCCGCCGCCGCCGCCGCCGCCGCCGCCGCCGGCTCTGTATTAAAACTGCAGCTAGTACGGTGTCTCCTCCCTATCTCGTTTGCATAACAACACTATCGCTTAGGATTTAGAAACTAGCTACAGTCCACAATTGTACAACACCTATTCCTAGATAAAATGTACCGTATTACTTAATTCGTATTATGAAATGTACTACTAAAAGTTTAGTTGTGATGTGTTCAGTCCTCTGAAGATATTACGTTACAAATATTTTCACAATCTTTTGCAAAATTCATTAAGAATATAAAGTAGATTAACTACGAACCTAGTTTGTGTTGGTAAGACACCATTCAGCAACCGCATACACTCACAATGAATTCGTAAACTACGAAAATTTTCTTCGCCAAAAGATTGCAAAAATACCTAATTACTTACCTATACAGTTATCTAAGTACTAATGAAGATAGGTGGATATATTATGAATTATATTAAAGTCGATCAATATAACTCCAGCAATCGATACTTTCGACTAAACTAAATCTTTTTCCCTGACTTTAAATCAACTTAATTAATAATTACATTGACCGATGCGACCGCAGCCAGTAAATGCAATATTTCCGATGAACACGATACTGGCCGGTTTTTACTAATTGATTGGACTCGTAACATTCAGTTCAAAGTTATATATCCATTGTCTGTTTAAATCTGCCGTTGTCATTTATCTGCACATCCAAACGAGATCTACCCTAACCCCTACCTCGGGACAGCACTCGGGAGCAAAGCTTGACTCGACTACTAGTTTTTGTGCCTACAAATATTACACTTCCATGTTCTTATTAATAATGCGCATTATGAATGACATTATAATGCTCACACTCCTCATTTTCAATCCAACGATCTTATCCACCCGCGGTTGTCTGGTAGAAATCGTTCTTGAGCTATGAGACCGCCAATTGTCATATTATTAATTTTTCATTTTGTTTTTAAAAATATTTTGATAAGAGTGCAGTAAATAATTTTCTATCTATCTTTATTTGATTCATATCTGTGCTTAGTTTCTGTGTCGAAAATGTTATTGGACCCTTCAACAAACTCTCGATCGAGTTACTAAGTTGTAACGAGATCAACCGCCGCGCCCGCTCAAAACTGAAAGTAAAACATTTCCGCTATAAATATAAAGCAAACCAATAGAAGTTAAAACTGTTACACTCTACCAGATTCGCAGTTAGAGGTGAAATGCAATTTATACGTGAACGTGAACGTGAGGTGAGAGTAGCGAGCGGGCCGCAGTCGCGTCACGTGCGGGCCGCGGGCCGCGGCGGCGAGCGGGCCACCACTGCAAATGTGCAAGCTGATATTTAGGGTACCGCCCTCAACTTGAACTTCATTAGAAACGTCAATTATCATCTCAATCATTATTATTTATTTATCAACCATAATTATTTATTTTATCTACACTAATGTTATAAATAACATTCTACTTATGATTCCAATACTTGACTTATAATTACTACTGTTATAGCGCAGATAACAAAACACGCAATTTAAGCAATTTCACATGATGGTATAATATCCACATCGATATCGTAAAATCTCATTATAACATCAATAAAACGCGACCAATTAACAAGGCGAGCCTTATGTCAAAATCCTCATACAAGTTGTATAAAATTTTGATATTAGGCTGGCTTTTGAAAACAGTTGGGTTATACGTGAAAACTTCGTCGAAACTACTTTTGAATCTGCCTAACCCAGCGTTGTACACGGGGCATTGCTTCCGGCGCACCTCGGCGACCCTTCTCATAGATAGCGGTGGTGATTTGACCGCACTGAAACGACACGGGGGGTGGAAGTCTTCTACTGTGGCTGAAAGCTACATTGATGAGTCTTTAATGAATAAAATTCAAGTCTCAAATACGATCTTGAACAGTATAGAAAACAAGACGAATGAAGTAATTATAAATATTCCGAGTCCGTCTACGAGCTCTACTGCTTGCCCCGCGGCCGCTACAGCTGCTGGATCAATAATTAACATTAACTTTCAAAATTGTACCATCCAAAATTTGAACAATTATTATAAATAAACTATTGTCAGCTTTTACTCTTGTTGTTTGATTAATTGCATTAGTGAAGATAAAGTAGTGTATGCAACTGCATATAACACGGGTATTAAAACACTCGTTACTATTATGAAACTCGCTGCGCTCGTTTCATAAACTCACACTCGTGTTTTAATACCCTTCATTATATGACAGTTGCATAAACTACTATATCAACACAGTTATCAACTTTGTCTCTTGATTTGGTATCTACTAAGATTGTAATCAAAATTGCTGGACAAAAGACAAAGCATCACCTAGTCTCAAAGAAAGTGGGTAAGTACAGTACAGAAATTAACTTACAAGATTCTGAGTCAATAAAAAAGTTACCAGTAACAAAACTTTCTAACTACGGAACCCTTTACTTCGCACGTTCGGAAGCGCAGAAGCGCACTTGGCCGATTTCCTAAACGACTGACCCACTGAGAAACCAACCCGAACTGCGCTGCATTCTGTACGAGCTCCATTTCTTGATTAAAGGCTGCCGTCTGCTCAATGCTTTACTTTAAGGAAATGTCACAGAGTCAGTTTTGGCAGAGCACCGAGCACCTAATTACAAAATAGACGAGTATTGTTAATTTTCTGTTCCTAACATAATTCTGAGAGGTTATCACAAAAAGCGCACATATCTTATAGACGCGGGGCAAGGCTCATCATCGCCTCACTCAACTCAATGTCAGTTCAGTATTCTGGGAGGTGAGTCTATTTGAGGTTGGTAACGAGACGTGATGTCTCTTTTTAGTTTGGGATTTCCGTAGTTCACTGTCCGCACGATAGAGGCGCTGTAACAAAAGAGACGTGACGATCACGTCTAGTTATTAACGTCAAATAGAGTCACACCTCTGACATCCGCTTTGTCTCCGCTACGCCTTGACGTCTAAGCGATCAGACGCGGTCATGTCCCCGTTTTGTTAAATGAAAACCCGGATAATTATAAGATTGACGTTGAGAACGGTATTCAATACACTAACGGCCTCTCCACCTGAGATTCGATTCCCTAATACGATCTCCCCTCACAAACAGCATGTGGTCACACACTACACACACACTATCCATCCCCACGTCTCGCACCGAGACGCGCTGCCCGACTGCTATTTCCACATTGGTTCAGCTTTGCTTCAGCGGATTATCTGCGTAATGTATGGGATGCACGTAATATTACGATATTATGTAGGTTTGACAAGCAATGTCTGTGGTATCGATGGATGGCCCGGTTTAATTAGGAGATAATGAATATTGATGGTGTTGAATAGTTGATTTGATTATGTAGGTGCCACTGATGCGGTCATGTGATTTGCTACCGATCGAAGGTTGCGATTTAAATTATCTCATTCGATAAAATTGGAATATAAAATAAGAGCCGCCTATGAGATATGGGCATGTTCTTAATTATTCCAGGTATAAAATCGAGGATACCTTTGATCAGCAGTGGGATGATGTTACTTATAATAAAGAATTAATTATAAAAGAAAACCCTATGGGTACCCCAAGTACTCTCGCTTCATGCGGGTAGCGCAGAGTCAGTCGTGGTGGTGATCTACATATGTAGGAGGTCATGTTTCGCAATATAGGTACGTCTTTCAGCTGGCATGATGATGATGATATAACGTACGGCCGTGCTTTATCTTAAAATGTGGTGTGTGAGATGTAATTCAAAATACTCCTTTTACGAGGTTCTAACAAAATGTAACACCAACTGGTCGTCAGTTAATGTCCATGCCTTGCATAATGCAACGTCTCTGATTGGATCGCAATGAATGAATCGTCGCGTTCCGCATTCGCCTCGGCCGTCACATCGGATCAGCGAGCCATGTCCCAGTTAGTTCCATTAACTACCACTTAGGACCAGCTCCAACTTTTAACGACTTCGTGCGTCTCTAACTAGTTTAAGTCACAATACATTGCTTCGAGTTATTTGAATTGCTTACATACTGTATGCTCTAGACTGAGTTATCATTAATATAAATCTCATTCGTTTCAGAAATTAACGAAACAAGCAGATGGACCTGAAGTTAGTGTATTATAATAACTATACAACTATCCCTTGTAATAACAGAACAATTAAAAGTAAATAAGATAATGCTGGACAATCCACACAGCATCTGCGAATTATAAATAATTGCGAAGATTTGTGAAATGAAATACGTTTTAAAGGATAATCTTAATAAGTGTTGTTTTATTGAAATCCAGCGGAATGCTGCCGAGCGTCTCCTCGTACATTAAGTATGGTTGATTGAGCTTTGCAATAATAACTATGAAATAATCTATGGTGAGGGTGTAATGTGAGTAAGTGTACAGATTATGATGTAGGAGGTATCGCTACAATAATATGCGCGTTAGACACAGGGTTTATAAAGCTACCTTTGCCTAATATTTTTACCCGCAAGGCGTGGGTTCTGTTTTCAGAGTGTTGCTTTATATGTGGTAGGTGGACACTCTTTTTACCTCAGAGCATCAGAGCGGCTAAAGCGATTTTGATAAATGAGGCATCAAAATACTTTATTGGACCTTTATTGTAAGCAACATTTGGAGGCCTTCATTTGGCCTTCATTTGGCCTTCATTTGGTGAAAAAAGTATAAAAGCTACTCAAAGGGCGTGTACTCCGTTTGTCCGTCCGTCCGTCCGTCCGTCTCAAGAGTCACTAAGCTAGTGACGGTAAATAAGAATGCAGAGTCCATTCGTTCTATGATGATTTTACTAATACGTAACAAAATAATGTAAAAAATTATATTTGATGCGATTCCCTTCAGCCCTTCGTACGTGAGTCCTTTATTTTTCTATGCTTTAATTGTGTAACTTTACATTTGGTTACATTTGGCCTTAATTGTCCATATTAAATAAATAAATAAATGAATATTTTAGTAATCTGAGTGTGGACTGCCCCTATGGAATGTATTATGGACATATCTCAGTTTGTATAATTGAACTATGACTAGACTACTGTAATTCAGTGGCAGCTAATCTGATATCGGATGCAGGGCAGGATCCAGGCAGGCGCGGTCTGAACAGCCCTCACTTAACCAGCTCACTTGCTTTATTGTTGCTATGCTATCTTTATAGCCTGATGAAGGCTATGAAAATACTATAGCTTCACATTTTCGGACAGATATTACTATAATAATCTGTATCTAAACGTCACTCTCCACTCTTACGGATAAAGTTAGTTTTAAAACGTTCACATTTGAAATTAAATATTGTCATGATCTTTTTCCGAAACACACAAAAAGAACTATAAACAAGAGAGGATCTACAAACAAAAGATGGTTTATAAGCAAAAGACGGTGACGGACTTCATGACCAGGGAACTGTATCCGTTTTAAAATGTGACCCTCACGAATGGGAGTCATTTCCAGCTGCATCGTTTCACCTTTACAATGAATAATACAAACCTTATCACTGAAGGGTACTTCTGCAGGTCGGCAGGAAGGTCGGTGGTTCACACCTATACGCTTAGTTTTGTAGATCCTCACTTCAACTGCAAATCACATCACATCACCCAACATGACATGTGCTTAATTTGCTTGAGCCAGCGGTTCCCTCACAGCTATGGCACAAGATTTAATTGGGTTCTGCTTAATCCTACTATACTCCCGCTCTCGCCTCTAATAAAGCTCAAACTTTGTGTTGTCTGGCTTCCGCTTTCTGACGCCAACTTTTTGAAGTTTTACGTAAAACGAAATCATGTTATAGCTTTTACCTATATTAAGATGGATGTGAAAAATAATCCATTTTGAATGGAAGGTCTCTGATACAGTATGGAATCCATAGTAATCCACACTGTATCAGAGATCAACAGTATTGATTGCTGATCGTGAGTACTTGTATCTATTATATATAGTGTCTATATAGTAATTGCATAGCTATGATATTGTGTCGTAATGTTTTTTATTACAATTTATTATATTGCCAAGGCAGTAGCGGCGCCGGCGTAAGAATCGACCCCTCCTACTCAACCTGTGCATGTCGTAAGAATCGACTAAGCGAATCTATCAGAGCAAGAGCAGCAGGTTCCTCCTGTGTAGTTTTAACACCTCTTGTGCGATCGCCAACCCACTGGCAAGCGTGGCGATTATGACCCTCCTTGTTTACTCTTTAGGTCTTTAGGCCTCTTACCTACTTTAACATTTCTTGTCAACGATAGGATTAATGAACGCAATTGCAACAAGCGCTGGCGACACCAGTGTATTCTTATAGAATAGCGGCAACACAGGATCAAATAACAATTGATCTTTGACAGATCTTGACAAAACTTACGGATGGTAAAACAATCTGAGGATATTGAAATCGGCTTTGGCCTCAATGTTTCGAGTAATATTTCTGTTTTGCCGTTCAGATTGAGTTCAGGAGAGCGAGCAGATAATTCGATTCCGCCGTAAACACACGCCCTCTGCCGAATTTCCTTTGAGAGTGGCGCGGGCCGGCACGTCTCCTAACTTTGGAATTCCAATTTTGAAAAGTTTCCCGACAAGGGCCCAATATTGACAGCCAGTGTCAGAGGGCCGCTGAAATACCTTCTAAAATGTGTCAACGTAAAAGTTTCTACAAAGACAGAGAGGCAAGGTTCTAAAATCTATTTTGATTATACAATAATAATCCCTTATTCGCAAAATGTACTATCTATATTCTTATGTTTTATTAACCTTCTAATTTTATAAGTACAAACAAAGTTACCTACAGAAGCTTGGAGCCAAAATATAATGAAGCGCCATCTGTTACATTCCGTTCGAACCTCAAAGTAAGCTCTGTGTTGTACGGCGCCACCTGGCGGGTGGAGGCTGAACTAAACACAAACTCGCACTCCCGGAGTAGAACGACAGAGCTACCGGGTGGCGCTAGTGATAAGTTTTCACAAAAAAAATTATGGTAAAAAAACGTGGTGGAAGAATGAAACGTGGAAATATTTGATGATTATTCTACTGAGCTGGAAAAAGAACTGAAAGTTTTGGTTAGGTAATAGAATAGAAATAGGAAAGAATTGAAACTCCCGTCATTTTCAATCTAATCAAAATATTAATGAAGAGGTCAAACTGCAATAATAAGCGGTCAACTTGGTCACGTAATTAAATCTCGAGAGAGATAAAGCTTTTTCAACAATGCAATCAATTTTCAATTACAGTAAATCTGACAAAAAAGTTGACTAATTCCCTAAAGTAATCCAGCCCAAGGGATAAACGACTTCTCTCTAGATTAAACAGAATAAAGTGACGTTTGCTCACACAGCACTGTCAACGTTCATTAACACAAGATTATATTAGAAAGAGCCGAGTCGGCAGAGTGGTAAGGAATTCTAAACTGCCACCGATGACTTTTTGTCTCGAAAATGCTTGAATTAACTTTGAGAAATACATTTGTGCCAAAAATATCAAACGAAAAGAAGAAATGTGTCTTCTTTTCTTGTCACGTACAGAAAACTGTGTCACGACGTCACGACATAACTCACGGGGCCAACAAAGACAGGTAGCAATAACAGATGAAAAATCCCGAATTAAAAGGCCATTAGAATCATTCAAGCAGACGTTTCGAACCGAGTGCGTTCCAAAAGCTGCCAGCCGAAGCGTGAACAGTGTAATAAAGACCGCGGCCAGCCTCCGATTAATTAAGATAGGGCCCGTCGTTGAGGACCTTCGGACCGCGCCGCTCCGAGCTCGCTCAATGTAAGGTGCGGCTAGAGATATTATTATAAATAGAAAAATCTACTGCTGTTTACATTTAGATACAAAGAGATGAGGTACATCTTTTTTTCATTTATATGTATACAGCAGTCTAATGTCTTTGTTGCAGTTCCTTAGTATCGAATCGACCCTTGAATTCAAAAACCTTTTTAGATTGTCATTTATTGTGTACAAGCAATTTACGGAACATTTTTACAAGCTTGTGACGACATGGACATGAAACTGGTTAAATAATCCCAGTATTACAATTTAATGGCCATAGTAAATGCAATTTATAGACCAATATATTATTTCACAGTAGATACGTGTTACAATTCATGTGCATGTTGAACACGAAATGATAAATGTTTTACAAATGATGGAAGGAAATGAACCTTTCAAACAGGTAGTGTAGTGGCGGACGTTAGGTCGATATCTTTAAAACGACTGACAAAGACAAATTAGGGCTAATCGATAACTCAGGGGCTGTCGATCTAATGGCTGTTTGATATAACGTTCAATTTGTGTTGAAGCCTGTTGCTGTGAGATCAACCTTCATCTTAATCCAAGCTGATCTCCATCCGAAGCTAGGTACCTATTAAACGATGCTAGATCTTGTATTCCCACGTCATCTCTAACCTCAGACAAAGCAAGATCTTGTGCTATTTTCGGTTAGGTCTTTCAATATGAGGTTTTTTCGGAGGTATTTTGACAAATGTTTAAATGTTCTAGTCCGATCGATTTAGACATCCGAGGTTAGAAAAATTCGCAGCTAGCTGAAAATTGGTAGGATTGTTCAAAACACCTTTATAAATGAAATGTGATCACAAAGGTCACAAAAACGGGATTTCACGATTTTCAGCAAAACGTAAGTTTTATAATAAAATTAGCTCAGACCAAAATTGTAGATCAGATAAATAGGTATCTATAAAAAATTTCAAATACTTTTTTTTAAAGCCATCGTTTTTGAGATATAACGTTTTTTATTATATTATCAGATGTGTTCATTACTTGCTTTGATGTCTTCATACCACGTTCAACAGTAACTATTTCACCTTCAGTTATAAGATTAGCACAAATAAAACACTATTCTGATATTTTTGGTATAAAATTCAAAACATCACGAAAAAGGTAAAAAATATAGGTTAGAATATACACATGTTTTCACTCTCCGACATTTTTAGGGTCCCTTACCTCATAAGCAAAAAGGAACCCTTATAGGATCAGTTTGTTGTCCGTCTGTCTGTCTGTCTGTCTGTATGTCTATCTGTTTGTCTGTCTGTCTGTTTGTCTGTCTGTCCGTCAGTCAACCCTTTTTTATCTAAATTTGGCAAGAAACAAGGTCTTATAGCACAAGTAAAGGAAAAAAAACCGTAAATTTGTAATTTACTCACAAAAAAAACTTTTGATTCTTGCTATAGACCAAAACCTATAGGGTACTTCTAGGGTAAAGACGAAAAATGAGGGTAGATCGATATGTCTGCCAATAACAACTCACTCGCAGTGCCGTCAGTTATTCCGTGATCATGGCGCATGAAACTGTGCCGAAATATTGGAAAGCTCAAAACTCAAATCATGGTAAATATCCCGTTATAAATGACTTTAGTACTTCTAGTGTACCCAGAATCATAAAATTTGGTAAGAAGCAAGATCATACAGGGTGTTAGGGTAAACTGTCTTATCCTTGAAACCACGTATGTACACCCCTAAAATAAGACGATACAAGTTATTATTAAAAATAAAAGTCAATTAGTTTCGATGGAATTTCATAATTCATTTCTCTGCTATCCTACGTGATTTCATGGACACCCTAGTGACCTTATCACGCCGCGCCGCCCGCTCTCGCCTGTAGCCGGCCGGTGGTGTAGGTATCGAACCACTCGAATTGTAGGTACCTACAACTTGTGATGGAACTTTCCTTTCATACTTTTCCTGACTTAGGACAGGCAAAAATAGCTACTCTAACACATTTGCCAGTAAGTAGGCTAAAGTAAGTAGGTACTTTTGGCCTATTTAAAAAGTTCATCATCAATCAAGTTTTATGTACAATTCAATTAAAATTTACAGCTTTATGTAGGTACAGTTTGATTTACTCACATTAGGCATAAAACGTTTTGAACTGGCCGTAGGCACGTAGCCTTTGTGTAGCCGCTAGGATCGTTTCCCGGCTTGGCACACGTTGTTCTGGGAACCGCTCTGCGTACATCGTACGAGCCAAGTTCATGTTGTCACCAGCGATGGCATAAAGTCGCACCATTTCAGTCCACTGTTCATTTGTGAACGACATCGTCACTTCTCTACTTAACACAATACGCGAACAAATCAGCACATCACAAATTAGCACGGAACGCGTCGTGACGTGCTCACTACGACGAGCACGCGAGCGGCGGCGTCTTTGTGCGGCGCGCGCGGCGTAGGTATGTAGGCGGCGCCTTTAAGTCGGCGCGCGAACGGGTCTTTGTTTGAAACCGACAAAGCAGGCGGCGTAGGTATAAATGTAGGGTGAAATGCTTTTATGATGTATGAGGATATTTTTTTCAAAATTATGTAAAAAAAAAGTTTAGTTTTTTCATCGGTTTTGGACTCTGCTCATGATTCTGTTTCAAGGATAAGACTGTTTACCCTAACACCCTGTATAGCAAAAATACCGAAAAAATTTTAAAAAGAGTAAATTTGTAGTTTATTTACAACAAAAAATATAATTTTTGATTCTCTCCTTCGACCAAAATATACAGGGTACCTACTTCATGTTGACCTAGAATCATGATATTTGGCAAGAAACAAGGTCTTACAATTATACGGAACCCTTAGTGCGCGAGTCCGACTCGCACTTACGTACGTTAACGTCTTATTGTTATTAAATTCAAAAGAGTACGAAATAGTAATTTCAAGTGTAGCACTGCCAGCGTTCTTGTCTTCTGTCTACAGCACTAGTTCTTTAGTTGAAAAAAGTTTAAAGCCTTCTCGTTTGGTCCCACCTATGGAATAATTTAATTTTTAGACGAAGCTCGAACGGCTTGGCATAATGCTTGCCCCGATGCTGCTCCCCCAAAATCACTTTTGTCGCAACGGCAATGGGACGGGCCTCTGTGTGATTTGACACGGAATTGTTTGTTACTAACGTGCTCCAGCTCTGCGGATCTTGCCCGCCTCCTGGCCGTTTCTAAATGGGAGTCAGAACATTGGTTGCAAGCATTTCCTTCATATAACTACTATTGGAGGTACTTTATTGGATCTCGTAACTTTCCGTATCGCAACATGTCTCGGTTGGGTGCAAGCTGTTGCGCGCCTCATCAATGCCAGTGCGGTACTGCTGTCAAACAGCTTGGTCATCAAGGATTATCGTGTACTAGGGCCACCGGTCGGATATCTCGCCACGCCAGCCTTAACGACATCATCCGGCGGGCCTTTGTAACCGCTAACGTATCAGCTATACAGCAGATGGTAAGAGGCCCGACGGTATGACACATTGTGTGGGACGCTACATGCGTCGACACATTTGCGCCTTCCCATCTTCCGAGGACAAACGTGAGGGCGAGTGCGGCGGCAGAAGTGAAAAATTATCTGGGTGTCGAGCGAGAGCTGGTCAGTATCTGGCACAGCGCATCAGCATTGCCATACAGCGGGGCAATGCAGCCAGTGTCTTGGGGACGCTTCCGACTGGTATTGATATGGATCAGTGGAGCTACCTGTAGGTTGTTTGCAACAGTCTGCAGTTCGCTCAATTGTTTCAATTGTAAACACTAGTTCTAATTTATTTCGAAATAGGTTAGAAAATATAGGTAAAAAACAAAAATATTTATATAAAAAACGTTATATCTCAAAAACAGTGGCTCTTAGGAGAAAAAGTAGCTGACATGTTTTTTAGATGATTGTCTGGTCTACAATTTTTGTATGTACTAATCTTATGATAAAATTTACGTTTTGCTGAATATCGCGAAATCCCGTTTTTGTGACCTTTGTCCCAGAGTAATTTTTTTGCAGGTGTCGGATCGATGAAGACTTTCACATTTCATTTATAAAGGTGTTTTGAACAATCCTACCAATTTTCAGCTGGCTGCGAAGTTTTCTAACCTCACCCCTATTTTTTAGTCCAATTTGACCGGACTACGAAAAAGTTTTTGTAAATACAAAACAAACCGATCACAGACAACCAAAAAGGAATATTTTAAGGAATATTACTGGTTTATTTGGAGAACTTCCGAGTTTAATCGAATTCAATATTGTTATTTCTTTAGGCTTACGAAATGAGCTCATAGACAATATAGGGAACATATAACATTGCCGACGTATTCAGCATAATTATGACGACGAGATTAATAAAACCACCGCGAACGGGTATTTTTTAATTTGTTAGCTTTCCGGGACAAAATCAATAGGCATTAATAAAACCAGCCTTCGGGTCAGGGTAAGGAATGTGCCCAAGATTGTGGCTCAGTGAGATAAGTTTTCACCCAATACTTGGGCTGACCCAACCCATGGGGCCACACAGAAATGTTCGGCGAATGAACATGATAGTCTGCTATTTCACGTGGGAGTTGAAATTAAAAACTACAGAACATTGGAATTTACAGATAGGACATTTATTTTCGTCCAAAACTGATGAATTGAAATTATTCTCAACAGAAATAAGTATGTAGATGCCTACTTGATGATACATGTTTCTGTAAATTACAGTGATGAAACGATGCAGCTTTATTAAATTTCGGTCGACGAATTGGATCCGAAATCCGCACCTGCTCTTTATGTGTTTTCCGATCGGCATTTTAATAAAATGAAATACGGTTCACGCGTAGTAGAGAGTTCTATCAACAAATTATGTGATTTTTATAGTTCCGTACCTCCAAAGGAAAAAGAAAACCCTTGTAGAATCACTTTGTTGTCCGTCTGTTTGTCTGTCTGTCTGTCAAGATCTTTTTCTCAGAAATGCATGGAGGTAGTATCTAGTTGTAATTTCTTAGAAGTTTGTTGTTCACACCTCCAAGGGGTTAAACCTTCTAAGCCAACGCAATCAAAAGGAACAGCCGTTTATGCCCACACATTTCAATTGTCCACGGGAATTACATGCACACAAAACCTATAGGGTAGTCCCCGTTGATCTAGAAACATGAAATTGAAAGGCAGTAACCGGTCTTTTAGCACATATTTAAAAAAAAAAAAAAAAAGTATTTATTTCAAGCAATTTAAACTCATAACATAACATAACAGTAACACAAAAAGAAAAATTAAAAACTAATAGGATTGCTGGGAAAGTGGCGTTCACAGCAGTGCCTGGTGTACGGGCAGTCCAGCCTCCCTGCTATCATTGCCAGCACGGTGTTGGAGCTGGCCCGCAACCTGCGCACCAGGGAGGCGGCGCGCTTGCGCATGGTGGTATGGAAACAGTCGACCCGCGCCGCCGCAAACATCCCTGATGCGCTACAGTAGCGGGGCAGCCCCAACACCGCTCTGAACGCATTGTTGTACTGGACGCGGATGGCGCTGTACGTCGCGAGCGTATACTTCGCCCACAGGCTGCACGTATACAGAGAGGTGCAGTACGCTCTAAAGAGCGTTAACTTCACCTTCTCTGAGCTACGCGCAAACCTCCTGGCAACCATATTCGCCCGCACCGACAGCGCCCTCCGCTCCCGTTCGATGTCATCATTGTCTTTGAGGTCGGTAGTGACTATGTGACCTAAGTACTTAAAAGAGTACACCCTCTCTAAAACAACACCGTTCAGTCGAACGGGTGGGACGTTTTCCAGCCTCTTTCTACCGGCCTCAAAGACCATGAACTGACTCTTTTTTGAGTTATACACCAGTCCGTGAACACAGGCGTATTCCTCACAGATTTTCATGAGCTCCCTCAACCCGCAGATCGAGGCGCTCAGCAGAACCATATCGTCTGCATAACTGAGGTTATTTATAGAAACATCATCAATATGACATCCGATATGGCGACCGCTGAGCGTCGAAATCAGCGCGTCTAAGTAGAGGTTGAACAGCGTGGGTGAGGTCAACCCGCCCTGTCTCACTCCACATTCCAGCCGATATGGTTCCGACATTGCTCCCCCCCATCGTACGCTGTTGATCTGGTGCTCATACCAATACTTAAATATTTTACTAAACTCAGGTGGTAAGTTGATGCTATCTAGCTTTTTCCACAGTATGTCATAAGCTACCAGATCAAAAGCCTTGGACAAGTCAAGGAAGCAGGCGTATACCGGTGTCCCACGACCTGTGTAGTATCTGACAGTATGCTTAAGACACAGTATTGCACTCTCAGTGGACAGCTTAGGTCGAAATCCAAACTGATTGTCATGCAGATTAACGTACTTATCTAACTGTGTATTAAGCATACCGTCAAACACCTTAGCAATGATGGTAGCCAACGATATGGGTCGGTAGTTCGTCTTGTCCCCTAGGTCTCCAGTCTTATCTTTCACCACTGGCACTACGATCGTTTTCATCATATCGGCAGGCAAATATGAGTGACTCACGCAGAGCGAGTAGAACATAGCTAGCACCCCATTGATATGGGGACCTGCATGCTGGAGATGCTCCACGCTGATACCATCGTGACCCGGGGATTTACCTTTGATTTACCTTTTTTTTTTTTTTACTTTTTTTTTTTTTTTTTTTATTTTTTTTTTTTTTTTAAGAAAATCCGAAAAGGTTAATTTGTAGACACTTCACAATAAATGGGCTCAAAACCTAGAGAGTCCTTCCCATTTGTCTAAAATCATAAAATTAAGCAAAAAGCAACGTGCACAAATGAAGGGAAAAATCCAAAAACCATAAATCTGTAGTTACATCACAAAGAAATAATTTCGCAATTTGCATCCGAGTCGATTGTTTTCCTCACACGTACAAGTTTGTACGGAACCTCGGAGCGTGAGTCCGATTCGCAATTGACCTTTTATTTTCAATGGTAAAACCAGTCATTTACTACACTGCCTAAAATTTCGTCAAATAAAGTTAAAAATAAGGAACACACAATATATTCCTATAATCAAAATAAACAGCACTAGTGCGACTATGAAGCTAGAAAAGTGGGTTCATCCCGGCGTCACCGCAAAAGATTTAGGTGAAAGAGCTTATTTTTGTCGGGGCCGACAGCGCGATAGTGTAAGGCCCATTACAGGCAAATTATGGCCCCCATTATTGTCCGTGTCCCGAGTCGTGAGTTACTCGCACTGGGCCAATGGGTTTCGCGTAACGGCCCTGCTCTGTACGATATCAATTGCATATGTTAACGGAGCTTATCTGTACGGAATAGCGGCGCTACCACGAAATAGCGGCGCTAACTTGTAGAGATGCTACGGCTCGTAGAAGTGCTACGGCTCGTAGAAGTGCTACGGCTCGTAGACGTGCTACGGCGTAGGCACTGAACGTAGCCTTGCACTAAGTTTCATAGATGTTGATAAAGTACTATACAAAATCCTTTTAATCTGTCTGTCGCTAAGAGTTTTGCTGTAATTATGAGAGATGGTTTCAAAGGGTCCGTGCCCACTCGGCCCGCTTAGACTCGGCCCGAATAACAATACCTGGTTTTATCTGTTTTGATAGGGGTAAAAGCGTTGATGTACAGTCAGACAGAAAAGTGTCCATTTGACAAAAAAAAATTAAACTTACGCGATCAGAACACATTATTCACATTATTTGATCTGCAGATATTTATTCAGGGTGTTCTGGATGTTTTTCTATATTTAATTAAAAATATCTATCTATGTAGTGTATCGTATTATCTATGTATATCAGTTATCTAGTTATCCTCCGTTACTCTAGGTTCTGGCAAGCGGTGTCATCCTCGACAAATATTATCTCATTGAAAAAACTTTTCTATTTTACAATGAAGAACTTTTGATTAGTCGCCTGTCCAATGGAAAGACTCGCCATTTTACACAGTTCAGTTGAGTCATAGTGTAAACTGTCTTCTGTAACCGTTGCGTAGTTTCTGCTTCGGTTCCAATGATCGCGGTATCGTATCGCTAAAGTCCGGGACATAACGGCACAATAATTTGTCCGTAATCGGCCGCCCACCGTTAGTGCCGCCTTGGGAGCCGGTTTTAAGCGCGCCCTATTTCGCGGATCACTGGACAACTATCTAAATCAGCAGGTTAATTGCCAGTTTTATATAGTTAGCTTTGTAAATACCAGCCACGTTTCCGACTTTTAATTCAGATTGTGAATAAACTACATGGCTTTGTTTTGTAAAGTTTTGTTGGGCGATTTTGCAGCGAATGCGGGTTTCCCGCGCTCGTTTCCAACAGTAAACATGTGCTTTAGTCACAAAAATTTTGAGCCTTAGCTTAGCAGTACGTGACTTATTTAAAATCTTTATTCTACCTTCAAATTCCACCGCGAGACAATCAATGTCCATAAATTGGATTATATGTAGGTAGGTACGCAAATTTATTTTAGAAGCTGTAACTGTAGTATCAAATTGTATTTGCTATGTAGGTAGATCGCCTATGCCATTATTGTTTAGTGGGAACATACTCGTATACACAAAATTGTATAACTAGGAAGTTAGCACCGTTTTTAGTGTAAGCGAGTTACGAACAAGTGTCGGAGCATCCTCGAGGTTTCTCGCGAACACGCGGGCCGCTAATGAAGGATGCCTTACAAAACTAGGAACTACATACAAATTGTTGTTCACCTTGAATACTTAATTAGTTATCCAAGAACACTCGACCTAAAAATTTTGTATGACGATATATTTAGAGAAAATGTAAATATATAACCTACATCTTCTAAGATGATTCAAAGATTCGTTATGGTGGAATCATGTTCTGGTAATTTTGTTTGTAGACCAAAAACTATTATTAGGCAACTAGTTTATGCCGCGGCTTCGCATGCGTTGTTTGTATGGAAGGTTATTTCTATCTATCCCATGGGAAATTAGTTTTGGGATAAAAAGCTCATGTTTTATTCCAGGCCTAAAACTACCTGTATGCATAATTTCAACCAGATCCGTTGAGTAGATTTGGCGTCCGTACATCTTAATATCCAAACTTTCACATTTACAATATTCACAAATATTAAAAATGTGAAAGTTTGATGATATACTAGTATAATAAGTAATGACTTTTAGTTTCATCGTTATACAAAATAAACAAAGATGATTAGTACTATTGTGTGGGTAATCTAAATGATTGTTCGACCAACAAACGCAGGATGATAATTGGATGATGTAGAAACATCAGTAAATGGTCACGGCAGACGCAACAAAAGCTTCCTCGGAACAAACGGCGGCGGCCTGTGACTCATGTGCACGCTATGATGAAAATAATTACCATAAATCGGTTAAACACCACTTAGCAGAGCGCAAGCCCTACACAAAGAGCGTGAAGAACGCACCTAAGAGAAACACGAACCTGCGCGGTGGAAGTATGGAGGCGGCTCAGGATCACTATTGGTGACGTAATATTTACAAAAGTGGGCGGTTGTGGGCTGATAATTATTAGGATAAACTGCGGTGTTTGCCCTGTAAAGGCGAGCGATGGTTTATACAACGTAGCAAGCTTGTTCCCTTATAGAATAAGTGAAGTGCGAAAAAAAATTATAGATTTTGTCTGTTATAAACGAACCTCCGGTTCGTGACGATGGGTAGATGTTAAAATGTATAAATAGGTAGCTATTGTGAGGTAACACTGTAAATGGGAGGAAGTTCGTCAAAGTTGAGAGAATCCCGCGCGGGATCCGTTAACTCGCCGCGGGAGGGCGCTCAAATTTATTTATTCAGATTAAACGTGGTAACGACGATTATTATGCGTTAATCACCTGAAAGTATAATAACTGCGCTTAACACTCCCGAGCTTTGTTTTTTGAATTATGTACAAAATTAATAGTACCGTAGACTTAAAATACTGACTTCACAAAACCTTGTTTATGATTTCGTTCTAAATTATTTTCGTATGCATTGCCTGTGTTTTGAAGAAGCCTATAGACAGAGCTACGGATCTACTTACCTGTACTGTAAATGTTTTAAGTTTGATTTGTACATTTTTTGTACTTGAGTCGAAATTAATGTTTATTCTGTTATATTCGAAGCTATTGCTAACATTTTTGCTACATAACGTCGCCTTACATTGCAACATTCATCCATTGACACAAAGTTTTGGCATAGATATCTCCAAGACTTTGCAATTAGGTAGCAACAACTTGAATATACCAAGTAGCTTTAACATTAGTAGTATTATGCTTTGAATGGCTGCCGGTGAATTGAGATCCCTTTCAGTTCCCACTCGTGAATGAAGTACCTCGTGCCACGTGATGCGCAGCCGGCGTATTACAGTGAATAGGTTTGAAGTCGTAACCTGAAAGTTGACTTTAATTACATGTAAACAAAGCTTTTGGCTGTCTTCGCTAAATTTTCTGAGTCTATGTTTCATGAATCAAAAACTTTTTACTTCCATACGTACAATAAATGTACACTTAGAAAAAGATAACTTCTTAAAATTAAACACTGACACGGAAATAAAGTGATATTTTGATTTCTGTTGCTTCGGTATGACTTTTCTAATAGGTAATAATATCGCGTCTTTTAAAAACTACAAACCGACTTAAAATCCTCCAAGTGGCAACGACTAGTTTAAATTCGATTCTAATTTAGTTTGATGACACATGGATGAAAAGACGAATGAAAGGAAAACTAAGATCAAGCAGCCTACGGCCGAGCACGCACTGCGATAAAACGCACGCGTTTAATCGCAAGTCTGAAACCGCAAAATAACGTAACACATAGCTTTCTGTACAACCGCACGCATTATCGAATTTTTAAAGTGATTGATTTAAAAACGCAACTTGCTACATTTGGTTTGCGGTTTTAAACGCGCGATTTATTTGTGTCCTTAATATTAGTATGATGGCGTACGCGCCACCATTAACCACATTCGGTTTTTTATTTTGAGCCCCAAGCCACAACCCATGCTGTTCGCACAAAATCCATGTAGCTACTGAAATAAAATAAAGCAAAATGCCATCCGCAGTGCGTGTTTGTCCGCGGTATGGCGTTTTCAGCTTTTCTTAAACCGCTTGCGTCGTTTTTGAAGCTTCACGGGATACATACTAATCCCTCGGGAATAACATTTTTTTGAGACCAATGTGGGATTCCATACAATACATAGCGAAACAATTTTCATAATCGGTCCAAAATTGACGGAGAAATCATTTATGAACATACATTAAAAAAAAATCAAACAGCCGAACATAGAACCTCCTCCTTTTGTGAATGTTTGAAGTCGGTTAAAAGTAGGTTGTACGTGTGTAGGAAACGATTTGTCGAGTTTTGAAATTTTATAATTGAAAATGTTTTACAACTTTAATAAAAC
Source organism: Eupithecia subumbrata (assembly GCA_949316285.1). Taxonomy (NCBI): domain Eukaryota; kingdom Metazoa; phylum Arthropoda; class Insecta; order Lepidoptera; family Geometridae; genus Eupithecia; species Eupithecia subumbrata. The sequence continues at coordinate 35,235,815 of OX438640.1, read as the reverse complement.
AGAAACAGTGATGATTTCTAGCCCACTCCCAGGTCTCTAGGGACACAAATTAGGTAATCAATTATTAGAGAAGGAATATAGAATACAATAACGCCTAACAGAATAATTCATGAGCGGAGGTCCTACACTAACGGAAAATAACGGCGGGCACAGCGCAGCGCAAGGCGCGGTCTCCTCGCTGCGACGCGCGACCAAAATATTAACGGAAACCTGTGAAGCCGTTGATGACTTCAACTCAAATATCCCATATTTTTTTTGGGCCCAGATATGAGCCACCACAACATGTAACCTTATATGTACCCTTGAGCTACATCAGCCTTAACACGAAGCTTTCAAATCAAACAAAACAGACGTCGTTTGTGCTGACTATGTAAACATATGAACGGACCATTAGACCATTTGGTCTAATGGTCCGTTCATATGTTTACATAGTTACAATAGGTATTTACCTCTCTCTATTTGTATTATTACTTATTATATACATATCTAGGTTTGATTGAGACTTCATAAACAGGTCAGAGCTATTAAAAGCGTATTCGACCACCTAAATAAATGAACCTCAGCTCGGCTATTGTTGCTTGACACATTATCCTTGCTTACTTCATTATTCAAACAGTAATCACCGTTTCGATACCTACAAGGACACTTGTAATAGCTGGCATCGAGCCCGCCCTTAACCATACAATCGTCCTGAATTATTGCGTTCCAAAATATAGCTGTGAATTTGAAACGCGAAATACTATATTCGGATTTCAATTCGGTTGTAAAATATAAATATTTGGTAAGGGAGCCCCGAGCACTGAACGGACGCGTACTACTCCTACATTGGGACAGAATAATATTACAATTTGATATTTTTGATGTGTGAAGCTTTGAAAGGATGATGAATGGGGAAAATATGGAAATGTATACAAACGAAATCAAAGAATTTTCTAGTATGCAGCAGGAATTTTATTACACACGAATAGCTCATATTACTTGTAAGTAGGTAATAATAATAATGAAGCCTTTAATCATAATTATAATCAATTTATTTCACGAAAAGTGTTATTAAAAAGGGCTTAAAATTAATTTACCTACATAACTCACCGCTTAATTTTTCATGCAAAATAGACACAAAACGTTAATATATAGGGATAATATTATTTTTATATTTAAGTTTTGACATGTAATAATGGTATTATTAATAAAATCTGTATCTGTATCTGTATCTGTATACATTTAAATTGAGCAAAACATAAAATACATAGATATTAAATAAAATAAAAAATTTAGTTAATCTTAGAATTTCAGTGAATTTCTTCGAATCTAGTTTATTTCCTTAAAGATTTTTCCAATAATAGACTTAATTTAAGTTATGTCTTAAACACTAGGTAATTAGTAAGGCCCCTAGCCTCCCTCCAAGTTTTTCAAGTCTTGTCTATTCAGAGCTTACTCTAGCCATGTTTTACGGGCGGTTTTTGAAATTTAATCTGGCCAGTGTTCTTGTTCTTCCTGTCTCCTCTGGATCTCTCTCCGAGCGGGCCGCACCATGTGGTGCGCCGCAGTGTCCATCTTGAGCCGTCTAGGCGTGCTACGTCGCCAGTCTATTTCCGCTTACCACTTTTTGTCAATCTCAGTGCGTCTATTGGTTTGGTTTCCTTGCGTATGGTGCTTTTCTTTTAATATGTACTTGTGTATATTTATTAAAACCATTCTGAATAAATGGATGATTCACATTAAACATCTAATGAGTTATGTTTATGTGCTCTGTCCAATAAAAGTTAGTAATTTATCGAATTTAAAATAAGTTCCTTTCAGGACAACTTCCTGTAAGTTTAAAACTACGAATATAATGTACGACGTCAGGTGATACCTATGATTGGAATCCATTAACCATATTACCTGTTACGTCGGACACACGACGTGAAAGCTCATAAATTATGGATCTCACGTTATAGGTTACTCGCGTCACAGACCTGCAACTGCCATCGACTGAAGGTTACACGGCGTTAAAGTCAACCGTTAATTGTGTTCAACCCAATTCGATCTACAAAGTATTTACCTACCATTGAATTTGTTTCGTTTTCTAATAATCTAAACCAACTACGAGAAATTCTTTGTTGTCATTTGTTAATAAGCGTGCCAGCTTTTAAATATGTAACGATTATACCTCTAAGTCAATTGCATTTCGGATCACGTGTTTTATATCCCATTTTGATTAAGTGGATATCCGATGCTATGGACCTGATGATATGCTATGGACCGATGCTACGGGCAGGGTTGCGCAGTATTTGAATTACTTGTAATTAAAATACGTAATTGAAATACAAATACGTATTTGATATATTACTTCCTTAAAATGTAATTTGTAATTCGTATTTCTTATACCTGTCGCCGAGGTATTTTGTAATTAGTATTTCAAATACTTGAGGCTTCAAAACACATTTTAACATTAAATAAATAAATAAATAAAGCGATCGTGAGTGTGAGTGCGAGGCGAGAGTGTAATGATGGTAAAGCAGCTATTCTAAGTTGGCAACACTGCACATGTATACTATACGCTATGACTGTGCGTCAAAATTGGCAAACAAAACGCAAAAAATTGCGCGTCAAACTGTCAACGTCAAGCTAAGATGTAAAGTCGGAATAAATTAAGCTTCTGTCAAAATCCCTCTGCATGTAAATAATGATAAATATAAAAAAATGTGTTCATATAATTTAACACAAGTTTGTGCTCATTAGGGCCTGTAGAAAGATTGTTTTCTTTAGCAGGTTTTATTCACTCTCCAACAAGAGGTGTTTGTCTGACAGTACATTTAAAAATCTAGTGTTCTTGAAAGGAAACTCTGGTTTTATTGATTAACTAGCTGTACCCGCGACTTCGTTCGCGATTGCCTTACCTGCCGACTAATTAAGTTCACATTTAACCATAGTCTCTTATTATGAAACGCCGCCGCGCAAAAAATCGTGTAAGGTCTACGGGGGATAGCATGTTGTCATTTTCAATCCCATTCTTTATCCACACGACTTGTAGCTACGACTCGGCCAGCGTCAGTGTTAAGAAGTGTCATACTCGTTTCACTTCTTACTCATGGTTCCGTTCAGCTGGGGCCCTATTCTGCTATACTAATCGCTTCACTATGACTGGGGTATCGACACAGAATGACACGTTGTGGTATTCCACCTCAGATGAAAGAAATTATGATGAATGCAGATGGAGAGACGCGCGTCAAGTTTGAAACTATTAATTTATCTCGCACGCATTATCTGGAGTTTTCTAATTCTAATTCTAATTCTGAATGGGGGTACCGGGATCTGCACTGACATCTCGCATAGGAGTGTATTGTGCATTGTCCCCCTGCCTAACCAGGCCCTAACCAGCCCAGCTCCTTAAAATATCGGAGCAGGACCCTTGGCGATTGACAGCTTCGTTTCAGCTTTTCTGTAGGCGTGGACGGGTCTGATTCCTCTATAAGAGTCTTCAGTCCCGTTTCCCGTCTGACGTCCTCTGTGGCTGTGCAGTGTACCACTACATGTTCCACAGTCTCTTCTTCCTGGAAGCAGCCACGACACAGACTACTGTCTGTGGCTCCAGTTTTAAGAAGATGATGGTTCAGTTCACAGTGACCTGTGATGATGTCCACCATTGTTCTGAGGTCCTCGCGGCTCATCTTGAGCAATGTGTTTGTGGTTTTCCTATCTTTGGAGGGGAGTATTAGTTTTGTATGTTTGCAGTCTGTTCGGCGCTCCCATAGTTTTTGGTGTTCTTTTTCTGAGTATAGTTTTAGTCTGTTTCTTACTTCTGCTGTGGGTGGGTTTGACAGACTGATGTCCTGTTTTGTTGGGGTCTGTCTCGCTCCTTCCTTTGCAAGTCTGTCTGCATTTATGTTGCCTGGATCGGATCGGCTCTCCGTCCGTACTATGCTGACTTTCGTTTGGTCAGAGAGACTTTGTAGAGCGCTGTGACATTCTACAATTGATTTTGATCTTGTGTCTGTCCTTTTGAGCGCGTTTAATAGTGCCGCGCTGTCTGTCTTGAAGACCAGCTGCATCTGGCAGGTCGATTCTTTGATAGTTGTTTCCAGCAGCATGTGTTTTGCCGCCATATCTGGAGTTTTATTAATCTAAGGATTCTACGTGATGATTCTGCGACGATTGTCATACTGAAGCAATTGTATTGCAGAATTGGGCTCCTGATCCATTTGACTGGACCACCGTTATTTTTTTTTTCGTTAGTAGGTAGGTACAGTTGGCTGTGTACCACAGTAAAAAATATTTTTCTGTGGTCCAGTTAGTTTAATTGGACCACTTACTCCAACCAGACTTCGGTAGACCAGCCTGGACCAGCTAAACCACCATAATAATTATATCATGTAAGGTAGGAACCTAACTTATTTTTCCAAGACGCACCACCTTAGTAGGTAGGAACCTAACTAATGGGTGCGTCTTGGAAAAATAAATAGATAGGAACTTACCTACCCTTTATCTACTAATTTTTTTCTTCAATCTACAGATTATTTCATCAATCTACTGATTTTCTACTCGACTTTCTACTGATTTAGTCAAATTCGATCTTGCAACACTGTTTCTAACAAAAAGAATACATGAAATCGGACGACGCGTAGACCTGTCGTGATACTTTTTCCTCTCTCCCAGGGGAACCTTACTGTATTCCAGGATAAAATGTATCCCATGTCCTTGCTTGAACTCAAATCGTACCAATTCAGTCCAACTCATTCAGTAGTTTCGGCGTGATGCGCGGTGAAGGAATTTTACTTTTATCCCTTCTCCCAGGGGAACCTTACTAAATTCTGGGATAAAATGGATCTTTCCTCGTAGTATGAACTCAATTTATGCCGAGTTCCATTCGAATTCATTCAGTTGTTCCGTCGTAATGCGCGGTTAAAGAATTTTACTTTCATCCTCTCTCCCAGGGGAACATTTCTGAATTCCGGGATGAAATTTATCCCATGTCTTTCCTTGTAGTATGAAATCAAATCGTGCTAGGTTTCATTCTCAACTCATTCAGCAATTTCGGCGTCATGCGCGGTGAAGAAATTTTACTTTCATCCCCTCTCCCAGGGAAACCTGACTGAATTCCGGGATAAAAAGTATTCCATGTCCTTCCTCGTAGTATGACCTAAAATCGTGCCGAGTTTCATTTCAATACCTTCAGTAGTTTTGACGTCATGCGCGGTGAAGAAATTTTACTTTCATCCCCTCTCCCAGGGGAACCTGACTGAATTCCGGGATAAAAAGTATCCTATGTCCTTCCTCGTAGTATGACCTAAAAGCGTTCCGAGTTTCAGTTCAATACCTTCAGTAGTTTCGACGTGATGCGCGTTTAAGAAACAGACAGACAGACAGACAGACAGACAGACAGACAGACAGACAGAAATGAATGAAAAAAATTACAGTTTTGGCTTCAGTATCGATAATAGAGTGCCTTCCAAAAAAAAAATTCAAAATATCTTCAATGTACAGAATTGGACCTGTTACAGTTTTATTATAAGTATAGATTAATCTTGTTTTCCTTTACTTTTCAGCCCGCGCTGGTCTAGATTACTTATTTTGTAATTTGTATTTCAATAAAATTTGTTAATATACTATTTTTATTGAAATACAAATTATATTATTTTGTATTTTATATTTCAAATACCTTACTTAAAGATATTTTGTATTTCGTATTTTAATTACTTGCGATACAGTATTTTGTCATTTGTATTTCAATTAAAGCAAAGCACGTATTTTGCCCAGCCCTGGCTACGGGCATGTCTCGTTTGCGACGACCGACAATTCGCAGGAACACAATACGCCTACAATGTTACACACATTTAATAGGTAGCCAGCCTGTCTATTTATGACAGGTAATGATGATCGACTACGAAACTCAACGCAGAGGTACTATTGTCTTGTCAAAGTTGACTGGTATCATACTCGTACTATCCAGACCTTATTAAACTCAAAAGAGAAATATGGATGGAATAAAGTTCGAATTTGTTACTAGCAAATCTTTTCAAAATAAGACATTCAGCTGAATACACTGTATTCCAAGATATTTATTGTTCTTACCTTTGTTAAGTTTATGAGATATCTCTTTGTCTTTCCGTTTAAATCCGTCTTTTCACTGGATAGATAACACAAACGTAGAACCGCTAGACATTCTCTTAGCTAGGGTGAGGCGGATCAGCTTAATCAAGTCCCTGTCAATCAGGAAGCTCGTTACCCAAACGAGCGGTAATCTTCTTTCGCTGACCGAATCCATTTCAAACTATCCCCGGCCCGGGTTATTGGATAGATGAACTGTGCCGAGCCACCATGTGTGCTGCGCTAACAAGGTAAAGTAGATACCGTAAACATATAAAAGCAGGTGTGTTTGTATATGAATGATGAATTAAATCAGAAACTAAACCAAGCAACCAAATATCATAATACCAAATACACAAGATGCACAGGACAAAGGCTGGCAAAACTAAATAAAACGTCAAATGCGAGTCGTACTCACGCACTAAGACTTCCGTAAAATTTTAAGACCTTGTTTTTGCCAAATATCATTATTCTAGGTCAACGGGAAGTAGGTACCTACCCTGTATATTTTGGTCCGGGGAGAGAATCCGGAATTTTTTTTTCTCTATTGTAAATACTAGTTCTAATTTATTTCTATTATTTAATTGTAATTTTCATAACCTCTTCCACATATGTATACTCAAGGCCATAAGGACATGAGTATATTTTGATGTTAATTTCAACTCAATACCTCTACGCGTAACTGAGAAAAGGGGATTGACAGACGGACAGACAGACAGACGGACCGATGTGAATACTATCATTAACTTTTTTTTAAAGCCTTTATAAACGTTTTAGTTTGTATAGTGTAGGCAGAGATGCGAAGTTCCTCTTTTTTGCCACCATGGTGGCCAAAACGAGCAACTACGCATCTCTGCTTAAAGTATACTAAATATAACTTTTACAGAGGCATTAAAAAAAAGTTTATAATAGCATTCACAAACTGGCCCATCAATTTTTGAAAATTCCAGAATAATAAGAAAAAATAGGTGGTGGCGCTGTTTTGTCAATCAATGATTTGAGTCTCGAGAAGTTCGTGCACTTATCTCGATCATATTAATTAGTTGTGGGCCTCAGAACTCGTCGTGCCTCCGCGCTCCGGCCCGCGGCGTACAACTTGGTACCTGGAACAACGACGATGCCAGCGAAATGTATGAAATTACGATCTTATGATGAGTTTTAGACGTCGCAAAGTCAAGAAAGGTGATTTGAAAGTTGTAAAAACTCTCGCTTGATACGATTAAAAGTTTCCAAATTGCTATTTTAACGTTGTCATTTTGGTTTAACGCTCTGCAATGTTCAAGAAAAAACGTTTTAAGAATATATAAGTAGCTCATAACAAAATGTCAAGCAACTCTACAAGTTTGTAGCACTTTGATTTATCCTAGGCATACTTATAATTCTAAACAAAAATAATAAACAAAGCCTCGAAAACCCAACGAACAGACTTTGTTGGGATTTGTTCATTCATATTATATTTGTGTAATGTTGAGCGGCTGCAACAATAGCCCACTGATGACAATGAAAAGAGACGGCGACGAATGTAACCACACGACTCCAGCAGATTGGAGCTATTCAATGCATTCGCCGCAGCTCTCCGACGTGTCAACAAAACTAAGCCGAGTCTGTATGAAGAGTTTATCTTGACAATATTTATTAGGATTTCTTTAAAAGTTCCTCATTATTATCTACTTATTTCAAATTAGCTAATGGCTAATCCAACATCTTAACATTATATAACTCTATGTTAAGAAGATCAACATAAAAGAATATTGAATTTTGTTCAGATTAATTTCCAACATCATGAACGTGGCAGTCTCTATAAACTCTTTTGGAAGGTTGCTCCTATTGAGCGGTGATTATGTACTACAATTTAATGAAAGTGACGCCGTTTGTCCACCGCTGCCGTCAACGAACCTCACTGATAACGAGATGGCGGCGACGAAGTAGCGCTACATACATTTACGTGCATTTACTATGGCCACCTGTGCAACGCACGCCCGTCACCCGAGCGCCGTCGTTCATCCGCCGAAGATATGAGTAATTCGGCGCGACCGCTAGAACTCGGCCTCGGGTTGTGACTGACCGATTTTTGTTTTAAGCCTCCTGTTCGCTATCGGCGATGATCGTAACTTGTATGATCGTCTGTTATCGGCAAGGTAATCGTCTCGATCATCTTGCAAGCATCGACACTTGTCACACAGCCGCAACATACCGTGAAGTAGGTACATTAAACTGTCCATTATACTCCTGTGATGTATCGTTCATGTATTCGCGGATGAATCCAAAATAAAACGTCAAGTGCGAGTCGGACTCGCGCACTAAGGGTGCTGTATTGAAATTGTGTAATTGTAAGACCTTGTATCTTGCCAAATATCATTCTAGGTCAACGGGAAGTACCCTGTAGGTTTTATTCCATGGCGCGAATCAGAAATAATTTTTACTTACAACGTAACATTAAACTTATCCGAGTGTGAGTGACATTAAAATAATGTATGGAAGAAACTGGAAACGTCGAATGTTTCGATCCCTTTACTTTAATAGGATCTGTCGGCGGCCTGCCCGGGTGATTGCGCCGACGAGAACAACAGGCCGAGCCGCGGAATGCGATACTCGGGCCTGCGCGGAAGGCGCACTGTTCTCCCTATAATTACCTTCCATTCTCGTTTACCAATGCTGAAAATCTGTGAAAATGGAACCTCTCTGTACGTTTTTTGCCCGGTGGCGGGCACAATCATAAGTTTAGTGGTGTACGATTTATTTAGCTCAGGAGACCAGGCTGTCAATGCCTAAAACTAAGAAATATTTGTAAGAGGCATTTGTTTGAAGGTAACGCAGACAAGTATATAGGTATAAGCCGCCCACGAATTTATTTTCTGTTTGGTTCATGCACGACTGATGACAGGTGAGTGCATGAGGACTAAATGACTGAAAGAAGTATGTACGAGTATTTCATGGACACATTTCTTTTGACAGACAGAGATGCAAATCTGTCGACTAGAAATATATGGGGACTTATGAAAGTTTCGATTTTATCGAGCCAAAATACGACGTAACAAAGATTATTCTAGAAGATTTTTTCAATAAAAAGTACAAAAATAGTAAACCCCAGTAACTCAATTTGTCTCAATCTTACTTTTTATCATGAAGTAACTTTTGTAATACCGTAGGCAGAAGCAAGTAGCAAATAAAACGTCAAAAATAATACTATTTTCTGATTTCAAAAATAAATTCATTAAGACACCTGAGTAAAAATAAATTTTGCATGGCAATTAAGATATTTAATAAGTTACCAATGGAATTAAAGGACTTGCCATTGCCATTGTTTAAAAATAGACTCAATAAATGGTTACTGACTCATTGTTTTTATAGCGTGGAGGAATATTTTAATTTAGGGCAGATCAGACATTTTTGATTTAATTCTTAACCATTGTTATTATTTACGTAGGTAGGTTTATTAAAATTCACACACCAGTCCAAGATTACTGGTAGTATTGCATTGATACCACAGATACAACAACAGCATTGTCATATTTGACATGTATTCTGTGAATAAACGATTCTATTCTATTATATTCTAAAGAAAGTCAGTTAAATAATACAAATTTTGAAACAATAACAAAATCGATTACAACTTCTTCATTAACAAAATCGATTGTCATATCAAATGGAATCGGTAAAGCCTTAGAACATGACTATTTGATCGTCAGGCAAACTACCAAAATTTAAAATAATTTCATGGAATAGGTATTTATTTATTTTATTTTATTTATTTATTTATTTAGTGGTTTAAATTCAGACGTCGCCAAAACTAAACTGATTTGTCAGCACTAAGAATGATGCCATCCTTTTTATTTCGATTGTTATGAGAGGGACGGCAGAATTTTATTTAATTTCTGCAAATTAGTTTATTTTAGTTTAGTTTAAGCGACATTTGAATCGACACCAATGTCTGCTCTATAAACTGTTTATTCTGGAATCGCTTTGATAAATTTCAGTGCGGTTTTCATCCGAACACAAATTATGCAATGACTTGTCAATCGGCATGAAAGGGACTAGTCAGGGCCTATTAATAAATCACTGAATAAAAATGGTCTGAAATAATGGTGCAAAAGGCAAGTGACCTACTCCCAGAGTAATACCTAAATTAGAATCATTAAACTTTTAATGAGTTCAGAGTTAATATCTGTAAAGGATACCCTTTATTTACAAGGAGTTCGGAAGTTTCACCGACTTCTTGTAACTAATAGCAAGGCTTCAATTACAGAACTCGATTTGTAAGGCTTTACTCAATATCAATAACATTTCAAAAAAATAATATTTACATTTAATACTAAAAAGTGTAAAAAGTAAAGTTTACACCGTGAGTATAAATGTAAGAGCCGTTAGAGGCAATAGTCAGCCTCTCTAGCAGAATAAATCAGCAAACGAACACAAAGAGCAAAGTGTTTACCATAAAATAGCGCGCGCTAAATCATAACACAATAAACCGCGCCCGCGCCGCGCCGGCAGGGGAGGGCGCAGTAAGCAGGTAGACAGCTTTGCTATTTCATGACTTTAATGCCGCAGCGGGTGAAGGCAGACATGCGACGCAGGAGGTTGTGGGTTCGATTCCCGCCTCGGGACATAGGTTTGTATCGATCTCCAGTTTATTTGATCTGGGTTTTTTTCTACAAGGTAAAAAAATAAATATTACGTATATCAGTTATCTAGTTCCCATAAAACAAGCGTTCTGCTTAGCTGGGGCTAGCTGATGCTGTATAAATTGTAGAGCATTTTTTTTTTCAAACATTTGTATTCATTGCTCATCATGTACTACACAGATAGGCCAACGATAAAAATGTTCAAAGTTTGTTTAAAAAGCAGTTCGATGTCGTCCGCCACTTTTTAATTGGTAAGTACATTGGAATAAGCCCAAACATGACTGACAAAATCACAAGTTTTGATCACAGGTACCGTAATCATGATACCGTCTAGTCTAGCTGATGTCAGCCATGGCGCATCCGTGACTGAAACTCAGGCGCCGGTAGGGAGCGCCGGTAGGGAGCGCTGGCAGCCCGCTTTCCATGTAAACGTTGACAGGAAATCTTTTCTGCAAATATAGCAGCAGTGACGACATTATTTATCTTCTCGTATCTGTTGCTGCGGATGCTCAAGCGGCGCAACGCGGCGCGACGCGGCGCGACGCGGTGTCGACACAAAAATGTAGGTACGTAACTTGTGTTCTGTGAGAGATCGGGGCTCGGAGCCGGACATATTTGTTTGTTTATTCACTTTGTAATTGTGTAACACTAGGTACGTTTTTGTATAGAAGGTATTTTGAATCGTACGTATGGTGGGTCAGTGGTCAGCTACAGTAGTACTTAAACAGTCTTAGCATCCTGTCACAAAAGAAGTAAGTACTTAGGTACTCGATTAAAGTTTTCTCTTGGGAACATACATCCTAATGCAGCCGACTGAGCATTTGCAGTACAGCATGCTACGGGTACCACACAGCAGCATGCGTTCTCAACACTATAACAACACTGCAAGCAACGATATTTTGTACAAAACTCAGAGGGCGATAGCTTGCCTTCAATAATTAAAACTAATTTCTTCCGTCGATACTTGGAGCTATGTTTATACGTCTACATATTTCATGAAAACGTTTACTTTCAGGAGAAAGTAATTGGCATCAATTATGAGTCCTCTCGGGTCAGCTTCTTGGAATATTTGAATTCTTTTATTTAATTTGTGAGCTCTTCGACACTTCAACTCGAAATGTAAGCAATTTGCGTGAATTTTGGAGGCATATTGATACAATCTGAGAACTTAATGAAGTCATTACGATTTGATTGAGTTGTTATGTTGGATTGTTGGTTTCCTTTTGGACCAACTTAAAGGTTAGTTCTATTGCTATTTCCAAAGAATATAATAACTGTTATTCTTTAAATAAAGAAGCGAGGTCACACTAAGCACATCTCTGGACGTAGGCAGACGCGGGCCCGACACTAATAAGATCCCCCACCTTCCAACAAACTGAATAAATAAGAACCCATAAACTCCAGCCATAAACAAAACCAAAGCCTTACCTAAAACTTATTTGAAAATAATAAATTAAATTAACAAAAATGGGCCAGCAAGTTTGTCGCACGGCGCAAAATAAATAATTTATTAAGGACAAGTTAACAAGGGTCTCATAAAGAAGGCAAAAGGTCGGCTATTTGTTTTCAGCAAAGGATGGCTCGCCCGCTCCGTTATTCAGAGTTGGCGAGAGACGCGGCCGCGCCGCAGACCTGCCTGAATACCAGCCAGTGGGATCCAACAGTCGTGGGTTCGATTAGGGCACGCATCAATGGATTTTTTGCACCGAAATTTCGAGCTAATCTTTCAAGATTCGATCGACAATTAATTACAAAGTACAATCACCAGCCGATATTCTTGATTGTTACGTCGGAATTTTTATTGTCGGACTTTTTAGACCTGTTCGATCGGAGGGGTGAGTCTATTTAACGTCAGTAACTAGACGTGATCGTCACGTCTGCTTTTTCCATACAATCTGGTGGCGCGCCTCTGTCGTGCGGACAGGGAACTACGCAAATCCCGTATACAAAGGAGATATCACGATCACGTCTCGTTACTATCCTCAAATGGACTCACCGTTCTGGTCATGTGATAGTCAGGTTGATAAATCAAATAATTAAAATCCGCATAAAAAAAATTCCAATGGCGTAAAGTTGGTTAACCCTAATTGAAATCAGTATTCAAATTTTATTGCCTTAAGCACCTCACCAACCTTTTATTAAAGTTCATTTTATTAAAACTTTAATTAAAATAATGAATGTGAAAGTTAATCTAAGTTATGGCAGACAGAGAGACGGTTTCGTTATGGATTTCAATTCTGTTATTTTTTCCTTTTGTAAAGGTGCTTGTAAACAAACAAACTAATCTCATCAACTTTTAAACTCAACTTTTCCAAGGATTAAAAATAGAGCTACACAATTGCCCTTTTAAAACGTTGCTACCATACCTTTTTCAAACTTTATTTAACGTAGGTACTTTATACGCTTTAAATCACTGTGTTAAATATACCTAAGGTTTTTAAGCTAAGGTAGTAATTTACAGTCATACATTTTTTCTATAACACTAGTTCCTAAAATATATTATTCCAAAGGAAAAGTTTGATTGAAAACTAAATCGTCTTTTGCAAAAGATTTCGCATTAGATCAACAATGACAAATTATTATTGACCCTCAAAAGTGAACCTTACGATATATTTTATTTTTAACCGACAATCTGGTTTGAGATTTCTACAGGGGCTATTTTCAATCAATATTGTATTTACGATTAGTAAAAATTTAAAATATAATCTCCAAGCTCCAAAACTTTTTTTAAAAAGATTCGGTTTTTCTTAATGAACATAAAAGAATATCTTATCTCTAAATGGCACTACTCCGTTGACGAATTTTTAAATAATAAATCTAAACTATTACTGCCCGCCTGAGTAAAAAATGTAATCACCTACGTACCCAGTTATTATTAAAATTGTTTTGATTCGTGTAGCTGATATTGCCTATATTTTCCGACTTCTATGTTTCTAGCAATAAATAGATTATGTACCTACCTATTATAATAATCTTTAGATCAATTGCTGCGACCTTACAGGGTACATGTTACCTTAAAGTCATTTAAGCTAATTACCACCTAAGCTAAAACTTAGTAAGTATTTATATTAGGCAACAAAATATCTGAAATCTAAAACCTAAATCAAATCCAATCAAAGAATCTTTATTTCCATAAATACAATAAATGTACACTTAGAAAAGGTCAAATCATAAAACTAAACACTGACACGGAAATAAAGTGATATGCTGATTTCTGTCGCTTCGGTATGTAGACTAAAGTAAAGAAGCGGCGAAGAAACCCCAAGCTTTTTTATCTTAATTCTTAAATTCTTAAATTCTTTATTGCACACACAAGATAATTCATACATAAAAGTTTACACATAATGGACATGTACAAAGGCGAGCTTAACCCTAAAAGAGTTTTCTAACAGCAAACCTATGGATATAAAGAGAATTTATGAAAAGAGTGTGGATAGAATGTGTACATTACAAAACAGAAAACATTACACAGATAATAATATTATAAAACCTACATACGAGACTAACAAACTAACAGAAAATAAAATACGTAAACTAAACTAAATATATATCTAAATACTATAATAAATGCAACTATATATTAATACATATAAATATCTGCTACGACTGTAGAGAGAGAAAATGCTCTTTTACTTTAGACTTAAATACGCTAAGTGAAGGACTGGCTTGTATTGAGTGTTCCTTTATATAATCTGACATTTTATAGTAAGCCTTTTTTTTGCACAACAGTTCAAAACCTTGCTGCACAATTTGTTAAAATTTATTTACTGATCACACTATGTTTATTTCTGGTATTAAAATTATGGTAATCGCTATTTTTAGGGAACCGTTTGATATTTCTATGAATTTACAAGTTTTCATAAATACAATTTTAGTACATTTCATTAGATCAGGAAATACGCCACAACCAAAAGATTCATTAAATATTAGGTCCTTACATATGAAATTGGCGTTTTGTATGGGAGGAACAAAAAGTCGAATATTTTTTAATATAATATATTTAATTAATCAAAGTATGAACCATTATTTTCTATGCACTTTTGCCATCTTATAGGTAGTTCATTGATCCCTTTACTAAAAAAACCAGTCGGACGGGAATCAATAAAATCTTTGAAGGCGATTTGGACTGCCCCATCGGAGTTGAATTTTTTCCCTTGCAAGAAGTTATCCAAATTTCGAAAAAAATGGTAATCTGTTGGAGCAAGGTCCGGGGAGTACGGAGGATGTCTTAGACTTTCCAATTGAAGCTCTTCTAATTTAGTAGCCGTCTGTTGCGCAGTGTGTGGTCTAGCGTTGTCGTGAAGCAGCAGTGGCGTGGAGCGATTGACTAGCCTAGGTTGTTTAGCCGCTAGCTTTTCCATCATGGTTTGCAATTGCTGACAATAGACATCAGCCGTAATAGTCTGGCCAGATTTGAGAAAACTGTAATGAACAATACCGGCACTAGTCCACCAAACGCTTACAAGTAACTTTTTTGGGGTTAATTTTCGCTTGGGGCAGGATTTGGCTGGCTGGCCAGGATCCAACCATTGCGCTGAGCGCTTCCGATTATCGTAAAGAACCCATTTTTCATCACAGGTAATGATTCGGTTTAAAATACCTTCATTATTGTGCCGGTTTAGTAATGTAACGCAGCAGTCGACGCGCGTTTGCCGGTTTGCTTCAGTCAATTCGTGAGGTACCCACCTTTCAAGCTTTTTAATCTTCCCAATTTGCTTCAAGTGAATTAAAACAGTTTTATCACTAACACCGCAGCCTGCAGCTAACTCGGACGTGGTTTGCGATGGATCCGCTTCCACAATAGCCTTCAACTCTTCATTATCAACTTGAGTCTCAGGCCGTCCACGGGGCTTGTTCTGCAAGTCGGAATTTCCAGAACGAAAACGTTGGAACCAAAAACGAACTGTGTTTTCTTTTGCAACACGACCGCCATACACATCATTCACCCTTCGAGTTGTTTGCGCAGCACTAGTGCCACGGCGGAACTCGTAGGTACTCGTAAATAATGCGATATTTTAAGTTTTCCATTTCGTAAAATGAGTGACGCAAACAGAAAAAAACAGAAGAAAAAAAACAAATGAATGACGATCATCGAAGCACAAATACACGAGTCTATAGCTGTACAAATTTGAATTTGGAATTCCTTACCAAAGAGGAGAAATTTGTGATTAAAGTGGCCAGTACGAAAAACGCCAATTTCATATGTAAGGACCTAATATAAAAGCTAGATCTAGTACAATGGTATCTTTCAATTGTTTAATAATTCTAACGGAAATGCCCCAGAGAAAAAGTTATATTGTATTTATTTATGAATGAAAAACGTATCTAGGTACTTAATTCACAAAGAAACTTACAATCAAATAAGAGAAATAAATAAGAACTAGTATTAACAATTGAAATAATTGAGCTAACTGCAGACTGTTGCTAACAACCTACAGGTACCTCAACTGATCCATACATAATGACTTATTACTGATCTTATTTATAAGACACTATAAGCCAGAGAGGGTTCGTCTAGTGTAGTTAAATGTATCGAGCTCACGACACGAGCAAGCATACAAAGGTAACAACAACCGACAACAAGCTAATAACGAGCAAATAGCTACCAACACAACCTCGTAAACTATATTTAAAATGAACGCAATGAAGCTATCTAAATTCACCCGGAATAAGGATATCGTATCGTATCGCGGCCATGCATTATTTATGGCGACATCTTCATGCAGGCGGCGACAGTGCCGCTGTCGGTACAATGCCTGAATTATAGCGGAAACGCGGCCACTTCCGCTCTAGTGCAGCGCCTACTCCGCAGGGTCGTAGCGATGCGTGCTGGTCAACTCTTCTTTAATCTTCGTCTAAACGTTGGCTGGCGAAACTGGTCACTCATAGACATAACTCTAAAATAACTGTATGGGTGTTTCTCCACGGGCGATGATAGGTAATCATCGCAGCTGTTATGTCTACAGTCTGAAATATACGCAACGATTTTTTTTTCTGTGGAAGTGATTCCTTTATCCGATAAAGTTAAGTGATAAATCAGTAACTTAACAATAAATTCAGAAAAATAGACACGTGAAATTGGAAACTGAAAATATTTAACTGTTTCACGTGAAATATGTATGAAACAAATACGTACATCGTATTTTCAAAAGTTAAACTGAAGTGGTAAGTACCTTTTAGTCGCATGTGTGAAATAGGCGATACGCGCACCTAACGCGCTTTCGAACCTAGTCGATCGAACATCCGTACCGCACTCGGGTTCCGAAGCGCACACAGATAAGGGTACTTTTCCACCAGAGCTAAGCTAAGTAGCTACGCGACGAAACGTTAAACACAGTCGGTATGGTCGCTTATCGACGAAAATGGATAAGTTTAGCTTAGCTCTGGTGGGAAAACATCCTTAGCAGTGCTCGTCAGGCTGCGCTGTGAAACTTGCCATGTTCATATCATGCAAACTCTGAGTTCAAATATATACTCTATGCAAGTGTTTTGTTATTCAGTTTTCAACCAGAAGTTTCCTTAAAATCACTGCTAAAGCAATCGAGTTGCTCTTGGATTGACCAAGAGCAATTCGATTGCTTTATCAGTTATTGAATACACGTAATGGATTAAAAAGACTAAGCTTGTAAAAATCAGATGGGTATTTGTCAAAAACCTGAAGTGAAGTTAATTCTAAGATCTGATCACTTACCTACCCCCAGATGATGACAGTGTACTCAAGTCGTTATTTTTGTGCGCATTTCCCATATATAATAAATAAATAATAATAAATAAATAATGCTGGACAATTCACACAGCATTATCTAGCCCCAAGCTAAGCAGAGCTTGTGTTATGGGTACTAGATAACTGATATACTTAATACAATACACTACATAGATAGATATTTTTTATTATACATAGAAAACACCCAGACCAACAGAACAAATTTCTGCAGATCGTACACAAATTTGTTCTGAGGCGGGAATCGAACCCGCAACCTCCTGCGTCGCAGGCGGACCTTCGCCCGCTGCGCCACAGAGGTCGTCAATTATATAAATATATCTTTCAAATATATATATATATTTCTCAAATATCTCTATCTATTTCCCCCTTAAGGGGGATTTGTCAAGGGGGAAAACTGGAATAACCCATCTAAAATACCTATTTTAGATAGTAATCAAAACGTACTGCAGGGTGTGCCACAAGCAATTAAACTGCAATTCAGTATCGAATCGAGTCCGCAACCCGCAACATTCCGATTCAAATACTGAAATTAGACGGTTGGTGAGCATCCCGTCAGTCACGGCGCGGCTGCTAATTACTCCGCCCGACAACCTTCGAATCGCAGCCAATGTTCCAATGTTCACAGAGTCGCTATTAACTCCGCCTGCCATTGCTCACATAGCAATGCCGTGAATTCTGCGATGAGTCCACACATTGCGCTTCTTGGGATCTCCGCTATCGGTTCTGCAGATTCCATTCAAACCTCACAATGTTGATATTTCATCTCAGATTCAGCGCTTGTCAATGGTGCGAATAGCTGCATTCACCCGGCTCTCCGGCATGCTTGCCATTGCTCCCTATCTTCAGTCTTCACCGGTGATTAGTTCTTATTCGTGAGCGTGTTTATTCCAAGTTTAATTTCTAGTACAATTCTGAGCCATATCAGACCGCGAAGAGGTAACGAACGTAGTATGAAAGGATTTTATCTTCAAAGGTGAGGCACAATGGCGGTATTACGCAAACGAGAGCCAAGAATTTACCCGCGACGCTTTGCCCTCGGATACATAATGAGATGGTAAAACACACAGACATTTGTAAGGTAAACGTCTTACGTGGAAAATAGTACCTAATGTAGAAAACGGTGTAGCTCGCGTCTTTTGAAATTATATTCTGCAGCTAGGTACCATTTACCAGATTGAATTTTTTTATGAATTAAATTTCACATTCATGCATAACAAATCGGGCGTTGCCTTTAATGCAGATTAATATGAATATTCTACTTACGTGTCCCGGAACTACGATGAATTGTAATTCTATCTAGCACTAGTATGCACTTAGAGTACCATTATACATATACATATATTAGCTTCTGCCCGCGGCTTCACACGCATATTTTCGGTATAATAAGTAGCCTATTATCTAAGTTAGGCTTTGATCTAAATGTACGCCAAATTGCATGTTGATCTGTTCAGTAGTTTTGACATTTTTGGTAACAAAAAATCACATATCACAAACTTTCGGCTTTGGTATGGTATGGTATGGTATAAGAACTCCTATTTCCGCATTCAGACTCGCAGTTGGTCCATTGTGCGTTAAAAATATTTGCTAGCATAGCCAGCCTAACTCCGTCCAAAAACTTTCGGCTTTATTATATTAGTAGGATATATGTAGTTGGCGTTGGTTGGTAAACTAATGTTGGAAGCTTGTTATTTAGTCAACTTATTATATCATAACAATAAAATTTAAAAAACACCTCAATAACAATGATATATCCAAGAGGTCTCCACAGCATTTATAAAACTCACATCTTCTATACTTATAATAAAACTGTAACAGGTCCAATTCTGTACATTGAAGATATTTTGAAATTTTTTTTTGGAGGGCACTCTATTAACGATACTGAAGCCAAAACTGTAATTTTTTTCATTCATGTCTGTCTGTCTGTCTGTCTGTCTGTCTGTCTGTCTGTCTGTCTGTTTCTTAAACGCGCATCACGTCGAAACTACTGAAGGTATGGAAATGAAACTCGGCAAGATTTTAGGTCATACTACGAGGAAGGACATAGGATACTTTTTATCCCGGAATTCAGTCAGGTTCCCCTGGGAGAGGGGATGAAGGTAAAATTTCTTCACCGCGCATGACGCCGAAACTGCTGAATGAATTGGAATGAAACCTAGCATGATTTGATTTCATACTACAAGGAAGGACATGGGATACATTTGATCCCGGAATTAAGTCAGGTTTCCCTGGGAGAGGGGATGAAAGTAAAATTCTATAACTGCGCATCACGACGGAACTACTGAATGAATTCGAATAGAACTCGGCATAATTTGAGTTCATACTACGAGGAAAGATACATTTTATCCCGAAATTTAGTAAGGTTCCCCTGGGAGAAGGGATGAAAGTAAAATTCTTTCACCGTGCATCACGCCGAAACTGCTGAATGAGTTGGGACTGAATTAGTACGATTTGAGTTCATAATACCAGAAAGGACAGGGGATACATTTTATCCCGGAATTCAGTAAGGTTCCCCTGGCAGAGAGGATGAAAGTAAAATTCTTTAACCGCGCATCACGCCAAAACTGCGAAATGAGTTGGAATGAAACCTGGCACGATTTGAGTTCATACTACAAGGAAGGACATGGAATACATGTTATCTTGGAATTCAGTAAGGTTCCCCTGGGAGAGAGGAAAAAGTAAAATTCTTTAACCGCGCATCACGACGGAACTACTGAATGAATTCGAATGGAAGTCGGCACGATTTGAGTTCATACGATGGAGAAAGATACATTTTATTCTGGAATTCAGTAAGGTTCCCCGTGGAGGTGGATAAAAGTTAAATTCTTGGGTCGCGCATCACGCCGAAAGTACAGAATGTTGAATACATGAGCATTACTATTTATCCCGGAATCAGTGCTGTTCCCTTGGGATGAAAGTAAAAATATGCTACTGAATGAATTCAAATTAAACTTGACTTGATTTGAGCTCATACTACGAGGGAACATAGGATGCATTTATCTGGGATATCAGTAGGCACGGTTCTCTTGGGAGAGGGGATAAAAGTCAAAATATTTTCTTATTTCGCGTCGTCCTATTTGATGCATTCTTTTTGTTAGTAACAGTGTTGCAAGATCGAATTTGACTAAATCAGTAGACAGTCAAGTAGAAAATTAATAGATTGAAGAAATAATCTGTAGATTGAAGAAAAATATCGGGAGATAAAGGGTAGGTAAGTTCCTATCTATATATTTTTCCAAGACGCACCCATTAGTAAAGTTCCTACCTAAGTAGATAGGAACCTAACTAATGAGTGCGTCAATGCCAATGCAGCCAGCGTCTTGGGGACGCTTCCGACTGGTATTGATATGGATCAGTTGAGCTACCTGTAGATTGTTTGCAACAGTCTGCAGTTAGCTCAATTGTTTCTATTGTAAATACTAATTATATTATAATTTTCTTTGTGAATAATGGCTTCTGTCAATGCCTATTTCAGGCAAAGTAGGTAAAATGTGCAAATGGTCCATGCGATATTCATGGACATGATATTTGGTGGTTTAGCTGGTACAGTTAACTGTACCACCAAAGTTTGGTTGGAGTAAGTGGTCCAATTAAACTAACTAGACCACAGAAAAATATTTTTTCTGTGGTAAACAACCAACTGAGCCTTCCTACTAACAAAAAAAAAATTACGGTGGTCCAGTCAAATGGATCAGGAGCCCAATTCTGTAATAAAATGGCTTCACTATGACAATGGAATCGTCGCAGAATCATCACATAGAATCCTTAGATTAATAAAACTCCAGATAGTGCGTGCAAGATAAATTAATAGTTTCAAACTTGACACTTTGACGCGCGTCTCTCCATCTGCATTCATCATAATTTCTTTCATCTAAGGTAGAATACCAAAACGTGTCATTCTTTGACGATACCCCTGTCATAGTGGAGCGATTAGTTTAGCAGAATAGGGCCCAGCTGAACGGAACCATGAGTAAGAAGTGAAACGAGTATGACACTTCTTAACACTGACGCTGGCCGAGTCGTAGCTAAAAGTCGTGTGGATAAAGAATGGGATTGAAGATGACAACATACTATCCCCCGTAGACTACACGATTTGTACACGATTTAACTAGGTACCTAAATAAAGATACTTATGTTAGAAGTGTAACAGGTCCAATTCTGGGAATCGAAGTTTTTTTGCACGGCGTTTCATAACATGAGAGAAACTATGGTTAAATGTGAACTTAATTAGTCGGCAGGTATGTCAATCGCGAACGAAGTCGCGGGTACAGCTAGTTAATAAATAAATACATTATATACATAGATAGTTTTTTTTATTATACATAGAAAACACCCAGACTAACGGAACAAATTTCTGCAGATAGTACACAAATTTGTTCCGAGGCGGGAATGGAACCCGCAACCTCTTGCGTCGCAGGCGGACTCTCGCCCGCTGCACCACTGAGGTCGTCTATCCATGGTTGTCTGGTAGAGGATCTTGCTCTTAACCTATAAGACCGCCAATTGTAAAGTAATCATTTATTAAATACATGTAAATATAGTAAACAGTTGTTACATGGTGTTACATGGTGTGCCGGTAGAAATGCATTGATTCATGAGATGACATATAATTTCTGGTTCAATGTCACTTAAAATACCTACGTTAGAATTAAATAAGTAAAATTTATTTGTTAAATTATTATTATAGGTAGATATTGTACATAGAAATACCCAGAATAATATTAACATATTTTACTGTCAGTCTGTTGGTTCCGTTCCAGCTAATCAGTAGTAACTAAAACTATTGTTATTATTCTTGAAAAATAATCAAGGCAAAAAAACCATCATCGACTTATACGTCCACTGCTGGACATAGGACTCCCATAATGAGCGTCATAGCGCCCTGTCTTCAGCTTGCCGCATCAAGCATCTGCCTGCAGTCTTTCGGAGGTCATCACCCCACCTGACCCAAAGGCAAAAAGAACCTATGAACTTATAAACAGAATCCGATTTGATAGTCACACACACACACACACAATTTTTTTTATATCGGTAGTACGTACTATAGTTGTACTTACCCTCTGCGAAGGTATTACATCAACATTATTGTGGAAAATATCGATTGGTGTCCGTTGTCCCTATCGAAGGTAGGTGGATCATACAAAATATGTATGATTGACTGATGATGAAGTTAGTTCTAAGCGTACTCTAGCTAGGTACATATTTTGTACGTAGCTAGAGTACAGCGTACTCTACGCTTAGAACTAACTTGCAGGAGTTACTGTTAGTACTTCAAGTACAACTTTGAATGTAGTAGGTGGAGCAAACAAGAGCTGGACGAGCTTGTGAACTTGAAAGTCATTTGTGAATGTATTTCTGACTGAGTTTATGTGACAAATAGTTTGCTATAATTCTGCTTGAAAGTGGAAAAAATTATGTTTTTACACAGCATAATTCTATCTTTGTTGTCTGCAAGAGAACGCTTCTTAGCTATAATCCTGCCCATTTAGACTTATTTACTTTTTCGGGATCCGTACCTCAAAAGGAAAATAGGAACCCTTATGGGACCACTTTGTTGTCCGTCTGTCTGTCTGTATGTCAGTCTGTCAACCCCCTTTTCTCAGGAAAGCGTGGAGGGGAGGTATCGAGTTGAAATTGAAATTAACATCAAATACTCAAGTCCGTAACCTCTAGGAGCCTCGATATAAATAAAACTTTTAGGTCAACGTAATCAAAAGTTACAGCCGTTTATGTCCGAATATTTTGAAATTTTCAAGGGAATCACATCAAGACAAACCCTATAGGGTACTTTCCGTAGACCTATAATCATGAAATTTGCCAAGAAGCAAGGTCTTATAGCACAAGTAAAGGAAAAACGTAAATTTGTAGTTTATTCTTTACAAAAAATACTTTTGTTTCTCGCCATGGACCAAAACCTATAGGGTACTTCCCGTTGACCTAGAATCATAAAATTTGGCAAGAAACGAGGTCTGAAAGCACAGGAAAAAATCCGAGAAACGGTATATAATGTAGGTTAAACCTAGCTCCTTCTTGCGCAGTCGGGTAAATTAGCGTCATTGATAAGTACCCCCCTCACTCCCTCCCCTCCTATAATTATCTTTCTACATATGATATTATGTATGTACCTCCAGCTACTGCCATGTAAATGCCTCAGCTGGTGTGATGTACGGCCTCCATCTCCTCCTCGTAAATAACGTACACTGTAAGTATTCCTTCGAAGGGTAATTTATTATCATGGAGATGTTTGCGATGGTGACGCTCCTCTGACGTATTTATTGCTAGTGCTGCGACTCACAGACGAATATTGTAGAAATCGCTACGGCGGCCTGAACCAAATGAGCAAATATATAACCTGCTAACTACGATGTAACACGCTAATAGACGGATGGTTTGAATTTTGATTTTAAACCGTTATGATTTTTGATTGATAAAGAACCAATGCGCTCTACTGATCTAAAACAAATATTATAAATTCGAAAGTAACTCTGTCTGTCTGTCAGTTGCCTTCTCACGCATAGACGGCTGAACGGATCTCTATGAAATTTGGTGCAGGGGAGGTAAATGATATCCCGGGGCTGGATATAGACTACTAAAAAAGCGCGTGCGAAATCATAGGCTAGTACCATACATAAATCCGTTTGCTAACAAGTATTTTATACTCACAAAAATAGTTATTACACTTGGAATTTGAGCTTGTTGCGAGATAGATCGACGACTTGGTACGCCGGCGGCACAGGGCGTCAATGAATGCGGCGAGCACAGAGCCCTATTCTGCTAAACCAATCAGTCCACAATGACAATATCATCATCACAGAAATACACTTTAAAGAAACTACACATGGACACGTCAAAAGTGACAAGGTTGAAACCAATTATATCAATCTGGAGTTTCTTTCAACTAAGGATGCGACGTGACCATTTCGCGACACAATTATCATAAAGTAAGCAGGATTACCCCCAGGACAGGTTGATGCCACAAATGTTGGGTAAAATCTAGCTACGTATCGTGATGATGATATTGAATTTGAACTGGGTACGAAGACTCACGACTCACTCGTGCCACGACAATGTCCCCCCAAACCCCGATGGAGCCCCCTCAGCCTGCGGTGAGCCCTAATTCACTTACAATTAAATAAGCGTCGCCGATCATGTGCCGGTAATAGCTTTCTACTAATAGAGTGACTCTAGATACAGTCCTCGATGGAAGGAGGTAAAGGCAAGGAGGCGGAGGTATGACTACGGTACCTTGGTAACAAAAGCTTTTGCTTTGGCAAACAAAGCCTCACCTTGTTTTAATGCATTACCTGCATCGTTAAACCTCTAGGTGTCCCCATAAATATTCTAAAATGGTAATAAATGTAGCTCTGTAGGCACTTTATAATTGTGCACTTGAAGGCGGTTCAGAGAGGCTGCACTGCCGCGGATCCCGGTCCGTAATTCAGCGCACGTACTGTTCTACTAAATAACCCGCAGCGGTGTAGCACCGCGCACCGCCGCTGCCAACTCCTGTCATATTACACAGATGATAATGAACACTGCTCCTTGTTGTTTTTTCCCGCGCTCGGTTCACTTCACTTTGATATACAACAGTACACTTTCATTGCACGTTAAACATTGCAGACGTTTTGTGTTTAAAAATGAGTTAGCGGAATTTTCTCGAAGAAATGTTTGTTGCCTTTGAATGTTTCTTTTCGTTTGGTTTTATTCAGTTTCTACTTGACCGAGTGGAATGTTCAATCATAGACGGAAAGAGGTGGATTGTTTGTGTTGTGTGTGTTGCACTGCACACGGCTAGTGATGGCTTCCTTCCTACTGACACAATGTCAGTAGGAAGGAAGTCATCAGTTCATTAATTATCTCCATGAATATGACATGCAGTAGCATATCAGACTTTTAGAAACCGTACCAAGAGCACAGCTTACTTAGAAACTAAAAATGATGCCCTATGAAATGTTTAGTAGGTATATTCATTATTATTAATTTTCGTTCTCCTTTCAACATGATGAAAATGCTAACTACGCCAAAAGGTACGGCGTTGTCATTGATGATTACTGCAACAAAGATAAAGAAAATTTTGGTTCAACATTAATTTCTACAGTGAATTTCTTAGTGTTTACCATGAACGGACCCTTCCAAGCTCTATTTGGATAGGTACCTATTACCGACGCGCCAAATATTTGAACCCGCAGTGTTAACTTCCGCTATTACGGCGCGCTCCAACGAGAATCGTACTGTAAGACATTTCCGATATTCCGCAAGCCTCGAGAGCCACGTCGAACGATTCTGAAAGCTCGGTAGGCTTTAAAGCCCCCACAATCGAAACTAAACTGCAGGCCTAGCCAAGTTGCAAATCTATGATCGCTAACGCTATAGAAAACGCAGAAAATGTATGGGAATCACATTTCTAAAACGCAAAGTCACGTGGTCAGAACAAACGAATCGATAAACCGTAGCCAAGTTTACAAGTAAGCGTTTCGTCAACACGAGTAGAATAGAATGTTGTCGATTCTATCGTGTTGATCGCTAACCCCATACAAATGGTAGACAAGCCGCACTTTTGACAACCGCTAACGAAACGAATTCTAAGTTTGTGATCGCTAGGCGAGCGTTCGCCGAGACCCAGTAGAAAACGCTAACAAAATGGCGGATTTGGCATCAGCTGTTCTAAAATACGAGTGTTTGTGAAGGAGAAGTGTGAATTATAATAGATTTTTGGACTTTTTTGCCCTTTAGCAAATACCTACTACAGGGCAACTACCTATTATGAATTCAAAATGCATTCCTTGTGATGTGCCCTTATTGAAAAAGTGTCGTAAAAATTGCCGTAAAACACGTACATATAACGTGAGTGTGCTAAGACACCATACCTACAAGAAATGTCGTACACTTTATAAATGCAGAGATTTCGTCTAAATAAACTTACTTTCAAGACAAAAAAACTACATTATAAGGAACAAACGAGATTCTACTGGAAGTTAAGGTAAAAAGTGGCAAAGTTTGCGACTAGGTATTCGTGATGTAGGTACAACCATAGGTACAAATAATTCTTACAGTGCAGTGTAGTAGTCCATACAAAGGTTGAAGAAAAAAGAAAGTAAAAAAAATTAGGTGTTATTTTATTAGATATACCTGATATAATTTAATGTATACCTAAGTATAACGTTTTGGATGTAAGTCTGTTAAGTTACATTTAGTTGAATAAATAAATTTGAATAAAAGTATTATACATTTTGTTTGTTTTTATTTGGTCCTAAAAACACTATATTCTAATGTTTACAATATATTTGTTGAAGGTAGCGATGATGATCTTATCTGCAGCAAAATTGCAGAAAGTTCCAACTTAATCACGTCTGTGGCTGGTATTTAGGAGTGAAACTCAGGGATGGAATCTTCGATCAGTGGTGGTAGAGAGCTTCTTTGAGATGTTCCTTCCTGAAAAATATGAGATATTATATTACTAACAAAACCAAAATAAGAAAAAAAAAACACTTTACAACATAGCGATGATCTTATGCAATAAATGAACTAACAATAAATCCTCTCTTCTCTCTTCAATTGTAGGTTGACCGACATCAGCAGTCAATCCCATTATATTATCCGTTGATCTTGTGACATTCCCACCAATGGAGTTTAGCGATTCAGCCAGCTCTTGCCATAGCCTTTAGTTAGTCTGCCTTGTGCCCCTTGTTGGGGCCTCCCTCGCTATATCACCTCGGCTACAACAAAAGTTAAAACTATTTTAGAAACACAAAGGGACTAGGTACTTTATAAACAAAGTGTTAGTAAACACAATCAATACCTATGTTTGTTTCATTCATAAGTATGTGAACGGTTCAAGTTCAAGTTGCATACCGCGTCATTGTTTATGTTTCGTGTTACTGAGTATTAGGAAGATTAAAACAAAGGAAGATTTTGGTTTAATCCTACCAAAATTATAAAGGCGAAAGTCTGTGCCATTGGGAAAATGTTTGGCCGAAGACAACGCCAAAACTACTGAATGGATTGGCGTAAAATTTTGCATAAATAAAGATCTAGACCTAGAATAACATAAAGGCTACTTTTTATTCCATAAATGTGTGTGAAGCCGCGGGCAGAAGCTAAGTAACTTATAATTTACGTACCTCTCCATGGATTCTAATAAAGCCGCGAACTGTAATACCAATCCTGTGTATGCACATAATGTAGTGTCACAAATTGGTAAAAAGAGAGCTTTTACCTAATTTCACTCACTTTATAGCACAAAACAATTCAAAACATCTATTACGAAGTTCACAAATGAATGAGAATTGAGATCAGCAAGTGAAACCTGTGACTAGAGATGGGCGTTGTCGTTGAATTTCCACAACGATGCGCATCGTTTTTGTTAGAATGGCATCCGTTGTGAACAACGATGTTGCCGCCAACGATGTCGGCCGGGTTGCTAACACAACACTGACACTAGGGTGTCGATGTTGCCGCCATCGATGTCGGCTGCGTTGCGGTGCGCACATCATCGTAATTTGCGTAGGTAATGAAAAAATCCAAACAAACGACAAGAATAACGAGCATATGAAACTTACTGGAAGTGACATGAGCGTTTTAGACGGGTAGGTCCTAAATTACGGAATTTGAACAAATAAAAATGTATGGGTAAATCTAAAAACCATAATACTTACATTAAAACGAGACATTTGATAAAAAAATTATATATCGTATTTTTTTTAATAATAAATAACATTGGTACATGGTTCATGCCATATCTAGTTAGTTATAATAAAACGTTCCGTTCTATGTTCTAGCATCCTCTCCTCTCGCTCACACACACGCAGGCATGCGGGCGGTGAGGTATGGATGGATGTTCGTTGCTTAGGTTTGGCAATCGGCATTACTCGGCTGACTTCGTTGTTCGCCATCCGATGCCGCGCCACTAACCTCCCCGCTCTTCCGATGTCGGTGTGACGTTCGTTTGTTGTCGGTGGCGATCGGCATTACTCGGTTCGGCATCTCGTTGTCGCAGGCATCCGTTGTTCACCTATTCGCCATCCGATGGGAACATCGTACACTGACATCGTTGGTCAACAACGATGTTAGTAAAAACGACCACCTCTACGGTAGAGGTGGTGTCGATGTCAAAGTCGATGTCAAAGTCACAGGTAGAGGCTCTACCTGTGACTTTGACATCGTTTTGACATTTGAGAACGCTAACCATAGACAAAGATTTGATTGTATTCTATCCGTGTTGTAGAATGAGCGATTCATACAGTCGCGTCAACTTGGCTACCAACATTCCACTATCTATAAACGCAACCGCTAATGCGTTAGCAATCGTAGAAAGAGAATAGATATGATTCGTTTGCGATTTGGCTAGGCCTGCTGGGCGGGTTCGGAATCCAAAGCGCTATTATCCGAACCCTACGTATGTACAATGAACTCCAATTTCTGTTCCTGAATTTAAACGCACCGGGCCAGTTAATACGTTTTTCTTATCAACCGACCGGCAGACCTACTCTAAATAGAATACATGAAAATACCATGGATGAAATACTCTTAATATGGTCCGTATTATAAACAAACTTAAATTATAATGATTTCAAGTAACTACGTACGTCCAAATCGAATACTTGCGACAAGTTTAAAAGTCAAATTAGTTGAGTTTCCCGAACGACTGAATAAAACATCAGTTCCTCAGCGGTCCTAATGAGGTGGTTGTTTTTTCTCGGCGACTGCACAACTTGTGAATGGACGTGGGTTCAGGACCCGACGCTGTGGCTGCCATTGTAATAGATCAGATCAGGAGAAAGGATTTAGATTCTCAATCGTGAGCGACACAAACCAATTAAGATAAAACCGCTTGTCGGGTAGTTACATCTCTGCTGTGTAGGGGACAGTGGGGCATAACGGGGTCGCGGGGCAGAACGGGGTCCCCCCCCTGTAGCCGCAACCGCAAGCTGTAGTCACATGTTTTATCCACCGTCGAGCGGGCATTTTGCATCGAAGTTTAGTACGTAAGCGACTGGCGGGCAGAGTGCATGCGTTAATTTTTTAGAGGCATTCATATTTTTTCGCGACATTGTATCTAATTTTGAGTTGTTACTGAATTGCTTGTAAACAAGTGAGTTTTTATGATAACTGTATGGTTTAATTTCTATGTTTTCTTAAGTTCTTTGTTGTTGTCAAGTTGAGGACGATAATACTTTATCTATTCATTTGATTTTGTTATTGATGATTTATTAGAAACGTAAACATCGGGGCATAATGGGGACGTAGCTACGGGGCATAATGGGGTACCCCAGAGGGTACATTTCCAGACCTGCTGAGAGAAATCTTACACCACTACCCTTCGAGACCCCAAAGTAAGAAAAACTATCGCCGTGGAAAGACTGTCGTCCTTACTTCAACGCCTTTTAAAAATGAGCTAGAGGCTCTTAACATACCAAAAACTATTTTTTTAACCGAGGATCATTCGGATCTGCCGAATGATCCTAGGTTAAAAAAAAATAGTAAGAAGAAGAAGACAGAAAACTGCTTCCAAAGCACAAAAGGAGCACAAAGATACTCTATGTCTTTACTGTGATGATGTTAATAATACTTATATTGATATCAAATCAACAGAGGATTGGATCGGTTGCCAGCTGTGCGGCCGTTGTTGGTCTCATACGGCCTGTGCTGCCGTTAATAATTCTGACGCTGAAGAGATTCACGTTTGCATCCATTGTGAGAATAATTAGAACATTTTTAGGTACCCCGTTGTGCCCCGTTTTCAGTACCCCGTTGTGCCCCGGGGTAGGGGCATAATGGGGTTTTAGTAAGGTTTTAGTAAATGTATAAAAATATATTCTATTTAAATGTTATCGTTACCGAAGAATATGCCAAATGCTACTTGAATAAATGCCAAACAGGCTGTGATTAATGTTTTTATTATTATTTATCCTTTTGATACTTTTATCGTTGTATTTCCTTAGCGTCCCCATTATGCCCCTCGTTCCCCTATGTGTTTGGTTTATTTTTCCTAACTTTTCTTATAAAGTGCTGTGTTATCGCAAACATCCTTTGTGATAACAGATTTGACAGCTTGTACAAGGCCAGGCTTGCCATGGCTCGACCACAGGATTATTATAAACGAGGATCCCTGCCCAGCACAGAACAGAGCTGTACAGAGCTATGTTCGTGGAGTCGGGGCCTGTCCTGTCGGACCGCGGCGCCGGATCAGATCGCACTTCATTTGTCCGCGTCACGCTCCCGCGTGATGGATTACAGCGAGCCGAGCCTTTTAATTGATAGAACCCTCATTTTTGCGCACCTACTCTACTAGGACGGCATTGACCGCCAGGGTCAGAGCCCTGGAGCAGCGGAATCTATTTCAGTGGGCAAGTACAAAGGAAGTGTCTGAAATTTCGTTCGAATACGACCGCTTCTAGCAATAATACATTTTCATAGGACAGAAAAATATGAAATCTGTTTATTTACATTCTGAACAATATTTTTAAACAAGAAAGAATACTATCGCTAAATGCTATTATGTATATCGTGCTGAAAGATCCCCTAATAAAATAAATAAATAAATACTACGGCGTAACATAAAGTTGTAAGACGACATAAATTTTCAAAATTGGAAGACCGATTCGGTAAGTTTCTCACGAGAGTTAGAAACTCGTTTAAAATTCGCTCTTTCTGTAAGTATGTAGCCAGTTGTAGCCTGACTAAGAACATTTAAGATTTAACAAGGGATCAAATGATAGAGCACGCGAGACACATTAGTCACAAAAGAGCATTTTGAGGACTAAAAATTCTGACCCAACATCTAATTTTTCGGGTAAAGGTTTCCACTCTGAAAGTAAGTGGCAGAATGAAGGTACGTACCTACATAGCTACCTAAGAAACACTGCGAGTAACATCGCTAGAATTTATCTGTTTTTGTCCGACTGTGAAGAAGAAAGATAATCTTTTATTTTCGGTCCCGCAAGCTTTTCTAGATATTTTGCTGAAACTAGATAATTTTAGCTTGAATTCTCATAAAGCTTCTGAAACAAAACCTGCAGCCAATCTATACTTATAATAAAACTGTAACAGGTCCAATTCTGTACATTGAAGATATTTGGAAAATTTTTTTTGGAGGACACTCTACTATCGATACTGAAGCCAAAACTGTAATTTTTTTCATTCATGTCTGTCTGTCTGTCTGTCTGTCTGTCTGTTTCTTAAACGCGCATCACGTCGAAACTACTGAAGGTATCGAAATGAAACTCGGCACGATTTTAGGTCATACTACGAGGAAGGACATAGGATACTTTTTATCCCGGATTTCAGTCAGGTTCCCCTGGGAGAGGGGATGAAAGTAAAATTTCTTTGCCGCGCATGACGCCGAAAGTGCTGAATGAGTGGGAATGAAACCCAGCACGATTTGATTTCATACTACAAGGAAGGTCATGGGATACATTTCATCCCGAAATTCAGTAATGTTCCCCTGGGAGAAAGGATGAAAGTAAAATTCTTTAACCGCGCATCACGACGGAACAACTGAATGAATTCGAATGGAACTCGGTATAATTTGATTTCATACTACGAGGAAAGATACATTTTATCCCAGAATTTAGTAAGGTTCCCCTGGGAGAAGGGATGTAAGTAAAATTCCTTCACCGCGCATCACGCCGATACTACTGAATGAGTTGGACTGAATTGGTACGATTTGAGTTCAAGGAAGGACATGGGATACATTGTATCCTGGAATTCAGTAAGGTTCCCCTGGGAAAGAGGATGAAAATAAAATTCTTTAACCACGCATCACGACGGAACTACTTAATGAATTCGAATGCAACTCGGCATGATTTTAGTTCGTACTATGAGGAAAGATACATTTTATCCCGGAATTCAGTAAGATTTCTCTGGCAGAGGGGATGATAGTCAAATTCCTTCACCGCGCATCACGCCGAAACTACATAGGTAATGAGTTGGAATGAAACTTGGCATGTTTTGAGTTCATACTACAAGGAAGGACATGGAAATACATTTTATCCTGGAATTCAGTAAGGTTCCCCTGGGAGAGAGGAAAAAGTAGAATTCTTAAACCGCGCAACCCGAGGGGTCTACGCGTCGTCCGATATCATGCATTCTTTTTGTTAGAAACAGTGTTGCAAAATCGAATTTGACTAAATCAGTAGAAAGTCGAGTAGAAAATCAGTAGACTGATGAAATAATCTGTAGATTGAAGAAAAAAAATTGTAGATAAAGGGTAGGTAAGTTCCTATCTAATTTTTCCAAGACGCACCCATTAGTTAGGTTCCTACAATACAATACAATACAATACAAAATTTCCTACCTACTAAGGTGGTGCGTCTTGGAAAAATAAGTTAGGTTCCTACCTTACATGACATATGGTGGTTTAGCTGGTCCGGTTATCTGTACTACCGATGTTTGGTTGGAGTAAGTGGTCCAATTAAACTAACTGACTGACTAACTAACTGACCACAGAAAAATATTTTTTACTGTGGTACACAGCCAACTGTACCTACCTAATAACGAAAAAAAAAATTACGGTGATCCAGTCAAATGGATCAGGAGCCCAATTCTGCAATACAATTGCTTCAGTATGACAGTGCAATCGTCGCAGAATCATCACGTAGAATCCTTAGATTATTAAAACTCCAGATAGTGCGTGCGAGATAAATTAATAGTTTCAAACTTGACGCGCGTCTCTCCATCTGCATTCATCATATTTTCTTTCATCTGAGGTGGAATACCAAAACGTGTCATTCTGTGTCGATACCCCTGTCATAGTGAAGCGATTAGTATAGCAGAATAGGGCCCCAGCTGAACGGAACCATGAGTAAGAATTGAAAAGAGTATGACTGTGCTGTATGTACCTAGCTTTAAGACGATTGTCACTATATATACGTGTGCTTGTGGGTACCTGCCCCAGTAATAAACCAGCTACGGAGCTAAACGGTTGTTTCCTTTAATCACCGACATACCATCTGGCGACGAGGCATAAAACTACCCGCAAATTCCGGATGATGGCCAATTTCATCGGAAATTTAGGCGTTTTTGACCACAAAATACATGAGTGGGACATTTTTTCCGGAAGATTAACGCAGTTTATAAAGTTAAATAACATTTCGGCTACAAACCAAAGTGCAGTGCTACTTACGAACTTGTCGGATGAATCCTACCGTCTGGTTCGGAATCTCGTGCATCCGAAGAAGCTCGAAGAATCGACATTTAGTGAGCTGGTGACGTTACTCAACGATCATTTTACACCAAAAAGGTCGACCTTTGCTGACAGGGCGAAGTTCTACGACGCAATAAAATCCGACGGTGAAAGTGTCGAAGATTGGGCTGCCCGGCTACGTGGGTTGGCAGTATATTGTGATTTTGGTGCCGCGCTTGACACGCTGCTGCGCGATCGCTTTGTGCTGGGTTTCAGAACGGGACCAGAGCGGGACCGTCTTTTTGAGACCGACTCCAAGACGCTGACATTTGCACAAGCGATGGAGGTAGCACAGAAAGCTGCGTGTGCACGACAGGCACGCGCTGGTGCAGGCGGCGCGGGGGCCGCTGCCGTGGTCAAGGAGGAGCCGATGTTCTACGCTGGGGATCGCCGTCGAACGGGCGGCGCTGCTGGCGGAGGCGCGGTCGGTAGCAGTGGCGGCCAGCAGACCGCCGCTCGCAAGGCCGACGACGGCGAAACGCGATGCATGGTGTGCGGTTTAAAAGGCCACGACGCGGCCAGGTGTAGGTTTAAAAACTACAAGTGCTTAATTTGTGGGCAGAAAGGCCACCTAAAAAAGTTATGTGCGGTCAAAAAGTCAAATGTGCATAATATTGGTGCGGAAGAAGTGGTTAGGTCTCAAGAGGATTGCAGTGAGTGTCAACTATTCAACCTGAGGTATGTGGACAATAAGCCTATTAAAATTCCAGTGATCGTGAACGATGTAGATTTGTGCATGGAACTAGATACCGGGTCCGGTAGTTCAGTTATTTCAAAAAGACTATTTTTGCAGTATTTTTCAAACCAAAAGCTGTCTAGTAGTGATTTAAAAATGTGTCTTTACAATGGACATAAAATCACGCCGTTGGGGTATTTTATTGCAAAAGTGAAATACATAAGTTCATGTCATGATATTAAAATGTACGTTCTAGAAAATGGAGGACCCCCCCTTCTAGGCCGTGATTTTATGGCTAAGTTTAGGATTTGTCTCGCTACCGAAAATTATATGATCCGTATGAATAAAAGCTGCAAAGAAGTACCAATTCCCTTGATACAGTTCCAGAACCTCTGGAAAGATGAACTGGGTTCTTTTAATAAATTTGAAATAGATTTAAAGTTAAAGAATAGTGCATCACCAAAATTTTTCAAGCCCCGTACTGTGCCCTTCGCTCTCAAGGACAAAGTTAGCGCTGAGCTTGACAGGCTGGTTGCTTTAGGTATTCTTAAACCGGTTAGTTACTCTGACTACGCCACGCCCATTGTTCCAGTGTTGAAAGAAAATGGTAAACTTAAAATCGCGGGTGATTTCTCCTGTACCTTGAATAAAGATTTAGAAATCGATAAATATCCCTTACCAAGAATAGAAGAGGTCTTTTCGAAAATAGGAGGAGGGGAGCGTTATTCGAAACTAGATTTGAGCAATGCTTATAATCAGTTCAAGTTATCACCATCATCTCAGAAACTCTGCACTATAAATACTCACAAGGGTTTATTTTCTTATCAACGCTTAGTGTATGGACTTGCTTGCGCGCCTGCAATATTTCAAAAGGCAATGGAGACCTTGTTAGCGGGGTTAGAAGGGGTCAGTGTTTGGTTAGACGATATATGTATAACCGGGCCTAACGAAGAGACGCACTTGTCTAGATTACGAGAAGTATTAGGTAGGTTAGAAGAGGCGGGTTTACGGTTACAGAAGGAAAAATGCTGTTTCTTTGAAGAGAGCGTTACATATTTAGGTTACGTTATAGATAAGAAGGGGTTGAGGACCTGTCCCACCAAAGTAGAAGCTATCCAAGGGTCGCCGGCGCCCACTGACGTGCTAGGCGTGAAGCGGTTTCTTGGTGTAGTTAATTATTATAGGAATTTTATACCGAACGCGTCATCGTTATTAAGTCCGTTGCATGAACTGCTGCGCGCGGGTGCAAGCTGGCAGTGGGGGGAGCGTCAGGAGGAAGCTTTCCAAAGCGTTAAAAATGTTTTGGCCAGCGACCGGGTGCTGGCGCATTTCGACCCGGAGGCGCCGCTCGTGTTGACTGTGGACGCGGGCCCCGCCGGCCTCGGCGCCGTGCTGGCGCACCAGGGGGCGGACGGGCGCGAGCGGCCAATTGCATTCGCGTCTCGCTCTTTGACGGCGAGTGAAAAGAATTATAGTCAGATTCAAAAAGAAGCGACGGCTATTATCTTTGGAGTTAGGCATTTTCATCAATATGTCTACGGCCGCAGGGAACCCTTTATATTGAAAACAGACCATAGGCCATTGTTATCAATATTCGATAAGAATAAAGGGGTCTCGGTGACGGCGGCATTGCGTTTGCAACGATACGCCATAATATTGTCAGCTTATAACTATATACCTAAGTACATAAATGGTAAAAGTAACGATGTTGCCGATTATTTTTCTCGAGCGCCGTTATCAGTTTTATCAGCTGACGAAGATAAGCAGGAAGCTAGTTCTAGGTACTTTCTTTTCTTAGAGGAGAGTGTGGAACCGGTTTTATTCAGAGACTTGAAACATGCCATCGCAGCTGATAAAACATTACGGATGGTAATTAAGTACATGAACAATGGCTGGCCTAGGAAAATTAAATGTAAGAATATTGCGCCGTACTTCCATTGCAAAGCGGATTTAGAAGTGATGGACGGTTGCTTGTTTCGCGGCCATAGAATCGTAATTCCAGCAATTTTTAGAGAACGCATGTTACAGGAGCTTCACTCGGCACATTTTGGGGTAGTCAAAACGAAAAGCGCGGCTCGTAGTAGGTTGTGGTGGCCGGGAATCGACGCCGATATTGAGCGGTGGGTCGGCGCGTGCGCCGCCTGTTCGGCCGTCCGCGCCGCGCCACCGAGGGCGCCCCCCGCGCCCTGGCCGCGCCCGTCGGCGCCCTGGCACCGTCTTCATATAGACTACATGTCTTTAGGACCGGCGATATATTTGATCGTTATAGATGCGTACTCCAAATGGTTGGAATGTATTTGTATGGAACGTGGTACTTCTACAAATGCGCTTATTCAAAAGTTGAAAGAAATGTTTTGTAGATTTGGTATGCCTCATGTTCTTGTGTCTGACAATGATGTAAAAATAAATTCGGCAGAATTTCACACATTTTGCCGAATTAATGGTATTGAATATCTAACATCGCCTATCTATCACCCTGCTAGTAATGGTCAAGCAGAGAACTCTGTAAAAACCTGTAAAAAAATGTTAAAATGTATATTATCAGAAAGTAGTTTTTGTCAAAGAAAAATTTTAGACAAGTTACAGGGTTTTCTGTTTAGTTACAGGAACACGGTTCATTGTGCTACAGGTTTCACGCCGGCGAAGCTAATGTTAGGCCGTGATCTGAGATGCAGATTAGATTTGATTTTACCAAAAACTAATAAAGGCGAGATCAGAGCACACAATGAACCTGCTCCATTAAAACATAATAGATGTTTTGTAGTAGGTGAAGCTGTATGGGCGAGGTGGTTTATAGCGAGAAAAAGCATTTGGAGTGCAGGAATTATAAACAAAGCAGTAGGATCTAGAATGTATGAAATTTATTTTAAAGATTATAATTGTTATTGTCAAAGGCATATTGATCAAATTAGGAAATTTACTGAACCTATTGTTAAACTGAGGAGGGACGGTAATGTCGGTGAATCGGCTGGAACAGGTGGCTCATCACTACCAGAACCGAGCGATTCACCAGCGCCGCCGCCGCCGCCGCCGCCGCCGCAGTCTCCGCTCGCTCCCCCGCAGCCCGTCACGGCGACGGTCTCGCAGCCGCTCGCGACGCCGCCGCCGCCGCCGGTATTTGTCTCACACCCTTCCTTGGCCACCGACGTAGAAGAGGGAGAAGTGCCGGCGGTGACCGCTCGCGAGGAGATTGTAGTGGGAGAGGAGTGTGTTAGGGATGATGATATTGATGAGGAGTGGGCGGAGGCCTGCGGAGAAGCGGACGAGCCTCGACCGGCGGAGTCTATTGTGATACCAAATGTGACAGCACGGGTAAATGCTGACCCTAGCGCTGCGAATGAAACGCCGCTTAGGCGCTCTAAGAGGCGGCGAAATCCGATTAGTTTTAAGAAGTATTTTTAAGTAGGTATGTAAATGTACATAGTTTAGGTTAATAATAAAGTTTTATAGTATTGTTGTAATTGTTACAGGTTTCCTAATTAAGGTTGGAGGGAGATGTGCTGTATGTACCTAGCTTTAAGACGATTGTCACTATATATACGTGTGCTTGTGGGTACCTGCCCCAGTAATAAACCAGCTACGGAGCTAAACGGTTGTTTCCTTTAATCACCGACATACCAATGACACTTCTTAACACTGACGCTGGCCGAGTCGTAGCTAAAAGTCGTGTAGATAAAGAATGGGATTGAAGATGACAACATGCTATCCCCCGTAGAACCTACACGATTTTTTTCACGGCGGCGTTTCATAATATGAGAGACTATGGTTAAATGTGAACTTAATTAGTCGGCCGGTAAGGCAATCGCGAACGAAGTCGCGGGTACAGCTAGTACTGAAATATGGCAACACTGATTGGCACTCGCTATTAATGTATGAGTGCTCTGCAACAAATAAAGAGCCGATAAGTCTGACAGGTTATTTTCGTTTGTATCTTAATTTTTATGATTGAAATTTCTTATTTTAAAGATCATATGACTACGGTATACAACTATTTTTGATCTAAATATACCAAAGTAACAACAATAATTGTTGTTTGTTGTTCACGAATTTTTGTTTTGATAATTATTATCAAAACAAAAATTCGTAACAAATAAACATTGTTAAACAATGAATAAGTAAAAACTCAAATATTGGGTGCTTTCTTATTTACAAAGCGAACTAAAGTATTAATATGTAAGTCTTACGTTATAATCACTTATCTAAGGTAAACTGGAATATCAGTTTTATTGATAACGTGAAGCCAGAACAGAAAACTGTTAGAGAGGAAAATCCTCCTTGGTGCCTACATTCTCTGCATTTGCGTAATGTGATTACAAAGGCACATCTTCAGATAAAGCGAACTTTTGCAAAGTAATGAATTTTTTTTGTTATTAAATTATGTGGCGGGAGCGGAGAGACCTTCTTCCGACAATGGAATATACAGAATCAAGTTATGTAGCAAAATAATATAAGTTAATTTTAGTTTTTACCCTGGGGCCGAATTCGGCTACACAATCGCTTCACTATGACAATGGTATCGCAGAATCTTCCATAGATGACAGAAACTCAAAATAGCGCGTGCGATGCTATATGCACCTATTTGCTATTTGTGCTATTTATACATTGATAGATTGGTTTCAACCGACACTTGTTCATCTGTAGTTACTTCCATCAAAGATAATGTGACAAAATGTGCAACTGTCCCATGACAATAATAAACCGATTACGTTAGTGGAATTCGTTCCCTTTACCACTGCTGCTGGTAAAAAGTATTATCAGAAGGTAAAGTTTTTTTATTTTTTGGTGTTTAAGTTGGGTAGCCTATCCGGGTC
The DNA here is from genome assembly GCA_949316285.1 of Eupithecia subumbrata. Classification (NCBI taxonomy): domain Eukaryota; kingdom Metazoa; phylum Arthropoda; class Insecta; order Lepidoptera; family Geometridae; genus Eupithecia; species Eupithecia subumbrata. The sequence continues at coordinate 35,196,733 of OX438640.1, read as the reverse complement.
GCCAAGTGGCAATTTAATAATATAAAGTAAACAAAATCACAGGCCCATGTGCTGCTTTATGATAAACCAAGTAAATTGCAGACTTGTCTTGAAGCCAACCTAACCTAAGCTGCAAAACTAGACTCAAGTTCCAGCAAAATGTGATTCATAAGAAACTCACATTACTGACAGAAAGCCCTTCCATAATCTAACCAAATGTATTAAATCAATCACGACAGTGTTCAATAATGGATGATGAATAAATTTATGAATATCCGATCTAAACCGTCAAAGGCAAACATACAAAATAGAATAGAAGTAGGTATTCATCTCTTACGCAACAGTTAGTTAAGTATTGTTTATTTGTTTATGTATACCTACAAATGATTCAGATAATAATAAAGTTGTGGCCAGTGCTAACAGTTAACTGTCGTAAACTTCTGCGGTGCTGTGCCGACAAATTGCAGGGAAGCGCAGCTGTGCGAGGGAAAAAACTCTCACAGTTCAATAATGTTTTCACACGACTGTGTTTGGATGCAAACAAAGCATCATCAACTGCAATAATAATAAGTAAGCCATTTAAAAGCAACTGATGCTTTTTGAATAGTACCCTCATGAACGACGCATACTTTTGGCAACGACTTGGTTGTAAACCCATCGTTGTTTGTATTTGAATGCCAACTGGATCAAGTGGTAGTGAGAGGAATGGTGGTTGCACGTTCCAAAAATATATTTTCATACAGAACTGTCTACTAGGTACAAGTTAGTACTCAAGTGTAAGCATTCAGGTGAATTGAAAGTAAAACTGGAAACCGTCAGGTAAACGGAAATTACTCTCCACGACTAAAAGTTGAATAAATGAAAGCGGTTATCACAAATTATTTAACTGCAACATTCGGCACAAGGCCAACTGAGTGTTCGCTGAATTTCACTAAACTATTCAGGTCGAGAAAACCGCAGTAGCTGTGTTGTTCACAACTCTCATTCGAATGGGAGTTTTAAATTGTTGACTTCCTCTCATCACCGCCGCCGCCGTTAGGACGTACTACCTACGTCGCATAGACGTGTTCAACCAAATTTACTGACTTAGGTAAGTGTCTGCTTTATTTTCGTCGTTCGTGTTTGAGCTTTTGTTAGTATTTACCTTTCAGAGCGATGTTTGTTAAAAAGACTGTAAATGCAAAAAGTTTAATAATCTTTGGATTTTCAAAGACAGGGTCAAGAAGGGAATACGCAAAACAACAGCCTACAATTTAGACATTCAAGAGAAACAAAGGTCGCTCATCCTTCACGAGGTACACACGAGCACACGGCGGAACGTGCCGGCTTCTTTATGACCGCCCTTACACGAAACATAATTTATTTTTAATCTTATTGCTCACGTTTCTGCTCACGTAATGCTGCCGACATAAAAGCTCACCGCGCTCAAATTGGAAAATGCTCATGTCGTTTTGCTTGTATTACTTGTAATCAATATGAACGGCCGGAATGTGCTGATAACTGCGGGAAGATTGCTTTTTGCAGCCAACAACAGTTTTAAGGAAACATTTTAAAATTTAGCGCCCTTACTTATCCTTGAAGAACATTTCATGGAAACAACAGCTAAGCAGTAGCTCGGAAACAGGTTTCAGCTAAATTAGATACAAAGTTCTCATTCACAATGGATTTTTAGCTTTCCAGTTGTTTTGAATAATGTTTTCAATATTTTATAGAAATAATGTTAGATCCTGTTTTGTGCCGTGTTTCAGAAGTAAAAGTTTCAAATTCAAAATAATATTCAGCAATATTTATTCGACTGTTGTTTACTACAACGCAAAGAATGAAAATATAGGTTTGGGTTGCTTCCGGCTCCGAAGTAGGAACTTTCCCAGGAGTTGTCCAACTTCCCCAACTTGTCATTGAGTTATAGATTCCAAGTTCTTTCCAAATACTTACTTGTTTGCTTCAGTTTTACCGTAAACAAAGATCTCTTTCTTTCGTGTAATTTTCTTTTGTTGGGCGCCTCTTAAGTAGCTTGTTAAAAGCGTAGTAAAGAACATTAGTGTATCTTTTATTGAGACTCATGTATGACGAAAACGTTGTGTACCTTCAAACTGTGCTACAGGGTGGAAAGACAGTTATGGGAAAGGTACTTCCCGGACGAATTCTCCAGATATCTCTACAATAGGCTAGTGTACTAAAAAAATGTAATTAGTCCGTCAGTTAGATTATCAGAAGATATTAGACACGGATTTTTTCTTTTGTCGATTCAACAAAAATGATGAAGATATAGCCAGTTAAAGTTCCACGTGACGTCACACCTTACGACACCTTTTAGCAAGGTGTGACGTCACTGGCCACCACTCCCAAACTTTGATGTGCTTTATTTTTGTAATTTTTGTTTGATTGACAAAAGAAGAAATATATGATCAATATCTTCAGATAATTTATCTGAAGGACTAAATATTATAACAATATTTTTCTTTATCCAGAACACTACTCTATTTAGGGTCATTCCTTACGGTGATCATCGAAATATCTAAATGAATAATGCTGTACTTTTTCGCAAATCATCCTTGAGCCCCTACACTACACTATTTATGTAAGCAGTTTGTGATGTGGGTACGTACTGATTTATTTCTATCCAAGATTTGCATTTTTTTTATAAATTTCATATATACGTCTACTTATCTACCACCCACACCCTAAACCACCAAACACAACAAACTAATAATGTATGAATGCATGAATATTTAGTGTAATTTATCTGTTGCAGCGCGCGCCATAATTACAATGGTTAGTAACACAACAATTACAAATTAATTAGTTGAGAAACAATTACCTACGTATTTCAGTACATTTGTAATAAAATCCGGAACTAAAAACAATTATCCGAGTCGTTATTTTTTACACAGTAGGTATTGTAGAGGAGCACATCAGGGATTCAGCGGAGAACTGAACTCAGTTGCAGCTTAACTAGGTCAAGTTTCTGTATTCCCGTTCATACGTGCGCGATCCACTATCTGCGGACGGATTTGCACCGCCGGCAGGGCTTCGCTGGTCATTGTCATACACCAGGTCATGCATCGCAGGTTCAAACAGGGAATCAGACTACGGCACGGTAGGTACTTGGCCGACCACTTTATTGCAGTACTGTGTACGCTGCAGGAGGACTACGATGCACCGTGAAGCAAAGTTGATGTTTTGTACGTTGTTTCAAAATCCACTACTTACTCTCAACCTCCTCAACCTCACCTCAACACCCTGTATTGGTCCACGGCTGGACGCGGGCGTCGTCCCCCTGATAAGCTTATTGGCTTTTATCACATGGGGGTAATGCCAAAACTCCCCACGCTGGGCATGCAGGTTGGGGTCGCAATTCGGTGATAGAATTGTTCTGCTGCCCGCCCCCGGTGGATATCCCTTAGTCGCCCTTTACGACACCTGCGGGATGGTGCAAATTCTAAACCGCCGTGATGTAAACTTTGTTTAGCACAAGCCCACCTTAGGGTAAATGACGATGAGGATGAATTATGCTCTGCGTTCATTAATCCGATACCACTACCACACTGCACGAAAACATGAATTCGAATATGGGCTTAAACTCGTTATCATTAGATACATTTTACAGTGAAATGTCTTCCCGCAAGTTTTAAACGAGTGGTCCGCGAGCTGTGTCTGTCATTGATGTCGTCAATAAAAAAATCATCTAAATGTTACAAGTTAAAGCCCATATTTGTATGCACATTTGTGCTGTACAGAAGTGGTGTTTTCCAAATGTGCGACAAACTTTACTTAGGTTTTATAATATCAGTTTTGTACATAATAGTGTACCTGCATTCAGGCCAGCGCTGCAGCGAGCCTGCTTCCCGTGTCTGCGCTCCGAGATGAGGCCGATACGATAGAGTCCTCCCATAAAAAGCCGAATGTAGGCCACCGCGTCACCTCCCCTACTTTATAGAGGTCCCTAATTCGCACTTTATGTCCTCTAGACGCAGAAGGCATAAATTTCGTCAGATGGGAGTATTAATTATCTTTTTACAGCCGGCTTTGTTCATTTTAGCGAGTTGACATTTCAGTTATACCAGAAGTTTCTATAAGACGTACCTACTCTATCACAGATATTGAGTTAAGTAATGAGTCTATATCTACCACCCCTTACTTATCACATTTCAATATGACACAAGTCTGATTGTTTTTTGTAAAAGACTACAGTAATTAAACTGTAGCCTATTACAACTTCAAACGATACCGGTCATCAGGCCGGTGGTATCGTTTGAAGTTAAATAGCTTATATAATTTGTCTATTCCATTGATCTCAGAACTGAACCTTCGCTACGAGGTGATGGGAAGTATTCGTCATTCCAACGCCTGTGGTACACGTTGAAATAGATAATTAAAACTAATAACATACTATTTAAGATTGTACGGTATATTACTAACAGCGCGATGAATTTTAAAGCTGGTTTGAAGGATGTCTGGAAGTTCGTGGAGTAAAGTTACAGTACCTATACATATTAATGACCACACATTACTTTTAGAACGACCGCGTACTTTAACACCGAACTTAAAGCAGGGTTTCCACCGCGAAACTGTAATGAGCGGGAAATGTAGACGGGACGGATTCCTTTTAAATGAATGAATGAATGAACACTTTATTGAACACACAAAATAAATAAAATGACTTATATCTATAATTTCTTCCGCAAGGTCCTCCATTTCCACCAATAAAGAGTTTTGTCTGTTGATTTCCACCGCGAAAGGAAAATGAGAGAGATGAGTGAGCGGATCTCAACGCTTTCTGCTCACTCAGTCCCTTCTCAGTCCTTTCCGTTCGACTATTTGTTAGTGGGAATACAAGTGTACAGTTTACACTTGCTAGTTGAACGGAGTCCTTCTTGGGTCCGCTCCGCTTGCGGTGGAAACCGGGCTTGTACAACGTTCGTGTGTTTCCGTCATACATTCGTGAGCTGTTATCTCGAGAGAACCGATACCGGGCCGTCGTAAAAACGGAATGTAAATGTATTGCCACCCAGTATCCCACTTTATGGCGTCCTTGCAAAGCCGCAGACATACCGAGGGCCGAGCCGGTGTGACATGCTCTATATACCTAACAATAACTTGTAATACCTGTCACACAACTAAATATACATAACACCCAAATAAAATAGCGATAAATATTTACAATATGATACCTGACAATTGAAAACTAACATCCGATATATATTTTAATATACTAATAAACAATTATGCATTTTTTTATTATAAGCTTAATGAAATTTTGACATTCGCTGTCACTTCTGACATGTGCTATAATTTTCTATAGTTTTGGAAATTCGCAGTCACTTCTGACGTTCGCTGTCATTTTCTATGTTTTTAGAAATTTATTGTCAATTTTGACATTCGCTGTCACATTTGACATTTGCTGTTGTTCATCATCGCCTAATTAGTCCATAGGTGGGCATAGGCCTCCCCTGAATTAAGTCTTAAGGAAAGAGTATTAAGGAAAACCATCGGGGTGTTTACACCCAGGCAGTTAACTGCTCTATCAGTTAACTGCCTCAGGTATCGCTGGATTAAAAAATAGAAGCTGGTGTCCACGAATTCGACACAACTGGCGAGAGAGAGGTCAGAGGCGAGATATCTGGACAAGAGCACCAACTGATCGTCGCGCGTGGGCTTGGTGCCGAAGGAGATACGATTTACGGACTTTACGAGGGTACGTCTGGTGCTCAAAAGACTGTATTGATTATATGACATCATTTAGTACAGGATTATAGAAAGACGTATACCGAAGTAAGCGCTCATTATTTTTGACAACACGATAAAATATAATTTGTCTATAAAAGTTAGTACCTATTTAGGTTGAGTGGAGAGCTCAAAATATAGCATAGTAATTTTGATATTGAAGCGACTTTGGCGACTTTTTTTTAGGGTTAACCCTAGACGCCTAACCTACATGTAATCGAGGTACCTAGCTATACGGGTAATCTCTGCCTAGATTATATTCTTATCTAACTTCTGCCCGTGGCTTCGAACGCGTTTTTTGGAATAAAAGTATAAAGCCTATATGTTATTCCAGGTCTATATATCTTTACGTGCGCTAAATTTCCGCTCGATCTATTCAGTAGTTTTTTGCGTTGTCTTCGGCGAAACATCTTCACAACGGCACACCGGTACAATTTTTTTCGCCTTTATAATATAAGTAGGATAGGATAGGATACGCTTCCAAATGAAGTCGCCGTGACTTTGCTAATAGGTCACAAGTGAGTGCCTCCATACGTTTCCATTTGATTTGTTTGCCTACCTTGCGGCAAACTGCGACCGACGCCACCGGCACTTACGTAATTACTTACTCATTATCAGATTGTCTTACTTATGAGTTTGTACGAGAGTAACAGCCAGTTTCTACAGCGAAAATCATGTTTCTACAGCGAAAATCATGTTTTAAATGTACTAATCAACAGTCAAATCTCTCTTGTCAAGTGGTTATTAGGTTGATTTGGAACAAAGATTGGCTAGACTGCCAGATATTAAAATCTCGTTGTCATCCAAAATAAGCGTTTTTGTATTTTGTACCCAGGGACCGCTAACAAGGCATTTTGTCTTAGCATAGTTGACCAAGCGGTTGTCAAATCATCGGTCAACTAACCAGAGTTGCATAAATCGGCAGTATCAGTAGTAAACTGTATTTATAGTGACGTACATTTACAATTTGGCGGCGGCTGTGGTACCGACGACTGGCGGCTGATGGCACCTGCGACGCAGGAGGTTGCCGATTCGATTCCCGCATCAGAACCAAATAATATGTTTGTACGATCTGCACTTCCACCCGGAAGTGCACATCGTACAAACATATTAAAATATAGATTTTTTATCATGTACAGAATAAATACATGATATGAGAATAAATGATAAAAAATCTATCTGTGCAATTTTATTGTATAAAGTACATATATCAGTCATCTGTGACATCAGTGACGACCTCCGTGGCGCAGCGGGCGAAGGTCCGCCTGCGACGCAGGAGGTTGCCGGTTCGATCCCCGCCTCGGAACAAATTTGTGTACGATCTGCAGAAATTTGTTCCGTTGGTCTGGGTGTTTTCTATGTATAATAAAAATATCTATCTATGTAATGTATTGTATTATGTATATCAGTTGTCTAGTACCCATAACACAAGCTCTGCTTAGCTTGGGGCTAGATAATGCTGTGTGAATTGTCCAGCATTATTTATTTTATTATTTATTATCTAGTTCTTTTCCCCAGCCATGCTCATATACAAGGTCTTAGATTTGGGCTAGACGATAATATGTGAATTGTTCATCATTATTTATTTATTTAATTTATTTACAACCAATTTCTGTACGCAGCTGTTTCTGTGGAAACGTTAAAAAGTTATTTCTATATCAGGGGTACTGATATATGGGAACGTAGCCTACGTTTTATTTCAGGCCTAGAACTACTACATCTATACCAAATTTGAGCCCGATCCGTTTAGTATTATAGTCATGAAGAAGTAACAAACATCCATCCATCCAAACTTTCGGACTATAAGTGTGATATAATTATCACCTAAGTAACAAACCACGTACACAATTGTAGGTGGTTTGTCAGGTAGGTGACATAGGTGGGTTCCTCAAAAGGACATCGTGTACGGCAGAGGACTTTAAAACGATTTACATCCCACCTCGCCGCGCCAGGGCTCTGCAGTGGAGCTGTCTGCGGCTGCCAAAACACTACTCCTACATAATCCTTAACGTAATGATAAGCCTCTAGCTAATGGGAATTTAGCTGGAGTTCAAACTATCACACGATTTGAAAGCGCTAGCCTATTAACAGTGTTACTGTCTTACATTTATACTTAATGCATGAAAGAAAGGGAGCTAGGATTGTCCTTCATTTTCACGTAAAACTAGCAACTACAAGTACACTTTCTGAAAGTCGTTTTGGCAATCGTGTATTGTAGAAATTGAGACACAGAATTCATAGAATAATTCTTAGCCGTTATTTTAATAATTAGTTATTTTTACCTTCAGTACGTACGAATAAACTTTCAAAATTGTTCAAACGCCACAAAAATACTAATAAATTGTATCTGTTGGTCGTAGACTTTTTTACGTAAATAAATTTGGTATTGTACATAACGAGTATGTATGTAAAGAATATGATCAGTTAAGAACATAGGGAGAGAAATAAAGTCCAGATAGTATAAAAATAAGTTCATGTTCGAAAACTTTCGTTGCTGACTCCACAGTATTTATGATCTACTACAACGACATTCCTGACATGTTTGTTGTCGAGCCAGCTGATCATGCCAGCAGATACAAAGTTCTACTTTGTTTTCCTTTATTATGTCCTCTAGTAGTAATACTTCATTGGTTATGTCATGAAATGCATTCATCCAACCTGACACGTAATAGCGTCGCGTTTGTCACAGGACGCTAATTCCGGCAGTGCGTAACCTTCACCAGCAGCCTGCGTAGCGGCGAATAAATCTTCTAAATTGTTTAAACGCCCACCGAAATACTCTAACAAATTGTTTATATTTATAGTAGGACTAACAAGGTAACGCTATGGCATTATTTCGAGCTCCTGGAAATAAAAATAAATATCGCCATTGAAGGTAATCTATAAGATACAAGTAGGGTAAGTTTGACACATGTCCGAGCTGTGTTATTATTATTCGAAATATCCGCGTAGAGACATCGTTACGAGTTTTCCTGACAGGTCAATATTTTTTCGGCGCCTTCGTCCTTCTAGACTAAAATAACAAGGCCGATACTTTTGTTCTACTTTCCTAACATGTTCATAGAGCTCGAGTAGGTACTATCAAACTAATTTTGAATAATTATGTTTATATGAGCGAAGGCAGTACTATCGGAAAGAGATTGAAAAAGGTGTTTGACAATTTTGGCTGTAACAACGACTGTTTTTCTTTTTCAAAGTCGTGGCTCACAGTAAATGTTATATAATTAGAAACAAACAAATAATGTCCTTTAACATAATGTCCCAAAGCGTCCGGTTTCAGAGATATTCACATATGAAAAAAGTCATTAGAGCAATAGTTATTTTCTTCCGTGAATATCTCTGAACCCTGACGCTTTAGGACATTATTTTATAGCACATTTTTACTTGTCTAAGTATTTTCTATCCAAATATATGTATGTATAACAATAATTTGGCAGCGCAATTTTGAAGAACCGTGTAGTAGTTATAGGGCCACCCTCCATACAAAAATCTTCAAACCCCTTACCTAAATGAAAAACTAAAGCCACGTAGCTAAGCTAGCACGGCTCAAAATCATAAAAAAATACCAGTGAGCTTTATGGACACTGAACAATCTGGTTTCGTACAGGAAAAGCTACCGGGGCTAACCGGCTCACGTAGCCTTTACGAAATTATCTGCCCCGGGGGCGTCGCGGCTGGCCTGGATAAAGCCTGAAAAATATAAAACGAAACAAACAGCGGCTCACAAGGCCCCGTGCGGATGGGCTACTTAGAGTGCCCACCGCTTCTGTGTACGCCGCAAGCTACCGACGACGTGCGTCGCGGCCTCTCTCCTTGCATCCTGTCACTTCTGTGTACGCCGCAAGCTACCGACGACGTGCGTCGCGGCCTCTCTCCTTGCATCCTGTCACTTCTGTGTACGCCGCAAGCTACCGACGACGTGCGTCGCGGCCTCTCTCCTTGCATCCTGTCACTTCTGTGTACGCCGCAAGCTACCGACGACGTGCGTCGCGGCCTCTCTCCTTGCATCCTGTCACTTCTGTGTACGCCGCAAGCTACCGACGACGTGCGTCGCGGCCTCTCTCCTTGCATCCTGTCACTTGATGAATGACCACAGAGACCAAATTCAGGGCTGAGAGTCCTGTGGAGAGGACGGGATAGTGAATATAACAACTAACGGGCTAAAGGTTTCTTCGTCGCTTTTTAATTTAGTCTATTTACCGAGGCGACAGAAATCAAAAATATCACTTTCTTTCCGTGTCAGTGTTCAGTTTTACAATTTGACCTTTTTTAAGTGTAGGTCAATTTATTGTACACACATCAAAAAAGTCTAAGCAACACAAGTCTTCGGTGGTATAATTTTTTTTTTATTCATTTTAAACTTTCATGGAATATCAAACCTTCTTTGAATAGTCAACCTCCTTATTAAACAAATTAATACTGGCAGTTTTTTTCAGTAAATTATGTTTTTAAACAATAAAAACATTATTTTGTCCAATTCAACGTCATTTTCATAGATGTGGTTGTACTTCTTAACCGACAAAATAAAATCGTAACCGCAGTAACCGTTCGTTATGAGGCGCGAATAATATCTCGAAGTTTTACTGTAGATATGCAGCGTCGTCATCTTACCACGGAAGAGATGCAGAGAGCTGTAGGGATGCTAGAAATTGAAAACAGTCAAGGCTATGTTGCCCGGTATTTCGGCGTCCATAGAAGCGTAATTTGCCGACTCTGGAGGCGTTACTGTGACACAGGTGATCCGTCTGAACAGCACCCAGGCCGAGGGCGTAGTACTCGTCGTCAAGATCGATATATCCAGGTAACATGTACCTAGACGTGAACCAAAGCTGACTGCCCAAGAGATCGCATCAAGGCTACAGAATGCTGATGGTCCCGCTGTTTGTCCCCAAACTGTGCGAAACAGACTGCGAGAGTATGGTCTACGTGCACGTCGTCCAATCAGATGCCCACAGATCCGTCACGGAAATCGAGCTCGTCGTATTCAATGGTGCAGACCCCGCGTGCTATGGCCGCAAGAACGATGGGACCAAATTTTGTTTTCCGATGAATCTCGATTCGGTTTTAAGCCTGATACGAGAAGAATGAGGGTATATCGTCGCTCAGTAAATGCTGAACGTCTAAGATGTGTCCAGGAAGTCCACCCATACAGCGGCTCGACAGTAATGGTTTGGGCTGGTATAGCCAAAAACCGAAAAACCGACCTCGTTTTTATAAATGGCAACCTGAATGCTGAAAATTATGTGGAACATGTGCTGGCTCCCTATGTGCGTCCATTTTCACAAACATTGGGACCTGAGTTTACATTGATGCATGACAATGCTCGTCCGCACACAGCAAGGCGGACTCAAGAATGGCTACAGGGGGAAAATATAGGCGTTTTACCGTGGCCAGCTCAGTCGCCTGACTTGAATCCTATTGAGCATGTGTGGGATATGCTCCAAAGAAGAGTCCTGAAAGATCTTGATGGGGTTTCTACGGAACAACAGCTAAAAACCTACTCAAGTTCCACTGGGACCAATTGCCTCAGGAGGAAATCAATAACCTTATTGACTCCATGCAGAATCGATGCAGACAAGTTTTAAACAATCGAGGAGGAAACACACTGTATTAGATTTAATTTAAATGTCCAGAAGAATCCTATAATTTAACATGAAGGCAAAGTTTTTGTTTATTTCGTACCATTATTTTATAATAAAAATTTGTACCAAAATGCACAGCATACTTTTTATGTTAATTTTTTTGTTTTTTTAAGTTATTTATCGAATTTGAGATACTTAAACAAATAAAGAATAAACATTAATTAAAAAAGAAAATAAATAATTCAAAATAAATGAATGAAATTAGAAATTTTCAAAATTTGTAGGTGTTGCTTAGACTTTTTTGATGTGTGTATTTATGGAAATAAAGAGTTTTTGATTGATTTTTGATTTTGAATATTTCGGCTAGATTTCAAAAAAATTGTGTGTCGAGACAAAAGCTTGTATAATATGCAGGCTAGAAGCAAGTAGACTGCAGGAATTTGTTACAGGCTAGGTGTATAAGTGCATACACTGTGCACTGTGCACTATAATAATGTCCTGCGCACGCTCACGGGCTAGTCTCCATTGTAATGTGGCTACGAGGACATCATCATCAACATCAGAATATATTAGTCAACCGCTAACACAAACTCTGCTTACTTTAGGTCAGCTAATGCTGTGTGACATATCCAGTACATATTATTTAAATATATTAATGTCCCTACTCCTTCATAAAAACTTTGTATTTTTCCATGTATGGCACCCGGATACGAGAGATTTCAGTTTTGAATCACATTCTAATAGCGTTATAAAAATCCATTGGTGCCAACGACTCGAAATACCAGCTTTCTTGTAAATAAACTCGGTAGATTCAACACGGCGGCGGCGGTTCTGTTCCCAGCTGACCATAGACATTCAAATCACAGTTCGGTCGCCATTATAATAATGCTCACCGAAACTAAAGCCTGCCGTGCCCGATAATGTGGGTTAAGTGGTTATGGTGGATCGCTGAGGCGCATAATCACATTAATGTACATGCTCCGTCTCACTGATATACCTACCTACCTACCTACCTACGAGGGTAATCGCTTTTGAAGACAATGTCATTTAACTGAGAAAATGGTACCTATGGTATTACATATAAAACAGATCTTATAAAAGGAATAAAATATAGGTACGTGCTCGCATAAAAAAACATTGTTTTGTGTCGTGTGTACAAAAATAATGTATTTTTTAGGGTTCCGTACCTCAAAAGGAAAAAAGGAACCCTTATAGGATCACTTCGTTGCCGTCTGTCTGTCTGTCCGTCTGTCAACCCTCTTTTCTCAGAAACGCGTGGACGTATCGAGTTGAAATTAACGTCAAATACTCAAGTCTGTAACCTCTTGAAGCCGCGATATAAATAAGACTTCTAATTCAACGTTACAGCCGTTTATGTCCGAATATTTTGAAATTTCCAAGGGCACACCAAACCTATAGGGTACTTCCCGTAGACCTAGAATTATGAAATTTGGCAAGAAACAATGCCCTATAGTACAAATAAAGGGAAAAATCCGAAAACAGTAAATTTGTAATTTATTCACAAGAAGCTTTTGATTCTTGCTAGACCAAAACCTATAGGGTACTTCTAGTGTACCCAGAATCATAAAATTTGGTAATAAGCATGGTCATATAGCACAAATAACGAGAAAAATCTGAAAAACGTAAATTTGAAGTTTATTAACAAAAAAAAATATAATTTTTGATTCTCTCCCACGACCAAAATATACAGGGTACCTACTTCATGTTGACCTAGAATCATGATATTTGACAAGAAACAAGGTTTAACAATTAAACGGAACCCTTAGTGTGCGAGTCCGACTCGCACTTAACGTTTTATTTAATGTTGTAAATATTTCTTAGTGATGAAAATATAGTAATCGATTCAAAATACTAATTTACAATGAGTCAAATTAACACTTTCTTAGTCTCATTAACGCCTGTAGTCTGTAGGTTTCAATCCAAAAAGAATGCATTTAAATGTTTGTTTTTCCATTGTTTAGCGAGAATGAAATCAGCAGATTCTGATTGGTCTAATTTGTAGTAAAAACGTGTAGCCGTGTGACCGGAGCGCGCGATATTAAAACTATAAAGTGGCGACCGCCCGCCCCGCCGCGCCGCGCCGATCCCCCGCTCCCCTCCCAACGCAACTTTCTTTTGTTTTTCGCTTTCCTTTATTTAGCACTTTGATTTTTATTACAGCTATAAACCTTTATCGAGTGTTTCAAAGTTTTTCACCTTTTCACCACCTTCGGGCGTTGGAAACGCGTGGAAAAATAAGCAAACGGCAATTCTGCGCGTTTTGCGCAACTTCTCATTCGCGCGCCGGAAAACATAATAATATTGTTCAGAGTTCGTTTCTATAATGAAACAAAAAAATAGTATGAGAATATTATTGGAATGGAATATGGAGAAGTGAACTGTGAGGTTTGTGTTCGCGAGGGCCCGCGGGGAGTCACATGTTGAACTTCCCAGAGAGTAAGTACACCTAAGCAGATGCGGGTGGGCGTAAAATGACTGAGTTATTGCTCTCAGAAGACATAGGCAAGGCAGCCGTAAAACTTGGAATAGCTGCTCATATGAAAATAATCATGTGGAATCGATTCGGCTAAAGTACAGAAACCTAGTGTTTGTTTGGTATCGGAGCAAACAAGGATAAAACTTTCCATGTTTCGCTTCTAACCTAGAACTAAAAGCTAAACCATGAGTTTGAAGTGTTTTGAATGATGCTTTAGTAATTCAGTAACTATAATATATCTTTGGTTTTGAGTGTAACTTTGAAGTCGTGAATTTTAATACACAGTAAATATCGCGTAATTGGAGATAATTTTAACTGAACCGTGATAGTTTCATTGTGGTTTCTATAGTGAAATTCTTACAAAAGTAAATATTTTGGAGCCCTCGAGCAATCGCAACGTTTAGAACATTGAAATTCAATTTAATTACAATACTTGTGTATTGTTTTGATGAAACAACCCTCAAGAAACTCTGAAATCCGTTAAGAAGCCATTGTTTCTCATTCAAGAGGTTAATCAGGAAAATTGTAAACAAAAGGTAAGTAAACCCGAAGCATGTACATCTCAGAACAACCTCGGTGAGGATCCGAACAGCGCAGCGAGGGTAACGAGATAAGCAAATAATCGTTATAAACAGATTACATTTCCAATAAACCTGATACTCGTAACTTGGTTCATCAAATAACATTTCCTAATATCTTTTGTTGAAGTATCTTCTTATCTAATTGTTTAATAAACAACAAAATTTTGACTTGACTTTCCGCTTCAACGAACAATGGATTGTTGCTCATCAAGTTGCGACGCGGAGCTCTCGGAGGTTCAAGGTGAATGAATTCGATTAGTTTCATGACACAGTGAATCGTAATTATAATCTTGACAATCTGTGGCCCGTGATTGAAGGTCCGCCTGGGACGCAGAAAGTTGTAATATGATGCGGGTTTAGTTCTTTGTAAAATAAGAAATAATAAAAAATGGTAAATTGGTTATCACAAGTTTCCAAATCACAATCGCTGCTTACTGTGTGTTTGGGTTACATTATGCTACATTAGTTATTTAGAAAAGATTAGAAAAAAAAATTAACATTCTCAAAGCCGATACGTTAAAGTGAATTGGAGTTCCGTCGGATAAAATAGAAACACCGTATGACGTTCAACTTCTTTTCATGTCAAATAGCCATAGTCGAAAGTCGTTGACCGGGTACGCAAACAGCGCAAGTGGTGATAACCGCCGCCCCCCCCCCCGCATGGCGCCTCCCCACACCCCCTATTCACCTACAAAGCTACCTTAAAAAGTTTGTGAACTCTAGCTTCTGAATGCTAAGCGGGGAAAAGTTCTACTGTCATTTGCTTAGAGAACTCAATAGATGTTCCTTTTTGTGATGTTTTTAGACAGCGAGCTGTTTAACGGTTCCTTTCATTTTAAGTTTTATCCTTCATTATTTTTCAGCTTTAAACGGTTTCAATTACTTATTTACGTATAATGGACTTTATCAATAAGAAATTACTTAACGCAGTGATCAAAATGAAAATAGAAATAGAACTTTCCGATTCGTTTCTATTTCTGTGTCCAAACGTCAACCTTTGTGAATCACAATTTCTTTCTGAAACTGACATATCACTACGAAATGTCACACTCCTCGTAAATAAATAACTGAATTAAATATAAATAGAATACGCCTTTCTAGGACCTTCATTCTATTTCAGTCCTAATATTCTGCGGAGTCATTGATGCCCTCATAGCCGAATTACGGGCACGGGGGCCAGTGTCGCCGAAGACTAGCCAGGTACGCAGGACATATTATAGTGCACAAGTGTGCGCACAAACACAGGTGCACTCTCTAATCCCTCACTCTCATAATTCCGAGTAATTGCTACGGTACCGTAGGCATGCTACTGCGTAGCACTTCGTAGCACTTCGTAGACGTAGCTACGAGCTACGTCTACGTGCTACGAAGTGCTACGGCACCGTAGCTCGCCTACGGATGTGTATCATCTACCATGACTATTTAGATTTGTTGTTAAAGACGTTTTTATAAGTTTCATTATGTAGGTTCCCCCTACTTGACGACCTCTGTGGCGCAGCGGGCTATTATGGTCCGCCTGCAACGCAGGAGGTTGCGGGTTCGATTTCCGCTTCGGGACAAATGTTTGAACGATCTACAGATATTTGTTCAGGGTGTTCTGGATGTTTTCTATGTATAATATAAATATCTGTCTACGTAGTGCATTGTATTAAGTAAATCAATTATCTAGTATTCATAACACAAGATCTGCTTAGCTTTGGGCTAGACAAGGCTGTGTGAATTGGCCATTATTATTTAGTTATCATAGCGTGAGTTATAATGACTACTTTAACATACGGCTTCCCTCCGGTCGTCACATCTAGGTACATACAACTAACAAACAAGGTCGAAACCATCTGTGCCTACAGCCATGGAGAGAGGACATGGAAGGCTGCGGTTGCTTTGTCATTAGCTCTGGTCACCGCCGGCCAATTGAAAACAAACCACCCAATCTCTGTGCTGCCAGTCGCTACACAACTTGCTAAATCGCTACATTCTGAGACACACTAGAAAGGCTATGAACGATGTATCACAGTTCTAATGACGGGATATTTGCCATGATTTGTGTTATTTTGAATTTCCCAAAATTATTTCGCTACAAGTTAATTTAGTGTTAAAATCTTGATCGCTTCATTAGCTTGGAGAAAAAAATGGCTCTTCATTTATTAATTTAGAGGTTATTTACTGACTATCCACTTGAATTTATCATTGAGTAAATCCAAGCTAGTCTCCACAGTTATCTGTCCCTTTTTCCCAAAGTTTTTCTCGGAGCCGCAGCCTGGCAGCCCAGCAACCTTAATTAAGCGCAGGGTTTTTACCGGTTCTGTTCGGAATGGCGGAGGACTGGATGTTACACGTCACGTAACCCCCAAATCCCTCCATTAAGCGTTGTTTACTCAGCCCGTGCGCAAATCTTGAGGTCTCACGAAAATGCCCCATGAATATGCGATGACAGAAACCGTACACAGTTTTTCCATTTAGTAATAATGAAAATCTCACGCACGCCTGTTTGTCTTTGAATCAGTTGCCGCTGCCGGCGCGGCGCGGGCGCGGCGCGGGCGGCTCGTCTGCATCGACACTGCCGCGGTGCGATATATCAATGCACTGTTCATATTAGCACAAGGGAATTCAAAAACTTTCTCCGCATAATATCAATTTCATGCTCACTTTCGAAACAACTCTAAAGTACAATAGTGCGGAACTTTCCAAGGCAAGAATAATTGATCACTCGCCCTTCCTCCTCGTAAACAAAAATACAATTTCAATAATTGCGCGCTCGGATACTCCTAAGCCTGCATAATTAATGCAGGTTTTTCGGTTTAGCAGAAATATTAAGCAGTTTCACATAAAATACGTTCAGCAAGAGCTGATTGTGAATTCAGGGTCTCAAGCACAATTTTCAAGAAAGAATTCGATTTTCATTTGTAAATAAGAAATGACCCAACCGTAATGAGAACTCCCAAAGGTTCCGATACCTACCTTCGCACAAACCGCTCTTGCTGTGATGGAGGACCAATTAGCATTTTGCTAATTTTGTTCTTAGGGAAGAGATTAAACAGATTGTTTTAAGCAAAATCATCTCTAGCTTCTGCACGCTCCTTGGCAAAGTACTTATGTAAAACATGTCATTTATCACTCTGGGACATAGTATGACCTATATACGTGAAAAAACCTTTAGAATTTACCTGAGTAACTACCTAATTTTAAATACCAATACAATGCAAACCTTGAACAAAACTCAGAGAAGATCTCAGGACCGTCGTGCCGAACACTTAGAGTATTTATCAAATGAAAAATGCATCGACTTGCAGACGGTTTAATATCCGCTCAAACGCTAAACTGAAAATGGAACTGTAATTTTTTCACGTAATCAATTGAAAATTTTGTCAGACATTTAACGAAAATACCAAATTCTTGTTATTTAATTACTAGCTTATGCCTGCGGCATTGCACGCGTATTTTCGGTATAATAAGTAGCTTATTATCTAAGTTGCCAAACTTCAACTTGATCTGTTCAGTAGTTTTGGAGATCCTAGGTAAAAAAAATCTGATTTCACAAGTTTGCAGCTTTATAATATTAGAAGGATGTTTGTATGTATACCTACCTAATGGTAATTATAATAATGTGCATTTTGAGTAAGAACTTTGATGTTCAATAGACAACCGGTAGCTTAGTTCAACGCCCGCACGGGCACCTGGCGTTTGCTGGGTGGTTTCTTACGATATGCAAACATATACCTATATTATGTTGATGTAGGTCTCATTCATGTCAATTTGTTTTTATTTGACGTCAAAATATTCGTCCATTTACAACCCATCATGGTAAAACTCGTTCTATATTCTAATTTGATTGTAAAAGATGAGAATCTGATTTATCAATGCCGCGATTGTGACTGCCGCTGTCATGAAACAAATCATTTGAAAAACAAGATCCGTCAAGTGCGAGTGTAACTCGCGCGCCGAGGCTTTTTTTTTTTTTTTTTTTTTTTTATTCATGTTTATTTGTGGGACTTTGAGTCATTGCCTCTGAAGAACGATCCTATGGAACTGCCGTTATTGTTCAATTTGACACGGAAGCAATAATGGACTACCAGTCTCTTTCTCACAACAGTGGTTTTACGTTAGGAAAAAGCATACACACTCTTTTTATCAGCGCCCTCTTCCTGGTTTCGATGTACTTTTGCTGTCACGGACGCCATTTTAGTCTACGGTTTTGTTTACATGTGAGGAGATGTCATTGTGAGAAATATAAGTTTTCCCAGTGTTTTCGACTTATTTATTGAGCCAAACTGTGATAGTAATTGAAAATCATATAGATGAGGTACCATGAAGTGTTCTGTAGCATGCTGTGGCCTATGTCAAAGCAAAAACAGGCCGAATCTGACCTTTCACCGGCAAGTGGCTAACATTTCGTTAAACTGTTGTCTATTGTATAATGTATTTGTTATAAAGTGTATAAAAAACCTGTTATTTTGAATCATCTTTGTTGTGAGCTGTAGAAACCCGCAATATTCTCAATATTTCATTCACATCGAAGACATAAAAACCGGTGCTAGTGTCGAACATCATCGACCATCGAACGTTATCGATAAATTAGGTAAGGTCTGTAGTGACATATAATTGCAGGGTTTGTTGCAAGGAAACTGTCACTAAATTTAAAATGTATTATCTGGTACCTTACCTTACTCTTTTCAGAAAAAAAGTATGATTGTTTTTTTAATTATATCTTTGAAAATAAATGATTGTATAAAAATTTATTGTGTTTGTTGTTTACCTATGATAGTTATTAAAACATATTCTGCTCTTGCTTCACCTCCGGTAAACCCTCGGATCCAGCTCTGATTCTGAAAATGAGGGTTTCCTTCGATTTCTCCGGGATTCCACTATCCGATCCTGACTTGGTTCAATGGCACTATCTCAAAAATGCGCTCTTCATAACGTAGTATAAAACAAAGTCGCTTCCCGCTGTCTGTCTGTCTGTCCTTCCCTATGCATGCTCAAATCTTTAAAACTACGCAACGGATGCGGTTTTTTTAAATAGATAGAGTGATTCAAGAGGAAGGTTTATTTGTAGGTATATTACATGTATAATATAGTAGAGGCACACTGACAATTTTAGAGGTTTCGGTGCGAAGCCGGGGCGGGTCGCTGGTATGATATAAATGTAAATATATTTTCCCGTCGCCTATTAGTATTTTGTCCTGACCTTACTTTACAGTGGCGCCAACTGATGAGCACAAAAACGGTAGCCCTCGATTAAAAAGACAAGCTCGTCCATCGATATAATGTTATCGACTAGACGAACAAGTGAACATCCCTAATCCGCCATGTTTGTCAACCGATTTGTTTACTTAGGTATCCAGGAAAAGTACATGCTTAGGGCAGTTCCATAGGATCGTTCTTCAGAGGTCATTGCTGACTATGTCAGTCCCGTAATTTAACGAACTAACTACATGCTTAAAACTAAATTATATTTAAAATTAACCTAAATAATTTAATTGCCGCGTCACTCAGTGGAGCGGCTAAAATTATTTGGATAACACCAGTATCCGTTAGGTTAACATTGTAGAGGTCCCTCAATTCTGATCTTATAGGCTCGCTTCGTTCACACTCCACTAGAAGATGATGCACATCTTCAAGGACGCCACATGTGTCACAATTGGGCGAGTTCGTGATTTTCATCAAATGTTTAAATTTATTAAGGGGAATGTGCCCGGAGCGTAATCTATGAGCTATAACAATATATTTTCTTTTAAGTTTACAATTACTCCACCATGGTAGATATGCAGGCTGTTCTTGCAAAATTTTATACCAAATCCCTTTATTGATTGATATCGAATCATATGACGACTTCCACTTTTCAAAAATTTTGTACCTGTATTTACATAATATCTCCGAAATCTCCGGCATGACATAAATTTCTGAGCCAATTTCAATAGCGTTTTTTGCTAATTTGTCTACTTCTTCATTACCTTGAATACCTACATGTGACGGAATCCATTGTAACCTCAGAGACACACCGTTTTCTAAGAGATATAAAGCCTTCTTTAGAATTTCGTACGCTACCGAAGCACCTCGGACGTCCGAGGTGCATCGAGCGATGTGTTGTAACGCACTTCGACTGTCTGTAAAAATAACTACTTTTTTACAGCTCAAAGTTCGGACTAATGATAGAGCCTCAGATATCGCTAGTAACTCTACCGACATAATAGAATTTAGATTGGACTCAATTTTATACAGTTCACTTGATTTGTTTCTAGCGTCGTAAATTGCAGCACCAATACCTTCACTCATTTTAGAACCGTCTGTATACAATTGATACCAACCCCTATACACTACGTTAATCATGTGCAAGGAATATTGTTTGAGTATTCTTGGGTCAGATTTATTTTTGGCTCGATTTATACCTTCCACTTCAGTTACAATAAAATCCGTGTTTATTTGTGATACCCAGACATGTAGCATAAAAGAACACAAAGAGTTTTTGGTAACGATATTTTCAGATTTTGTCTCAGCGTAAACCGTCGCTAGCAAAGGTCTTTTCCTTCTTGTCCAGTATCCAGACTCACTCAAGTTACTTAGTTCTGTTATAATTTTATTAGTCAATGCCGAGGAAAACTGAGCTTTTAAACAGTATTTTGTAGCCAGGTATTGACGCCTCAAATGAAGTGGGTGTATACACAGTTCAACTTCCATGACGTGGATTGGCGTGCTTCGAATGAAACCGCCTATTACACGCATGGAAGTGTTCTGCACTTTATCTAATTTATACAAGTGAGACCTAGCAGCAGCATCATACAAAAAACAACCAAAGTCCATCCTACTACGTATTAGTGCAATATACAACCTCCGAATGTGCTTCGGATGGAGACCCCAAGAGGCACCCGCCAAAACTTTCAAAAGATTGATAGTTTTAGTAGTTTTTGAAACTATCTCATTCACGTGCTTCCCCCATGTCAAAGACCTATCTAGCCACATACCCAAATATTTAACGTGCCCCACTAAAGGTAAGATATTATCATTTACCTTTATCTGAATTTGTTCCCTGACTATTCCTCTCTTAAAATAACAACACTGTGTTTTAGCAGAGGATACCTGAAGCCCCAGCTGTTCGAGTGACCTAACAACACAACTAAGTGCATTTTGAATATTAGTCATATTAAATTGTGCATCTCTTTTTTGTGCATATATAACAAAGTCGTCCGCGTATTGCAAAGCGCAAACATTATCCAGCTCTGAACCTACTTTATGAGTTGCAATATTAAACAAAAGAGGAGATATAGGATCTCCTTGAGCTAAACCTCTTCTGGTTATCCTAATTTTATCTCGTACTCCTCCCTCATCACTACAAATTTTAAGAATTCTTTCATTTAAAAAGCTCCAGAAATAATTACAAATTTGATGTCCTATACCTAAGTTGTCCATTATAATTAATAGTTGGTCTATAAGAATATTGTTATATGCATTCTCCACGTCTAAAAATACTGCCAACGTAGACACCCCTTTTGAAAATCCTATCTGTATTTGGGAAACTAAGCGAGACAAACAGTCTAAACAAGACTGGTTCTTCCTAAACCCAGAAGTAATAGGAGATAAAACCTGGTTTCGCTCCACAAACCACTCTAAACGCTTACAAATCATAATATGTAGAATTTTGCATATGCAAGAAATTAACGAAATAGGCCTTAATTTAGGTAAAGAATTGGGGTCACTATTAGCTTTCGGAATCGGGACTACTTTAATATTACGCCATTGACTAGGAATCTGGGACGACCTAAATATGATATTATAGATTTTTAACAGGTATACCTTACATTGTTGCGGTAAATAATATAGCATAGAATAGGTGATGCCATCCTCTCCAGGAGCAGTGTTTTTCTTTTTCAAGCTTTTCTCCAATTCTAGGTATGTAAATTCAGACCCTAGAAGAGCGTTCCTAGAGCTGAAGACAGGTTTAGATGTTTGTACGAAGTCAGGTCCTAATGAGCGCAATAGCTCCTCCTTGCTCTCTTCTGGGGCATAAACCTGTGGCCTTTTAAGCCCTTTCATCCACCTCATCTTGTGCCACATTTCAGAAGCTTTAGTGCTTTCATCGACCCTACTACAGAATGCCTGCCAATTTTGTGTTTTTATTTTTCTGTGAACTCTTTGTGCTGCCGCAATTTTATTTTTTAATTTGTCATAATTAGCTGTCGTAGGGTTTCTTCTGAATGTTTTAAGAGCTAGTCGGCGTTCGGCAATGGCTTGAGAAATATCAGAACACCAATACGGCTTCGCTACAAACTTTTGAATTGGACCTGCCCCAATCCTTGTAAAAGGCATACATTTGTCAGCTGCAGTATTAATCCTATCAACGAATAAATCGTAACAATCCTGGATAGTATTTTCACTAACCGCTGAATCATCAAAGCCATCAAGAGTCTCCCCATAAAGTTTCCAATTAGCTTTTTTGAAATTTCGGCGCCGTATAAATCTACGAGAATCTTGATATAGCAAGGTACTTATAACAACCAAATGATCACTACCTAAATTTTCTTGCGTCACTTTCCATGTAAAGTAAATTGAAATATCAGCAGTTACGAACGTAACATCAGGAGCAGATTCCTGTATTGCCCCTCCTACTAATTTAACTCTGGTAAATTCACCGGTATTTAAAACAACAAAATTATGTTCCAATGATGCTTCAAATAATTGTGAACCTCTATTGTCAATTTTATAGGACCAATTGGTGTGGTGACCGTTAAAATCCCCGGCTACAATGGATTTCACTGAGAATTTCGAAAATATCCTTTCCCATTCTATTTGAGATGTTCTTACTGAGGAAGGACAATATATAGCAACTACATGTTCCAAATATTTACAATTACGAACTTTAACATGTAATATTTCTATTCCCGAATTTCCTACATCAAAATAACAAGCGTGGGCTTTGATTGTTTTATGTACAATTACTGCTACACCTCCATATGAGTCCGATCTATCATTTCTGAAAATAGTATAATTGTTTATTTTCAAACTAATATCCGCATTCAACCATGTTTCACTTATAACGCAAATACCGATTTTTCCCTGGTTCAAAAGCAGTTCGAAATCGAAACGTTTAGGCATCAGGCTCTGCGAGTTCCACTGCGCAATATTTAAAAATTGCCCAGTATAACCCACAGAACCTGATGCCAGCCTATCAGTACCTGGATTACTGGTGTTATCCATCATTAGAGAGGCCGAATATTTTACAAAATACCTCTCCCTGACTTAAAGATTTTACACAAAAAGCAAGTAATTCTTCAAAAACTAATTTTAAAATATTCTGTACCTTCTCTGCAAAATTACCGCTTGATAAAAGCTCCTCCTGTAACTTTCGTAAAATCCTGCTAAAACTAAATTGCTCTTTGTTCTCTTTGATCCTTTCTCTGTTCTTCTCTTTCTTACCCATTTCTTCTTCCACTGCCGCATGCGAGACATTGGGGTTGTCGAAGGGTCGCAATTGAAGTGATTTGTCCTTCTTCTTTTTCTTTTCCTTCCTCATCACTGGATTTACTCTTTTTATCACATTGTCTTCACTGCTTTCTTCACTCTCTATCCTTGATTCTCTTTTTTTCCCACTTTGGACCACCTGGCTGTACGTCAGAGATTGAATGCCATCATTTTTTTCCGGAATCACAACATTATTGTTCTCTTCAAATTCCCTACGTACGTTAGAAATAACTGGCTGCAGCACGTCCTTCGATTTATTCTCTGTATGTTTAATGAGTGCCATTTTATAAGTCATAGTGTTTTGAGACATAGTCCAGCGAATTCCTTTTTCTTTTAAAAAAATCGGGCAGGTTTTATCGTAAGAGATGTGTTTACCTCTACAGTTGACGCATCGGAATTTTGTAGTATCACAGTTGGAATGACTGCCCCCACATTTGGGACAAACGGTCTTTTTTGAAGGGCAACTGCGAACTAAATGTCCGAACTTCCAACAACTTGAGCATTGCGATACTGGAAAAGTGTAGGGCTCAACCTTGAATCTACACTCATAACCATATACATACGACGGCAAAACTGAGCTCTTAAAATCAAATCGAACTGTCTCGCTGTCAACCCATTCCCTTTCTTCTGTCAACCTCTTCAATCTTTTAACAGACAATATCTTACAGTCAGCTGTAAACGATTTCATTATTTCTTCTTCATCTAAGTCGACTTCCAGAAATTTAACTACGCCATATGTAAGATCTACTTCGTTTGTAAAATGACAGCGGTATCCTATTTCCATCATTTTTTGGTTGTTTATCAAGGATAATGCCTCTTCTCTTTTATCAAAACAAACAAAAACTTTGTAGGCATTTTTATATTTAATGCTGGAAGCATTGTTTATTCCCTCAGATTTGAATAGTTCAGCAAGACCTACTTGCTTAGGCAACATGTCATAAGATGTCAATGACACTTCAAACTGATTGTTTATGGATTGATTGTTGTTATTTTGCAAATTATTTTTTTTCAATCCTGTTACAACAGAATTCGCAAATCGCCTGTACTTATGTCTTCTTTGCACTAAATTATACCCCTCATTGTCTTCACGTACTCGCTCATCGCTCCCGGGGTCAATATGCCTCTTCACAGGTTTCCCCGTTAGAATAACCGAGATTGGGGACTCGATACTGTTCTGCGAAACAACATTCTCACGAATCTCCTCCTCGCTCATATCAGAGTATAGGCACTCAGAATCCACGGACGAAGGTCCAGGATGGACCTCGTCCATTATTATTAAGCTCTCGTACGGGTATTATTCGAACACAAAAACGCAACCAACGAAACAACGCACAATACGTGCACTCGCTGCCGAGGCTTTCGAACGTTTGTCAACAAATATGAACCAAAAGTACCGGTTAGAGACTTCGCAATTTAACGAATACCTAAGAATAGTAGGTACCAACCTACATTTCAGATGGATCTCTCTGCATGCTTCGGTTAAATGGGTGGTTCGGTTAAAGGTGGGTGGTGGTGTCATGGTAAATTTTTCGACGTTTTTCAAAATATTTCAAAAAGTATGAAACCTACAGAAATTTAAAAAACTGATTTGAAATGTCCCCAAAAACCCCACTCGGTGGGGCCCTTTTGAAAATTATTCCTTTTTGACCATTTTTCAAAAAGTGTTCTTTTTACAGACTTCTCTATATTTTTCCTGTAAAATATAGATCTATATCTACAAACGCTTTATACATTTTAAATGGATCGCTCTGCAAACTTCGGAGATAGGGGGTGTATGTGTATTTTTTCAACTTTTTTCAAAATATTTCTAAAAGTATGAAACCTACAGAAATTTATAAAACTGTTTTAATATGTACAAACCTATACCTTTCATTTGATACCCCACTCGGTGAGGTAGCCCCCCTTTTGAAAATTATTCCCCCCCTTTTTGACCATTTTTCAAAAAGTGTTTATTTTACAAACTTCTCTATATTTTTCCTATAAAATATAGATCTATATCTAAAAACACTCCATTGAACATGGATCGCTCTTCAATCTTCGAAGATAGGGGGGGGGAATGGGTATTTTTTCGACTTTTTTTTTGAAATATTTTAAAAAGTGTGAAACCTACAAAAAATTCAATAACTATTTTGAAATGTACAAAATGATACCTTTCATTTGATACCTCATATGACTCTGTAGGTATCTTTTAAAATTTCGGCATCACGTTTTGTATGGAAAATATTCATTTTCATTTTTCATTTATTTTTCTTTAAATCTGTATAGGCGCACGAAATGTATTATTATTTCAAATTTCAAGTCGATAGCTGCAGTAGTTTTTGAGTTATTAAGGAGGGAAAAAAGGACAGACAAAGCGAGACCATAAGGGTTTCGAAACCGATCTTTGATCTTCGAAACCCTAATATCATCAATTTTGTAACTATGATGTATGTATATTTAAACTATTTATCGTTGTCATACTACGAAAAGCAGTTCTTCTCGAGCCAGTAGGGGCGCTGCAAGGCGCTAAACAGGAATAGGAAGGACTTGAAAACTAATAAAGTATACGTAAGATAATGCGCACAGCCCATACTAAGCACCTGATGGTTGTATTCTACGCCAATCGAGATTATACCTGCAATAATAAGATTCACCCCCAGGTGGTCGGTCTGTCGCCGGCGTCGTGTACTGCGCGTGATTTGTATTTGCCTCCGTTTTCCCGACTGCAGCGCTACCTGCCGGCGCTCTAACGAACCATTCCTCCCCGGCTCGCTCAACCGAATTATTTACCTATTTTCCGTTTTATCCCATTCAAATAAACATGTCTTATGAAAGATTTCCATTCGGAATTGATTTTGTTCACGGTAAAAATAAGTTCGTGGAAACGTTTTGACGGACTTCGTCCCCATTCCCATCACCCAAGCGATGGAAACGAAGCCGCGTGTACCGCTTCATGTTTAGGAAACTCTGATGAAACTTTTGATATCAAGATTATTTTCAAAAAGTCAGTCCATGCATGTCAGAATACGTTATAAAGTTGTGATTCGAAATCATCTATCGGTAGCTAGGTACTTATCGATTCTATACGAGCCTTGTTGAAAGCAATAGTTCAAAATTTAAAGACAGTTTCGCATCAGTGACATTACTTTTATAGCCCACTTCTAAAACGTATTAACAAACTTAAGCTATAAATTTAAAATTTGAGCGGGTTATAGCATAAAGTAACAACTTAATGCCTTAATAACTTCAGCTGAATATGTAGGGTAATTAACATTTTCTTCCTTGCATATTTCGGTCACGTTCGCACGCTAAGTAAATGTAAGTATTGGGTCAACGACCGAATTCAGAAAGACTTGACCTGCTCGGTAACCTCATTAAGGCATTCACTGCCCAGCCTCGGCAGTGCAACCTGGAGAAGGACGCGCCGCCCGCGCCGCCGCGTACAGCTGTACTACGGCTTGTGCTTCGTGGGCACCCGAAGTGTTAAAGATAATAAACTTAAACTTTACTTATCTTCTAAGCCGTATTTCTACATTTTTATTTTACTACATATATATTATTTCTATGCAACCCAGCTCGTAGGTATGGCTAGATGCGTAAATTTATGCTTGTTAGTGTTCGGTACGTTTTAGTAAACTACCTACTTGTATTTGCCCTGAGGTATACGTGGTAAGTAATCAAGTGTACATAATAATGCACCGCTTGAGACGTAGATTAGTGGAAAACACTCAGCTGTTATTTTGCCAAAGGTGCAAATAGTCCATGACAAAATTTCACATCATAATTAAATGAAAATCTAGCACTGATTACAGGAATGTTACTTCGTAAACTCAAGTTTATTGATTCTTGATGAGCTTGCGTTTCACGTCTTATGAAGATAAAAGTTAAGAAAGAATCAATCAGAAAAACCGCACAGAAATTCCGAGATAAACTACTGTTACTGAACACCGTATACTCGCTGGTAGTTCCAAACTTGGACCTCATCATCATAGAATTTTTTCCTTGGAAATTCGGTCGCCGAATAAAAAAGCAGGTATTTTAAGCCAGGCAGAATCCACACGAGGCATTGTGTGGCGGAATGCCAAATGAGTTTTGTGATGAAGTCCCCTTGTGAGGCAGAATGAGCCCTGTCTCTTATAACCGCATCTCGGGTAAAAGGTGCACCCTCAGAGTACTCTCCTTAATGCGTGTCGTGAACCTCGGAAGGGGCTGCGGAAGGTTAAGGATCCTGGCATGAGGGCTGCCTTTGTACTGTTTCGTATTGCGACTTTTTGTTGCGACCTAAAAGTTTTATTATTTCGTAGGTAGAGTTTATTCAGGTTTAATATAAGTATCAGTAACAAAAACAAACATCTTGAAACTTGTAGCATTTGAAATGTGAAAAGTTAGAGGATTTTGCTACCGTTTACTGCTTCCACCTTTCCTGTATAACTGCTACTAACTCGATGAAAGTTATCGTATCACCTATATAACATCGTTTCGCTAACGTCCTAAGTTGCTGAACACTTTACAACCCAACAAACCGTCCGCCACTCCGCGCCAGGTATCGTATTGTAGCGAACATAAACCTATTTCCTCGCAAATTGCACCTTACTTTATCTATTTTGCAAATAAAAAAGTGTAAGGCTTGGAACAGACGAGCCACTCGGAGTGGCTGGTGGTCGCCGACTTTTGTTTTCACACTCTCAGCTGAATAGAGATTAACTACTATGTTTTCATATAAAAAATTATGTTGACTATAGTACCTACATAATACCTTCTGTTTGTATTTTCCTAATTTTGATTTTGTTATGCTGCTGGTTTAGTATTGTTGTTACGTAGTATTGTTTGATGAGTAGACTTTACGGAGAGCAACGATTTATTTGAGAATAGCCCAAAAACATTGTTTTTGCATCAATCAATGGCAAAACTAAACAATTATGTTGTTTCGTCAAAGATGCGACACAATTGATACAATTGCTTTAACTACTATAAAGGCATTTATTTAAAAGGCTATCACTTGCTAGTTTGCGTTAAAGTAGAATCAAAGCTCAGATATGTTAGTGACGTGCAAGCACAAGGCTCTTCACTGCTACAAATGGTCCGTGTGTGCCGAACCTAAAAACTATAAGCGTACTCTGAAAAACGAGGCGATGAGGCGAGCGCACAAGTTTTTTCCCGCCTTTGTTGTGTCATAAAATGTGAGGGTAATTCCAGCGGCGTGCAATTTATATTTTGCAGGCATCGCCGGCCGCTGTCGGCGAGTAAGCCTTCAGCTGTGCAGTGCACAGTGCACACTCTGTATAGTACTTAGTCTTTGCACGCGGGAAACAATTAGCAGTTTATATTTTTTACTGGAATAGAGGTTATTTCTCACGGGAAGGTATTAAGAGCTTTATCACGGGAGTTGTTGTTCGGTTTTATTGTTAAAACGTGCTTATTTTGCGAGTTATGCCTTTAAAAATGTCATTGTTTTGCGTTGATTATTTGTATCACAAGTAGAAGAAAATGTCGACAAATACTTTAGTAAAGCGAAACCAGACAGACCAGAAAAAAAACAACAGGTACTCACCGAACAACTGAAGAAATCCGCTGTCTTGCTCTTAGTCCTTAACAGTTGACCACTTATCAACGCATTCACTATTAAATTCACAAACCAGTCTTAACACAATTGACAAGAGAATAACTTTAAACAGTATTCTAGAGGTGGAGGGGTAATAGAGTATTGTTTATGTAATTGACTGTAATCAAGTTGAATCAGTTGTTTCCTAAAATGGCGGCGGCACGCAAATGTCACTCACAGCTATTCACATGATCGCTGCGGTTCCTGAAACAATTGAAAATTATGTTGTTAGTTCTTGAATAATGGAAATTGGCCGTTGTTGAGGGTACAGCTTCGCAGAAGTACCTATTGTATTTCAATTTTAAAGCATTCACTGCCGCAGCTGCAGCACATGGCAGTCTTCCGTGTGCGTCGGCGGCAATGAAAGTGCTTACTACTATTCTAGAGTACGGTTACGTACTTTTGTATTTGTTATTAAATGTCTATCTTTAGGCTATTGTGGGTCGGTTAGAAATAAAAGAGTTTGTTCACTATACTGAGTCTATTAATTACAAGGTTAACACGAGTACATGGAATACATTTACGTTAATCTATAATCCCTAAATTAGGATATGTCTGTTCTAAGCAGAGGTTTGAGGAGTGACTGGAGGCGATCGGCTTAGCCAGTATAAATGCCGAATAATCGAAATGTGTTTGCGCCGCGTATTATATGTTAAACTGTGTCACTACAGTACTCTAAACTCTCTTGCAGACCAAACGAAACATATTCACACGGCATCTTCTGGCCCCAAAGTTAGCAGAGCTTGTGCTATGGGTACTTGATGATGATGACCGATAATACTTAAACACCCAGTGCCGGAACGGAAACTTACAGGTTTCACGAACATTTGACATGTATATACAAGGTTACGAGAGAAATAAGTTTGGATTGGGCCAATAAATGTTTATTTTGCTGTCTTCAACAATCAAAAATTACAATCAAATAATAGAAACAAATTCGTACGAGTATTTACAATTGAAACAATTGAGCTAACTGCAGACTGTTACAAACAATCTTTCTCTATGATCCCTACGGAGCTAAGATCATCCCACTTTAAAATCAAGCTAATGATGTACTATATTTAAATGTAAATACACAGTAGAAGATACCTTCGTCGGGGATCTTTACTACTGTTTGTAGTCCGAAAATATGGAAATATTTTCTAATTAATTAATCGTAACAATGTAGAGAACTAGTTTAAACTTGGTTTTGGAAAATGGAGTGTGGGTTTAGCTGAAATGGATTAGGTTCTCATGCAAATATGTACTTACCTACTTCCCGAGAGCTTAGACTAATTAAACAAAAGGATTTAGTAAAGCTTTCAGGACAAGCAATCTACTAACGAAACACTCGTAGTGTTGTAACTTTTTGGTATTCAAATCGAATACCTACAAGATGTACCTACCTAACTTTAGAAGGAGTGTCATTACAAGAAAATTGCAGCTTAACGGAACTAGAAACAAATTAGAACATCGTCGGTCACATCGTCATTTTCCATCTGGTGAAATTGTGGTCAAACGAAGGTACTTAAGGTACTGATTATAAAGAACTAGTATTTACAATTGATACTGTAGACTAACTGTAGACTGTCGCAAACAATTTAGGGGTAGATCAATTGATCCATGTGGTTACCAATCGGATGCGTCCCCAAGATGCCGTATGGATTGCCAAAATCAAAATCAAAAACTCTTTATTTCTATAAATACAATAAATGTACACTTAGAAAAGGTCAAATTATAAAACTATACACTGACACGGAAATAAAGTGATATTTTTGATTTCTGTCGCTTCGGTATGAAGACTAAAGTAAAGAAGCGACGATGCCATGCGGCATCTTTGGGACGGTTCTGATTGGCCCTGCATCAGTCAGTAATCGTCAGTCTTTTAGAATATACTCAAATAGCAGTTCAAATTCAATTAGTTTTTGCACAACGACAGAAAAACTAGCACAAAGCTTAAAATTGCTGCGTTCAAATTGTCTACCAAACGTACTTTTAGGTACAAAGAGATATTATAACAGAACGAAACAACCATGTTTTGGAAATAATTACCTACACGGTTTTAAAAATTTCTATGAAATTCGGCCTTGTCAAGCCAAAAGTAGGATTCGAGTTAATGAGTCCTCGAACTGCGGTTTCGAAGTAACAGACTTCGAAGATTTTTTTTTTGAAGCCTTAAAATACAAATTCAAAATTCATGATCATACAAAATACTTAAACAGTTTACTAGTGGCCACCGCACTAAATTCAAAACCGCGGGAGGCCGAATTACAAAACAGAATTACTGAGATAGAATTACTGATATATTAAGATTGTAGTAAACAATACAAAATCCTTTTGAGTTTCCACCATTAACTTAGTTATTTTGGACTCAACGAAACTTCCTTTAAAAGAACCGAGGCTACTGAAATGGTCGTTATCCTTTGTCTCTGTAGTAACGGGAATAATATCACAATGCTCTATTCGAACAATACGATACAACCGAGCTTTCAGCAAAAACGAGCCATTGGACCATTTTTGTTTCCTAGTAAAGATTTTCCGTGAATTTCCACACTAATAAGAAGCTTTCATTGCGTTAAATTTCCAAAAATCAGTAAATAAACGATTTATTGAAAAAAACCGTATACTGAAATACAGGAAACAGGAAAAACAGGGTATTTTCCTTGAAATGTTGCTTTCATATTTGTACTTATCACGTTTTATCGAAGTCAAGTCATGGACCGAGACAGATGTTGAGAAATTGAAGCACGACTCTCGAGGATATGTTCCGGAGTTTCGTGGAGTCACAGGGTCAGAGGCAGGACCGCTTTGTGGCTGATTATATTGTTCAAAACATTTTAATTTGTTGAAGTTTTATTACTTATAGTCTTGCTTAGAGCTTGCTGCAAATTATTTTAAGATATCCGACATAAAAACTATAATTAGATATAATTTTGATTTTTTTTTCGTTTCTCTGCATATTAAAAAAATATATCCATCTATGTAATGTATTACATTATGTATATCAGTCATCTAGTACCAATAACACAAGCTCTGCTTAGCTTGGGGCTAGATGATGCTGTGTGGATTGTCCAGCATTATTTATTTATTTAATTGTCAAACAATATTAATTGAAGAGAGGACGTCAAATCGATAAGTCATGTTATTGGTTGTATTAGCTGTGTTAATTAAATTAAAAAAATACAAATAATAATAACAAGTACTAAAAATTAATTTTCGGTTAAATTAAGTAATGCGGGATGTTTTTCTTCTTTGCAGATATTAAAAAATTTAGGTTTTGATGAAAATAATAATTATAACATTGACTTTGTGGTATATTTGTAAAATTTTGCTTTTATTCAGTCAGTTTTAACGCGGTAATTTTGTGTGGCAGAATGGTTTGATTGGTATCAATTAGACTGAATTATGAACATCACTCATTTCTTATCAACTCAATAAGTAGGCAGTTGTTTTTAGACGTAACTTAAGCATATCAAAGCCTTACCGCTAGCGCACAGCACAAACATGTGCTCTAACTCGTAACATTTAGATATATTTTATATTGGCGGTATCTGAAGACAGACAGACACTAGTTTAAAGCTTATGGAAATCCATTTTTCCCTGTAAAATGTATCTAAAGATAACAAGTTCAAGTCCATATTTATACGCACGTCTTAGTGCTACGCGATAGCGGTATTTGATTAATGTGCTCAGTCCCGCATGCAAAAAATTAATGTCTGTATGCGAAAGGAAGACTCTGCGTACAATAAGGATCGCCCCGGAGTACAGCCCCTGCGTACAATAAGGGTCGCCCCGGAGTACAGCCCTGTGTAGTGTTATTTATTCCGCAGCTCTTCGGGCACGTGACCGCGTAAGTTTCGCCGCCTCACCCTTATCAATCAGACGGAAACTATGCATTGCTTTCGCGGTAATCATCGCGATAACTAATGTTTATGTGTAAACCATGAGAGACCTTCTTGGCGAAGTGAGATGATAGCCGGCAGTGAGTCTTGACGTTGCAAGTTCTTTGCCGAACACCAAGAAAATAAAATATTTAAAGACCGCTCCTTACCAGACATACACGTATTAAACATTCTACAAGAAAACGTTACATTAGAATGCACAAAGAACCATAAAATTCAGTAACTGTAACCGCGAAATTCATGAAATTTGTCTTCAGCGTGTAAAATAATAGGTCCGCCCGCCCAGGCCACTTCCAGCCCCATTGTTCCGTGAATAAAATCCTGGAAACAGAAATAGGTGAGCCTGTCGCCGCCCCTTATCGCACAAAGCCTGACAAAATACCGGCTAGACAAAAGATGCCTCAATATTTTCTTCGTATTTTTACGATTTTGTCCCTTATTGTGACATCTGCGTTCCGCCGGCGTTTGATATGAGCATCCGACTGAACAAATGATTATTTGGAAATCTATTTCCTACTTTAGTATGGCTTCAGGCTGGCAATAGTAAGCAGAGCCGTGAGTAGATTTAAAAAACTCTATACTTTTTGATAAATCTTTTTAAACTATCATGGCATCGTTTTGAGTTTCCCAATATTTCAACACGCGCCATGATCACGGAATAACTAAAAATTTAGTAAATATCTCGTTAGCAGTGATTTGAAACTAAAGCTTTTTGCAAAAAAATCATTAAATATATTCTTTATTTCAAATGAGAAAAATACATTAAAGTTTACCAGCAAACAAATCGCTACCCCTTACAGAAGCTTTTTACACTACAGCAGTCCTAGGGCAAAATGATTCGTGGTGAAGAGAGAGTTCAACAAACAAACGTAAAGACCACACAAATATATTTCCAACCAGATTTTTCATTAAAATCTGCAGCTATTTCTCTGGGTCAGCATTACATTTATTACAATCGATTCCTTCCACACCTGAGGAGTGAAATCTCGTGTGGCTGGTGATTTCTACTCGAGAAGTTGCGTTTTACTGTTGAATTTAAAATATTTTCGTGGCATGGAATGAAAATAAGAATTATACCTAGCTTTCGTCTCATGAAATCGGACAGAGAGCCTCGAGACAGATGAGATTGATTTTGAAAATATCGCGTAGTATCGTAATATTGCGTAGCTTATCTACGAATGCCTACAGCTATGGTGTAGCACATCTACGAATGCCTATAGCTATGGTGTAGCACATCTACGAATGCCTATAGCTATGGTGTAGCACATCTACGAATGCCTACAGCTATGGTGTAGCACATCTACGAATGCCTACAGCGACGGTGTAGCACATCTACGAATGCCTACAGCGACGGTGTAGCACATCTACGAATGCCTACAGCGACGGTGTAGTACATCTACGAATGCCTACAGCGACGGTGTAGCACATCTACGAATGCCTACAGCGACGGTGTAGCACATCTACGAATGCCTACAGCTACGGTGTAGCACATCTACGAATGCCTACAGCGACGGTGTAGCACATCTACGAATGCCTACAGCGACGGTGTAGCACATCTACGAATGCCTACAGCGACGGTGTAGCACATCTACGAATGCCTACAGCGACGGTGTAGCACATCTACGAATGCCTACAGCGACGGTGTAGCACATCTACGAATGCCTACAGCTATGGTGTAGCACATCTACGAATGCCTACAGCGACGGTGTAGCACATCTACGAATGCCTACAGCGACGGTGTAGCACATCTACGAATGCCTACAGCGACGGTGTAGCACATCTACGAATGCCTACAGCGACGGTGTAGCACATCTACGAATGCCTACAGCGACGGTGTAGCACATCTACGAATGCCTACAGCGACGGTGTAGCACATCTACGAATGCCTACAGCTATGGTGTAGCACATCTACGAATGCCTACAGCGACGGTGTAGCACATCTACGAATGCCTACAGCGACGGTGTAGCACATCTACGAATGCCTACAGCGACGGTGTAGCACATCTACGAATGCCTACAGCGACGGTGTAGCACATTTACGAATGCCTACAGCGACGGTGTAGCACATCTACGAATGCCTACAGCTATGGTGTAGCACAACTACGGGCTTTTAAAGATTTTATTTGTGAAAATTCCTATGCAACACTGCTGTTATGTAGAATCTTTTATCATGTTGAATTCTTTAGTTATTCGGGTAATTTTAATTTACATTATAGCATTTTATTAAAATTCCTCGTATAAAAATATGTAGTCCGTACCCTAACTATTAAATTATTTATCAAAACTTCTTTCATAAATTTCATTACAAGTAAAATCTTCTGGCTCTTTACCATTCTACGAGATCTATAAGATATAATCTCCCACTAAAAAACCTTTATTTTGCCAAAGAACAGGTAAAAATTATAAGAAACTTAAGACGTCAATGTGCTGGTTTATAAAAGCACGTTTTATCGCGCAATATTTCGTCACACCTTATAAACCGTCGCTGGGCCGCGCCGCCGCTGCTCAATGGGGCTCGCGGAATCGCACCGAGATGTCCGCTGCCGGCCTCGAATCTTGTTATAATATTCTAAACCCTCGCAGTTTTTACCGACGATGTTTCACTTTGAACAACAGTAAGCTCCAGCCCAAAGAGAAGGGGGATAGATTTTTTTTCAAACAGTTCATCAATAAATTCTTTAGTGCTCACCGTTAATATCAATCTTCTTTCAGTCCTTTTTTGACTTGTGGAAACAGAAGATAAAATTGGTTAAATCTTAGCAACTGTTTAAAGTTTAGAGAGGTTTATAAGCAAAGGGAAAGTCTTTATTTACCAGTTTGAAACGAAGGCAAACAAAGACTGCCCTGTAACAGACAACAGGAATGTAACCACTAAAATAAGAACCAAAACTTCAACGATACATATGTAGTTGCAGACGTGAAGCGAAAAAGGTGCAACATCGAGTTAGAAAACGGAGGAAAAACTAATAGTTTTAGTGAAAGCTGTCACTACCAATAATGGTTTCGGTCTTTTCCGATTTGCTCCGATGATTCAAATATAGTCCACCAATATTTCTTAATAATTATCCGCCTTGCGGCTAAAGTCTGGTGTCGGAAAGAAGCCGACTATCTAGGTTGACTATTTCCGATCAATTCAGCTAGGCTTTGGTTTGCGAGGCGGATGTGAGGCCGCAGTACATTTCCTTCGTACATTTTTAGACCAAAATTATGGGGAGGTAAATCTGAAGGTTGACGTAAAAAACACATTCAATTCCGTAGACAGGGGCGCCTTGCTAAAAGAAATTAAGGACAACATTCTAGAAATTTACCCTTTTCTTTGGTAATGTTACGGTTCACCGTCAAAATTAATTTACAGGAACAAAGTCATTTCGTCCGCAGTTGGCTGTCAGCACGCGCCCCTCTTGGTCCGGTCATATTTAGCCTTGCCATCCAACCAATCATTCAACGTCTCCAATCCAAGCTCAATGTTTGGTATTTGGATGATGGAACATTAGGTGGTGAGGTGAACATAGTTTTTGATGATCTAAAAATCATCACAGACGAATTTCGACAAATAGATTTGGAATTCATCATCATCATCAATAGGAAATAATAGACACACATATCGCAAACCAACACATTCAGATATGTACCTAAAGGCTGACTCGCACCATCATCCGTCACACCTGGCTTCAGTGCCACGCACTCTTATAAATAGAGCTTTAAGGCTATGTGACCCACAATACCTAGAAGGTGAACTACAGCACGTCAAAGATGTACTAGAGCGAAATGGTTATGGCTGGAGACAGAGTTGCCGTATTGCCAACATGTCCCAAAGAAAGAGGCCCCATTCCGTCGAGAGAGCGGTCGCATACCTGATACCTACCCTTTGTAAAGGGGCTCACGGACAAGATCGGTCAGTTGCTACAGCGGAAATATAGCATTAAGACGATCTTTCTAGCTCAAACGCAACTGCGGCAATTACTACGCTCTCCGAAGAATAGAGTACCACTGGACGTCCCCGGCGTATACATGATCCCATGTGACTGTGGTAAATGTTACATCGGTGAGACAAAGAGGAACATATCCACCAGGCTCTCGGAACACATACGCGCCGTAAAGAATGTTGACACCAATAGCTCGGCGGTGGTAGAACACTGTATTGAGGAAGGACCATCGCATTACGTACGTTTCGACAAAGCCCGTGTCTTGTCTAGGGAAAAATTCTTTGTTCCCCGCAAGATACGCGAGGCGATAGAGATGGAACGATGGCCCAATTTCAACAGAGACAGAGGTTGGAACCTACCACCCGCCTGGAAGCCGTGTCTTCATGAGAAGGCGAATAGCAGTATGGAGCCAGAGAATACCAACACCCGACACAGTAGGATCTTTACGAGGAGATGACTCTCACGCCCTACAGCATCTACAAGCAGCGCACCCCCCACCACCCCCAGCCCCGGCGCGGGCTCAACGCGCGCTCGTGCGCAGTGCTCGGAGAGATGCGGAACGCGCGCGTCTAGAACCGCACTCACCCTGAAGATGTCCCTCGTTAAGGGTTGAAACGTTGGTGTTCTTCCAACACAAATAAGGTTCGTAGTTAACCCGCTTACATCCTTAATGAATTCGTCAAACTACGGTAGTTTTTATAGTAAAATAGGAAACAATAGGTTTGGAATAAAAAATTTCAAAATGCGAGCTTTTTATCTCGGACTCTAGTGTAGACAAAAACAATATCATTGAAAAATTCAATAGTTTAGCCCCCAATATTACAGTTGTAGATGAATGTTCACTTCGACTCCTTGGTTCACCAATTCTTGATGAGTCTTTTCAGTCATTTGTAGATGAGAAAATTCAAAATTGCAACAAAACTTCTGAAAGAATGTTCAAAATTAATAGTCATGTGGCTTTTACAATTATTCGGTTCTGTCTATTTCTACCTAAATTTTTGTATTCTTTGAGATGAAGTCAACTGTGGAAACACAGCGAGCTCTTGGAAGGCTTAATCAACATAATAAAGAATACTTTATCATCGGTTTTGAATATTGATTTAGATGACAAGGAATGGTCGCAGGCCTCCCTGCCTGACAAATTTGGAGTAGGTATACGCAAAATTTCAAGTGTAGCTCTGCCAGCGTTCTTGTCTTCTGTCTACAGCACTAGTTCTTTAGTTGAAAAACTGGACCTATGGAATGTCATTGAAAATTTCATTTTTAAACGAAGCTCGAACGGCTTGGCATAATGCTTGTCCCGATGCTTACTTACTTACTACTACTACTACTACTTACTACTACTATGAGGATGGGCTCCTTATTTCGATCATCAACCCGAGGCGAAATCAAAATAGTGTTTTTTAAATCCGTCGGATTCGATTCGGAAATGAATCGAACGAATTAAAATACCCCTGCAGCTCTGCGGATCGTGCCCGCCTCCTGGCCGTTTCTAAATGGGAGTCAGGACATTGGTTGCAAGCATTTCCTTCATATAACACTGGTACTTTATTGGATCCCGTAACTTTCCGTATCGCAACATGTCTTCAGTTGGGTGCAAGGTGTTGCGCGCCTCATATCTCGCTACGCCAGCCTTAACGACATCATCCAGCTGGCCTGTGTCACCGCTAACGTACCAGCTATTCTCGAACCGAATGGTCTGTTACGTGTCGATGGTAGGAGGCCCGACGGTATAACACTAGTCTCATGGGTGTTGGGGAGGTCCATTGTGTGGGACGCTACATGCGTCGACACCCTTGCGCCTTCCCATCTTCCGAGGACATTCGTAAGGGCAGGCGCGGCGGCAAATTTGGCCGAAGATCTCAAGAGGCGCAAAAACACATTTGCTCTCCTTGGAGTCGAGACCCTAGGTCCGTGGGGTACCGAGGCTCTTTGAGTTTTTAAAAAAATATCTGAGCGTCTGGTCGAAGCGACGCGTGACCCGAGAGGTGGTCAGTATCTGGCGCAGCGCATCAGCATTGCCATACAGCGGGGCAATGCAGCCAGCGTCTTAGGGACGCTTCCGACATTGTTTCAACTGTAAATACTAGTTCCAATTTATTTCTATTATTTGATTGTTATTTTCTTTGTGAATATTTCCTTGGTTTTGTAACCTTTGTTTTATAAAAATATTGTGGATTCTAGAACGTGTTTAATACCATTTCACTGCAGAAAAGCAGATTAAATCCTTGTAATAACTACTCCATTTGACCTCAATGGTAAAAATTTTGGCACAAACGGATATAAAAGTGAGCACCGCAACTCCAGCGCTTTGGAGTGACTGGTAGGCTATGAAATATTTCACGCAGCTGGGTTGTGACATGAGCTACACTAGCTTCACCCCGCTTCGTTTGAAATGTCAGGCATGGTAAATGGACACACGCCACGCTGTCAGTTACAGACGTGTGAACGCAGTTTAACATAAAGTCGAGAGTTGATTTTTATTTCTTTTTAAAGGTTAAAGTTCTACTTTGGAGGAGAAAATTTACGTAAACAATGGCCACATGGAGCAAAGGGGTTAAAATTGTAGTTACATTACATAATTTCTGTGGTTAAACTATTTGTATTCACTCAAAATAGCTCAGGTTAATTTAATTTACAATTAGTCCGCGGTATCGTCACGGCTTCCCGCGGAAGTGTAATCTTCAATTAGTAGCGTACAAAAGTTTTACATAAGTACGAACTCCAGTACGCTAACATTTTCCAAGCCACGCTCATTTCCACGTTTCGTGGATCATAACCAATTTGTAAAACAAAATGTTACGTATTTAACGGCAAAGACAAGCGTTATGATAACCTAATAACCTGAAAAGGTTGGATGTTCCATGACAAGACGCAGTTCCGACGGAAAGTCAAATGGAAAAGCGTATCCAATCTTAATGTCGGTGGCGCATGCACGTAGCGCCGCGCTAGCCGAGCGTGCCGCGCGTGCAGCCCACGCGTGGGCCTGGTACAAATGCACACTCTACACGACTGGAAATTATCTCATATCTTTAGCGCATTTTTTGTATATTATTTATTTATTTATTCAACGCGAACGCTACTCTCCTTTTTTTTTACCTTAAAAGTAAGTATGTACCTATATAATTAAAATATATGCAATAAGTCAATTTACCAGGAAATCACTAAACGATTGACCATAAGTAATTTCGTATTGTATGTTTTCGACTTTACGAGTTTAAAGATGTTCTCGCTGGCTACATAGATACAGGGTGCCACGAAACATGTGCACTAAGCCAAAAGGGTGATTCTGGCCCCGAGGGGACAAACTTTTGTGCTACGGC
Source organism: Eupithecia subumbrata (assembly GCA_949316285.1). Lineage (NCBI taxonomy): Eukaryota > Metazoa > Arthropoda > Insecta > Lepidoptera > Geometridae > Eupithecia > Eupithecia subumbrata. Next base: position 35,156,203 of record OX438640.1, on the reverse strand, counting down.
TTTTTGAAATTCGATCATTTTTATACCTTAAAAAATAGAGATAGTTTTCTTCATATTACTGTTCTTTTACTTACTTATTTTATTTTTACATTATTTTTATTATTTAGAAATTTCAAAGGATTTACATTATAATATCATGATAAAACACTGGTTTTGCCATCGCTGAAAAACAAGCAAAAAAAATTTTTTGAAATATTTTATAACTAGCGACCCGCCCCGGCTTCGCACGGGTGCAATGCTGGTACTAAATAACCTACAGAATGGCCCCCCTGGCCGGTACCGCCGCAACCGCTATGTCCCTGCATTTTATATCTGTAATATCTTCGAATACCTATATTCATTTAAATTACATGCTGTTAGGGCCATATTGATCTATATTAAATGCACAATGTGTTTAAGGTTAATTGGATAAGGAATAATGCTGTATTGCTTAAAATCGCTTCGTAAATAAGCCATTTCTCGTAAAAAGTAAAGGATAAAAAATGGTTATTGTGGTTTATCCCTAAGAGATAGACATATACCATCGCGGACTTTTTCGTAGACCTTTTTAAGGTGTACAATACTGTAGTACATTATTTTGATCTATCTCATAGGGTTCAGCCAGCGTTTGCAATGTAAGCGTAAAAAAATTCGTTGGTTAACGACATCACATTATAAACCTCTAAAATTATAAGTGTTTCTCTGCTATATTATGCATGTATGATACATATAAACATTCCTCTTGAATCACTCTATCTATTTCTAAAACCGGAGTATCAAAATCCGTTGCGTAGTTTTAAAGATCTAAGCGTACACAGGGACAGACAGCCAGACAAGACGCGACTTTGTTTTATACTATGTAGTGATGTTGGATTATGCAAGAGTGTGTGTAAAAGAACAGTTTTTTTTTTGATGAAGGACCATGTCGCTTTGCGACCACACCGTCCCATAAAAATCATCACAAATACATACATTCGTTGTAAAAGAACAGTAAAAGAAACCTTTAGATCGACTATTTGTATGCTATTCCAAAGGGATGAGTTGGCATGAACTGCTTGCTGGTGTAGCTTAGATCGAAATTATTTAAATCAGGTTGATATAAATTCAGTACAGGGTGTTCCGTCCTGTCAGCTGTCAACGGTTCAAACTCCACTGACGCTAATTATTCGGAACGTTTTCCAATTATATTTTAATCCGCTTATCACCACTTAGCGGAATTAAACAGGATTTGCAGTTTTTGTGCGAACCAGCACTTTGTGAATTGTCTATTAATTTAATCTTTTAACTGGATTTATCTGTTTGTTACAAACAGCGCACTAATTCTGTAAGCAAAATGAGTTATTAGTCCCGCAACGGATGACAATAGAGTTCCTGACCTAAATTAAAACTACTGTTTGTAGTTCATTCCATTGTAAAACGTTGTTACTGAAAAGATTCCGTGATTTAGAAGAAAAGCTACGGATTTGTTTAGGTACAAAGGCTTTGTTTGAGATTATTAAAACAGCGTGAGATAAACCTTCTCAAAAGAACAATTCATAGAACCGACAAAAAGTAACGCTAGACCTTTGTTCTATTTATCGGAAAATGTTGAAATGCGGTGAGGTTCACGAAGGTTCTACCTTATATTTGGGTTGAATAAACGTAGCTAGTTCTGAAAACCCTCGCCATGTGAACTATGTGAACTACGCACTAGTAGGTATTTGCTTTGTCTCCATAAAACATGTACCTAGATGTAAATAGCGAAGTTATCCTCCTACCAGCCGTCGTTATAGTTACCTAATTGCCGATCCTTTCATTTGAATACATCTCTATGATCATTCAGTAAGGGGTTGCCCTTACTTATAGGGGTTTACCCTTACTTAATTTTAAGTAAGGATAAGCAGTATTATTTGTCATTTTAACAAATTTAAAAGAAAACAAACGACTCTTAGCTAACGCTTAAAATTAAGAGAGCTTTATAAGTAAGAGGATTTATCTACGACAGTAACAACAAAAAAGTAAACACTGAACCAAAACAGATACATTGATAAGCGGAAATTCAACCTTAAATAATTTAACAAAGTTTAAAGTAACTCGTACCATTCCATGATTTACGAGAACGGTTTCCGGGAAGTTATCCACGTGAGGTCCTGCGACACAGAGGGAGGGGCGAGGCACGCGCGCGGCGACCGCTCGCCTCGGAGGAGCGACCGACACTGGCGCGTGCACCCCCCAGGACACTCCTCCCATCCACACCTCGAGGGGACTCCGAACCTTCCAACTTGGAACTCGGCAACTACCTCTACCTGCAACTGCCGCGCGATTGCGAAACTACAGACTGAGCTGCTCCTTTGCCAAGCGCTTATTACCATAAAGCAAATTAAGATGCACGGCTTTAAGTGTACGGCAATGTGCCGGAGTTCACTTGTGTTTGTTTTGTGAAGGTGGCGCACGACTAGTTCGGCTGTTATTGCGATCGGTTGTGCTACGTTCTATTCATGGAAATGTGGCTTTCCACACACCTAGCATGTACGTAGCGGGACTGTTTCAGTGGGTGTTGATTTTATTAACATTTACTGGTAACTTGAAGTTTTAACGATAAATTAATTGTCGGTTTAATTATTCATCCAGCATTATTAATTAATTCTGATACCAACAATTAGTGTACGAAACTAATAACGTGAAACCTGACAAGTGCTGAAATACTGAATGAGAGCCTTAATGAGAGAAAATTGAACAAAAACTTTACAGGTATTTTATTATTTTTTCATTAGACAGGCGAATGTGTCTGGTTACACAAATTACAGAAAGTTAATTACGTTCTAATTATTAGACACACGTATTTACGTTACCCGCCCAAGTCGACCGCCCTCGGCGCAGCCGCCCATCCTCTAATGGACACCTCTTTTCTTTGAAACTCAACACCTAAAGATAAATAACGGTTCATGCTTTAAGACTTTAACAAGTGTAATTAAATCATTTTGAATTCTACTTCAATTCAATGAACGGCTCAGAGTATCAAATATTCAAAATTCTGGACTCTTTACTAGAAAGACGATTTAATTCATTTTTGTAATGGGTAGGTACGGACTCGGCATTCGGAGCCTGGTGGACTCCACAATGTTTCATTGTGAGAAATGCCATAAAAATACTCGTAAACTGTATAAAGTAACTCAATAAAATGTAGGCACACTTATAATTTCGTGAGCCTCAATTTTATTTGAAGTTAGGTACACAATAAAATGTGAAACCCTTTTTGAAGATTACAATATTTTATTCAGAGAAAATGTGTTTGCATAGTCTTGGATTTCATTTAACAAAAAACCTGCCTTGGAATTAGACTACAATGAACAAAGAACTTTGAATAAAAGCGAGATTTCAGGAATAATTGGTGAACTTGGACTTTCCTTGAACTTACATTAATATTGCTAAAACGAAAAATCTTTTGCCACGTTTCTTGTTTTTATTCCATACTTTTTATATTAGTTACTGTTACTGTGACTTAATTAAATCAACAACTATTGCTCTATGCTCGTGATAAATAGGTATGTAACAAAAACTTGGACTATTTTATTTATGAAAACAGACACAATACCTTAGTACCCTTGACCCTTGAATTTAAATTCCTACGTTGAATAAGGAAACGTTAGGAAGGTACTTGAGGGCCGTCTTCGTTCCGAAAAGGTCGGAAGCCGCGATTAGCCAGCGTTTGAAGTCTTTATGGCCGGTCATTGAGAACGTAATGTGGCGCTCAAATATAATTCCAAAAAGACGGTCTCTTAAGATACCGCCACGGAATAACTGTAGCGGCTTAGAAGGCATTAGAAGGCTCTGTTTAAACCATTTAGTATGGATTTTGGATTGCATAAAACAAACAACCGAATCCCTTCTCACAAAACATACGAGATCTTATCCTGGTTCAGCTTCAAACTGTTGCAGCTCGAAAGGATCTCTTTAAATACCAGTCTGGTCAGATCTGAACTCAGGACTTGTTGTCCTCCAACGCCTTCACTGGCAAGCTTAGAGCTCTCTGAGGCTCTCTGCTCGATGGCACTCACTATGTTAAGGTCGTAGTAACATATAAACAATGAAATATTTTAGATTTCTCAACATTTTTCGAGTAAACCTTCTGAATGGCTTAGCCTTCATAGCTTTTACGGAATCTGTAGCTTTGCACTGTCCACAGTGAATATTATGTGGGTCGGAATAAGCACCTTCTTTGTGCTCCATTGTAGAGACTTTAATTCGAAACTTGTTCGAATAATGCTGCGTGCCGCGGAGCTTGGTGATTTACTAGAAATTTTAATACTCCTTTACTTTAGAAATTCGAAATCTAGTAATAGTGGAAAATAGTGATCTTTAATAGTTAGTTAATGTGAAATTGTGAAGGTCGAGTTTCGGATAATAATAATAATAATAATGCTGGACAATTCACACAGCATTATCTAGCCACGAGCTAAGCAGAGCTTGTGTTATGGATACTAGATAACTGATATACTTTTCTGCAGATCGTACACAAATTTGTTCCGAGACGAGATTCGAACACGCAACCTCCTGCGTCGCAGGCGGACCTTCGCCCGCTGCGCCACTGAGGTCGGATGGAAGTTGATATTGGAACTTTTCAAGAGTAGGAAAGCACCCAGCACCAACTTTTTATTTATATTTACAGAAAAAATACATAAAGCGCCAGACATAAAAGATCCACAGAAATCGTATATCTGCAGCCATATTACGATGTGCGGTAGGTGGGCACCCTCGCGCGTGCCCAGCACCATTTGATATTTTTAAAGGTCCCATATTATCAAGAATTATTGCCAAGCAATTTAAATATGAATGGTTCGTCGGCTTCATGTCTCCTACATGAGGAATGTGTAGGTATGTGATGATATTTTTATCGCAAATAAAATTCATAAGCCTAGGCTCAGACATGGCCGCGGGCAAAATGTCGTTATTACTTTAACTGAAAATCACACCGAGAACGGTTATGTTACAGTTTCGCTATCATCAAATGTTAGTAGAAAACCATTCTCTCGAATTATCTCTGCGCAAAGTTTTTGTGAATATGGGCTTGTTCGATATTAAACAATCTTCAGATAATTCGCTGGCGGATAATTTGGCTACTAACTATTGCAGGCGACACGACCGACAATCCGGGACATCAGGTATCTCCTGGATCCAGCTGGTTGGTTGGCTGGTTGGCACACAACACTTAGGGGCACCAGCAAAAGTTCAAGAGGAAAGAACGTCTCCACTAATCGGTGCGCAAAGCGGTTGTGTTAAGCCATTGTAAAACTACCCTCAAATTATCGGCAGAATCTAACAAGGTAAGTAATATGTACTATACCAATGTGTAATTTGTAATAAAACTTTTAAATCCATCATGGTTATTAACACTAAAGTCATAAATAACGGGATATTCATCATAAAATATAAATCATGGTAAATATCCCGTTATTTATGACTTTAGTGTAATTTGTAATTTACCGCGGTATTTTCAGCTATAAGTACATATAGATAGACGATATCATATTATTTTTCTCAAAATCATTTTGTAAAAAGCAAGTAATATATCTGAGAAGCTATCTACAATCATGGGACCAATTCATAAAGTATTTTAATATGCTTGATGTGGGCGTCTAGTCTAGACTGCAGACGTTCGGATCAGAGTTAATATCACAGAAACTGAAAGCTTTAATATTTTAACAACGTGGCCTTTTGAGCTTACGGACGCTAACAACTGGAGAGGCCGAGTTTTTAATCCCAAGGCTGATTCTTAACCCAGCCCAAAGTCATTCCTAGGTCAGAATATGGACCATGGACGATAAACATCAGCATAAGGAAATGAGAGTGGATTTATAAATGAAAGTTTTACGATAATTCAACGATTTTTTTTTAGGATTTCGAGATCGGAGATCTGTTTCGAAACTCTTATAGTCTCGCTTTGTCTGTCCTTTTTCCCTCTTTAATATCTCAGCAACTACCCCAGTTATTTACTTGAAATTTAAAATAATAAAATATTTCGTGCGCCTGTACAGATATGAAGAAAAAAAATTATATATGAAAATGAAAATGTTCCATCCAAATTGTAATGCCGAAATTTTAAAACATACCTACAAATTCAAATGGGGTATCAAATGCAAGGTTTGGTCATTTCAAAATAGTTTTTGAAATTTCTGTAGGTCTTTTGTTTTCGAAATATTTTGAAATAAGTCGAAAAAATACCCATCCCCCCCCTATCTGGGAAGTTTGCAGAGCGGTCCATTTAAAATGTATGAAGCGTTTGTAGATATGGATCTATTTTTACAGGAAAAATATAGAAAGTCTGGGGGGGGCTACCCCACTGAGTATCCAATAAAAGGTATTGGTTTGGACATTTCAAAACAGTTTTTAAAATTTCAGTAGGTTTCATACTTTTTTAAATATCTTAAAAATGTCGAAAAATTTACCTTTACCCCCTATTACCGAAGCATGCAGAGCGATCAATTTGAAATGTAGACCTACAATTTTAAGGTATTCATTGAAATGAAATGAAAAAAAAAAAATGAAAAATATGTTTATTGCTACTTATACAGGATTAAAATTACAAAATTATAACTAATTAAGCAAATAATTTCTGTGTAAGTAGAGATCATTTACAGAGACAAAATTACAACGATTCCCACACTAGGCTGGGCCTGTATCGTGGGAACCAATATGGTTAACAGGTAAGGAGTAAAAGAGCCTCAATTGACTGTCAAACCTATGCTGAGTTATACAAAATAAAATTATGAAAAAAGAAAAACATAAAAAAAAACAATGACGATTAAGATTTGAAATTAAAATCAGAATGTAACTACCAAACTAAAAATTAAAAATAATAATAATAATAATAATAATAATAATGTTGGACAATTCACACAGCATTATCTAGCCCCAAGTTAAGCAGAGCTTGTGTTATGGGTACTAGATAACTGATATACTTAATACAATACACTACATAGATAGATATTTTTTTTTTTTTTTTTATTATAGATAGAAAACACCCAGACCAACGGAACAAATTTCTGCAGATCGTACACAAATTTGTTCCGAGGCGGGAATCGAACCCGCAACCTCCAGCGTCGCAGGCGGACCTTCGCCCGCTGCGCCACGGAGGTCGTCAAAAAAAAAATAATAATATTAGAAACAAAAATTAAGGGAAAAAAAAGACATGCTTTAGGAGACCTTTAACAATAGACTTTCGGTTTGATCGTATGAAAGAGTGTGTAACCAGATTTGAGCAGCGGATTTTAATTGGGCGACAGAAAAAGATTTAAGGTCTGTGCAACAGTGTTTCACAACCCTATTATAGACAAAACATTTAATATGATCTCCGAAACGCTGGGCAAATGTCGTAGAGACCGAGGGAACCAAGAGTTTGTTTGGATTGCGTTGTCTGGTTGAATGATATTTTTGCAGAAATGAGGTCGATGAGTGAACATTCAGACAGATTTTTAGGAGGAACAGCTTTCTTACCGAAAGTACACCACTCTCCTTAAAAACCAGGTCTGTTGCGTATCTTCGGGGCTTTTTGAGCATAGTTTTTAGTACAGAGCGTTGTGCTCGTTCAACCTGAATCAGGAACGTTTTCCCGACAGAACCCCAGGCGATCAGGCATTAAATTGCGAAGTCTCTAACCAATACCTTTAGTACATACCTACTTGTTGACAAACGTTCGAAACCCTCGGCGCGCGAGTTACTCGCGTCGCACTGGACGGATCTTGTTTCCTCTTTGGGTTCTATACCTGCGAAGGATGGCATAAGCAACGAGTTGTAGTAATTATTTGGCATGAACGTAGATGAGTTGATAGGGCCTATACTGAGCGTGCATAGATGTGAGGCCTGTACGTGAATGACAGCTGTAAAGAAAGATATCAGCATCTGTAAAATATTGTCCCTTATCTGGGGATTTTAAGCGATATTTTCGAAAGCAATTCAGGTGAGGTTGGGAGTTAACCAAAGGGTTGCCACTATATTTGTTCTACCTAACGGTTCACTTTATTGTATCGCTGTATAGACGGGATGTGATAATCTTCATCCGATGGAGCATGGGGACACTTTTGTTACGAAATCAGTCCAGATTATATCAGCTTTACTACAAAAAAGTTAGAGATCTGTTGAGCGCGTGTTTAACAAAAGCGTTACCACAAAACTGCGTTTTAAGACGTTTTTCAGTTAGACACGGCTTCGACACAGTTTAAACGAGAGTTAAACTCTTGTTAAACCCATGTCTAACTGTTTAGACACTATTTTACTATAAAAACTTTCGTAGTTTGACGAACTCATTATGATATATACAAGTAACAAGTAACAAGTAAGTGGTGTTGGAAGAACACCAACGTTTCATCTCGTTTAGACACTGTTTAGCTAAACTCTTGTTAGAACAGTGTTCACGTTGGATATTATAGTACCGCTGACTATCTTTAAGTTTAAGTTTATTCTAAAGCAGTTTTAGATAACTTCATCAATTAGGTATCGTTATAATCTCATGACTGCGATGTTTTTTCTACAAAGTTCGGCAGATAAACCTTTATCAGCCGCCCTCCCCAAGGACCCTAAATATGTCTGAACGCGATTAGTCGGTGCCCGAGCGGTGAACACAGAACTCCATGGGCGTATCTACACATTAGGTCAATATTACTTAAAAAGTAGCCTCAAATCATAAGATATTCACATAGATTGCGAATTTCTGCTTTTCAGACTGTTAATTCATAACGATATCTATAAGACGACACTAAAACACTGATATCAAAATAAAAATAACAATATACGATATAATATAATACTATTAAACTTAGTTTTAGCTACAAAATGGTCCCAACTCAGCTTATGCAGGTGTTAAAACCTGCACTGGTTTTCTGCTGGGGCCTTTGGGACCGAGGAATTACAAATGAATATAACTAGAAAACCGAAGTGTTGCAGCTACTTACTAAACTAATTAAATGAAGATAGTACTTATATAACACATTAAATAAACATTAAGTTAAGCTGAATTTAAACCATCCAAAACTAAAATCATCACTTACAGACTAAAACTGGGCAGAAAAATTATGACATAACAGATTCTTTAGGTACACGTAAAAAGGACATCTGTTTTTCTTTACTATAGTCTGGTGTACATATTTAAATACACAAGAATAACATTACAATCTATCCACAGATTTGAGTAATGGGTAATTTTACTAAACTTAATTTTATAAAAACATATTACTAAGAACGTGCCCATCGGCACTTTTGTTATTGTCTCTATGGGAAGACACTTGGTTCATGTGTTCTTTAAATTTAGTAAAATCCCATATTTGAACGTGAATTTATCCGCAGTGCGTTCCAGAGGTGCGATAGGCTTAACTAGCTTAAATATACGCTTTCATCAAACAGTAAATGCCTTTTGCCTCTAACCCATAGATGGCAGCCCTCGCGGTGACTGCGTGGTTCACTGCGGGATTGCCTCTCGTCGGAGAGACTCGAGACTCGACGCTGAGGCTGAGGCAATAATTCGTTCAACTCAAAACATATGAGTTTCGTAGAATCGAAAGCCGAGGCAGTTCCGTATTGTATGAAAGCTGGGCTCCCCTGGCGCTGCGTGCGGAAGGTCCCCAACGAATGATTTTTTCCGCGTCCTGCGGGGCAACAAGTTGATGAAATATTTGTTCAATCGCGTGTGTAACATAGTTTCATTTATTTCACTTCACCCTAGCCGCTCGACCGAAATAACAACAGTACATCGGATGTGAATCAGCAATAAATTTCATTGGATTCGTACCTACTCGTATTTCCACTTTATTACATTTCGGAATATTTCAGGAGGAACACGAAACTCTTTACAGCCACTTTCGCGGTAACTTCTACGTTTATTGCTATTACCTACCCATGTTTTAAAGTACCTAGTGAAAATACTAATGATTTCATTCAGAACTCATCAATCTAAATTGTTGAGACGCTTATTGTCTATTATAGAGTACATCCATACATGTAGGTACTATTGACACTAGCTAATATTAAGACCTAAGCTAATCTAGACCTAAGTAAACACGCACGTACAAGTGAGCAAAACAAATAAATCTAAATGTATAGAACAGGCGCTATGTGACCTACGAGGGGTGAGTCTATTTGACGTTAATAACAATACAACACATTACACTATATTGCACATCAAGAAAGATACATAAAATACAGGACAAAATATAGATATCAAAGTTGTACAATAGGCGGGCTTATCGTGCTCATGCGCTCATCATGAATATTGTGTGTACCATAAATTTAAGATGATTTTTATTTTAATTAATTAATCTATGGCTGAAATATGTATTATGTGTATCTAAGCTGAAATAAACGTATTGAATTGAATTATCGCGAAGGGCGATCTCTTCCAGATAACCTTGGGATGGACACGAAGCAGTTGTACATGTATAGACGATGGCGTATACTATTATGCATAATATTTAATTACTGTTGTGTACTGTCAGTAACGAGACACGATCGTCACGTCTCATTTTTCCAAACTATTTAGTACAGCGGCTCTATGTGCGGATATGGAAATGTCCAAAGGACATGGAAGTGCTCAAAGGACATGGAAGTGCTCAAAGGACATGGAAGTGCTCAAAGGACATGGAAGTGCTCAAAGGACATGGAAGTGCTCAAAGGACATGGAAGAGCTCAAAGGACATGGAAGAGCTCAAAGGACATGGAAGTGCTCAAAGGACATGGAAGAGCTCAAAGGACATGGAAGAGCTCAAAGGACATGGAAGTGCTCAAAGGACATGGAAGAGCTCAAAGGACATGGAAGTGCTCAAAGGACATGGAAGTGCTCAAAGGACATGGAAGAGCTCAAAGGACATGGAAGAACTCAAAGGACATGGAAGAGCTCAAAGGACATGGAAGTGCTCAAAGGACATGGAAGTGCTCAAAGGACATGGAAGAGCTCAAAGGACATGGAAGTGCTCAAAGGACATGGAAGAGCTCAAAGGACATGGAAGTGCTCAAAGGACATGGAAGTGCTCAAAGGACATGGAAGTGCTCAAAGGACATGGAAGTGCTCAAAGGACATGGAAGTGCTCAAAGGACATGGAAGTGCCCAAATCACATACTAAATGGAAAAGTCACGATCACGTCTCGTTACTAACGTCAAATAGACTCAACCCTCAGATCAAGTGTATCAATAACTAAAATATTGTTGAAATCACAAAATCCATTCCCTACCTACCACCTCCCTACGTACCCTAGATGTGCTGCTGGTCGTCCCTGACACACACCTGTGCACAACTCGATATGATTTGTAGGCAATCATCATTTTAATATCGAGGAAGGGTATGAATATTTCTGACATTTGCTGCCCCGAAGAAATCCCTTTCAAAAATATTACTCTTCCGGAGGACAAGCAAACAAATACCTACTTAACGGCCTGTTCAGACTTATGCAATATTCTCTACCCAGAGCAGCAGCGAAACATTTGAGTCGGTTTCGCGCGGATCCCGCGGGGCATTTTGTGTGTATCGGATACCCACTCGGCTATCGCACTAGCTTGCGATTACCGCGTAGGTCTGTTTAGGTCTTTAAGCTCCTTGTGCGATACAGACATTTTTCAAGACAAAGGAATACGTCCATAACAAGGTGGATTCAATGTTTCCAGGTTTACAGCCACCCTGTATTAAGCCGCTGCCCCACCGCGGCGCAGGCTGTGTACGGCCACGCAGTGCATTTTAGCTGCGTGGGTTCGTTTGTTTGACAACGTTGGTCTACGTTTCCACTGCAGCACACACTACGCGAGAAAATTAACCCAAGACTATGTACAATTGTAGCACAGCACAGTTTCGACGTCCCACTTCCCGCAGTGAAGCTACGCACGCGTGTACCGCATGCATAGCGTTGACAGCGTTGAGCTGCGTGGATACTACATTCGAGAAAACCACGCCTGTAGGAACGACGAATCTCGTATTCATGCGTAGCGTGCTCGTGGGTTGCAGTTAACGTTATCACATACATTTACTTGCGAAGCGAAGCTAGACACGTGCGTAGCCTCTCCATGCGCAGCAGTGGGACAGCGGCATAACTGACTTATTATTATGTTTGCTTTGAACATCAGCGTAGGTAGAGCTTTAAGCTGTGCACCTACAACGTGGTCCGTGAGTTATGTTGTCTTCAGCTACAAAGCGCTCATAAGCGTCAGTTTCTTGTTCGTAAACAATTGTAGACGGTGGGTGGGTAGCGAGCATTGCGTGCTGGATGTTTAGGAAATGACAAGGATGTGAGGCTGAGGTGTAACCACAAAAGTAGGTATAACATTAATTTATTCTTTCAGACAGACAGGAGGGTCCCATAAGTGACTCAAACATTAAATGTTGTTTATTTTACCTTTTTCTTTAATTGTATTCTACTTTGTTGTTTAGGATTTTTATATTTTTTTGTAATGAGGGTTTATCGGTATGGTATGTCTTCCAATGAAAACTCACTCGCAGTGCCTTTAGTTATTCGGTGATAATGGCGCATGGAACTGTGCCGAAATATTGGTAAGCTCAAAACTGATATCATGGTAAATATCCTTGTGCAAGTGACTTTAGTATTTTTATCTCGTCTTGGTAAGCTCAAAACTGATATCATGGTAAATATCCCTGTGTAAAGTGACTTTAGTATTTCTATCTCGTCTTATTTTTCTTGTTTGATGTTTGAAATAATGTACTGTCTATTCTATTCTAATTGTCGATATATCCTAGTGCCCATGTCCTCTACTCTCCACAACTGAACAAGGCCATCCATATTTTACGACAATTAATAACATTTTGCGGTTTGATTTTTTTACCATTACCACAGATATTATAATACAATACAAAACCTTAAATAGGGGTGCTTATCTGCCCTTCATTTAAATGGTTACAAACTCGTCTAAAACCAACAACAATCAACCGATAGTCGAAATATGAACGTGTCACAACTCGTGACGTCTCGCGGATGATTTATGACTTCGAAAAGCGGAACGACGCGATGCTAATTCTTGAATCCCTGGACGTTTCTGTATCCGGTTCCGGTCGCCTCCCTGTTTAGACAACTGAATGATTATTGTACACTGAGAACTGACTTAATTGGACGGGAAGTTATGTCCAGTGGAATGATTATTAAATTCTTGGAAAAGCGAATGGAGTGGACTGATTTGTAAAGACATATATCTTGGCTAGACGACTAGAAATAGCTTCAAGTCAGGAAACTATATGAGTTGAGCTACCTATAGATTGATTGGTCAAGTGTTTCAGTTGTAAATACTAGTTCTAATTCGATTCTATTATTTAATTAGATGACCCCGTGAACTTCCTATTACCAAAATAAATCCCGTATTTTTTCATTTAAGGGTCCCTTGTATTAGAGTAAACCAACCGAAATATAAAACGTCAAGTGCAAATCGGACTCGCATACTAAGGGTGCTGTTTAATTGTAAGACCTGGTTTCTCGCCGAATATCATGATTCTAGGTCAACGGGTAGTAGTTGCCCTGTATATTTTGGTCCTTAAGAAGAATTAATTTGTTTTTGTTAATTAACCATAAATGTACGGTTTTCGGATTTTCCCCTTTATTTGAGCTATAAGACCTTGCTTCGTGCCAAATTTTATGATTCTAGGTCAACGGAAAGTACCCTATAGGTTTTGTGTGCATGTGACTCCCTTGGAAATTTCAAAATATTCGGACATAAACGGCTGCAACTTTTGATTGCGTTGACCATAGGTTTTTCTAAATTATGTGTATGTGTGTGTGTACTACAGTATTTTATAGGGTAATATATAGTCGCAACAAACGTACCAAAAAATATCAAGAGCCTAAGCATAAAGAGCTGTTTCCATAAAAGCACAATCTCCGGCCGAGTGGCAGGCAGCCGGCCCGCACGCGGCCGCTGCGACTCTGCGAGATGCAAGTGTGAAGGGCCCTTAGCGCCAGAGCTGCATAAAGTATCCTTAACACTACCCCTCGTATTTGCATGAACATGAGTTACACACACGGAGAAAAAAATGTTGTGAAATCAACAGGAAAAGGTTGTTAAATGGGAGCCGTCATAGTTGGTTTGTTAGCGCAGCAACCTTAATTTTGCGAAAAAATATTGTGATTATGACAATGTAGAAGTATTTACTTTGTTAATTACTACATAGCGAATTTCACAAACGCATGTTTTCACAAATTTACACTGACGGCTCCCATTTAGCAATGTGAAACTTGAATAAAATTGCAGTGTTTTGCCTATGGTAATATAGCAACGTATATTTTGCTATAAAAGCAACTTTGACATTTGGATTTGCACAACGTATAACATTGTTATTCTAGCTATGTTTACTTTGTTATATTTGAGCTTTTAAAAACTGTGGTTCTATCTATGTACATTTTGCTTTAATGGCAACCTTAAAATTGTGGTTTTAATAGAGATACGATCTAACATTGCGAGGATAACATTGCGATAAACGCAATATTACGTTTAAGCCTTGTGGTTCTAGCAATTTACACTTTGCGTTATTGGCAATCTTGAAGTTGTAGTTCTAGCAGAGGGAGCAGAGTATAGCAATGTTACTATTGAAAGATAGCAATAATACCATTGCTATAAACGCAATATTGCCTATGTGCCTTGTGGTTCTAGCAATGTACGCTTTGCGTTGTTGGCAACCTTTAAGTTGTGGTTCTAGCAGAGGGAGCATCTAACATTGCGAGTATGGCAATGTTACCATTGCAAAGATAGCAATGCTACCATTGCGATACACGCAATATCGCCTACGCGCCTAGTCGTTCTAGCAATGTGCACTTTGCGTTATTGGCAACCTTTAAGTTGTGGTTCTAGCAGAGGGAGCATCTAACATTGCGAGGATAGCAATGTTACCATTGCGAAGATAGCAATGCTACCATTGCGATACACGCAATATCGCCTACGCGCCTTGTCGTTCTAGCAATGTGCACTTTGCGTTATTGGCAACCTTTAAGTTGTGGTTCTAGCAGAGGGAGCATCTAACATTGCGAGGATAGCAATGTAACCATTGCGAAGATAGCAATGCTACCATTGCGATACACGCAATATCGCCTACGCGCCTTGTCGTTCTAGCAATGTGCACTTTGCGTTATTGGCAACCTTTAAGTTGTGGTTCTAGCAGAGGGAGCATCTAACATTGCGAGGATAGCAATGTAACCATTGCGAAGATAGCAATGCTACCATTGCGATACACGCAATATCGCCTACGCGCCTTGTCGTTCTAGCAATGTGCACTTTGCGTTATTGGCAACCTTTAAGTTGTGGTTCTAGCAGAGGGAGCATCTAACATTGCGAGGATAGCAATGTTACCATTGCAAGGATTGCAATGCATTGTTATTATTGCTATCCTTGCAATGGTAAAATTGCTTTCCTCGCAATGTTACATGCTCCCTCTGCTAGAACCACAACTTAAAAGTTGCCAATAACGCAAAGCGCATATTGCTAGAGCGACAAGGCGCGTAGGCGACATTGCGTGTATCGCAATGGTAGCATTGGAAATGGCAATATTGGTATCCTCACAATGGTAATGCACCGTCTGAAAAATAAAAACAAAAAGCTTATGAAAATGACACAAACATTTATTGAATCAAGGTATTTTGAGTTACTTAATTTACTCTTTATCTTATCTAACTTACTTACTAAAAAGTCCTTAGCACACAAACAAAACTTATTTTTATACATACATAATAGAACCTTACTTGTAATCGTTACTTAAATGTAATCAATGTTTTAAATTGTCTGTCTTTATTAAATATTTATTAAATCAAGGTATTATGAGTACTTAATTTACTTAGAAGTACCTAAACACAAACAAAACTTATTTTTATACACACATCATAGGGCCTTACTTGTAATCGTTACTTAAATTTAATCGATGTTTTAAATAAAGTTGACAGAGCATTTTAAGCATTGATTTTTAAGGTTAAGTAACGATTATAAGTAAGGAAGGGCCCTCTTATTAATATTGTTAAATACAATCAATGTTTCAATCAATGTTTACTAAAGGTACCTAATTAAGACAATATCATTGACTCTACCGGTTGCTGCTATGAATGCAGTATTCTTACTTTTACAAATAAAATTAAGTAAAATCTAGCTATTTGCAATAGATTATAATACGTATTATTATAGTTTATTGATCACTCTCTTTTTCACACCAGAGTGAACAACAAGAGAATTTCGAGAATGATCCTTATGGTATTATACTGGGTGTTTTATTACACGACGGACGTACTTTATAGAGTCATTGTACTCATCATTACGAACAACTTTTATCATGGGACCAACCCTGAAATCGCGAAAAAAATCAGTTGTGCAAAACAGCTGATTTTTTTTTTGCGATTTCAGGGTTCAAGTTGTTTGTAATGATGAGTACAATGACCCCCTAAAGTATGCCCTTCGTCTAAAAAAACACCCGGTATAGTATATTACAGTGCTAAATTGAATTAAATGGGCTTGGTAAGGACAACATGGAACTCAGATAGATTAATGTCACATCCTATGAACACGCGATTACATACAAATGGATGCTGCATTGATTCCTGATTAATGAATACTGACTCTTGAGATAATGAATCTTGTACTTTGTAAGCATAGTAGTGCTCATCAAAAGAAAGTGTTTTTAACAGCTTAGCCTTAATTATTATTTTACATACTCCATCAACATAAACATCTTCTACCATGGCAAAGCAAACACTTTCCTCCTCAATCGAAGAAACAATTATAGAATTTACTTTATACCGCTCAGAACACTTTGCAGCCCATGTGACTTTGTAAATTTTTTTAATATCAGATAGTTTTATTTTGTCTAAAATTTGTTCAACTTCTCTACTGGATATTTCTGTTTGACCTCCAAAAGAGACAGGCGAACCAACTGTTCGTTGAATAAAAATATCATTTAACATCAACTGATGTTTTCGAGCTATTGTTAATGTCATATTCATTCGATTATTTGAGGATTTTGCGGCTAACTTGTTGGGGCGATGTTTAGCTTCAAAGCGCATAGAAGATAAAAACTGTAAGGGACCAAATCGTAACATTGCCGAGTGGTAATGTAACAGGTTGTGAAATTTGGGCTTAAGAGTTTGATTAAACAATTTGATAAACATTTCGCACAGGTCAGCAACTAAAAACTGAAAAAACTGAACTTGCTCAGGTGCAAACGCAGGCGACAGAATAAAATGTAGAACTTTCATTAATTGAATATATAGTTCCCAATACCTGTCGCCTCTAGGGACGAAATCGCCGAACATCACCCCAAAATACTTGCAAAACGTGTACATTTCGGCTGCGTTTAGGCGAATGTTTCCCTTTCGTAAATTAGAGATTACCAATGTAACAGGCTTATCTTTTTTATCAGGACCAAATTCAAAAGAAGAGATTTTGTCATTAACAGTATTAATTGTAAAATATTTGAGTTTGTCCACAAATACCAGAAGCAATGAACACATTATATATTTCGAACACCCTTCGTGCATGTCATGCATTACATCAAAACCCATTTGTGAAAACAAACAAAAATTTTCTATCTGCAGCCATACACATTTCTCTTTCACGCCTGTCAGAGATGGATTACCTATTGCTAAATCTTCCTGATAGTTAGATTCCGTCCTTAAAAGAGACACATCTTCGTATAATTGCTTTTCCATTACTTTTTTTTCTATTTTACAAGTCCGACAAGAGAAATTGCAAGAAAAACTTTCGACAAAGCCACAAACACTATGCAAACCTAAATTATCTCCCAAAATTAGTGCCAACTCAAAGTAGATAGTTCCTTTGAAATCTGGCAGATCAAAATATATTCCGTTTCGAATTATGTCATTTAACTGATCAATTAAGGGCTGAAATATGATCTGATTACCAAATTGAACTCTGTCATTCGAATGATAAAGTAAGACCAAAAAAATGTTAGTCAACTGAGAGGCATAATAGTAAGGCAGGCAAGGAAGAGAAATGTAGGCGGCTCCCAGTTTATGTATACCACTATGACTGCCTAAAGGGTTTAAAGTCTCGAAATCATCGATTTGTAAAAACATTGGCATGACAAATTTTTCCCCATGTCCTTTTTGTCTCCAAAATGAACCATGCATGAAATGCTCTATACTTTTTGATGTATCGTGGGCCATTAGTTTTTTCATACTATCTATAGTCTCAGGTAGTAAATGGGGCAAAGAGAAAAACTTGAGCAACACATCACGTATGGGTATTTTATGTGCTATGCATTCTACTGTCTGGTAAAAAGACCTTCCATTTTTTTTTACGAAATCAAATCTTTTTCCTACCACATAACCCTGAGGACTAATTAAAGACCTGTTTGTTTCAAAGTACTGCAACCTTTTATGTGTTGAACTAAAACTCTCTAAATCACTCGTCATTTTTTCTACAGCAGAATCTGGTGTACTTGGTAATAAAGGTTTGATTGATAAGTTAAACATGTTTTCAATACCGCTATAAACTGTATCTACCACATTGTTTGGCAAATTAGGATTACGATAAAGAGATGAAAAAAGTTGAGCCAAGGTGTAGCTAAGTGAAACAGAGCGCAAATTATTGCCTTGACTTTTCACATTGATTTCTTCGCTACCTGATATAGAGCATCTTTTATCCTCACCTTGTAACTCTGGTGTAGTGTGCATATGTGAAGGGTCCATATTAAATGAACAGGATTCAAGTTCAGAAGCCTCCGAGGCCAAATGGCATTTCAAATAATGACGTCTAAATGAGGTGTAGAGTTGATAACTTCTTCCACATCCAGTATTTGGACAGACATACACATTGCCCGGATGATAAAATGTGTAGTGACTTTTAAATTCCCTTAAATTACTAAAAGATCCTTTACATATTGCGCACTGCACCATCATGCCTGTTGGAAACAGAAGCAAGTAAATCTAGCATAGGAACACCTTCAGTGTCGTATTTGCTTTTCATGACAAAAATACTTCTTTGGATGAACATCCAAACTGGCACACAGTCTTTGGAATAGGGCAAATCTAATGTCCATAAGATTTTAAAAGCATTCAAAACTGCCTCGCAAATGTTATCAAAGGTGTATCTAATGTCTTTGGCTATGATGACATCATACTGCGCAACTTCTTTCCAACTTGGACCGATGGCAACAATATATGGAAGTATAGGTAGCTTCTTCTGTGCAAGTTTCGCTTCTCTCTCGGAGCAATGGGTTTCGAGATCAGAGTTAGATGGCACCAAACTAAGAAAGGCGCTGCTTACTTCCGTCCGCGAAGGATTCCAGGGTTTTCTGACGCCTTTCACAGGTATTGTGTGCATCTGCTTCAGCAGCAATGGAATGGACAGAAAAGCCGCAACATTAGCTTGTTCCTCTCCAACTGAAAATAGATTTCATAATTCATTATCATCACCAGCCTATTAAATCAAGTACCTATAAATCGAGTGGCGTTTCGGTCTTTATTTATCGACACGATTTTTCACTAGTACACTCTAATTTCTCTGACTAGTTTATAGTGATCTGTGCTGCCATTTACCAAGAAGTCGAAGAAAGATTTGATTTGCCGAAACAATTAGTTTTTTTTTATTATACATAGAAAACGACCAGAACACCTTGGACTAATTTGCATATCGTACAAATATTTGTCCCGAGGCGGGAATCGAACCCGCAACCTCCTGCATCGGACCTTCGCCCACCGCGCCACAGAGGTCGTCACAATATAATAAATTGTGACATATTGTGTGTATATTTTAGAAGCCTGAAGTCACTTATTCATGCCTTATAATCTAAATTCTAACAATTTTGAGACAACTCACAGGTTCCAAGATCCAAAGTAAGTTGAATAGAGATGTCAGGTCGTGCCAGTTGCTGGGCCTTCTCGTCCAATAATGTTAGCAGACGACCCTTTACTAAAGGGAATTTTTCTTCAAACTTTCCTTTCACTTCTGGGTGGATTTCATCGAAGTCACTAGCAAGCTGCACAAAACAAATGATTGTCATACGTTATGCAGGTACACAAAAATCTATACTAATATTATAAAGAGGAAAAATTCGATTGTTTGTTTGTATTGAATAGGCTCCGAAACTACTGGACCGATTTGAAAAATTCTATCACCGTTGGGAAACTACATTATCCCTGATGAACATAGGCCATAGAATATACTCGTGCGAAGCCGGGGTGTACTGCTAGTATGTAAAATTATTCTTACACCACAATTGTTAAAATGACACTACAAGGAGCCATAGGGCATAGCATAGCTGGCCTAGGTGATTATAAACAATTACTGAAGTTAAGCAATATTTAGCCCAGTCGAACACCCTGAACAAATATTTGCAGATCGTACAAACATTTGTTCCGAGGCGGGAATCGAACCCGCAACCCGCGGACCTTCGCCCACTGCGCCACAGAGGTCGTCGTATATATGCTGTCTTCATTTTAGTCATTTGTTTATTAGGTACTAGTTACTCACCAATTCATAGCCCCATGGGCATTGCAGTGATGGGAATATTTTAAAATACTGGAAATAGTCAATTTCTTTTAATAAAGAGAGTCTTTCCCGCAGGCAGCTTTGCCATTTGGAGATCACTAGATCCCGGGGCGAAGAGGAAGCCTTCAGCCACTCTACGCAGCTATCACCATCTTCATTAATTTCTTTGAACACAAATGATTCAGGCAAAGGCCGAATTCGTCCAGGAGTACCACTTTTTCGCCTTCTCTTATTTTCACTAGACGTGCTTTCATTGCTGCTGAGACTCCTGCTACGTCGGTTTTCTGCACTTAATAGCTTTCTTCGGACCGTTATGAGCCGATTCACAATGAGGCCACTGGCCTGTATAATCCGGCCATCAATGATTCGGAAGGGACTGTAATATACAGCTTTTGTTTCTGATGGGAAAAGTGTGGTTATTTCTGTCGTCCAATTTTCCCACACTTCTTTTCTTATGGCGTCCGTAATCTTATTAAGTTTACGGACTTCTGCCTCCACTATGATTGCTGTAATTATTTTTCTGTCTTTCGTAGATAGGAACTGTTTTGTAAGAAGCGGTTTCCCAGCTGATGTTGACTCCAAGATATGTTTTAGCGAACCACCAACCAGGACTCTAGTAAAGTCAATGGTCGCTATTTCGTCTTCATAATTGGTAAGTTCCCATTCCTGAAAAGCAAAAAAAACTTCAATTTGGCACATTTTTCTTTCTAATAAATGTTTTATAGAAACTAATGTGAGCATCATTCATTATTAAAACTGAAAAACGTTTTTGATTTTCTTTCTGATAGCCAAAAAGTAAACTGCTAATTGGTATGTATGACGGTGACACTTTTGTAGAGAAAATTCATATTATTTTTTTATGCTTGTTCTCGATTGATGATCAGAGGAACGTAGAGCAGCTCCAAATTTCAACAAAATTTATTCAGTCATTACAGCGTAGTTAATAATAAACAATCATACAAAGTTGCTAAATATTTATAATATTATAGATGTATGTGTATTATATATGTGTTGGGCGCTTGGATGTCGCAACCCCGCGGTATTGTTCGCTAATTTGACTAACACCTTGTATATAATTAAAAAGTCAATGGGGCAAAAAATCCCATCCACCCCATTACTCAAGTCAATTTTTTTCCCAACCACCCCATTGATGGGGAGGTTAATGGTGTGGATGGGAATATACCGTTTTTGGAACAAGTCCTTGAACAGAAAAAACATCAAAACCAATCTCACCCAAAAAAAAAACAATTATTTAAGTTTATTAAAAGTCAATTATTATAACAATTATGATGTTTTAACTTACTGGTCCATCGGAAGCTGATGAGCTAGAACCAGGGCAACTAATTGCAGAAGAATCTCTTGCCAAAGGTGACAAAAATGTCATACATGTAGCAGTCGGAGCAGTGGCTGAAGTATCTGGAGCTGGTGAAGTTGGAGTAAATATAAACTCGTCTAGCCTCAACGGAGCAGCCACTGTCATTTGGCTAGCAAGATTTTCTTGCTTCTTCTGTCAGGAAAAATACACATATTTTAATATATCAATATACCTATCAAGTCGCCAATCCGCACTTGGCCAGCATGGGGACTACCGGCCTAAATCCCCCTTGGGGGACCATGACATGCAAAAGGTTGATGTGAAATAACATATCAATGCTCATAGACAAGTCACAGGACATTACATTACATTTAACAAAAACATACATACAACCGAACATAGAACCTCCGCCTTTATTAAAGTCGGTAAAAAAAAATAAGGTAAATATGCAGTCAAAGCTACTCACACATTCTTTAAATCGATCCAGTGCCATGCGTAGTTTTCCTTTATTAACCACCCCTTCGACCAAAAGCGAAAGCTCGTGATCGTTCGCATCAAGCAGGAATTCTAGATCTGCACCCTGATCTAGAAAAGCATTTTTATTTTAGCCATGGTGGCACAGACCGGGGACCGGGCAGCAGCGCCCCTTGGAGTACAACTCCACTGAACTGCGATTCCCAACCCGCATGCCCAGCGTGGGGATTATGGGCACTACCCCCAATGATCATCATCATCATCATCATCAGGCTATATTAGTCCACTGCTGGACATAGCCCTCCCCTAATGAGCGCCATAGCCCCCAATGATAAAGAGACTGAACCAATGGCTCCAGTTCCCGGCTGCCTCGCTATTCCTGGCCATGGCATGCGGCCATGGTAACGGCGGGGCAGGGGGTGCTAGGAATCACCGGGCTACGGCAGGCTGCCACAAACAACTGAAGACAGGGCGCTATGGCGCTCACTAGGGGAGGGCTATGTCCAGCAGTGGACTAGTATAGCCTGATGATAATGTCACTGCCGGCTTGTACTACCACTGATTTATCAGCCCATGCGCGGGTCGCAAGCGGTAAGTACGTGGTTTGAGTTTGAATGTTCAATTCATCAGTAGGTAGACATTAATAAATTACTCTGAATTCCGGCATCTAGGATACATCAAGCAGTAAATAAACCCATTTTCACCCCCTAGGCTGTCTTGCACTATTTTGACTGATAAAACGTGCAAACTAATAAAACATTTATAGGTTATAAAAACAATGTGCATGTGCATAAAATTATTACATAAACAAAGGAACTTACCGTTGAGAGGTCGCAGAAGATGATATAAACCGTTGCTAATTAAAAAATCGACCAGTGGGTCTTCCTTATCCATTTTACTGTGAAGCCGGCTTTTGACTATGGGATATAATATAAATTACATCTTGTGCTATATATTACATCCCGCGGTTGCTGTTTACACTGTGAGATATATATTTTGGAGCACACAATGATCAGTTTACACGTCTGCACACGAACGCCAACATTCAAACGGAGGGCGAAGCGGGGGAGGCGCGGTGTCCGGGGACGTGAGGTAAAATATACACCTTCAAATGACCTTCAAATATCGCTCACTCGGTCGAAAAAATATTTATAGTTTGGGATGTAATATATATTATAGCACAGTGTAAACGGTGCCATACAAAATGTATGGTGAGCGATAAAATATTATATCTCGGGATGTAATATATATCCCATAGTCAAAAGCCGGCTTGATTGTCACAGAACACCGGAGTGGTTTTATTCTCTTTGCACAACACAAGCACAAACCAAAGGCACAAACTAGATAAATGATACTCTAACACAAAGTGCTAGAAAGTTCCGGCCGGACAGTTCGACTTCGACGGACGCGCGGTCTTCCCGTTCAAGTGTTGCCAATGAAATGACCGAAACTGACTGAATGTGCAGCGTTCTGATTATGCTCTTTTCGCAATGTTTAAACATTACAAAATTGACTAATACGTCAGCTTGTGCTTTTATCAATGTCTAGGAATGAACGTTGTGATTTTCACAAACATGAATAATGCTTTTTATCTAAGTTACTTATTTTCTCGCTATGTTGAAACTGATTTTCTAACAACCTAAACATTGATAGAGCTAGCGCTTCATAATTTGTATAATTATTCAAATGTTGTAACGTAGTGATTTTCACAACTATGGATTTGTGAAAATGTGTAGGTACTGTGGTCATGTACCAACCTACACCTGTGCCTACACTAACAAATTATGATTTTCTAAATTTGTAATTAGATACCTACTAACTAGGTAGGTACCTACCTAATTTTTATTTATTTTATTAAAATGCCTTTCTTTTATTAAGTCCTCACCTATACCTACCTACCTACATTGAAGTCCATTGCATCATTTAGATCCATAGGTAATAAAACTTGCTAACACCACAACGTATAAAATCAACATACAACTGACATTGTGATTGTGATCCACACAAACTGTAACTATGTGAACCCCCCAGATTACTGCATTGTGATTTTAGCAGAGGGACCAGAACTTGCTAACACCACAACCTATAAAATCAAAATACACCTTACATTGTGATCCACACAAACTGTAACTATGTGAACCCCCCAGATTACTGCATTGTGATTTTAGCAGAGGGACCAGAACTTGCTAACACCACAACCTATAAAATCAAAATACACCTTACATTGTGATCCACACAAACTGTAACTATGTGAACCCCCCAGATTACTGCATTGTGATTTTAGCAGAGGGACCAGAACTTGCTAACACCACAGCGTTTAATATCAAAATACAACTTACATTGTGAACAACACAAACTATACCTATGTGAACCCCGCAGATTACTACATTGTGATTTTAGCAGAGGGACCAAAACTTGCTAGCACCACAACGTATAAAATCAACGTATAACTTACATTGTGAACAACACAAACTATAACTATGTGAACCCCGCAGATTACTATGTTGTGATTTTATCAGAGGGACCAAAACTTGCTAACACCACAACGTATAATATCAAAATACAACTTACATTGTGAACAACACGAACTATGACTATGTGAACCCCGCAGATTACTAAGTTGTGATTTTGGCAGAGGGACCAAAACTTGCTAACACCACAACGTATAAAATCAACGTACAACTTACATTGTGAACCACACAAACTATAAGTAACTATGTGAACCCCGCTGATTACTACATTGTGATTTTATAAGAGGGACCAAAACATGCTAACACCACAACCTATAAAATCAAAATACACCTTACATTGTGATCCACACAAACTGTAACTATGTGAACCCCCCAGATTACTACATTGTGATTTTAGCAGAGGGACCAGAAATTGCTAACACCACAGCGTTTAATATCAAAATACGACTTACATTGTGAACAACACAAACTATACCTATGTGAACCCCGCAGATTACTACATTGTGATTTTAGCAGAGGGACCAAAACTTGCTAGCACCACAACGTATAAAATCAACGTATAACTTACATTGTGAACAACACAAACTATAACTATGTGAACCCCGCAGATTACTATGTTGTGATTTTATCAGAGGGACCAAAACTTGCTAACACCACAACGTATAATATCAAAATACAACTTACATTGTGAACAACACGAACTATGACTATGTGAACCCCGCAGATTACTAAGTTGTGATTTTGGCAGAGGGACCAAAACTTGCTAACACCACAACGTATAAAATCAACGTACAACTTACATTGTGAACCACACAAACTATAACTATGTGAACCCCGCTGATTACTACATTGTGATTTTATAAGAGGGACCAAAACATGCTAACACCACAACCTATAAAATCAAAATACACCTTACATTGTGATCCACACAAACTGTAACTATGTGAACCCCCCAGATTACTGCATTGTGATTTTAGCAGAGGGACCAGAACTTGCTAACACCACAACCTATAAAATCAAAATACACCTTACATTGTGATTCACACAAACTGTAACTATGTGAACCCCCCAGATTACTGCATTGTGATTTTAGCAGAGGGACCAGAACTTGCTAACACCACAACGTATGATATCAAAATACAACTAACATTGTGATCCACACAAACTGTAACTATGTGAACCCCTCAGATTACTGCATTGTGATTTTAGCAGAGGGACCAGAACTTGCTAACACCACAACGTATAATATCAAAATACAACTTACATTGTGAACAACACAAACTATAACTATGTGAACCCCGCAGATTACTACATTGTGATTTTAGCAGAGGGACCAAAACTTGCTAACACCACAACGTATAAAATCAAAATACAACTTACATTGTGAACAACACAAACTATAACTATGTGAACCCCGCAGATTACTATGTTGTGATTTTATCAGAGGGACCAAAACTTGCTAACACCACAACGTATAAAATCAACGTACAACTTACATTGTGAACCACACAAACTATAACTATGTGAACCCCGCAGATTACCACATTGCGGCGATAGCAAAGAGCCTCAAAATTGTTAATGCAACAAAAAAATTATTGTTGCGTTCACAATTTTTGCGTTTCGCAAAAAAAAAGTTGCTGCGGCAACATAGGGTATTTTGCTAATATCTCAAAATTATTTTGTAATTTTCGCAAAACTTGGCTCGCAATGTAAAACTGCATACATTGCGACCGGTTTTTTCTCTGAGTGCACTTTCCGAATATTTGCACAAGATGATGAGTCTGCATGATGTTCTTCAGTTCTTTGTCAGCAAAGGCTTTCTCCCAAAAACTAAAATAAAAGATGTTTAGGTGATAGATTCGATACTTCTTACAGGAAAGTTTGCTTATTGGGATCAGTAAATATTTACTCCTTAGTTGCTGAAAGGAAAATTAATATTACCTATTTTCCTGTTTGCCCAGTGTTCTTTCAGACACCATCATGCGTATTCTGTGTATTCACAAACATTGTTTGAATTATGACTATTGCAACGACGGCCCATCGATTAAGAGTAAGGGAATAGAGAGTGCATCTGTGTTTGCGCACACACTTATGCACTATAATATAACATGTCCTGCGCACCTGGCTAGTCTCCGTTGAGACAGGCCGCCGTGGCCGAAACTTCGGGAGGACATCGTTGCTACTACAACCGCACCGTTCTCCCTCGTGTTCCCATTAATGGGACAAAATAATGGGACCACGAAAAAATAGCACAAAAAACTACTCGAAATCAGCTGAAACCCTATTGTGAGTCGGAAATTCCTGAATGCAATGTTAATATTTTGGTTTGTTCTACTTATAAGGTTAGGTTACTTAGTTGTTTGCATTTGATTATTTCAAGAACGAACAACTACTTACGGTGTAAATAAGTGGATCAGGGGATTTCTGGAACTCTTGTCCACATATCCCCTGTGCGACTTCTCTTTGAACCGGCAGGGGATTTTTGGACAAAAAGTCCAGAAATCCCCTTCGCAGGGGATCATGGCAGGGGATTATTGGAATAAGCCCGCCTCAGCCACGTCTCGTAGCGTCGACGAAGCTACGGCGCGTAGGAACCGCGTGTAAAGAACAGAACTGTAGCAATTACATAGAGTTGGCGATGCTTGGTGTTGGCGCAACTATTATCAAAAAGCTCTGTAAAAAGAAATCAATTTGGACGAAACGAATGAATTCTACTATTGTACTTCTACTTTGTATACCTAATGTCTCTCAAAGGCTATGTGGTGCCACAGTTCATGATATAGTACGCAGCGCAAGCGCGTTTTGTCGATCACGCTTTTTCATTAATTCGATCGAACAGTCACGATCTGACCCTTGCCTCATTCACACCTATCTTAGAGCATAGAATATAGATTTGTGTTATAACTTATTTCGTGTATCTAAAGTATTCTAAACACTAATAATACAGTTCAGTTAAAGTGTTTACTCTTTTTCATTTAATTTCCCGCAATAGGACAGTTGTTGAAATTAGTTCAATACTTCACTGGTGACCCCGACATGATCTTTCATTTAATCTCCCGCTTTAGTTATATACCAAAGCTAATTTAATCGCTCTCCTTAATTAGTTAGTTTCAGTTGTAAATACATTCTAGTTCTTATTAGTTTATTATAATATGTTTGTAATTTTCTTTGTTAATAAAAATTTGCCTTTAGAGTTAGTTATATTTATAACAAGACGTACAGAGCTACATTAGTTGCGCGGTACAAAATACAACGTAAAAAAATAAGCATTGCAAAATGCTTAAAGAAAAAATACTTGCAAGCGAAGATTCCGCGAAAATAAAGTTAACATCTTCACAAGTACGATCGTTAAAATCGGACAACTGGGTCACCACTCGTGCCATATTTCCTGGCATTAAATTAGAATTAGGAGGGTTTCATTCATATACTTATTCAGAAAATGTCTCGTAAGAGAAAATATTTTTAAGTAGGAACCTACAAGTTTGTTTAGTAATGGAAATCGCTGCCATTGAGCAGTTTCAATATTGCGATAAGCCGTGTGGGCCGCCGGGGCTCCACGCCGCAGATGGCCGCAGGTAACAAAGATGTTTCAACGGCCTGACAGCACACTGCACAAAACCGCACAGAACCGCGCCTCAAACAAAAGGCCTGGCTTTCATCGAATCGGGAAAAGCTATTACACCAAAATTCTGGCTAGAAATTTCTACCTAGATTACAGAGTCAACCTACGTGCGTATTTTTCATTGTTCGTAAGCCTTTACTTTTTATTTTCACAGAACGAATTATTTGCATACTACAAAGATATCCATTTTAACAAACTTCAAATAGGAGGAGGTGGTTCTCTGTTCGGCCGTATTAGGTCTGTATTTTTATAATGTTTGTGTGTTCGATTGTTGTCCGATTTTGATGATTATTTAGCTAGTATAGACAATATTTTCCAGATAGTCTCATAAAATTTTTCTTTTTATTCACGAGGTATTCGTAGTTTTACCGCAAAATAAAAGCAGTGTAAATATTAAGGAGTTATATGTCGGAATTTAGTTTTTTCAAACAATCAAATAATTTTTGTTCATCAAAACCTGAAGCCCTCCCACCAAAAAATCCCTCCCAACAAACTCAACAAACATTTTTGTCACAATAAAGAAAACAATAAACCTTTGCATTGGACAATCACAAAGCTCTAAAGAAGCATAGTTTCTCTAAATTACAGCCAGCTTATACTTTCGCTTGCATATTTGCTCGAGCGAGAAGGTCATGCATTCAGTTGAACAGATCGTTTGCATGTAGAGAGTGGTGGAGGGGAGCGGGGCTACTACTTGCTTTTGTTGGGCGTTTAGCGCCAGGTCAAGTGCAGGACGGAGACTGCCCCCGGGGCGCGGGGCGCGGGCGGCGGGGACTGCTGTCTTAAGGGGGTACAGCTTAAAGGAATCTTATTCTAAGAAGGTTTGCGTAAATAACTTCATAAATTATTTATTGCACACAAGATAAATCATGCATTAAAGTTAGCAAATACAGGACAAGGCGAACAAATCCCTAAAACAGTTTTCTTACAGCAAACCTTTGTATAAGTAGGTATAAAGAATAAAGATCGATTCAAATGTATTCTAATGTAACTAGTATGAATCACTCACGAATTTTCTCACGCGAAACCGACACAAATGATGCAACATTGGATGACACGAAATAAAAAATGTTTTGACGTGACAACGTCTTATAATTCGATAGAGCCGGCTGCACGAACGAAAAAACATGACTCATGCGGCGTTACCTCGCTCTGGGGCGTTCCATGTAAGGCTTGAAGTGCAAGCGAGAGCGCGGAACGAGCGACAAAGAAGCACAATCGGCCTTTGCGTTCGGCAGCGTTCGACATCCGTCTCTCTCCTACTTGAGTGAGCGATGCGTCTGCGTGGACAGCTGCTATACTATAGTACATTTACATGTTTTGATCGAGTATCAAGTGCAGTGAAAAGTGAATGTGGTGTCAATTGTTTATAGCAACGATAATTACAGCGATAAAGGTAATGATTCTTTCGATCATCATCATCATCATCATCAGCCCATATTAGTCCACTGTTGGACATAGGGCTCCCCTAATGAGCGCCATAGCGCCCTGTCTTCAGCTTGCCGCATCCAGCATCTGCCTGCAGTCTTTCGCAGATCGTCATCCCACCTGGCCGGAGGGCGTCCTACACTACGTTTGCCGAGTCCTGGTCTCCACTCAAGAACACGTTTACCCCAGCGGTTGTAAGTTCTTCGCGAGATATGGCCGGCCCACTGCCACTTCAGCTTGCTAATTCTTTGAGCTATGTCGATAACTTTGGTTCTCTTACGGATGTATTCGTTACGAATTTTATCCTTCAGAGAGACTCCGAGCATAGCTCTTTCCATAGCTCGCTGAGCGACTTGGAACTGGTGGACCAGCCCTACCGTGAGTGTCCACGTCTCAGCTCCGTAGGTCTTGACGGGTAGGACGCACTGATTGAAAACTTTAGTTTTCAAGCATTGTGGTATGGATGACGCGTAGACTCGACGTAGTTTCCCAAACGCTGCCCAGCCTAGCTGGATCCTCCTCCTAGCCTCCTTCTCAAAATTATTTTTACCCAACTGCAGAATTTGTCCAAGGTAAGTATACCTACTCGGAAACATTCTTTCGATATTAATTATATATTCAGTGATATATTGTCGAATATTCGTGCTTTCATCATTAAAATGAATAGCATCGGTCCGCTAGTGCAGCTATTGTAGGTTATGCTATAATTGACAAAATTAAAACATAAGTTAACAGAACTATTTCATGATGAGTAAAAAATCGATGGCTTTACTAGGTATTCAATCGAAATAATTATCGATCGTAGCTATGATTTAAAAAAATTAACACATAAATATTAAATCTTCCACATATCACAACAACGTGTCTGAAATGACAGGTTGGACCAGCCATCCGTCAAAGGGAACATTTTCTCCTATATCAAACACATTGAGGCGGGCTTTTTAAAAACTAGATTTACGAAAATTTTAATGTTTCCAAATTTTTAATTTTAAATGTAAGATTTATAAACAATAATTTAAAATTATTACTTTTATATAACAAATTACAATTAAATTTGCAAAAATAATTAAGTAACTAATTGAAAAAATTTAATAATGTTATTAAAACAATAAAATCAAAATTTAAATTTTAACAATAGAGTAGTTAAACAATAAATTTTATTCAAGTATTTTGTTGTATTTTTATTTTTTAAATTTAAAATGATTTTCTGAATGAAGAATTTTATGAAAAATTTTTTTTTAATTGTTTTGAACGACGATTTATTTTGCAGAACCGCTTACAATCCCACCATGGAAAAAAAGCCTGACGAACCAGAGGATGTCACGAATAAGCCACCACCTTCGATGAGTGAACCCACGGAGGTTCAAGATGCTGTAGCATCTACTTTAGCAACGCCATTCGCGCAGCCAATAATCACTGCTTCAAAATCGAAAGTTGTAAAACAATTGCACAAAAAAATGACATAATTGTATTTATGCGTACAAATAAATCTAACTTGATCAATTTCATTGTGATTTCCAATTACCTCCTTCTCTATATACATACAAATCTATTAAACAAATGAAATTAAAATTTTCTTTTGAGAAATGCTACCATTCCATCAGTATTTTCTTAAGACGTTGTCACGTTCAACTATCGTCAGTAAACCGACTTTACAGACAACCAATTTTTTTATTTTTCAATGTAGAATACATCGTGCGAAGAAACTATTTAGCACTAACTCCCGTAGTTTCCATATAATATTGAATCCACTAGCAGTAACTTGTATTAAAAGAACGGATAAGCTAATGGATTGTGATAATTGGTTTTGTAGGAGTCCGTTAGAGGAAACAATTAGGTCGATAGTGGATTACTGAGCTTGATTGCGTCGCAGAAAGTGCTGCGTATTTACGTAGATAAGGAATACGAATATCTATAGAAGGATTTGTGTGTGTAACTTGTGAACAAGTTATGTGAAAATTTTACGGAATATTGCATAAAATCCCTCCGTTATTAATTCTCGTTCTCACATTAGGTCTTTAAAAAATAAAGATGTTGATGATGATGCCCTCCTAGCCAAATTTCGGCCTCGGCAGCCAGTCTCAAAAAAGGCTATCCAGGTGCGCAGGACATTTATAATAGTGCATAAGTGTGCGCGCAAACACAGGTGTACTCTCTATTTCCTCACTCTCATAATCCAATGGGACGGCAGACCGAACGACCGGAAAGATGTCAGGCGCAGGACCAACAGCTTAACGTGCTTTCCGAGGCACGGGTGTAACACCGTCAACTACGGGCTGCTACTGTGAATTTTCATTGCTGAAATATCAACAACATTTTGTCACATCGATCTACCTGCACGACCTGCACGACCTGCACCCGACGATGGCAGCTGTGATCGTTCTAAAGTTTTCGTTTTCGTAGTGCTTACTTGGGTAAGTTTGGACGTAGGGAAAATCCTAACTTATTTGTACAACCCAAAAATTTACGATCGTTCTGTCAGCTAGCTAATCTGTGACGGTGTGACTCATGACTCATCTGTGGCGGTGGTGACTCCTAGCTAATCTGCAAGCCAATTACACGGGATACACGACCGAATATTGTTCGATACATTTCAGGGCGAGCTCATGAATGTGCTCAAATGGATTAGCTCCGACGATCGAGCTGGTTAGCTAGGTTAATGAAAAAGGGGAATGGTTGATAATTTGTGTTCCTTCGCAAAGCTACATCTTCACGTGCTGGACCAAAGAGCAGGTGTAGGCTCTTCGGGTTGGCGAGTGGTGAGTATCTGGCTGGACTCTGGAGGCAGCTGGTGAGTAATGCGAGTATCTGGCACAGCGCATCAGCATAGCATTGCCATACAGCGCGGGGAAATGCAGCCAGCGTAGCGGGGACGCGACGACTGCTATTGATATGGATCAATTGATCTACCTGTAAGTTTTTGCAACAGTCTGCAGTTTGGTCAATTGTTTCAATTGTAAATAAGTAGTTCTAATTTATTTCTATTATTTGATGAATGTAGTACCCACCTACTTAGTATAGGTATTTGATAAGTCTGTCTACATCTATACCCACCAACCTCAACCTCTACTCAACTATCCACGCCTAATCAGAAGCCTATAATCCCCACACTGGGCATGCGTGTTGGGGAACGCAGTTCGATGGTAGAATTGTTCTGCAGGGGGCGCTGCTGCCCGCCCCCCGGTGGATATCCCTTAGTCACCTCTTACGACATCCGCGGGAAGAGTTGGGGTGGTGCAAATTCTAAGCCACACGGCAACAACCGTAGGTATATACATACCATGTCTGATTTAATTCTGGTCGCAGTCTACCTTGTTCTATTCAATCACATCACCTTAATAACTAATTTATGCATCTGCGGTCAGCTTGCTATAATAGCTACCTATTCTTGACATTAAATGTTGTGTTGTGATGAACCTATTCATATATCAATACTAGCTGCTGCCCGCGGCTTCGCTTGCGTAGTTCCCGTTCCCGTGGTAATTCCGGGATAAAACATAGCCTATGTCCGTCTCCTGGTTCTAAGCTGCCTCCCCACCAATTTTCAGCCAAATCGGTTCAGCCGTTCTTGAGTTATAAATAGTGTAACTAACACGACTTTCTTTTATACACCACTACAGTTTAATTACCAGAAAAAAAAAAACTGGGATATCTGTAGCAGTTACTGAACCCATATTTGAAATAAAAAATATAAAAAATTAAATCAAAGATTTGTCCCACATATCGCTAAAAATACAGACAACATAAACCGGCATACTAACTATTAAACACTTACTATTCTGTGGTAGGCGTAGCGTAATTTCGCGGTTACAACTATTCATTCATTAAATTTTAGCAAACTCGCGTCGAAGCTCAACCTGCTGGCCACCGGACCCTACCCCTCACCCCCGCTTCCCCACCCGCACCGCACGCGCCGCGCGCCGCGCGCCCGCCTCAGTGGTACGGGCGCACTTGTTGCGTAATTATCTTATCGCTTATCGTTTCGCATATCATTACAATGGCTTATCAATTTACGTCGCGAGAGTACACATTAATGGTTCGCGCGTATTTTTTAAGTGGTGAAAATGTGAGTGCCGAGTGAATATCTACACATAGGTACTTAACTATCGCCGTAAACAGAGTAGGTAGGTACTCGGTGGCGCGGCGCGGGTGGCGCGCGCGGCGCCGCTCGCGCTCGGGCGGCCGACGAAGGAAAGCGGTTGCGCTCGCCATAAGAGTGAAAGAGTACAAGATATTAGCCTCTTTCCTATCTACGCGTCCGCGATAGTTTAATGAAATTTAGTAGTGTGGGTGCAGAAACGAATGATCAGCTGTCTATACAATGTACTATGTCCAGAATTTCGAAAAAACTTTAACATGATGTAACTTTCTTATTAAAAGTAAAACATAAAAACTAACTTCACATTTACAATGGTAGCCCTCATTTACAGCAGCAAATTTTTTTTTTCTGGTAATTAAAATGTAGTGGTGTATATATAGATTTAATGTCAAGAATACGTTTAAGTATTTGTTTAAGTTATAGGTAACATTTGCCCTACTATTGTGTTTTGCAACTTTAATGCAAATGTAAATGTTTTGTGACATTTGTACAAGTTTATTATTAGAGCTCTCGACTTCCTGACTGGAAGAGTTCTTACTCACGTGTGTTACTGTTACAAACTAAAGTTTGTTGTTGTGTTTGTCACAATACAACGACTCTTCAAGAACTGTACGATCCTACCGCTAGCCTGCGTGTATATTAGGGAAATTTGTCTTTTTGTAAAATCACATCCCACATACTTTCAAAAACGTAGCGAGATGTGATAACCCGGCAGAAAAGGCGTAGGTTTAATAATTTGCTCTACAAACACCAGTGCCATAAAGAATATATAAAAGAAATGTTTACAACATGTGCATCACCGGAAGAATTTAAAGAACTAAATGGAAATATTTTTAGGAAACTTTAAGAGGATGGCTACTTGAAAAATGTTTTATACGGTGAACGAATATTTGGAAATTTGAATTACAACTTATATGACTAATATAATTTAATATAATTATAATAATATGACTCGCATAATATGCAGGCTGAATACAAATTACTAAAATAGTTATAAGATCTGAAATATTGTACCTATGTATCTCATTTTTGTATTCTGGCAAATAAACGATTGATTTAATTTGATTTGATTTGACAAAACTACGGAACGAATCGGGCTGAAACTTTTTGCAGGCATAACGACCTATAATAACATATACTAAAGATGCGCGTGCGATGCGCTGCGAATGATCGATCGGTCGAATGATCTACAACTACTAATTTACTCATTCGACTTGAATATTATAACTTAAATATAAACTTGAATAGTAATATACTAATCTATATAATTTATATAAACTTGAATAGTAATATACTAATCTTCAAAGTCGAATGACAACTACTAATTAGTAGGTAATTACTGCCTCTACGAATTGATCGAGGCGTCGTATAACGAATTGAGTTCGACTGCCCGACTCAGGCAGTCGCCATTAGTCATTCGAATGGTCGAATGATTTGTGAAGTCGAATAATTCGAATTAAATCATTCACAGTCGCGCATCTCTAACATATACTTAAGCTAGTTTTTTCCCCAAACTCTAGGTGCGAAGCCATGGGAAGAAGCTAGCTCATCATAAGTGTCTACAAATGTGGTGCCTTCTTTACCACACAAATATTTTCTAAAATCTTTATCATGTCTGTAACTCAGTTAGCAGAACCCTAAAAAAGTTTTTGACAAATCTCGTCACGACGCAACGCGACGCAAGGACGCAGGGCACACTTTGTTAGTGAAAATAAATGAAGGGCATCCGGAGTTTTTCATAAAACGTTACAAAGGGCGCCTCAAGTCGTTTGCATACATTTTACATCACAAAGAGGCTTTTAGGTATTATCTCATGTTTGCAGAGTACAGATGTATGTATGTATGTATGTATGTATGTATGTATGTATGTATGTATGTACCTGTCATGGAACCCGAGGACTTGCTTGATGGTATCAGACCAGTCTTCAGGTTCACCCGTTGCGCATTGCTACGGTATAGCTCGTCTACGTCACTGCTACGGTATAGCTCGTCTACGTCACTGCTACGGTATAGCTCGTCTACGACATTGCTACGGTATATTCAATTCAATTCAATTCAATTCAATTTATTTATTTCGGTTATTCACCATAAATGTTAGTACAACTATGTTAGTTACCATAAAACAGATTTCAATTATTCATGACACATAAACTCCAGAATACATTCAATAAATTATCATTGCAAAATTAAATTAAAATAACAAACTCTAATAAGATTAAATTTAAGCATGTAAATGTCAAATAATATTCAGTCTATTAATAGTCAAATAATTAAAGCATGTAAAAGTCAACAAATTAATAAATAGTACCCTACTGAAATAATTTTAAATTAATTTTATTTTGCACAACGCATGGAGTTACAGGGCAGCACATGCGTCTCGGTCCAGTGTCTGAGTATATGCGGCCATCCACCCGCTCAGCTACCGTGACTAGGAGGCTGTTGGGGCTGGCGCGCACCCGCCGCATCAAGGAGGCGACACGCTTGCGCATTATGGCGTGGAAATCATCCACTCGCGCCTCTGCGAACATACCTGATGCGCTGCAGTAGCGCGGCAGCCCCACCAGCATCCGGAACGCGTTATTGTACTGCACCCGGAGTGCGTTGTACGCCGCTCGAGTAACATTGATCCACAGGCTGCAGGTGTAAAACGATTGGCAGAAGGCCCTAAACAATGTAATTTTCACCTTTTCGGAGCATTTTGCAAACCTTCGGATCAACATGTTACTCCTCACAGCCAACGCCCTCCTCTCTCTCTCTAAATCCATGTCGTCCTTGAGGGTATCGGTGACCCAGTGCCCCAGGTACTTAAAGTGCGACACTTGTTTGAGCACGGTGCCATCCAGTGAGACGGATGGCACATGTGGGTAGTACTTGGTTCCCGCTTTAAATACCAATAGCTCGCTCTTTGTAGAGTTGTACCTGAGGCCATGTGTCACCGCATACCGCTCACATATGCCTACCAGCTTCCGGAGGGCGCTGATTGATGGGCTCAGTAACACCATGTCATCGGCATAGCTAATGTTATTTACCATTTTACCACCAACGGAGCAGCCCACCATGGCGCCACTGAGCTCATCAATCAGCCGATCTACGTACAGGCTGAAAAGCCGAGCAGAGCTCAACCCCCCCTGCCTCACCCCGCATTCCACCTGTACGGCTCGGAGAGCGAGCCTGCCCACCTGACAACATTGCTCTGATGACCGTACCAATATTTGAACAGCTCAATGAGTTCAGCGGGCATCGTTGTGTCTTCTGAGAGCTTCTTCCACAGGACACTATAGGAAACCAAATCGAAGGCTTTTGATAGGTCAAGGAAGCACGCATACACAGGTGTCTTCCTTTCCTATCCGTGTAGTACCGTGGTATAGCTCGTCTACGTCACTGCTACGGTATAGCTCGTCTACGACACTGCTACGCCGTAGCAAGAAGCTACGAAGTGTATTACTACAATACTTTAAGGGTATTATAAAGGTGAACCGTGCGTTGTCCGCGCGAAATTCCAAATTACTCTTATTTGTATTTTTTACATTCTACATTTAATTTAGCTAGATTTAAAGTAGTTTTGAGACCATTGTAAGCTACACTAAAACAACTTTGAAACAATTCTCGTTTTGGAGAATATTGACAATGTTACCAAAATCAACATAAAGGTCGCAAAACTACTTGTCTGCTTGCTAAATTACTTGTAGAACGCAGAAATTACAAAAAGAAAACATTTTTTTTACCTTCCCGTTTCACCTTAATACACATAAATCTGAACTGAAGAGAATTAATAAATAATAAATAGAATCTGAATTAATTAATAAGTGATATAATATAATTTCGGAAATAAGTTAATATTAATGTAATTGTAATATTTATCATGTGGTATTTATAATTTTATTTCGACGTATTTTACCAATAAATTCTTGATTCTTGAACACTTATTTTGGTTTTTTACCTACACTCGGCTTTAACAAAGACATATGTATAATGCATGAAAACTTTCAAAACTGATTATAACAGAAAAACATCAAAGTAATCGCTAAAAAAAATATTGAAAGATCATCCATTGCCACGCCCTGCCTCGACGCAGCAAGCAACTACGAGGCAGCAATAAATAAAAGAAAGGTGAAGATGTAGGAAGTGTCTCTGGGGAACAAATAGTAAAGGAATTGTGTCACGGACACGACCTCTACACGGGCTGAGTGATTGACTACCCGTAGGTGGCGATCGTGACCCAATCACAATACCTACCTATACCTTTCATATACCTACCAACCTATACCTTTCATGTATCTACCTACGTAGGTTAGGTGGTACCTATACAAACTGCGATTCCTTATACCCTATTCTGTCTTTAGTTCTTCTAGTTCAAATTTTTTGTGACCTCTTTGGGCGGAGTAAAACTTGTCGCACACCTGGAAAGCACCGCTGCAGCACAGTACAAAAATGTACACTGAAATATGGGCTTTAACTCGTAACATTTAGATGAATTTTATATCGACGGCATCAGATGACAGACAGCTCGCGGAGCACTCGTTCGAAGCTTGAGGGAAGCCATTTTGTCACTGTAAAATGTATCTTTCAGAAATAAATATTTTCAAACTTACGCGATCTGAACACATTATTATTAGTATTGTTAAACGGGTATTTATCGCGTTTATTTACCTATTTCAGTCATCCCGTGACCACGACAGTGTGTAAACCTGTTGAAACGTCGGGAAAAATAGGTAAATAAACGCGATAAATACCCGTTTAACAATACTAATAATAATATCTTTCAGAACTTGGCTGGACGGTCCATCGCGCGTCTCAATCTAAAGATACAAGTTTAATTAATTAAGCCCATATTGGAATGCACGTTTTAGTGTTGTGTGGTAGCGGTATTATAATGAGCGTAGAGGTAAGCACGTAGACGGCTGAGTCAGGTGGCGGGTTCCTGTCCCGCCTGAACTTCTCCCGAAGTCCTCCCGACAACCTCTTTCTCACGCAACTGACCTTTTTTTAAATACCGTACTTACCGTAGAAAATCTTCCACCAATATTAATGTGGAGCATTTAATAATGCATATATGTATTATTATTACCGTTGTCTAGAAAGACAGCACTTTATCCGGGGGGACAGAGGGCTGTCTTTCACATTCAGACGTATTGGCTGGGGAGCCGATAGGGCTGATTAGGCAGTGTGGGAGACGCTTAGCTGAATAATGTCAGTAATAGAGCTTGCAGCTTGCAGCCGCGCGCTATCAGAATGGGATAGAACCTCGTCAAAGTATGATATACTTATATGGAAAGTTACAAAGAACATGTCAGCAAAGAAGTTATCAACAATAATTAATAACCAGTCAAAACCGTTTTTTTGTCATCCTGCGAGGATTGACGCGAGTTCAACGTACCGGCCATTCAGAAAGTCACATAAATATTTCATTATAGTTTATCTCCCAGAAACGCTGCAAAATAAATCGGTCACAGTGGTGTCCTAGTTCGGAAAGCTAAAAATTAAACTGTGTCATAATTGGAAAAGGTTCCATCCCAGTGTGACCGCGCACCCTCCTAACGACCCCCGCGCCGAGAGCCCTCGACGCGTGCACTCTTCGAGTGCCTGTTTATGGTCTACTTCCCTTCTACATTCTACTCTAGAGCCAGCTACCGTTTGTTTGAATTTCAATGGTAAATCGCCGGGTTTCTCTGAAAATACTGCACGGCTGGCTTTTATGTAACGCTGTAATGTCGTTCGGATGGGAATGTTCGCCGGCGCGGCGGCGTGAGTGAACCTGAACATACCAAGCAACGGATGAATAAGATAGCACAAAGCTTTTAAACTATTATGGTTTGGAGAAGCGAAAGCACAGAAGAATATTTACCATGACAATCTACTTTCAAGTAAGTAAGTTAGTTATTCCGTGATCATGACGCGTGCAACTGTGACTAAAAATCTGTACCTACCTACTTAGGTATGTACCTCATAGTAAAATGACTCATGCGATCACTAACTTACCAGCTAGTTTTGTTTGCAAATCATAAAATTATAAATAACAATAGAGACATACAGATCGGAAAATTAATAAAAATAATGTTAACATACCTATGAAACTTAACAACGGTTCATAGATATTATAAAAAAATGGTGTCACCGTTGTATTTCTAGTTCTAAATCGTCTAATTAGGTACATATACCTCCAAAGTCTGATTTTCCAAATTCTATTTAATTTATGTTCAGAATTTTCCACATTCTTGAAACACCATATCATTCTGTATTCTCCACAAGTCAGTATTGCTTTTACATGACTGGCAACGATCTTTGAGATCTGGAAATCTCAATCTTGTTGGAACTGAGAAAATCGATTAAATCGATTGCTGGTGCTGAAAAACACTTCGTGCTAAAGCTGTAGTATAAACGTCTTCTGTGCTTAGCAGGAGGTGGTCTGACTAATCGGCCCATTAGGCAGTTAAAAGCTCGTCGCTATCGCCGGCACATAACTCACCGTCTCCGCAGCCCAATAAATTACGCCTTTGTGTGAACGGGGCGGGGCAGCTTAAAATATGTACGACATTGTCTTCCAGGCGCCCTCATATCTATACGAAGGTCATCTCACTAAATTAGATGGTACCTACCTTACTACCTTACTAACTAGTACTCGCGAGCGAGAAGTAATACATTAAAATAGAAACTCCAATTCGCTTGTATCGGAGTTTCTATTTTAATGTATCACTTCTCGCTCGCGAGTAGTTAGTAAGGTAGTAAGGTAGGTACCATCTAATTTAGTGAGATGACCTCCGAGGTAATATCTGTATGCTGTAGATACTGTACGAGTACTTTATCCTACACTACGGTTATCAACAAAAGATGAATGGATACCTCGAATTTTTTTATTTATTTTATTAAAACGGTTATCAAAACCAATTACATTTAATTAAAAGAAAACAGAATCACATTATAAGTTAGATGCATACAATAGTCATATCATAGAATGTCAGTAAAATTATTATTAGTATTGTTAAACGGGTATTTATCGCACAATACCTACTACTAATACAAACAATAGGTACTAATAATAATGTGTTCAGATCGCGTAAGTTTGAAAATAGTCAGTAAAATTAATAAACACAATGAAAATTTAATTAATTATGACGTGAAAAAGAAAGGCAGAGGTGTGATGAAAAGGAAAGATGTGAGTGTTTAGAGTGGAATAGAATATCTATCTTTTTTGTCTTATGTAAAGAGCTTAAGCAAAATTGTTTTTATAAAGCCTAGTGCGCGGCACCATACAATGGAGTCGTCAGATGAGAAGACGACTGATCGAAGTGAAAGGAAGATGTACCGACTCCGCCTATAGTTGGCAACAGGGCAAAAAAATGATAATGATACGGTGCTAAAATCGTAAAGCTTAAACAAGCCTTGTTGATAACCGTATCAACAAGGCTTGTTTAAGCTTTATGAATTTCTGTTTGAGAAATGAAAAAACGAAAGGCTTTTATCGTATTAAGAATACGTAACAGAAACAGCTGTTCAAAGATGTCAGCCAAAGAGCCGCAGAACGTTTGACTCCTTTGTTCCATGTTCCAGGAAACTGTAAACCTTCGAAACATTTATCAAGTTCACCTGCAGCTGCACGGAACCAGACGCAGACAAACAAAAATGTGGAATTGCGGGAAAACCATAACTCGCGAGAGATACGCCTCCTCTCAGATCCACGCGGGCTTACTTGAGGACTCATCTGCTTTTGATTGTTCATTGATTAACATTTAAACAAATTAAAACGTTACTGGCGAACCCAGAAGTCTTCAGTCGGTCAAACAGAATTAAATTATCTTGTTGTGGACAAAGTGATGGAAGATACCAGTTGCTCTACCGGGCAGGAAGAGGCAGGAAGGTGTTTAAATTTAACATCACCCAGATTTTTTGCCTTCGATAAGGTAAGTTTGTCAACTTATTAAATAGTCTTATCTATTATTCTCAAGAGAGATCGTTCTTGCGTCACCAGTTTCTTTCCTGACTAGGTTGACACACGATCGTGTGTCTCGACATAGAATAATGGTTCTTTATCAGGTGACCATTCAAATGAAATATTAGATCCTTTTGTGATACCATTGATTAAAAAGTTCATGCAATTTATTAAGCATCTACTTTAATCAATTAAACTTAACTGTTTTCACTAAAAGTATGACCCACTCACGTGATTAGACACTCAGAACTGGAACATACTTTGTATTTTCAATTTAAGCTATTATGTCCTTAAGTACAAAAAGTGAGCGCCAGTGTTCGTGTGAGTTAGGAAGAGCATTATTCTCATGTGTGCAACTACTGTCTTCTCTCATTCTAAATGTTGGGTTAGGTAAGGACTTCAGAAACCTTTTTTTTTTTATTCGGCGAGGAAATTCGTTTACAAAGAAAAAGGTCTGGGGGGCAAAATGATGTGGAACTTGACGCCCTGAGAAGGACGTCATACCCACTAAAACCTCTCCTGTGTCCCTCTCTCGTCATTTTCGCTGAATCACGAGAACATTTCAAATCTACCGCAGCCTGACTGGCGTGCCCTCTTCCTCTTGTACATGGCCGGCGAGCCCACCACTCCACACACTCGCCGACCCCATGCTTCCGTCACGTTTCCTCCGCTGATTAGGACACAGACGGCACAGGCACAGTAGAAAAAATAGTAGTAGAAAAAATCTAAATAGTGGAACTGCGATCTTCGAGAGGGAGAATTTCTGATTCCTTCTTCAATACCTGTTGGTAGCTTGTATGAATTTTACGTCGACTGTACCTTCCGTTGATATAAAAATGACTTTTCTACCATTTTCTAACATTAAAATATAAGTTTTTAGTGGTTAAGACATCAAGACTATGAAGAATTTTATAATCAGAAAATACAAAGCTTTAGCAAAGTTGAATACGATGCTAGACATAAAGCTTTTAATGGTCCTACAAATCGCTTTCGGTCAATATAACGCGGTCACTTCTTCAAAAATCACATCAATGTTGCTAAGGTTGTACTGCCTGGGCATATTTGTGGTTGCCTTGCATTTTTCCATAAGTTACTCGAACTTTTTGTACGTAACACAGATAAAAGGATTTATTTTTAACTTGGTCTTCATATTTCATTATGTGGTTACAATAGTTATCTCACAAATCTCTCCTCCATTTCTAACTAAGTTCACGAATTTAGTTATTTCTTGCGACTTGCACATGGGCTATAAAATAAAAGCATTTTGTTCAAAAACTATGTTTATCTTCTTAGCGCTCCATCTGTGTATTTCTGCGTTAAGCATAATTTGTGATTTGAGTCTGTCGAAGTTCTGGCAAGAAATGCTTACATCAGACGTCAATAACTTGGCGTATTTAGCGGTGCACCACTTCATTCACGCGTCGCTGGTGCTGGCGGATTTGAATACGATCGCAGTGTTAGAGGTGCTGCTGAGTCGACTGAAAACGTTGAGAAAAACTTTGAGCGCCAGCAAAGTGCCAGTGAATATTGTAGAAAAAGCTGAGATCAAATTAAAATTGAAATTTTTGAGGAAATGTTTGGAAAACTATGGAAATTTGCTCGATGCGTTTCGGAATGTCCATGATTTGATACAATTTCGTGTGAGCAATCTTTGCGATTATGTGGGTATTTTGTCTATCAATGTTCGTTGCCTGATTTAATTGTCTCATTTTGTATTTCAGATTTTTGTGTTAATTGCGTTCTGTCTGCCTCGGCTTACATTCTTCGGTTACAACTTATTGCAGCAACTATCGTTTGAGGTGGGTTCAACTCTACCACCTAATCA
Source organism: Eupithecia subumbrata (assembly GCA_949316285.1). Lineage (NCBI taxonomy): Eukaryota > Metazoa > Arthropoda > Insecta > Lepidoptera > Geometridae > Eupithecia > Eupithecia subumbrata. The sequence goes on along the minus strand of OX438640.1, from coordinate 35,112,623 downwards.
CGGTACCTTCGTTCAAGGTGTCTTTGCCTAAGCATTTGGATTCAACACGTCGAGGCCTGTGTGTGGCAGACGCTCAGACGATGGAGCGGACGTAGGTTTAGATAGCTAAATCATAAGCTAGTATAAAAAAGCATAAGCTTTTAAGATCCCGTTGGCACCCTTCGAGTACGAAGCCTTAAAAACCATGAGGATGTTTGATTTAAACTTTGTCTGATGCATCGTGAGAGTTGCGGCGGCGTAAAAAGCATCCTCTCGAACTCAGCCCGTAGTTATCTTAAGAGTCGACTAAAATAATCTACCAGAGGAAGGGCAGCTTCCTTCTGTATACCTAGGTAATTTTTGCCAATATAATACAGGGCGCCACGTAACATGTGTAGTTTACTAAGCCGACGTACGAGTGATGATAAGGTAACCTTGTATGTTGGCAGCCGTTCCAGCGCCGCATGTCCCGGATCTACTATGTAGACTTTGCTGCACTGCTAGTGCAGATGACGGCGCACGGCATGCTGAGCGAGCTGTGCCGCAGCGAGACCAGTGAGCTGAAGATGGACCTAACTGATCAGGTCTTTCGCTGTGCAGGTGAAAAAACAATTAAATACTTTTCTTACTAGCTGGATACGCCAAATAGCCTTTCTGCATTATTTGTGTCTAAGCTGGAAAAATGCCGGCTTTTGTGCTAAGGTTGTTAAAAGGATGTTAAAAGTCGCGGGAAACCGTTGGATGCGAGCTTTGCAGAACCGGTCATTGTGGCAATTGGGGGATGCATCATAGGCATCCCCCAAATATCGATGAAATTTCATGAGTGAGGTGACGATGATAAGTGTTTCCAGTAAGGCCCATTTCAACTCGTGAGTCGCCTATAATGTCTTAATTAAATTATGTGAACGTTGTTAATGTAGGTACCTACCATGGCTTCTAGATAGGGTAGAAGCGCGGAAGTTGCGCGACTCAAATTCCTTCTTATTCTTGAGTACAATCCGAGAACCCCACCTGTTCCAGATGAGGAGCTCCGCGAAGAGTTGCTACGTTCGCTGGAGTACGTGTCCCGGCGTCCTTTCAGCCTCACGCTTCTAAACATAAACGTGGACGTCCGTTTGCCGCTCAATCTCATCGCCTTCTCCATCACCTACGTCGTTCTTATTGCTGAAGAAACACATTTTGTTTACTAAGTGAAATAACATATCGCGGCTTAATAAATACCGATGCCTGCCTCAGCTTGTCGGGCGCGGGCCAATGCCTCTGCCTGCGAAGGATTAATCTGTTATAGTTATAAGTATAAGAGATGGTTTTATCGCATAGCACCAGATGGACACCTGGTTTTCCGTGAATTATAGGTAAGAATAAATAAGATTTAAAAAATGAAAAGACTTTTTCACCAAGATATAAACTTCCTAACCGTAGTTCAATCAGTGTTGGATGACAATATAAAGGCTGCACAAACAAGTGGGGAGGATTCGTTTGTTCTCATGTCATTACGCCTTAACAAGGCTTTCGGGCGCGCCGAGGCGGTGATCGAAGCCCGGTCAAGCGCGAGAGATAATTCTGTCCTTTGGCATTACAGTACAGTAAGTTCCTAACATGTAATCACTAACTATTTGACAGATCTGTTGTCTGCCACGACATGACGACAATGATGATACTAAACTTTAGGTAGGTACGATTATGCTGATAGATTGTTTGAAACGCAACCTTCTTAGCGGCTGTAGGTGTCACCTCATATATTCACAGTTCACGTATCACATTTAAATAAATAATAAATAAAATAATGATGCTGGACATTCCACACAGCATCACCCAGGCCCTAGCTAAGCAACGCTTGTGTTATGGGTACTAGATGACTGATAGGTATATTATATACAATACATTACACAATACATTAAAGAGATATATATTTTTTATTATACATAGAAATACCCAGAACACCCGGAACAAATATTTGCAGAGAGTACAAACATTTGTCCCAAAAGGCGAGAATCGAACCCGCTGCCTCCTGCGTTGCAGGCGGACCTTCGCACGCCGCGCCACATCGGTCGTCAGTTTGTAAATTAAATTAAGTAGGTAACTACTTACGTATATTTTGTTTTGAATAAATTATAAAAATCATTCACATAGTACCTACGCCACTGGTCAAAATATCTGGTTTCAAGGCTTTCAGGGTGTCACTTCAGTTGGGATGCACAATTAGCAGTGCTGGACCTGCGCACTACGGCTACGACATAGCTGTGAGCTACAGCTACTATGTAGATGTGTGCTACGCGCTACGATGGAGAAGCTCTACGATCTACGACGTAGCTGTGTGCTACGCGCTACGACGGAGCTTTCTACAAGCTACGACGTAGCTGTGTGCTACGCGCTACGACAGAGTCTTTCTACAAGCTACGACGTAGCTGTGTGCTACGCGCTACGACAGAGTCTTTCTACAAGCTACGACGTAGCTGTGTGCTACGCGCTACGACAGAGTCTTTCTACAAGCTACGACGTAGCTGTGTGCTACGCGCTACGACGGAGCTTTCTACAAGCTACGACGTAGCTGTGTGCTACGCGCTACGACAGAGTCTTTCTACAAGCTACGACGTAGCTGTGTGCTACGCGCTACGACAGAGTCTTTCTACAAGCTACGACGTAGCTGTGTGCTACGCGCTACGACGGAGCTTTCTACAAGCTACGACGTAGCTGTGTGCTACGCGCTACGACAGAGTCTTTCTACAAGCTACGACGTAGCTGTGTGCTACGCGCTACGACAGAGTCTTTCTACAAGCTACGACGTAGCTGTGTGCTACGCGCTACGACGGAGCTTTCTACAAGCTACGACGTAGCTGTGTGCTACGCGCTACGACGGAGCTTTCTACAAGCTACGACGTAGCTGTGTGCTACGCGCTACGACGGAGCTTTCTACAAGCTACGACGTAGCTGTGTGCTACGCGCTACGACAGAGTCTTTCTACAAGCTACGACGTAGCTGTGTGCTACGCGCTACGACAGAGTCTTTCTACAAGCTACGACGTAGCTGTGTGCTACGCGCTACGACGGAGCTTTCTACAAGCTACGACGTAGCTGTGTGCTACGCGCTACGACGGAGCTTTCTACAAGCTACGACGTAGCTGTGTGCTACGCGCTACGACAGAGTCTTTCTACAAGCTACGACGTAGCTGTGTGCTACGCGCTACGACAGAGTCTTTCTACAAGCTACGACGTAGCTGTGTGCTACGCGCTACGACGGAGCTTTCTACAAGCTACGACGTAGCTGTGTGCTACGCGCTACGACGGAGCTTTCTACAAGCTACGACGTAGCTGTGTGCTACGCGCTACGACAGAGTCTTTCTACAAGCTACGACGTAGCTGTGTGCTACGCGCTACGACGGAGCTTTCTACAAGCTACGACGTAGCTGTGTGCTACGCGCTACGACGGAGTCTTTCTACAAGCTACGACGTAGCTGTGTGCTACGCGCTACGACGGAGTCTTTCTACAAGCTACGACGTAGCTGTGTGCTACGCGCTACGACGGAGCTTTCTACAAGCTACGACGTAGCTGTGTGCTACGCGCTACGACGGAGTCTTTCTACAAGCTACGACGTAGCTGTGTGCTACGCGCTACGACGGAGTCTTTCTACAAGCTACGACGTAGCTGTGTGCTACGCGCTACGACGGAGCTTTCTACAAGCTACGACGGAGCTGTGTGCTACGCGCTACGACGGAGTCTTTCTACAAGCTACGACGTAGCTGTGTGCTACGCGCTACGACGGAGTCTTTCTACAAGCTACGACGTAGCTGTGTGCTACGCGCTACGACGGAGCTTTCTACAAGCTACGACGTAGCTGTGTGCTACGCGCTACGACAGTCTTTCTACAAGCTACGACGTAGCTGTGTGCTACGCGCTACGACGGAGCTTTCTACAAGCTACGACGTAGCTGTGTGCTACGCGCTACGACGGAGCTTTCTAAAAGCTACGACGTAGCTGTGTGCTACGCGCTACGACGGAGCTTTCTACAAGCTACGACGTAGCTGTGTGCTACGCGCTACGACGGAGCTTTCTAAAAGCTACGACGTAGCTGTGTGCTACGCGCTACGACAGAGTCTTTCTACAAGCTACGACGTAGCTGTATACTGTACCTAATGGTGGTCATTCCACACAGTAGGTAAAGGTACTTCGAGGTTCAGATCAAGAGAATTTAGATTCGGACGAGATGTACCCCTTAGCGGACACACAAAAGTGAAGTGGACATCTCGTCCGTGGATGAGTTTGAGATTCGGACCAGATGTAGCCTAACCCAGTTCATGGCCCCAAAGTAGGTACATAGGTTGTTTTTAGGGTATCGAGATCGAAGATCGGTTACGAAACCCTCTTAGTCTCGCTTTGTCTGTCCTTTTTTCCTCCATAATAAATAACTCAGCAACTAAAGCAGCTATCAACTTGAAATTGAAAATAATTAAGTATTTTACGCGCCTGTACCGAAAATGTAAAATTAAAAACAAATGAAAATGAACATTTTCCATACAAATTGTGAAGTTATAATTTAAAAAGATACCTACAGAGTCATGTGGGGTATCAAATGAAAGATATCAGTTTGTACATTACAATATAGTTTATATACAATATATTTTGAAATTACTGTTGGTTTCATCCTTTTCGAAATATTTCGAAAAAAGTCGAAAAAATACCCATCCCCCTCCCCCTATCTCCGAAGACTGCAGAGCGATCCACGTGAAATGTATGTAGCGTTTGTAGATATGGATCTATATTTTACAGGAAAAATATAGAGAAGTTTATAAAAAAACACTTTTTGAGAAATGGTCAAAAAGGGGGGGAATAATTTTCAAAAGGGGAGGCTACCTCAGCGAGTGGGGTGTCAAATGGTTGGCACGTTTCAAAACAGTTTTTGAAATTTCTGTAGAGCAAAACACTTTTTGAAATATTTTGAATAGTCAATAAATTGACTTAATCTCCAAAGTACCTACCTATGCTATCCATCTAAAATATAGTTTGGTAAGTAAGTACCTACTATTTTTAGGTAGGTATTCATCACGTAGCGATGTCTCTAACCGGTACCTTTAGTTCATGTAATGTAAGTATGTATAATTAATTAACAAACGTTGAAACCCTCGGCGCGCGATTTACACTCTCACTTGACGTTCTTATTTATAGTAAGCAGAGCTTTTGTTAGGGTAGGAAGGTTGGTTGGTACTCGATCACTAAACTCTACAATCAACATTTTATTTAGTGTGAGTGCACCTGTGCTTGCACACGCACACACACTTCTGCACTATAATTTTGTCCTGCACACATAGCTAGCCTCCGTTAAGACTGGCCGCCCCGTGATCGAAATTCGTCTAAGAGGACATAATCATCATTTTATTTAGTAGGTACATAATAGGTACCAACTCCCAAGCATACCCAGCGTTGGGATTATGATGGGCACTACCCCCCATGAGATAAAAGCGTTTAAGGCTCTTATCAGGGGAAGGCCTGCGTCCAGCAGTGGACCAATATAGCCTTTAATGGTCCACTGCTTGTGGAAGGTACCCACCTACTAACTCAAGTATGGGTTTGATTTGATTGCCAATCATGAGGCATCTTATCAGGCAATGAGCTCTTGTTACTCCGTAAATAGTAGAATACCTACTAGCCCATAACCTAAAACACGAATCGTCAAATTAGTTTGACGATTTAAAATAAATCCGCCACGCAATTTCATTATTAATTATCATTCAACCAAACGTCGACGGTAAATGATAACGAAACCTCGTACAAGTCACGCAATAAACACGCCACTACGCGGTCCGACAGTGAAGTCAGGGGCAGAAGTCGATTCAGTTTCATGTTTGCAAACAAGCTGTAGGTAGATTAATTAAAGAATTCGTAATAGCTTTAGTTGGATTAATAAATAAATGAATAAAGATTTCTTGAAAATCCACACAGCATCATCCGGCCCGATGATGATTGGGAAGATGGATTTAGACTTACTCCCGTGGCACGGCACAGCGACTCGAAGATGTTGTCTGCTCCAGGCATACGTCTCTGTGCTTGTGTGTATTTCCGCTGGTAGCGTAGATTCCACGGAGATTGGCTTCCACTTCGATGGAGGGCGGCCGAATGGTGTACGCCTACGCGCCGATGACAGTAATAATAAAGTTATTGTAGGCCAAAGTAATATCTACATAACTATCTACCTTTACTGTAGCGAAAATCGTTTGTAATTCCCTAATTCTCAGTGGAGGCATTGTTTTGTCTACCCCGTATTATATCCTCCTAACTCTAACACGCAGTGGAATACATCAACAAAAGCTATGTTCATTGATTAGCGATAAAAAGAGAAAACCCTACCTACCTTATCAGGATCAAGGGCCATAAGAAGATAATCATTACATATAAAATTCGTAGATAGCGAATAGCTCAATATAGCGTGATAGCGACTCTATTATAGGTACTGTTTCAGAACTTATCGAGACAGTGTAGGCTTAGTAATAGGGGCCCGTTTGAACCTTTTGGTACAGAACCCTAATTTAATGAAACCTGCATTCTGGTTAAGGTAGAGAGGAAGTTACTGTATTCACAAATCCCAATATGGAGTTCCGCACAATATTTCAAGCTGTAGAACCACAAGGATTTTCAAATCCTGGTGGCTACACTAGTGGAACTTAGTTGTGAAACTAACAGATAAATCATTTAAGTGTTTCTTATCTCTCGAAAATATAATTTCTGGAGATGTGGTTTCATAAATGAAACAAACGAATAACTTAGACTTAGTTTATTCTTGGCTAGCGTCAACATTCTCTGTCTGGAGTCCCTTGAGGGAGGCGACGGGTACGTATGACACCAGGGTGAACAGCTTGTTGGCCGAGTCTTCATCGTCGTTGCGTCTGCGAGATAGCCGGACGCGGACCCGGAAGGGGACATTCCTGGAAAGATACAAAAGGTATTTAGATATTTCAAGAACCTACCACCCATGTAATTTGCCAGTCCAAACATACACATAAACACCTGTGTTATTAATACCCGTTCCCTATCCTCTTTACCTTACAATAATTTCTATGACACCATTTCAACAGAAAAGATCAGGAATATTTTGTGCTCAGTGGCTGAATACAATATAATGTACTAATTAAATATATTTAATTTAAAATAATGCTCTGTGGATTGTCCAGCATTATTATAATATTGTTACTTTAGGAATGAATGGGTAGTTGGGCACTATCCAAATATGTTCAACATAGCCCAACATTCAACATTGTTTTCTGTTTTAATAAATTAATTCTCAAAGTAAAGTGTTTATGACAAATAGTCAATCATACTGTACACAGTACATGATGAGGAAGATAAGCTAGTGCTAATGCTACAGCATATGCTTAACTTCCTCATCATCTAAAAATTTTAATTTTATTTCTGTCATGGAGCCTGTACCTAAGGATTCATGACAGAAATAAAATTAAAATTTTCGTCGCAAGGCCTATCTTAATCTTTGGGACTGACTGACTGTTATTACTAGAGATCGGATATTCGGATGCATATTTACCTAAAGTTGTGATGTTGGCTGTTATGGATTGCACTTATTTATCGAAAAATCCCGCAAACCCATGCAATTGAAATTTAAGTGTACAACTCTGTGAGATGTAATAATAAAGCCAATTTGACACAAATTACAGTTGCCCTGTTACAACGTAATATGCTTGCTTTTCCCTACTTTTATTATCAGTGATTTTTGACGAGATTTGTAACAAAAGTCAAATCAGGCCTATTAAACCTCCGGTAATCGTAGATAAACAACCAACAAGGCTAAATACTACACCAAAAATCCAAAAAACAGGTAGAAAAAAGTTTTTAGGAAATTTATATCGAAATACCCCTTGCCAAACCATGCTTGAGTTTGTATAACCGACTACAAGAAGCGGCAACTTTCGTAAGTCGTGTCTAACTTTTTTTTTTCAAAACGTGTTTTTCCTCTACCTACTGTACACGTACACCTGTTACATCCGCTAGAAAATGCCCCTATTGCGACGTTTGCAGCTGACACAGCAATTGTAGCTACAGGAGTCACTCATAAAGAAGCAACAGAAAAAGTACAAGCCGCTCTAAACACTTTCATTGATTGGACTAAGCGGTGAAGAATCAAATTAAATGAAAGTAAATCAGTCCACATCGACTTCACCAATAAACAAGATCCGTCAAGTGCGAGTGTAACTCGCGCGCCGAGGGTTTTGAACGTTTGTCAACAAATATGTACCAAAAGTACCGGTTAGAGACTTCGCAATTTAACGAATACCTAAGAATAGCAGGTAGGTAACCTACATTTCAGATGGATCTCTCTGCATGCTTCGGTTTAATGGGTGGTTCGGTTAAGGTGGGTAATGGTAAATTTTTCGACTTTTTTCGAAATATTTCAAAAAGTATGAAAGACACAGAAATTTGAAAAACTGGTTTGAAATGTCCAAACCGATACCTTTCATTTGATACCCCACTCGGTGGGGTAGCCCCCCTTTTGAAAATTATTCCTTTTTGACCATTTTTCAAAAAGTGTTCTTTTTACAGACTTCTCTTTATTTTTCCTGTAAAATATAGATTCATATCTACAAACGCTTCATACATTTTAAATGGATCGCTTGGCAAACTTCGGAGATAGGGGGGGAGAATGGGTATTTTTTTGACTATGTTCAAAATATTTCAAAAAGTATGAAACCTACAGAAATTTCAAAAACTATTTTGAAACGTACAAACCGATACCTTTCATTTGATTTCCCACTCGGTGAGGTAGCCCCCCCCCTTTTGAAAATGATTACCCCCCATTTTGACCATTTTTCAAAAAGTGCTCTTTTTTCAAACTTCTCTATATTTTTCCTGTAAAATATAGATCCATGTCTATAAACGCTCCATACATTTTACATGGATCGCTCTGCAATCTTCGGAGATAGGGGGGGGAATGGGTATTTTTTCGACTTTTTTCGAAATATTTTAAAAAGTATGAAACCTACAAAAATTTCAAAAGATATTTTGAAATGTACAAAATGATACCTTTCATTTGATACCCCATATGACTCTGTAGGTATCTTTTAAAATTTCGGCATCACAATTTGTATGGAAAATATTCATTTTCATTTTTCATTTATTTTCATTTATTTTTCTCTAAATCTGTACAGGCGCACGAAATGTATTATTATTTCAAATTTCAAGTTGATAGCTGCAGTAGTTTTTGAGTTTGGAGGGAAAAAAGGACAGACAAAGCGAGACCATAAGGGTTTTGAAACCGATCTTCGAGCATCAAAACCCTAACAAGAAAACTACCATCCATTGTATATAAATGGTGTTGCTATACCGTATGAGAATACAGCGAAACGACAGAGACATGACATTACATGCTAAGCTCCACTGGAAATCATAGTTCATAGTTCATTTATTTATAACAATTATTATTATGTTACAGGTCACAAAATATAAATTACATAATGTAAAGGTACATCTACAGTGTAATCTCCAAAATACATCATTAATAACATAAAATTGAATAATTAGGTACATTTTAAGGTCATAAATTCATTAATGTCATATATCGATTGAAATATCAGCCACTTTTTCAACTTAAACTTAAAGGATGTCATGGATTGTGCGCTGGTGATAGGAATCGGAATTCTCAATGTAGTAAACAGGCACGATCAAGCCATGATCCAACTGACATATAACGGAACAGTTTTTGCGTAGAATGGAACAAATGTATGAGACCAGTGTCAAGTTTTGAAGTTGATTAAAGCCATAAGCACAGCCCCCCACAGACGCGATTTTGAAGCGCGTCTTGTGTCGCGCGATTTGTTGCGATATTTGTTTGCGTACATTTTGTAGTCAGATGCATACGATCTTACACACTGCTGCGATTTAACATACCATACGATACCTACTGCTGCAATTTTATCGACACGTTTCCGCTTCCTAATATTCTGCGATAGTTGTTCACGGTACATTTTGTATTAGGACGCATGCCATCTTACTCACAGCTGCGTCTTGCGTCTTGCGTTTTGGGGGCGGCGGGGCGGTGCGTGGCATCTACAAATCGCGCTTACAAAAATGCAGCTGTGTGTAAGGAATCGCGCTACAAAATCGCACCAAATCGGGCGACACATAGCGAGCTTCAAAATCGCGGCTGTAGGCTTTATGAAAACAAAAAGTTGAAGTCGAATATATTTTTAATAAATACTAAAAGTACTTTAGTAATTAATTGTTGTTGCTTTTCATAAACGAAAACGTCTTACAAATTTATTATCAGATAGAATACCCACTAAACTAATTTCTTCTTCTCAAATTTCTTCTTGGAAAAAACTTGTCTTGCTATATTTTTACTATATTTTGACCTCCTGGTCAAATACTCGATGATCTCTTCATCATCATCTGATAAGTCCCATAAATCCATTCCTAGTTCATCCCAACAGCATCAGACACGTTAAGGAATGATCGAGAAATCTTTGTAAATAATCAAATTTTATTTACATAAATTTGTCACAACAAAACATTTTATGAAATCAACTGACACTGATGTGATGAGTGATGGATGAGATGACAAACCAAACAGCTGTCAGGCGCTAAATACGATTAACAAAGTTAAATGGCCAATTTTGGGCATTTAACTTTGACAGATTGCTAATTATGATTAGGATCTTCATTTTTGTAGTGCAAGACAGGAATCATTTATTTATTTATTTATTTATTTATTTATTAAGTAATCCGACAGCGATACATTTTACATATTATAACAGTGTAATACTTATGCTAAAATAAGGCCAATTATAGGATTACATAGAAAAAGTAAAGATTTACAACAGAAAGGTGAGTGAAGTTGATAAATAGAAAGAAACGTTAACAATAAAATAAATATGTAGTACAGAGAACACAGTAAACTGAGAAAATTTCAGTGGCTTCGCGACGTGTGTTTCAGTGAGCGTGCATGTATGTATATGAGTGTGTGTGGTATGAGTGTGTGTGGTATGTGTGTGTGTGTGTGTGTGTGTGTGTGTGTGTGTGTGTGTGTGTGTGTGTGTGTGATGTGTTGTTAAGTGCTCCTGAAGCAACAGTCTCATTAGAGTCTGGACAACATCATACTTAAATCGTGAACTTCATTTAGCGTCTATATAAATATCCTTATGCAAGCGGCCCTTAGCTTGTAATACTAGGATGTATTAATTTATTTAGATAAAGATAATTACATTTAACAAGAAAAAAAAGTGTATTTACTTTTAAAAAATCAAAACAGACCACGCTAACATTTAAAGAGAGAACTACATTTGTACATATTTTTTTAAAACTACCTAATTTTCTACATTTTTTTTGTAAAAATAATTTTTAGGATATCCTATCCATAACGAATAAATTAATTTATATAAATTTTTGTTTTTATATTTACCACATCACATCACACTTTCCCTACATGTTACATACACACACATACTCTAAAGGAGAATTAAAATTTCATGTTAAGTATTTGATCATTAAATCCCGAAATCCAGTGATTTTATTTTTATTAAAAGTGTTCGAAGAAGACATATCCATAATTTGTTAGCCAAAAATTAACTATAGGTAAATATGCATCCGATTATCTGTTCTCTAGTTATTACTTTTAGTATTCAAAAGGGAATCACCATAACATGAAAACCATGTCAAATTGTAAGTTTTTTTTTGTTATTATAGTGTTTAACCCCAGACTCAGGGTAACTTCTAAGAAATCAAATAATTTCGCAAAAATTTTCGACTTCGACGGGACTTGAACCCGCATCCTTCCGTCAGTACCGGAATGTGCTAACCAACTACACAATTTCAGTTTGCTTCCTTCAACTCATAAACTTCTTTAATAATTAAGCTGTAGGTATTTATGACATGTACCTATTCGGAACTATGACGAGGGTGTTGTACCGTGTGAATGCTGCAGATAGGTAACCTGACTTATTATGTTTGTTGTTTACGATGAATGATCGCTCAATTGCTTACATACCTACATAATTGGCACAACAAATCAAACGAAGCATAGACCGGTGACTTACCTGACTCCCTTTGACCAGAGGTATTTGTTTAGACGAGTGTCTACTCGGACGTCCGGAGTTCCCATATGTTTTTCGGCAAATTTACGGATTTCCTTGATAGCACGAGGAGCGCGCCGCTTGAAGCCAACGCCATGAAGACGCTTGTGTAGGTTCACTGTGTATTCACGGGTTACAACTTCATTGATGGCTGATTTGCCTTTCCTTTCGCCTTTTGGTTTAGCCATTTCGACCTGTAAACACAACGACCGGACTAAAAATATTGATAGGAACTGCTGCCAGAAATTATATTGGGGGCAAAGGTGACGCAAAAAAAAGATGATAGTCACAGAAATTGATGATATTTCTAGATTTTATATATTTTCACACACCGTAGAAGTTTCTTGCACCAGAACCAACCTAAAAAGAACTGTCAAAACAATAGTGACGTTACTTGCATCACTCAAAATGTCAACGTCAAATCCTCAAGCACAATAACTTAGTTACATAATAAAATTATTTTACACTATCAAACTAGAACTTGACGCTATGGCCCACATCAAGGGAGGCATTTTGTCAGCCTCAAAGAACGTCAACCTAAGATAAAAGGCTGTGGATGTGTATGCAGTGCCGGATTACCCTATAAGCAAAATTATGCAATGAGCGGTTTGCGATTTGCATTTTTTTATAGAAAATATTAGTTCCAAATAATCACGATAGGTGGCAGGGCGTCAACTAGAAATCTTTGAAAGGCTTAAACTCATTCAATTGACATCCTTTTTTATAAAAAATGGGCTCTTTTTCAATAAACGGTATGGATTCTCAAAGGGCTGCTCTACTATTGACGCTGTCGTTTAGTTCGTGGAAACAATTTATAGTTCCTTCGAAGATTCGTCTGACGTTTTGGGAGTTTTTTGTGATTTATCAAAGGCTTTTGACTGTGTGAATCACGAAATACTCCTCAACAAACTGAGTCATTATGGTGTGAGAGCACTTGAGCTAACTTTTGTTATAGGTAGGTTATTTCTTGCTTACTTTTCCCAAAACATTCGAATAAATCTCAAAAAAGTTTCGAGGCTCGCTCTTGTTAGAAGTTAAAGGTCGGGATGAGACGTGTTTGCGGTCAATTATGCAAAAGATGTAACGGAACCACAAAATTTCGCAGCTCGCTCCGGTCGCCGATAATATTTCATTATTTGTTTTCGGTCAATTTAAATTATTTTATAACGCTATTCAATTTATTATTACCTATGTATTTTATTATATTGAATGTTGTATTTTATTATTCATTCTAACCAATTTATTAAGCTTAGGTACATTTTAAAATCAAAATGTATGTTGGAGCAATAGATTAGGTATACATAGCAAAATATGTACCTATACAGTTTTTGACATGTAATAATTATTACCAATAAAGACTATTATGAATATTAAGGGGTTTGGAGATTTTAGTATGGATTGACTTCAACTTAGGATAACGGGCTGTGGACGTGTATGAGCTGATGTGATGAGACTAAGTTATGGGGCTTGGAGATTTTAGAATGGATTGAATTTATATATTGAATAAAACATCTCAGGAATCTGACGGTTTAGGGCATTATGGTATAGGACATACCTATTTTATTTGTTTATGTGATCTATGTCCATTTAAACAACATTTATTGTGTGCGGTGATTTTGAAAAATACCATTGTGTTAGCGATTTTAGGGCCAAAACATTCAACCCCAAACGACTTTATGATTATGTATATTTAGATTAGGTTTAATTAAAACGGTTATCAAAACCAATTACATTAATTAATTAAAAATAATTACATTATAAATTAGGCACATACATACAATAGTCAAATTATAAAATTTCGGTAGAATTAATAACAAAGAAGAAAAAATATTAAATAAAAATTATACTAATTATGACGTTCACAAAATAATTATGTATATGTAGGAGGAAGCTCAGACAATTTCAGATAAAGCAAGAATCACCGTTTCAATAATGTTCTTTTAATCAACAATTAATCAGATTTAACATTAATTATGTTATCTATCATAGTAGCTAAATATCGGTTAAAACAACTCTAGTGCACTACGACAGCATGTGCACTGAGCGAGCGCCGAAGCGAGAATGCCCCGTTGCCGCAGAGCGTGCGCTTTAAATATGCGCGCTCGGCGTAAACAAGGCGGGACCAGTTTCCAAGGCGGCCGCTCGCTCAAGGCCAACTAGGCAACTACACTACGCAGGTAAAAATGCGGGCCGGGGCAGGTAATGTTCGGTCGTTCGGTCGGTGCACGTGCTTTACAAATCGCACCAAGACGTGGCGCCGTCACGGCCATGCTGACGTGCGAACGTCCTCGTTCGCGTAGGCTTACAGGTCATTATCTGAGGAGAAGAAATCGACGTTAGTGCTCGTTTATCCTGACAAAACAAATCTTACCCCTATTTTAATCTCTAGGCCGAAAACACACAGTATAGAACTGTCTCTGTGTCTCTGTAGCTCAACTCGGAATCCCTTCAGTATTTAACTGGCCTGGATTTAGGCGACTATTTTTTTTCGCCTCTTTTTTTTTAATCACTTCAGCACACAGCTGGCTGGACACGTGCGACTATTTTTTTTCGCCTCTTTTTTTTTAATCTCTTCAGCACACAGCTGGCTTGACACGTGCGACTATTTTTTTTCGCCTCTTTTTTTTTAATCTCTTCAGCACACAGCTGGCTTGACAAGTGCGACTATTTTTTTTCGCTTTTCCCTTATATTGTTTTTATTCTCCCTATTTTTAATCTCATTAGCTTTACCTAACTTTACCTTACCTTAACCCAATTAGGCTTTCGCTTTAAACCCATCATCATCGTTATCATCATCATCATCTTTGGTAACTGACTACCACTAGTCCATAGCAATCTATATCAATAATAAACACCCGTACACCCAACAATCATAATCGATATAATCTAGGGTGATAATTAAAAACTTAAATTGCATTTTATTGATGTACAACAGCGTGTGTTATGACTTCAATCGGTCCTTGATCTAAAGAGTCTAACGAGCTATAACGTGATCGCCGATGATTTGAGGAAATGCTGCTAGCTGATAAAGTATGAGAGTCTGCTGAAATAGTGTCGCTATCAACTGATGCTGTTTCTGTATCGCTACCTACATACATTGTGTTGTTTTCGTGGTTAGTTTCATGAATAAGTTCATAGGGCGCCGTCACGTCATCGCTGTAATTTTCTGAAATTTCGATTAAACCAGATTGATCCCGAGGTACTTCCCTTAAATTTTCATGAGATACCTTGTAAACCCTGTTAGTTCCACTGATATGCCTTAATTCGTAACGATCGTTTTCTAAAACTGCAGTGATTTTATAAGGGCCTTTATATTTGCGATCTAGTAAATCCTGAATTTTACTATTTACAGTGTCTAATTCAGCAGGAGACAACCTATATGGACGCCTATGAACGGTCTTATTAGGGTCTATCAAATTTATTTGAAACTCGCCAGTCGTAACTCGAGAGGTTGGAAGTTTTTGAGCAAAATTCCCGGAATATTTGTTTAGTATTTCGATTAACAGTTCTTTATCCCACTTCTGATGTAGGAGGAAGCTCAGACAATGTCAGATAAAGCAAGAATCACCGTTTCAATAATTTTCTTTTAATCAACAATTAATCAGATTTAACATTAATTATGTTATCTATCATAGTAGCTAAATATCGGTTAAAACAACTCTAGTGCACAACGACAGCATGTGCACTGAGCGAGCGCCGAAGCCCCGTTGCCGCAGAGCGCGCGCTTTAAATATGCGCGCTCGGCGTAAACAAGGCGGGACCAGTTTCCAAGGCGGCCGCTCGTACAAGGCCAACTACACTACGCAGGTAAAAATGCGGGCCGGGGCATGTAATGTTCGGTCGTTCGGTCGGTGCACGTGCTTTACAAATCGCACCAAGACGTGGCGCCGTCATATATTATAATATATATGTAGGCTGTGGTCCCGTTGGCATGGCACCTTTTGGCTACGGAACCCTAATAAATAACTAACTAATGTGATGAAACTTGAAATTTAGCTTGACTGTGCGGATTGAACTGTCAGGTCAGTCGGTCAATTTTCAGTGACGAAAGTCTTTATTTGATTTGACGTTACTTACAATAAAGTACTCAGACCTACTCAGACAGACAGACAGACAGAGCAGAGGTAACTCTATTTTTGACTTTCATGCTTTCATGTCACAAAAGAAAGCCGCACTCAGTTATTATTGTTTGTTTATAAAAACTTCAACCTAGTAGTACCTAGGTACATAATTTACGTAACGCACGCTCGTTTCGACCAGAAAAAGAAGAAGCCTAATGGTTTCGACTGTGAAAGGAATATTCGTAGAAAAAAGCAAGCTGCAATAATGGCCGAGGTTTACAAGTAAGTAAGGACAACAGCCCAATAATGAGTTCCTATGATTCATACAAAAACAACAAACAACCACATTCTCATTCGTTACAGGCTTATCCATCCCATAAAATATTTCGATGATTACATCTCGAGGAATACCCGACCTGACGGCAGAGAAAACCATGAGCAGCGTAGCATCAAACTGAATGTAGATTCTGTGAAGAATGCCGAAGCCTCAGCTATCGTAAAATGTGGAAACACCTCGGTCGTTTGTGGAATAAAATTGGTAAAATACTAAAAAATAGTAGCTTGTTCCAATTTATAACCCTCAAAACAATTAGTTTTGATCATTTTAATTTATTTTTCAGGAACTAGCAAAGCCAAAAGCTGAGGAACCTGAAAATGGCTTTTTGATAACTAATGTTGAAGTTCCTCCATTGTGTTCATCTAAACTCAGGCCAGGTCCACCTTCAGACCTAGCGCAAGTCACTAGCACCATTGTCTCAGATGTCATACACAACTCCAAGTTTGTGGATATGAAGGAGTTGTGTATTGCAAGAGACAAGCTGGCCTGGGTGGTGTACTGCGACATGATCTGCATCAATAACGATGGCAGTCTGGTGGATGCTTGTGTCATTGCCTTGTTGGCTAGTTTGAAGACATGTAAGTGTTTTAAAAATCTTGCTTGAATATACTGAGTCTCAGTACCTACCTAGTAAAATAAGGTGTAAACAAAGTAGGTAATAATAATTTTATTACAGTAGGACTGCCTTCTGTGACCTATGATGTAGAAACCGAGGAGATTAAAGTAGATCCAGCTGTAAGAACCAAGTTAAAACTACATGGGTTGCCATTGACAACCAGCTTTGCCATTTACCAGTCCAATCAAAGGTAAATTTAATGTTACTTTTAAACTAACTGGTGTTTAGTCAGTCCATTTTTGAGTGGTTGTACATTTGTTTTTGTTTTTTTTCAGGAATGTGATACTCACAGACCCAACAGCGTATGAAGAGGACATGTGTGGAGGCATGGGGTCAAATCTAATAATATGCTGCAATAAAGGATTTCTATGCGGCACACAGAAATTTGGAGGCAGCAACTTGGCTGTGGAATCCCATGAAAATGCAATGAAAATAGCCAAAGACAGGGCTAACATCATTGAAGATGCTATCAATGTGTGTTTAAGAAATTATTCAAAAGAATGTGGTGAAGGGAAGAAATAAATGATGGTTTTAGTAGTTAAAATTAACCATAAGTACCTGCGTTTTATTCTGAAAACTTTAAGGAAGGGTTATAGGGGTTTGAAGATTTGGGCCATAACATTGGTCTCCATTTTGTTTTTTTTTGTCTAAACCACGCCTACAATAATAATTATAAAGGTGAGTTTTTTTCAGGGCCACTGAGGGGAAGGATGAACCGTGAGAGTTATCGAAAAGTTATGTTAGGACTTTAGGAGTAACATGCTCGATTTTGAAAAAAATAAGTTCTGCATTAAAAATAGTCAGACTATTAGTTTTTCTGGAAAAGTGATTACAATCAAATACCTAATAGAAAAAATTAGAACTAGTATTAACAATTGAGTTAACTGCAGACTGTTGCAAATCTACAGGTAGCTCTTAGTGCATGAGAAGCATGCATAAACCTAACTAACCTGGATTGTGCATGTGCTTCATAAAAACAAGTCGAGTGAGAGGCCCCAAAGTAGTAGTTCATCTCTTTCTAACATGATGTCCATTTAACTGTTCTTATATTATTATGCCGCGTACAGATCTGCGAACCGCGCCTGCAATGTAAGATGCAACGCAAGGCAATTCGTAGATGTGTACGTCTTGCGCGCTTACGCGCACGCTACGTGCATTCAAGGCAAGCGCGGCGCGCAGCAGGCGCGCAGTGTGCACGGTTCGCAGATGTGGACGGGTGTGCCGCCGTGCCGCGCGCGAACATGAAATGAAAGGTGTGGCCACTGCTACCGACGAATCGTGGCGTGATGAGACAATTAACCTTTTGACCGCCACCGTCGTCTATACTCGACATTTCAAATTGTGCTTACTACGCCAGTGTCGTTATTAGACGACCAAAACTGCTCCAAGAAAAAAACGAAATACACAATCTTTTAACTGTTAGTTCTGCGTTTTATTTATCCTAAAAGGAACATTGTTTTAGTTATTATACATCTATATTAAAGGTTTATAAGAAAAACCCCTAGTTGTATAAAAATTTCGATGATGAAACATTGAAATAAAATCCCGTCAGCGGGCGTGATTCGCACGCCATTGTCGGCAGGAGACGACCGCTAGTGTTGTGGTATACAGCTACCAAGCGAAGGTGATAAAAAATAGACAATTTACATTTAAACAAGATATTTATTATTTATTTCATGTTCGTTCTCATGATATAAATAATAAATATCTATTACGATATCATAATAAACCCAAACTTTAACTCTGCAAACGCATAATGAAAATAAAAATGATCCATGAGCAGGATCGATAATTCATAATCCCCACCAAAGCACATCACTGGTTCATCATCCCTTATCAGTGTAGCGTACGCCACGGTCGGGACTACACGACCGTAAGTGACGTCATCAGCGTAACAAGACAATGGTAGTGACGTGCAAGTGCATTCCAAGTATGTCCGATCTGCTATTGATTTTGGATTTCATCTGCTATTGATTTAGGATTCATAGGTAAAATGTAGGTATTTGTAGGTTCATAGATCTCTTGTTTCAAACTTCGACAAAAGCATGTTTCTGCTTCGAAGCACACAGGTTCCCTGTAGTTCGGTGGGTAGGTAGGTACATACCTACCTACATTTTATTTCTTTCTTGTAAGATTAGAGTAGGTGCCTGCCTACGTTGGAGAACGGGATAAATTTTTGTGTACTAGATAGGTAGGTACTTTCATCATTGGTAAGTAGGTAGTGTAGGTACCTAAATCGGTTTGATTATGAGATAGGTATCCGACTCAAGGAAATAATTACGTGGACAGAAAATCAATAAAGGATGTTAGATTGATAGGTAATGCGTAGAAATGATTTGTTTAAGACAATTTACAATGAATAAAGAATGAAGGAAATAAAATAATACCTAGGTACCTACCTACCTAGTGAAATTTCCTAAAAAGCGGCAAGGATTTGTACCATGCATGAATGATAATTAATGAGAAGAAATTCTGCAAGTAGCAAGAAAGATAATTAGGTATAAAATACTTTAATAGCATTCATGGTACAATAACGGTTAGAAAGGTCATTGACCGTTACTTCGACCTATCTACCAAGAACACAAATTCTAGCACTAAATAATAATAATGCAACATTCACCCGATACGGGGATTATTTCTTTAGTCTTAAACTGTTAGTTTTTCTCTTCTTTTAGTGATAAGGCCGCCCATTCTGCAATTCTGTTATTTCTCTTTCCCTGTATTGTTTTTGTATTTTCTTGGTTTGCAATAAAGTATTGTATTGTACCTAGGTAGGTACCTAAGTGCAGTTGACTAGGGTAGGTAGGTAGGTACTTATTATTGCGTCTACCTACTTATTACACTGATGGGTAGGGACTACGAGTATGTTGGTATAACTGGTAGGTAGGTAGGTACCGTTTCTTTCTCTGCATTGTGTAGTGATAATATACACAATGCAGTTATTGTATATATAATTGCAATTATTTGTGTCTTTAATCTTTAGTGGTTTGACAGTTACTACATGGTAGGTAGGTTATGTAGGTACCCAACTAGTTATTTGGCATTCAATGCATGTGATGTGATGACCATTTTAGTTTCATTTCAAGAGTGGACAGGTATATACTTGCCCTTATCGATAATCAGCGACTATAACCTACCACATCACTACCTCAGATGTAAGCAAGCTTTCAAACATCGTGCCAGCCGCGCCTATGTCGGCTATTCACGACAACAGAAGACGTCACGTGGGTGAATAGTGATGTGCTGTTGTTATTTGAAAATATTTGTTGTCGATCTGATTTCTGGTTTTATATAGGCAAAACATCGGCAACTGCGGCGTAACAATTAATATATTATAGAGTAAATTGGTATCAAGTAAAACTCCAAAATTGAAGGTAGTGCTTCTAACCTGAAGCCCTTCTTTTTGTAACTTGGATGGCTTGGAGAGTTAGATTTTATCATTTTAAGGTGGCGTTCAAAAGGTGATAAAACATCCCAGATTTTAAAAAGTTGTTTATTGCATAAAAAACCAACGAAATCAAGTCTCCATGTGTTTATCGACAATATACATTTTATCGACTCTTGGCAGCACTATTTTTTCGTAGGTATTTTTGGTCACTTTGTGCTTTGGCGTAGAGGATACGAGAATGCGTTTGGGGCGTGGCGGTCAAAAGGTTAATCAAAAAGTAATTTTGTGGAATAAAATGTAAATTTTACTACAGTGGTAGGTACCTACTTACGGTACCTGCTTACCTACAAGGTAGAAAGAAGGTAGGTAGGTAAGTAGATAGAATAGGGACTGGAACTGGAACCTAGTAAATAAAAAAGAATAACAATATTAATGCCGGACAAATTATCACACAGCATTATCTAGCCCCAAGCTAAGCAGAGCTTGTGTTATGGGTACTAGATAACTGATATACCTACCTACTTACATAATACAATATGAGTACTTACATAGAAAGATATTTTTTATTATATATTATAGAAAACGACCATAACACCCTGAACAAATATCTGCAGATCGTAGGTACAAATATTTGACCCGAGGCGGGAATCGGACCCGCAACCTGCTGCGCCGCAGGCGGACCTTCGCCCACCGCGCCGCGGGGGTAGTCCGTAAGTGGGTAGGTTAGGTACCTACCTAATTATTATTATTATTATGACTTCTTAATACCTATACCTAGATATTAAAGTATTCGTAACAAATAGCTACATCCGACAGAGAACCAAAGTTATCGACATACCTACCTAGCTCAAAGAAATTAGCAAGCTGAAGTGGCAGTGGGATGGCCACACCTATCTCGCGCAGAACCCACGATAGCCGCTAGGTTAAACGTGTTCTTGAGTGGAGACCGCGACTCGGCAAACGGTAGTGTAGGATGCGCCCTTCGACCAGTTGGGATGACGATATGGCTGCTATGGCCTACTAGGGGAGAGCTATGTTCAGCTGTGGACGAGTAGGTACAGAATAGATAGCCTGATGATGATGATGATGAATTATTATGTGTAGCAATTTGTTTCTGTCCACTGACTTATTTTCTAGGTAGGTACCTATTTACTAATTAGATTGTATGAGAGATAGATTTTTCACAATATACCTATACCTACCTACCTATTGTGTTTTGTTGCCCATCATAAAAAGCGGTACCTACCTACCTACTTAGGTAGTGGGCCGTAGGAGACCCTGGATGCGGTTATACATATTATACACACCCCGTTCAGTCAGTGTCGCGTCGTCGAAAACTCGAACTTAGAACTGTGTAGAAAAATTTTCAAGTTCCACCTCTCTTCTTCAGATATCAGAAAAAAATCGCCAAAGCACTAATAAATCCTCTAGATCTAACGATAAAGTTGCTACGGCAACACTGGCTCCGTTCGCGCGCACGATGGAAACAGAAACTTGTAGGTATTTAGGTTGTTCGTAGGTATAGCGTTCTGTTCGGGCGCGCAGCACGTCCACATCTGCGAATGGAACATTTGCCACAGTATACATAACATCTGCCTTGCATTGCAGGCGCGGTTCGCAGATCTGTACGCGGTTTTAGAAGTGCACAGTCCAGGTTAGTTAGGTTCATGCATGCATGCTTCTCATGCACTAGAGCTACCTGTAGATTGTTTGCAATAGTCTGCAGTTAGCTCAATTGATAATACTAGTTTCTAATTTATTATACATCCTACACCAGGGATTCCCAAAGTGGTCGATATCGACCCCTTGGGGTCGATATCGGTTTCCTAGGGGTCGACATAAACGAAAACTGATTTTGGGGGTCGACCAGGTCTAAAAATCGACCCCTGTTAAATTAACACAAGTTCTTATTTAAAACTTTAAAGATTAGGTAGTTACTGTATTGTTTATGTTGTTGTTACTAACGTGTACTAAGAATAATTAATATTTTTGTAGGAAATAGCATTGTTGTAGTAATGTAAAGTGTCAAGTTCGTACAAGATGAAAAACTCGGCAAGTCAGTGAGGACAAGTTTGCGCAAGATAATGAGTTCGAGCGTACGTCTTTCAGGCGCGTTTTGACTTGCTCTCTATTTGACGCTTACATTCGCGTTTTGAAATTCGCTTACATTTGCGTTTTGAAATTCGTTGGAGCTTCAACGATAATAACTCATATAAGTACTCATTTATTTCAAGAGATTACAAAGTTATTACTTAGCTAAAAGTGACTGAAAAAGAATTTTTTTGGACGCATCACACAAGGATTTTACGAAGAGGTTTGAGGATCTTTTAAATTTAGAAATTCCTCAATGGATAATAAATCCGTACAATGCCACAGCCATAGAAAAAGCCAATGTGATAATGCAAGAAGAGTTGGTTACCATCAGCACAGACGAAGAGCTTAAGCAGAAGTTCAACCATGGCTATCAGAAGTTCTGGTTGCAACGCAACATTGAAACACAGTATCCTACATTGTGGAACATTGCTGAAAAATACCTTATCGCTTTTCCATCATCATACCTTGTTGAAAAGAGCTTCAGTGTGTAATAATCATTATAAATTAAACTTGATATTTACTGAATCGTATGTCTTTTTATTTTGGTAAATTTTGATGAGAAAATGAAGTCAACTTTACTCACTTAACTAAGTGCAAAGTTTTATAATTGGTACCTTAGTAGCTAGGTATTTTGTATCAATAGGAAAAACCTAAAGATAAGCCCCCTTATTCATAATAGTCTGCTTACTTAAAGCATTGCTAATTCTCACGCTGTCTTTTTCTATTGTCCTGAGTCAGAATGAAAAATAACGCTCTGTAGCAGCTGTTTTAAGTTAGCGGACGGACCATTATGAATAAGCGGGCTGATCTTAAAAGTAGGTAATTTGGTCATGGGGGTCTGAGGTAACAGTTCATTTTGGAAAAGGGGTCACTTGTCCAAAATAGTTTGGGGATCCCTGTCCTACACCATGTTGCAACGTGCTAGTTTTTGTATTAACTATATTTGTCTTTATTTAACTATGTGGGTTGTGTTGGAAATAAATTTTGTATTAATTTTATTTAGTCTTTTTATTATATTGCTATGTGGATTGCGTTGAAAATAAAGAAGTTTGTTCACTATACTGAGAGTCTATTCATAACACTGTTAACACAAGTACATTCAATTACATTTACGTTAATCTATAATCCATATTATTAGGATATGTCTGTACTAGGCAGAGGGTTGAGGCGTGACTGCTCTAGGCAAGGTTGGTGGAGTGACTGGTCGCGATCGGCTTAGCCAGTTAGCCAATAAAAACGCCGAATAATCGAAACGCGTTTGCGCCGCGTGCTATATGGTAAACTGGTTCACTACATTAATGACATCCCTTTTTGAAAATTAAAAAATTTCATCCATAAAGTTAATATTCAAATCAAAACTTTACATTTCAAAATATCTTAGAAATTGCACAAGTTCATGCCTGCCTTCATACCCAAATTTGCTGACATCAACAATGCGATCATGTTACGAAGTCGCATTCCCAAGTTGGTAAAATACAATCAAAGTTGAATGCACATGAAAAAATACAGTCAGCTACAAAATTACATTATATGTTTTTGAAAATCTTTAATTACAAAACATTTATCATTTATTAAAGTTGTACACGACAAAAAAAAAAAAAAAAAATAGCTGTTATCAATAAAATTTCATTTACCATAGATATACTGTTATATATTAGGTCCTTACATATGAAATTGGCGTTTTGTATGGGAGGAACAAAAAGTCGAATATTTTTTTATATAATATATTTAATTAATCAAAGTATGAACCATTATTTTCTATGCACTTTTGCCATCTTATAGGTAGTTCATTGATCCCTTTACTAAAAAAACCAGTCGGACGGGAATCAATAAAATCTTTGAAGGCGATTTGGACTGCCCCATCGGAGTTGAATTTTTTCCCTTGCAAGAAGTTATCCAAATTTCGAAAAAAATGGTAATCTGTTGGAGCAAGGTCCGGGGAGTACGGAGGATGTCTTAGACTGAGAATGTAACGCAGCAGTCGACGCGCGTTTGCCGGTTTGCTTCAGTCAATTCGTGAGGTACCCACCTTTCAAGCTTTTTAATCTTCCCAATTTGCTTCAAGTGAATTAAAACAGTTTTATCACTAACACCGCAGCCTGCAGCTAACTCGGACGTGGTTTGCGATGGATCCGCTTCCACAATAGCCTTCAACTCTTCATTATCAACTTGAGTCTCAGGCCGTCCACGGGGCTTGTTCTGCAAGTCGAAATTTCCAGAACGAAAACGTTGGAACCAAAAACGAACTGTGTTTTCTTTTGCAACACGACCGCCATACACATCATTCACCCTTCGAGTTGTTTCCGCAGCACTAGTGCCACGGCGGAACTCGTACTCGTAAATAATGCGATATTTTAAGTTTTCCATTTTGTAAAATGAGTGACGCAAACAGAAAAAAACAGAAGAAAAAAAACAAATGAATGACGATCATCGAAGCACAAATACACGAGTCTATAGCTGTACAAATTTGAATTTGGAATTCCTTACCAAAGAGGAGAAATTTGTGATTAAAGTGGCCAGTACGAAAAACGCCAATTTCATATGTAAGGACCTAATATATACCATACCATAGATATATGTTAATATAATAGATATCTGCTGACGTCACCTGCTGCGCATTCCATGCCGCGTGGCGTCGCTGCACCGATATTGCGTCATCTTGTTAGTCGGCTGCTAGGCTAGGTTTTTAACCTCCCGAGGCGTGGACTTCATCGGGAGGGAGTCACTCTGTATTAATTTTTGACTTTAAACAAAGCCACAAAAAAAAAATATCTCGTCGTCGGGGCCTCCAATTTTGTATTATCTATATTTTTAGTCTTTAGCTACTGTGGGTTGATTGGAAATAAAAGAGTTTGTTCACTTTACTGAGAGTCTATTCATTAGACTGTTACCACAAGTACATTCAATTACATTTACGTTAATCTATAATCCTTAAATTAGGATATGTCTGTACTAGGCGAGGGTTGAGGAGTGACTGCTCTGGCTGGGCAAGATTAGTGGAGTAACTGGTCGCGATCGGCTTAACCATTAAAAACGCTGAATAATCGAAACGCGTTTGCGCCGCGTACTACGCGTAAACTGTGTCACTACATAGTCAAGGACCAACTACTATTTTCAAGCCCTCCCACTCTGCTCGTTTGTCTACTCTGAGATTTCACAAAGAAAATGTGCCTAAGCCCGATTCAGGGTACTTTTGAATGAATTAAATATCGTGCGTGCGTGATCCAGTTTACTCTGTGGTCAGACAGACAGAAGAGTAGTCAGGCCGTAGCTGAGGCCGTAGCACAGATTACTCTTTCTACGGGCCGTAGTCCCCGTAGTCAGGCTGGTTTTAGTTGGCAGCATTACGTTTTTAGGAGTTTTTGGTAACTTTGGATTTTTGTGAGATAATGTTTTTGGTGGCAACACTATTTCAAAATGTCACCACGTCTCAAAATATCGAGCAGTGTTATTGAGGTAATTCCTTAGCTTTTTATTGATTTTACGTCTTCTCTCTCATAATTTCTTACATTCAAATAACGACAACATGATTCCCTATCAATATTATCATCTTGGTATGTGTCTGAACCGTATTTTATTGATTTTAGTGTAATTGAATGTACGTCACCCCACGTAATTTTGTCAATTTATTTTTTGCTTAAAACTTTTTACAGAGGCTCTCTACACTAGAGACCAACGAAAATACAGGATGTCTGTACGGTCTCATGTACGACGGGACCTTGCTGGTCGTAGGGCTAAGCATAGAATTGTTCGAGAAAGAGAGACATGCCCATCAACAGCTTCTGTTGAACTTTCCGGCCGAGATCGAGCTCTGTGGTGTTGTGAAGTTCCAGGATGACTTGTCTACAGGGAGTTTAGTCAAAGAAATACTACAGGTTTGATACTTTTTGTTATTTCAGTGTTTTATTTTGTTCTTGGTGTTTCCGAAATAGCTTTTCAACTGTTCTCACAAGTTGGATAGTAAGTTACCTGCCTATAACCAAGTGTGGGTTTCACAATATGCGAGGCACGTCCTACCAGTCCTTGCAAATGTTAGGTATAACATAATGCCCAATGGAGTTTTACTAAAACTGGACAGATTTTGTTTAGAGCATTCTTGAAAATTTGTTAAGGTTATACTTACCAATCTACATAAATGTAAATTTGCACACAGCTTGCACAACAGAACAATAATTAAGTATTCTTTCAGGATGTTGACATAACAGACAACCCCCTACTAATGATAATGAATCAGAACAAAGTATTAAAGGCACACTTCCTCATACACGATAAACTTGAGGAGACCAAATATGAAATCCTGAACATGGATGAGCTGTGGAAGCAGTTCGTCCATGTCAGGCTCAACACGGTCCTGCCTCTGACCTGTGAGGCTACTATCAATGGAGTCAAGAGTATGATGCAGAATAAAAGGAAAAAGGTAAATAAGAACTCAATAATTGCAATTTGTATACTGTATGCGGCTTTTCAGGGATAAAATGTAGTTTATGTTTTTCCCCTGCCCCTGACTACCTTCCTGCCAAATTTCATTAAAAGCTGTTTAGGCATGAAAAGGTAACATACAGACAGTTAATCGCTTTTATAATATTAGTATTATGGATTAATGACTGAAAGGGGAGTATTTACAACTGTCATGAAAATATGCTAGCCAAGAATGCAACTATTATGTGAAAGAAATGAATGCACATGCATGCAAGCAATTACCTCCACGAACCTTGGTAAATTAGATAGATCAGTAGATAGGTTTCTTATTTACCTTTTAAGATGAAGTGAGCTAAAATCAAAAGGATCACTAAATTTCATTGTTATAATTGTTATTTAAAATTTTTGATGCGTCCAAGAGTCCTGTAAGTTCTAAAAGAAATAAAGCAGGGAGCTTGATAATTCCTTAAAACTGTTATTTTAAGGAAGTAACAAGAAAACTGTGAATGGCATCACTGCCAAGCAACTTTAAGATCAACTTGACACTAACCATTTTCTTGCCTTTCAGATAGCCTCAGGCCAAGTGTCATTCCACATTGACAACACATCTGTGTATCTCTTTGGAGTGGACTCCGATGTAGAACTGACAGGGACCAATGTGGAAGCCACTGTCGGGGAGCTGGTGGACTCAATGAGCCCTGAACAGCCCAAGAAGAAGAAGCATAATAGTAATGTAGTAGTAAGTAGCAGAATCATTAAATAGGGTTATCATAATTTTATTATATTGCTTAGTGGAAGCTCTGCTCTACCTATTTGATAATCTTGGTGACTCAAATTACAATTAACAATTATATCCGCGGTAGAAGTCACAGGCTCCTAGCTCTACCACCTTACCGCACTGTAGGGCATCATCAGTCGCCGCTGCCTCACGCTCTCGACACCCTCAACGGGTTACTTAAGGCTTTTCCAGACTGTGACATATTTGCGGATGATTGGAAGGACCTAATGTCAGTTTGTCTGCTCTGTTGTGAGAAGAAAGAATGACCGATTTCTTATAATAAAATATTTATTCATAATGTATAATTATTATTATTATTTTTTTTGTATTCTAATGTATAATTTTACTTTGACATCTTTAGTTGAATATTATAATTCTTAATTTAATTTAGTTTTGTAAAATAATTGTTCTGTTAAATATGATATTTATGATTAGTTAGTGTAATTGGCAATCGCCGTTCTAATTAATAAGTAAATAAATAAATGACTAAATGACTCAGTAGGCTAACATC
The DNA here is from genome assembly GCA_949316285.1 of Eupithecia subumbrata. Lineage (NCBI taxonomy): Eukaryota > Metazoa > Arthropoda > Insecta > Lepidoptera > Geometridae > Eupithecia > Eupithecia subumbrata. The sequence goes on along the minus strand of OX438640.1, from coordinate 35,084,372 downwards.
CGCCTATGACGCAGGAGGTGGCGGGTTCGATTCCGGGACAAAGTTTTTGTAGTATCTGCATGAATTAGAGGAGGGCTAGCATGCCAGATGTCATTAATAAATAGTACAACCTAATGAATTAGAGGAGGGCTAGCATGCCAGATGTCATTAATAAATAGTACAACCTAATGAATTAGAGGAGGGCTAGCATGCCAGATGTCATTAATAAATAGTACAACCTAACCCATTACATTTACTAAAAACAATTTATACAAAATAGTTCGAAATTCGAAAACTCTTAAAAATAGCTGAGGGGCTGTTGGGAATTAAAAAAGCCACCAAGCTATTGCACTTGGTTCCACCTACCGACACCCTGTTACCTCATATCACACATTCTGCCGAGCATGCTGTATAATTAATTATTGACAGAACACTTTTTTCAGGATATTTTACCTGTAAACTTCATAATGAGAGCAACAAAGGACTTCATGTCAGAGAAACTTGTAAAAACTGCAGTTAAAATGATGACCACACAAAGGAAACGTAAGTAAATCATTGATGCCTGTTTTGATTTAACTTAGGTTGTTGTGGTTGCTGCTGTAACATTGTCTGTCAGGCCTCATAGACTGAGCCCTTATGACCGGGTAATGTCTGCAGTGAACAAAAATTCCACATCTTAAACCTTCTAAGCAAAATCTGTCAATTGTTCATAGACTGTGCCTTCGACGCAGTGTAATAAATGTCAGGCAAATAAAATCTCAGGAAGAACCCTAATGACATGGTATTATTGGTGTCAATTCAAATGTCTCGTAAACTAAATATTAAATAAAAATGTTATTTATTTTTCTTCACAAGGTGGTTGACAATATAACAAAGGATAGAGTAAGATTAAAGGATTTTACCAGGTAAATAAACAAAAACTAAACTTATTCGACTTTTTTGTTTTTTCTGTCAATGAACAATAAGATTAAACCCTCGTAACATGGTAATGTCTGTCCATGTTCACTGGCCTCAATCTAAAACTATAGTAGGTATTTAGCAAACCAAATTTTAACAGTTTATTTCTGTATTTTTCCATAATAATATTACCTGAATGGAACTTTGTAATAATAAAATTTTGCATAGGAAACCTTAAATGCGCAAGTCTGATTCGCACTCGGCAGTTTCATTTTAAGCCCAAGTTCCGTCTCCATGGCTCCATGGCTAAGCGACTTAGGCTGGAGCCAAACAAGCGGAATTTTTGAGTTGCGTTATAATGAGACATTTCATTCCTCTTTGTGCCACCCGGCGATGTAAAATTAGGAATTTAAAGACGATAGAAAACCGGTGTATGTATATGTCGCTGGCGTAAATGACGTTTGAATCGCAATGGATTCAGAACTGTGTTTATTGAATGATTTGTAAGCCGTTGTACATTGTTTAATTCGAGCAGGAGTGGTCATGTTTGACAGCTCACTATTAAACCAGTGCGTCCCACACAGTCTGGTGAGCGAAGCGAGCTGCAGACTTTCACGGTGCGAGGCGCTGTGAGCAGCACACTGCACCACGCGGCGCCGTGCTGCGTTCCTAATTGTTTTTGTTTGTGTTTCCAGCGTCGTTCTGCATAACAATGCCGCTGCGGATAGACTCGCTGTGCATGGTGCCGCGCTCTGCCCGCCTGCGCGCGCTCTACACGGCGCTGGTGGAGGCGGCCTGCCGCGCGCTGCGGGCGCTGGAGGCCGTGCTGCTGGACCAGCTAGGTAACTGTAATACTGCGGATAGACTCGCTGTGCATGGTGCCGCGCTCTGCGTGCCTGCGCGCGCTCTACACGGCGTGGGTGACCAGCTAGGTAACTGTAATACTGCGGATAGACTCGCTGTGCATGGTGCCGCGCTCTGCGTGCCTGCGCGCGCTCTACACGGCGTGGGTGACCAGCTAGGTAACTGTAATACTGCGGATAGACTCGCTGTGCATGGTGCCGCGCTCTGCGTGCATGCGCGCGCTCTACACGGCGTGGGTGACCAGCTAGGTAACTGTAATACTGCGGATAGACTCGCTGTGCATGGTGCCGCGCTCTGCCCGCCTGCGCGCGCTCTACACGGCGTGGGTGACCAGCTAGGTAACTGTAATACTGCGGATAGACTCGCTGTGCATGGTGCCGCGCTCTGCGTGCATGCGCGCGCTCTACACGGCGCTGGTGGAGGCGGCCTGCCGCGCGCTGCGGGCGCTGGAGGCCGTGCTGCTGGACCAGCTAGGTAACTGTAATACTGCGGATAGACTCGCTGTGCATGGTGCCGCGCTCTGCGTGCCTGCGCGCGCTCTACACGGCGTGGGTGACCAGCTAGGTAACTGTAATACTGCGGATAGACTCGCTGTGCATGGTGCCGCGCTCTGCGTGCCTGCGCGCGCTCTACACGGCGTGGGTGACCAGCTAGGTAACTGTAATACTGCGGATAGACTCGCTGTGCATGGTGCCGCGCTCTGCGTGCCTGCGCGCGCTCTACACGGCGTGGGTGACCAGCTAGGTAACTGTAATACTGCGGATAGACTCGCTGTGCATGGTGCCGCGCTCTGCGTGCCTGCGCGCGCTCTACACGGCGTGGGTGACCAGCTAGGTAACTGTAATACTGCGGATAGACTCGCTGTGCATGGTGCCGCGCTCTGCGTGCCTGCGCGCGCTCTACACGGCGTGGGTGACCAGCTAGGTAACTGTAATACTGCGGATAGACTCGCTGTGCATGGTGCCGCGCTCTGCCCGCCTGCGCGCGCTCTACACGGCGTGGGTGACCAGCTAGGTAACTGTAATACTGCGGATAGACTCGCTGTGCATGGTGCCGCGCTCTGCCCGCCTGCGCGCGCTCTACACGGCGTGGGTGACCAGCTAGGTAACTGTAATACTGCGGATAGACTCGCTGTGCATGGTGCCGCGCTCTGCCCGCCTGCGCGCGCTCTACACGGCGCTGGTGGAGGCGGCCTGCCGCGCGCTGCGGGCGCTGGAGGCCGTGCTGCTGGACCAGCTAGGTAACTGTAATACTGCGGATAGACTCGCTGTGCATGGTGCCGCGCTCTGCGTGCCTGCGCGCGCTCTACACGGCGTGGGTGACCAGCTAGGTAACTGTAATACTGCGGATAGACTCGCTGTGCATGGTGCCGCGCTCTGCGTGCATGCGCGCGCTCTACACGGCGTGGGTGACCAGCTAGGTAACTGTAATACTGCGGATAGACTCGCTGTGCATGGTGCCGCGCTCTGCCCGCCTGCGCGCGCTCTACACGGCGCTGGTGGAGGCGGCCTGCCGCGCGCTGCGGGCGCTGGAGGCCGTGCTGCTGGACCAGCTAGGTAACTGTAATACTGCGGATAGACTCGCTGTGCATGGTGCCGCGCTCTGCGTGCCTGCGCGCGCTCTACACGGCGTGGGTGACCAGCTAGGTAACTGTAATACTGCGGATAGACTCGCTGTGCATGGTGCCGCGCTCTGCGTGCCTGCGCGCGCTCTACACGGCGTGGGTGACCAGCTAGGTAACTGTAATACTGCGGATAGACTCGCTGTGCATGGTGCCGCGCTCTGCGTGCCTGCGCGCGCTCTACACGGCGTGGGTGACCAGCTAGGTAACTGTAATACTGCGGATAGACTCGCTGTGCATGGTGCCGCGCTCTGCGTGCCTGCGCGCGCTCTACACGGCGCTGGTGGAGGCGGCCTGCCGCGCGCTGCGGGCGCTGGAGGCCGTGCTGCTGGACCAGCTAGGTAACTGTAATACTGCGGATAGACTCGCTGTGCATGGTGCCGCGCTCTGCGTGCCTGCGCGCGCTCTACACGGCGTGGGTGACCAGCTAGGTAACTGTAATACTGCGGATAGACTCGCTGTGCATGGTGCCGCGCTCTGCCCGCCTGCGCGCGCTCTACACGGCGCTGGTGGAGGCGGCCTGCCGCGCGCTGCGGGCGCTGGAGGCCGTGCTGCTGGACCAGCTAGGTAACTGTAATACTGCGGATAGACTCGCTGTGCATGGTGCCGCGCTCTGCGTGCCTGCGCGCGCTCTACACGGCGTGGGTGACCAGCTAGGTAACTGTAATACTGCGGATAGACTCGCTGTGCATGGTGCCGCGCTCTGCCCGCCTGCGCGCGCTCTACACGGCGCTGGTGGAGGCGGCCTGCCGCGCGCTGCGGGCGCTGGAGGCCGTGCTGCTGGACCAGCTAGGTAACTGTAATACTGCGGATAGACTCGCTGTGCATGGTGCCGCGCTCTGCGTGCCTGCGCGCGCTCTACACGGCGTGGGTGACCAGCTAGGTAACTGTAATACTGCGGATAGACTCGCTGTGCATGGTGCCGCGCTCTGCGTGCATGCGCGCGCTCTACACGGCGTGGGTGACCAGCTAGGTAACTGTAATGTCGACTGTACACTCGCAGACACGTCTAACGTCAACGAAACAAATTAGAACTAATATTTACAATTGAATCATTTGAGCTAACTGCAGAATGTTGCAAACAATCTACAGGTAGCTTAACAAACTAACAAATTCAATTAAAAAATTAAATTACTAATTATATTATAATTTTCTTTGTGAATAAAGGCTTCTGCCCATTAAAAAACAAAACAAATTCAAACAATGTAACTAAATGATGTCGAAACTTGAACTGTGTGGTCAGAAATGCCTAAATTAGTTAAGATTAAAAGATGAGATTGGACTTGATTAAAATCACATACTTAAATAATATAAAAGTGAAAGTTGGAATGAATGAATGTATGTTTGTTACTTCTTCATGTCAAAATTACTGAACGGATCGGGCTGAAATTTTGAATAGTTGTAGGACCTGGATTATCACATATTCTACTTTAAATCAGTTTTTATAGAAAGAACGCGTGCAAAGCCGCGGGTACAAACTAGTTGTAGTATTGTATAATGTTCAGTATTGTATTGTGTTGGGTCAGGTCAAGAAGGCATCGGCGACGGCGCTGGGCTGCGCCTGCCCGAGACCTTCCACTTCCTGCCGCCCGAGCTGGGGCACTTCCTCACCAGGATCGTGCCCAGGGGCATCCCGGATGAAAGCATGGGTAACACTCTTTCAAACTTATTTCATTTGGTTAATGCAAACTTGATTAGATACTTTTTGACGTGACAACGTCTTATAATTCGATAGAGCCGGCTGCACGAACGAAAAAACATGACTCATGCGGCGTTACCTCGCTCTGGGGCGTTCCATGTAAGGCTTGAAGTGCAAGCGAGAGCGCGGAACGAGCGACAAAGAAGCACAATCGGCCTTTGCGTTCGGCAGCGTTCGACATCCGTCTCTCTCCTACTTGAGTGAGCGATGCGTCTGCGTGGACAGCTGCTATACTATAGTACATTTACATGTTTTGATCGAGTATCAAGTGCAGTGAAAAGTGAATGTGGTGTCAATTGTTTAATAAGCTTACTGGTATTTATTAATTTGTATTTCTGTTAGTTTTTAAGCCTTTGGTTTTCCTCTAAATAAATAAATATCACTGAATATATAATTAATATCGAAAGAATCATTACCTTTATCGCTGTAATTATCGTTGCTATAAACAATTGACACCACATTCACTTTTCACTGCACTTGATACTCGATCAAAACATGTAAATGTACTATAGTATAGCAGCTGTCCACGCAGACGCATCGCTCACTCAAGTAGGAGAGAGACGGATGTCGAACGCTGCCGAACGCAAAGGCCGATTGTGCTTCTTTGTCGCTCGTTCCGCGCTCTCGCTTGCACTTCAAGCCTTACATGGAACGCCCCAGAGCGAGGTAACGCCGCATGAGTCATGTTTTTTCGTTCATGCAGCCGGCTCTATCGAATTATAAGACGTTGTCACGTCAAAAATACTACTGGCCCCAGTATAATGAACGACACAATTTTTGAGCAAGTGAACAAAGTTTTTCTAAAACCTTTTCTAAAAGTGTGAGTTTGTTGTCCGAAAATAGCGTTGAAACATCTCAGTTTCTATTTTAACATGTTACAAAAAGACTGCATAATGCGGCTCTAATACGACCGTGATTATCTTTACAAAAAAATTACCTTTTCCACACAAATAACCTTCCTTTGTCGCCTCATGGATCCTACCATCACCATTCTTATTTGTGACAGAAAATAACCTTCATAAACTCCTCCAGTTTTAAAGTTGTTTAAAAACACGACTTTTGAAGGTTCTTTTGCAGACAAGCTTTGACCACTAATTATAGTGACCGTTTGATTTTCATAAACGTACAAAAATAATCAAAAACAACCTCAATTCTAGTGTGCCACCGATAGTGGTTTTGCACGTTTATCGCGTAAGTGCGTTAACTAGGTCTGTAGTCTCGCTCAGTTTGCGTAGTGTAGACAGAGATGCCCTCTATAATACAGTTTATACTAAGAAATCAAAAAAATCCCAATAAATTTCGACATGCGTGTTCAAGTCCCGTCAAAGTCGAAAATTTTTGGGATATTATTTGTTTTCTTAGAAATGACCCCGAGTGTGAGGCTTACGCACTATGATAACAAAAACCTCTGTTTTTGCTAGTGCGGGAGTCTATAGATTCATATCATAGATTATTTGATTTGTATAGATTCATGGAGATTATTGTATGTTTACTTATATCCAGAGAAAGAGCGTCGAGTCCTGCACTCGCAGCTCGGGCTGCCCCTGACGCGGCCCGTGTTCCGGCGCGGGTGCGCGCACGTCGACCGGTCCCCCCTGCTGGTGTGTCCGCACGCGAGCCTGCCGCGCGCCGGCCGCGAGGGCGCCGCCGCGGTGGCGCTGGTGCGCGGCCGGTACAGCTACCACCACTACATGCAGGACGGGTTCAACGACGACGGCTGGGGCTGTGCCTACCGCTCGATGCAGACCATATTCTCTTGGTTTAGGTCAGTTTCTATATTTGAAGCGAAAAGCTCTGTATTTCCTGCTAAGTATTGTTTTCATTTTATACATTTCCTTGATCTATTTTTAATTTTAAGTCTCTGGAAATAAACTTGAATAATTCTGATCCAGAGTAATTATGTACAATTACGTACGACCACCATAATAATAATAATGCTGGACAATCCACACAGCATTATCAAGCCCCAAGCTAAGAAGAGCTTGTGTTATGGGTCGCTACTAGATAACTGATATACCAGTACACTAGAACACCCGGAACAAATATCTGCAGATTGTACAATATTTGTCCCGAGGCGGAAATCGAACCTCTTGCGTCGCAGGCGGACCTTTGACCGCTGCACCACAGAGGTCGTCTAAACATACCGCCACCATTATAGTTTCCGGTGCATCTTCATCATCGGGTAGACGGGTAGATCATTTGATCACAATCTCTGCTGATGTTATGTGTCATTGTATCACGAAAGCCTACAAGTCGCATATCATTGATTCATAATCGAAATCGGTAGATACTCTATCGCGTGTCTATATGTACGTACCACATGATCACCATGGTGCCATGCCTATGATATATGAATATCGTAATTCCAGGTACCAAGGCTACACGACGTTGGCGATCCCCTCGCACAGAGACATCCAGGCGTGCCTGGTGTCGCTCGGGGACAAGCCCGCCTCGTTCCTCGGCAGCCGGCAGTGGATCGGCTCCACGGAGGTCATGTTCTGCCTCGAGAGCATGCTCGCCGTGACGTCACGCATCGTGTTCGCGAACACGGGCGCCGAGCTGCAGGACTATGCGCAGGAGTTGCTGCATCACTTTAGGACGCATGGGAGCCCTATTATGATCGGTGAGTAAAGGACGAACACCCAGTACCGCTGCTTCAAGCGAGTTGCCCGCGCGCTCTCTGTTATTTTATGCATCTAAAAATTACGAGTTGAAGCCCATATTTGAATGCTCATCTTTGTGATTTGCGGTAGCGGTGTTGGTCGTATGTGCTATTACGGCATATGACCCTTAGAATTTAAATGTTGGTGCGAAACTGTTAGGCAACGATAAAATGCGGCTTCGTCCGCATTTTATCAGGATTATACAGTAACCTGTAGGTATGATGTAAGTTATTCCAGGAACAATTTCAACCCAGTCTATTCAGTAGTTTGGCAATGTAGTGGTCGGTCACACATAATTCAAACCATTACGTAATTGAATAGAATAGAATAGAATAGAATAATTTATTTGTAACTCAATCAACAAACACGATTTAAAAATAAAGTAAAAGAGTACAGCTTCAGTTGATTAGAGTCACAAAACGGTCTCTGTCTCAGCATGAGCTAGTCGTAAACACGTTACAACCAACGCTGGTCTTCCGACAGAGCCGTTTGGTGACGTCACGGAAGATAACACATAACCTAACTAACACATAACTCACTTAACAATCAAAAATATACTTCAAATAACACATAACTCACTTAACAATCAAAAATATACTTAACAATTAAAAATAAACATAATCTACGGCAACAGTTGACAAATATAAGATACATACAATACAGATGTCACGAAATCATAAACATTACAAGAATTTAGGATGAGACGCTGAACTATAAACTAAAACCTAACTATGAACTTTGAACTATGAACTAATAAAAATTAATTGTTTCCAGCCGACCAGACCTTCATGAAAATCATGAAGAAACAAAGCCCACATGACACAATTGCTATTTTCTATACAAATAAACATAAAATATAGTGTAGGTAATAAATCGTACAAAATAACTATTTTAATGCAAGTACATGGCATCATTATATGATACTTGTATCGTTTTTATGACTCTCTTGTCTTTTCTGACCTTCAAAAATAAAATTGCGTAGTTTGACTTTAAATCCATAATAGCTTTGCAAGTTCCTTATTGGAGGGGGAATATTATTCCAGCACCGCGACGCAGCGTAGCGGAAACTACCACGAAAGGAGGCCGAATTATGGCGCTGCATCGAGAGCTGCTTGGCGCTCTGACGGGGTCCGCACGATCTGGTGCTGCCTATCCATGAAAGTTTCTCATGGAGATAAGAGGGTACTCGGTGGTTTAGGACAACAAACAGTAAACAAGCTAAATGAAGTTTTCTACGATGCCTCATTTTCATAATGCCATGTTGATTCAAAAACGGCGTAACATGACCTCTCAACGGGATATCAAAACAAAAACGAGCACAGGCATTCTGTACTCGCTGAATCAAATTTTGCGTTCTAGCAAGCAGTCTAGGACTAATGACTATATCAGAGTAGTTCAACTTGGATAGTATAAGTGACTCAACTAGACGTATACGTAGGTCCATTTGAATATGAGACCTCATTCTATATAAGACTTTCAGCCTGTAAAAACAGTTGGCTACAGTATCAGCTACATGTTTTTCGAAGCGAAGATTGCAGTCCATTTGAAGACCCAAATTACGCGCTTCGTACACGCGTTCAACGGGCGCATCCATAAGCTCTACATCAACACTTGGACTGAAATTAGCTAGTTGGTGTTTGTTACCAAAGACAATATATTTGGTTTTTGTAGGGTTGAGTAAGAGACTGTTGTTTTTAGACCACTGAGCTATATTACATAAATCACTATTAAGTTTCCTTATTGCCTCATCAACATCCGAGGGCTTGCATGATATATATAGCTGCGTATCGTCCGCGTAAATATGGAACTGACAGTACTTAATATGCCGCTGAATATCCGCCGAATACAGTACGAATAATAGAGGGCCTAAAATGGATCCTTGAGGAACCCCAGCCTCGACTGGTAATATGTCGGATAACAACGTCGACCCATCATCGCGAGAGAGCTTAGTGTACTGTCGGCGATTACTAAGATAGCTGTGAAACCAGAGAATTGATTTATTATCAAAACCATAAAAATGTAACTTTGAGAGAAGAAGATTAGTAGGTATTTATTGAGTCAAATGCCCTAGAGAAATCTAATAGGACTAACAAAGTACACATTCCTTTATCTTGCGCGCAGAGAATATTATCTGTTACATCTAACAGTGCAGTTACTGTGCTGTGTCCCCTTCTAAATCCTGACTGTACTTCAGGCAATATGCAGTTACGTTCGAGGTATTCGGTTACTTGATTATAGACCACTTTCTCTAATACTTTTGACAAGCAGGGCAAAATACTGATAGGGCCCCCTAGGGTGTACATACCGTGTAAATATAATTAAATAATGTATATTAAAGCGGTACTGCGGTCCCTGACTCGCCTACCAGACTCTCCGCCCACTACAATTTCACTCTATCGCCTGTTAACTCGTAACCTACTCGTTATGTGTAAAGGCATCAGCGCTGTCTTTGCCTTCACGTATTCCAATTATGTAACGCTTGAAAAAAACCCTGTTTCTAGTGTAAATTGTAATGTTTTGTTGCAGGCGGCGGCGTCCTGGCTCACACCATCCTCGGAGTGGAACACAACGCCGCCACAAACGAGACGCGCTACCTGATACTAGACCCGCACTACACGGGCCCGGACGAGCTCGCGACGGTGCTCGGCAAGGGCTGGTGCGGCTGGAAGAACTCAGACTTCTGGAACAAAACCGCGCATTACAACCTGTGCCTGCCGCAAACGAAGCCAGCCCTCTGATAACTATTATAAGATAATAATATGAAACTTTTGAAAACTGCCCAAATTATTATTTTGTTAATCTATTGATCAAGAAACATTGGTAGATAAAGATTGGAATTGAAAATGACAGCGGGGGCGGGGAGAGTCTGTCATGTTCTATCCTAATGTTTATTCACATTACTTGTATGGTAAAGTAGCACTCTATAATTTAGTTGATTACAGATTTATGAATAAGGTTATTTTAGAGTACGCGAAGCGAACGAGTCAGCATGAAAGGTTGTCCACATGTTTATAGTAATAAAGTTATAAAGAAGAAAGTATACCAGAGCGCTTTACCGAGTTCCTGAACGAATCGGCCAAAGGGTTCTGGTAAAATGAAATGTAAATGCTCACCAAGCCGCGGGCAATCGCTAGTTAGTACATTTGGCCTTATTTTCAGCAGCTTTATGAAAGTTATGGCTTTAAGAAAGCTAACATATTCCAAGAGCATTTCTCAGGTTACATTTAATTTGGTGGTAGAAGTGGGGATGGATCCATGAAGTGAATTCAGATGAGACTGATGCGTGTGTGTTTATTGAACTGTATTGTTTAGGCTAAAGCTCAGATTGGAAGATTATTATTACTGGAAATATTTCTCATACTTTACTTTAATATATCTCTGGAATTATAATTTGCATGCTTTTCCAATATTATTAAGTTTAACCGATTCAACAAGAGGTCGGCTGTTATCAAATTCTTGTCCGGTACCTACTGATATTATGTATCGTTTACAACCTGAGTTGTGTCAATGAAATGTTAATACATACAAATAGTGTTACGTTTTGTACCTAATAAATTATTAAAATATCTTTTGTCTTTTATTAATTAGATTAATGCATTTATTTAAGTACATCTTCTAGATGGCGCTCAGTGAGCAAATTTCTCGATCGCGCTAACGCTTGATTCTACATTATCATTTTCTCTAAGCCGGCGCCGCAGCCGGCCGGTCGTGAAGGGAATTCAGGCGCGGTCGTCGTTACAAGAATCGACGTTACGGGAATCGACTTGCGAGGAGCAATTCGATTAGACAAAGAACTATTCGACCAACAGTTGGTAGAAAGACCCCGGGCAAGAGGAAGATCTTGCTTTGTTAACGATTTTCATCCAGCGTTTGAAGTTCCTATACTATGTCCATACTCCATATGCAGTCTGTCTGACGGCGCGACGGCCGCGCATGTCAAGCTTTATCCTATTGGACATGTCAGGGTCTTTGAAAAACGAACAAATTTAAAGGTAAGCATTTCGGGTGAAGTACCTTTTTTCACCCGAAATACTTACCTTTAAATTTGCAGTGTGGAAATCGTTTCCAGGGAAGATCTTCCTTGTACCCCGCCAGCCCACCTGTGCCTGGACGAAATCGCTTCAAGCGATCAGGCAGTCAGTTCCACTACCCTCTATAGGATTAAAATTAGTTAAGAACTGTGAATAAAGAATAATCAATTTATCATCGGTTTCTAAATCAAGAAAAACAGTGAATAATTAAGTATTAACAGTTTATTTACATTCATTGCACATGACCTTATCTCTAGAGAATTGTTTAGCTTAACTTAAATATGTTTAGTTTCCTACATACATACACTACAATCACAGAAATATACAACAGAGTGTGTGAGGCGAGAGGCGAGATGTCAAACACGGCGCTACAAAGGACATTTACATAGGTATCTTTGGGAATTTGAACAATCGTTTACAAAGACTAGATCGTATCATGTACATATAACCCGAGTTCTTGAAGAATGGGGTTGAGAATGACGTCATCTCTCATGCTATCCTGCCCAGTTCGAATCCGATCTTTAAGAACGCAGGTTATATTTTATTTATCTTCAAACGAACAAAGATAGACAAATGTAATGTGGTACACAATGACAAAAATAGCTGAACAGGCACCTTATATTAAAACACTTCACACTTAGAAGTTTTGTAAGTTTGTATAGATCACAAATCTTTATGAATTCTGTGAACATAGCCTCGAATGCGAAACTGCGCATGTTACAGTAGAGTGCGTAATTCCACTTCTGAATTTATAAAAATTTGCATGTATTATATTCTGTTCAGTGATTTTTGGCGCTGACTGCTCGTCAATAATGTCAGAATGTTGTCTTGAAAAATATAGTCAAAACAACTGTCATTTGAGATGACACAAAAAACGCATTTGACAGAACTAAAAATGAAGATTTTACTCCTTTTTACGTCGTTTGATAAACAGAGACGGCAAAATTTGTGCTGTTAAATTAGTTCAGTTTTTGCGACAGCCGAACATACACCAATTTATGTAGGTATTAATTTAATAAATTAACAGTTTTAAATTAAGTTAGCTTCGCTGAGATACCCATATCTAATTTGTTTTCGTTGGTGATTTTAAGCCACTGAATAGGTTAAGAACAATAGGAAGATAAAATGGTTTACCTAATTTTGGTGACTCGAGAACATTCTGCTTTAATTTAAGGACTAAATTAATCCAGATAGACGGGTAAATAAGCAAAACGTTTGAGCCACTGTCAAGTGTCAGTCTGAAGAATTAATTTAATTGTGAACCAATTGTCAGGTTTTTGTGATAAATAAAGCAAGAAATACTTCATCATCACGAGGTCCAACTTCTCTTTTGTTAAGATAAATTAGTCGTGGAACTAACCCATCGTGTCTAATCTTCCCCAAAGCTCAAGCTTTTTACATAATTGGTGTTAATTCTGTTGTAGCATAAACTAAACTAATTTGACAGTACTAAATTATCGCTGTCCTTTTTCGGTCGTAAAAGAGTCTACACACCAAAGTTGCCGGCCCTCGACAAGCCGACAAAACACTGTCGACTACCAACAATATCCATACACTGAAATATCGCTCCAACCAGGCGCGCTGTCTCGGCGGGTTCGGTGAAGAGTCCATTTAGAAGGGATGGCTACATTTGGTGTGGTTAAATTAGTTTATGCAACAACAGAATCGACACCTATGTATTAATTATTTTATACAAGAAAGTCCTTGATTGTTACATTAACTAAAAACTATGTTTTTAACATCACCTTATACATTATTTTTGATTTAAAGAGCTACGCCAAGTGGGCCTGTTTCAAGCCTTCGATGGAAAGGCACCAATCGCATTTGGCGACACTCAGCTAGATGAAATTAGACTAATTTCGAAGCTTTGCTTGCTTATACGGTAGATAAAACTTTGACTACGGAACCCTTTGACCGCGTAACTTGTTACGCACTTATCTATCTGAGATCTTCACAGTATTTCTAGATCACAGTGACGAACTTGAGGAAACTTTTTCTGAAACAAACAAATTTTGGTTAGCGTGGTGTGGTGGGGAAGGAGTTTCGAACGTTTGTCAACAAATATGTACCGAGGGTTTCGAACGTTTGTCAACAAATATGTACCAAAAGTACCGGTTAGAGACTTCGCAATTTAACGGATACCTAAGAATAGTAGGTACCAACCTACATTTCAGATAGATGTTTCTGCATGCTTCGGTTAAAGTGGGTAATGAAAAATTTTTCGACTTTTTTCAAAATACTTCAAACAGTATGAAACCTGCAGAAATTTGAAAAACTATTTTGAAATATCCAAACCGATACCTTTTATTTGATACCCCTTACGGGGGGGTAGCCCACTTTTGAAAATTATTCCTTTTTTTTCGTCTTTTTTCAAAAAAGTTCAAAAAGTATGAAACATACAGAAATTTGAAAAACTGCTTTGTAATTTCCAAGCCAATACCTTTCATTTGATACCCCACTCGGTGAGGTACACCCCCTCCTTTTGAAAATTATTCCCCCCCAATTTTTTCGACTTTTTTCAAAATACTTCAAAAAGTATGAAACCTGCAGAAATTTTAAAAACTATTTTGAAATATCCAAACCGATACCACCTTTTATTTGATACCCCTTTCGGGGGTAGCCCCCTTTTGAAAATTATCCCTTTTTGACCATTTTTCAAAGTGTTCTTTTTACAGACTTCTCTATATTTTTCGTACAAAATATAGATCCGTATCTACAAACGCTCGATATATTTTAAACGGATCCCTCTGCAAACTTCGGAGATACGGGGGGAATGGGTATTTTTTCGACTTTCTTCAAAATATTTCAAAAAGTATGAAACCTACAGAAATTTGAAAAACTGTTTTGAAATGTCCAAACCGATACCTTTCATTTGATACCCCACTCGGTGAGGTAGCTCCCCTTTTGAAAATTATCCCCCCCCTTTTTGACCATTTTTCAAAAAGTGTTCTTTTTACAAACTTCTCTAAGTATATTTTTCCTGTAAAATATAGATCCATGTCTGTAAACGCTCCATACGTTTTACATGGATCGCTCTGCAATCTTCGGAGATAGGGGGGAAGGGGTATTTTTTCGACTTATTTCGAAATATTTTAAAAAGTATGACACCTACAAAAATTTCAAAAACTATTTTGAAATGTACAAACTGATACCTTTCATTTGATACATGACCCTGTAAGAATCTTTTAAAATTTCGTCATTCACCATCACAATTTGTATGGAAAATATTCATTTTCATTTTTCATTTACTATCATTTATATTTCTTTAAATCTGTAAAGGCGCACGAAATGTATTATTATTTTAAATTTCAAGTTGATAGCTGCAGTAGTTGCTGAGTTATTAAGGAGGGAAAAAAGGACAGACAAAGCGAGACTATAAGGGTTTCGACCGATCTTCGATCTTCGAAACCCTAAAAACATCATCATCATCAATGTATAATAAATGATTTATCTATCTATCTATCTAATGTACACTAACACAGCACAGCACAGCTAGACAGCAGACTTCCTTGACTCTCTAAAGTCATAACATCTCTCTCCAGGCGCTAAATCAATCAAACCAAATCATTAACTCTTTATTTCCATAAATACAAGAAAAATGTACAAGGTCCAATTATAAAACTAAACACTGTCACGTAGATTAAAGTAAAGAGGCGCCGAAGAAACCTTTAGCCTGTTCGTTGTTATTTTTTGAGTTGTAGCAAAATCCATTCCTAGCTTTTTTATCCTCTCGGTAATTTGATATTTTATAGTAAGCCTTTTTGCACAGCAAGGTTTTGACAATTTTTTTGACATCTACTAATAATTTTTGATCGCTATTTTTAGGGAACCGATTTATATTTCTATGAGTTTAAGTTTTCATAAATATATTGACATGGTACTGTCATTATGTTTATTTCTTAGAATTTATCACGTAGGGATTCTCTGGGACCCATTGTGACGTTTTATATTACGCCCCATGTTTTGTTGCTGTCTTGTTCGATTTTTAGTCGATTTTAGCTAGGTTCTCTGTCCATCTGAAAGGTCGCGGACATTTGACAGTGACGTTTCGTTTTTGTTTTGTCGATCATATCGAGAATGACCTCTGATTTGTTCTTTTTCAAGATTGGCATTACTTTCGTATTTGACATTTAATTTCAAAATGGAGGACTTCACTTTCCTCTTTACCTCTGACATGAAAAGAACCATGTAGGGGTTTTATCAAAATTTTTTATATTACCATGTTGTATTAAAACATGAAAGTATTGCTGTGAGTTGGCGCGTTCAGAGTCGCTGCTGCCGTGGGATCGTTTCCGTAGGAGAAATTTACTGCCACTTCCTCGGTGAGTTTGGATTTCAATTGTCCCCTTTGGACATGACGCTTCCTCGGAATGTCTGCTAATGTCTTCATTTCTTCTCCAGGAGACCCAGACTGGCATTTATTTATTCGGCGCTCTGACGCGAAGGCGTATTGGACATTCCATCGTCTCTTGGCACCTTGGAAGCGTGGCCGCGTGTTCGAGCATTTCCTTTAGCTGAGGATCACCAAGGCTTCCGCTCCACGCGATGAAAAGGAACGTTGTACTCGAGCTAAGTATCGCCAGACTCTGAGCAGTGGTTGTCTTAGACTTTGTCTTACTATATTTTGGTTGTTTTTGTCCTTTAGCCTAATTTCCCAATCCAAAAATACCTCATGGTCTAACCTTAATTTAAATTAGTGTTTAAAACCTAACTTTTAGTTTAGGAGTGAGTTCTTTCTCATATTCTAGTTTCTTTACACGTTCTACGTCTGGTTTTTCTCCAGAAATAACATAATATTTTCTATTTTGTAGCGTTGAACATCCTCGGAACACACACACTTTTGCATAACTTTATTTTTTATAAGGATGCAGTGGTAATTTACACCCTAGTTTTAAGCTTAGCTACCGCCTCTTTACTGGCGTGTCGTTTGTAGTAAATCCTAGTTTCTAATTTTGAAATAAAACTTAATTTTAATTTTTTAAGTTCGCTCTTCTAGCGGACCACACTCAACTTCTTGTTTACTGGTCCTACAGACCTACCAAAGCCACAGGCAGCCTTCTGCTACCTGTGCGCTTCATAATAAGGCATTTTTTCCACGCCGCCATTCTGGAACATTTTTTCAGTTGTGAGACATTTTTGTTTTTTTAATGATAAACCAAGCTCCGGGCTGCCTTCTGCGACCCGTGCGCTTCTTATTTTGCCAATTTTCTCACGCCGCCATTCTGGAACATTTTTTCAGTTGGAACATTTTCAATTTTTTTTAATAAAACAAGTGTAAGATTTTATTGAAACGCTACTTTACTTTTAAGAACCGTAATTGTACACCTTTATCCTAAATAAGCCTAGTCTTAACCTTAATTTTAATAAACTTAGATTTTTAAATTTTAAATCTACTGTTTTATTGAAGGTCCCTGCCCTGTGATTAGAAGTCTAGTGTTATCAGCTGACATTTCCGGCACAATTTATAGTGGTATCCGTGGGTCTGGCGCCCGAACATTTATTTTCTTAGTTTTGATTTTTTATATTTTGACCTGCGGATCCATTTTCTTGCCTTCTAGGTAGAATTTAATTTTGAGGTTGGCCCTTGTCCAATCTTAACTTTTAAATTATTTTACATTTAGCGTTATATATTACATTTGACGCTACTTAAAATTATTTAAACATTACACCATATTATAGATTGCACGAACAGCCCTCTTCTGCAGCACAAATACGGTTTAATATGAGCACCGTTCCCCCACAGCAGTATGCCATGAGACATAATACAGTGGAAGTAGCTGAAATAAACAAGTCTAGATGTATCCACGTCTGTAAGATGACGGATTTTTTGACTGCATACGCTGCAGAACTAAGTCTCTTCGATAGCTTATCTATCTGTGTGTGGGCCCCATTGAAGTTTATTATCTAAGGTTATCTCTAAGAATGACGACCTCCGTGGCGCAGCGGGCGAAGGTCCGCCTGCGACGCAGGAGGTTGCGGGTTCGATTCCCGCCCCGGAACAAATTTGTGTACGATCTGCAGAAATTTGTTCCGTTGGTCTGGGTGTTTTCTATGTATAATAAAAATATCTATCTATGTAGTATATTGTATTAAGTATATCAGTTATCTAGCACCCATAACACAAGCTCTGCTTAGCTTGGGGCTAGATAATGCTGTGTGAATTGTCCAGCATTATTTATTTATTTATTTATTTAATACTGTACTGTTTACAATTTCTAACGTTTCTCCTTTTACATTTACATTAGCCTTGTCTATCATTCGTAAAAATAAATCTAGTACATTTCGTTTTGGTTTCGTTATGCAAAAGATTATTAACATTAAACCAATGTACTACATTTGAGATTGCATTGTTCACAACGTCGAAATTATACCTACTAATAACGTTATGCCTACTTTTCATGAAAGCAAAACACGCGTAAAGCGACGTGCTGGGGCTCTTACTGACAGGCTATTGGTTCCTTATTATAACGGTGTTGGGTGCAGCCTGAAGTCGAGCGTCCACCGCGAGCGGAGCGGACCCATAACAAATAGTCGAGCGAAAAGGAGTGAGCGAGCAGAAAGCTTTGAAATAAACTCCGCCGAGTCATCTCTCGTTTCCCACGGCTTGAGACAATATGAAGGAGTGTTACCCTCAGCTTGAGACAATATGAAGGAGTGTTACCCTCAGCTTGAGACAATATGAAGGAGTGTTACCCTCAGCTTGAGACAATATGAAGGAGTGTTACCCTCAGCTTGAGACAATATGAAGGAGTGTTACCCTCAGCTTGAGACAATATGAAGGAGTGTTACCCTCAGCTTGAGACAATATGAAGGAGTGTTACCCTCAGCTTGAGACAATATGAAGGAGTGTTACCCTCAGCTTGAGACAATATGAAGGAGTGTTACCCTCAGCTTGAGACAATATGAAGGAGTGTTACCCTCAGCTTGAGACAATATGAAGGAGTGTTACCCTCAGCTTGAGACAATATGAAGGAGTGTTACCCTCAGCTTGAGACAATATGAAGGAGTGTTACCCTCAGCTTGAGACAATATGAAGGAGTGTTACCCTCAGCTTGAGACAATATGAAGGAGTGTTACCCTCAGCTTGAGACAATATGAAGGAGTGTTACCCTCAGCTTGAGACAATATGAAGGAGTGTTACCCTCAGCTTGAGACAATATGAAGGAGTGTTACCCTCAGCTTGAGACAATATGAAGGAGTGTTACCCTCAGCTTGAGACAATATGAAGGAGTGTTACCCTCAGCTTGAGACAATATGAAGGAGTGTTACCCTCAGCTTGAGACAATATGAAGGAGTGTTACCCTCAGCTTGAGCTCTATCCGGTCGATCTCGCCGCCCAGCATGTCCACGATGTTCTCTCCGTGCTTCAGCAGGAAAGACTCCACGTCGTCTATTGTGTCTATCTTCTTCATGTCCTGGAAGTTTCATTATGTTCATTTTTGTTTTGTTTAGTACTTTCTTACACACTTAGAGAAAATTCTACGAATTAAAATTATAGGTAGGTATACCTATCAAAAAACGTGGTGCGCAAAAATATAGGTAGCGCGTTCCCGCACTGAGCGGTCTCAACCAGTGGGGTGAGTCTATTCGACGTTAGTAACGAGACGTGATCGTGACGTCTCCTTTTTCCATATAATTAGTTACAGCAGCGCCTCTATCGAGGGCACAGGGAACTACGCGAATCCCATACATACCGTGGAGGTTGTTAAATTTTAGGATATTATGTTATTTGAATTAGTAGTTTTAATAATTATTTGGATACAGAAACGTTGGACGTCCAGCGGCAAGATGGGCAGACGATATTTGTAACACCGCAGGGCGAACCTGGATGAGATTGGCGCACGGTTTTAAATGTTCCCGTGGTTCGGCCAAAATGGCGAGAGAGGGACACCGGAGAGGTTTTAGGACCGTGTGGAGTGACACAAAAGTTTGGAGGCCTATACCCAGCAGTGGGTGAAGTCAGGTTGCGAATGATGATGATGATGATGATGAATAATTATTTATTTTGATGATCGAATTGCACGATACTCGGTTCTAGAATTTTTGATATACTTTGTGAACGAATTTTCTGTTTGTTTTTTGATATTTCTGTTTCAAAAAAGTCAAATATGTATTGGTGGAATATATTTGAACACGGGGTTATCACCGGAGCAAATCGCAAAAGTTCGCAAAAATGTCTTGACGGCTTTCATTCATTATATCATTCAGTTCCGTCTTGAAACTCGACTAGTACTTGGCTTGTCTGGGTTGAGATTGGCCGCCGAGGCCGAAATTCGGCTAGGAAGACATTATCATCAATTATTGATCAAAATCAAAATCAAAATCAAAAACTCTTTATTTCCATAAATACAATAAATGTACACTTAGAAAAGGTCAAATTATAAAACTATACACTGACACGGAAATAAAGTGATATTTTTGATTTATGTCGCTTCGGTATGTAGACCAAAGTAAAGAAGCGACGAAGAAACCTTTAGCCTGTTAGTTGTTATTCTTCGAGTTGGAGCAAAACCCGTTCCAAGCTTTTTTATCTTCTAGATAATCTGATATTTTATAGTAAGCCTTTTTGCACAGCAAGGTTTTGACAATTTGTTTGAATTTATTTACTGATAATTTTTGCAACTCACTAGGAGTTTTGTTGTAGAAGCGTATACATTGCCCTTTAAAAGATACATTAATTTTGTGTAGTCTAGTTGTGGGCACAGCGAGTTTATGTTTATTTCTGGTATTGAAGTTATGTTTATCACAATTTTTAGGGAACAGATTTTTATTTCTATGAGTGTACAACAAGTTTTCATAAATATATTGACATGGTACTGTCATTATATTTATTTCTTTGAATTTATCACGAAGGGATTCTCTGGGACCCATATTATAGATTGCACGAACAGCCCTGATAAAATATTTGTTGATGTTAAAAGATTCCAGGCTACAATTGACGATCGGCCTCCGCACTAGGCGGCGCCTGTGTCCCGGAGACCGATGCAGTAGTACAGTTATTCAAACCTGTAATATTCCGTTCAGATCATGTTTTTCTAAATATGATCTTGTTAATGCTCTTCCGTCGAAGTCCACTTCAGCCTGGAAAGATACAATTAAATATTAATCCCGAGAGAAAAATTATAATTACAATTATGTTTTAAGTGTTTTAAGTATTGAAACTCGAAAAGGTAAGCTTTTGACCACCATCACGCTTATTTTATTTTATTTTAATTACCTACTCGAATAATTTAAGTAAAGCACTATACAATGCCAGCCCTGCTGGCCACGCTGAGCTAAGCTAACTGCGGTCTCGGCCTTCAAGCTTGCTCATCATTGCAGCCCTCGCTGTTCGCGGTGTGAAGGCCTCAACCGAATGCTGACCGCGCTCTGATGGGCCGGACCTGCGCTACGCTGTCAGCCATCATCATCGCGGCCGGCGACCGCATGACGCATCACAGACCTCGATACTGAGGTACTATTAGTGCCCGCCACTTCGTCTGCGCAGGATTAGTATTTCGAGTAGCTTATATTAGCGTGGCGTAGAAAAGAACTAACATTATGTCATTATAATTATTACATTTGTATAATGTGGCGGGCCTTTTTGTAGGACTATTTAAGATAAACATTTCCATCATACATTACATATGTGTAACTCTAGCGGTTTTGGCAGCGCACGCCAGAATAGCTCGCAGATGGTAGATTTTTTCGTACTTACTTGACACTTATCATCATATTTTGGACAATTTACACAATACCTTTATAAATTGTAGCCTATGTGTTATTCTGATGTATAAGCTATATTATTGTAAAGTTTCATTAAAATCCATTCAGTAGTTTTCACGTGAAAGAGTAACGAACATCCATCCATCCATAGTTAGAAACTTTCGCGTTTATAATATTAGTAGGATTACCTTGTACCGGATCAGATTACTTCCGATGTCGATGCCCTTCACGTCGTGGATGGCTCGGATCATGACGTCTCGCTCTAGCACGCTGTTTATGTCGTCCAGCTGCTCTTGCGGTATTGATCTGTGAACATCATGTAGGTATCAGGTATCAGGTCAATTTGATCAGGATGAGACCTGAAGCTGCGACCTACGAGATATCACTTTGCGCGCCGCTTGCAGTTAAAGAGTGACATTGATTTGTAGGAATACCTTAGGGCCCAGTCTTCATACACAGGTGTCCTTAATTCCATGGGCTACTTTTTTACCCGTAAAACAATTCCCATGGGATATAAATAACCTTTAAACGCTTCTGTAGAAACAACGCGTATAGCCGCGGGCAGAAACTCACGACGAATAAATGTATTACCGTCCAACCAGAGCGTTGACGTTGGTCATGATGATGAAGGAGGCGACCCCGGCCAGCAGCGTGCCCACCAGGATGCTGCCCACCGCGTCGAAGGTGGGGTCGCCCGTGAGCTGCGACAGCGCCATGCAGCCGCCCGCCAGCGCGACGCCCGTCACCGCCGCCGAGTCCTCCAACAGCACCACGTTCACGGACGGGTCCGAGCTGCGCATTACTGACAAGTAATACATAAATAATACTACATTATGCACCGACCAGTGTGGAGTTACTAGAACCCTGAGTGCGAGAGGGGTTCAATCATGCCCAAGACGAAGACAGCTTTGTGCACGACGAGAGTACACTACTTGTCACACATTCTGCAAGTAAATAGTAAAGGATTGGTTACGTGTTTCGCGGCATACGTTTTTAAGATTCCGTACGTCAAAAGGAAAAAGGAACCCTTATAAATTGAAATTTCCAAGGGAATCACGTGCACACAAAACATATAAGTAGGGTACTTCCCGTTGACCTAGAATCATGAAATTTGGCAAGAAGCAAGGTCATTTAGTACAAATAAAGGAAAAAATCAGAAAACTATAAATTTGCGGTTTATTCACAAAGAAATAAAGTTTGATTCTCGCCATGGACCTTAACCTATAAAGTACTTCCTGTTGACCTAGAATCATAAAATTTGGAAAGAAGCAAGATCTCATAGTTATACGGAACCCTCGGTGCGCGATTCAACTCGCACTTGAAGTTTTTTTTAGTTACACCTACACCTTCTGAACAGAGGTTATTTATTGGACGGATCTTCTTGGAAAACAAAAATCACATATTTAAATGTTCCAAATTCAATGTCATTATTCCCTTGGGAGTTCACTAAACACCTAAAACCGTACAAAATGTATACATTTGTAAAATACAAGCTTTTAAACTTTCATATTTCAATACTGATTTTAGCCCAACTTTGGGCGAAATTAAATAACACGGAGAAAGAAAACTTTAAAATAAAGCCCGTACCGACATAGTTTAGTTGTTCAAAACTTGAAACAAATTTATTTTAAAAAGATAGATTCAATAGTTTTTGTATAATAAAATAACCGTTGTTATTTTATTATAGAAAAACTATTGCTAAGTCTTCCCATTTTTTACGCAGCCGTTTTACGCATTAATAAATAAATAATCATTGTGCATTTCATCCTAGCGCGCGGGATCGGACACTATGTCAGGATCAGGAGGAAAGAAATCGAATCGATGAAACAATCTCGTTAATGGATGAAACGCTGGTGTTTTTCCAACACAAACCAAGTTCGTAGTTAACCCGCTTGCATTCACAATGAAGATAACAGTTGTGCTTACTGTATTCATATAGAGACAGGTTGATTTCCTTGGCCCCTTTCCTAATGGCGCTGAGGGCGACCAGCAGCGTGGCGCCCTCGGAGACCACGGCGCCGCCGAGCACGAAGTACGCCTGGAACAATACATTGTAGATATGAAGACATTTTGGCTTCAGTTTCTAACTGAGAATGTTTGACATTTTTTATTTTTTCTATTTGACCCACGCACGATGAATGTACAAGGTGTTTTAAGCGAAACTAACATTTTGTTTTGCTTTTGGTTATTCGTAAATCTTTAGTTGTGGATATAAATCGATTGACTATTAGGAATTTTGTCGCTACTACGCTATTTGAAAGAGCCAATTCAGCCATTTTATTACCTTCCGCCTATGAAGTCGGCAAATTACCTACTCGAAGGTTATCTCTTGACTACCAGGTGGGAGTAGGAAATATGCCAACTTCACAGTCGAAGTTAAAATAATTGGTTGACTTGGTTCTTTTCGTGATTTCAACAGTTTTTAGGAGGGAAGTATTACGCGACAAGACTGGCATAATTTTGATATTAATCCTTTTGTTCGGATTTAGTTTTTTTTTAGCGACTTTTCTGTCAGGGTCCTCGAAGCCCGAGTCGCCACGTGTAAAACAATTACCCAGTAGAAGTCGTGCAGAGGCTGCGGGTCCAACATGCCCGTCAGCCCGTGTACAATAGTTACCCAGTAGAAGTCGTGCAGAGGCTGCGGGTCCAACATGCCCGTCAGCCCGTGTACAATAGTTACCCAGTAGAAGTCGTGCAGAGGCTGCGGGTCCAACATGCCCGTCAGCCCGTGTACAACAGTTACCCAGTAGAAGTCGTGCAGAGGCTGCGGGTCCAACATGCCCGTCAGCCCGTGTACAATAGTTACCCAGTAGAAGTCGTGCAGAGGCTGCGGGTCCAGGATGCCCGTGACTCCGTGGTAGAAGGACAGCCCGCTGCCCACGCAGAAGATCCCGACCCCCGAGATGAGCGACGACACGTAGCGCATGTTGGTGTAGCCGTACGGGTGGTCCGGGTCCGCCATCTGATCAGTGGAACGTACACGTCACAAACATCATTCTTACATATTTAAGGGATACGGCTAGATTTACATTTATTTCTACACAAGCTGACACTAAACCAATCCGCCTGCCAAGAGTGGTGAGGGCCAAAGCCCCCTTGTTTGAAGAGACATGTTCAGCAGTGGACAAACCTTGTGCTGATGGGGATGACATAGCAGGGTGGTGCCAGCTTAGAATTTGCCCCACTCCAACTCTTCCCGCGGGTGTCGTAAGAGGCGACTAAGGAATACTTCTACCAACAATATCAAAAATATTCGAAAAACCTATGGCGAACCGAATCTATAGCTTCTTAGAAAAAAACAACATATTTGACGATAACCAATTGTTCTACAACACTTGCATTATACAAGTTGGTAACGGAAATTTGCAACTGTCTTAACGAAAGAAAATACGCGATTGGACTCTTTCTCGATATGACAAAGGCATATGACAGAGTTTCCCATAAATTACTTTTAGAAAGACTTTACGATGTTGGCATAAGGGGCCCTGCTCATGACTGGCTTCGTACCTACCTATGCAATAGAAAACAGTACACACAAATAGAATATTTCAACAAAGACATTGGCGAATTTCAAAATATAAAATCTGACATAATAACAATAAATTCATCTATTCCCCAAGGAAGCGTGCTCGGATGCCTTCTATTTTTAGTATATATTAACAATTTGCCTAAAGCTATAAATACTAAATGCGTCCTTTTTGCAGACGACGTTTCTCTGCTGTTCAAAAGTTGCCAAAATATTGATTTAAATTTCATAAAAAATACTTTAAATACTACCAAAGAATGGCTTAGGGCTAATAACTTGGAAATTAACCTAAAAAAGACAAAAATTATGCAATTCAGAACAAGACAAAGATCCCCCTTAGACCTAAGTAATTTGACTAAAATTTTGCACATAGAACAATGCAATGAATTTAAATTATTAGGCGTTACTTTAGATACCCATCTAAACTGGAAGAGTTATATTGACACGCTAAAGAATAAAGTTTCAAGGTTTACCTACGCCCTTAGTATTTTAAAACGTAATACGGATTATCAAACCGCCCTGTCAGCATATTACGCAAATGCCTATTCTTGGTTTAATTACTCAATTGTTCTGTGGGGAAACAGTGTTGACTTCAACGATATCTTTATCAAACAAAAAAAACTGATTAGAATATTAGCTAATATAAAACAAAGACAAAGCTGTAGGCCGCACTTTAAAACTTTAAAAATATTAACCTTGCCCTGTATATATATAATGCAAATGACCTTATTCGTTATAAAATATCGACATTTCTTTAAATCTAAATCTGAGCATTTTACTAACTACAACAGAAGAAATGAACACAAACTTATTCTACCTTCGACTACCCTTACACAATTTAGCAAAGGTCCTTACTCACGACTAGTAAATATCTATAATAAAATACCTAGCTCCAACAAAGATCTTAAAAAAGATTCGGATTTTCGTAATAAACTCAAAGAATACCTTATTTCTAAATGTTACTACTCCGTTGACGAGTTTTTAAATGATAAATCTAAACTATAATTATTTGACTGCCTGCAAGTTACATACCTACCTACCCAGTTATTACTAAGTACAATTGTTTTGATCCTTGTAGCTGACAATGTCTATACTTTTTAACTTCAATGTATAGCATAGATTGTGTAATTATAACAATATTTAGACCAATTGCTGCGCCCTTACAGGGTACATGTACTTACTTTTAAGCTAATTACCATCTAAGCTAAAACTCTGTAATCGTATATGTATGCAATAAATAAATCTGAAATCTGAAATCTGAATATCTACCGGGGACGGGCAGCAGCGCCCCCTGCAGAACAATTCTACCACCGAACTGCGATCCCTAACCCGCATGCCCAGCGTGGGTATTATGGGCAATACTCCCATGAGATAAAATTACTAATAAACGCTTATCAGAGGAGGCCAGCGTCCAGTAGTCAACCAATATAGTGAGGTGAGGATGACACAGACAGAGGTAGAAAACCACCTTATTAAACGGCTAAATCGATTGCCTTCAATTGATCAAGTATATCAAGAACACTAAACCGAGTCGGTAGATATGTTTGGTCGGTACAACGCCACAGACAGACAGACACTCGGATACGTCACGATCACGTCTCATAAGTAACGTCAAATGGACTCGCCCCTCAGAGCTTTTGTGTTCGGTTTGACGATAGCATCGATGCGTCATTGCGACGACTAATTTCTGATTTCCGTAGTTCCATGCCGGCACGATCTCGTCATCCATACCGCAATGCTTGAAAACGAAAGTTTTCAATCAGTGCGTCCTACCCGTCATTACCTACGGAGCTGAGACGTGGACACTCACGGTAGGGCTGGTCCACCAGTTCCAAGTCGCTCAGCGAGCTATGGAAAGAGCTACGCTCGGAGTTTCTCCGAAGGATAGGATTCGTAACGAAAACATCCGTCAGAGAAGCAAGTTATCGACATACACTAAAGAATTAGCAAGCTGAAGTGGCAGTGGGCCGGCCATGTTACCTAGGTGTTGCCTAGTGCCTTGTGTTAGAGCAACAAGCTGAGTCAAGACCTGTTAGAGCTACACACACGCGCTCGTCGGCTTGCTGAGTGCGCTACTTAGTACCAACCCAATGTAATGTGTACTTGTGTTAATATGCATATTATGTTAGTATTGATGTTAAATTGTGTTTTTTATACATGTTACTAACTAGTCTTTTATTTTATTTTATAAGTAGTGTAGTGTAGGTAGTGTTTTATAAATGATTTTCCTTCTTTCTTTTCAGAACCGACAACCGATGGGGTAAACCTGTTCTTGAGTGGAGATCGCGACTAGGCAAACGTAGTGGAGGACGCCCTCGGGCAAAGTTAGGATTACGACCTGCGAAAGACTGAATGCAGATGCTGGATGCGGCAAGCTGAAGACAGGGAGCTATGGCGCTCATTAGGGGAGGCCTATGCCAGCCAGCAGTGGATTAATATAGGATGATGATGCCCGCACGATAGAAGCGCGCTTTTCCAAGTCCCATAGAAAAATAGTCGCGATAACGTCTCGAAACTATCGTCAAACCGAAGTCAGGGTTCTGTTGAATGAATCATATATGTACCTGTACAGATTTGTGTATGCCGTACGCCAGTATGAGCTGGTTGACCGTGTCCGCCAGCGAGTGGATGCACTCCGAGAACAAGCTGTGCGAGCCCGTGTAGCACCACGCGCACGCCTTGAACAGGAAGTTGCAGCCGTTTCTGTAACAAACGCATCACTTTATACTATTTGTTCTGTAGAGAACTACGCTGTGCAAAGATGTATAACATTTAGGGGCTCTATCAGACGCACACCTGAGCGATTAATTAAAAAAAAACGACATTAAGATAAAACTGTTTACAGTCGCCGATCAAATTTTTAAGGTATGAGATTCTTTATTACTACAAGCTCCTGCCTGGGGCTTCGCACGCATTATTCCCGGATAAAAAGTGGGGCCTAGTACTACATCTATGCAACATTTCAGCCTGATCCGTCCAGTACTTTTGGCGTGCAGAGATAACAAACATCTCCTAAACATTCCAACTTCCGCATTTATAATAATTATTAGTGTAATTAAATTAGACAGGGCTATTGGTAATTCACTGACACTGCGTGAAGATCATGGGCAGAACCTGCAGTTCAAGCAGTGCCAATCAAACCAATCACATTGAAGGAGTTATTTGCACAAGGAGTATCGAGTATACCTATTTTGCGCAAGGAGGTTGTATACCATTGAGATGAGTGAGTTAGAGGTCAAATAAATTGGTGCTTCTAAATTCAAACACCGAAATAGACAAATAAAAGTGCTTTTTATTCACTGTTTTCAGTGAAAAAAAAACCAGCTTTCTAGAGGGGGAATGATATAAATATAGTTTTTAGTAGGTAGACATTGAATATGTCTACTCAAAACTATTAGGTATTTGAATCCTGTTTAAATGTAAAGTAACGAAATGCTTGAACTGCCGGTTCTGCCCATCTTCACGAACATGTTCGTGAATGTTTTCACACACTGTTAGTGAATTACCAATAACCCTGTAAAAGTACATTCTTTTTATGGACACAAGATTGGCATCTACCATACTTTTCCTGTGCATGAAAGGTTGGTAGTTATAGCTAGTTACTTTCTTGTTAGTTCGACGGGTGCCTAAAGGATAATTAAATTCTATTACGGATCCAGATATGCTTAATAATTTAGATCTCTGTTTAGTTAGGGGCTAGTTGATGCTAGATGAAATGCTCAGTCTGGCAGTGCGTTCCTATCTGGGAAACATACATAGCTACTGCTGTCAGTACCACTCGTCCAGATCGGGTCCTCAGGCCCATTTCCTCGATGGCCGGAATCAGTCTCTTGTGGCTCATCTCTCGCCGGTAGTTCCGGAGCCTTCTTTTCACAGTGAACACATCTAGAAAGTTGTTTCAGGTTATTTTTTACATAATTGCCAAATATCAACTCACTCCAATAAGGTATTATTTTTAGGACCTAGCTAACTCACATGCTACTTGAACAGCGATAGTTAATGGATTTAAATATAGCTTTTAGTACACATTGAAGATGTCTACTCAAAACTATTAGGTATTTGAATTCTGTTTAAATGTAAAGTAAAGTTGCAGTGTAACATGGATAGGTTTTGATTGACACAAGCATCTTTACAAACTGGTGCTTGCTCTTTTATCTCCACTTTTAAAGAGAAATATGTACTGATTTAGCTTATTCTTTGAAAGTTTTATAAAACTTTGTGAATTTAGTTGAGCTTACCTTGCTCATATCGTCTTCTATCTAATTCTCTCCTCAGAAGTTCTTTTTCTAATACTTCTTTTGAGCCCCACACCTGAAAAACCATAATATTATTTTATTTATATAATTTGTGATAACAATACATGAGTAGAACAATACAAATACTTTAATTTAGCCATTGCTTTTATAAACTTACTAGCTGCGCCCCGCGGCTTCTCCCGCGTGGAAATCATACAAATTTCTGAATTTTACTTGTTGTTTTAATTGTAAAAATATAAAATATGTGATTTTGTGAATTTCCTTTATAGTTTATTTATATCAAGTGTATTTAAACTGTTATACTGAACCAAGGAATTATAATTTTCCATACAAACTTTACCACCCTTTTTAACCCCCTTACAAGTATTTGAACAGATCTGCAGTGCATTATTTCAGGATAAAAACTACTACAATAATGTACATCTACAGACATAGTGTTCTAGCTGAATTCCACTGTGGCTTAGTGAGTATAGATTTTAAGACTATAGATTTGACATACCTCAATAGCCCTTGCTTCAACATCTTTCCTGTAATACACAGTGATAGGTGGCTCCGCTTCATACGGTGACCTCCGGTGAACTTTGGGCAAGGACTCCAGTTCTGACTGTCTCAAGAGGTATTCCGTCATGGCTCTTATTGGAGTTATAAAGTTCCGCTCAGTATATGATGCAGAGAAGTCTATGAGAAGCCTTTTTTTTACTGAAATTAGAATGGGAAAGCAAAGTTTTTAAAATTATTGTAAATTATTAATTAATTTAAACTACCAACAGAGGATACATAATTACAATAATTACATACACAACAAACGACACATAAGGTATTACAAGTTGGGACTCCCTCGAGAATAGGTAGTGACTGATTTATATAATAAAGACTCCCAGAAAAATCACTTAACATGCAGAATAACTGAAAAAAGTGGTCTGAAGAATGGTTGTGATTCAATAATCAAGACCATTCTAGGCCACTACCATAATCTAATGATTATGGTCCTAAGAATGTAAATCTTGTTCACCTGGAGGAGGAGGGCTAATACTGGGATGTGGTTTAGCTGGAGGTGGCCTTTCAATAGTAATTTTGGTAACTTCTTTGTTGGCATCTGTTTCTGTTTTGACAACAATATCGCCAGTAGCACTCTGAGATATAATCCTTTGTGACGGTTTTGCCGCAGATTTTGGAGGATTGACCTTATCAGGTGACTTGCTGTTCTCGTAGTAAAATGATGAAGCACTGATCCATCTTCTATGGGTTGTTTTATTTAATTTTAATAGTTCAGATTGTACTCTTGTTGATCCAGCACCAACTGAATGAAAGAAGTTGTAATTGGAAGAGCTTCTATTCAGCTTCCGATATAAACACTTGGAGACTATGGAGGGTAACATCTTGGAGGGTGCACTGGCGACTTTCTGTTGCGATTACTGTTACCTGTTTCAAATGAATTGGTTCTTAACGTACAAAAGAGTCATATCCAGCTATGTATTTACTGAGGAAACAAATACATAGTAAACCAAGAGGAACCCTGCTTTTCTTACATGCTGATGCGATTTCGATGCCAGCAATATTTCATTTAGACGTAGGACGTTGGACGAGAGAGTTATATCAACAGCAGTCAAATATACTGCTCACAGCTGAAAATACGGGACAAGAAACGAAATTAAGTCGAATTATAATCAAAAATACAAGCCTTCTGAAACCTTTTCGCAAAAACAACAATAGGTACCTAGCGCTACGCTAGATGAATTGACAGCTGTCAGTCATGTCAACTGCTGACGACACAGATTAAATTACTCTTTCTACGGCTGACGACGTGCCGTCTACTGACATTGACATAAACAAATAACTGAAGCCGTCACCAACAAATGTAGAATCTCGCGTTTAACTACGGCGGCGGCGGCGTATACCTAGTAATCTTGTAGTACACCATGCATGACACAAAAAATGAAAAGCACAGGTCCGAACTTGCATGGAGTACTGCCACCTTTGGGATGGCTCGAATACCAGCTTGAGGCCCTCGACTCGATTGAAAGACGCGCTGTTAGACTTATCGGCGACGATTCTCTTGCAGAGGCCAAACTTCAAAGCCTCGATCACAGACGACGCGTCGTCGCCAGACTGCCGGTGTTCTACAAGTACCACTTTGGTGATTGTGCGCAGGCATTGCACGACCTTATCCCATCTTCTCCCTTCTACCATAGGACCAGCAGACGCACAGAAAAATACCACCCGTACCTGGTCGACATACCACAGTGTCGAACCAAAAAATTCTCCTCTACTTTTTTAATAAGCACGGCCAAAGAGTGGAATGAGCTTCCTGCGTCTGTTTTCCCGTTAGAGTATAATCTTGGAGTCTTCAAGTCTAGGGTAAATAAGTTCCTTCTGGGAAAGCGTGCTCCATCTTAGGCCACATCTTCACTTACTTTGATTGAGTTGGTGGCCAAACGCTTGACCATTATCAATAAATAAAAAAAAAACATGAATAAAAGCCTCCACACCCAGTAGCCGTGGTCGGGCCGGAGGTGAAGGCGTGCGGGTTGTATCATACGAATTTAAATGCTCTCAAGCCGGCTTTTGACTATGGGATATAATATAAATTACATCTTGTGCTATATATTACATCCCGCAATTGCTGTTCACACATCGCTCACTCGGTCGAAAAAATATTTATAGTTTGGGATGTAATATATATTATAGCACAGTGTAAACGGTGCCATACAAAATGTATGGTGAGCGATAAAATATTATATCTCGGGATGTAATATATATCCCATAGTGAAAAGCCGGCTTCATGTACACACACACCACAGATGTACTAGGGATGCTAACGCATCAGATGAACATCTCCCTGGCGAAAAAACTCGCAATAGTATTGAATGAAGGACTTATTGAAATCGACTTTTTTTTTTTTTAGTTCATGGTGGCTGGCTTGGGTACTGAACTTTTGACTAACTTGTTTTGGCTTGGCTACAGGTCTTTTGAGCTTATGTTGTATTGTAGGCCCCTTCTGTCAATTTTATCAAAGGTATCGTAATACCTACAGTATAATTTCCAATAAAAGTCAACATTAATGTTTTAGTGTTTATTAACAAACAAAATTACAATCAATTAATGGAAACCAATAAGTAACTAGTACACAATTCAGCTAACAAGACTGTTGCAAACAATCTACGAGTAGCTCAACTGAACCATATCAATACCATAGGTTAAGTAATGTTACTTCGTAAATGTTATTAATTCATCATCAACCTATATTCGTCAACAGCTGGACGTGGGCCTCCACTAATGAGCTTCTTTTTTTTCTTCTTTCTGTCTTCAGCTTGACCTATCCAGCATCTACCTGCAGTCTTTCGCAGATCGTCATCCCACCTGACTGTAGGGTGTCCTACACTACGTTTGCCAAGTCGCGGTCTCCACTCAAGAACACGTTTTTTTTAAATAGGTAGTCTTCGTAAGAACCACCCCGTAGTGTATGCACGAGAGTGCACTCTAAGCCTTTCTTTGCCTGCAGAGTCTCGATTACCTTCTGGCCTAAACATTTGATGGTCAGAGGACTCAGGTGATTCAGGACGTTCAAAGTCTTCTGTACATTCAGATGATCTAAATAAGTTTTTTAACTTTAATAATTGTTCACCTGAATCATCCTCACAGTTATAATTGTGTGAATGAAATTTTATAAATCTCGATATTAACAATGATTTGAACATACATTAAAATTTAAATGTGTGACATCTTGGGTCATTGTTCCTAAAATTATACGCCCGCACTTGCCCAAAAAAGTTTTCAATGGGATATGAATTTTAATATCTCGGGCGCATAATTTTAATATTTTTTTACTTAAAAATGCGCCATAATCTTTTAAAACTCTCTAAAGTTGTAATCCAATTTTTTAAGGAAGGTACAAAGAGCTCTTTCTTTACTAAATCTAACAACTTAATTTGTTAAATAATAGATTCAGGCGTTACTTTGCGGAAATCCATAGTATAATTATTAGGATGAAACAATATTTAGTAAAAATTCCGCGCAGAACCTCCATTTTGAAGAACCAGACATGTTGTTGGATCTTGTCGGATGAGGTTCTGCGCGGAATTGTTACTAAATATTGTTTCATCCTAATATTAACTTAATTTGTGTCAATTTACGCATAGCTTCGGCCCAAAATTTCTCGTGCATTGATTTTTCAGTGACGGCTTGGTGCAGTTGTTTTCCTTCGTTTTGTTAACTGTAAAGACTTGCGCCATTTACAGAATCGAAGTTAACACAATTTGCCCTGTGTTTTTTAAGGTGCTAACTTCATTGCCATCAGCATCTTGAGCTGAAATTAATAAAAAAAAACAATATTAAAACAGTGTCTAAAAATAGAACATCCTATAATCCCATAAGAGCTGCAGGTAAGGGCAAGTAACCTGCTATGTTAGGCCTGGCTGTTTGAATCTAATTTTTTTTGCTAATTTCGTTTTTTTTGTAACAGCCCCCAACAACACTTATATTTCATTAAAAAAGTTAAACAAAATACATACAGGGTATGATAATTCACTGACACTTTGTGAACTGCAGGTTCTGCCCATAATCATGAACATATTTGTGAATATGCCAAGTCATATTGAAAATTTATGTGAATCACCTCCCGTCCATAATAATTTTCGCAACCCTTCTCTTCTGCCCATCATCACGAACATGTTTAAGTGTTCGTGATGATGGGCAGAGCCTGCAGTTCATGCAGTGTCAGTAGGTACGTTACCAATAACCCTGTATAACAAATTCAATGCGAGTACAAGACTTGGAACCCATTGATGCATCTCATTGTATTAGATTTACATATATCACTTTTATTAAATAACATTTACCAAATTGAGCTGAGTATGATAAGGTAGCAGCCATTGTTTTACTGAAGACCCACCCGGGCACAATTCTTAATCTGAAACAATAAAATAAGATATCAGTTAATAAAACAGGACAACTGTACCGATTTTCTATATAATATTTTCTATGTACATTTTCTATGTACGTTTTCTATATATATATAAAATATAGAACCTAAGTATATCTTTAAAATAAACATTGATTTTTGTAAATTTCAAAGTACATTCCAAACACTGCACTTATTCGGGATCAAATTTTGTATTAATCAAGGATAAGTACCAAATTTCATTGTTATCATGGTCAGCCGTTTTCGCATGAAGGGTACCTATTTATTTTTCTTGCTTACCAGTGAGACTTTTATCCGTTTTGGGTGTTGGAGGAATTGCACTTGTCATCTCACTTTCAGTGAACAGTGTGGGAAAGGCTCCAGCACGAAATCGACACCTTAAGCGAGCTGAGCCGTGAAACCTTTTCTCAAAGTGTTTACGGCAAACGCAAAGCCTACGAAGTTGAAATTCACTCAATCTGCGTAGAGTCTTATCCAATGCATTCTAGCCACTGGAGTCCTATTTCAGTCCTTGGGAAGCA
Organism: Eupithecia subumbrata; assembly: GCA_949316285.1. Lineage (NCBI taxonomy): Eukaryota > Metazoa > Arthropoda > Insecta > Lepidoptera > Geometridae > Eupithecia > Eupithecia subumbrata. Next base: position 35,049,689 of record OX438640.1, on the reverse strand, counting down.
ATGCAGAGGAACGTCTTCACTTCTGCTATTGCAGTTCGCAACACAGCACTTGTTTTTAGACATTATCAAGCAATAACACAATGAGAGAAATATATAATGAGAGAGAAGTTACGGAATTGAATCAACGCAAACAAGTCTCGTCAAATAAAATGTAATGGCGGCAAGTGGCAGACCGAGCCAAAGGACGAGGGAAAGAAGAAAATCGTGAGGGGTTGTGAAAAACTGTCAAAATCAATAAGCCCACCACAGATTACTAATTCCTAAATTCGGTCTTCGAAGATTGTGGGCCATGCTTTAATTGTAGTTACCTAGTCATAGACTAGATAATTGCTTGTAGTGTCCCTAACCACAACACAAAGTACCTACAAATACAGTACATACGGATTCTTTCGTTTCGTGTTTCGAAGTTTCGACTTTCGGATCGGACCACAGAAAAATTTCTGGATCATCGGACCATAGAGGACAAACGTGCTGCTGCTGTCACCATGAATGTCTTCACACACTGAAGCCGGAGGCAGAGCGGTAACGGTCGGTCGGTAGCCGAACCGCGTGGCGTTCGCGGTGCGGATGTCTTCACATTGCAGGCGTGCGAGAGCCGTGGCGTGTCGCGGGGAGGCGTTTTGGAGCCTTGTGTGTAGGTCACGGCGTCGCACTATTGTAAAGATGTCCATAATTTAAAGTAAAAATGTCATTTTAATAATCTTTAATACGGCAGTGGTCTATACAACGATGTGGTTGAACTAGTACTATAATTTTTTCGATGTATTTCATTTTATTTAGCGCCTTATTCGGATCACAAGCTAAAATTTTTGGAAATAAATACAACTCGTAACTCCGCTAGTAGCACACGCCACGCGTGTGCGTGGCGTGTGCTCGCTCTATGTGAAGACACTCCATAGACTAGCTGAAATACAACGCTAACACGCCACGCCTCCGCCTCGCCACCGCGCCGCCGCCGCCACGGCTCCGCGCCGCATCGCGCACGCCGACTGTTTGTGTCGCTGAGCCGGCCCGCCACGGCGCGGCCGTGCACCGCTTAAGCCACCGCCTGCGGTGTGTGTGTAGTCTTTCATATAAATTCATATGATACAACTCGCACGCCTTCGCCTCCGGCCCGGCCACGATTTCTGTGTGTGTGTAGGCTTATGTTTAGAGTAAACTGGATCGTGTACGAACAAATTTCATTAATTCAAAAGTACCCTGTAATTTCATGTACCTTACATTTGATTTGATATCCCACTCAGTGGGTTAGCCCCCCTTTTGAAAATTATCCCCCCCCCCCTTGACCATTTTTCAAAAAGTGTTCTTTTACAGACTTCTCTATATTTTTCCTGTAAAATATAGATTCTTATCTACAAACGCTCCATAAATTTCAAATGGATCGCTCTGCAAACTTCGCTTGGAGATAGAGGCGGGAATGGATATTTTTTGGACTTCAAAATATTTCGAAACAAAACCTACAGAAATTCAAAACACTATTTTGAAATGTACAAACTTATACCTTTCAAGATTCATTTGATACCATACTTGACTTTGAAGGTCACTTTTAAAATTTCGGCATCACAATTTGTATGGAAAATTATCATTTGCATTTTTCATTTTTAGGGTTTTGATGATCGAAGATCGGTTTCAAAACCTATGGTCTCGCTTTGTCTGTCCTTTTTTCCCTCCTTAATAACTCAAAAACTACTGCAGCTATCAACTTGAAATTTAAAACAATAATACATTTCGTGCGCCTGTACAGATTTTGAGAAAAATAAATGAAAATAAATGAAAAATGAAAATGAATATTTTCCATACAAATTGTGATGCCGAAATTTTAAAAGATACCTACAGAGTCATATGGGGTATCAAATGAAAGGTATCATTTTGTACATTTCAAAATATTTATTGATATTTTGTAGGTTTCATACTTTTTAAAATATTTCGAAAAAAGTCGAAAAAATACCCATTCCTCCCCCCCCCCCCCTATCTCCGAAGATTGCAGAGCGATCCATGTAAAATGTATGGAGCGTTTATAGACATGGATCTATATTTTACAGGAAAAATATAGAGAAGTTTGAAAAAAGAACACTTTTTGAAAAATGGTCAAAAAGGAACAATTTTCAAAAGGGGGGCTACCCCACCGAGTGGGGTATCAAATGAAAGGTATTAGTTTGGACATTTCAAACCAGTTTTTCAAATTTCTGTAACTTTCATACTTTTTGAAACATTTCGAAAAAAGTCGAAAAATTTACCAATACCCACCATAACCGAACCACCCATTTAACCGAAGCATGCAGAGAGATTCATCTGAAATGTAACCTACTATTCTTAGGTATTCATTAAATTGCGAAGTCTCTAACCGGTACTTTTGGTACATATTTGTTGACAAACGTTCAAAACCCTCGGCGCGCGAGTTACACTCGCACTTGACGGATCTTGTTTTTCTTCATATCTGTACAGGCGCACGAAATGTATTATTGTTTTAATGTTGCTGTAGTTGCTGAGTTATAAAGGAAGGAAAAAAGGACAGACAAAGCGAGATCGATCTTTCCCTACCGGTCTTCGGGTTTCTAAACCAATCTCCGATCTCGAAACCCTAAAAATGAGCACAAAAAAGACGAGTATATTATAACCAAATTACCAGCGAAGTTCACTGATTTTTTTTTGCTTCGATGGGTTTCTCAAAACGGAGTCTATCGTTCTGTTATTTTTTCCTAAACTTATAGTTTCGGAGTAAATTCCTAAAAACTGATATACGGTTAACGGACGGCGACCGAGCGAGTGACGTCACAGGCACCCGCATAATTTGATTTAAGTAATAAACCATTACGCCGTTACTGCTGGTAGTAACGGCGTAATGGTTTATTAGTTATTACTTAATATTTTCGTACGTAATGGTCCGATTTGGATGTCATAAAGAATAACGTGCTTTAACTTTACTGATCCTCATTTATGCAGCAACATTACCGTAAAAATGTGAAACACATGTTTTAAAATCTTTTGCGCACTCTGAAAGTAGTAATAATGGCTAGCAGACAGTAAATACTACTACAACCTAGAAGAAACTTAATTATCAAGTTATTAAGTCATTTTACAGAATCATTTTCCACAAGAACAAGTTTCTATTACCAACACATCAGTTTCATTAGAATTTATATGGAATTTATAAAAAGTACAGATGTATGGACATCCTACAAGAAAGAGATGAACTACTACTTTGGGGTCTCTCACTCTCTCTCGGCTCGTTTTTATGAATCACGTGCACGTGCGTGCTAAGGGGGGAGATTTTAGTATGGATTGACTTCAACCTAGGATAACAGGCTGTGGACGTGTATGGGCTGATGAAGCTAAGGGGTTTAGAGATTTTAGAATGGATTGACTTCAACTTAGGATAACAGGCTGTGGACGTGTACTGATGATACATGATACATGGGCTGATGATGCTAAGTTAAGGGGTTTGGTTTGGAGATTTTAGTATGAATTAGTAGCGATTTTATAATTGATTTTATAATAGTGTATTTATAAAAAATACAGATGTATGGACATCCTCTGTCTGTATTTTACAATGATGAACGTTTGCTAACTGTCATTAAAAGTCTTGACAGTAAAAATATTCTATTAAAAACCTTTGACAATAATTATATTCTATTCTATTCTAATTGTTTGTTTACGACCCAATTGACGTCACAGCACAGATAAAATTAGACTTATTAAATTAATACAGCTGACAGCGCTTTCACCTGATATCGAAAAGTAACCTTTTAAATAAATTTTGCAGTCTTCTAGTTCCTAGTAAAATAAGTTTTTTCCCGATTAATTAATTATTAATTATGGATGGATTAGAGGGAAAAAAAATACTTAGGTATCTGTTGTATCCAAACTATTAAAAAAGCAGCGATTGCCGTGGCTTTGGTAGTCGGATCCTTGAATAATTACCATAGAAGAAAAAAAGAGAAGGATCTTGACCCAGATCCTTCTCTTTTTTTCTTCTTTGCAATACTTAAAATTAAGAGAAAAGCACTCCAATATGAGGACACTCAGTGCTCTGGAACCAGCGGATTTAAAAAAATATTTAAGAATCGATTATTACCTACGGATACTGACACTGACGCAAGCGCTCTACGTGCTAGCCGTGCGATGACTGAGTTCCTAAGTGCCCTAAGTGATAGTACACTACTCGATTGTAAGGGCGATTAGGGAGCAAGGCTCTAAATCTTATTACACCACTCTTATTTAGGGTAAGGGTCCCTTAAAATTGGGTAGTGGAATAGGCCTTTAAATAATGGATCGTGTATTTTTTTTACAAAAGTACCCCCAAGGGGTGTGCAATAAATTTCTGAAATTTGTATTGTATGATTTCCACGAAGGGGAAGCCACGGAGCGCGGCTAGCTTTAAATAAATAAATAAAAAGGAGTCGTGGTATCCATGAAATGAACTTATAGGCCACGAATAAGTAATAAAATAAATAAGTCATGGATAAACTGGACTGCATAGTATTTCACTAAAATTAGGTGAGAGAAGTGACCAGTAATGCATTTTTTTTCTTGTAGGTGGGTTAACCATACATCTGTATTTATTATTTTTGTGGAAACTGATGCATTTGTTAAAGAATATTAGAATAAGTACCTACCGTTTTGTTTCATCACGATAAAACGACTTAGAATTGTACTTTTTTGATTCTTCAATGAGTAAAGAAGTCTAGTATAATTTATAAGTATTTCAATGATGGTGTGCGTTCCCGTTCACGGAGTATATTTTAAAGCCGTCACACACAGAAACCGTGTCAGGGCCGGAGGCGAAGGCGTGCGAGTTGTAATGCGTGAATTTTTATGAGACTACACATACTCCGCCGCCGGGCGGCGCGGCGTGTGTGTCATGGCCCACAATCTTCGAAGACCGAATTTAGGAATTAGTAATCTGTGGTGGGATTATTGATTTTGACAGTTTTTCACAACCCCTCACGATTTTCTTCTTTCCCTCGTCCTTTGGCTCGGTCTGCCACTTGCCGCCATTACATTTTATTTGACGAGACTTGTTTGCGTTGATTCAATTCCGTAACTTCTCTCTCATTATATATTTCTCTCATTGTGTTATTGCTTGATAATGTCTAAAAACAAGTGCTGTGTTGCGAACTGCAATAGCAGAAGTGAAGACGTTCCTCTGCATTGCTTCCCAAGGACTGAAATAGGACTCCAGTGGCTAGAATGCATTGGATAAGACTCTACGCAGATTGAGTGAATTTCAACTTCGTAGGCTTTGCGTTTGCCGTAAACACTTTGAGAAAAGGTTTCACGGCTCAGCTCGCTTAAGGTGTCGATTTCGTGCTGGAGCCTTTCCCACACTGTTCACTGAAAGTGAGATGACAAGTGCAATTCCTCCAACACCCAAAACGGATAAAAGTCTCACTGGTAAGCAAGAAAAATAAATAGGTACCCTTCATGCGAAAACGGCTGACCATGATAACAATGAAATTTGGTACTTATCCTTGATTAATACAAAATTTGATCCCGAATAAGTGCAGTGTTTGGAATGTACTTTGAAATTTACAAAAATCAATGTTTATTTTAAAGATATACTTAGGTTCTATATTTTATATATATATAGAAAACGTACATAGAAAATGTACATAGAAAATATTATATAGAAAATCGGTACAGTTGTCCTGTTTTATTAACTGATATCTTATTTTATTGTTTCAGATTAAGAATTGTGCCCGGGTGGGTCTTCAGTAAAACAATGGCTGCTACCTTATCATACTCAGCTCAATTTGGTAAATGTTATTTAATAAAAGTGATATATGTAAATCTAATACAATGAGATGCATCAATGGGTTCCAAGTCTTGTACTCGCATTGAATTTGTTATACAGGGTTATTGGTAACGTACCTACTGACACTGCATGAACTGCAGGCTCTGCCCATCATCACGAACACTTAAACATGTTCGTGATGATGGGCAGAAGAGAAGGGTTGCGAAAATTATTATGGACGGGAGGTGATTCACATAAATTTTCAATATGACTTGGCATATTCACAAATATGTTCATGATTATGGGCAGAACCTGCAGTTCACAAAGTGTCAGTGAATTATCATACCCTGTATGTATTTTGTTTAACTTTTTTAATGAAATATAAGTGTTGTTGGGGGCTGTTACAAAAAAAACGAAATTAGCAAAAAAAATTAGATTCAAACAGCCAGGCCTAACATAGCAGGTTACTTGCCCTTACCTGCAGCTCTTATGGGATTATAGGATGTTCTATTTTTAGACACTGTTTTAATATTGTTTTTTTTTATTAATTTCAGCTCAAGATGCTGATGGCAATGAAGTTAGCACCTTAAAAAACACAGGGCAAATTGTGTTAACTTCGATTCTGTAAATGGCGCAAGTCTTTACAGTTAACAAAACGAAGGAAAACAACTGCACCAAGCCGTCACTGAAAAATCAATGCACGAGAAATTTTGGGCCGAAGCTATGCGTAAATTGACACAAATTAAGTTAATATTAGGATGAAACAATATTTAGTAACAATTCCGCGCAGAACCTCATCCGACAAGATCCAACAACATGTCTGGTTCTTCAAAATGGAGGTTCTGCGCGGAATTTTTACTAAATATTGTTTCATCCTAATAATTATACTATGGATTTCCGCAAAGTAACGCCTGAATCTATTATTTAACAAATTAAGTTGTTAGATTTAGTAAAGAAAGAGCTCTTTGTACCTTCCTTAAAAAATTGGATTACAACTTTAGAGAGTTTTAAAAGATTATGGCGCATTTTTAAGTAAAAAAATATTAAAATTATGCGCCCGAGATATTAAAATTCATATCCCATTGAAAACTTTTTTGGGCAAGTGCGGGCGTATAATTTTAGGAACAATGACCCAAGATGTCACACATTTAAATTTTAATGTATGTTCAAATCATTGTTAATATCGAGATTTATAAAATTTCATTCACACAATTATAACTGTGAGGATGATTCAGGTGAACAATTATTAAAGTTAAAAAACTTATTTAGATCATCTGAATGTACAGAAGACTTTGAACGTCCTGAATCACCTGAGTCCTCTGACCATCAAATGTTTAGGCCAGAAGGTAATCGAGACTCTGCAGGCAAAGAAAGGCTTAGAGTGCACTCTCGTGCATACACTACGGGGTGGTTCTTACGAAGACTACCTATTTAAAAAAAACGTGTTCTTGAGTGGAGACCGCGACTTGGCAAACGTAGTGTAGGACACCCTACAGTCAGGTGGGATGACGATCTGTGAAAGACTGCAGGTAGATGCTGGATAGGTCAAGCTGAAGACAGAAAGAAGAAAAAAAAGAAGCTCATTAGTGGAGGCCCACGTCCAGCTGTGGACGAATATAGGTTGATGATGAATTAATAACATTTACGAAGTAACAACCAGATGAGATGTGTAAAGTTATTAGGAGTCTGCGAAATACTAATTCTGTAGGGATAGATGGACTTAGTACTAAAATAATAAAAATAAGTGCTCACTATATCGGTGACAAACTTAGCTACCTAATAAATAGATCTTTTGAAGAAGGCGAGTTCCCAAGCAAATTAAAGTTATCCATCGTTAAACCACTTTTTAAAAAAGGAGACAGAGCTAACATGGATAACTACAGACCTGTAACTCTTATACCCATACTATCCAAAATTTTTGAAAAAACGATGCTTAAAAGGCTCCAAAATTTTGTGACAAAAGCTAATATACTGAAACCAGAGCAATTCGGCTTTCGTAAAAACAGCTCTACTACCTTAGCATGTTTCAATGTTGTGAAAATAGTAATGGATGCTATAAATGACAATGTTCCAGTCATTGCGCTACTACTAGATATGTCCAAAGCTTTCGACTTCGTGGACCACAAATTATTGCTCTATAAACTTAATAGGTATGGCATTAGGGGTAGAGCAAATGAATGGCTTCAAAGCTACCTTAGGGATCGGCAGCAATGCGTTGAAGTAGCAAAAGTCTACATGGGAAATAAAAAGATAGTGCGATCTAGCCTCAAATACAATAGATTCGGAGTACCGCAGGGTAGTATTTTAGGTCCTTTTTTATTTCTTATGTATATCAATGACATTCCTAATATTACAAGACATAATACAATATTATTTGCTGACGACACCACAATTATTATCAGGGGAGAAAATAGTATGACATTAGAAAGTGAAATTAAGAATACATTATATGATACAATGAATTGGCTAAATAATAATAATTTGAAAATTAACTTGACCAAAACAAATATGATACAGTTTGGGACTTATAAGCGTAAGAAATTAAATCTTACGATTAATTGTAATAACACGGAGGTCGCTGAAGTTAATACAGCCAAATTCCTAGGAATATGGATTGATGAGCATTGTAACTGGAAAACACATGTCATGCATACCTGTGACAAGTTGGACCGATTTGTTTTCGCAATAAAAAGCTTAAGACTTCGGGTGTCCACAGACGCAGCACTGAAAGCTTACCACGGGTATGTCTCGTCGACCTTGGCGTACGGGTTAATTTTGTGGGGAAATTCAACAGATGCAGGTAAGGCTTTCATTATTCAGAAAAAATGCGTACGAGCCATCTGTGGCGTTTGGAATACGGATAGCTGCAAACCCTTGTTTAAGAAATTTAGTATACTACCATTGCCCTGCATGTACATAAGGGATATGTGCCTGTTTGTGAAACAATATCCTCATTACTTTAAGACACACGCCGATGTGATGGAGAGACGGACGAGACATAGAGACAGGCTCTATGTCCCGGAACACAGAGTAAAAATTGTAACAAATAATGCTTATCACCAGGCAATAAAAATCTACAACAAATTGCCCAAAGAACTGAAAGCAATGCCATTTAATCTATTTAAAATTAAATTAAAAATGTGGTTAATGGAGAGATGTTTTTATGACATAAAGGAATATTTTGACTTTAAAACTTTTTTTTGACGTAGGACAATATTTTTTGACACACATTTTGAAATGTATAATGCTTGCTTAAATATTAATCTATGACATGTTACTTTAAATAAAGCCTAAAATTTTAATTTTGCATGCCTCGACGAGGCAGAATGTATTGGTGTTACCATTATTATTAAGAACTTTTGTACCTACATTCCTGCGAATAAATGATTTGATTTGATTTGATTTGATTTGATTTGAACATTACTTAACCTATGGTATTGATATGGTTCAGTTGAGCTACTCGTAGATTGTTTGCAACAGTCTTGTTAGCTGAATTGTGTACTAGTTACTTATTGGTTTCCATTAATTGATTGTAATTTTGTTTGTTAATAAACACTAAAACATTAATGTTGACTTTTATTGGAAATTATACTGTAGGTATTACGATACCTTTGATAAAATTGACAGAAGGGGCCTACAATACAACATAAGCTCAAAAGACCTGTAGCCAAGCCAAAACAAGTTAGTCAAAAGTTCAGTACCCAAGCCAGCCACCATGAACTAAAAAAAAAAAAGTCGATTTCAATAAGTCCTTCATTCAATACTATTGCGAGTTTTTTCGCCAGGGAGATGTTCATCTGATGCGTTAGCATCCCTAGTACATCTGTGAATTAAAGCCTGGATTTTATGCAAAGCAAGAGCACGACCAAGGAACCTTTATCAGGTACAAATATCCAAGACCAAAAGTAAACTATATCCAAGAATAGGACACGAATTCGGTAAAAGGAGGATCTATTCATTGGATGGTTTAGCTGCAGCCACCTTTGCACAGTTTGTGTCGTCCACTTTAGTCACTCGTGCCTTCTCCTATACAATGGTTATACGGTGTGTTCTACTACTGTTGTTCTTGAGCTGTGTGAGGGTGTCGGAGAGTAAATACGACGACGTATTTGCCAGTGATTTCAATAAGTTCTCCCTCTGGCCGTCCTACCTCAACGCGGCCAAGTTGTTGAGAAGCAGACGTGCGAGCTCCATCGCTTCGATGCAAGAAGTGCCATCAGAGGGGCAGCCTCTGGTGGGGTCGCCAGCTCTTGAAAAGATGGATGACGCGCCTAAAACACCTGACAAGAATACGGATGAGTCGCCTAAGGAACCCGATTCCTTGCATTTGCCACCCATTGAAGGGTCGCCTACGAGACCAGCAGAGAACAATATTACTAAGGAGGCCACACCAGGTGCCACTCAAGGGGCTGGAGTTCAACCAAAAGGTGACGACATTTTGCAATATTTACAAACAATATCTCATCTATACAAAAAAATCCATGAAAGATGTTTAATGTTGTGTCTGCTTATGTAATTTAATTAGTATTATTATCTAAATTATGTTATTACAAATAATGCTGGACAATTCACACAGCATCATCAAGTTACAAGCTTAGTAGAGCTTGTGTTAGGCACTAGATTATTGTTATTATATTAACAGCCAGGTGGGATGACGATCTGCGAAAGACTGCAGGCAGATGCTGGATGCGGCAAGCTGAAGACAGGGCGCTATGGCGCTCATTAGGGGAGGCCTATGTCCAGCAGTGGACTAATTTAGGTTGATGATGATGATGATGATATTAACATACATAATATTTTCAATCAACAAGAATGTCAAGTGCGAGTGAAACTCGCACACCTAGGGTTTCGAACCTTTGTCGATTATACATACATCTACTAAAGGTACCGGTTAGAGACATCACTAATTGATTAATACCTACCTAAAAATAGTAGGTACTTACCAAACTACATTTTTGTTAGATGGATCCTCTGCATAGGTACTTTGGAGATTTTGAAACCTGTTGTGAAATGTACAAACCAAATCCTTTGATTTGATAACCCACTCGGTGAGGTAGCCCCCCCTTTTTGAAAATTTTTAAAAAAGTGTGTTTTTACAAAGTTCTCTATATTTTTCCTGTAAAATATAGATTCACATCTACAAACGCTCCATACATTTTAATTGGATCGCTCTGCAAACTTCGGAGATAGGAGAGGGGAATGGGTATTTTTTTCGACTATTTTCAAAATATTTCAAAAAACCTACAGAAATTTCAAAAACTATTTTTGAAATTTCTGTATCTTATATATTTTTCTTATATATTTGATGACCCTGAATTGAAGTTATCTTTTAAAATTTCGACATCACAATTTCTATGGAAAATTTTCATAAATCATTTGTTTTAATATTTTTTTCTTTAAATCTGTACAGGCGCACGAAATATATTATTATTTAAGTTGATAGCTGCTGTAGTTGCTGAGTTATTTATAAAGGAGGGAAAAAAGGACAGACAAAGCGAGACCATAAGGGTTTCGAAACCTATCTTTGATCTCGAAACCCTATAAACAGTCCAATAACAACTTATGAACATACATCTGAATAGATAATTGTACTTGAATTTAGTTATCCTTGATCAAATTATACAGATTCTGATCATATTTTACCTTTATGTGCCTATTTCTGGCAATCTAAATTAAATACATGATTTTGAAACTTACCTATCTACACAGGTTTTTGAAATTATTAGTTTCTTATTTCAGTTCCAGGGAATAAAACCGAAGCTACCACAGTGGTGCCACCGCAGACTACAATATTGAATGCCACAAGTGCGGAAAAACCAAAGATATTGAATCTGAACAACCCTGGGGTGGTGAAGCGGGGCCTCATTGTGTTTGGGGGCTTTGCATTGATGGCTGTAGCCTATTTCATATTTTATAGGTAACTTATTTACATTACTTTTATTACCTACATTACATCAACATTAATCACTGGTCACAAGGGTAGCCTGTCATCCAGCAGTGGACAGGCTACCCTAATGAATGACGCCATGTCTTCAGTTTGCGGCATCCAGCATCTGCCTGTAGTCTTCAGCTTGTCGCAACTTGTATCTGCTAGCAGTCTTTCCCAGGTTGTCATCCCGCCTAACTAAGGGGGTGTTACTTTAATAATGGCTTCAAATTTATTTTTTTATGTAACTATGCAGGAAACATGAAATATTAGTGAATTTTTTTTGCTGCTTGGCATCTTATATATTATCTGTAAAACCTAACAAGCATGAAATATCTTTCCCTCTGAATTGATCCTTCAACCTTTTAGCCAGCTATTTGACCTTTGCACCAGGCTCTCAAATACATTAAGTATAAATAAATCATCAGCAGAGACAGAGCATAACATTTCTTTAGGTCTATTTTTATTGTTGTACCTATGCCTTGGAAATAAAGAATTTTGAGTTTGACTTTAAAACTCAAGGCCAAGTGGAAAGACTCTACTTTGTTAGCCTAGTAATCTTTTTTAATAAATAGCTTACTATCTTCATATTGCAAAGCGTGTGTCAAAGTTGACGTGATATTGTGGCGAAAGGCGCAACGCTACAAACCTTGTTGTTGGGAAACATGTAAATTACCTAGGTACTTTAGGAATTGATAAAACCTTTCTGGTAGTGGTACATTAAAGCGTCTTAATTACTCAATCCCTAATCTATGTAGGTACCTAAATACCCTTGTAGGAACTACCCCAAAATAATATGCTATCAAATTAATTTCAAAGAGAAGTTGGTTGTCTACTTTCTATCACCTTTATCATGCTTACCTGCATTATAGTCCTTGAAAACAATCTAATTAGGTACCACTGTTATTTTCCGCCTTTTATTGAAACTGGAGAATTAAATTAATAATATTATTTCCCAAATTCCAGGAGGAAAAACAAAAACAATGATATGAGCACATCACTGGGAATGAACGATTCCAACCAATTCCGCTACGGCATGCTCCAGAACGAAGACATGAAAGACAATATCGAATCATCCCGCGTTCCTCTCACCATGGACTCTGAAGACGAAGTTGATGATGACCTCGAAATATTTGACCTTGTACAGAAGAAAAAGTCATTGTCGTACGTCAATTTGCAGCAGAATGACGAAGACATAGTTCTGAGTACGAGGGATGTTGATATAGAGGGGGACAATCTTCTACTGGATATAGAGGATGCATCGGCTGACACGTTGATAAACTGGACGAATAATGGGAACAAGTCAATATTGTGAGTTGAGAACGACCATCTTCCGGTGAGGACATGAATCAATTTGATTTTTGCAATGTTGCATCAGTATGTTGAAAATATAGTTTCAACAGTAAGTGTTGACTCACTCTTTGGGTCAGGTGATACAGAAATAGCAACTTAGTATTTGAGTTATTTGTAAACTTTAGCTCAAAGTTTCAATGATAGATTAATTCATTGTTAAAAATACCGCCATATTAATTCTTCAAAAACTAGATTAAACAAATAACAAAGCTTAAAACCTGCCCAGTGAAGATGGTTGTAAAAGGACAAATTGTTTTTAAAAGTCTTTATTCAGAACAGCTTTTTTTTATTTACTTCTATGACCAAGAATCTTTACTTTTATAACTACTTTAAAAGTATTATTTTTATGTGATTTTCGAGTCTATTTTAAGGCTAGTCTTTTAGTATTTGTCAGGTATGCCGCGTTTACGCAGAAGGCAATAAAAAACTTGTTTAGCAACGCCGGTTAATTTTCTGTATTGCATTAATTAGCTGCAGATTATTTCAATACGTTGTATCAAAATCAAACTGTTCATAGTTAGAAACAATGGTATTAACACAAAATGCTGTCTGTGTAAATGCGGCCGTATGATGGTACTTATTTTGTTTATTTAGTTGATAGTTTATCGTTCCGTTGATAAGTAAAGTAAATTCAATGTAAAGGCCTTTAGGCGCGATGCAGATATAGCAACGTTGATCTCCGTTGTGCGGCAACAGAGACCCTCAACTGTTTACACGACCCTCAGCTGTTTACATAATAAACCTCTTCTGAAACTGGGCCTTTTTGTTGCTGCAACTGGCAAACTTTAACGAAAATTATTAAAAAGTAGGTAGATAGTTTCTTCAAGTAAAGTTGCTCTGTCTGCATAGCGCCTTAGATAAATCGTGGTAACCTAACGCACTGCTCCCAAACAACGCCTCAATGCACTAATCAAATTAATTTAGCAAACTAAAGCGGTGTAATGTGTATCATTTATTGCGTAATTTTCACAATAATTGCCCAATTCTGCTAAATATGAGAATGGTAAGTATCGTCGCCACCGCATCGCCACGTAGAGTCCTTACGAAACTCCAGACAGAGCGTGCGGTGCTATTTGCACGGATAGATTGATATATTGCTTCTAGATTGGCCTCAATCTCTGAACTTTTGACGTGCGTCCCTCATGTAGTTTCTTTTACCTAAGTTAGAAAACCAAAACGTGTGTTTTGGTACGGGTGTCATGTTATGTAGGTGATTCGGCGACGGTACCATTGTAATAGTAAAACGATTCTGGTCCTACGTAAGTCTGTTTCGTTTGTCCTTGAGTGAGATCATGCCTTTGTGTCTATACGCTAAAAACTATAACACAAGGTGTTGGGGACATCAAAGAAAAAGAGTTTGGTTTAATTTACACTGAATACGATTTATTGCAACACTTAAAATACTTTAATAATAATTGATGGGAAAGATGTGTTGATGAGCCGCGATGTTAATGTGGACTGGTGCGGCGGCGTCACTGCAGTTCGCCCCTCGACTCTCGAGCGGTCGGGGCTACGTGAATGCTGACTTTGCATTCACGTAGGTACTTTTTGTACGAATCGTACATATTCCCGGGCGCGAGACGAAGTGCGTGAGCTGAGATGTTTAGGTTAATTAGCGAAAATTGATCGTGATACATAGTGATAAACTTAACTAAACAATGCTTTGTTAGTAAACGCAGTATGATACCGACATTTTGATCGTATATGTACTGCATAAACGCAGTCGGATACCGAATCTAATCACTATCGCTTAAAAACTTAATCGTGCTAAAAGAAGGCGTGGTAGATTTCTCACACTTAACACTATATTGTTTTTTAACACTAGGTTTAGGCAGATTTACACTGTCCTCACACACAACACTACACTGATCACTGACACTGACACCATGCCTAGGGAATGCCGCACGCGCCGGTGGTACGGGCTGTGCGCCCCCGGAGAGCGCGGGCGGCGCGCGCGACACGAGCGTGGCCCGCTCCGCGCTGTCGCCGGCCGGGGAGGCGGCGGCGCGGGCGGCGGCGGTGCGGCGCGACCGACACCAGGCGACCGCGCCCGCAACCGCCGCTGCTGCTGCAACCGCATAGATAGCTACGTAGTGGTGTACGTCGTGAGACGAGATCTCACTCTCGCCTTCCTCCAGATGATCCGTCGCCGCCTTCATCTCTGCGATGCGCTGATCTATGCGCTCGATCGATCCCTTGAAGTCGCTGCTGCTCTCTTCTATGTGGCTGATCGGTATCGTCAGATTTATAATGGCATTGACTGGTGCAATCTCTATTGGATATATGTCTGGCTCAATGTTCATTTTACTGGAGTGTTGTTCGTGTGACGTAATTGTGAAGGTCTCGCCCTTGATGACGCAGTCGTTACCTAGTGCGATTATACTCACACCTGTTAATTGTTCCTGTGTTACTTGATAGCCACAGATAAATCTTACGGTGCATTGACCGCAACAGGTGAGCATGAATGTGTTTACATAGATAAGCTCCGTGTAAGTAGATTGACACGTGCTTATAGTGGTTTTACATTGATCTTTTTGATGATCTTTGACACAAAGATTGTCCCCATTAGCTTTTTGGTACACCGGCTTCTGAAGGTCACATAGGCGTAGATTTTCTTCAAAATTAGTGCATTTTTGATACAATTCATTCTCCGAAATTGGTAAGTAGGTATCCTTTTGCAGGTTTATTGCAAAATAAGCCGCTTTCGCTGTAACGCTTACCATTGCGTCCCCCACTTGCCGCGGAACTGAGTATGTCTTGAATAGCTCATAGTTGTCTCGGTTCACCAAAGGAATTTGTATTTCGAAGATGAAGTACTGCGAAGTCATGCAAGCTCTAACTCGAAGAATCTTGTAAACCTTTGTCAGATCATTTTGAATGTTGTTGCTAGGCAAAGATAAATCCTTGGACAGCTGCCCTGAAATGATGCTGAGTTCTTCACGAAGCTGCGTAGGTGTAAGTAGATGGAAGTTGAATTCATGCGAGTTTGTGATAGTATCGAGCAAAGCGTCTTGGATGTTCTTGAGATTTATGTAGATGTTGTTGGCAATTATTCCTGACATGATGAATTCTTCAATGGTCTCTATCTTGACAATCGCGTCATTTAATTTGAGTTCTGACTCTTCTAACTCATTTATGTGATGAATGAACCTCTCATGCTGTTTTTCCATCGAGGTTTCAATTCTTTTAAGCAAACTGTTTTCTGCTTCTATCACTGAGGTTTGATTTTTCCATAGAATAGCCAAATGTTTTTGGTTTTCTCTAAGCTTGGAAATGTCGGCTTCGTATTGTTGTGCGAAACGGCTGTCTAAAACACCGAACAAGCTATTTGCGATGTTCCCCACTCCGTCTATAAGGCCTCGTTTCGATCGAGAGCGCTTATCGCCATACTGCAGTATGTAATTGTTATATTCCAATTCTGAGAATCCGTGACGTAGCTGGAGTACTATTATGTCACAATGGGATTTTCGTTCCGTGAACTGTGAGCATAACTCGCCGAGATGTTTGTTGTAGGCCGAAAGTAGTTGTAAACCCTTCCAGTACGGCTCCATGTTGTAGTAAACAATGAGCTTCCACTTGTCTTGTACTATTCGCATGTCTGAAACTTTGTCAAAGTAAATGCTGTTGTTACTTTGAACTGATGTGACGTTATAAGCGCCGTGGACTGTATTCGTTACACACAACATAGTAAGGAAGAATATCATTGTCATTATGTTGATGCATGACGTCATGATGTTTGTTTTCTTCCCTTTTTTTTGGGCTGGTTCTGCTGAATCAACCTCTTCCTTTTCCTCCGAAACAGAAAGTGCTTCTGGCACGTTTTCATTATTTACCGGCAGGATGGAAACCTTGACGACGGGTCTTTTGATGATCCCGCTTTTTGTTTTGATGCTGACTACACGGACATGATTATCCTTGCCAGGATGGAGCTCGATCACGCGGCCCAAAACCCATCTGCCTGCGGGCAGATTTGCGTCATGAATGATAACGATATCATCGAGTTTTATGTTAGGCCGTGCTTCTCTCCACTTGCTTCTGGCCAGTAGCTGCGTGAGGTATTCTGCACGCCATCTCTTCCATACGTCTTGAAAGATTTTTTGTGTTAGGTGCCACCTTGTTCTCTGATCATGCTCTGTTTCATAGATGGTTAAAACTGGACCGCTCGCGAGGAAATGAGATGGAGTAAGATAGTTGATGTGTCAGTATCTTCACTCAGGGCGCACAAAGGTCGGGAGTTTAAACATGCTTCTAACTGCGAGAGAAGAGTCGTAAATTCCTCGAACGTAAGTTTTTGTTCTCCCACTACTCGGCGTAAGTGGTGTTTTAGGCTCTTCACTCCTGACTCCCACAGACCCCCTGCTGAAGGCCATGAAGGTGCCAGAAAGTGGAACTCGATTTTCATCTCATTTACTTCATTTTGAAACTCGTCTGTATAAATTGATTTTAATTCAAAAAAATCTTTTTTAAGAACTTTATTTGCTCCAACGAAGTTTGTACCGTTGTCGCAATATATGTGGCGCGGGGTACCTCTTCTTGCTGAAAACCTTCTCAAAGCTGCCAAAAACGCTGACGATGATAAGTCCGAAACAAGTTCAAGGTGAATGGCTTTTGTCACCATACACACAAAAACTGACACATATCCTTTTGTTGATTTAATTCCCCGTCCTTTACTTGATTTCACATCGATAAATCCTGTGAAATCGCAGCCAGTGCGATAAAATGGCCTTGAAGGATTTTTTGTCCTTGACGAAGGTAAATCTCCCATTATTTGATGTTGTAGGACTGGGTTGTGTCGTTTGCAAATGACGCATTGTTGTAGTCGTTTTTTGACAGCGCGATTGCCCCCTACGATCCAATATTCCTGTCTTAACCAGGATAACGTCAAACGAGCTCCTCCGTGAAACGTGTGTTTGTGAGCGTGGTCGATGAGCATATCAGTGAAGTGGCTGCAATGTGGTATAATTAGTGGATGTTTCATCTCATCACTAATATTGGAGTGTCTCAGGCGACCCCCCACTCTAAGCATGCCATCTTTATCTAAGAATGGATTCATGTTTATCAGTCTGCTTTTTTGATTAACAGATTTTTTATTTTTGAGACTCATGATGTCCTCCGCGAATTCAGTGCTCTGAACGCATTTTATGATTTTATATTGGGCAGCACGAATCTCATCTATAGTTAAACAGTATTGTTTACTATGGCGTGCTTTATTTGTTGTCCAGCGCATTATCCAAGCAAGGACGCGCGCTACACGCGTGAAACTGCTATGCTTGCAGATTAATTGTTGTACAATGTTGGTACTTGCACTATCTACTTGTGTTATGTTGACTGATTTTTTGACCTTCTTTTCTAAATCAGTTTTGTATAGGATTTTTTCATCATCATTTTTGAAGAACGATAGCCAGGCAGGTCCGTTCCACCAGAGCTTGTGATTTTGAAGTTGAGTGGCTGATAGACCACGGCTAGCGCAATCAGCTGGGTTTTCGCTAGATTTTACATAACGCCAGCATTTTAGGGGCATGACCTCCTTTATCTTTATGACCCTGTTGGCGACAAAGGGTTTCCATTTGCTTGGTTCTCCGCCTAGCCAACCAAGTACTGCTGTTGAGTCACACCAACCGTATAGCTCTATTTTATGACCGGTTAGGCTCTCTGTTACTTTGGTCATAAGATTGGCCAATAGCTGTGCCCCACTAAGTTCCAATCTTGGCATACTTATTTTACTTTTAATTGGATTCACCTTCGTCTTCCCTGCAAGAAGCGTGATTGTTGTACTATCTTGCTTTAGAATCCGTGCGTAAACCACTGCTGCAAATGCTTTTGAGGAGGCATCGCAGAACCCATGAAGCTCAATCGTTTCGCACTCTCCACTTCCTATCCATCTTGGTACTCTCACTTGCTCGATGTTATCGATATCTTCTCTGATCTTGATCCATTTTTTGTGGACATCTTCGGGTACTTGTTCGTCCCATTGTAGTTCCGAAGTCCAAACATCTTGAAATAGAAGTTTCAACTGGATCACAACTGGAGATAACCAGCCAAGCGGATCGAAGACTTTCGATATTTCGGAAAGGAGATTTCTTTTGGAAGGTGTTGAAGACGATTTTTGTGACATCTTGCACGTGAAAGTGAATACATCTTCCGCCGCTTTCCAGGTAAGTCCTAATGCTTTGGTCGACTCCTGGTGACGGAAGTCGAAGGTTTCTTGAGGCACTGTGTCTTTGTCATTTTTTTCTTGTAATGATTCTTCGTTAGAGGCCCACTTGCGTAGATGAAAACCTCCCGCCTTTAAAAGTGCAATCAGATCGATTTTGAGTTTCTGTGCTGACTCTATGCTGTGAGACCCACTCAATAAGTCGTCCATGTAGAACTGGTCTTCAAGAACCTTTGCTGCTGCAGGATACTGTCGCCTTTCATCACTTGCGAGCTGCTTGAGTGTCATCATCGCGAGGAAAGGCGCTGCTTTTGTTCCGTAGGAAACAGTAGCTAAGGAATAATCCTTAATTAATTCGTTTGTCGAATTTCGATACACCACCGTTTGATATCGATGTTGATCTTCGTGGACCCAAATTTGCCGAAACATTTTTTCTATGTCGGCGGTGTATGCATATTTATATTGCCTCCACTTTAAAACAAGAGATAAGAGGTCCTTTTGTAAATTTGGGCCACGGTACATAACGTTGTTTAAACTGTAGCCCGTTGACGTAACTCCCGATGCATTGAAAACGACCCTTAATGCAGTTGTTGTAGAGTCACTACGGCGTACACAGTGATGAGGCAAATAGTAGGTAGGTATCTTGTTCCCGGTACTTGCCGCCACATACATGTGACCTAACTCTAGGTACTCGTTCATGAATGTTTTATATGCAATTGCGATGTTTGGATCTTTATTATTTTTTTGTTCAACTTGATAGAATTGGGCCAATGCCTTTATTTTTGATCTACCTAGCTTTTCATCAGCGTCGGAATGTAGCGGTAAACGAACGACATATCGACCATCTGCTTGACGTTCGGTCGTTTCCTTGAACAGCTGTAGGCACTGTAGATCTTCGGTTGACATGTTATCTTGATCGCCGACATCTTCAATGGACCAAAATCGACTAAGGTCACTATCGTCGGTCTGAACCACGTTGCAGTGGAATGATTTTGTGACATTTGCGCTGCCACATAATATCCAGCCAAAACGCGTCTGCTGAGCTATTGGCATGGATGGATTTTCTCTGATGATACCACTCATGATCACCTCGGAGTAAACGTCTGCGCCTAGTA
Source organism: Eupithecia subumbrata (assembly GCA_949316285.1). Taxonomy (NCBI): domain Eukaryota; kingdom Metazoa; phylum Arthropoda; class Insecta; order Lepidoptera; family Geometridae; genus Eupithecia; species Eupithecia subumbrata. The sequence goes on along the minus strand of OX438640.1, from coordinate 35,029,407 downwards.
ATAGGTCTACGGAACGACTCCTGAAAAACTCTGGATCTGCCAACTGAATGTTTTCCAAATGAGGCCACGATGGTTCCATGAACGTTTGATTTGGCAAGTTGTTGACTACATGCTTCATGATGAAAACTTCGATGTCGAGTTCATAGTCCGAATGACGTGAAGAGATCGAGATACCAATTGTCCCTTTACATATCATTTCTTTAGCACCTACTCCAAAAATAATACCTTTGCATTTTTGACGCTTTATTCCCAAAATTTGAGCCGCATTTTCTGAAATCAAGGATGTTTGCGAACCTTGATCGATCAACGCTCGTAAAGTTTGGTAAGTTCCATCGGCCTTGGTAACGTTGACCAACGCTGTTGCCAAGAGAATTTCCCCCGCCTCCCCCTGTAAAACATGTGCACTACCTGTCTGCTGACTCTGCTGAGAACTCTTCGCTTCACTCGGTTGCACCATTTGAGATGTAACTCGACCGCTTGTAGCGTTGTGCAGTAAGGTATTGTGTTCTCCGTCGCACTCGCGGCAATTCTTGCTAGAAAAACACTTCTTATTGCGATGTGACTTCAGGCATCTTTTACATAAGGATAGCTTTTCGACGGTTTTCTGTCTCATGTGGGGATTCATTTCGAGGAATGTTTCGCAACTAAATATTCCATGTAACTTAGTTGCATTACATACTGCGCATTTAGGTACTTCGTTACCAGAATTTTTGTTATTAGAATTTTGATCATTTTTTTTGTTACTAGTAAATGATTTGAAAAATGGCGTTTTCTTGCTGGTCGATGGCTCTTGCTGCTGTTGTTTAGAATCGCCTTTACGCTTAGATGCTTCTAGAGACGTAAATTTGAGTTCCAAAAATTCAAGTAGATCTTTAAGAGTAGGTAAGTCTCTATGATTTTTCAATGACTCGTTGTAGTCGGTATGCGTGTCGGCATCCAGCTTGTTGGTGATGAGGTAAACGATGATGGGGTCCCAGGTACTTGTGTCAACTCCTAGGGCCTTAATCGCGTTTAGACACTCGTTAGCGGTATCATATACCTTTTTAATGGCTGCTGCCGATTGCTGCTGCAACGTAGGCAGGCCTGTTAAGGTATTCATGTAGCTGTTGAAGATCAGCTTTTGATTATTATAACGGTTTGTGAGAATTTCCCAGCTTACCTCGTAGTTTTCGGAGCTGATTGGTAAATGCTGTACCAATTTTTCACTCTCGCCCTTCAGTTTGCTTTTAAGAAACTGCATTTTTTGGGCATTCGATAGAGACCGATTATTATGTATCGCCTCTACAAATAAATCCTTGAAGGAGACCCACTGCTGGTAGTTTCCGTTGAAGGTGGGTATATCCATCTGTGGCGTCGATCTTTCCCGATGACATTGAGACCACATTTTCTCGTTGAGAGATTTTTTTATTTGGTTGAACTGCTGTTCATACCTACCGTAGCTTTGCTCGTACTCGTAGTTTTCTTCGTAGAGCTCGCTATCGATTTCCCAATGTAGGGAATCAACTACGGACCAGCGGGACTGCACTGCCCGTAGAGCATCTTCGAGTTCCCACTTGCTAGTGATGTCGTCGACGCTGATTGCTTTGATCGTCCTAGAGAATGCCTTGAAATTACTTAGCTGCTTTCTCAACATCTCATCCAGCTTGCTGCTGGTTCCCTGCCCGCTGCTGCTGCGCGGATTTTGGAATTCGGACGACGGTGGCTGCTGCATTGCTTCTGGCGTCCCGGGACGTGAAAATACTTGCCCCCCTGTTGCTAGGGGTGTAGGGGGACGCAGAAGAGACTTTCCCTCTGCCTTAGTGTCAGAGGATATGTACTTTTGTAAGTATGCACGTGTTTCAATGTAAAAACCTGAAGTACGTTGATAAGCGTCACCTACAAAATATTCATGCGTTTTTTCGTTAAATTCGCACAATTTTATATGGTTGGATTGAAACTCCTGCCAGTATGCCTCGAGAGAGCTCAGCTTTTTCTTGATGTATTGCTGAGTTTTTCGATCAGCACCGTCTTTTTTGAAGTTAGTCAGGAGTTGATCCATCGCTCCAATGATGTTGCTTTGAGTAGCCAAAAGTTCTTCCATTTTGGTCGACATGATAGCTTTATATGAGTGATAGAGAATGTACTGACTCACCGAAGACCGCTATCTCACCTACGGTCACAGTTGTAGGCTGTGACCTTGGGCAATCCAGTTTAGGCACAATTCACGAAAAATCACAATTTCGCGTTAGGCCCTGCCTTCGGAGGCTCGAAGGACCATTGATGTTGGGGACATCAAAGAAAAAGAGTTTGGTTTAATTTACACTGAATACGATTTATTGCAACACTTAAAATACTTTAATAATAATTGATGGGAAAGATGTGTTGATGAGCCGCGATGTTAATGTGGACTGGTGCGGCGGCGTCACTGCAGTTCGCCCCTCGACTCTCGAGCGGTCGGGGCTACGTGAATGCTGACTTTGCATTCACGTAGGTACTTTTTGTACGAATCGTACACAAGGTCTGATCAGTAATGATTTCCTGTAAACATAGGCAAGAACATTTGTCGTGAGAAATCTTGTATCTTAGTCATCCTCAAGCAGTTTGAGCGGTTTTTTCTTGATCTAAGATTAGGTCCAGATTATAATGTTATTGAATTTATAGAATGCCTTAGGCATACGAACTACATTTTCCGTGTAGTAGGTAGGTATGTGTTAAAATATGCTGAAGCTAAAAGGCCTAAAATATTTAATGTTTGCTTTTATTTACTTAAGTGTATTTCGGTTTAATTATATTTAATTTATTTTTGATCGCGTAAAGTATCTATGTTGTTTTGATAATGAATAAGAAAATTACTGGGTAACTCCCAAAAGATAAACCTCGAGCAAGTTTATTTAATTTTTTTCTAAATTAAATATGTGCCATTATAATAGGTACATGAATAAGTAAATTAAGATTGTGATTTATAAAATAAATCAAACGCATTTTTGTATAACTAAAAATTTATATATTTTCTAAATGATTGATGTGAAGATGGCATTTATTTTACAAAAATCTTAAAATTCCGATTAAACAGCTTAATTTCATAATTAATTATGGACATGCCTCCCCCCGCAAACAAAGGGGGTTCTACCATAATCAAATCACCATGCTTGGCAGGAACCATGATGGGTGATCGCGTCTTCACAATACATAAAAGGGAGCTACTGTCCGTCCTTCGGTAGGTTCCCTTGGTCGGCTCTCTGGACATCCACGTGCTGAGTCGGGGTTAGATTCTTACGCCAGGACCGCCACGGCCAACTTGTATTTGTTAACTTTACTAAAGCTCAAATAAAGAAACTACCTAGGTTAACTTAAAGATTGAAGTGGACAAAAATCTAACTTTATTTCCTAGTTTCGTTATGTAATTTGAAATTTCTGACTTGTCCAAGGGTTAAAGCTTTGAGATTGAGTTTAGGACTAACAAAAATTAATTCTTTTGCAATATAATTGCCATTGTATTTTCAGGTGAACAGATGTAGGTAGGTAAGCAAAATAAACAAGAGACTTGTGGCGAGTCCTGTGGTTACGCCAGATCGGCACTATGTGATAAAAACTGGCACATTATGTGTGCCACACACATAATATATTATAATGTAAAACGATATAAAATACCTTTGTTATACATATCTTATTTGAACGCTACAAGACAGGTGTATAATAACTAGCATTTACAATAGGTTGAAATAAAAATGTGTGTTATATTCTATTTTTAATATTAAATATTACTTTGCTGTTTAATATAAATACAATTGTAATATGTAATAGTTTTCTTATGCACAGTTGAAATAATCGAATGTCTGGTGAATTTTTATGTCTGTAAAATATCTTCCAGATTTTTTGAAGAAAGTACTGACTTCGAAATTTCTTGCACTATGTTTAGTCTTGCTAGAATAAATAGAGTTTATCTAAAGTATGGCTGATCTTTTTTACCATCACTTAAAAGCTTTGAACTGTGATAATGTCGAGAGAAAAGAATAAAGTTGTATGTATTGAATATTCAAAATCATTTAAAATCAATGATGTCGCTAATTTGAATGAAAGATGCACAATTTCTCGCTGCTGTGATTGTAAAGATGTTTTTCACCAACTTATTTACTTAGAATTGTTATCTGAAGTGGGCGTGACTGACCTTACAAGGTCGACGTTATTTCTCTAGTTAGTGAAAACAGTTGATTATGTACTTGCTATGTTATCTATCTGCTTGTAAATAATATAATACAAACATCGTCATACTATGACGGTGGCGTTGACACTGCTGTCCTAAGGCCTATTAAGAGGATGCGGTATAAGATACCGGGAGCGGTACGTTTCGCTCGGCCCGCGGTATGCGCATAGCGCAAAACCGAGCGATATTCGAGCGTTTTACCGCTGCCACTCTGGGTATCGAATGCCGCCTAGATCCGAGTAGGTCTTAAATTAGGTATTTGTAACATGCTGTTAAAATGTGGTTGTTTTAGTGTAATAAAGAGTATCCTATATTTTATTATAATTGTTTATTACTTTAATTAAGCCCAATTTATACTTCAATTTATATAGGTACCTACTACCTACCTACATTTATACTTAATAAAATGACTATACTAAAGAAAATGACCCACTTTTGACCCTCCCACCTAAATTAATTCACCTAAAAGTTTTATAGTTTTATGCTACGGCTCCACTTGCGTCCTATTGGTAATTTGAGTATATCCATGTCAAATGAAAACAAAAACAAAAAATTATGCTAAATTGGAAACACGAACTAGAAACTTGAAAAAGTTGGTTTTACTTTCATTTGACATTGATATAAGTACTCTAATTGCCAATTGAGACACTGCCATCTGTCGAGGAATATGGAACTAACTTTTTTAAATGCAAATCGAAAACCCCACATTGGTCAAGGTTTTAACGTGTTCATTTATTGACGACGCTAAAAATGCACCTTGGTTACTAGTACCCAAGGTGCATTGTTGGACATCAACACTAACGTTAACGCTAACGGTGGAGCCGTAGCATTAGAGCTAGGTATTAGGTTAACTTCTCTGTGGGAGTCCAAACATATTTCCCTTGTGATTTCACCTACCCATGGTAACAAGGGACGCCTGTCATAACTTGCCAAGCGAAACTGTGCCCTTTGCACCTACAAGGGACAGGGAAGCAAAGCAATCCACATTCAGACAACAATAGCACTAAGTTTATTTCGGTCTCGTGCGGCGCGCACGTCTCCGTGCGTTATTGAGACAAACGAACCGACGTATTGGACGCGCGGCGCCAATACCAAATGTATCGGCTATGTACTGCTTTGATTTATTATGGAGGATGCACAGGTTTTGCAAGTCTAGGGACAATCTCAGATGGCTGTTGTAGGGTGTTCGTGTGATGCTTTGTTTATCTGGTTTGCTTCATCCGTAGGTATCTATTCAAGTTACTAAGGTAGTGAGATAAATAAAATAAATAGATAATGCTGGACAATTCACACAGCATTATCTAACCCCAAGCTAAGCAGAGCTTGTGTTATGGGTACTAGATAACTGATATATTTACTTACAATACACTACGTAGATAGATATTTTTTATTAGGTATACATAGAAAACACCCAGACCAACAGAACAAATTTCTGCAGATCGTACACAAATCTGTTCCGAGACGGGAATCGAACCCGCAACCTCCTGCGTCGTCGCAGGCAGACCTTCGCCCGCTACGCCACGGAGGTCGTCAATGTACCCAATATACCTAGGTAGGTACTTATGTCGTATAATATGAGAATAGTGGGCTTCACCACGAAACCTACCAACTAGTAGAGTATTCTATTAAGTAGGTATATCAGTTATCTAGTAGGTACCTACCCATAAATAACAGGCTCTGCTTAGATTGGGGCTAGTTGTTAGGTGAATTGTCCAGCATTATTTATTTACATAACACGTTCATTGCCATCGACGAAGCACATGGACGATATTCACCTGCTGGAGTCCATTCCCTGCGGTGAATTCGTTAAACTACCAAACAAAGACAAAATACGGCCACAGGGCTTGCAGGGCAACGGTTACAAATAAGAGAAGACAGGCAGTTTTATTAAATGTAAACTTTCTGTATTTTTTTTAATATGACAAACTTCGTTCACAGTATTTTGAAAGAATGCCTGAACTCAAAAAACTCAAAAAACGTGCCAAAAACAAAAAATACATCCGCGGAGTAAATCATAAAAGAATCAGTCCTTAATAAACCATGACCATGAAATCTGCCAAAAATAGGGGAAATCCTTTTTATGGCTTAGGTATACCTACCTAAGAGAATCACTGTACAAGGGCGTTATCCTTTTAAAAATAATAATAATTACAGACCAAATATGCGAGGCTTTGCAGCTTCTAGGTAGGTAGGTACATTACATACTGTTGGAATTAGGCCTAAGTCACAAGATTATAAACACCAACTCACATCACGGCGCGCCGCCGTTAGTGGTAGCCGGGGATGAACAATACTAGATTTTTTAAAAGGGACTAAACCATCCCATTATATAAGAGGTTGTTGTATTCCCGAGCGCAGCGAGGGAGGATGATCAGACAGAGTTGTAAGAGGACAATGTCTTGCACTGGTGGTTTTCAGACAAAAAATAAAAAGAAAAAATACTTTTACCTAGCTCTAGGAATTATACTCTCATTTTAGTCCCGCTAAGCTACGCTAAGTAACACACTTTGTGAGCGAGAGAAGTGAAAACAATTTTATGACAGGTTTTTCCACTTTGTGGCCGGCCAAGATACGGTTTCATATATTTTTACTGTGCCGGCAAGTAGAAATTAGGTAGGTACTTATCTCCCAAAAATGAAAGAAACCAAAAGCGTCAGCTGTGCTAAAACTGTGGTTTCGAGAAACTTTCACCCCCGTTTCTTTAATGTGAGTCTCCGCTCATAGCTTGTGCCATATTCCCCTAGGGCTGGGCCCTGGCCGAACGGGCGGAAATGAAAAATAAACACGTCGTGCGGCGCCGGCGCCGGAGAAGGAAGCATGGAGCCCTAGGCATAGCTGTGAATCTACATGTACCTTACCAATCTACTGACACAGGTAAATGTGGCCACGGAACTTGCAAACTGTCACATCTATGGTCGGTTAAAATCAATGAGGTAATAGAGATACTCTCCGCGAAGCTACTGCCGAGCGACGTCTCATAATAATATTCTTATAAGTCTGTATTGGTAATAATTATTACATGTCAAAAACTGTATACATATTTTGCTATGTATACCTAATCTATTGCTCCAACATACATTATGATTTTAAAATGTACTTACCTAAGCTTAATAAATTGGTTAGAATGAATAATAAAATAAAACATTCAATATAATAACAAATTTTGTAGCGTTATAAAATAATTAAAAATAAAATTACATTATTGCATTTTTTATACTAATTAAATTTGTATAAAAATTAAATCTTGCTAATCCAATTACCTACATTCATACTAACACTTATATGCTACGAACTCGTCGTAGCTATAGAAGGTCTTCTCAACAAGCCAGTGTTTGAGTTTGTTTTTGAATGCAGGCAGACGGCGGGCTTCTTCTCATGCAGGTAGCTGTTCGGTGAGTATAAAATTCTCACACTCACTGGTGAACTTATCTGCCAGGAGGTTCTGTTCATCCACCTGTTATGTATGGATCTGTTCCAGCGCCGCGGTCGAAGCGCCGCCCGCGTCCTGCGTTGTAATCACCAAGCACTAGCACCTGGTCGAATCTAAACTCAAGTAAAAAAATCTGTGAGGTACATTAGGGGTTCCTCAGTCGGCTGCCTGACTAGAGATCCGGAATGCAGATTCCTTAGAGGTTCTGTACCTATGACATCAATGAATTTTATAACAAAAAAAATACTTGCCCTTATCAGAAAGCTAATATAATTTTTATAGTTACTTAATTTGATTGGTATATTAAATAAAATCTTGTGTCTGAAGGAAAGGCACCAACTTTATCATCTTTCGGAGCAGCGTAGTAGTTTCGTAGCAGTATATTATTATGCACTGTCATTTGCTGTGTCGTAGCAGCGCGTAGCAGTTTCGTAGCAGCATATGCACTGTCATTAGCTGTGTCGTAGCAGCGCGTAGCAGTTTCGTAGCAGCATATGCACTGTCATTAGCTGTGTCGTAGCAGCGCGTAGCAGTTTCGTAGCAGCATATGCACTGTCATTAGCTGTGTCGTAGCAGCGCGTAGCAGTTTCGTAGCAGCGTAGCTGTTATAGCAGTGTAACCGTTAACTACTTGCCTACAACTGGCATAGTGGTTTTTCGAATACCTTACTAAATTTAGCAAGCATAAAAGTTTCGGTACCTACTGAGTGATTTCAAAGAAGCGGGTCCTTGCATTCTAGCTCCGCGTTCCGTAGCAATGCTAAAACTCACATAGTTTGAACAAATTCCTATGAACAGCGCTCCACGAAGTGCCTCCAGCACACTGCCACTTCCATAGATCAGCAAGGTTATCCCATCATTCGTAAGGCTTTCACGGCCAGTCTCAAACTCAATCAATTACCTACCTACCTACTATGATTACTGGATTGATTAGACCGGCATGTAATGTAACCGATATTGAATTAATTACTCAGCCATTGATTAATTTGATTTAGGTACGTGCGTTGTTTGTTAGTACCTAATCTGTCTAACGTACCTGTCATCCGCAATGTATGCCTGCGAATAGAACTTAGTTAGGTAAGCTTTCCACTTAGTTGAGAAAACAGAATCTCAGCGTTTATGGAACAGTTTTAGCGACTCAATTTAGATGAGATTTGTCTCAGCTACACCCGAGTAGAGTAAAGTAAGAACCTACTTAGATACCAAGGTTTGAGTGTTAAAAGGGTACAGCCAGCATCAAAATAAGCACGGTGTAAATCTGCTCGGACGCACCCTATGGTGAGCCAGTTCAACAAATGACCCTTGATATGTATGTACAGAACAAAATATTAAGTCTCTTACTTATAACCAGTTTTCTATGCCAGGCTAGTTTAGGTATGTCTTATCTGTTAAAACGCAGGTAGTTCAGCACATACGTAGTCTGATGGTAACCGTACCTACTACTTTCCAACACACACATTGGTTCGTTATCGACGGCAGAGAGAGGCGATGTTTGCGCAAGGTGGGTCCTACTCCCAACGCCGAGAGTCTTTTAGTTTGTGTTTCCTTTAACTTTGATTGAAACTCTCTTTATTCTAGCAAATTGGCCAAAACTTTCTCAATTGCTTTTCTTGTGGTTATGTAATAAACATTGTAAATAATCGCTAAAACTTTGCAGCGAAGGGAAGCTTTATTTTACTTTCTGTAGCCTATTTTAAGCGGGGAAATACGTTTTCGCTCTTTTTATCTTTTGCGCTGCCAGGAGTAAAAAGGTGGCGTGGTGCCGACGTGACGTTGGCGTGACGTAGTTCCAGCAATCGGTATTTATCTAGTTACTCATGCTCCTATTCTTAGGGGGAACTTCGCTTCTGTCACAGTTTTCTAAGCTCCTGCCTAAGTATTTTGAAACTTCTGACGTGTCCATGAGAGCTCTACCGAGTAGTTTCGGAGATAGGTTACAAAAGTCGACGTTACGGGAATCGACTTACGAGGAGTCGGCATGCAAGAAACAATTCGTCTAAAAGAAGAAAAGCACTTTGAGTTTCGAATTTTTGAGTTTCACTATCCTTTATATAATATTCCCAATCACGAATCGGACACGTTTATAATACCAATCTGAGGTTAAAGAAGAGACACGCCGAGGTAAAAACAGCCCTCTCGTTCTACAAAGCAGCAAAACAAAACAAACCATTTTCATTACTACGCTTTCAGTCGACGACGGCTAAAGCCTTCACAAGTATTTTTAATTATCTGACATTACACGAGAATACGAATAAGAGAATGAGTTAAAGGATTCGGAATGAGAAAATGATAGCAAAGAGGGATTAGGTTGCGATCTTTGTGAAAAATGTAGACGCTCGCTGCACTGAAATGCAGATAATAAGGCACAAATCAAATAAGGAACTTCTCAAACAAGGCAGATTCTTAACAGCTCTCAAATTAATTTGATGTTTTGAAAGAGATGGGTCAGGAGATACTGATTTTATTAAACTTTACGAGATCTACTGACTTTGCCTCCCTATAGGTACGGCAGGACTAATTGAAATCAAAACGTCCCTGTTATCCTATTAGGAGTCAGACTTTTCAAAGCACTTTAAGCCTGAAAGCTCTACGCAATGATGAACCTGCCTCAAAGCTCAAAGTCCAAATTAGCTTCAAACTTTGGATAAAAGCTGCTTAAATAAAACCGTACATCGTTTAACGGGAAATACGAATCCCGTGAACGTGAACGTTAGCGTAAGAGGCTTAGGAAACCACAAAATAGATTAGTTCATTTTATGCATTTTGGACCTCCTATACATAATCGTTGTCTCATACTCGTACTCAGAAAGGAAATAGTCTGAAATATATAAACACGTAGCCAGGCAAGAAGTAACTGATGTTCTAGGTACTAACAATTTATAGGCAGGAAGATCAGATTTTCTAGTAGAAATAAGCTTAGGTACCAAACAATGTTGTAGAAGTCAAGAGAATTAAACACAAAAACTGTACTACTTTCTCTAGAGCCTGGCAACAACAGTTTTTCCAGCCAGTTCAAGTTTTACCGAGCAAAGTTCGAGTTGTGGGAAAGAAAAATAGTTGGTCGTGAGATTGTTAAGATCTCACTAAACCGATGGAAATCTTGACAAAACGTCGTCTGGGAACTTTATGGAAAAAACAAATATCGTTGTAATGTGATGCGATACTTCTAGGTCTTCGAAACGGGCTCGCAAACCACACAAAAAATAAGAAACAACATACGAGAAGCATACGAGTAGGTAGCCTACCTACAGAATATCCCTAAAAGTTTAGAATTTCCTGTCGAAATCATTAACTGACCTATAAAAAAATCCTCAATTTTCAAATTAATTTCTACTTTGGTACGTAGATATGATATTTATACTTGTAAATAGCATCGCAATTTATTTGCAGTTTTCTGGTTCGCGTGGCCTATTTAATGGTAAAATGATAACACTCATTTGCCGGCGAAATTACTGACGTGTGTAATGGGAAAAAGATTTTCAGGATTTTTCCTAGCGCCGTAAATAAGCGAGATGATGGAATAATTATCCAGTTATGAGAATGGAAAAATGTGGCGGAATATTTATATTTTCTTTATGAGCTAGAAATATAAAAATACTTGGGAAATAATATGGCCGCAGATGGTTTTGAATACTCGACACTAAAAGAGGGGCTAGAGTCTGTTTTAGAAACAACCTGGACATAACTATAAATAAACTACGGACTATTGAAAACTATTGAAAAAAACTGTAAGTCAATAGATTTTTGAAATATAACATTGAATACTGAATATTTATGCCAGTAGAAGTAGAATCTGAAGTCGTTCCAAAATCGGCGTTCATTCAATAAACGCGCACCAATCACGGGAGAATGATATCTATAGTAGGTAGCTCTTACAGCAAAATAAGAAACAGAAACTGTTGTTAGTGGTATCTCCGTATAGAATCAATATCATTTATCTAAGCCAGCAATAACATCGAGAAGCCCGCGGTTTCTCTCGACGTCCACTTGCACAATCTAGTATAACTTTCCCGTTCAATTGTATGGAACTAACCGCTCGAATATCTTGCAGATGCAGCTTTTATGAGCAAGTAATAAAAATCACTTGCTCTGTGTATAGAGATGCCAATATCATAAAGTAGGATTGCTGTGTTTGGCGCTTGCTTGAGTTTTGGTTTGTTGGGTATAATATCGTTGTAAGGTTATAAAAATATTACATCAATGTATTATGATCAAAGTAGATAGTTACTAATTACCTACAGAAAGGTAAGGAATCATTTATTTCTTATAGGATCTATTATGATGAGTCGTGACAGTACTTACATACCTACTATTTCTCTGCTCTGAGGTCGTGACACTTTTCTGACTTAGTTGACAGTAGGTAGGCACGTAGGTACAAAGTGGTGCTTTGCTTGTGCTAATGACTTTTCATGACAATGGATTACAATTTTTCAATCAATCAATTGCCATACAGTGGGGCAATGCAGCCAGAGTCTTGGGGACGCTTCCGACTGGTATTGATATGGATCAGTTGAGCTACCTGTAGATTGTTTGCAACAGTCTGCAGTTACCTCAATTGCTTCAATTGTTTTTTTTATTATTCTTCGATTATTTGATTGTAATTTATTAACATATTTCACCAATCAAAATAAGATTTACAATCAAAACATAAAACTGCAGAATATTTTAAATTCTACAATGAAACCGCAGTAAAACAACCAGTTCTCTCAACAGTAATTAAGTACACAAGTTATAGCTGTCTTGTACCAACAATGGAACAAATGGCCAAGTTTTTTCGCCGCTCATCGAAATAAAGACTGTCTCCAACAAAACGGCAGATTGCCCCCAAACTTGGGCTATTATGACGGGCAAAAATAGTTGGGCAAAGTTGCGGGCTAACGGCCCTCGTTATTGCCTTAGTTGGGCAATATTTTTGTCGTCGCTGGGAACACTTGTTTTATCAAACTGTTGTATTGATAGATTCGTTGTGTTGTGTTGTGACTTGGTTAATTGCGTTTCCTTTGTTGGTAAACAACAAAATTAATGTTAAAGAGACCTTAACCTCCGTTTCTTGTTTGAGATTAATTTGGTAATCAGTGGACTAAGAATAATAACAGTAGGTTTGGATTGATGTCACTTGCGTTAGGAAAATAAGATATTAGTAACCCATACATTATGTTAGTTACTGAAAAGTTGTTTACAAAAGTCGCTGAGCAAATCTGAATGTGAAACAAGTATTAGAGGCCTATGACTGGGCATGCCAAAGTGCTTGTGCTTGTACTGTTTTCTTTTTTTAATTTTATATTAAATTATGAATTGATTTGGTTTTATATTTAAAAATAGTGTACATTAATATAAAAAATACATATTTTAAAACAGCAAATAGCTGAATATATTTTTTATGGACATGAATTGCTACATGAAGTAATTTATACCTTTAGGTATACTTACTTTGTAATTTTTATGAAAAGTTTTTCATGTAATCGGCTCCTGTGAAGCTTTAATTTTTGTCTTAAAACAATTGATCGTCAATTAAGCAAACAGAAAACTGAGTTTTTATCTAACATAATAATTTAGCATGACTCTATTTGTTAATAATTTCAACTTATTTATTTAATTAATGAGTTTTTATATTTCTTAATTGTACCTACCTTTACAATTATTTATCATTTATTTGTGGCTAATTTATTTTGTACCGCGAAGGGAATCCAGCACCGTCATACGATACAAGTCCAACCTAGTGTAGTTGATGTAATCCAAAATCGGATAAATGTTTATCATAAAGGGGTATTTAATTATTTACTTCATTTCCTTTATACATCCAGGATACCTGGACTGCCATGATGAAAGTACCAAAAGTGTTACAGCTGGGGTAAAGCACCTAGTACTATGATATCTGGTGCCCTGAATTATTTTGATATCTAACACTGCCCATTGGCTTATTCATAGCATCAACAAAGCCTGTCAAGTACACTCGGGTGCAAATTAATCCGATGCATTTTATCTAGTCGCCCTCGGCTCTGGACACGAGGTATTTTAATTAAAACGATGTGAAATGTATGGCTCTCTCGCTATATCTACGTTCTGATATGATTTGAAACCAACATAAATATCTAAACAAACTTTTTCTACCAATAAGCTCTTGTTGTCAGCTCCTTTTGTTGTAAAATGTGGGTAACGCATAGAAACAATATTGCACGCGTCTTTCCGAAATAATAGGAAGCCATGTGTGCGTTTACCTGGATTCAACCTTCCTCGTTAACATGAAAAGGACAGAGTTAGTTTTAAGTCAAAACTATGATTAGGTATGTAATATTGATAAGAATTAAATGAGTTAGAGCAGAAGGTACTCAGATATTTTTATCACCACTCTAGCTGCGGCAATATTTAATTGCCAGCGAGTTAAGTCGACAACGGAATGGGGGAGTCCGTTGTCCTTTTGTACGATGTGACCCAAGGGTTATCCCGGACTAATTGAAATTCAACATATTTTATACCCCATTTGAGACGTTAATGGGATTTCCACGGGTGTGTTTAAACAATGGCTTAAGGTTTGGCTAATAGTGTGTGCAGGCGCCCGATTACTCTCTAAGTGGAGATAGTATTGTTATTATGAATCCACCAAAATAAGCCTTTTTGTGCCATCTATAAGCTTCACAGAGTAGGTGAAATCTTGAAGTCAACCACGGCCAAAATAATTTCAAAAAGGACACAAATTTAAACAATCATCAGGATAAACTACTAAAGTTTCAGTACTTGCAGATGAACATAAATCCTAGCAAAAAATACATCGTCAGCGGAAAAGGGCTCTACAAAAACGGCTCACAGAACCAAAGACTCGTAAGTAGATTCCATAAGTCAAGCCGCTATCCCCGAGGTATCGTCCTCGGTCAGCATCGAGTAAGTTGTTTTAAAGAAAAACAAGGGTTGAGCCCGATCTCCCTGTTCGTACTCAGATCACGAACTCACTTTGTTAAGAAAACAGCTTCCCTTTGACGTAGGTACATTCTAATGCATATCTAGAGCGGAATTATTGATAGTACCAACCCGCGTGCTATTGATTTTCGCTTCTCAGTCTCGTCTGCATCCACATATTTTTTCTGCTGAAACACAACTGAATAAAAGCCTTTGAAGTTATCTGTTTCTGTCTGTTTTGCTATTTCGTGTTACAAGGTCTCAATTCGCGTGTTCGCATTCCCACTATCTGTTTCAGTCGATACGACCGAAGTTCCTAATCACTTTCGGTTTCCCGCACGCGAATAAAATCTTTATTGAAAACGAAAACGAGTTCACGAAAAATCTAATTTAGAAGCAACATAACCGTTGCGGTAGCGCGCAAACTTAGGTAATTTTTCAGGGTAAATCCGCCCCTCGCTGTAATGAAACCTGAAGGTGCCTGAGAGTGGCTGAAGGCTTCGATTTCTTATCCTTCATTCATTAGCAAGTTCAATCAGAGGGTGCCGGCTGCGGTTATTTATTGCCCTGCATCGGCCCTCACAATTACGGAAAGGAAAAAGTTTCGCCATTACCGGCCCTTCGAGCTTTCATACAAAAAGTGTACATGTGACGCGGTCATATCGATAAGGACGGGAGCAGACTCCCGATTGTATCGGGCGGGATTGAATTTGTGTTACGGTTTATCAGTTTCACGTAAGGGGTTTCTTTTCAGGGAATACCTTCGTTTACTTTCATTATGCAGATGGACCAGCGACTTCTCAAAGTTTTTAATTGAATTACTTCTTGTTCTTATGATACAATATTATCAGTCTTTATATAGGTACCATATTTTTTTTTATACATTTTCTTGTAGTTAAAACTGATTAACAGTTTTCAAAATATATGTAAGTATTTATACAAATCTCGTGTTAAATAAGCTCAAGTCAAAGCAAGAAATCTATAACAACCTATTCCGGTAACCCAATAAAATCTATTCATGTTCCTGAAATTCAATGCTGATGTCTGGTTTCCAGTCGTAAACTCAACCGTTCAGTGAGAAGGGAATTTTATTAAATCCCAATGTGTAGTGTAGGGTAGGTGTTCAGGGATTGTCGCCGCACCTGGGTACGGGACGTGTGCGGGACTGAATTACGGTCTCCGTGTACGGAGGCTCACAGCCTCTGCAGCCGTTAAATCTGCTAAGGTGACATTATGTGCTTCGACGTACTGAGCGGCACTTGTGTCTGACAGTTTGTTAGAGTTGAAGGAGTTAGAAAGAATCTAATAAATGAGTCGATATCGTAATTACTACAAAAAAACTATAGGTTATCTTTTTCGACTTGACTTCGACAAGGTAACTGTGATCATTATTGTGAAAAGGTCCAACTTCGTTAAGCTCATGTGCTACGCTTTGCTACGACGTAGCACCTCTACGCCGTAGCAATTCTTGCTGAGTTATTGACATGCTCTCGTGTTCCGAGAATTTTCCCTCTTTTCGTATCTGAAATGAGTTCCAAGAAAATTTTATTTACTACTCTAGTGTTAGGTATTTTATAGAAGAGTTTTTCGTACACAAACCACCAAAGACTGCTTAATTAAGTACATCAAGCGGAGTCAATTCCAATATATTCTCTAATTTTCTGGTGCTAGGCGTAGTACTTCGTTTTAGTAAGCTACGAGAACAATAAAAAAAATTGCTCAATTACGCTGGAAAATTCAGAAATTCCTTATCAAAAACAAATAAATTACATGTATTAATAATATAATGAAATGATACTGGAACTTATAAGCACGCCTAGCCCGGGGCGGACAAACAGTCCTCATTTCATACAGCGTTCCACATTTCTCCTTATTTACATTTCATTTGCGAGAATGTACTACATTGTGAATATACGAACGGCTTTTTTGGGAACTAAAATTAAGATTCAAGAAGAGACTTTGTGGAAGCAAAATTAGGAAATATATAAAAATATTATTGTAAGTGCGAATATATCAATAGACATTTAAGATAAATACATACTTATAGATAGATTTTCCAAATGATTTGCATTTAAATAAACACATTGTTAAGTCTGGTACCATATTCGTGACACAAAAGATTTTTTTTTAATGAAATGGATTAAATTAAATTTAAATTCCAAACACGCGGCTGTTAATTCTTTCATATTGCGACATTTAATGATACTACTACTTCCAGTCAAAAAATATCTATGTATCATACGAGAAATAATTTTTCAGATTTCAATGTCCCACATTTCAGGGAAGCTGTAGCAGCGCAAGTGAGATACGAGTGTTTCATATGTTGCTGTATGAGAATTTTCATTTCAATAGTTGTATGAAAGTTCTCATTTAGCATGACTTACTTTATATTTTGTTCTATTTGAGATACTGCAAGCTAGGCTGAGGAGCTAGGCACATCTATGATGTGCCTAGCATAGTTCAGCATGGTGTAGTTATATGTTAGATTATATAGTTTCTGTCACTGTATTACATATTTTGTATTATGCACATTACAAATACTCTGCATTAGATAAAGGTGCTGCCTGCTGTAGGTACCACGCTAACAAAGTCGCAAGCAACGACGGGAGTAGCCTCTAGTTTTCTAGTCTTTATAAAGAAACATTTTTGCAGATTTCGACCTTTGTGGCGTAGCGGGCGCAAAACCACCTGCGACTCAGTGCAACCACCTGTGTCGCGGTTCTCGGTTCTCGGGTTCGATACCCGCCTTGGGACAAATATTTGTACCTTCTGCAGATATTTTTTCCGGGTGTTTTCTAAGTAGGTGTAATAAAAAATATCTATCTATGTAATATAATGCATTACGTTTATCAGTCGTCTAGTTGGGTTTAGATGATTAGCTTGGGTCTAGATGAAGCTGTGTGATTTGTCCGCATTATTTATTTACTTGGTATATGTAAGTATGTATAACGCTAACGAAGTCGCGGGTTCCGACTAGTCAAGGAAGCCTTAGTTTCCACCCATCTCAACTGCGTAGGATTTATTCGCATCGAGATAAAATCCAGTGGACATCGGACGTAGATAACAATGCAATTTACAGAACCCAGCTGAAAGAAATTGACTACGAAACGTAAGAACGGTTTAGTTTTAAATGGAAACTGTACAGATAGAGGAAAGATACGACGGGTGGGGCTATCAAGATTTGGGAAGCTATTACGAGTTTCTACAGGGGAATAATTGAATTAAAAAGAGTTTAACCGGTTGACTGGATTAGAACTTCCGTATAAAAATTACAGAAAATTAAGCTTCTCATCATAGGTTGACTTCATTTGCTGGAAAATCTTCTACTTTTTTGTGGTATTAAGGAACATTAACGTAGGTTATAGACGTAAGGGGCATTTCGTTGGCTCTTTTTTACAGGTTCTCCGGAGACTTAGTGGTTTTAAAACATGTTTTGGATAAATTCGACAAGACAAGTCTACAGACTCGTGATTTATTTGGGGTTTTTTGGTCGTTACAGAAAATGACACAACCTATAAGAAATATTAATATTTCTACCAGAGTAGCACTTTTATAAACCAAGCCAGTGCACGTTAACATTACCTCCAGTCTCCCTCAATTCCGTTTTATATTGTCACTTGACGTGATTTCCCGGCTTCGTGTGACGTTCCGTTTACGTTATTTCCAGGCTTCACGTGACGCGCCGCTTACGTAGGGAACCGGGAACGGAATGTTGCGTCATGCTCCGCGTACGGGCTGGATACGCCACACAGACAAATTGACTGGTACAAAATTGGACATTGGAAATAACTACCTAATAGAAGCGCAAAGTCAATTTTCTGTAGAAGTAATTTAAGATAGATCAAGTCAAAATGGCGGCAACTATATCTGATGAAACTGACACTCTCTTAATGTGTTGTTAATTACGTGTGTTTATGATGTATTTTAATAAGTATTTATTTTAACAATATGCTGACAGTCAGTGCAAAATACTTTCTAATAAGAAAACTATTCATAAAATGTATCTTATTACCAATTTGAGGCACTGCTTGTTTTATACTTTAGTGGCAAAGTTCGTGAGTTTGCGACACGGGGAGTGACTTGCAATACTATATTCGTTTCACGTTACGAACTACTAGATTTAAGTAATGCAAAATATAAACTGCATGTTCTTTATAATCAACTTAACTACCAATAGTAATCATTTCAACTAGTACCTATGATTCATTTAAGGCTAGTTATAACAAAGGTTAAATGAAGTTAATATTAATTATTGCCGTTAGTAAAATTAAAATTCGAAAATGCTTATTTTTGAACCACATAATAGAACATTAAAACTTTTATGTCCATCATGGTTATTACCAATAAAGTCATTTACAACGGGATATTTACCAACAAGTAAAGCAAGCTTAGAAAGCTCAAAACTCAAATTATGGTAAATATCCCGTTTTAAATGACTTTAGGAATAAATAACATTGTTGTTCTAGACAGCCTTTCCGCCTCTTGTGTTAGTTACTATAATTACAGAAGGCGTCTTCTCCGTTGTTTTGTTTGTATATTTTTTTAAGGGTAAAGGGTAAAGATAAAGATATATCTAGTCATCTAAATATTTTTAGAATTAAAACTAGGCAAAGACGAGACCCGAGTCTTGTGACAACAGCTTCATTTCCACATTCCACCTCCATAACGGGTTGGTGACATTGGAAATCTTGCCATCAATGTTTTTGTTTTTCTACTTTTGTTTGCCTTTGAATCACAATTTTTTGCATAAGGATATAGTCAGGGCTGCCAGGGAGAGCCAGTTGGAATCTAAACTGGTGGGTATCAGTTTACCACTGTGCGGGGTATCTACCTTAATAAACGTCAGACGTGGGCGACATGGGTCCACCCTCGCCTCAAGTTTCTCATTTGCCCTTTTGTATACAAACCGTTTCTACAGTATAAAGTACTAGTTCATAGTTTGAAAATAACTATGAGTATTTATTTATATCTATAACATTTACTCTAGCTAGATAGTTTGCAACACTGCAATTAGATCAACTTTTTCTATTGTAAGTACTCCTCACTTCACCTCAACGGCCTGTATTGGTCCACTGCTGGACGCAGGCCTCCCCCTGATAAGCGCCTTATTGGCTTTTATCTCATGGGGGTAATGTCCATAATCCCTGCGCAGGGCATGCGGGTTGGTTGTTGAATTACTCTGCACGGCGCTGCTGCCCGTCCCCGGTGGAAATCTCTTAGTCGCTTCTTACGACACCCGCGGGAAGAGTTGCGGTGGTGCGAAGCCGCACTAAGCCGGCACCACACTGCATTTGCGCTTCGCAGCAGTTTGTTTCTATTATTTGTGTTTTTTGACGATGAGATTAATAAATGAATTATGAATTAAGACACCGTGAAATTGTTTCGTTAAGACAATAAAATCAGTTACAGGATTTTTTGAATTAAATTGGTTTAATTGTGTGTATTTATTTGATGCTTCCGATCCAACCATTCAATAACATGAAGCGTCGGAGCTTCACTACAAATTCAACACAATAAAGAAGCAAAATACAGAATAATAAAGAAACCAAATACAATGTCCCGCCATTGTTATCTATTCCGTTGTGAAGAGCCCTTCCTACGTATTGTTGGCAATTGAAGCTGTATCGGGCTTCATGATGCGATCCCGATGCACTGTAGCTGCTCGACCGCAATTTATTTGATGTTGCTTTCAAGATTATTTAATTTTTACGTAAAAACTACAAAAATGAATCATCTTACGAACTGACGGATACCCTAAAGAACTTTTCCGAGAGGGAATTCAAACAAATGAAGTCCAGGTTGAAGTGCTTCTGAATATCAATATAAGAAAGTAATACATATTTTTTCAATCATAGTCATCCTTAGAGGTTAAACAAGCCTCTTAAACGATGTCCTTCCAGGGTGCGTGTAGGAAAGCAGCTAGTAGCTCAGATCTAAGCTACATACAGCTATAATTATTCATAGTCTAAGCTACATACATGGTCATGTTATGTAAATGCTAGCAAAATAACTAAATTACGATGTTTTTTCAGTTTCAACACAAAGCTAAAAGCAAAACACACAGTGTGCATATTTTTTCATAACGATAATCCACAAAGTAATAAATAAGCCCTCCTATAAAGGCTCGAAGACATCCCTACTGGACCTTAAATTCTATTTTTACGAGACATCCCCACCCGCTGCAAAAACGTCATAAACCAGAGGTAAAATTATTTACAACGGCCGCAAGTGCTTTTCACCGGATCTTCGCAGAGTGTCTATTGTGTTTACACACAAAAAGTATGGCTCTGTATCCTTCAGTGGGAAAATAAGTGTTATTCTGGCGCTTTCAGAGAAATTTTTCATGCGATCGAGCTACTGCTGTAAGTATTCTTTGCACACGTATGTAGAAGATGTTTTCTTGTTTTTGTAGATTGGATTAAAATTAATCGTTAATTGTAAACACAAACAAACAGATCTACAAAGGCTTTGGTTTTCCCCTATCTCAAAGATTCCTTTATGTTTACTTGCGGCAGATTTCCATGCCCCTCATTATTCCCGATGCTCCTCGACATAATCATCGGCCGCGTGTGACAGGCACCTCGGCTAAATTATTCGTGGTCACGACCAGTCGAGTGTGGCTTCTGCTTTGTACGGACCATTTTAATTACATTCGGAGATTGCAAAACAGAATTCAAAAAAGATGAGACCAATCAGAGAAATGGTTGCAGGACATCATTTGCACGACAACAAAAATTGATGAATGTTCAATGAATTTTCAGCAAAAAAATAATTGTAGGAGTAGGGCATCTAAGTTTTCTTTTTTAAATGAAATATCATTAGGTATTATGTTTTCCTCAAAACCAATTTGTAACTTGTCAAACATTACGAAAGACTGTTGGGTAAGTAATGATTATTTTTCCTATGTTTGTGAAAGTAAATTCAGTCCTTAGCCTGAATCCATTAAAACTGGAAGTTGCCAGCGGCGAAAAAACGTTGACAAATGGCGAAACTTCTATTCTGAAATCCGTCTCAAGGAAATGTACGCACATTTTTCTGTTACAATGTTGTCAATCAGTCACAAGCAGTAGGTATGTAGGTAGGTATAGGTAGGTACGTTTTCCACTTTTCTCCTTACTTTGCTGATTTGATTGAAACTTCGCAACACGCACCTGAGCCCGGGCGGGTATCGAAATAGTTTGCGATCATTATTTTATTCGATGTATCAAAACTGTCGAACGCGTTTAGTCCACTAGCATTTCGCGCGGCTTTCAACGCGTTTCTTTAAGGTAAAAGTAATTATTGTATGTTATTCCAGATCTAAAACTACTAATTTCGTCTAAGCATAAATAATTTTAGCTAAGCGTTATTCGTGCACAAACCCACATCTTTACAAACATTATATCTACACAAGAAAATTAAAGTCATTGTTTTAGTTATTTCTTTGCATTTGTACTAGCTAGCTAGGGCAACTGTTTCACTACGATAAGCCTTGAGAGTCCCACAATACTCTACAAAATGAAGGTCTACCTTGTAAATACTAACAAACATAACAACTTAACTCATTATGCCGACAAAATGTGCTTAACAGCCAAAAATTTTACCTCCACAGCCCGATGGCAACTCCGTGAAAGTTAAGCGTGGGTTAAAATTGTTCCGGTAAATTCGTTTATTCGTCCCAGTATGGATAACGTAGGGTAGGATTGGTCCCTCGGCGAGCCAGTTTCAGGTTAACTGTTTTGGGCTACAGCTTCGCGGAATTAGGCCAAGTGTTATATTGAGATTTTCAGGGTAATAGCATTTTCAGCCTAATTATGGGTATCCTTATAAATTAAGAAATTATAATGACTTGGGAAGTTTCACTTTCAAAACGAGTAAACATGATTTTTTCAGATAATAATATTCTCTTTGACGACCTCTGTGGCGCAGCGGCCGAAGGTCCTCCTGCGACACAAGAGGTTTCTGGTCTGATTTTCGCCTTCGGACAAACATTTATACGATCTGCAGATATTTAAGAACTGAAAAATATCCCAAAAATTTTCGACTTCGACGGGACTTGAACCCGCATCCTTCCCTCAGTACGGGAATGTGCTAACCAACTATACCACCAGGTCAAAGATAGAGTAGATAGCTAGAGTCCGTAGGAAATTCCAGAGATTTTCGACTACGTCGTCACTTGACCTGGTCGTGTAGTTGGTTAGTACATTCCTGTACCTACTGAGGGAAGGATGCGGGTTCAAGTTCCGTTGAAGTCGAAAATTGTTAGTATATTATTTGATTTCTTAGAAATTACCCAAAGTGTGAGGGCTTAATTCATAATTCATAATTCATAATTCTTTATTGCACAACATAGGTAATAAAAGTAAAACATATCGCAAGAAAAATAATGGCAAAGGCGAGCTTAACCCTAAAAAGAGTTCTCTTCCAGCAAACCTTATTGGGAGAGAGAGACAAATTTGCAGAAGTGGGTACATGTGCTAAAACAAAGGATATGTATAAGATTTAATTTTAACCTACTTATTAAATAGACTAATACATAATTATAATACAATACATAAACTAATATATCCTAACAAATACTATAATTATATACACATATAAATTGAGTAAATACATAAATACAACAGAGTCATAAAGATAGGTAATGCTCTTTGACTTTACGCTTGAAAATGAAGAGTGAGGGGCTAGCACGAATATCGTGTGGTAGAGAATTCCATAACCTAACCGACTCGACAGTAAATGAGCCACCGTAGCGGCTGGATGAGTGAACAGGAAATTTAAGGTTGAGGGACAAAGTTAATCTACATGGTCTATCACGAGGGTAAAGAAACTCAAAACGCTCACGGAGGTAAGAAGGGGCGAGAGGATTGTTCAGAATGTTATAAAGAAGAGAGAGAACGTGCAGATCACGCCGGCGACGGATTGGAAGCCATTTTAACTGATCTCTGAACATTGAGACGTGATCGTATTTACGCAAACCGAAAATAAATCGGATGCATAAATTTTGAAGACGTTCTAATTTGTTGAGAATTTCCTCCGTGGCGTCAAGGTAACAAGAGTCAGCATAATCTAACAGAGGAAGAAGGAGTGATTGGGCTAAAGTGACTTTGGTTTGTAACGGAAGGAACTTCTGAAAACGTTTAAGTGAATGAAATGAGTAGTGAATTCGCTGGCTGATTGCATTGACGTGCTTTTGCCAGGATAAAATAGGGTCAAAAATGACACCCAAATTCTTGGCAGAAGCAGAATAGCTGATAGGAGAGTCATTGTAGAAAAGAGAAGGAATAGGATATTGCCGAACTTTGTTCAGCATGTAAGGGCTGCCGCAAATTAGAGCCTGAGACTTCAATGGGTTAACCAGAAGGCCAAAGGCCTTAGCCCATTCGTGAATATTGTTGAGGTCAGAGTTTATTTGATCAACACCTATGGATATCTCATCAGCTTTAAAGTGATAGTAAATTTGGAGGTCATCAGCATACAGGTGATACTTGGAGGAAATGACAAGAGTGATAGCGTTAATAAAGATGGAGAAGAGGAGAGGGGAGAGAACACCTCCTTGCGGTACGCCCGCAGTTATGTCGCACCAATCTGAGTAAGACTCATCGAAGTGGACACACTGCGACCGACCTGAAAGATATGAATCGAACCAAGAGATTGCTGAGGGTGATATATTGAGAGAGGAAAGGACAGAGAGAAAAATGTCATAGTCGACAGTGTTGAATGCACTACTGAAATCCAGTAGCACCAGGATAGTGAGGAGTTGGTTGTCGATGGCCCAACGAATATCATCCGAGACTTTAATGAGTGCGCTCACTGTGCTGTGACCAGGTCGAAAGCCAGACTGGTAAGGACTAAGGAGCTTATTTAGGTGGAGGAAGGCCGATAGTTGCTTATGGACCACATGTTCCAGGATTTTGGACAGAATAGGAAGGATGGAGATTGGTCTAAAATGGGATGCGGATGAAGGATTTGAAATTTTTGGAAGGGGTATAACGAAAGCTTTCTTCCAGGCGGACGGGAACAAGCTCGTTTCAAGTGAAAAGTTTATAATATGAGTGATTGCAGAAACGAGCTCGCAGGAAAGGATTTGTAGCATGAAGGCACTGATGCCATCTACGCCTACAGCTTTGGTAGAGATGGATTTTAAAAATTTCAAAATATCACTCTCAGCAACCTCTTCAAAGTTGAAGTTGGAACAGTTAGGTTTGGACAAATGAGATAAATGATCGATGGTAGAGCGTTTTATGTCACTACTGATGGAGTGAGGGGAGCGAGAAAAGTGGCAGTTAATGGTGTTTAAGTCGAGAGAAATGGGTGTATCATCGGAGCCTTTACCAATTCCTAAGGAGTTCAAGAATTTCCACATTAAAGAAGGGTTGGAATTTTGGAGTTGATTGTGGATAAAGTGCCTTTTGGCATCCCTACACATCTTTGTAGCGCGATTACGCAGCTTCTTAAAGATGGCTAGGTTTACCTCCGTTGGAAACTTCTTGTAGCGCGTTTTAGCCTTGTCGCGTTTAGTCATCGCCTTTTTGATGGATGGAGATAGCCATGGCGCGGGAGGATGCTTGACCCTAACACGTTTGACCGGAGCATGAGTATCAAAAAGGTTGATGATGATAGTGTTAAGAGCAGATACCTTATCATCAATATTGTCGGCATCAGTGACAGGTGACCAGTCAATTTGGTCTGCATCCTGCTTCAGGGTATCCAGGTCAAGATCTTTGAAACTGCGCAGGAGACGGTATTTAGGTTTGGGTTTGGGACAGCGTATTTTGTAAGAAAGAAACAAGAGGTCGTGATAGGAAAAGGGCGCAGTCAGTTGACCATGTACTGCGACTCGATCAGGATCTGAAACGATAATCAAATCAAGGAGAGAAGGGGTACAATGAGGGGCGTGGTGCGTAGCAGAAAGAGGGAGAATATGCATATTCACTGAGGAGACAAGAGAAGTTAGTTTATTAGCCCGTGAATTACTCTTGAGCAGACATGTATTGAAATCCCCGAGTATAATCGAGTGATCATAGAGAGGAGTGAGAGATTCAAGCTTTAACTCGAGGGATGAAAAGTAATCGATATTACAAGAGGGGGGATAATAAACACCCAACATGATTTTGGAGTGGTTAACTGAAATTTCAATAAAAAGATGCTCAGCGAAGTTGGAGTATTCCATGGCGGAGTTATCAATGATTTTAGCAGGAATATCGCTACGAATATAGATAGCGACGCCACCACCACCCTTACCCGCTCTGTCATTTCTGATAAGTCGGAAGCCAGGAAGGGCGAACTGAGAAGACGGCATCGAAGGTTTTAGAAAAGATTCGGATATAAGGATTGCGTCAATAAACTTTGAATCAAATGATGAAATCATATCATCATAGTGTGATGGAATGCTTTGTGCATTAATATGCACAATATTCAGATTTTTTGAATAGACAGAGTAAATATTTTCAAGGCGGTCATGAAGACTGTGTGAGTCATCGCTGCAGGCGCTAGCGTAGTCAAAGTCAGAAGAGCATGAGGAAGAACATGAAAAATAGCTATCATCAAACATGATGGACATAATATATATATCTACATAAACTAAATATCTAAAATTATATACTTAGAATAAATGCCTGCTGTAATCCAAAAAAAAAAAAATATTACCAAATAAAACTGCTGCAAATAATCCTCGCTCACAAGCCAATTTGCTGGGTCATTGGAACACACAAACTTATAAAACAAGGAGGGAACTAAAATAATGCTAATAAAACAAAACAATACAAACAAAACCTATGAACAAAACATTTTACATGAAAGAAGCTAAGGCGCTCAGGTTATTATGAAAGAAGAGGAAGACAATTTTCTACTGACTGACATAGTTCGACATACTTGACATTTGGGTGTTTTGACATCTGACATAGGGTAACTGACACCTATGGTAACTGACATGGCCTACAAATGATGAATGTGCTTCTGTGTTTACAAAGGAAATGTGACAAGATTTTAGCAAAATAGTCGAAAAGTGGATGTCGGTAGATATTCTACCCCAAAGTTAGAGTTGGTTTTGAGTATGCACAGCTATAATGATGTCAAGTTGCGTAGGTTACGTGCTAAAACCTGACGAATAACTTCACTTCGGGGCGCGCCGGCTCCTGGAGTCAGCTTTACCGGGCCTTGTTGCCTGAAGCGTAGAGTTCTTAGCTTTGCCTTGAGATGTCCCCGGAGCCAGTTTTTCTAACTCAGGCTGCGACACTGCCGCCACCGGATATTTCACAAGAAGAGGCTTCAGCTCAGACATGGCTTCAATTCTGTGGCGTTTGTTATCCGGCAGAAGGATTATGATTCTGCCCTCCGACGTCCAGCACTTCCTAATGCCAAAATGCTTGCGTGCCGCCACGAATACTTCGTGCCTCGACTTAGTCAGAAACTCAGAGACCGTAATCCCTGAGTTTTTCAGTGCAGTTTTGGCGTTCCACACTTCGCTACGAACACGATAGCTAGCAAATCGCACCATAATGGGTCTAGGCTTACTGGTGTTAGTTCCTAGTCGGTGACATGCAGAAAAAAGCTCAGCTGATGCCGTTGTCATCTTGAATTGGCTGAGTAATAATGTAGCTACAGTGTCCTCCACGGAGGAGTCGCTAGACTCAGCTATTCCATGGAACAGAAGTACTTTTCTGCGCGACATGGTCTCCTGCCTATCAAGGCCCTGAACCAGCAGCTCCAACTGAAGTTTCATAGTGCCTAGTGTTTTCCAAACTAGAGATTTGAACTCGGTAAACTCACAAGATAAAGTGGCTAAATCCTTATGTGGAACAGGGTCAGTGTCAGTGTTGGAGAGCTTCTTGAGTTTGCTCTCATGTTCTTGCATCCTAGTCTCCAGGGAGCTTGCCAATTCTTCCAGGTTGGATGACAGCTTGGCATATAGGTCCATTGTTGTCCAGCAATGTTTTGGGTGAGTGGAGAGGAGAAGTTATTATTGGCTTAGATTTGAGGGGTTATCTACAAGCAATTCTTACTGGTAACCATGTACAGTATTTACAAAAACAATATAAAACAATAAATAAATAAGGAGCCAAAAATATTTGTTGTTGATAGCTCAACTACCCACGAAAAGAAAAAAAAAAAAGCTTACGTATTTTAATACCAAAAACTGCAGATAGTTGTTCCGGCTGTTCTGGATGTTTTCTATGTTTAATGAAAAATATATCTATGTAGTGTATTACATCAAGTATATCAGTTATCCACAAGCTCTGCTTAGCTTGGGTCTTGATAATGCTATGTGTATTGTTCAGCATTATTTATTTATTTTACTTTTTGATATAAGAGTGGTGTTCATAGGACGTCAATTTAAAAGTTGTGTTGAAACTGTTTTTAATGCATTCTTCAACGTTTGTAGATGTGTGACACATGTTCATGTTCCGTCTCCTCACAAAGACCGTCTGGACACTAAGTAGGTAAATGTTTTAGAAGGCGATATGAAAAATCTTCCTACAACTAAGTTGATCTCATTTGCGATTCCTGAGTCGTCTGGGCCCGACGTCCGACGGAGTTTTATAGTTTCCCGCTTAAACTTTCATGAATTTAATCAATGCAGGACGTTTTGTAATAATTTTTATGAAGTAACTTTCGAATGTAATGAATATTTACTCGGTTTTATGTGGCTGGAGTTTGTTCTTTCCTATTTTTGCTCCTCAGGGCGATGAGACCAGTACCTGTTCAGGAGACTGTGGGATAAATTGGTTTCTTATATAAACAGTTTTTTCAGTGTTCACGAGAACTTTTCACATATTTACCTTTGACTTTCCCAACTGTTCAGCAGGCTTACACTCTACCGTGGTCACGGGATGACTGGTGCACTCGCTAGGAAGTAGTGCACATCAGACAATACAAAATGATTTCAAGTTTCTAGACAATAAGGTATTTTTTTAAAGAAATTGATCGATATAAACTAGGAATGCATTTACATGGTGTAGGTTTTAGTTGACAAAACTGAGGGATCAGTTGGAACGCAGCCCCGGTTGACTTCTTATTATGCTTACGTAAAGAAACTAAATATTATTTCTAGCGGAAAAGCGGATTTCCAGAATAAATATGAAAGAAATAAAAACAAAGGGGAAATAAACCGCTGAAGGAACAAGGTAACGACTAAAACCGACCGAGACACAAAGTAAATTGTAATTTTATAGGTATCCGGCTTCGCAAACACTCGTTACCCAAATTGTGTTTGTCTTATTTTGTTTTAGACCATCTCTGGGGCTGCTTTGCACCTAACTTTGCGACTGTTAACTTGGTAAATACTTCCTTTATGTTCTGTTTCTAATTTCGTTGGATTTTGACTTCATTCATTTCAGTATGCAAGGAAAGCTATAATTTTAAACTAAGTAAAATCGGAGCTTCTACTTTGTCATATAAGAATCCTTTGTATGTTTTGAGTGACTTAAAGAAAGGAAATATCCAGTAGGTATACCTACAACATGATCAATGGCTTCATTGATCCGGGACCGGTCGTCGTACATGACAACCTTCTCGAAATTGTTTCCGAGTATACTTACCTTGGGCAAACTCTGCAGTTAGGTAAAAATAATTTTGAGGAGGCCAAGAGGCAGCGTTTGGGAAACTACGTCGGGTCTTCTCGTCATCTATACCGCAAAGCTTGAAAACCAAAGTTTTCAATCAGTGCGTCCTACCTGTCATGACCTACGGAGCTGAGACGTGGACACTCACGGTAGGGCTAGTCCACCAGTTCAAAGTCGCTCAGCGAGCTATGCTCGGAGTCTCTCTGAAGGATAGGATTCGTAACGAATACATCCGACGGAGAACCAAAGTTATCGACATAGCTCAAAGAATTAGCAAGCTGAAGTGGCAGTGGGCCGGCCATATCTTGCGAAGAACCGACAACCACTGGGGTAAACGTGTTCTTGAGTAGGACGCCCTCCGTCCAGGTTGGATGACGATCTGCGAAAGACTGCAGGCAGATGCTGGATGCGGCAAGCTGAGGACAGGGTGCTAGGACTCTCATTAGGGAAGGCCTATCTCCAGCTGTGGACTAATATAAGCTGATGATGATGATGATACCTACAACATGTGCCCACAGTCACCCGTGGTTGTTTAGGGGACTAAAGCCTGTTGCACACCTGGAAATCGTTGCTGCACCTCAGCACAAAAATGTGCATTCAAGTATTTGCTCTAGCTCGTAATATTTGGATGAATTTTACATTGACGACATCAGATGACAGACAGCTCGCGGACCACTCGCTTATAACTTGTAGGAAGCCATTTTGTCACTGTAAAATGTATCTGAATATAAAGAGTTTAAGCCCATATTTGAATGCACGTTTTAGTGCTGTGTGATAGCGGTATTGGATTAATGAACACAGAGCTTACCCTGGGGTTGTGCCATTAGCCGCATACTTTTTGCTGCAAACCTATCTGTGGCAATTGACTTTCAAATACCTGTATTACATATAGTTACATACAGGTATACTCTCATAATAGAACTCTCAAGCATGTGCAGCCCCTACTATCGAACGGCGGCATATAATATGCGTAACACCTTTTATAATGTCTTGAATCCGAGTGCTCGCTTCGAAGTGATCAGCGTAATGCGCGCGATGATGGCACAGTTTAAACGTTACGAGTTCCGAACTGCAATCATTGCGCACATCTGCGCCCTATCTGACGGCACGTACGGTGTCGAGGAGCATGAATAATATGTCAACATTAGTTTTTGGATGGGATAAGGAATTAAATAGGTGCCTTTATTCAAACAGTACCGCATTGAGTCGCAATTTTTATTGTGTAAAGGCACGATCTATTGATATTTTCTTGCACATCTAGAAGGGGCTAAAAAGAACCCCTTAATCAGGTAGGTTGATAAACAGAGAAGATAAAAAGAATTGTTATCTCCTGACACATTTATTTCGCCGCCTGAAAAAAAACATTGCAAACAAAGAACATTAAAGAATACGACATCTTTTTTACTTAGGAAAATTAATCAGCCGATGCAGTGCAGAAGTTTCAAACATAAAACAGGGCACTTGGAAACAAATGCTGTTTCAAAAGTTCCCCGATGCCTGTTTCATTTCGTTACCAACCTTTTCGCAGGCACAATACACCTTGAGCACCTCGGCGGTTATTACCTCCGCACCTTTGTTAGCGCCTCGCGGATCTCCCCTACTGAATTTAAATGGAGAAATTATTTTCAAGTATTTTTCGGAAGAGAAGTTTTATTGTATTGTTTGATTGCGTGTCACTCTGATAGATGAAGGAATGGCTTTCAAAAGACGCCTTTTGTCGTCCCGAGGCTGCGCGTAATGTGTTCCCCACGGCTGGGCGGATTTGTTTGAAAGTTTACACGGGGGGTGAACAAGTGCTTATGAATTTCAGAAAAGTTGGACAATACGTCTGCTCTTGATTGAAGCCAATTGAGCAAATATTTTTATAAACTTCAGAATGGAAAAGTGTAATTTTTGACGATTTTTGCGATGCTGAATGTAAAAATTTTAAAACTTTTATTTTGTCATCATGATTGAACAGAAAAGAAATTTGGTTTTATTTTTGTGTTTTTAGTGTTAAAAACACAAAAATAAAACCAAATATAAAAAAATAAACACCCATCATGGTGACTAATGTAAATAATATGTTATGCTCTAAACTAACGCGAAGTTAGGCTTTAAATGCTGAATTTCTTGGTGTTCCTACACTTAAAACCTTCGAAACTTAAACCGGGACTACAATGTTCTATTTATTGTACTCGTTACTATTTCAGTTAATCGTGTCCGTGCGAAACCACGCTCGTGCGTTCAACGACAAGGTCTGCATGCATTAGCGGCGGCCGCAGGACGCGTCCCCGACTCCCCGCAGACACCGCGCGCTCCGGCCCGCTGTAGATGTGTACGCGATAATCGTTCCCATTTGTAAATAGCTCTCAGTGCACGCTGCACGTAGCATTACGTACGAGATTAGGTAAGAACTAAATACCTACATGGGCTTAATGTATTGCGCTGGTCTACTACTGTGTGTGGTGTGCTCCTAGATACTTCCGTACCTAGTCGACTACTGTCACGTACAACGTACAAGACATTGGGAGCTATTTACGAATAGGAACGATCCATTTCCAGACCACGTCCCCCGTGTTTAGTTTATAGTAATCTGTATAGTGGAAAAAAAATGGTTTTAACAAGTTCAAGTTCTTTATTGCTACCATATTGTACTTACATAAGTTATCAGAGTTAATCAGTCTCATATATGTATCTGGCTTGGACACAGCAAGATAAGTTCTAGGTACTTTCCAAGTAATCGTTTTAATATTGGAAAGCTCAAAACTCAAATCATGGTAAATATCCCGTTATAAGTGACTTTAGTGTAATAGTTCTAGTTGCAGAGCATTATCGTTCGTAGGTGCTCTCTAAGATAAAACTAGACAGAAGCTCCTTATAATACCAATTTATGTTTCACCATCAATGACTTTGCCAAGAATGGTGATTATGGTACCCCAATCTCCCAAGAAGGCTTCTGTCAAACGAAATATTGCTCTACCCCCGAGTCTTGCAAACGAGTTTCATTTGCGCGTGGGCCGTATAGTTCCTTTAATAGACTGTCTTCATCTTGAAATCTCTTGTTGTGTGATAACACAGTTCGATTGTCCAGCCTAGTACCTACTAGATAAATAGCTTCCGTAGTTACTGAGATAATAAAGACAGAAAAAAGGACGGACAGACCGAGACCAAAAGAGTTTCGTAATGGAACGAAACTCTTAAACATTTCT
The DNA here is from genome assembly GCA_949316285.1 of Eupithecia subumbrata. Taxonomy (NCBI): domain Eukaryota; kingdom Metazoa; phylum Arthropoda; class Insecta; order Lepidoptera; family Geometridae; genus Eupithecia; species Eupithecia subumbrata. Next base: position 34,997,167 of record OX438640.1, on the reverse strand, counting down.
GTCGTAGCCCTCTTCTGAGGTTGGATTTTACCGTTAGTATCTTAAAACGCGTTCTACTAAACTCGTTTCTAGGTAAACAATTATATTGAGTTAAATCTCGATTAAAGTTAAACCGATTTCACCGGCTTTTTGCAGCTACATAACTTTTGATGGCGTTTACGTTAACGAACATTTACCACAGATTTACATATAATCATAGACTAATAACAAAAAAATAAATGAAACGACATTGACAGTTCTTAAACGCGTTTATAGAAGCTGAACCTATCGGTCGTTCAGGATGTTTAAACGAGTTCTGCGTTAACTGCGTTCAGTTTATAATGGTAAAATGTAAAATGTACCAACTGAACACGGTTAATGCGAAAACCAGTTTTAACGTCAATTGAACGCGTTTAATTTCAACGGTAAAATTGCACCTAAGCTTCTCATGTTTAGCTAAGTTTAAGTTTTAGTCACGTGACAGTAGACGGCAGGAGGTGATGATAATGATGTATAGTAGAGACTCAGTCGGCCACTAGGCTACTGCAGTTTATTACAACGGAAACTTCTCCATTACGAACTAGCAAGACTTTAAAGACACTTTGTCTGCCGCAAGCTCAAATAACTTGCGCCGTGATGTTGTACAGCGCAGATAATGTTTACAAGTTTTGCTATCAAAGTTGTTAGTAGCACGAGGCTTCTTATAAATATTATCTTTATTATTTTATCTTAGCAAGGATTTACAGAATAAATCAAATAGGCAAAATTACAACGCTAAGACACTTGGCAGCAGTGATAGGAATAGGTAGGGCTTATTTACCTAAACTTCGAGGAACAGTGACAAGAATCGGAGACTTCCTTCCGACAACATTTTTTTCCGGTACAGATGTACCGGAAAAAATTCCGGACATTACTTAGGTACATTAAAAAATAATGTTATTCGAATAAGTAGTTGATCTATGTTTACCTAAAGTTCGCGACTAGACAAATAAGTTGTTGATCTTAAAACTATCAAACAAAATCTTTGTTTAAGAAGCCGGACACGTTTTGAAGTCAATATCTGCTTTCTCATTTGCTCTCGACCACGTTTCTTAAGATTTCTAAAGTTGAACTTTAGCATATAATTAAAAAACAAAAATTCCGGCCATCTTTAAAACGATAAAACAGACATTTTTATCATTTAAGCAGTATTTTTAAGTACTTTGGACGGAGATAGAGGAATAATCATTGTCTTTTATCTTACTAAAGATCAAGATAAAAAAGTTTATTTCAAAATGTACGTAATGTTATCAAAATAATGGGCGTATCACATGTTCAGTATCCATCGAGATATTTGACCACGGGGGGTCACGCGGGGGTTCCCCTGTAGTCGCATTGCGGTTCGCTTCGCTCATCGCAATACGTCCCCGCTCGTGCTGCCACACGGCAAGGCTCGCTTCGCTCGCCTTGCGGTGTGACGTATTGCGGTTCGCTTCGCTCACCGCAATCCGACACGCCCGCCGTCATCAAATTCGTAATCCTCGCCCCTGTGTAAGTTGAAAACGATACCCATATCAGATTTTTTGATGGGATGGGGTTCGGGGGGGGGGCTGGGAACGGGGGTCAAAGCACGGCTCGCTTCGCTCGCCGTGCTGTTCCCCTGTAGTCGCATTGCGGTTCGCTTCGCTACCCATATCAGATTTTTTTATGGGGGCGGGGTTTAAGGGGGGCGGGGGGTCACGCGGGGGTTCCCCTGTAGTCGCATTGCGGTTCGCTTCGCTCACCGCAATACGTCCCCGCTCATGCTGCCACACGGCAAGGCTCGCTTCGCTCGCCTTGCGGTGGGACTTATTGCGGTTCGCTTCGCTCACCGCATTCCGACACGCTCGCCGTCATCAAATACGTAATCCTCGCCCCTATGTAAGTTGAAAACGATACCCATATCACATTTTTTGATGGGGCGGGGTTCGGGGGGCGGGGGCTGGGCGCGGGGGTCACAGCACGGCTCGCTTCGCTCGCCGTGCTGTTCCCCTGTAATCGCATTGCGGTTCGCTTCGCTCACCGCAATACGTCCCCGCTCGTGCTGCCACACAGCAAGGCTCGCTTCGCTCGCCTTGAGGTGTGGCGTATTGCGGTTCGCTTCGCTCACCGCATTCCGACATGCCCGCCATCATCAAATTCGTAATCCTCGCCCCCATGTTAGTCGAAAACGATACCCATATCAGATTTTATGATGGGGCGGGGTTCGGGGGGGGCTGGGCGCGGGGGTCACAGCACGGCTCGCTTCGCTCGCCGTGCTGTTCCCCTGTAGTCGCATTGCGGTTCGCTTCGCTCACCGCAATACGTCCCCGCTCGTGCTGCCACACGGCAAGGCTCGCTTCGCTCGCCTTGCGGTGTGACGTATTGCGGTTCGCTTCGCTCACCGCAATCCGACACACGCCCACCGTCATCAAATTCGTAATACTCACCCTCACGTTAGTCGAAAACGATACCCATATCAGATTTTTTGATGGGGCGGGGTTCGGGGGGGGGGGGGGGACTGGGCGCGGGGATCACAGCACGGCTCGCTTCGCTCGCCGTGCTGTTCCGCTGTAGTCGCATTGCGGTTCGCTTCGCTCACCGCAACACGTCCCCGCTCGTGCTACCACACGGCTAGGCTCGCTTCGCTCACCTTGCGGTATGACGTATTGCGGTTCGCTTCGCTCACCGCAATCCGACACACGCCCGCCGACATCAAATTCGTAATCCTCACCCCAATGTTAGTCGAAAACGATATCCATATCAGATTTTTTGATGGGGGAGGGGGTTCAGGGAGCCGGGGGGGCGTGGGGGGTGTAACCGCACGGCTCGCTTCGCTCGCCGTTCTGTTCACCGTAGTCGCATTGCGGTTCGCTTCGCTCACCGCAATACGTCCCCGCTCATGCTGCCATACGGCAAGGCTCGCTTCGCTCGCCTTGCGGTGTGACTTATTGCGGTTCGCTTCGCTCACCGCATTCCGACACGCTCGCCGTCATCAAATTCGTAATCCTCGCCCCTATGTAAGTTTAAAACGATACCCAGATATCAGATATATATCAGATTTTTTGATGGGGGAGGGGGTTCAGGGAGCCGGGGGGGTGTGGGGGGGTGTAACCGCACGGCTCGCTTCGCTCGCCGTTCTCTCCACCGTAGTCGCATTGCGGTTCGCTTCGCTCACCGCAATACGTCCCCGCTCGTGCTGGCTGCCACACGGCATGGCTCGCTTCGCTCGCCTTTCGGTGTGACGTATTGCGGTTCGCTTCGCTCCCCGCAATCCGACACGCCCGCCGTCATCAAATTCGTAATCCTCGCCCCCATGTTAGTCGAAAACGATACCCATATCAGATTTTATGATGGGGCGGGGTTCGGGGGGGGCTGGGCGCGGGGGTCACAGCACGGCTCGCTTCGCTCGCCGTGCTGTTCCCCTGTAGTCGCATTGCGGTTCGCTTCGCTCACCGCAATACGTCCCCGCTCGTGCTGCCACACGGCAAGGCTCGCTTCGCTCGCCTTGCGGTGTGACGTATTGCGGTTCGCTTCGCTCACCGCAATCCGACACACGCCCACCGTCATCAAATTCGTAATACTCACCCTCACGTTAGTCGAAAACGATACCCATATCAGATTTTTTGATGGGGCGGGGTTCGGGGGGGGGGCTGGGCGCGGGGATCACAGCACGGCTCGCTTCGCTCGCCGTGCTGTTCCCCTGTAGTCGCATTGTGGTTCGCTTCGCTCACCGCAATACGTCCCCGCTCGTGCTGCCACACGGCAAGGCTCGCTTCGCTCGCCTTGCGGTGTGAGTGAAGCCGTATTGCGGTTCACTTCGCTCACCGCAATCCGACACACGCCCGCCGAAATCAAATTCGTAATCCTCACCCTAATGTTAGTCGAAAACGATATCCATATCAGATTTTTTGATGGGGGAGGGGGTTCAGGGAGCCTGTCGGCGTGGGGGGTAACAGCACGGCAGCAAAAATATTTTGAAATGTACAAAATGATACCTTTCATTTGATACCCCATTATGACTCTGTAGGTATCTTTTAAAATTTCGGCATCTCAATTTGTATGGAATATATACATTTTCATTTTTCATTTATTTTTCTCTCTAAATCTGTACAGGCGCGCACGAAATGTATCATTATTTTAAATTTCAAGTTGATAGCTGCAGTAGTTTTTGAGTTATTAAGGAGGGAAAAACGGACAGACAAAGCGAGACCATAAAATATAAAAAGATTATTAAACAAACTGCACTTAGATTCTGTTTTGTTACAATGATAATAAAAGATCACTAAATTTAATTAAGTATGAAGTCTGAAAATAAAATAAAAAGTTGATTTATGACATTTTCAACAGTTTTTAGGGTTCCCTACCTCAAAAGGAAAAAAGGACTTTGTTGTCCATCTGGCAACCCCCTTTTCTAAGGAATGCGTGGTGGTATCTTGTTGAAATTAACTTAAAATACTCTAGTCCGTAATGGACCTGAAGCCGGAACCGGAAAAAAATTACCTAGAATCATGATATGTGGCAAGAAACCAGGTCTTATAATTATACGCAACCCGTGCAAATCGCACTTGACGTTTTATTTTTAGAATACTGACTATGTTTAAAAGAACCTGTTGACATGTCTGGGTTCTGGCCTCCAAAATCCGGGGTTTTATCCGGGGCCATATTTTAGAGATGGCAACCATACATCAGAGCCATAGAAATATTCAAACCTTTATTCAACAGTTTCAATAAAAGTCATTTTATATTAATATTTATGTTTATTTACATGAGTTGGATAGGTACATTAATTATATTTTTGTAATCTTATGCTTCCATTAAGGCTTGTTGGGTCAGACAGCAAATTTGTGTTGTATTTCAGTTCTGAAAATGCAAAAAAAAATATCAACAGGTAAAAACTTGCACTTAGGTACCTACTTATAACAAATAACTATTTAGATTTATGTAAATAAAATTTTAAAAATAGTGGTCTCCTGTTGCCCGCTCTCCTATGAATGCAAGTATCCTCAGGAGTAAGCACTGTCGTAACACAAACATTCTACACCCATGATGCCTGATGTACAGGCACCCACATAAAATACACAATTAATTCTGGTTTTTCTGAAGCACCGAAACAGCAGCAACAGTCTCTCGCAATGGTAGCGAGTATATTATTTGTGTTGAAAGTACTTGTACTAATGTATTATAGCAACTTAGTTCAGTAATTGTGAGAGACATATAAATAGTATTATAAATACAATCAAAACAAACTCTTGTATTAGTTAAAAGTCCTAAGCAAGGCTGTTATGCGCTTGCTGGCTTATAAACGCACACACACACTCATCTGCACTTCTTAGCTCTGGCCAATCTCAGCTGATGGCTTCGAAGACACCTACGGTTTCTTATAAACAATTATAGAAAAAAAAAACTGATTTATAATTGTTCAAACACAAACCAAATTAATAAACATATAAATTAATAAATTACTTACATTTAATTATAATTTTATTATATTAACAATCTAAATTTAAGTGATACTGATATTATTTTCATACTAAACAACATTTTCTCTTAAAGTTTAATTTCACCACAGTAAACATAATTTTGATTATTTTTCAAACTTTGATTGCAGTAACGATGATTAAAGTCTTATGTGTATGTTGCTCATAGTTAGTAGGTACATATTTCAAAAGCAAACCAGCACACTGCTGGTTGTTATTATAATGAAGAAATAATGTAAATGAAACTCACCATTATATCACTTAAGTTGTCAAATCAAAAACACACACAATGATGATAGATGCAACGGCAAGGCACATAAACTTTGCAGCCCAATTCTGCTGATTCTGATCACTTTACTATGACTTCTACTATGACACAGAGAGAATGATGTAATAGTTTCAACGTTTTCTTTTAATTTGATGCTCATCCGTAGTTTGTGTGTAGTGTACCTAGTTTCTTTCATTTAAAGTCTTTGGTAAATTACCAGAATGTACCATTGGCATAGTGAAGCGGAGGCCGAACATTGATCAATCCAAAGCAAAAAAACATACCAAGTCATAAATTGAACATGTAGAAAATATTTTTGCCCGAAAATATAGTGATACAGGATCAGAGATCTGATAGGTCAGATAGATGATAGATCGTAAGTATTGCATATCCTTGAATGGAGTGATTGATTTGTGCTACGACGGAGCATAAATTACAATAACTGACAAGCCCTTACCTACGCGAGCCTGAGAAACACACTGTTCTGACAATAAGTAGGTAGTAGACCTGCGCGCCACGCCGCTGTTGGCCCGCACCGCCGCCGCCATCTCTATCAGTCGGCGCGCCGACCAGCGACCACCAGAGAATCTGTTCAAAACTCGCCAAGAATTAAGTCCTTTTCCTTCCTTAATAATGTCGTCTCCTACAAGATTCTGTGGTTGCTGTTACCAAACATCGCCAGCACTCTTGATTCACTGCGCCAGATTAAAAACATAAGCTAGAAGTGCCACTAAGTAGCTTTGACAAAATAGATTGTCTGTCTGGTCGCTGGTCGGCGCGCCGACTAATAGGCAAGGGGCGGCGCGGGGGCGGTGGCGCGACGTGGCGGTGGTGGATAGTTTCCGACGCACCAACCGGCCGGCCTGTGTCGCCGGCTTTGGAGCTCACGTCTAGCTTCCACTTGCGTACCTATCAATGGCGCCTTCGCGCCATCACATGCTAATCGAGGAATCTCCTCCTATGTCCACAGCTGACCGTGCCTCCCACATAGCAGGTAACAACACAAACACCACTTAATGAAGGAATTGAATTGACTCACCTGCTGTTACAGCGACTGTTGTGGTTTCATCAGAAAGGCGACTTTGTCTCGCTCGCTTGGGCACTTGCGTGGTGCTGGAACGTTTCATGATTTATCCTTGCCGAAATAACACAGTGTAACGACACGAAAACTTATAATTAAGTAAACAAAGAAAAGAAAATCTTTTACGACAAAGTTTCTGTTGGAAATTTTGAAGAGAAAAAAGTGTTGCCAGCGTGCATAAAAACCAGCCAAATTATTTAAAAAAACAACGATAATAATTTGTCCGCAAGTCTTTTCTTAGTAAAATGGCTTCCACGCAGTATCTGTGTAACGAACTACCTACATGATAATATCAACACACCCGCAAAACCGACTTGTGCTTTGTGCTTGCAATGCAATGAGTCTCGATTACGACGTTTCGAACCTCACTGGCCTAAGCTATGTAATGTAGGTATCTACACTACCTACCTAGGCACTTTCTTTTATGAGATGATACAAAATAAGGTACCTACGAAATATGTAACCCTCCTCCGACTTCTTCTTCATAAAACTATTCTAATAAAAATAAATAATAATAAAAACCCACATATTTTTTGCCCTCAATAATGCAAATAAACTAATATATGAATATCTTTACCTATGATAACGTATCATTAGTAGTAGGTGGAGTTCATACCTACTAATTAAGTTTTTCCTTAGGTATATTATCTTATAAAAATCGCAGATGAAGGCCTACTCCAAAGCCTTTTAAATTTTCCCTATTCCGTCGTGTGTAGGTATGGTCTTCCAGGTCAGCACCGTCCTCTTGGACCTTCCCACTGTGTCATTGATCTCATGCAATGTAAGTATCTACCCATATTTCAAATAGGTATTACATTTACAATTCCAAACAAGAAGATCTACTCGATAAAATTCAAAAAATATGGCGCAGTCCGATTTCGAATGATTATCTAAATGAAACGTAATGGGTTCTCAATGGCAACACTACCAAACTCCTCGCGCAGGTGTGAAGTCCCGTTCAGTTTGCATAGTGTAGAAAGAGATGCCCTCTATTTCAAAGCAGATTGACGGCTGTCAACCATTTAGCGCTGTCTGACGGAAAAGTACAAGATGAAATAAACTTTATTGCGTTACAGCTAAAATCTAAAATATAAATGAATATTAACCATCAGTTTTTTGCACCTTCATGCAGCAGTAGGAAGGTAGGTACAATATTTACAGGTTACCACAAGTTACCACAAGCAAGCATTAGCTTACCTACACAACAAATTACCTAAAATATAATAATAATAATGAAAGGTCGCTCCCGCTATCTGTGCTTAGATCTGTAAAAGTAGGTACGGTTACGTAGTACGTACGTGTCTATGCTTATATCTTTAAAAATACGAAACGGATTTTGATGCGGTTTTTTTTAATAGATAGAATGATTCAAGGGGAAGGTTTACATGTATAATACATGCATAATATAGTAGAGAAACACTGATAATTTTATAGCTTTCTAATGTGATGTCGTAAATAAACACTTTTTTTGCGCTTAAATTGCAAAAGCTGGCTGAACCGTACGAGGAAGGTCAAAATAATGTACTACAGTATTGTACCCCTCATAAAGGTCTACAAAAAAGTCATCGATGATAAATGCCTATCTCTAAGGGATAAACCACAATAACATTTTTTTCAAAATGGACCTCCGTTCGTTCGCCATGCAGTGGGGGGAGGGGGGGGGGGGACAAACAACTTGATTAATGAGCATCTCTACTACTCATTTCCGCAAAAAAAAAAACAAAATTTCCGACGAAATGTATGAAAAACGACTTACGGGCGTATCCCCTTTTGAGGGAGAAGAGGGGGGAAATATAGAAAAATTGGATTTTTAACGGGGTCTGATTGAACACCCCCATTCGTTTCAGCGAAATAAATGTACCATCTAGGAGAAAAACCATGAAAATCACTCGATCAGACAAAAAATCCAAATTTTGAACAAAATGTATGAGAAATGACCTCGCTTCGCTCGCCACGCAGTGATGGGGCGGTTCGGGGGAAGGGTGAACACGGCGGCTCGCTTCGCGAGCCGCTGTGCTTCCCCTTTTCGCGATAGAATATAAAAATTTTCAACAAAATGTATGAAAAACGACCTCGCTTCGCTCGCCACGCTGCGGGGGGGCAGCCTGGAGGGGGGACAACAGATCGGTTCAATTGAAGAGATGCTCCGCTTCGTCTATCCGAAAAAAAAATTAAAAATTTTGACAATTTTTTTTTTAAATAACTCGCTTCGCCCCCCACTGCGTGGGGGGGCGGCCGAGAAGGGAGGGATTAGACCCACCCTGCTCCTCGAATCCGCAAGAAAAAACAAAAAAAAAATTTTTGGGTGGTGGGGGGGGATTTTAGGGGGGGAGGGGGCACGGGGGGGACAGCACGGCTCGCTTCGCGAGCCCACCCCTGGCGCATCGCGGCTCGCTCCGCGAGCCGCGTTGCTTCCCCCCCCCCCTGCGTGGCTCGCTTCGCTCGCCACGCAGCGGGGGGAACGCCTCGGGGCGGGGGGAGCAGGGCGGCTCGCTTCGCGAGCCGCCCTGCTCCTCGAATCCGCAAGAAAAAACAAAAAAAAAATTTTTTGGGGGGTGGGGGGGATTTTAGGGGGGGAGGGGGCACGGGGGGGACAGCACGGCTCGCTTCGCGAGCCGTGCTGCCCACCCCTGGCGCATCGCGGCTCGCTTCGCGAGCCGCGTTGCTTCCCCCCCCCCCCTGCGTGGCTCGCTTCGCTCGCCACGCAGCGGGGGGGACGCCTCGGGGTGGGGGGTCCTCCCCATCCACCATCTAGGAGAACAATTATGTCAGTCAGTCAGTCAGTAAATGGTAATGCAGCTATATATATTAGGGTAATATGATTGTGTATTTAAACTTAATTGACTCTTCTGAGGCAGAGAACTTCGGTTCTGACACTGAACTTGACGAATCGAATCAAGATGATTAGAGGAAAATCTGTATTTTTTATGGCATTTTCTTAAGACAAATAAAGATTTTCTAAATTCTCAGAAACCTTGGAATCTATTTGCAATAATTGCTTATGTAAACATAAAGAGTTCACTTTGTAATTTAAGTTATTCCGTCTGTACATTTCGTTTCATATTTTCCAATCATATGTTGATAAATTAATAAAATATAACCTGTATCTGTTACAACAATGTTCACTACGTTTTATTTTTCTTTTATCGTTATAGTTTTATGTATAAATAGATAAAATACTTTTCAATGATTTTTGTCAGATTATTTTGTGGTTGTAACGACTCCCATGTTATGTTATGTCTAGTCGCGAACTTTAGGTAAACATAGATCAACTACTTATTCGAATAACATTATTTTTTAATGTACCTAAGTAATATCCGGATTTTTTTCCGGTACATCTGTACCGGAAAAAAATGTTGTCGGAAGGAAGTCTCCGATTCTTGTCACTGTTCCTCGAAGTTTAGGTAAATAAGCCCTACCTATTCCTATCACTGCTTGGCAGGTAGGTATTTTATTGGATAAAATTCACTCAATTCAATTCACTTTACTAAAGACACTAATATCATTACAGATTTGCTAATCTAATGAGTTATTTATGGCACATTCACTAGGTTCAAAAATTACTGAGACTACGTATAAAAACTCGTAACACAATAGATATAAGCATCACACATAAACCACAGCACAAAAACTGTATACGAACCGTTCAATACAGAGTTACAAACTGTATACGAACTGTTCAATACAGAGTTACAAACTCAGCATGTGCTGTGGTAGAGTAGACCATGCTGCAGCGTGAGTTAGCGTTACTGGCTGAATAGATACCGAAATAAATGGATCGGTGGTCCAGCATCCAAGTAAACCAATGGATATCTGATTTCAGGTTCATTTCATAAAAAAAAACTTTAAAATCTTAAAATTACCTAGTCTATACCTGTAAGTACGAGTTATTATTACCTTCGTAAACATGACGTTTACTTTCAGACGGATCGATATAAGCGCACTTGAGCGCAACCCGCTGGGAAATACGAAAATTAGACAAGGCCCCGTTGATAGAAAAGCCGATTACAATTCAACGTGATCGATACGTCTGGTAATATTAGACTTAGGGCAGGTAATTGATTATTTATTGAAAACTATAATATTCTTGGCAGAGACGAGAAAAATGAAGAAAATTGACATTTTATTTGTGAGAGAGCTTCTTTTACTCGGCTCATGACTTTTGTTTTCAATATTTTTATCTAATGATGTGGGGCTATGTATTAAAAGTTTAGCGATCTTATTAGCAGCACGAGGCTTCTTATAAATTTATTATCTTTAATATTCTACTTTGGCAAGAATTTTCATAATAAGTAAAATATCCGAAATTACAACAGCCTGCAGTAGCTAAATTGTTTCAATAAGTAAATACTAGTTCTAATTTTGTTTCTATTATTTTGTAATTTTCTTTGTTAATAAAGAAATCGTTATATATTAAGAGTATATCTCTCAAAAGAAATATGTATATCGGACACATATTACAAAATCAGTGCAGGTATATTATAAAAAGTTTATTTGCTGAACTACAAGTAGTTTGGCACGTATTTCTTTAACTAGATACCTCTAGTCCTGAAAAGCCACGTAAAGTCTCAAGCCGCAAGCCACACAAAAAGGGCCGGCTAAGGGACTATCTAACATGCGTAAACATGGATCCGGCCATCAGTGGGAAACCCTACCACTAGCGAAACGTAAGCACAGGCCGTAAAACGGATAGCGGAGCAGAGGTGTCGACGGACGTAGATTGTCTTTCTATCCCTGCTATATACAACAGGCTTAGGCTGCTGTAGTTTACAATTTCATTATTATTTTTTATAATTCTTCTATTTGGATCTTTGGATGGTGGGAGACCGCAATGGATCGAAATATTTGGAAATGTATGGGAAAGGCCCAGCAATGCCAAAAAAAACAAAAGAAACTATATTTGACTGGAAAAGCAGATGCCCAACTTGGAGTTATGTGTATTTAAGTAGATGTAAGCATTGCCTGATTGCCTGTCAAACTATTATTACTTTGTTATACTTCGATGTTGATATTACGAGCTATTATTCCTAAAGACACAACAACAAACGCTCGAAATCTGATTAACAATGTTTTACTCTGCAGCCGTCAACCACCAGTTCTGACAGAAGATCACAAACAGATCACAATGGTAGTTCGTTGGTCATTAATGGTAGAAAAACGAATTAATCTGTTTAATTTTATGTAGGTAGATAATGCACATTTGAACTTGAAGACTATCCCTTCTATTTCCGCAAATTCCTCGGTTTTCCCTCGAGTAAACCTACCCACGTATTCAGATCACACCCCCATACCGCTACTTCCGAAATCAAAGTAAAGCAAACACACGTTGAAAATGCGATATAAATAATAAAAAGGTACGTACCTGTCTGTCAGCCCCCTCACGCATCTCAGATTCAATATGCACTAGAGACCGACAAATGCTGCGGAACATAGGTGCGTCCAAATTGATCGGGGGATTTATTCAGTTTTCTGTGCGCTCTGGTTAGGGAGTGTTTTGTCTAGTTTACTGAAAATGTATCAGTGTTATACGTATTTTGGTTCGTTGAATTGATTTTGCGTAGTCTCGTGAAAATTTGGTATGCTTATACCTTCTCGGCAGCAGTGGGCTAAACGCGGCTGAAAAATAGGAGATTCCCTTTCCCAAATTTAAAACTTAATTTGGGAAACTAACAAAAAGTATTGAAAACATTCAAAATATTGCCAATTAATTTATTTTATTTGCTTGTTATTTTTGCATAGGTATTTTGTCTGTAACAAATTAATAAATTAGTTTATTTATATCCCAAATATGTAAACAAATCAAATCAAATGAATATTCAATGAACAAATCAGCAAATCATCAAAAGGAGCGCGAAATTTAGCAGTTGTTTGTAACGCTTGAAGAGTTGAATCTTGAACACGATGCTGCGTCATTGTGCCTTTTCAGGCGAATATGAGAACAGGAATTCAAAACTTTACTAGCTTCTGCCCGCGGCCTCGCAATCGTTCTGCCGGGATAGCACGTATGATTTTCCCGGTCTAGAGCTCCATTTAGTATGCAAAAGTTCAGCCCGATCAGTTCGCTAGTTTTGTCGTGAAGAGGTAACAAATATTTAAATATCCAAACTCTCACATTCATAATATTGGTGTAGTTTGACATCATCATTATCAATTTAGAACTTTACTTCACACACTCGATGAGTACCCTACATAGCTACATGATACCCGTAATTTATTTGTAAAAGGCGCAGAATTAAATTTATCATGATTTTCAGCAACCTTTTTGCATACTAAATAAAATAATTGTCTTTAAGGTATGTAATAACAACAATAATAGGTAACAACGCTAAATCTGTAGCTTCCAATTAATTTTAATTCGAGAAACTTTAAAATAGGTAAGTGCAACATTCGAGCAACCCTTTTGGCAGTCGTATGCGAGAGCCTCGCTCGGGAACACCATGTTAAATTTCAAATGAATAGGCCTCAGAACATTAACTCGACTCGCGTAAAGTACGGAAATGCGCTTCGTCGCGCCGCTTTACGTCAAAGAGTTTATGTTGAAGAAGGACCGTCCTTAGGGAATTAAAGAGAACATTTCACTCACCAGTATTTCGGCTTTAAGTATACTTTACGTATTGTGAGAGGGGTACCATACGAGCAACATTTCACATGATTTCTTCGTGTAAGAACAATGTGACGTACAGCTTATGTTGACAAAAAGTTTTTAATAAAAAACTCCTTCTATTTTATTGTTATTTATTTTTATTATGTTGCTTGCTTTGAAACCAACAACCTTTTCCAATAATCTATAATAAGATATTTCTTTTACAGCAATAGTTTATATTAATTTACGTACAAGTTATGTAAAATTCCTTACATAAAATATAAACGTTTGTTTATTCCTTTAAGATTAAAACGATGTACATAGGTTGGTACAAATAATATTTTGGTAAACGTTAGTTGGTACGAGGTAGTTTTGTGTTTAAGACTAAAATAATAAGAAAATAACACGAATTACCTTATAGTACCAGTGCATGTTTTTTTACGTTACACATTTTCCCAAATGTAGAGGTATGTTACCTAAGTAGGGTGGTACGACCAAACTTGAGAACAGGTGTTACCTGAAGCAGACAGTCCCGATAATAATTGAATAATTGTACTTAATGTATTTTTGTTCCCCAAAACTTACCATCGTCCCATCTATCCCCTTTGCTCTACATTTTAAAATCGGCTCCCCTGAAAGCCCACTCGTCCGCTGTTCATTTGTCAGAGAAATTACAAAAAGCTGGCGTCGGAGTAATGAGTTTAATAACGCAGCATTTAAATACTGGAACAGTTAGCGGCTACATTTGTAGAGCTTAGTGTAAAAACTAGGAATAGACACTGTAATGTTACTAAACTTATATGTATACATACACCGTTATAGATGGACGATGTTTTTTGGTCTGATCTGTGACCCTATGTGTGCTCAAATAGATATTTGTTGAGCTTTAAGCAATACCTACATAAATGTAAGATGGTCAAGAACATGATATGACACCTTGGAGTATACACATCGAATTAACTATGTATTTAATTTTGTAGATCAATGTTTGTAAATGGCCAACAACGGATAACAAAAAGTTATTAGTTAGAAAATAAGATATGGTTTTGTATCATGTCACAAATGGCATCATGTTCCTCTACAATAACAAGTTTTGGTAAAAAATACACATAATTTATATCCATCTATCTGTTCGCAAATTAAACAAAATGAGGGGGCCACTAATGCTCAGACACGGCAAATATAATTCCTAAAACCAATAGGTCGTACTTATTAATTCAAAGATTTAACAAAGTCGCGAATCAGTTGAACCCCAGGGAGCCGACCCCCTACTTATCTATTTCCGATTAGACTAAGGAATAAATTTTATTAGAGGGCACATCTAAAACAAAAGGGCGGGACTCGGAAACTTTTGAAGATTAATTCTACCGATAAAATTTCACGGTTGAGATGTAACTGCCATCTGAGGAGAGCAGGCACTGATATCGGCAGCGAAGAGCTACGAACTCACGTAGAATTGTCTTTTGGCATCGTGTTTACATTTTTGGTGAGCAACCTACCGTTTACCGTACCTTACTAAATACGGTAATCTTAGGACGTTATTCAGTGATCATTCTAAATACATCTGAATATTTGATGATATTTGAAAACCTCAAAATTACCAATAAAGATTATAAAGAGAGCCAAGGTGACCAATTTGTTTAGCACATATAAAATTAAAATGACAGAATTAAAATAACTAGTATTTTCACTTAATATACATATTTCTTAAAAATCTAAGCCGTCACCAAGAAGACAGAGTTCCCAGAATCCTGGCATCATTGCCACGTTGAATGGCAATGCTAATTCGTTGCCGGAAATAGAAGCCAGCATTCCGATCACTTGTGGACTCTATAAGAGATATAAAATTTTCTGGTAGAATAATTTAGATTTTACTTTTATGCATCACCAAATATTATCTTCACTTACATAACACCAACACAAGAAGTAAAACTTTTGCATGGCCAGGGCTTTTATAATTTCTCTAAATTATATATGTATACCAAAAGCTAATAAATAGTAAGAAAACTTAAGGACTTTATAATCTATTCTAAATGAGATTGTCAAGTCTATTCCGTAATTTAGTTCAGCGGACAAGAGGACTGTGGTCCCGGTGGGACTGCAGCCCGCCTCTGCCGCTTCTTCCAGCCAACGGCTCTTTAATGTACGCTTAAGCACATTTTATCTTTTTTAGTTTACCCCGGGAAGGGTTCATTTACTCTGTGACACACTTCGGATGCCCGGAAACGATAAGACAGGACCCATTTCACTTCTATCCAGATTAATCCTGTTTATTCCGCTTTTCCGGAACCAAACAAAAGAATACAGCGATAAAATGTGACGTTTACTGCGAAATAAAAGTATGATTCAACTAGTATGGGACATGGGACAGTAATAGTTTTATTGGTTGGGGCAGAGCTCCGGCGCCGCGTAGACGCACCGAGAACTTCTATAATAAACTGTAATTTGCCGTTATATAAAATGCCGTAACGCTTTCAGAGGAAATCACATTTCATTTCTTTGGACGTAATGATCCCACGCTGCGAAAGATCGTAATAAGCATCAAAACATGTGCGTCGTGTTCTCAATTGCCTTATTATATCCGGGAATGTGGGGCGAGCGCCATCCGCCGACGTTGTCGCTCAGATATATTTATTTTTTCTTCGTAAACGTAAATGAGTCAGAAAAACCCTGCATGACTTCATGGATAATTGTTTTGTGTGGAGAGGAAAATTTTAAACAATGATACTTACTTTTTGTCCAGACCTGCCCGAAAATTAGCAAGTGCGAGTCAGGATTCGCCGTAATACGCAGTTAATTTGTCATTTCAGTAAAATTAAGCGCTAAGCCGGCGATACGAGACCTCCATTGTCATCCATCGCCATTTTGCAGAATGGCCGATAATGGAACCAATTAAAATGTATGGAGGCTTAACTGCAATGCCCTGTCCCGAAATTAATTTATAGTCAGGCCAAAATAACCCCTATTTGCGAGGCACCTCGCCGCTGCTTGTAAGCACCCTATTTAGGCTTTGCCGCTTATATGGCCCGACGTAGGCTGGCCGGCATTATTATTGCAATGGACGGTCGTCTAGACGGCAGTAGTCTGTACTGTATGATTTTGCCATTGATATAATACTAAGGAATAGTGTTATTTCTATTTAATTTTTGTATTGTGTATACATATAGAATCTCGAATACTGAATTTTGCCACTATTTGTTACTATAATAAACTTTCCCTCAGCCCTGACGAAAACCAACAGTAAAGGCTCAAAGTATGCTGCGAAAATTGGAAATAGCATTAGAGCTACACAATCCTATCCTACTAATATTATAAAGCCGAAAGTTTGTGAAATCTGAATTTTTGTTACCTAGGATCTCCAAAACTACAGAACAGATCAAGATGAAATTTTGCGTACGTTTAGAGCAAAGCCTAACTTATAAAATAGGCTACTTATTGTACCGAAAATACGCGTGCGAAGCCGCGGGCAGAAGCTAGTACTTTATGTTATAAATAAATACTACGACGTCGCACTTCACACCAGACGTAACCCGTTGCTTTTATACTATTTATTGAGATCGCACTGCTTCTTCAATTTAGATGTTTTTTTATGTTATTGGAGATGAGTATTAATCTCATCCTCGCCTGCAAAAAGACATTTACCACAAACGCTTGCTGTACCTAACCTCCTTCCATGCCTTACGAAGGGTGTCATGTCAATGTCACTTATTATAATAATAGACACCACAGTTAGAACCACCTCCTACGCTCAAAAATCAATCCTTCGCCCTCGGCTCTTGCCTCGGCCATCGGTAATTAAAGCAATTGTTAGAGGTACCCGAGGCGCATGGTAATTTTCCAGCCCATATCAATTTATTGTCACCCTCTAACAGGCAATTTGTCCCTGGCCGGGCCGTCACTCCAATTAGTGGCCGCTCAACTTTAATGTCTTATTTATGTAGGTTCTATTAAGACACATTCAACTTTTGTGGAGAACGAACTCCTCTTGTACCTAATCTTTCGAATTTTCACGGAGTTTCCAAAGTCTATGATGAATGAACATGCATTTGTACCTCATCTTTGAATCTATTTCCAATCTAGATATAACTCACACTGACTCACACACAACCTCGACAATATTCCTGCAAAAACCGGGAATAAGGAATAAAGCCCTGCCAATTTACATAATGTGTTTGCTCATTAAAGTATCAAAAAGCCAGTCTTTGTAGACTTTGGCACTTTATGGAGTTGCATTTCCATCAAAGAAAAGGCAAATCTAAATATTTTCATAGCAAGCCAATTAGAGTAACCGCCAAACATCCGCCAAAGCAACAGATAGGGGCCGTCTGCGTTCGAATACCGTTATTCTATTAAACGATTAAATAATTCAGAGCAGTTCAAAGGAGATGCGCTTTCAAAAGCAAAACGAGGCAAATAACCTCGTAAATAGAAAGAGGGAGAAAAAATGTGGACGCATTCGCTTAATGCGACGGCAGGCATGGACTCAGCTTGCCGATAAACGATGGGTCGTTTGTAGGGATTCCAGCCGTTGGCGATGACACAACTTCTTGAGTTTAAAAGCCGATCTTGCTGTGTTAGATTCAATTTTTAATAGTAAAACCTTTTGCCACCATCTCAATTGGGTAAGTGAAGATGTGGCCTAACATGGGGCATGCTTTCCCAGGAGGTAAGGTGCTATGGTCACTCTAGATTCGAATACTCGGAGAGTCCAAATTTCTTGTTCACTTTATTAGCAGCAATGTTTCGGTAACCGCCGAAGTATATAGATAAATTATTAATTGAGGGATAGTTGAGCATCCGCTTTTCTTATCTTTTAATAGTTCTGATTGAAGAGACTTTTGTTTAAGACGCTACCCAAACAGCGACACCGTAGAAAGTACACTTTTTCGTCGCACCGTTAGCCGTTCTCCGACATATTACAAGCCCAATAAAAAAAACAGTGTATAGTCAAATGTATGAAAAAAAGACTTATACAAAAATATTTTATAAAACGATCTAGTATCTTGAAAAAAAAAATCACAAGAAAGAACAAGAAAAAAATTTTTCGTCTCGATATGCTCAATATTTTGAGTGACAACCATTAATTATTTTAATACTATATGAAAGGAAATTTTATCAACAAAAGAAATATGTAAAAAGTTTTAAATAAATAAAACAATTTTTTTCAAATTTAAATAAATAAAATCTGTGTAAAATGGCGGATTTTCTGGTCCTCCAGGAGACGTGGCTACTTCCCCATGATATACCATTACTGGGTACAATTCTTAGTAACTTTGAGTACACAGGTAAGTCTGCCGTGGACACTTCTGTAGGGTTGTTAAGGGGTAGACCGCATGGGGGGGTGGCCATTCTTTGGAGAAAAGGAATTTTTGACATTGTAAGCTTAGTAAAATGTAGTAGTGACAGGCTAGTGGCTGTGAAAGCAACGGTAAAGGGGCGTAGTATTATTGTATTCTCGGTCTATATGCCCACTGACTCATCGGACAACCTTCCTATATTTACCGAGGTTTTGAGTGAAGTAAGCGCGATCGTAGCTAGTGAGGATGTTGCTTGTATATTTATAGTAGGAGATTTTAATGCTCACCCACAAGAACCGTTTTATAATGAACTCATCAGCTTCTGCTCAGATCAGTTTTGGACTTGTGCGGATATAGAAAAATTAGGCCTACAGTCTAATATATATACGTACGTTAGTGAGGCTCACGGATGCCGGCGATGGCTGGACCACTGTGTGGTGTCTGCATCGGCTTGGCAAACAGTGACAAAGGTGAATGTTTTAGAGGATGTTTTCGTATCCGATCACCTGCCGCTGGTCATTGAGTGCAATATAAGCCTTGTAAGACCAAAATGCATGATCCGCGACATAAAACCCAACCAAGTAATTTGGGGAGAAAGAGACGAGAGTCAAATAACAAAATACCATGAACTATGTCATGAGGGGCTACGTAACATTGATTTTCCGCCTGAATTTATCGAGTGTGGTCGTGGATCATGCACCTTGGAAGAGCATAAGCTGGTACTCAATAAGCTATACCATAGCATAGTAAGTGTCTTATGTGAGGCAGCTACTAAGACAAGTGAGCGGCACGTGCAAAACAAAGGTAGGCATCTCTGTGGATGGAATAAGCATGTCTCTGATGCTCATAGGGTGGCCAGGCTTAACTTCAAAAATTGGATTATGCATAATAGACCATCATCTGGTAAAATTTTTGAACAGATGGATGAAGCACGTAAAATCTTCAAAAGCCGGTTAAAATGGTGCCAAAGTAATCAGGAACAACTTAAAATGGATATACTAGCAAAACACAGGGCAGCGAATGACTTTAGGAAATTTTGGAAGTCGACGGGGAAGTATGATGTTAAGTCTGGCCTCCCGGTGAGTGTGGATGGAAAAAGTGAGCCGCAGCAGATCTCCAACCTGTTTAGAGATCATTTTAGGGTAAGCTCTCCACTGGGACCTTCGTCTGCTCTCCCCACCGTCTGCCCCCCGACTGCTGATCCGGATCGTCAGGGAGAGGCGCCGCAAATAATATGCTTTACTGCAAAGCAAGTACGAAAAGCTCTGAGTAAAATGAGTGGTGGCAAATCTCCCGGGCATGATGGTATCAGTGTAGAGCATCTGAGACATGCGGGTGTTCACCTACCGAGAGTGCTGGCTCTGTTCTTCTCAATGTGTATCAGTCACTCCTATCTACCTCATGACTTAATGAAAACCATCGTGGTACCCATTGTGAAGGACAGAACCGGTGATATCTCGGAAAAGGGGAATTACCGCCCTATCTCGTTGGCAACAACGATAGCTAAGGTGCTGGACAGTTTGCTTAACACTTACTTGGAAGACTATTCCCAACTACATGACGCGCAGTTCGGATTTCGATCCGGACTTTCTACTGAAAGCGCCATAGTGAGTCTTAAGCATACTGTTCAGTACTATACTGATCGTAAAACGTCGGTATACGCCTGTTTTCTTGACCTGTCCAAAGCCTTTGACCTAGTGTCCTACGATGTGCTCTGGAGAAAGTTAAGAGACAGGGGTGTGCCGGCGGAAATGCTCAGTATATTTAGATATTGGTACGCTAACCAAACGAATTTTGTGAAATGGGCTGATTCACTATCTGAAGCATATATGTTGGAAAGTGGAGTAAGACAAGGAGGGTTGACGTCTCCTCTACTCTTCAACATATATGTGAATGATCTCATCGTGGGGCTGAGCAGCATGCGTGTCGGATGTCGGATAGATGGCGTAAGCGTCAATAACATTAGTTACGCGGACGACATGGTGCTGCTCTGCCCGACGGCGGGCGGCCTACAAGAACTGCTGAAAGCCTGTGAGGTATACGCTGCCGATCATGGGCTACTATACAATGTGAAGAAAACTGAGTACATGGTCTTTGAGGTCGCCGGCAAAGGTATGGATAACAGCACCCATAATATTACCCTTAATGGCATGAACATAAGAAAAGTTAATAAATTTAAATATCTTGGACATATCATTGCCGACGACCTCAAGGACGATGCTGATATAGAAAGGGAGCGTAGGGCGCTGGCAGTTAGAGGTAATATGCTGGCCCGCAGGTTTTCCCGGTGTACTGAGCAAGTAAAAATAACGCTTTTCAAAGCTTATTGCCAAAACATGTACACGGGAAGCTTGTGGGTTAGACACACCAAAAACTCGCTAGCGACCCTGCGCGTCCAATATAATAATATATTCAGGATGATGTTGAGTCTGCCTCGCTTCTGTAGTGCATCAGGGATGTTTGCTGAATATCAAACTGATGACTTCGCTGCCATCATTCGCAAAAAATCTGCATCCCTGATCCGCAGAATGCGCGACAGTCACAACAGCATCCTGAAAACCATAGCAGATCGATACTCTTCGCCGCTGTGGGCAGGCCTAGTTCGCAGAGTGATCCCGGAAAAAGTCCCGCTACTCTGGTGAGATCACTCTTAGAATTGGTCCTGCGTAAATTTTAAATTTTAATTTTAATTTTTATATGTCTCGATGTGTGCTTACTAATCATTTACTGTATTTTACTGTGTTACTAACCCCATATGGATCTATGTTATCCGAAATAAAAGGATTTTATTTATTTATTTTAAAACCATTAACATAATAAAACCCAAAAAACACATTTTTGTAAGGCGTTTAGCGAAGTAATTGCAAAAATGATAATATTTTGCCAATAGAATTTCAACCTTATTACTCAAACATCCCTTTCAATAAATGCTCAAAATAGCTTCCAGTAGCTTCATTCGGAGGCTGGATGCCTCCTCGGACGGACGTGAGGTTATGTAACTTTTTTCGCAATGACAGCTGGGTTCGACGGACGAATTACGATTTTCGACAACTTTTGTTTTGCGGGTTAAATGGTTCATTCGTCATTGAAATAAAGTCTATATTTGATTGAAGCTAAGCCAAAAGAAATTTGCAGGAATTTTATTCATTGACAGACCTACCAATTAAGTAGAATAGGTTTATAGTGGTTTTATCTCTGGTAGGTATAATTACTACTCAACATGTTTACAGCACGAAAAGTATTGGTCGAGTTAAAATATGTTAAATAGGTAGGGCGATTTTGATGACCTTATATATAAATAAACAATGCTGAAAAATTAAAATAGGAGCCTACGTCCAGCAGTGGACTTATATAGGCTGATGATGATGAATTCACACATCATCACCAAGGCCGAAGCTAAGCAGAGCTTTGTTATGGGTACTTACTAGATAACTGATCTACTTAGGACCAACCATTTGCATTTTTTTTCTCGTAGTTCTACCAGTAGAACTACAGGCAAATTTAAATTACTCGTAGTTCTATCGGTTTGTTCTCTTAGAGAAAAGAGATTCTCAAAAGGACAGATACTCAAAAAACATAATTTACTTTAAATTTTTAATAACTCATAGAAAACCTCAACGGAGCGGTTTGTCATGACTTTTTTGTTATTGGCAATATGTGTACATTGACATCAATATAATATTTTTTTTTTTAGCGTAACAAAAGTTTTTTTAGGCACTTTAACATGCATGAAGATGATATTATTTTTTTAAGTGTTTCTGATTTCTATGAATAACTATCGATGAATGTAATTTTTATTATAATTGAGAAGCTACAATGAGCGACATAGGTTTTATTAAGGTATTTTACATGCAACGATAGCAAAGCCGCGGGCAAATGTTAGTTAACATTACATTATTACTTTGTGATTGTGCTATCAACCAAAATAACACAAAAGTTTGCCTCTTCTACAACAGATAAATTTGGCATAAGTCTATGTTAAAAATAAGCGCCTCTGCCGACCACATTTGGTAATATTGACATGCAATCTGACAGTCTTAGTTTTCCACGGCAGCGCCTTAAAAGACTGACACATAGATCAGAGTACGGCCAAGGCCTTCCTACGCAAGAATTTATATAATAACTACTAAAATCTTTTGATATCCTCAACCTCAACAGCCTTTGTTGGTCCACTGCTGGACGCAGGCCTCCCCGTGAAAGCGCCTTTTATTTCATGACGGGTTATGCCCACAATACCCATCATGCGCGCTGGGCATACGGGTTGGGAATCGCAGTTCGATGGTGGAATTGTTCTGCAAGAGACGCAGTTTTCCACCCCCCTTTGATCTACCCTTAGGTACTCAAATACTTTTGTAATATAACACTAGAGCTAGAGAGTTCTAGTGTAGTTTTTCAATTACAAAAAGAAATAAGTCATTGCTAAATAAGGAAGAAGACTCTTCCTTCTTATTATGCTATGAGTCATTTCTTAGACGCCATCGCATTCAAATAACGAGCATCCCATCTCGATATCTCCAAGAGCCATCTCTAGTTGAGATCGCTGCGCAAGCTTCAAAAAGGGGCTGCAATAAGGTGCACGGAGAAAATTAGAGCAATTTAACTTTTGAACGTGTCGCGTCCTACGTGATACAAGGGGTACCTTCGTGAAACAAGGAGGTACCTTCGTGAACAGGTACCCGGGGATAATTGAAGAGTCGGAGACTTTGTTCTGAAACGAGTTTTCAGATGTAGTTTTGATGGTGTCTCTGGACTGTTTTGTTTGGTTAAATATAAACCACAAAAACACCAACCCATATCTACTCATGTGCTCAAACGCTGCATCACTCAAGTACCCATCATGAATTAAATACAAATTAATTACTTAATAAAATTACGTGCAATCACACATTATTTGTTTTGTTAGTGTTTCGTTCTCCTGGTCGCCTCTAAGGGTAAAACTTAAAATCAGTGTTTTGCTCTTCGAATAAAGCTTTTCGCTGAGCTTTTACCGTTTTGACAGGCTGCAGCACATACACAATCTCTAAAAATCTGTACCTACTTCTTAAATTGTTTACTAATACTTATTGTTCCCAAGCTTTGTTCGATCAAAAAACTATTAAGTTTCTCTGTGTTACGTTGAGGTGTGCCTGAATTATTGTGGTCTTTTTGTATTATGTGCTGCAGTGTCGAAAAAATCTATTTATCTATCTAACCAATCTCGCCTTGTAGCAGATTTTTTGACGATTATAAATTTTATTCCATAGATTTAAAATGTATAAAGGTTTCAAGTAAAGTTTAAGTGTATCAGCAAATAAAAAAAAAACATCGTACTGAATCCAATTATTTTGTTCCTTTGGTTACTCAACTTTCACAACTAGTTCAGTAGTCGGTGAATTTTGTTATTTGCTTTTGACACTTCGTCAAAATTTACCACATAACATTTTATATTGTCTTTCGTAGAAATTTATACGATTGATTTAAGGTTTTCTTAAATCATGATGATCACGCTTAGAACAAAGCAGGAAAATACTTCAAGCCAATTAATTGTAAACAAATTATGATTCTTTTACAAGTATCTACCTAATTCGGTTTCTTCGCCCCGGGTGTTTTCCGTTGTAATAAGCGATTTATCTCGGAGCGCTGTTTTTACCGCAGTCCCCTTCAATATAGAGGTAGATAAAAGATTCCATTCTTTTTGTGGATAATTTTTATTATCGGTGTAAATAACAAACACGGCTTATTCTGAAAAGGTTTTTATTATTTTTCATTACTTTTTATTGGACGAAAATTCTTATCTTAAAAACCATGTCTTCCTTAAAAATAAGCTGGCTGTTGTAATGTAATGAATTTCAGAAAGGCTCACGGCATAGAGGAATGCAAATACATATTAGTTGATTCCTGACCCAACCAATATACATATAGATATATGTATATGGTGGTATACAAATGAAAGATGTTTTAGTTCTTGAATGCTATGTGAAGCGACCCTAAAGCTGTGCGCACATTAATCCAACACCGCATCCGCACAACACAAAACTAAGCATTCAAATCTAGGCTTAAACTCGTAATCTTAAGATAAAGTTTACAGTGACAAAATGGCTTTCCATTCAAACGAGTGGCCCGCGAGCTGTCTGTTATCCGATACCGTCAATATAAAATGCATCTAAATACCAGTTAAAGCCCATAATTGAATGGACATTTTTAGGCTGTGTGGTAGCAATGCGGCCCTAATCTGCGACAATCTTAACCAAATCCTCATAATTATGAACTTGACAATGAATCCAGCTGAAACAGATAATTTCCTTTTCACTGCTTCCGAATCAGAGCCGAGTAACGAAACCGTCTGTAAAGTTGCGGCAATCAAATTAATTCTGCAAATCTACTTTGAATAGAAAATACGGAACTTCTGACTTTGTATCTCTTTTCAATGGACTTTCAATAGCAGAGAGCTGATCTGCGCCGTCCTAATGAAGCTGCAATTTACCTTGGAAATATATTTTTCAATGAAACTGTGCTATAGGTATGTATGTATATTGAGTTTAACTCATTTTATCTATCACTATAGCTGGTGCCCGCGACTTTGTCTGCGCAGGATTAGTATTACGAGTAGCTTATATTATCTACTTTATATACCTACCAGAAGCGATAAAAGTATCTAATTATCAATTTTTACTGTAGTTATGGTTCACTATTTTGGCTATAATGGCTTACATATAGGATATAGATATATACTGTGACGGGCTTTTTTGTAGGACTATTTAAGATAAACATTTCCATCATACATTACATAATTGTGTAACTCTAGCGGTTTTAGCAGCGCACGCCAGAATAGCTCGCAGATGGTAGATTTTTTCGTACTTAGTTGACACTTATCGTCATATTTTGGACAATTCACACAATATCTTTATAAATTGTAGCCTATGTGTTATTCTGATGTATAAGCTACATTATTGTAAAGTTCCATTAAAACCCATTCAGTAGTTTTTACGTGAAAGCGTTACAAACATCCATCCATCCATACCTACAAACTTTCGCGTTTATAATATTAGTAGGATTTTATTTTAATTCTTTGATCCATCCAACCTATAATTTTTAGTTGGTTGACTGACTCGAGCTTAGTTTTCATTTAGTTTTTAACTTTAATATTTTATCAAAGCTATTGTCGTATCATCAAAGTTATTGTAGCTCAAAGAACAAGCAAGCAGATGCTGGATGCGGCATGCTGGAGACAGGGCGCTCCCCATGTGAGGGATATGGGGAGGCCTTGTCCAGCAGTGGACTAATATTGGTTGATAATGATGATTGTCACGAAGATCCTAGCAGCCCACGTTCCGTTGCTGCTTATTTTCGCCCCAAATCCAAGAGTTGAATATTTGTTTTTTTTTCATACTCATGAAACATGCCAGTGGTCGATGGACTCGATGGTATGGCTGATGAATGTTAATATAATATCTAAACTTCGATGATTTTTTACCATAGTCCATTTTAATTTGAAAGAACGATTAACAAGCATAAGACAAGGGAATCGGTACCGTCGTCGGTTACAATGTGAAATTATACAAAACCCCTACAGATTCTACAAACCTCGCAAAAGTAAAGGGTTTTGATCCTAAAGCGACAAGGTTTTTGCAGCAAGGCTTACGTCCCAATCCCGAGTACATAAAACCATCAAGAGCTGGTCATAAATCCCCGCGTATTTAACGAGTTTCCCCAGCTTAATGTTCGTCCCCGGCTATAATGCACTGTTACCATCGCGGCGGGGATCTACATCAGTGCAGGTTTCCGACACAAAACGTATGCGTGGGAGATACATTTTATTGTAGAGGAAGAACTTATTTCAGGGCTGGGGTGTTATTTAAATAGTGTTGCTTTCTTCATGCTGGACAATCAGTGTTGTAGTTGATGTTTGTAAGATAGTTTTGGAAAGATTTGCCTCTTAACTTGATTAAAACTAAACATTAAACACTGACTATTAGATAACTGTCTACATAGTTTAGAATTATAAAAATTGATCCACTTTTCGTTTTATTTGCTAACTTGTTTCGTTTTTATTAAATAAATAAATAATGCTGGAAAATTTACACAGCATTATGTAGCCCCAAGCTAAGCAGAGCTTATGTTAAGGGTACTAGATAACTGATATACTTAATACAATACACTACATAGATGGATATTTTTTTATTATGTATAGAAAACATCCAGAACACCCTGAACAAATATCTGCAGATCGTACAAACATTTGTCCCGAGGCGGGAATCGAACCCGCAATCTCCTGCGTCGCAGGCGGGCCTTCGCCCGCTGCGCTACTTAGGTCGTCAATATTCGTATTGTTCCTCATATATGAATTTGACTTTTTGTAATTTTTAATTTAATTGTTTTACGTTAAGAATCATTAAAATTGTAAACATCAATGTATAAAATTTTGCACACCTTAATGGGTAGATTGTAAATGGACATATTTCATTTTAAGAACTTTTGTACGTACTTACACTCTGTCAAATACAAAAATGATAATGATTATTACTAGGGTTAGGTAATACTGGAAGTAGTGTAAGTCAAATGTTACCAACGAATCTAGCCACACGTGCGAACGAATAACACTGCGCTTAAATAATATCTTATCGAAGGATAAGAGACTCGCTTTCCTCACTAGAGAAGTCTAGTGAGGAAAGCAGTCTCCGTTGAGCCTGGGCGAAAATCGGCTCGGAGGAGGTAATAGTGAACAAGGAACAAACAGCACTTAAACCTAATTAGTAGTCAAGGTATTGTTCTAAGAAGGTATACCGGCCACATCGTGTAGGAGGAAGAATAATTCTCCCTCCTACATGATGTGGTGGATACCACCTTGAAAAATCCATCCTAGCTTCGAGCTAAAGTTTAATTTGGCTTTCCTTGATGCTTCAGCTTTGTTATTCTATATACTCGTGTTCTACGCATATAAATAGCTTTTATATTTTCGTTCACCAATTTCAAAGAAACCTTCCCAGAATTATATTTGTCTTAAAGCTAATAAAGGAGGAATTTGGAATATGAATTCCTGATCATGAGTAATTTTACGGAGCTATTGAATTAGGATATCAGATTCAAACAACGGGGGACAAATTCTTTAAAGGTAGAAATTCCGGCTGATTAATCTCTAAGGGCGAAATGAAAAGTTGTCGAGCCGAAGAATGTATGGCTTATTAGCGGGATTCAATTAATTAAGGAACCTACGATCAGACTGAGGTATGCCTTTGTGACTTTATTAGCAAGAGGTCGCCGGTTGCTAATTAGAAAGTATTAATTTCGTTCTGATAGCTTTTGAACAACGTTGCTATATCGATGCAAAATTGTATAGGATTTAATTAATTTCGATTTTCCATAGATTCTCCTCTAAAATAAGCATAGTAAAACTGTATCATTTTTTATCTAACTTTTAAAGTGTTGCGTCCGGTTACTAGATTATGTACATTGTAAATGCACACTGTTCACGAGTCGTTGGGTGGTTGGTTGTGTCTCACGCGATAGGTTAAGAATAACTCTTAAGTACCTACGCACACTGACAAAAATGTAGGTAATTAATTAATGTATAACCAGTTTTATTAAAATTTCTTGTCAATAAAACCAAGCTGAAATGTTTCATGTAAAACCATTATTCATACAGCGCACGCATCAATTAACCAATTAAGTAATTAATGGACCCGGATTATAAATACCCCACGTACTTTATCAGTGGGCGGGCTATGATACTGTTCGGTTGTCAAATTAATTACTAGGTACCTACCTACCTACTCTCAATGCGTTTGTATTCAACTATTAAAAGTTACTACATCCTTTTTTGGTCCACATCGTTTAGCCAGCATAAAAAGAAGGCTAGTTATTCCCGGTTACCTGGGTACGTTTAAGCAAAACTCCAACCTGATCCGTTCAGTAGTTTTCACGTGAAGAGGTATTATGTAGATAACAAACATGTAAACATCCAACAGTCGCATTTATAATATTATTGTGATTACAAACCTTTGCTTTGCATCTTCTGAATTAGAATCCATAACGTGCATTTTCGAGCGAAAATGCAGTTACAAACTTTAAACCAAATCTTGGTTGAAAAGTAATAAAGTAAAAATTAATTATTAAAAATAAATATAACTTAAATTCCGAACGGAATCGCTATTGTATGCAATAATAATTGGCGTGTCACCAAGGCTAAAATATTGATGTGAAAATAGACCTTCAGCAAGATGATAACTCCTAGGTCTTCAAGTTATGTAAACAAAGTTGCAAACACCATGTGTTCTAAACAAAACAAATTAAAATAATCTACTTATGTGAAGTGTAGGTAGGCACTTATGTCAACGAATAACACATCCTTATTCAAATTATCAGGTTCCGTAATTAAAATAAAGCTGTAGCGAATTTATTTGAATTTAATAAATAACTTGCTAATTAAATTATCTGATAACTGCCGCTGGGAATAATTGTAATTCTCTGAAGCGTAATTATTAAAACGGAAATACATCGCTATGCTGAAAAATACCCAATTAAATAAGTTTGCATAAATTCGTCACTATAGAGAAGTTAGTTTAATATTTTATTCTAATCGCTACATAACGATTTATCCAATTATAAGTTTGTTTAACATACCAATAGTAGGTAAAAACATTGCGACGTGAACAACTATCCAACCTTAATATTCTCGACTTTCGTTATTTAGTTTTGTGTGTTATTCGTTAGTTTTGGAGTTCTAAACACGTACTATGGGTATTTGCCGGGACTCGAACCGGGTTTATCTCGTAAAAGTTGTCTGGTTAATTAACCCGAAAGTAGATGTAGGTGTTGTGTAGATACATTGAACCTACCTAATAAGTACCTACTCTAGTTTTCTCGACACGATACGCCCGGAGCGAGAACTCGTTACGAGCTGTTATTAGGTTTCCCCGAATAGGTTGAAATGTTTTCAAGGATAATATAATTTCCACCCGTTTCCGAGTACCTAGTTTCTTGAAAATAATATCTCATGATTAATATTATATTAAATATTAAAACAAAATTTTACGCATTCTAAGTAACACCAAATTTTTCCGCTGCTCGTGGGATGCGTAACGCGATGATGGACGCTGAGCTATATTTACCAGGGAAAAGACCAAGGCGCCGGAAACAACGCAAGGTGTTCCTCATTTCTCAATCACGCATGAGTTGCGTCCATTTAACGCGTTTTCTACGCGTTTTTGGCAAGATAAAACGATCATATTTTTCAGAATGCAAAACGGCATAACATGGCTAACGGTTGGCAAAACCAAAATTGTATCCGATACAAATAGCGAAAAAATAACGAAAAAGGTTTTTATATAGCAAATTTATTGATGTGTGTGACGCACAAACGTTATTTTATTATGAAAATAATGAAAGGTTTTCATTTACCTCGTCACGTCAATATTTGTTTTTTCAGCCTTCCGTTACTCTCGTGTGGTTTCTGATTGTATTCATTCTTTTTGTTTGCAAAAATTAGCTTCATTTATCTGTATTTACATGGTGGAAGTCGTTTTCTGTATTTTTTGTACGTTATTTAATTTACGGATATCTCTTTTCCTGCGTTGAATAATATTAAAATACGCATAAATAATTTCATGTTTGAATGAAAACGTTTTTGGTACGTACTTAATACTACCTAAGTTCGTATACTTTTCATGCCACATTGATAGAAGCTTATTTTTCAAAAAGTAGCAAGATTTCTTTGTTGCCGAAAAACTTTTAAAATACCGAGAAAAGAATTTCGTAGGAAACAGTTTAACCTCGTTTCTAAAACTTTTCTTTGGAGCAAGATTGATGTTGAGGAAAAAATCGTTTTCAAAAGAAATTAAACTTTATGTTTAAATCTTAGCATATTTTCAAGCGTGACCAATGATTAATGCCGTCTTCTTTCGGTAGAATTGTGTCAATTTATATAATTTGTACCAGTCTTGGAAGGCTAAACAGGATACCCATATGCGCTGACTGGGAAATTTTAAAATTACTGTCAAGACTGAAAGCAAGGAAGGTCCTGGGCAAATGGTCAATCCCACCACCAATGTTTATTTAGATCGATAGGCTAATTTTTGCAGCTTCAAGGTGCATTTTTGAACTTATTTCACCTACCGTCTGTACATAATTATTTTATGTTGTTCTAGCTAAGCCATTGGGAAATATTATTGCAAGCAAAAATCAGCGTAAGCTACGTGACCGAAACCAGCGAAAGCCGCTAGTGAGAGTTTTTACGCTATCTCAGAGATCACGTAGAGCGACGTCAGCGCAGCGGGGAGTAATTTGATGTTATTACGGCGGCAGATGGTTCCGCTATTTTTCAATCTGGTTCTTCGCGTTATGGTATAACAATACAACCTTATTGAGAAAGTTTTTTGGGGGCGTTAAGGCTGTACGCACAATTTTTTGTATGGCTAGAACAGATATCCGCTGTACAACTCAAATTTAGAGCTTCGCACACGTGTCCGCGCCGCCGCGCCGGGAAAATTGATAGTAAATTCATTTGTTACAATTTATTTCCTTGGGCTCCCTCGGTGAGTTTGATAAGATGCGCTTCATCGAATTCTCCCAAAAACAACAGCACACTTACGTTGTTGATAGGTCAGCCGCCTGCAATAAGTGAAATCTAGGTTTCATCACAGTATCTATATCCTGTGCAATAAGACGTTTGAATCGAGCCTGACGTCTCCTAAAGACTTGCTCCACATTCCGTATTTGTCCTCCACAATCACAGATTAAGAATCCTTTGTCAGCCATCCTCGGGCAAGATGCGCCGATCACAAAGACGAGAACATCTCGTACCGTCCTATCAATTTGTTTAATTGGATTCTTGCTTTGTGTATTTTTTCTGTTTGCAAACCTATTGAGATTCAATGTTTCCCTTTGTTTGCGCGCGTTTTTCATTCTTTGATTCTGATCTGCTTTGTCAGCGGGATTAAATGAGATTCGATTATTCTGGCCAACTTATAAATGTTTTGAATTTCTTTGAACATTATTCAATTTTGTAGGTCGAACAAACTTGTTATTTTTAGACTCCTGTTATTGTTGCTCCTGGAATTTCACTTGCACATCATTAGCCTCTATATCTACAAAGAATCATTTATTTATTAAAATTGTAAAATCGAAGTTAAAATTTTGCACAATTACAACTAGTATTTACAATTGAAACAATTGAGCTAGCTGCAGTCTGTTACAAACAATCTACAGGTAGCTCAACTGATCCATATAAATACCAGTCGGAAGCATCCCCAAGACGCTGGCTGCGTTGCCCAGCGTCTTGGTCGCTGCGCCATTGCAGATACTCACCAGCTCTCGGGACACGCGTCGCTTCGACCAGACGCTCACATAATTTTTTTAAAACCCGAAGAGCCTCGGTACTCCACGGACCTAGGGTCTCGACTCCAAGGGGAACAAATGTGCAGGCTCTTGTTTAATGTAGTTTTTTTTGAATTGCAGATTGTTAAGCGTTTGGCCACGATCTCACTTATGTAAGCAAAAATGTGGCCTACGATGGAGCACGTTTTCTTATGCATTTACGTATGTGTAGATGGCTTGTTAGGTCTAACGACAGATGCAAGATAATTGACCAACGTGCATCCTGGTAGATGATTATTTGAGAAAACTCATTTGACTTACTCCACGATCAATCTTGTTATGAAGCTTTCTTGTGCTAATTATACAGGTATTTGTTCCATAATAGTTTTCTTTACAACACCTATTCTTACATTAGCTATCACGATAAATCGCATATTATTCAGTAATTGGATCCGAAAAATAATCACGGTTTTCGATAAGACGCACAGGGAGATATCCTGAAGTTATTGTTTGCCGGAATTGGCTGTCTACAGATTGATGTATGGCTCCCTAAAATCGTGAAAGCTGCTGAAATCCCGTGATAATACCCTGTACGTGTCTGAACCTGCCTACCTGGGAAATAATTACTTTCCTCTAGAATAAATGTTTTAGCTACTTTTGAAAGAGCATGGGGCATAACATAAGATCATAGTCTAGGCACTCTAGGGAGAGAATAATTTTACCCCCACGCCCACGGGACTGTAAGTAGGGTCTTTGAAATAATTTACGTCAGTTATTTTGGTCTTTTTATTCGTCTGTCTTTGGTTTTAGTTATTAAAATATTGATTCCTAACTAGTTCCTAACCAAATTTTTATTTATTTTTAATCATATTTTGGTATTTTCCCAGATGTGGGACGAAATATGTGGGGATTATGCACATTACCCCCCATGAGATAAAAGCCAATAAGGCGCTTATCAGGGGGAGGCCTACGTCAGTGGACCAATACAGGCTGTTGAGGATGAGATTGAGGAGGGACGAAATAAGTTGAGAAAAAAATAATTAACAGTAGGTATGATTTCCCGTGAAGTTTGAGTCACGTCGTGCATTTATTGAATTACGTGAATCAAAGCCACGTATTTGCAATAATTGGCATTATCGACCAATAATGCACGAGTAGGTCAGTACATAAGTAGTTTTAAATAATGAATGTGAACAAAGAGCCAAAAGCCACAGCTTCATTATCAAAAACGTAGCAAGAGATTAAATTTTACTATGACCATCTCGCCTGTTACAGAGCAATACCTA
The DNA here is from genome assembly GCA_949316285.1 of Eupithecia subumbrata. Classification (NCBI taxonomy): domain Eukaryota; kingdom Metazoa; phylum Arthropoda; class Insecta; order Lepidoptera; family Geometridae; genus Eupithecia; species Eupithecia subumbrata. Next base: position 34,963,906 of record OX438640.1, on the reverse strand, counting down.
GTTCTATAACTAAGTATTGATCTGTGATAGGCGATGGTTATACAACTTATCTTACTTTAACACAGTAACAAACGCCAGAAGTGGCGTTTGTTACTGTGTTTGGTGTTTGTTTTCTTATCGTGACAAGGTTCTACAGAGACCGGCCACTTGTGTGCTCTACCTACAGAAGGGCCGGTGTAGCGCTGCTTCGCACTACAGGTTCTCTCCACTAATTCATTGGGCCCTCTGATTGTTCCGTCAATTATTATGAGTAGTTTCATAGAAGTTAATTTAGACAAAACTAGTATAATACATTTCAACCAAAGACTTCATAATCCCTTAAACATTAAATCGACATTTCAAACTAATACTATTCAAGCAATTGACTCTACACGATTCCTAGGTTTACAAATTGACGAAAGGCTTAACTGGAAAAAACATATAGAGATTCTAAGTAAAAGGGTTAGCAGCTTAGCTTATGCTCTATTTAAGCTCTCCCCAACTGTTAATCAAAATACCTTATTAACAGCTTATTATGGTACAGTAGAATCGGTGATCAGATACGGAATTATCTTCTACGGTAATTCCACTGATAAAGAAATAATTTTCAAAATGCAAAAGCGCTGCATAAGAGCTATGTTTAAAATCCAACCTACAGATAGTTGTAAACCCCTGTTTAAAAAACATAAAATACTAACACTCACAAGCTTGTACATTCTGGAAATTGCGCTTTTTGTCAGGAAAAATCCCAATCTGTTTCCCCAAATGGGTGACATTGTAATTAGGAATAGAAGGGACAACAATAGATTAGCCAGACACGAATCAAAAACTACTATGCTGAGGAAGAGTGTAGTGTGCATGGCACCTGTAATCTATAATAAAATACCTAAGAGCTACAAAGACTTAAATGTAAACTTATTTAAGACTAAATATAAAAAACTTTTATGTGAAAAATGCTACTATAATATTGACGAATTTCTAAATGATGTAATCTAATTTTATGCTACGTATACTAAATTCAAATCTAAAATTAATAATCTTGTAAATTTTTTAATGTTATTTACAATCACATTTAGACCTGCCATACTTATTAATTATTTTGTACACCAATGTATATTGGTCAAACATGTTGAATCAAAAAAATACTATTTGTCATCTTTTTTTTACACGTGTTTAACAAATAAATGACTTTTACTTTTACTTTTTACTTTAAGTACTAGTTTCTGTCCGCGGCAGCGCACGTGTACTTTATGATGAAACTTTTAAAGCTCTGCGCACGTTCATCCAACGCCGCTACCACGCACATACAAATGTGCATTCAAATAAGGGCTTAAACTAGTTATCTTTAGATACATTTTACAGTGACAAAATTACTTCGCAAATCTTCAAACGAGTGGCTCCCGAGCTGCCTGCCATCTGATGCCGACTTTAAAATTAAATAAAATTGTTTTTTATTTCTCTCCACAAAGGTGGTTGACAATATAACAATGGATAGACTAAGATTCAAGGATTTTACCAGGTAGGTATTGACAAACCCTGTTTTGTGAAGACTGGTGCCTGAAGTAGGTTCTAAGAACTTGTGTTACAGGTCTTTAAGAAATGCATAAAAATATTTGAATGCACATTTTTGCTCTGCGTGGTTTCAGTGAGCCTCTGATCTGTGACAACAGATTGACCAACTGATTTATATGATAAAATTTAAACCCGATCGGTTCAGTAGATTGGCTGTAAAGAATTTACTAAAAAACATAAATCAATGTATCCGAACTTTCTCATTTATAATATTAGTGTGATTGTATATAATGTTCGTAGCTCGTGGTTTCTACGTTATCAACGTTTGTTAACAGCATTACCTCGCTCGAGTTGGAAATGTTCGCCAAGACGTGGAAACTTTTGAAAACCCTTTCCACAATGTAGCTACTTATTTCATGACGATCCTCCAGAGCATAACCTGAGCAAAAATAAAAACATCGCATAATTTACCCAACTCGTCGCTTATCTCGTATCCTCATTATTCAAGAAAACATAATTTCACGTTCAAAAGCCGTCCGAAGCCCCAACAACGCCCGAGAGGCGGCCGCTGCCCCAACAACGCCCGAGAGGCGGCCGCTGCCTTCGCGCGCTAAGCTTCAAAGTTACAGACGACGTGAAAAAGTATTTAAACTTTTTAATGTCTCTCCTAAACCGGGAAAAGGTCTGTTTGTGTTGGTAAACACGTTTTAATATTACATTTTATTTTTATTGTTATTTTAGCCGCTCGCTTGAATTTAGGTCAAGGAAATACAGATACTGTTATTAGATATTTTCTTGAGGAGGCCGGATAATAAAAATAAAGTGTTCTTCTGTGAAGCCTTTTTCTTTAAAAGTTATTTTTAGAACGCTTTTACGCAGGCTATTTATAAAATTAGAATTAACTAAAACAATTTTTCGGCTCTGTGTTCGTCGACTTTTAGCTTTAAAACTTAAGAAAAACCTACATCCTACTAATATTATAAATGCGAAAGTTTGTAAGTATGGATTGATGGATGTTTGTTACTCTTTCACGTAAAAACTACTGAACGGATCTGGATGAAATTTGGGCACAGAGGTAGATTATAGTCTGGAATAACACAAAGGCTATATTTTATCCCGGAATTCCCACGGGACGGGAATTGCGCGGTGAGACCGCGAGGCGCTGCTAGTACTTATATACAGGGCGTCCCACGGCCTTGCCACATGGAGAGAAAGTATCTTACATACGGTAGATAGAAAGTTTTACGGAAAGAAACTTCATGTCGATATTTTCTTGAAAATATGAATCTTCCTTTCATTGAAAATGCTATGTTATACATACATTTGAGATGGATCGCTCTGCAATCTTCAGAGATAGGGTGGGGGGGGGGGGAAGAATTTGTATTTTTCGAATATATTATTTTATTTATTTTTAAATGTACAACCTGTACAAACCTTTCATTTGATACCCCACATGACCCTATAAGTATCTTTTAAACATTCAACATCACAATTTTTAAGGAAAATGTTCATTTTCATTTTATTCATATTTTATTTCTTTAAGTCTGTACAGGCGCACGAAATTCATTATTAACTAGTTTATGCCCGCGGCTTCGTACGCGTTGTTTCTATGGAAACGTTTAAAGGTGATTTCTATCCCATGGGATCTGATTTACGGGATAAAAAGTAGCCTATGTTTGATTCCATGATTGGAATTACCTACCTGTGTGCAAAATTTCAGCCCGATCCGTTCAGTAGTTTTGGCGTGAAGAGGTAACAAACATCCATCCATCTATCCATCCATCCATCCAAACTTTCGCATTTATAATATTAGTGGGATTAGTGTGATTTAAATTTCAAGTTGATAGCTGAGATAATTGCTGAGATAATAAAGAGGGAAAACTTTGAAACCGATCTCGCACTAAAAAAACCGAATATAATATAAACCATCTCTGGCCCCTTTAAATCCCATAGCCAAGTGCCTATTCACATATCTAAACACATGTTTCCTTGGACGATGGTTCTTTAAGGAAAAAAACCACAAAAGAAAACTGTTGTCAGCACCATTTCTCTCCAACAGAGATGTTCTAATGACCAAACTTCTCCCATCCTAATGCTTGTTTAAACACTTCGGACCATTACGAAGGTGGTTATACCCACTCCGTATGTTGCTTCTCACGTTTATGAGAAAACTAAGAATAGGAACAGATTAAGAAACTTTCGCCGCGAACCCTGTTAGTTGTAATGAGGTTTTGTCTGTTTAAATTAAAGACTGGGATTGAATTTGCCCGAGTTCTACCTGAAAGGTTTCAGGATATAAGACGAAGAAGGTAGATAAATACAAGCTTTGCTTGAAACCTCACCAAAGAGTTTGTAAAACCAGATTATTGACATGCATTTCACTCATAGGGTAAAAGTCAGGGATACACTTGCGTTTTAACAAGTTAGGATTTTGGCAGTAGGGCACTGCCAAAATCCTAACTTGTTAAAATCGCAATAAAGTATTTCAAAATTTAGCTTATTTTCTAGGCTACATAAACCTTGATTCCATTTGGAATTTGGATCCTTTAGCAGTGCGGCACGAATCCCTCTTAGGCATCTCCAGACTACCCTCAATGCGTTTTCATTTTACACTTACGCCAATCAAGCGATGGTTGACATATTGTGATTCAATGGCCAAGCTACTCGAATACTGGGGCCCAATTCTATTAATACAATTGTGTCAAAATATTATGGTTTCGCGACTTCAATTGCCGCAATTGATAACTTTGGTATTTTAGTAGAATACCAAATGGCACAATCTTTTTCACGTGTCTGTCGTAGCTTTGACGGTTATGATTAATACAAGTTTACGTATTTTACTCAGCATTGGCTCTCCAATCGTTAGGGACAGAAAGCAAACAAAGAAATTCTACTAGTGGGCTCAATTTCTACTTTTTCAAAGAAAAATGTTACAGCGGTGTCTTAGGATTAAGATCGCTATCTTGACTGTCATTAATTTGGTATTCTACTAACAATTCTACGATTTATATCAGTATGACAATTATATTATTATTCAAAGGCCTATTACATTTCACGGTTTACCGTAACCGTGCGCCGTGGCGGCGGAAAGGACGTTCTATTTACACTGCACGGTCGCCGCCTTCCTTCCTAACTCAGTTGCCAGTCGAACGTAGTAGGAGTATGGCGCCTGTGCTCTCAAAATTTCAAAAAATTGGAATCGCCCTTGCCGCAACTGCGGCTGTAAATGTGAGAAGGAAGAAAAAAAGAAAATGTTGGATCAAGCAATATCTCCTTTTAAGAAACAAAATGTGTAATATGAACATCTACTTATATCTAATATGAATCTAAAATGATAGTAGAAATAATAATAAAAAAACAAATAGGAATTAACAAACAGAAGAGACTATCATGACCGCAATATATTAATGATAATATATTGTATGCATGAAATTAAATAAAACAATGTACATATTAAGTTGTAATTGTTTTAAGTGTGGTTTGTGCTATATTTAATTATATTATTTTTATATTTAAGTTTATATCTAAGCAAACTTAGGTATATGTATAAAAAGAGAAAAAAAACAAATATAATCAAGAAAAAAAAATAAAAATAAAAAAAAGACACGATAAAACAAAATAAAAATACGAAAAAATAGGTAGAAATTTAAAAGATCATAACCTAAGTAAGTATCTATGTATATAACTATATAACAAAACAACGACACCAGACGCGAAGTTGCACTGATCGCTTATGCATTAAATTAAACAGCTGGTTTAAGCAAAATGTTAGCCTAAAAATGTCTCCGATCCATATCGGAGGGAAAAAAAGGCGGAACAAACAATAAAAAAAATATATGAATCTATTATGAACATCTAGAACATTGGACAATACATCCTTTTCCTTTTGGGAAGTCATTTTTGCACGCAAGGCTCTCTGATGCACGTCCGCTCACAATAAACGCCTCGCGCGACTGAGCGGCCCTTCTCTCGGTCAGCGATTACATTTGCCGGTGCACCGGCAATTAGGAAGTTAGGACGGCCGGGAGCGCACGGTCTTCCGGTATCGGCATCCTTTTTTCCTAACAGCGATTACACCTTCCGTTTTAAGCTTCCTAACTCTTACCGTTGACGGTGCACCGTAACGTGTAATCGACCTTTCAGTATTGATATCAGTGGTACGTTATGTGTGGCCATATGCAACATAAAATAAGTCTATGAACGAACGCCGGGCGGACGAAATATTTTTTGAATTCTGCACTCATAATTAAGGGGTTCTAGGTATCTTATATTTAAAATTATTGTTGTAATGGCGTGAAAGTCTATTTACATCGCTGCCAAACACTTAAAACACAAGCAAATCACAAATTCAAAAACATTCGTGCGTGGCAGCGCTTACATAAGAACTAATTATCTAGCTCTATGGGCCTTACACGACACAGACAAGACGTCAATAAGTTTATGCTGTCAAAGTCGAATCAACGTTTTCTAAATAAATATTTTCTTAACGGAATCGCGATTGAAAAGCATAAAAATAATATTAGACATAGCTGTTACTCAACAAGTTAAGGCCCTCTATAATATACCTTGAGTGCCACAAAGCATTGACGCTCGGCTAAGAATAATGAAATCATTCAAAAAGTCTGCCAGCATTTTGCGTCGCATATGCCCACAAAAGGCCATATCTTCCCAAGAAGTAAGGGCCAAGCAAGATTCGGGACTGGTAAGAACTTCAACAAACTTTTTATGTACCTTCACAAAGCTATCATTTTGTAAGCACCAATTAAATCTACCGTTTCTTTTTGCAGTTCTAAGAAAGCTCGCGAAAAGTCGACTTATGTGGCAACAGTAGACTTATACGATGATGATATTCAATAGATGTTTACTAATACAAGTTTACAAACTCTTCAGTACTACCAGCAGCAGCATGAGACCGCTAAGAGTCAAGAGTCTGGAAAAACATTCATCAACAGAAACTCGATATTTGAAGAAAGGCGAGTACTTCGAAGATGAAGAAGCTAGTTTTACCTAAGATGTAGTAGTTATTTTGTGAAAGAAGATTTTTATTGTATATTGTTATGAGGATTTAGTTGTACTAAAAGTGAATTATAGCAGAAAGATATACAGTAAAAGAGCATTTATTTAGCTGCCGTTTTACAATGACTTTGAATATTGTTATTAAAATAAAAATAGTCTATAATAAGCTGCCTTTTACAGTGAAGTTGAATATTGTTGTGCCCCACGCTGTGTGGTGCCGGCTAGGCTGTGTGGTGCCGGCTACGCTGTGTGGTATCGGCTTAGAATTTGCACCACCCCAACTCTTTCCGCAGGTGTCGTAAGAGGCGAATAAGAGAAATCCACCGGTGTTGGGTAGCAGCACCTCCTGCAGTCCTTCCACCACCGAACTGTGATCCTCAACCCGCATGCCCAGCGTGGGGATTATGGGCACTACCTCCCATGAGATAAAAACCAATATGACGCCTATGTGGGGGAGGCCTGCGTCCAGCAGTGGAGAATGTTGAGGTTGAGGTATGCCTCACAAGGGCTCATGTATAAACTGTTGGTACCGTAACATAAAATCTACAAAAGTACAACAAAGACACAGTTAAAAATCTTAAACGGTTTATTAATTTAATCAGTAAGTACCTACTTACATAACCATAGTTTTGTACACAATATTTAACATGGGTAATTTATCTACAAATCTTGGTGCAACGTGTTGGTTGACACAAGGCCTCCTTCAGCTTTTAGAGGATGTCCCTCAGTAGGTACCGTGTGCTTCTGGAAAAAGCTAGTTCCAGTCGTGTACAATCCGCTCAATCCCTGGCTATTCTTCTTCTGTGAGACATTGTGTAGAGCACTCTTGCCAACCAACGTTTGGTAGGATCATGAGGCGAGAAAAGCCAGTGCAGTCAATATCTGCAAAATAAATAGTTTTTGTTTGTAGGTAGGTACTACCTAGTTACCATCAATATTAAAAAACTTAGGAAGAGGGAATATCATCAATAAATATTTTTTTACTAACCTTTGTCATCACTACGGCGGCGGCGTTCCTTACGAGGAGTGAGCGCTTCCGCTACTAGTTTTGCCCCCTTGCCAAGGATAGGTTTTTATAAGTGAATTTATAAAAACCGCTTTCGGCAAGATCCTGCAAGGGGTCCAGCGTATCTCGCAGGAGAGCTTAGATTCGGCGGTTTTGGCGCTCGACAAGGCGATGATCGGTCATTAATATTTGTAGGCGCACAATGCATTTTTTTTACAAAAAAATCATTTTTGTCACTTTGTCGGCTTTCGAATTGAACAAGAATCACTACAAAATCAACACAAAAGCTATGTTTGCTCAATGACACGTCAATCACCAACCATAGACTAAATTACATTTGGAAGAGCTGTCAGAAAATTAGTAGAATACCTATAATTGCTCAGTGTCCCCAGCAATTGGACAGCAATTGCACTGTGGAATACGAAAATTTGTTCTAATCTTAACTGTCAAACCTACACTCTGACTCCAACTTAACACGTTCTATGCCAAAGGAAAAACTAAGATTTTCCGTTCGAGCCGCGACGCCCACAGTGACCCCACAAATTAATTTTCCATTCGAGCCGTGACGCCCAGACATCAGAAGAATTTTAGATCTGTCCTAGCAGGCCGGCGGATATTACCAGCGTACTAGTTTATATGAAAGGTGACCCGCCTGGCCCTCTATCGCCATGCAATATGGTTCTTACCTACCATTACTAGTCCTTGAAAAATATTTATCTGAGCTAAAATTACCTATAAAACCCATAAATCGAAAGTACCTAAGCTTGAGTGAAATTGAATTTTTGTCAATAAAATACATTCAATAGTTGAATTATTTTAATGTAGCAGATTTTTTTCATTGTTTTGAACAGTTTAAATTTTTTTTTTGCGCGCGAGTTGAGTTGTAGTACCCGCGGTTTGGGCTACTTTGTGGCCGCGTGGCCCCCCCGCAACGGAAAACCACTTTTACGTCCGCAGAGGCCGTGACGTTCACTAATTTTACCGTATCTATCATTACAACTGCAACAAAAGTACGATAAAATTTTTAAAAATTATGTTTTTCATATGGCTCCGTGAAAAATTACTGAAGACGGACACCGTTGATCGACAGGGCGCAGAACGTGTTAAACTCTTTTGTCTCTGTCATTTAAGGCCTACCACACACAATGTTTTATTAAAATTGTGATTTTATTGCGTTTTAAGTATTGGAGAACGATGTAAATAGACTTTTAGGCCAGTATAGTAATCATTTAAAATATTAGAGATACCTAAAACCTCTTATAATTATGAGTGAAGAGTTTCAAAATTATTTTGGTCTGTCCAGAGATTTATTTGATGATTCATATGGCCACACTGCAATAATGACGCTATAATGCATCGGAGGGATTGTCGTGAAATGTTAGTAGAATACCAAATTAATCAAAGTGATCGACAATCGACAAGGCCGATCTTAATCAAACGGCGCAACTGAAGATTTTGTTTTGAAATTAGTGGAATTGAGGCCCTGATTAGGTACAGTATTTACCTAATAAAAAAACCGCTCGTCATTAGGAATAACTATCAACATCAACTTAGTAGGTACCTACAGTTAGAGATCTTACCTACTCCGGCAGCTCAGCGTCACAAAGTGCCCCCACATCACTTCTAGAGGCATCTCGGTTCTGTGAGCCTGTCTCGTGTCGGCTCGACGAGTTTGCAGCAGAGAGATTATTAACTTCAAGGACATAGTCACTGCCCTACATCGCAAACATGTGCATTAAAATTTTGGTTTAATGTTTACTTTTCCTTATAATTTTATATACATTTTACAGTGACAGCATGAATGAGCAGCTAACGCGCAGTATATGGCCTTGCAGCAACCTAGCTTTTTGTTGGTTGACACTTTGCTTTCCCCAAGCTTCAAGCGGGTGGCCCACGCGTTGTAGCCGCGTACAATTCACTTGAAGCAAGTAGTACGTACTTACGGCTGTTTGCCGAGCGTGTGTAGACAGCAAGCTTATTTGTAGCTGTCGCCTCGTGGCCGCGTGGGCAGCACGTGTACAGCGTGCGTTCAACTAGATTTGAGTCGGGTTCTGTGCGGGAACGGTGTTGGAGCGGTGCGGCATGTATGCGACAACCTTTATTTCTGAGAAAACATAACCTGCCCGAACAAAGAAAGTAGTTTCACAGATAAAAATAGTACCTTACAAAAGGTAAACATTCCCGATCGTAAAGATAAATTCAATTACTACCGCAAAAACAAGCCACTGTAAAATAAACCTTTTGATGCTCGCTCTCGTATAAAATGTATTGACATTTTCGTGCGGCCCGGGGCTCGCGAGCCCGAGTTCATTATACCAGCTCCGGTGTTCAACATCATCATCAGCGTTTATCGGCTACTCCTGAAAAACCAGCAGAGGTCTTTTGTCAAAATTGATGCTTCATAATTTTATAATTAGTAGGAGATAGGTAATATTTTCTAGGGTTAGGTGTTCCTGTGAACAAAACGTCCAAGATGAAACAAAACTTAAACGAAAAGTAAGGGTCTACCGAATTACGAACTTATTGGAAGCATAGCAAAGCTGCATTGAGATGGAAGTGTTAGTTCTATTTGGAGTTTAAATTTTGCTGTACTATAATACATACCTAAGTAAGTTCCCCGGGGCCTTCACAAAGCTTTAGTCTATGGTATAGACCACAGACGATAGAAAGGCAAAATATATTCTGAAACAACTTCTAATGCCCAAACAAAACATCTCGGTAACATTAGCGCACCATTTCGTTAATATGGAACAAAGCGGAACATTAGAGCAGGTCCACGAGGGGACATTTAGCTAACTATAGAACTTAGAGCCTATTTGGTACGGGGGGTAATTGTTACCTAAGTTATCGTTATCCATAACACTTGATAAGCAGAATTAGCTAGGGGCTAGATAATGCTGTGTATTTATACAGCATGCACCCTCTGGACGGTCTGGACTATTCAGTACAAGAGGCCTATTTTAATTCTTCAAAATACGCAATTGCATTTTTTTGTGCAGATTGGAAATCTAATTCATTGTATCTAATACAAATTACATACAGTACATTTCCCGAAACGAAATACGCAATAGCGTATTTGTAGAATCTAAATAGGCCTGTAAGCATGCATCTTATTTTTTTTTACATGATTTTTATTAAGGTAACTCTAAGTTAGTTTTTGTGGGTTATTCCAGTTTTCCCCCTTGACAAATCTCCCTTAAGGGGGAAAACTGGAATTCATTTTTTTGGAGTCCAGTTTTCCCCCTTAGGGGGGATTTCAGGGGGGAAAACTGGAATAACCCGTTTTTGATGTTGGTGATCAATAAATAAAAAAAATATTATTTATTTTCGCAAGGCTGCGAAAAGTACGGTAAGCATTATTCAGTATTTTCTTGGAGCTTTCATACTTTTAACGCAAAGGACGCAAAGGAAGACTACCCAAGTCCTAGGACGAGGATTACAGAAGGCTTTATCTTATTACTCTAATGTCCGAAACCGAATTTGTCCGCCGGCAAATGGACTGGGCGTTTGAAACCACAACACTGCGGGCTTGTTTAGTTTTCAACCGAAAATGGATATTTGTTGGACCAATTCAATTAATTCATTAAATTAACTTTCAACATCATTACATTCATTTGCGTGAAGCCCGCCCGCGCGGATTCGCCATTTTATACAAGAAATATGCAAGTCATGAGGCATTGGTAAACTTGAGATATCGCAGTGATCAAGGGCGGATCCAGCCCTCAAAAAAGGTTGTGGTCACAGCCACCCGAAAATCGGCCAAGTGTGAGTCGGAGTACGAACTCGCTCATGAACAATCATGAATGACTCATGAACGACTTTTGAATTTGGTTATTTCCTTTTTCCGCAGACTTTGGTCATAGGAATGGAAATAATCATTGGAGGAAGTCAGACCCGAATTCGTCCATTTAATTGGATGAAATCGGGTCCGACTTCTTCGGACCAGGCGAACAGTTTTGATTAAATTCAAAACCAATTACAATCAATAAATTATAATTTATTCTTCTTTTCTAGTAGCCAGTAAGCTAATATAGGCACTAGACTGGGTAAATAAGTATCTAACGCCATCTCAGGAGTCGTAACCATGACCAGCAAGTGAAATGCACCAAGCGAGACTTAATTAGGCTACCTATACCATTAATTACAATCACAACTACTGAACCGATTTTGATAAATTTTTACAACATCAAATTAAATTAAACGCTAGGAAACATTTTCAATTAAACAACTTTATTTAGGTGCTTACTTAAATTACGAATTCAAGCTTATGTTTATTTTTCGCGAAAACGTTGATAATATCATCGATATCCAGGTTCACATCTTTGTGTATATTTAGGAGAGCTAGCCCGGATAATCTTTCCTGTGCCATTTCATTGATTCATTGTGTTTTTTTTTTTAATTTTAAGGCGTACTTAGTGATTTCAATTAGGGTTGCCCATCGTGCCCATATCCTCCGCGCCTGGCAGTGATTGCAGTAATTAAGACATAACACATCGAAATTGGAATGTAAACTAATGTATGCTGTGCTCTAGCTTCCACCGACGACGGCTTCGGACGCATTTTATCCCAGAAGACAATTATATTTGCATTCCATATAGAGACGAAATACGAGTATCATGGAGATCAGCTCAGCCGTTTAGTTGTGTAGTGAAAAGGTAACACGCATTCAAAGAAACCTCGAACTAATAAAAATAAAATAAATTAATCTCTATTAAGAGACTCTAGAGACAGCAGTATTACTTTCACATTAAAATATTTGTATGGATTTTGTGTAATATATCAATCCAAGATTTAGAACAATACAAAAGGATTTAGCCTAAATCCCTTTTTGGTATTTGGATTTGGTCCTCTAAATTAAAATGACTTAACTTGTCGGTTCGCAAGGGGTCAAGCCTGCATATGAAATATGAATAGACTTGCCTCTTTGTCCTGAGATAACTCGGATTAGCATTGTCGCTTACATTAATCATTTACATTGCTCGGTTAAACCTTAGGCCTCTAATAAAAGCAGTATATTTTCGTTATTCAAACGTTTTGTGTCGCAAAGACGTAATTTATTATTTAACTAGATAGCATTTGTCCCCGTTTGTGAATTAAAAAAAAGTTAAATTAATGTTTGAAATATCCCCGATGACTTTACTTTGAAGCATGCTCACTAAATGCACTGAATACTCTATGAAGTGATATTTTAAGAGTCATCCGTTTTGGAGCTACTTAAAATGCCACAGACTGGAGAATCGATATACCATTTTTTTGCGCCGGGGGGGTTACAGACCCACCTTAATAAAATACGTAACGTTTTTTTGCTGCCACGGTTTTCCTTAGTTAAAATACTGAGACCATACAAAATAAATAAGCAGACGTATCTCTTTTTCCGACTGGCTGAGTATTTTCTTGAGGGGGATCAAGAGTTCACGGTTCATATAGCAATCAATAGCTATTTCCCCAGATAAAAAGGCTATATTTCAGAACACACAGCTATGGTTAGTGTAGGTAGTTACAATTTAGTTTGTTTTTTTAAGCAGTCTTTATTAACAAAGAAATCTTTCTTAACAAAGAAGTCTTTACAAACAAAGAATAGAAACAGAAAGTATTTACAATTGTAAGATTTTTTTATTAGTTGAGCAGTTTGACTGAAATGTTGCTTATAGCGAATCGTCCTTCTATTACGAGCTAAATACCTTAAGGCCAAAGAAATTTTTGAATACATAGTATGATATTGTAAAGATTTTCGTGTAAACTATGTAAATAAGCGTATGAAGGTGCATGAAAGAAGATGTTTTCTTACCGCCCAAGTCGGAAAATTCGTCGGAATTCATTTGCTCCTCCAGCTCTATCAGCGCGCTTAAAGCGGTCAACTTTATAAAAAACTTAGAACGTCTACTGAATTTTTACGGTTTAAAATAATACACTTTAAAAGCGGACGTTTAAACGTAAACATACATAAAAATGAGAGCCTTGTGATAGCAATACAGGGTGAATAAAAAAAAGATTGCAACTTTGGCTAAACCCCTTTCCAGTAAAAGTAAGGCACTATAAACGTTTCCCGTGCTCCGGGATTCGGGTCACGGGACGGGCCGGTCTCATCCCGATCCATCGCCGGTCTAATGGACATTTTACACGTGATATCCGGTCCGCCGACATTCCGATACGTACCTGTTTATGAAACCCATTAAGCGAAAATTGGTTGGTTAAAAAAGGTTTATGAGCGATCGACGCGGATTAGACAGGGTTTTATAGGAATGATGGAGTTTTGAGTGCTGCGGCTACCTTTTCCTATTGTTACCGGGTTTCAAGATTCGGAATTATGTTAGGGATTAACTTTCACCCACGGCTTCACTCACGTCAAGTTTATTGTCTGATCTTCTGCTCGTAGCTACGCTCATGTGGCATCTGAACAAATGTACGGTTAAAGCACTCTGTGGGAATGAAGCTTTCAAAAAGTGGAAGAATTTTGAATCTAGCTCAAAAGTCCTGGATTAAGAACAAGTAAACTTAAAAAAATTCTTTTGCAAAAAATTTGTTAAATAAAAGTATATAGGTCAGTTGCTCACATAATCTTTTCGACTTCTTATGCCGAGAGAACGCTATTTATTTTTTAATAATGTTCGTCCTTTGTTACCACCGTAATTTGCCCAAGCAATATTCGCTGCGTGAATTTGCAACCTCACGGGTAGCGTGATGATGACGTTTTGTCTAAGCCGCGGCCGACCGACGCAGATTTCTGCCTTTTTTCTGCCAGGTGATGGATCGTTCGCTGTTTTCTCGTAATTTCCGGACACTAATTGCCGTGGGCATCCGTCACGGCACGGAAAATGAAGAAAAAACTCCTGTTCATGCAGCGGACTGGATACAAGGTGTTTGTTTAGGCTATAGTCGAGCTGCATGAACATAGCTGTCGGGCGATAGAACATGGTTATAGGATTTGCTCCTATGTTACAAAGAGTTGGACTGTTTAGGGCCTCTATATTATTGAAGATACTCGTAGTTCAGAACTAGGAAATATCCGTTCATCCACTGACGATGAATAAAGTGGCTTATTCCAATAATCCCCTGCCATGATCCCCTGCGAAGGGGATTTCTCTAGCTTTTATAATCAAATCAGAAAATACTGTGATCTGCTTCTAACACCTGATACTTGGTATTGGTTTATTAATTTGGTGAGACTTGGTACATATTTTAAAGTTTTAATGATGGGTAACTTCCCAAAAGCTTACTTAATCTGTGTTTTTTGAGGAATTGCTTCGTCTGATTCAGAAAGTAGTTTGATTTGGTTTGTTTCTTCTAACCTACTTTGTTCAAGAGCTGCTACACCTTCAGTTTTCTTATTCCGCGAAAAGGAAGATGGAAATAAATAACAGAGCACAGGTACAAAGAGCAAAAACTCTGAACGAGGAAACCGATGTTATTATTGTTGTTGCGTGGGCTGCCGAAGAATTTGTCTAGCTCACACTAAATTACAGGTAAGTTTAATGATTGAGATAGATACGTTTATATTTTACTTGTTGGTAGGAAACAAAGAAGACTAGATGTGAAAGTGACCGGATCACACGACATCCCGGACTGTGTTGGTGGGGTCACTGTGACCCCATCAACTCCGTCCGGGATGTCGTAAAAGTGACTAAAGAATGAGAAAAAACGTTACTGAACTAAAAAAACTAAAGAATGAGAAAGAACGAGAGAAAACGTTACTGCTTCCTTCGGTTTATATTTAACACCTCCACTGCCTACCCACATACCCAGTGTAGGGAATATGTCATTATTGCCTGAAGATAAAAACGACTGGCGTTTATCAGAGGAGGCCTGTGTTCAGCAGTAGCCTACTGTGGCTGCAAAAAATGGAAAGTAAAGTAAAGTAAAATATCGTTTATTGCATGAAATACATGTAGGTACAGGTGTTTTGATGTCTATTATGCGAGTCAATGTATTCCTACCGGTTTTACGGTGTGCAATGTCTGTGTACAAATAGTAACAACTTATTAAGCTTACAATAAAATAAAATAATATTAAACTGAGCTTGAAACTAATGTTGGATGAAAGCAACTTAAAAATAACGAATGTCACGCAGCAGAAAAATCTTTTTCAGTTAAGAATTCATTTATAGCATAATAACATTTATTTCAAAGAATCGTTTTTAACTTTCTCTGAAACTCCATATTGGGCAGTAGTCTTATAGATTGTGGTAATTTATTATATATGGAGGGTACCATAGCAAAGATACTCTTTCCCATCATTGTGGTTTTTCTATTTATGTGACAGACTTTATTATTGTAACGCCTATTGCGGACCTCTAAATCCGAAGGTCGACCGAAGATTGACGATTGATTGATGCTTGTACAGGACCAATTGAGCTGGCATGGCATGAAAAATGGAAGGCCCCATACCTAAATGATATCAGACTTAATGTCAAAACTTAACAAAAAAATTTACATTATACGATGGGTAAGTATGGGTAAGTGTTAATTGAAATAATTACACTAAATTGGAAGGTAGGAAAAAGTTTTGCGTCTGCAAAATAATGTAGTGTGCCTAAATCTTGAGAGAACTCTAAATCTTACAGAACTGCTCTGTTATTTCGTTTATTACTCGGAAAAATATCTACACAAAAACTTAATCTAGATTGAACTTTTTTATCAATAAGTCGCTGAAAGTTGGGGTTCAGAGCCAATATTAAAAGATAACATCTTGTCCGCGATATAAAAATATTTGATTGGACGGAGGGTGGACCGGGTATGATATTAGTTATATTAGATTACCAGATGCGAGTAGATGGAGGTTGATATGCAGCTATGTTTTTATATTAGTGTATTACAACATAATAATAAACTCGAAAACGTGAATAAAATTTTTCAAGTAGAATTGTACAGATAGCCCAGTGTGTTTTATGTGGTTTTCTAGCTGTGCATACATTATTTGTTTTTTGAAATAATAATCTTTATTATCAAAAAAAATTACAATCAAATTATATAAACAAATTTAAACTAGTATCGTAGTATATAATTTAAACAATTGAACTGACTGAGGACTGTTGCAAGCACAGTAGCTTAAATTAGTACGTAACTTAGTATTTTTTTCACAAAACATAGGTACATCTTTTTATTTTATTACACAATGAAACCTTTTTATTTAACAATAAAAATATAACAAAAATCCAAAAGCTTTTTGTTATAAAAATTCGTATTCACAAAAGAATACTTTAATCTTTCTCATAAGCAAAAGTGACTTCTGAGCGGAGTAAAAAGAATTTTCATTTAAATCTCCGGTTAACTTCGCATTGAGTTTTGTTGAAATAAGCCGTAATATTGTTCTTGAATAATTCATACGATGGACTTTTGATTTTTCCCTGCATACCAGAGATTATTACTGAAGGCTTTGAAGGAAAGCCTACCTACTGGTAAATTATTATGAAGTTTAATTATCTCATTCCTTCCTAAATGAAATCTTAAAAAATTAAATGCCTACGTTTAGCGTATTGGCTAAAATAGCTACCAACTTGTTGACTGTGTTTTGTTTGCAACTTACTTTAATTCAAAACGTAACTTCCTTGCTTTTAGCCTAGTTTGGTAGCGCGTACGTCAATAAGAGAAATAAAAAATAAAATAATTCTTCTGTTATGTTGACTGTGTTTTGTTTGCAAGAAGAGTACAAATAGGTAGAAAAACAAAACAATTCTGCTAAATTTGTGTGTCCTTTGAAAGGTAACCGGTTGATTAGTGGCTTTATCGGAAAAATTTCACGTAAAATATACGAAAACTTGTGTCAAAAACGTTAATGTATGGGTCTGATCATATTTTCGAAGAACACATGCCTTAGTTGTGAAGTTCTTACCATTTAATGTATAATGTATACCAACAAGCAATGTAGAAAACTAATTTGGACGGACAGAGATTAATTATAACGTTCCATCATTAATTCCGTGAAATTTATTACCGTACAAAACTTATGTGAATCAGAAACCCAAACAGAAGTTCCATGTAAACAGCGGAGTTTTGGCGGCCAGGTTTAAAATATGAATATAAATTGAGAAACTTTAGGGTTGCTCAAATACACAAGAACTTTAAATTATTAATATGAGACATTATACATTCGAATACAGACGATAATTTGAGTAGTCGGTATGTGCCATAAAGTTATTGACTTCATTTTGCAAGATAATTAAAAAAAAAGTTAAAACCACTACACACTACCCCTCCGATACAGTAGTTCAAATGAGTAGTTCAACTAGTTGTACAAATAATACACCACTGTATCATTAGTCCAACTAGTTGGACACATTAGTACAACTTAAAGGTACAAGATGGCGTCCGACTCAAAATAAACAAAAATAGCCATTTATTTCAATTTAACTCATCATAATACTGCACAGACACCAAACATAGCTAAGAACACTCTTAGTTTAAATAAAACAATTTAATCAAAATATGATCATCCGTTTGAGAGCTACGATTTCAGGCAGACTTACAACCGCTAAACGCGTTTAACCTTTATCACGTCGTCGGGTGTTAAAAAACAATGTCTTTATATTTTAAGATAAGTAGCCATAATCTATTTCTCAGGTATATTTATTATTTGTCTCTATAGTTAGATACCTATGAAACAAATACTGATGTTCAGTTGAAAATCCCGTATTCCGGCCACACAGACGCGGCGTGTTTGCTTTCTGTGGAGACGTCGCCGTCGGCTTTATTTGAGTCTCCAATCAACCCTCAGGCTTGAACACAAAGAGTTCTTTTATTTATGTACTCCTGCGGATTCCTATGTCTGAAATTTTGGTAGGAGTATCACGAAGCAGCGCTGGCTACTGGCTAGCTCTCAGCAATGAGTATGGGATGTTGGAAGTTTCAGTACCAACGATACAAGATATATCGATAGCCAAAATCTCTAAAATTTGGCGATCTTATTGTACATTTTATTTGGTTTCATGCATGGTTTTTTCCTAACGTTTTACCAAATTGTTTATTTGGTAAAACGTAATTTATTCAGCACATAAATTCCTTATCAAATATATATAGAAATAAAACCTTCATTGTTAATCATTGTTAGCCTTGTCTCTCAGTTGTAACAACCGATGACTTTTATCTAGTAATTTTATCATGTTACCGGAATAAAGTACGACGTTTTTTTATTAGAAAGGAACAAAAGGTAATTTATCAAAGTGAGTACAACTAGGTCAATTCAATACCTCGCAGAGTATTTTTTGTCGGAGGTCATACATCATTTTCTTGACGTCTAATTTTGCTCTAATTTCTTCTGTTTTTTCTCAGCTTTACCTACTAGGCACAATTTATATGCTAGAAAAAAGCTTTCCATTTTTTATTCGGTTTGAAATGATTGGTTCAGGTTGGGTGAATCCGTGATCTAGGAGTTTCTAGGAATATACCTACGTAGTCTTTAAAACAGTTCCATGGTAGGTACGAAATAAATCGACAGCTTTATAAATTTTTACATAGAAGAAGGTAAATGGAATCAGCTAAATTTAGAACAAGCAACCACATGGCATGTAAATATATTAATAAAACGTCAAATGGGAGTTAGACTCGCGCACTAAGGGTTCCGTTTAATTGTATGACCTTGTTTCTTGCCAAATATCATGATTCTAGGTCAACATGAAGTAGGTATCTACAGGGTACCTACATTACATACCTAGGTATTTTGGTCGAGGGAGAGAATCAAAAATTATTATTTTTTTGTTAATAGACTACCAATTTACGGTTTTAGGATATTTTCCTTTACTTGTCCTATAAGACCTTGGTTCTTGCCAAATATTATGATTCTACGTCAACGGGTACCCTGTAGTTCTTTTCCATGGCAAGCATTAAAAGTATTTTTTTTGTGAGTTAATTACAAATTTATTGTTTTGGAATTCTTCCCTTTACTTGTACCCTTTACCTTGCTGCTCACTAAATTTCATGATTCTAGGTCTACGGAAGTATCCTATAGATTTTGTGTGCATGTGATTTCCCTTGGAAATTTCAAAATATTCGGACATAAGCGGCTGTAACTTTTGAGTGCATTGACTTAGAAGTTTTATTAATATTGCAGCTTCAAGAAGTTACGGACTTGAATATTTGACGTTAATTTCAACTCGATACGTGCACGCGTTTCTGAGAAAAGAAGGTTGATAGACGGACAGACAGACAGATCGACAGACGGACAACAAAGTGATCCTTTATGGGTTCCTTTTTCCTTTTGAGGTACGGAACCCTTAAAATCAGACCCTACCCCAAATAAAGTTTTGTGCTATATCCAATTCAATAGATAAAATAACTGTTTTAAAATCCAGTTTAGTTTATCGTCCAGCAGCTAAAGCGCTGGACATCTAACACATCTAACACATTTCATTAACTAACTTTAGCCAGGTCACTACATCCATTTAATGTTACGAAAAAAGCGTCGAATAGTTTCCGTAACGAGTCCTAACGTATGTAGTTACAGAAACATCTCATTACAGTCGTTCGTTCAGTAAACGGGGGTTAATTTCATTAGCGAGGGCTCAACGAATCGTGTGATAACTTTAGTGCCGGTGTGTGCAAGGGCGCCCAGGGGAGCGGGATGTTTGGCATTCCGAGCCGGTGATGTGTTCAGTACGCAGTTGTTTTATGAAGGTACAGAGGCTGGTAATTAAATGTAACATATTTGTATTACCACACGTCAGATAAAGTTGACGTGGGAATTTTTATAACCAACTTCGAAAATTAACCAAGGAGCGGCGAAAAACATAATTACATAAATACATTATTGAAAACATAAAATTAACCATTTCGAGCTACTAAAAGTGAGAGAAAATGACAAAAACTAATATTGGAATGTTTTTAACAAAAACAAGATATTTGACAATAAGCAATTATATACCTGAGCTAGCCGAGTAAGTAAAATAAAACCTATTTCCTCATTTAGCAATACCTGATAATTTATGTTTCGGTTCAAAACTATTCATTAAATTCGAACGAGTTCGTGCCTGGTTCTAGTTTCGCAGCAAATATAGAATACAGAAAATCCCCACGCAGTATCAATACCCTCACTTCATTACCATAACTGATTGGACAGAGGAATCCCGAATTTCACGTAGCAATTACCTACTGCATAGACCTCTGCCTCTCCGGATTACTTTTAAAGTAAAACGGACTCTATATGCCAGTTCCATGGTGTTATATTGGCACGGCTCTTATGCTGACCTTGACTGATAGATATTTTTTTGGATTCAGATTAAATAAACAAGAATAAAATAAAAAAATTTAGGAACCCCCCGACAGATTTTCATGAACCATGGCTAAGAACACTCGGGATAAAATTATCTCTAACACAAAAACAAAACTAAACGAAAATCGGTTTATCCGTTTGGGAGCTACGATTCCACAGACAGATATACAGACAGCCACGTTAAACTTATAATACCCCTCTCTTTTTGCGTCGGGGGTTAAAAATGGGTTACAGGAACATCAATAAATTCATTTAAATTATTACTTGCCGCCAAACTATAGCACCACAATCCTTCCCCCAGTCACAGATTAGGCATACCTAATCTTGTTTGCAACATTTGCAACGTCCTAAAATGATAAATTTAGAAAAGTTCCAGTACTTAATCTATGGTCTAGAGACAGTCTGGTCTAGCTGCATATTTCTACTCTCTTGGAACCGCAGCAGAAACCTCATGTTTCATTCAAATAGTAACCTAAATTACAGAGTATTTACTCCGACCGTTGTTGTAAATCTTCTTATTTACTACTATCATTTCATCTGTACTGGAACCCCGACTGTTATTATAGCAGAGGGACTGAAAGTTTGCCTACTGTAAAACATTTTCTGTGACAGTGGGCAAATTAAACCTTTGTTATGTTTTAGTTTATGGCGATTTCGCTAGACTGTGGTAAATTGTGGATGACAGAAACGTCTGAATTTCAGACGCCAAAATGTTAGTGAGATATTTTTTAAGCGACGACGGCCAAATTCAGACAATTAAGCCCACGTTACATGAACTCAACTATTATTATATTATTATTT
This sequence comes from Eupithecia subumbrata, assembly GCA_949316285.1. Classification (NCBI taxonomy): domain Eukaryota; kingdom Metazoa; phylum Arthropoda; class Insecta; order Lepidoptera; family Geometridae; genus Eupithecia; species Eupithecia subumbrata. Next base: position 34,942,392 of record OX438640.1, on the reverse strand, counting down.
AGGTAACGTATTTTGTGAAATTCCTAGGTACAAAGTTATTAGGAGACTTTTCTAAATATTGCATTTGTTTTGCAAAGGCATTAACGGTCGTCCCCTATCCGAGGTAAAATGTTTTCTTACTGATTTCAATCCAATTCCAAGTACCTAATAAAATAGTTTGAACAAAAGCATAAAGTACCTAAAGAGCCCCAAAAGTTTCAACCAAATTAATTTACTGAATAGTCCAGTGAACGAACTGAATTCCCCGAACATGGTCGTCGAATCTCGACAGATTTCGACACGCCGCACTAATTGGCTTGCGGACCGTCGCCACCGCCAATTCACAAATCGAAATTGTTTTTGTGGAGGTTACGAAAATGAAGGCAATGAAAAGTGCAATCGAAGTACCAGCAAGCTCTTATAAATTAGCCTGGTAGGGAGAGAGGATGGCTATGAAGTGGATAACGAAGGTGCAAAATAAAAAAAACTCAAGATAATTGAGTTCTTGAAGTATTTATTTTGCAATCCCATTACGATTTGTTAGAAGGTCCTCCTGTCTAAATTACTTGTTGAAACTAGAAAATAGTAAAAACGGATTACTTTTTACGATAATAGGTACTAAATAAGAACCCTGAGAAGGCGCTATCTCGACTCGCACTAGCGGCGCCACCTATGTTGTCTTATTATAAACGTTAAACAATTTTCAAAAATCCATAGGCCAGCTTGTGATGCCTATCATACGCTTTTTTTTAATGCCGCTGTAAAAGTTTTATTACGTATAGTTACGACAGTAATGCAGATTCAATTCTAGCTATGTGGTGCCGGCTTAGAATTTACACCACCCCAATTCTTTCCGCGGGTGTCGTAACTCATAGGAGGCGACTAAGGGATATCAACCGGGAACGGGCAGTAGCGCCCTCTGTAGATCAATTCTACCATCAAACTGCGATCCCTAACCCGCATGCCCAGCGCGGGGATTATGGGTTTTAACCCCGTGAGATAAAAGTCAATAAGGCTCATCACGGGGAGGCCTGCGTCCAGCAGCGGACCAATAAGGCTGTTGAGGTGACAGTGATGCGTACCAAACTCTGTTTTCGCATCTTTGCATGAACCATCACACTAATATTATAAATGTGAAAGTTTGGATGGATAGATGGACGTTTGTAACCTCTTCACGCCAAAACTACGGAACGGATCGGGCTGAAATTTTGCACACAGGTAATTCTAATCCTGGAATCAAACAAAGGCTTTTTATCCCATAAATCAGTTACCATGGGATAGAAATCACCTCTAAAAGTTTCCATAGAAACAACGCTTGCGAAGCCGTGGGCATAAACTAGTACAAAATAAAACTATTACAGAGGCATTAAAAAGCTTATGATAAATATCACAAACTGGCCAATAGATTTTTGAAAATTCCTTAGTTTAACCCTATAATAATATAAAATAGGTCGCCGCGAGTGTGAGTCGGAGTTACGCACATAAGTATATCGCAAGCAGGTATGAGCAGCTGCTCAATTCAGATGTACTCAGGAGTGTATCACACAGAGTACTGATTTTGATACTCCTTAGTTCATTTTCGGTTCTCTTTGTTTGTGATCAAATGGCGACGAAAAAAGTTATTTTGAGTAAAACACTCACGCCTCTAGATAGCGATAAGTTTAATGTCGCATTTTAAAAGCGGCGTGAAATCGTATCAAACCTAATACTGAAATTGACCGCGCCGAGTCAAACGAATCGTCATAATTCAATTCGATTTCGTCTCCCTCGGCGCATTCGGTTGGTAAATGTGTGTCAGCCATAAGAACAAAATAGAGAGGTGTCTTTGTACCAACTCCTACCGCAAATCACTGAATTTGAAAGCATTCGATCACCATTCGGAGTCAAAATTCTAAAGTCGCGCGATCAGAACTCATTATAATATAACTATTTAACTAGTATTCATCGCGTTTATTTTCCCTTATTTCTCGACGTTTCAGCAGGTTTACAGGGTCGCGGTTAGGGGATGACTTGGCGTGTCATCTGTTCTTCCCTATGTATACAAATTCGTGGTGGCCTACAGATCAAGTTTAGTCATCGAAATATTGTTTACTTTCATAATATCTGTAACTCAATGAAATTAAGATTAATGTTCAGACGATGTGATTTGATTTGAGTTACGAGAGGATGATCCGTAGATTATATTCTATAAGCATTGTTATAAGTAAGTCCCAGATACTTGACATAAAAACAAAATAATACAAAATTTATTATACTGGAGAAGAGTTTAATCAACGAAATATAATACAACTCGCATGTTTCCCTCAAATTCATAAACCGTGCTTAAGAGCCCAAACGCCGACCTAAGCCGAAGTTTAGTCGTTATACGTACATGAATACATATCGCGGCATTACTCCGATCGCTAATAGGCAATATCTGCCGCCAAAATTGGCTTCCTAACGATATTTTGTACTGCAAGTAATAAAACCGGTAATCTTGTTACGGGCAATCGCCTGTGAGGATGAAACCGGACCTGCTCTTGAACCAGCGAGGTATCTACCTAATAACTGATATAAATAAGACTGGGATAACTTGGGACTGGATATCGGGCCAGTCGATACCTGTTCTCTAATAGGAGCTGTGTATGCTTTACAGCCTCTGCTGCTAAACTAGTCGCTTTACCATAACAATTATATGTATACTATAACAGTTATATCTAATTATGCATATTATTCACCGGTCACCCGGCATCATCGAAATTTCAACAATATATTTAAATCATTTAAAAAAAAAATGCTGGACAATTCACACAGCATTTATCTAGCCCCAAGCTAAGCAGAGCTTGTGTTATGGGTACTAGATAACTGATATTCTTAATACAATACACTACATGGATAGATATTTTTTATTATAGATAGAAAACACCCAGACCAACGGTACAAATTTCTGCAGATCGTACACAAATTGGTTCCGAGGCGGGAATCGAACCCACAACCTCCAGCGTCGCAGGCGGACCTTTGCCCGCTGCGCCACGGAGGTCGTCAAGTCATTGGATATTTTCTTTAATAATAAAGTATCATTTAAACGTGATCTTTTGCAAATACTCTCTGATAAGAGTAGCGTTTCATATGTGTTTTAAATTTTGTTTTAATTTTGTTGTAATATACAATAATGTTTTATAAGTTAATTTAATGCATTAGCATTATAAATATAAATAAGTGAAGGTATTGTAAAGATAGTTTTTAGTAGATACCTACCTAGTAATGCACTTAGTTTGCTTTAATAGTTAGTATTTTGTTTTGTATAATCTTTATTTTTCTTTAATGCCATACCGACAATTTTGGTGACTGTCGTATTAAGTTTTTAAAATTTTATTAAATTTAAATCCTGTTATTGGCTGTAAGTGATATTCTTAAGTTAAGTTACTTTTATGATTTTGTGTAATAAATAAAATAAAAAATAAAACAATGGTATGGTCACAGATTGGTACGATTGGGTATTCTATCTTAAATAAAACCACTAAAGATGGAAGAACTCACGTAAAAAGTGTTGAGTTGATCAAAAGTTTGGAACTATTCTATTAATCTCTCCGAGCATGCACTATCTAACTAGGGTTTCTTTCATATAAAGATGTTATTGAGTAAAACGATTGGTTAGCAGAATTGGGTACCAGGGGGTTTTTCAATAGCAAGCGGTGAGTTGTTAAAAACAATGAGAGCGCAATAGTGAGAGCTAAGTCTGACCAGACAGATGATCCAACACACCCACGTACCCACGTAAAGAGAACCAGAAAAAACTTATGTAGATCGGAGTATAAAGTGAAAAGAACGATCTAAGTAAACGTGTAACACAAGAACTTGGGTTTGGCATTTAAGCATAACAAAGTGGATGCAAAAAACAAAATTGTTCATTTGCTAGTTTTCCAACTAATCACGATTACAAACTTGTATGTGTCGGGCTAGCAATGATTAGTTGAATAAGCCATCCTTGTTTCTCTTCACTTAGCAGATACCTACTTGGAAATTACCAATTTCGGCTAAATTTGGGGTTTAATGAAGTCCCTGTCAGCGGTTCTAAATTGCTTATAAAACAAGAATAAGGAAAGTGTTATGGACCACGACTTGTATAGTAACTGTGTGGCAAGCTGTGTCAATATTGGTTCAATAACGATCGAGCTGGCTCGAACAATAGCCTCGTTGTACCGGCCATGACCCTCGTTACCAACTCAGCTAATGTTTGTTGTTCTAGGAAACCTTCCTTTAAAGTCAATTTAGGTTGGTTTATTATCTGATATTCACAATGATTTTGTAACCTTAGAACTAGCCATTTAAAGTTTGTAGAACCTAAGTAAAACAAAACTGCTAGTTAATTTTGTATGCTAAGTGGCAGATTATGTTTGTAGTCGAAGTTGAAACAAGTTTTATAGCTTAGATAGATAGATAATCGCTTTATTGCACCTTCAAAACATATTAAGCAAATAGGAAAAAAAATTTTTTGTTCAAATATGTTAGTATTTTGATGTTGAAATGTATTTTCAGGAAAATATAATGCTTTAGCTGAGTTTTTGTAGGAAGGAATTGCTTTGTTCACGCGTCACAATAGAAAATATTTTGAGGGATATAGCAAACGAATAAAAACAGGAAAAAGGGTGTCAACAACACAATAGGTAACTCCACTTTGCAGGATGCTACCCATCTGTTTTCTAAATCGCCAAGCTGCATTATCAACTCTATAATGATAATGCTTTCAATTCAAAACCCCTTGTTTCAACAAACGTAAACTTTGAAGCCTTAACTTCACCACCTCTTAGTTCTTCCCATTTGAGCACTAGCCGAGTATCCTCTTTATAGTTTTCGACAAGTTTCGACGTGATTCCACTTCAGGCACTCCAGCAAGCACCCTGAGACAAAGAACTTCCTGACTTCGCTAAGTCTTCCGGAGCACTGAAGCCAAACCGCACGGTCGTTAAAATGCTAATATCTATATATATAAAAGAAAGTCGTGTTAGTTACACTATTTATAACTCAAGAACGGCTGAACCGATTTGGCTGAAAATTGGTGGGGAGGCAGCTTAGAACCAGGAGACGGACATAGGCTATGTTTTATCCCGGAATTACCACGGGAACGGGAACTACGCAGGCGAAGCCGCGGGCAGCAGCTAGTTATTTTATATTAGTTAGTAGGTAGTTTCGTTTTTCGTTTTTCTCCTGTTCCTATAATTTGGTAGAGCTGACTGATTTAAACTATACAATCATTTTAACTCAAATTAAAAGCTATGAAAACCTATGTTCTGTTCATTTAGGTTCACAGCAAGTTTTATAATTTTTCTCGTTTATTTAAAAACGGACAAAGTATATTTTATTTTAATAAAATTATTTGAATCTTTATCTGAGTATTAAAATAAGCTAGGTTCAGCTTGAACCGGATCAACGTGCGTTATCCACTGAACTGAGCATGCTAAGCTGAGAATGATCGCGATCCATTCGCGATCAATGGTGAAATTGAGCCTAAATGTCTGAATAAATAATTTTTATTCTATTATCAAAACTGGCTTACATTTTACTACTCAAATTAACCATTTTGTTATTTACCAACTCATAATGGGCTATGACAAGCGGTAACCTTTAAAAACATTGAGAGTATGAGCCAGGTGAGACACGCACGCCGGCGCTGTTAGTATAAAAGAAACAGTTAGTTTGATGTATAAGAAACAGCAGCAGCTCGCATGATCGCTGAACCGGCAGTGAGCCTTTGAAGGTAGATAATAACGTTTCAGACGCAGACGTCAGCGCGCGGCTGGATGTAGAGGGACGCTGAACTATCTTGCAGCTATTCGATATTGATGTTATTTTGTATCTCTAACTGAGCTAGTTAGAGATTGTCCGAACAGTACTAAAATACAATTTCAAAACCAAGTAAGTCGCATCGCCTAGATTAACTGAACCAACCGACGATATCCCAAAACTACCGTGGAAAACACTTACATTTTTGAAGTTAACAACTTTCTAAACATGTTTTAACTACGGAAATCAGAAGATTCAGAAGTAAAACAAGTGTTCAAGGTATTGGGATAAATATTTGTCCCGGGTGTTCTGGGTATTTTCTATTTATTAAAAAAAAAATAGATATGTAATGTATTGTATTATGTATATCAGTAGTCTAGTACCTATAACACAAGCTCTGCTTAGCTTGGGGCTAGATAGATGATGCTGTGTGAATTGTCCAGCATTATTTATTATTTATTTATAATCTCTAAAATTAATATTCACAGACAAGTAAATGTATCGCTTTCGATTCGAGATTCGTTTATCGAATGCCACGGAAATAAGCGCTTTGCCTTCAGGACCTGGTGCGGTGACCGCTTTCAGGCACCCCTTTGTTCTCGAGGCTTATCTCAGGAGTATTCATGCAACCTTTGATTCGTCAGTGTCATTATAGTTTCAATAACTTGCCCCATGGTGGGACGAGTAAGACGTTCGTTTATTTGATTTGCAATACCTATTTCACTTTTCTGTATGTCCTGTTAGTCAGAAATACTAGTACGTATGTGAATTTGAACTATTCGTGCATAAACTTCATTATAAAGAGTATACACACCAATGCCGATGGGCCGCCGACAAGTTGACAAAACACTGTCGGCAATACGACAATATTCACACACGAACATGTTGCACAACTCACCGGGCTGTGCCGAGCGGTGTGCAGGCTTGGCGTGTACCCAGATCTTCGTTTATCCCTAAAAGAACATTATTTTAAACATTGGTTTATTGGACGACTTATGTATTGTATGAAGGTAGCCTCTATCTAGAAATGCAATCCAGCGACTTGATTAGTTTAAATGAGACGTAATTTAGGAGGCGCTTTACGTCTTCTCAGCTACCAACAAGCCTTTATTTCCCAACCGACCATTATCTCAAGATAAACTTTGAACATTTGAGTACGTCTAATTAATATCCTGCGAGCATTAAACACAGAAGTCCTTACGACTTGAAGTTTAACGGTAATGTTCCCGGTAATATTGTCGGTGAACCGGGATTCCCCGGGGTACCTTCTACTACACGCTCCCAATTACCCGGAGCTATGGATACACGTGTGATTTTACAGCACACGTGTTAACCTAAGTTACGTAGATACCAACTGTTACCAACATTTCAGAAATCTCAGCTCCAATTTCAGGAAATTCGTATTTAGATAGCTACTGAAGTTAATCTGGCAGTAGCGTGTCTGTTGACAGGCTTCTTGCATTTCTACACTCTTTTGTAGTTCGAAATACGGAGCGACAACATAATATAAACTAAGGTACGACCACATAACACAAAATTAAATAACTCTAACAATACCAGAGAATATAATTAATAATACAATAGTTGTGCAGAATCATCAGTTTATTTCAAATATTTAGCTTTGAAGTTCAATATTTGCAAGGCCATTCATTTATTAGACTTTGTATAATGTAACTGACCGTGAGAGAGTCAATATTTGTCAATATTTACCAATATTTGTGAGGCATCAGCAGCATACAAACAAAGCTACCACAACTTACTGTAGTGGAGTATCTACCTGCAGTCAAAGCCAACAAACAATTTGATAATCTATTTATGTAGGGATATTATACCTGGATCGAGTTTTGGGGGTAACCTTACGAGTTATCATTTCCCAGCCTCTAACAGTAGTGATTAAATTGGAATATTTTATTCAGCTACCTACATAAAATAAAGTAGGTGAACAATTAGTTTGCCAGCACTTTAAATGTCCGTCTTTTTACCCGACTTCAATAACAGGAGGAGGTTTTCAATTTGTCTGTATGTTTATGTTCTTAGCCCCAACAACGTGCACAAAGATTTTTAAATCCCTATCTTATTTAAATTTGACGTATTGGTATGGTTTGACAACTGACTAATCAAATTAAAGCTAGATTTATATCATTGTGCACGTATTTTTAGGGCTGAGAAATTAGTTTACTTTAGTTTTTGTTCCAAGCGTCGACACCGAAATGTCTCGTCATCTCTGGAATATGAAGTTGTCCAAAGCTAACAGTTCTATTTGGTCCAATCTCACTTTGGCTAATGCCTAATAATGTTGCCTCTCGTATTAGCATAAAGTAACGTAATAACGTAAAGTAAAACAATAGCACGAACAAAGTACCTACCACGTATTTCTGAAGGCTGTGTTTTGGTGGATCGCGAGAGCGTGAGTGTTTTTTTTATGGAACTGGAATAAAGGAAGTTGTCGATTTGCCATTGAAACAATTAGTTGTAATACATAGATCTTGTAGATGGCATCTTATTGGCAATATGGAAAACAAACCTGAAAGACCAAGTACATGAAGATTGCATGGACCACGTACGAACAGAATTAAGCACTCCTCCCATTCTACAACAAAATTCCTAGTGAGTTGCAAAAATTATCAGTAAATAAATTCAAAAAAATTACCAAAACTTTGCTCTGCAAAAAAGCTTACCATAAAATATCAGATTATCTAAAGGACAAGAAAGATTGGGACGGGTTTTGCTCCAACTCAAAAAATAACAACTAACAGGCTAAAGGTTTCTTCGTCGCTTTTTTGTTTAGTCCACATCCCGAAGCGACAGAAATAAAAAATATAACTTTATTTCCATGTGAGTGTTCGTTTTATAATTTGACCTTTTCTAAGTGTATATTCATTGTATGTATGAAATAAATTCGATTGAAGTTTTATTCAAAATTTAAATTACAATCAAAAAATAGAATTAGCATTTACAATTGAAACTATTGAGCTAACTGCAGACTGTTGCAAACTATCTACAGGTAAGTATTGGAAATCATGAGTTTTGAATTTTGATTTTAACTAATTATTTAATATTTTTTGCCAAATCGTACCTCATTGTCAAAAATCTGCTTACGCCCCAGTTCCTGCAGCCCACATAGACGCAGCCGAACGCGCGAGTATTCTCATGTGGCTAATAAATCATACGCGCGGTGTGAGTACCGGTTCCAACCAGTTTCAATTTAACTTTGGCCGATGGATGGTCGCGACGTCAACCTACTTCAACGTTATTGCAAATTTAATTATTTGAAACTAGTTTTGAACTGCGGTTTTGCGTGTCTGGGTTCGGACAAAAAGCTATTTCACGTTCTGTTAGTTTTATCTAAAATTTTAGTGTTTCCAGTTCGGTGGTAAAAACACCCATTGACCGTTATATACTAGGAGGTACCTAAATAAATTTGCGTATCAAACTACGACAAAAGATTTTTTTTAGGTATCATGGATTCTCCATCACTATGAACCTATTTATTGTAATTATAAAAGAAGGTAGCTGAAAAGTCAGTAGGCCGGCCATAGCTATCTCGCGAAGAATCAGCAATCGCGCTGGGGTAAACGTGTTCTTAAGTGGAGACCACGACTCGGCTAACGCAGTGTAGGAAACCCTCGGGCCAGGATGCGCAAGCTGAAAACAGGGCGCTAGGGCGCTCATTAGGGAATTCCTTTGTCCAGCAGTGGACTAACATAGGCTGATGATGATGATGATGATAAAAAAATATACCGAATGAGACCTGGTCTACTACCGTAAAACGGGTTGAATAGAGACTCCAGGGTGAATAGAAATGGACAAAATACTGAAGCAAGACATTAATACCTGGCTGGTAGCAGTGGAAGTATCCTTAGTCCGTGACTGATCCTTCTGCGTCAGTCGATCTGACCTCTGCAAAAGGATATTTTGCTCCAGTGTTTCGTCAATTTCTATTCACCCTCAAGTCTCTATTCACCCCGTTTTACTGTAATACTCAAAAGCCGATGTGATCACGTAGTTGTTGTCCAATACAAAGTGTTACAAACTCTTTTGATAGCTTCTACTCTTTACTTATATCTTAGACAGGGGTTGTCAGTCATATAAAAAGATAGCTCGTCAACGAATAAATTACCATGAATTGAATTTATTAAAACGATTATATTATTTATATCAGTGGCGACGAGGACAAAAAAATGAATAGTGAGCAATTTGACAAATTTCTGAAATTACAAGCTACACAGCAAAAACAAATTTCGGAAGTTTTGCAATTGCTACTCACGCAACAAAATGCGGCAGCGGCGACTCCCACACCGACAACGACAAGCGGCACGGAGTTACCCAGCACGTCGCGTACTAACGCAAACAGAAACAACATCTACAACAGCTTTAAAGGTGACAAGTTTAATCCTAGTGAAACCACAGTTGAGAATTTTATCGAATATTTTGAAACGAAATGCGGACTTTGGGGAGAGGATGCACTAAGCATACAGAAAGAGCTTTTATTCACATGTCTCTCACCTGAAACGTTCCACGACATAAAAGTTGCGCTGACGCCAAATTTCGAAAAAAGCACATATACAAATATTCGAGAGAAACTCCTTGATCTATACAGAATCAAGCGCACAAGATACAGAGCGTTGTCCGATTTTTGGAACTGCATACGTACCGATAACGAATCAATGGAACACTACGCAAATAGACTGAAAGAGCTAAGCAAAGATTGCGGGTATAACGGCGATCTGTTAGAGCGACAGTTACGTGACCGCTTTGCAACCGGACTCAATCACCTACAGTTGCAGATAGACCTGAAACAAAAATGGCCAGATCTACAAGAATTTTCGGACGAGAAGATAAAAGAAGTAACCTTTGCTCAGATATTCAGCGTCGCTCAATCGCGGGAACGAGCAGAAGGCGACGGTGATATACACAATGTCAAAGTGAACAGGATAAAAGGTAACACTAGATCTTACTCGAATACGTCTCCGCGCAGATTAAGAACTCATCAATGCCTCAGATGCGGGGCACCTCAAAGACACCCGTTAAACAAATGCGCAGCCAAGAACCACACTTGTCAAGAATGTAATACGCCAGGACATTTAGCAGACTACTTATCTAGGATGCCTAACCCTGAAGAGCTACCTTCGAAGCCTGAACTGGCTGTTCACAGAATAGTGGCGCGCCTACAGGCAGATTATATTGGCGACCTTGCACTATCAGAAAACGTCATACGAGACGAAACACAAAAAGATCCCACACTGAAGCACATATCACAGCTTATAAAAACGGGTTGGCGTGAACAACAATATACGAATGAGATACAACCATACGCTCGAAAACGCTGCGAGCTATCTATAGAAAATAAGATCATCATGTGGCAGGGCCGCATTGTTGTTCCTGGCACGCTAAGGAAAGCAACCCTGACATACTTACATCGTGGACATCCGGGGATATCAGCTATGAGAGCCCTCGCACGATTCTATGTATGGTGGCCAACCATTGAGGAAGACATAGATGCATACGTAAAAACTTGCCACAAATGCCAGGAGAACCGGCCTAATACCTTGGATTTGCCAATTTTTTCATGGTCCATGCCAGACCAAGCATGGGAAAGAATTCACGTTGACTTTGCGGGACCGTTTGAAGGCTCGTATTGGTTAGTCCTGTCAGATGCATTCTCCAAATGGATCGAGGTCAAACCGATGGCAAAAATTACGACTGCCAAACTCTGCGATGAACTGGACACAATTTTCACCACTTTCGGCCTTCCCCAGTTTCTAGTCTCCGACAATGGCCCCCAATTTACATCGCAGGAATTTCAAAACTACTGCAAAGGCAAGGGAATTAAACACATTAGATCATCACCATATCACCCTCGGACAAATGGATTAGCAGAAAGGCTAGTAAGAACTTTTAAGACCAGAATGTCTTCAAGTACAGAAAACCTCAAAAAAAGACTGGAAAACTTTCTTTTTGCCTATCGCATTACACCTCATAGCACTACCGGCAAAACCCCGGGCCAGTTAATGTTTGGACGGCCGATAAATTGTGAGCTACACAATGCCCGACCAAGTGCGAAACGGTCGATTCAATACAAGCAGATACAAGCGAATGTTAACTCCGAGAGCCGAACGCCGAATTACAGGCCAGGTGATGCTGTGTACGTCCGAGCCAGGGAACAGTCGCGTTGGGAACCAGCCACGGTATCTCGACGCACACATCGATATTCATATGTCATCAGCACTCCAATCGGTGTGGAAAGGAGGTATCACGCAGACCATATACGGCCTCGTCTCGCTGAATCAGACGAGCGGCCTTCTGAAAGAACTCCAAATACTCCAATAGTTCCTGTTGCGTCCTCGACCCCGATACTGGAGGCTACTGGATCTCCGACACATTGTCCTGTATCGGGAACCGATGCAGAAGCTGCTTCCGAGGTTTCTCCGTTGCACTCACCACAGAACGTGACTGACATACCGTTTGCTACGCCGATGGAGCCGCGTCAAAGCAAGCGTACCATCAGGCCGCCCCGGCGCCTAATTGACGAGATGGAGATTTAAAGGGGTTTTAAATCTTAGAAGGCGGACGAATGTTACAAACTCTTTTGATAGCTTCTACTCTTTACTTATATCTTAGACAGGGGTTGTCAGTCATATAAAAAGATAGCTCGTCAACGAATAAATTACCATGAATTGAATTTATTAAAACGATTATATTATTTATATCACAAAGTGCTTTGCCGATACTGTTTTCTTTTTGCAGCTTTTATCCAAGAAAATTAAATTATGTCACACATTATTCGTCAAACTTCCATACATGTAGGCACTCGGATTTTGTCCATTTACCAATAACAAGGAAATTTATAGCCGGCGGGGTGGGTGGAGCTTACTGTAAAATCATCCTTATGATGAAATAGCAAGGTTGCATTTTCAGAAGGTTGGATTTCCGTATGTCAGAATGGACTAGGCTAAGATACGGCGTTGGTTTTGTGGCATCATATTTAAAACTTAGATATAGCTTCATATCACAAAATAACGTAAAGAAGCCTAAGGATACAGTGCTGAATGGGCCGATTTTACTCGTGTTGAAAACGGCATTAAAGTCAAATCAGGCCGTACAACGACATGTTAAAAGTACACAGAAAACAATAACAACACTAAATGATAATATTATAAACCTTCGTCCCTTGCTGCATGAAGTGGGAGGCTGCTCTTGTGCAGAACACAGCAGCACGTAGCGAACCCTTCTACCCGCGCCTGATCGCTATAGAAACAGCAGCACCATCAGCCACCTGAAGATATATATCTTTTTATGTTTTACATCATATGATGCAGAACATAAACCCCAGCTCCCGTTGTAAACAGATACAGTACTGCGCAGGTAAACAATGGCTAAAAGCTGAAAGCCACATCAGAATTAAGCCCATTACCGGGGACCGCAACAATCGTGCAGTGTTTCCGGGTGATGCGCCGCGACCGATACCGTCCGTCCGGCGGTCTGTTGCGGTGCCACTGTAACAAGCACTCCAGCTATGTGGGGGGGATTTTGATAGACTACTATACCTACTATTCTCTTTTAGGTAACGTTTTAGGCTCAATTCAGACAGGAATGGGAGCGACCCCCAGCGCGGCGAGCACATTCAGCGTCATACCTACAAGACAACTTAACGCATTAACAGGTCTCGCCGCTTCTGGCCGCGTCGTGTTTTTGCCGGCGGGTGCCATACCGATGTGATCTATTCACATCAATTCGCCTTTCTTTGCTATTGAAACTACTTATAACTTTTAAGGCAATTTTTAAAATAATCGGCTATGTTCTTTAGAACGGTAGACGACCTTTGTGACGCCATAGGGTGGGCCAAGGTCAGCCCGAGACAACAGCCTCTATAGGTCCACTACTGGACGCAGCCCCCCCCCTGATAATTAAAAACTAGCTTCTGCCTGCGGCTTCGCACGCGTTGTTTCTATGGAAACGTTCAAAGGTAATTTCTATCCCATGGGAACTGATTTATGGCATAAAAAGTATGTTGCCTATGTTTGATTCCAGGCTAAGAGCTATACGGATGCAAAATTTCAGCTAAATCTGTTCAGTAGTTTTGGCGTGAGGACGTAACAAACATCCATCCATCTATTCATCCATCCATCCATCTATTCATCCATCCATCAAAACTTTCGCTTTTATAATATTAGTGTGATACCTAGGTGGTTACATCACGACAAAAGCCATTTTGTTTCTAATTAAATAAATGAATAATGCTAAGCAATCCACTCATGGCATCATTTAGTCAAAAATAAGCAGAGCTTGTGTTTATTATATGTTAAACTAGTTTATGCCCGCGGCTTCGCAAGCGTTGTTTCTATGTTTAACGTTTAAAGGTGATTTCTATCCCATAAGAACTGATTTATGGGATAAAAAGAAGCCTATGTTTGATTCCAGGATTAGAATTACCTGTATGCAAAATTTCAGCCCGATCTGTTCCGTAGTTTTGGCGTGAAGAGGTAAACATCCATTCATCCATCCATCCATACATCCATCCAAACTTTCGCATTTATAATATTAGTGTGATGTTAAATTATCTTATTTTTATTGGTCGGTTAAGCCCATATTGCTAGAAACCGCAACCTTCGTACTGTTTCCGGAGTGACCCAGACCGAATCGGTCTGTTGCGGTGCTACTGTAACGAACATGTAGATAGAGTGATGGTTTTGATGGACTAGCGAGATACGAAAGTCATAAATAACGGGATATTTACCATGATTTGAATTTTGAGTTTTCCAATATTTCGGCACAGTTTCATGCGCCATGATCACGGAATAACTGACGGCACTGCGAGTTAGTTGTTATGGGCAGATATAGCGATCCACCCTCATTTTTTGTCTTTTGCTACGAACGTTACTACTACCACCGGTTTCATTATCGAACGCAACTCGATCACGACACACAAAACTGACGGTATCAGAACGCGGCGCGGTTGGTATATCACTTCTTCGGTTTTTGCACATTCTCACGACAGGATTCCAGGTTCCGGATAATTGGAAGCCTTCTTCTCGGTTGAAGTTCCTGTGTTTGGTAATCTCAATGGCCTCCTGTACCAATCTTGGTATGTAATGTCGCTCTGTTGAGATTACTTGTGGATTGTGTAACTCGATCCAGTGGTTTGAACCAGACTCCAGAAGATGCTCCGCTATGGCAGACTTCTCTGTTGCCCGGTTTTTTACCGCTCGTATGTGCTCCTTGACTCTGCAGGCAATAGTGCGCTTCGTTTGGCCTATATAGGAGCTTCCACAGCTGCAGTCGATCTTGTACACCCCTGGTTTCTCAAGTGGGAACGTGTCTTTAGGCGTGCGCAGGTAGTGTGTGATCTTTTTCAACGGCGTGAAGATGGTTTTGATGGAGGATTTTTGCAGGATGTTTGCAATCTTATCCGTCACTCCTTTTATGTAAGGTAAGAATGCTGGTTTGCGTTCCACCGTACTCCTGTGCGGCTTATGGCTGGTACCGGAACGCACTGGCAGTGATCTTACCTTATAGCCGTTCTTATTTAAAACATTTCTAACGTGGGCCAACTCACTCTGTAGGCTTCTATTATCGCACAGGTCGTAAGCACGGTTTGTCAGAGATGTTACCACCGAGTTAAGATGTAAGGGGTGATGATGTGAGTTGGCATGGAGGTACCGGTCCGTATGTGTGGGCTTCCTGTAGACTGAATGTCCTACGCTTCCATCTTCTCCGACCTGTACCAACACGTCCAGAAATGCTAAGCGCCGATCGGTCTCCAGTTCGTATGTGAATTTGATCTTGTGATGTACTCCATTGAGGTGTGATAGTAGAAGCTCAACATCCTGTATCCCTCCTTTCACAATACACGATAATGAAACCGGTGGTAGTAGTAACGTTCGCAGCAAAAGACAAAAAATGAGGGTGGATCGCTATATCTGCCCATAACAACTAACTCGCAGTGCCGTCAGTTATTCCGTGATCATGGCGCATGAAACTGTGCCGAAATATTGGAAAACTCAAAATTCAAATCATGGTAAATATCCCGTTATTTATGACTTTAGTGTTAATAACCATGATGGATTTAAAAGTTTTATAGCGAGATACGTTAAATAGGTAGGTAGCTTTTGAAATTATGCTTTTGAAACTTGTATAAGCAACTTTTTGATATTGACACAGACGATTGTGGCACAGTAATCATTTGTGGATGTTTGTTTGAAACGCAGGAAGTGGCGGGATTCAAGAAAGGATTTAATTTTAATGTTTGTATTGCTCTATTTTAGATATTTTAGGCTTATACCTCATCGTGGGTTATCTGCTTGATAACTAACGGTACAAAAATTCCTGCAACCGATCTTATTTTTCAAAAACTATATCTCGACATGTAATGTAATATAAAAAGCCTGACAAACTTTACCAGCAATAAATTGAAGACATGATGTTGTTCACCGCCATCGGGGAACGGCAACGACATCGTTTGGCAGCCGCCGCCACTGTGCCACGCAGTTGCCCTGTATTGCCATGCTCCACATTTTTAAAGCACGGTTATTGCCTTCATACAGGCTACAATAAAAAGTTGGCAACTTTTTCAACAGGGCTACGGGGTGCTACGAGCTGCTACGAGCTGCTACGGAGTGCTACGAGCTGCTACGCCGTAGCGGTGTAGCTTCGTAGCACGGTTACGAGATTTTTCAATTAATAAAATAATCTGGGATGGATAGTTTACAAAAAAAACGAGACCCCAACATTTAATATAGTTTATTATACTATAAATTCATGGGAACACTTAGTAAGTCAAATAGATTCAATTCATTTCAAAACACAAAATAAAACTCAAAATACACAGCTAAAATAAAATAACACAACAAGCTTCGTATATACAACATCGCATATCTTGTATGTGATTAACTGATTAAGTAAACTAGAATGCTTATATATATATATATACTATTGTTACAGTTTTATCAATAAAACCTGTGTTTTGAACTAATATTATACCTCTGAAATACTACAATTAATTAAAATTTATTATTGTTACAACTATAGCGGAAATTCCCCAAGAAGCGCAAGCAACTTGCAAGCAACGCAAGCGACTTGTTTTGCCCGACCCGAAACGAGCCGATGATTTCCGAGACCAGCCGACGAGCGGCAGTGCGCTCAATCGGACGGAGCTCGGAGTCGGAGCGCATTCTCACGCAAACCACAGAGCTAGACGGACGTTGCCACTTTGTTTGTCGATATATCATTACCATTTTTCATTTAGTGCTTGAAGAAGTTCGTTAGTTTCATAATTGTTCTTTATGTAAATTCCGTTGTAAGAAATTAAAGTGACATCATCTCCTAAATTGTATTGTAAAGTATTTCAGTACATAAAGTTTATACGATAACTGTGTTTTATGTTGAGATCCTACCGTCCATGAGTTTATGGTTAAAGTCTCTTATAGTTCAGAATTGGTATTCGAAAAGCGACGCCCACAAAAAGTAACGATTTTTTTATAGTTCTGTAATTTGGAAGAACGTTTGGGAGAAATACTCCGTAACGAAAGGCAAGGGTTAGCCTAGCTCTGGTTTGGAATAGCGACTACAAAATGGTTCTGAACCGTTTAATTGTTTCGGAAGGTTAATATTTGTGTTGCAAGTGTTGCAGATGGTACAAGTTATTTGGGCACTGTTGGTGAAGCTGCTACTAGACAGTGCTGATGCTGGCCGATACTGGTGCTGGTGCTGGCCGATGCTGGTCGACGCTGGCCGATGCTGGCCGATGCAGGTGCTGGTGCTGGCCGATGCTGGCCGATGCTGGTCGATGCTGGCCGATACTGGCGCCTCTGCTGAGTGATGGTGACCCCTACTGGTAATGGTTTTCGTGACTGAGGCTTGCGAGTGCTATTGGAAACATTCTGGTAAGGTTGAATCATATTTTTATTGTGAGTTTTAATCCATATTTGTACGGTTTAAGCACAAAGTGTTTCATGGTACCACGTACGTGCCTTAAATCGATGGGACCGCGTACGTCCTTCAATAGGTGAAAAGGCCGTGAGTGTTTAGTGCGTATTGATTCTATAATAGTCAGACTGGTGACGCGAAATCATGGCTAAACTATTGAGTTAGCAGTAACCGTAGCTGGTCTAATTTCAAACAAGATTTCAAAGTGTTGTTTCCTTATCGTTTAAACTTTTGCCTATTCAGACAATTTTCAAACGAACAGTTTTTATGCCAGTCGATTCTTAATACGGCTGGTGACAACGTGTAAGTGGTTTGAGCGAATAGTTGAACGCAACTGTTATATAAGACCCCAGGTCCGAAGAGCAGTTCCTAATGCGAATCTGATGCCGGTTGAATTTCGTAATAAGTTTCTAGAAAAGTTATACAAAACCAGTTCGTGTTAAGCCGGTGGTCCAACAACGTGGTCGCAAAGAATTTGGCAACGAATTCATAGCTGAATTAGCGTAAGCGCGAACATGTTGTTGAACAATGTTTTGCATTATGTAATTTAGGTCATAAATAGACTGCGTGTAAATCGTGTGGTGTAAGAAGTCGGCTAAGTGTAGTGATAGCCCTGCAGGTACCTCTACAAAAAAAAATGTGTTAGGTCTTAACCGTGTTCTTGTTGTACAAAAGAGAGTTGAAACTTTGCCAAGTTTTGCCTGGCGTTGCCAAGTTTTGCCAGGCTTTGCCAAATTTTGCCAAGCTTTGCCAAGTTCTGAAAAGCTTTGCCAAGAAGCTTTGCCAAGTTTTGCCAAGGAGCCTTGCCAAGTTTTGCCAAGGAGCCTTGCCAAGCAGCGTGCCGTGTCACGTAGTAAGTCAAACGTCGAGATGTTATTAGCAGAATAATATTTCGATTGCAGATAGACATAGTTTCCTGTAGATGAGAAGTTTCTGCAAAATTTTAAAATTAATAAATAAAAATAAATAGATGTACACTTTGGGACTCGGGAGTCTGTTTCAGACCATTGGGATGCACGGAAACGCCGTGGTTTTACGTGGCATAGGTAGTCGAGAGGTAGCAACATACCTACTGCGTGCGTTACGCTGACAGTTGAACTTCTAATATTATTCACGGAATCAATTTTCATGTAATTTCATAGGAGTGCCGAGTTCACTGTGTTTTGCATAGGTACTACTGACGTTTGAAACAGGGAAAGTCACATGAGTGTGTTGCGTATCACGCGTCTAGTAAAGGTTTGTGATTATGAGGTCACAAGACATCGTGTTTACCAACCAGTCACTGGTTTGTATTCCTTTAGTGGGTCAAGAACAGGAGAAATTTATGAGCGTTAGCAGCGAGTCACTGATCACTTGGTGGTCTGTATTACTTCAACTATCTGTCTCGATGTGTCCATGTATAAATCTGTATGTGATCTCGATTAGGTAACGCGAAATAGTTTACTAATACAGATAAAGCAAGCGGCTTTCATCAAATCCATCTAGTATTTGTGACAACTGAGGTTTCACTATGTACTGAGGCTCAGCGACCCGAAGTGTGTCTTAGCCCCGATAATAAAAGTCACCATTTGTAGCCGTTTTTGATAACGTATTAGATGCCTCAATTGCCATGCAAGGCTAATTTCTGTCGAAAACCTTAGAATGGTGATTTGGAATATAAATCTTATTTTTAAATCTAGTAGATAAACTTTGCAACTAATTGAAATGATGAAATAATGTAGGCCTTGTCTAACGAATGCGCAGATTTCTTTAAAGTACATGGCAAGTAAAAAAAAAACTTAGTTTTTTAAAGTGGTTTGCAGCTATCAAGTAACCAGGCACAAACAGGCTGTAAGCAAACCACACGCATGCAATTTTTTTGAGATTTTAAGGCTCTGAGTACCTCCTCCGAATTACCACACAATGGTAACCCGTAGAGCAACGCAGAAGACACACATATATCCATGATAGGCAGCAAGTGCTGCTTTTTGTGACAGTTTTCCTGATTAACTATTAATATTAATCTTCAAGATAAACCAAATCTATCATTGCAACTAAATATTGTCAACATCCGACTTCCAATTAGGATGTTGGTCATGTTTAATACCTAGGAAATTGCTTGATTTAACACTTTACATTAATTTAATGTCCAAATTTATAGATTTCTGTTTGTAATTTAAAATAACCCAAGTTAAGTCTTGTCAATAATAATAATTTATATATTTCATTTAACCAATTCAAAATGTCATTAATTCCATTATTTATTTCGTTTTCGTACGAGAAAATCTGTACATTTAACTACTGTTGTTGTATCATAAATACAAATGTACACCGAGAAAAGGTCGAATTATAAAATTAACCACTGACACCGAAACAAAGTGATATTTTTGTAAGGTCCGGTTACGCTTACCTACCGGAAGCGACGAAGAAACCTCTATATATATATATATATATAAAGAATATCCTGTAAGTTGCTATTTTTTTAAGTTGGAGCAAAAGTCGTCCCAAGCTTTTCTATCCTCTTGATAATGACGTGATGTTTTATAGTAAGCCCTTTTGAACAGGAACGTTTCGACGATTCGTTTGAATTTATTTTGTGAAAATTATAAATTGCAACTCACTAGGAGTTTTGTTGTAGAAGTAGATGTGCATTGGCCTATAGAAGATACACTAATTTTGTGAAGCCTAGTTCTGGGCACAGCGAGCTTATAATATAAATCTAGTATTAAAATTATGTTTCCAACTGTTCTTGATTAATATTTCCATGAGTTCGGAAGTTATGGTAAATATATTGACGTGATACTGACATAATGATTAAGTTGGAATGAGGAATTTAACCTTCAGAACAATCACAGAGGGCCGTATTAAGAATTTTGAAAGTATAGTTGAGCTAAGTAGCTAACATAATACTATCTTTTTTTGATGACACGAATGATCTTTGCCAATTTCTTAAATGTTGTAAACAAAGAAAAAAAATGCAGTACTCTAACTTAAAACATTGACAGTTAGGGTCGGTTTTACTGATTGGGTCAATCCCGGTATTATATAAAAGTAAGAATAGGGTATAATAATAGGTATAATCTTAAAAAAAAAGGAGTTTGTACCATGATCCCTTAGTATTTTGCTTGTATACAGGGTTACAGGAAAAATCGTGCTAGATCCGTTAAGAGCGTGGAGTAACCACCATTCCTGACTTATTTCACTATGAAACCCCCTACCCTAAACTTAACCCATTTCGAGATATTCGACTTTTAATTTTTTTATTGAAAAGTGCCGATTTTTAGGCTACTAAATTTATTTTTGTTTATTTTGTGTATCTTATTATTATTATTATTGCATTTTTACATGTGTAATAAGATGCTTTAGGACGTCAATGATTAAAATAGTGCATAAGTTAATTGAATAGACCGTAGTAGAAAAGTGAAAGTTAGGAAATAAAAAAAAAATTAGAAAGTTTATTTTTCTCTAAGGGATATCTAAAAAAATATTATGGCAATTCTTCGGCAAATGTTTTTAAAAATATCTACGTTTCATCAGCTATCTAACGAGGTATAACAATCTAGGGTTTGTATTACATTTCGTGGAAAAAAAGTAGTTGGGACGCTCCAGGTAGCAGTTCTAACGGTCCCGCGCCTATTGTCCTTCAAGTTCAGACACACCGTGAGAGCGAGACAAGTGACGATTTATGTAGGTATGAATGAAAGAAAAAATGTGTAGAGACCGGTTAGGGCTGGGAATACAACAGGGGGTATTGTTTTGGTTGTCAGTCTGCTTTTGTGCTTCGTACATAGTAGATGTGATATCGTTTTGCTCTTTTTCTCGACTTGGCTGTGATTCTGGACTATTTCTTCTGATTTGTGACTACTATACTTGTTAACCGGACTCTGATTTGTACCTGTGATACGGAAGTGTTGAAGATGACGTCCTACACACCTGAGGAATATGCTGATATGCTTATTTGTTACGGATACTGCGATTGTGTATCTGCGCAAGCTCGCAACGAATACGTAACTCGCTACCCCGGTCGTCGAGTGCCGGATGTGGCCGTTTTTGACAGAGTTTATCGAAGACTTCGAGAATCTGGCTCTGTTTTGAGACGTAATACAGACATGGGTAGACCACGAATTGACGACGAAGAACAGGACAATGAGATAGTGCAACGCTTTCGAGCGGATCCGACTACTTCCACTAATATTGTTGCCCGTGATCTGGGACTTTCGCAATGGAGAGTGTGGTTTACAGTGCATACTGCTGGCCTATACCCATACCATTACACGCCGGTACACGTTATTGAAGAAGGAGACCCCGCGAGAAGATTGGACTTTTGCAGATTTATGCTAAATGCTGACGTAGAAGACCCAGATTTTCTAAGAAATATCTTGTGGACGGATGAGTCCAAATTTGATAAAGATGGCATAACTAACTATCACAACGCCCATTACTGGGCCCCAAAAGCACTAAGGAATCCCAATAAGAAAAGAGTGAAGGGGTCCCAACGAAGATTCAGCGTGAATGTGTGGATGGGCATTATCTCCAATCATTTGATTGGACCTTACTTTCTACCGGATAATTTAAATGGGGAAAGCTACGAAAATTTCCTGAGAGCAGACTTGAGTGATTTGCTGGATGATCTGCCACTCAACCTGATCAGGGACATGTGGTTCCAACACGATGGCTGCCCTGCCCATTTCAGGAGAAGTGTCAGAGACTGGCTGGACACAAATTATCCAAACAAATGGATAGGACGAGGTGGGCCGTTGCCATGGCCAGCAAGAAGTCCGGACCTAACCCCCATGGATTTTCATGTGTGGGGGTGCATGAAAAGTCTTGTGTACAGCGAGCCGAATCCAGTTTCGTCTGTGGAAGACCTAAGAGAAAGGATTGTGGATGCAGCAAATAAAATGAGGACCACGTTGACCACTGGAGTAGTGAAGACTGGTCTCCGTAGAAGGATGCGACAATGTATCAGAAATAGAGGCGGCCATGTTGAACATGAACTGTAGAATAAGAAAAAGTTGTGTGAAAACCTTTAATAAATGACATTTCATGCTTACCTATTGTTTTACTTTTACTTTTTAGGGCTAAGTATAAATTTTCTTCTCCACTGTCGCCTATAAAACTAATTTTTTTTCAATGCAATTGAATAAAACCCTAGATTATTATACCTCGTTAGATAGCTGATGAAACGTAGATATTTTTAAAAACATCTGCCGAAGAATTGCCATAATATTTTTTTTAGATATCCCTTAGAGAAAAATAAACTTTCTAATTTTTTTTTTATTTCTTAACTTTCACTTGTCTACTACGGTCTATTCAATTAACTTATGCACTATTTTAATGATTGACGTCCTAAAGCATCTAATTACACATGTAAAAATGCAATAATAATAATAATAAGATACACAAAACAACCAAAAATAAATTTAATTGCCTAAAAATCGGCAATTTTCAATAAAAAAATTAAAAGTCGAATATCTCGAAAAGGGTTTAGTTTAGGGTAGGGTGTTTCATAGTGAAATATGTCAGGAATGATGGGTACTCCACGCCCTTAACGGATCTAGCACGACTTTTCCTGTAACCCTGTATATGTTTATATTTATAACCAATTGCTATAAAATGTTTAAGAAAGTTTACAAGAAAGAAACATTTCTGTTGTTTCAAAATTATTATTATTATTATAAACTCGTCTAATAAAATAAAGACAACATACGAGACTAACAAATACCTACTGAAAAACTTAAACTGGTATATCAAAGCCACGTAATAGAGAAATAAAGATTATTAATTTAATTCTTAAACATGAAAGGATTTTGATGCAGTTTTGCATTCCTAAAGTTGTTGCCTGGTCTCTAAGCTCTTAGACATCAAAGGCTTGAAAAAAAAGAATTACTTGAATCGTCTGATGAAAATGTAAGGAGGTCTTTTCATTTAGTCATGTAAAATGATAATTACATAGTGAAAAGGTTTTAATCTGTTAACATCAAAAATAGATCCCTGAAGTATTTCAACCAAGCACGAAGCTTAAGGAAGTGGCTCCTTGTTTGGCCTATATTTTCAATAGTTGTGTCGACGTGCGAGTTGTTTTCCCTGATCTCGTGAAATAATATTTTATGAGATTATAGTATACAGGTTTCCTGTTTATAAATCTAGAAGCCACTGATCCAGACGCAATTGCGCAATTACAGACCAAATTAAATACTTCCTGCAGTAAAACAAAAATAAAACATTCTCACCAAGATGACATCTCGACCTCAAAAGGCTATTCCATGGACATCAATTTGGCTTCATCAAGGGTAGACCTACAACCGATGCTGATACTGTAGGTACTACTAAAGCATTTAATAGATGTCCAGGGTAAAGCGAAACACGCTATTGGTATATACTGTGACCTTTGTAAGGCTTTTGTTTGTCATGAATTCATGATCATGATTCATTAATAAGTAAATTGAAACACTATGGAATTAACAACAAGGCACTGGATCTTATACAGTCATATTTTTCTGATAAAGTAAAAAAAAAAAAGTTGCAAAAAAAAAGGACTGTTGTGTCGTACTCTTATTTGCTGATGATACTTCATTGATTTTTAAAGTTGAGTGTGTGAGTGATAAATAAAAAAAAAAGCTAATGATTCGCTTTCACGAATACTCACTAGATTGGTTCACCGCCAATTCATGTTACCGAAAGTGAGAGAATTCTCAACCAAAATTATGCTTAAAGATTCGATTTAAAGATATCCTTCATGGTTTTCCTAGTGTTACATAATTATTGATTCCTGTCTTCAATGGAAACCATAAATTGGTGCTTTCCCTCGCATGCAAACTTAGTTCCATCACTTATTTAAACAAATTGTTATTTCTATGCGCGTTAATCAAGTTAAGATTTTACACAAAAGAGTGTTGTTAGTTACAACTCTCAATTTTGGACTGATAACAATATTGATGTTTTAATGTGCTTTTAATCAAGTTCCTAAAGTATATTATGGTAAATAGGGTGTACTTGTGTTACAACCTCAAGAATAATTGAGTGTGTTAGTCATTGTGACGGACTTTCACTGTAAATTGTAATCAATGGCTAGTAACGATCAGTGTCATGGATCGAGTCACAGATTTAATTTTATTAATGGCTGGTCACGATCTTTGTTATAGATCGAGCAAAGGATTACATTTTATACATCAGTGGCTGGTAACGGTCAATGTCATGGATCGAGCCCCAAATTTAATTTTATTAGTGGCTGGTAACGATCTATGTTATGGATCGAGCTACAGATTTAAGATAAGATAAGATAAAAATGTTTATTTCGTCTTAAGTTACACATCAACATTTCTAAATAAATGAACTTATAGATATGGTCTTAAGATAGTTGGTACCTGATGTGTGAAAAAGACCCATTTTAAGGCTTCGCTAGTGAGTTCCTCGCTCTTGCCAAGTCGAAATTTGTATTAAGAAGCGAGGGCTCCTGCTCTGGCTAACATCGGACTTATTTTCTCACAATGGTGTATATTGAAAAGTAACAAAATACATACCTATACAAGTTCAATATTGAGATCAATGAAAATATATCTTATTTAGTATATACATAAAAAAAGACTACTATTTAACCTAAAAAATGGAAGAAAGGTATGCTAAGTCACTTATGTTACTAGGTAGATATTATGTGATAGGGATTAGGTGGATTTCAGGATATTCTACGAAATAACTCCTCAGTCTGATCATAGGTTAGGGATTTAAGGTAATCGTTCAGCTTTGATTTACAATCGTTGTACAACAGGTCTCTTGTAGAGACGTTTTTATTTATTTTGTTGAGATTAAGATTAAGAGATTTAGATTGAATATTATCAATGGCTGGTAACGATCAATTTCATGGATCGAGCTACAGATTCAATGTTATCAAAGGCTGGTAACGATCAATGTCATGGATCGAGCTACAGATTCAATATTTACAATGGCTGGTAACGGTGAATGTTATGGACCGAGCCCCAAATTTAATTTTATAAATGGCTGGTAACGATCAATGTTATGGGTCGAGCTACAGATTCAATATTATCAATGGCTGGTAACGATCAATGTCATGGATCGAGCTACATATTCAATATTTTCAATGGCTGGTAACGGTCAATGTTATGGACCGAGCCCCAAATTTAATTTTATAAATGGCTGGTAACGATCAATGTTATGGGTCGAGCTACAGATTCAATATTATCAATGGCTGGTAACGATCAATGTCATGGATCGAGCTACATATTCAATATTTTCAATGGCTGGTAACGGTCAATGTTATGGACCGAGCCCCAAATTTAATTTTATTAATGGCTAGTAACGATCAATGTTATGGGTCGAGCTACAGATTCAATATTATCAAAGGCTGGTAACGATCAATGTCATGGATCGAGCTACAGATTCAATATTTTCAATGGCTGGTAACGGTGAATGTTATGGACCGAGCCCCAAATTTAATTTTATAAATGGCTGGTAACGATCAAGGTTATGGGTCGAGCTACAGATTCAATATTATCAATGGCTGGTAACGATCAATGTCATGGATCGAGCTACATATTCAATATTTTCAATGGCTGCTAACGGTCAATGTTATGGACCGAGCCCCAAATTTAATTTTTTAAATGGCTGGTAACGATCATTGTTATGGGTCGAGCTACAGATTCAATATTATCAATGGAAAGTTACAATTAATGTCGTGCATCAAGCAACTTATTCAAATTCATGTAATGGCCGGTAGCCATTAGTGTCTTGAATCGAGCAACTGATTCAGGCTTATGTACCATAGTTAATATAACTAGCTGGTTTCAAAGTATAAATATAAAATAAGTTTATTTAAATGAATAACTAATGATTTCCAAATTCAATAGCTTTTGTTTTTTTTTTTAATTAACAGTAACGAAGGGACTCGTTAGTGATTGGATGGCCGAGTCGTGTTAGTTTTATTAATAATACCTAACTGAATTTAAATAAAAATATTTTTTAAATTAACAATAACGAAGGGACTCGTTAGTGAGTGGATGGCCGAGCTGTTACAGTTTTATCAATAAAACCTGTGTTTTGAACTAATATTATACCTCTGAAATACTACAATTAATTAAAATTTATTATTGTTACAACTATAGCGGAAATTCCCCAAGAAGCGCAAGCAACTTGCAAGCAACGCAAGCGACTTGTTTTGCCCGACCCGAAACGAGCCGATGATTTCCGAGACCAGCCGACGAGCGGCAGTGCGCTCAATCGGACGGAGCTCGGAGTCGGAGCGCATTCTCACGCAAACCACAGAGCTAGACGGACGTTGCCACTTTGTTTGTCGATATATCATTACCATTTTTCATTTAGTGCTTGAAGAAGTTCGTTAGTTTCATAATTGTTCTTTATGTAAATTCCGTTGTAAGAAATTAAAGTGACATCATCTCCTAAATTGTATTGTAAAGTATTTCAGTACATAAAGTTTATACGATAACTGTGTTTTATGTTGAGATCCTACCGTCCATGAGTTTATGGTTAAAGTCTCTTATACTATTTATTCATATGTTAACATCCTTGGGTTAAAAACATGTAAGTAACTATTTGTTTGTAACGTTCTCATTTGACAAAAACAAAGTTAATTATTGTTTGCTGGTTACGGACTTAGACTAATCGAAAATGTGTGCAAACTATTGTGTGGAAGTAAACTACAAGTACCTATACTATTCAAAGTAAAACTCTAAGACCGGAATAAATATTTTCAGATCGTTGAAACAATTTGTCTTGAAGTCACCGAACCCACAAACCTTTTCCGTCTCAGGCCACCACTACTCCACCGAGGTCGCTGCCGGCTGCGGCCGTGACAAATTGCGCGCGTCTCGGCCAACGTTAATTACACTCGCTAAATAACAACACCAATTTGTGGCGCGTGTTCCCCTGCCCAGTCTAGACTGACGCGACGTTTAGGGGAATTCAAAAAGTATAAAAAGTACCTGACTCGACATCATTTATTTGGGAAAGCGTTTGATTAATTTCCTTTACTTTATACCTTACTGGTTTTCGAACTAGGCTTCGCACGCGGTGTTTCTATAGAAACGGTTAAAGCTTATTTCTATCCCATGGGAACTGGTTATTGAAATTGAAAGTGGTCATCTGACAGTTCGAGTCTATATTATTTTGCCAAAAAAATCAAAAGTCGAAGCTTAAAGCAGCTTTTTTGAACTTAGATCTTACAGGACTTTTTGTACACGTAAGCTATTTCAAATTACCTAAATAAAACTAGTACTTTAGATTTCACATCAATCTTTTTATAGGTAAAGAAAAGAACTGAACAAGGAACTTAAAAAAAGGAACGTAAAAATATTAGTTATCTTATGTTATCTTTATTTATTTATTTAAAATTAAAGTTATTGTAATACTTAATTCGACTCGGCAGCCATAAGCCCGTGGCGATGTTCTCTTTCTTTGCCAGGTCAGAAGTGCTGATGATGATAGTGTTGAGGTAAAACAAAGCAAACAGGACGGCTGCAACAAAGTTCGGGACGTACCTATTGATCCGCGGGTGTGGACTAAATATAAAGTTCAATAAAAGTCCCCCTGCGATACCAAGTCCCGGATTTATCGGACTAACCCTACGTAAATAAATAAAGTGGAAAAGCATGCATTTCTTATGAGGTCGGGGCGAGCGGGTTAGCTATTGATTTCATCGTAAAAAGCGTGATTTTTATGATTGATACGTGTCTTTGAACTTCGTTTTTATTGTTCTTAGGACTTCCTTGAAAATGTCTTAAAGTATCTTGAAGATTTCCTTTGATTTAGAGGTTTATAATAACAACGTAAGTATAAGTATTGAAGGAATTATAAATAATTTTGTTGCTTGTAGGAAATAAACCTTCTTTCTTTAGCCGATTCCACAGTTTTTTGCATGTCTAGCCAAAGTGGAAAGAAAAGCAAACTTCAAATGCTGGTTAACGTTAAGTGCACAAATTCATTAGCGAGCGAGTTACTTTTCAGAAGCCATTGAACACAATGTCTGCTTTTAAATTCGAAATGACATTTACCTTAGTGCAATTTATCTAAGTCGAAAGTTCAATCAGATTAAGCACATTTAGTTGTGAGTTCGAGGGAAACCAGGGTAAGATATATAGCGACAGGTAGCTCGAACTCAATTCAATCTGCTCCCCTGTGCCGATTTGATGAGATTCTTGGAAAAAGCTACAGTCAAAATAGGTAAAAAAGCGGTACAGTCGTCACATGCTAATGGAAATGCTGTGTTGGTTGAATAAGGTGCATGCTTAAAAGCCTTTGTTATTCTTTAACAGTGATTGTCGGTATATGATGGACTTGGCTGTTTGGTTGGGTTTTCCCGAGAGGCTATTGGGTTGGGGATCCTACACATAGGATACGTTTAAGCGTTCAGTGACCGTTTCCTAAAATGCCTACAACATTATTTCATTATCTGTGGTTACGGAAGTCTGTTGAGATCTCTCAAAAACAAAACGTTTTGTTCATAAACGAAAATATAAATAAAATAAAGTTTAGCCCTAAGAAGGTTTAACTAAAAAACATGCTTTAGTAAAATATAATAACAAAGGAAAATCTAACGTTATGTAAAATACAATGGTGGCAGATACAGTGAAAACAAAAAAATAGAGAAACAGCTAAAATCATTTTGAAGAGATCATCAGAGCAACTGACAAGTAGCGGTCTAATAGCGGTCTATCCTCTATGTCATTATGTTATTCAGTTTGCCTTATCAATCACCTAGAGTCCCCTTATCCTGTTTCATAATCAAATGAGTACCCACCACCAGAATCATTGGATAAGTTTGTGAAAGATCCAACACCAAAGAGGCGGGGCGCGGTGGCGGCCGATTTGTCAACATCATTGGTTATCGACTGTCGACCAAATAAATTGAATGGGGTTTAAAGGTAGGTACTTTGTTACTTTTTTTGTACTTTGTTTTTATGAATCTTTTAGTGCGCTGAATATCTGTTTGTTTTGGAATACAGGAGAATACGGTCGATTACAATACTGGCTAGTTAAACAAGGCCAGCTAGTTAGAACTAAAAGACACTACAAAAATTGACTATTAACGAAAAATGAGTAAAAAATATGCGAATAAACGAAATGTATAAAATGTATATAACATTTTTGTTCAGTTATTTTATAAGGAGTGCGAGATGAAGAGGTTGAATCTGAAGCAGCCACATAGAGCATAGGTGCATACATATCACACACCTATTACGAAGACTTATACTCCGTCCTAGAAAGCAACTCATTTTAAAGGTGCATGAACATTCATTCAGGACAACAAAATCATTCGTTAACTAAAGTCTTTGATTATTGTAGGAAACAGCTACCCTCTGCCATATAAAGTTGTACCTAATATAGAGCACAGTTTAGGGAAGTTACCCCGATAATGCCCGACACAGGCCCCAGCAGCACTATCGATTTGTACATATAATATGAGACAGATGCCTGCACTCCGCACGCTATAAATTACAAAAACAACAGCTACTGATACAAACACAACTATATTTTGGAACCGGATGCAGCGACCGAAAAGGGGAAGGGCTGAGCCCCGACTATGAGGAACGAGTCCGGTATTTCAAAACAATCAAACAGAGCTTAATTTCCTTTGCACCGCACCACTGCACATTAGACACGCCTGCTCTCTAGTATATTTCAATTTATAATAGATAATCCTCAACATAGTTGGACGGATCAATGACAGAAAATCCTGAATATTGAAATACACCCAAAAACAAGGTATGAAACCTCATACCTACTCGTACATGTGCATCGGATTAGTCATCAAAATTCATTTTTGTCGGGCCTGCCGTATCAATAAACTCATAATTTTTCTTGTTTTATACTCTTTTTTCTAGGTTGCTTTTACTTAGATATAGATTTACGTAGTATCGTCCCTCTGTATATAACAGGCTGCCGGACACAATCAAAGGGAATGCAACTTCCACGACGGCCTTTAAATCGAGACTACGAAAATGGCTACTAGAAAAATCGTTTTACTCGATTAACGAGTTCTACAAACTGCCATTATGTTAATAATAATTTTTAATTTTTAAAACAAAAAATTTTTAATGTATATTTAAATCAATAATAATTTCTTTAGCCTGTACTTAAAATTACGATTATACTTAAATTTAATAATAGCTATTATTGTACTTTAGTACCAACTTGACTTATAACTTAGTGTTATTAATAAATATATTGTATTGTATTGTATTGTATTGTATAATATATGCAATAAATGTTTGACCATTGACTAATCGAGAACGTTGACTAACAAACAATACGGACTTCGACAAAAGTAGAGATTTGAGCGGTACCTACACGTATCGTCTCTAATAAATAGAAATCGTCGTCCAAAGTCAAGGCCCAGGGCTGGACTTGTCTGACCGTACGCGGTGTAAATGTTTCAACTGTATTTACATTCGCTGGATGAAGGCTCTATTTGTCTTTTATTTATGCGATTATTCACTGCGCACGTGCTGGGAAAAGTTCAATCGCATTTTTATACAAACTTTGTTCAATTTTGGATATTGGCAAATAAGTCTGAGTGGTCTATTTCATTTGGTAAAATCAATAGTACTTCGTTCAATCATACTACACTACATTACATAGATAAACCTCAAACTTTTTTTATTTTAATAGATGTTTTTTGAATTTTATTAGCTAACCTAAGTATATTATGTTATGATTATGAAATCTAAAATCTGTTTTCAGTTTGGTTAGTTTTCACAACACGATGAGCCAAGTGTTTCATACACACGCCCGAAACTATGAAAGGACTCAAATATTAATGTATTCCGCTGAATGAATAATGTATTAACTATTGTATCCAATGGTGGAACAAAAACATCCCGGGAAGGGTAGTTTGCAATTCAAGCACAGTTCAAAACTAGGATTCAGAACTCATGACACAGATTAATATAGCTAGATTAAAGTTTTAATTCTTATGTATACAGATTCTTATTTCTCTCCATATGTATGTATTTTAGAACCTAAGCCGAATGTGATGTGATGCCCATTGTAATAAAAAAATTGTAAACTGATTGCACTGATCGCTTTTTGAACATGACCGCGCGTGACTTCAACTTCGAATACTCAATACTATAGGTACCTACTTATTCAAATTATTATCGTACAGAAATGGTATATTAAACACTTCAAAAAGTTGTTAGCCCAAGCTCATGAGGTGTCATGGCGGCATAATGGGAGAGCTATTTTCCAAATTTCCACGATAATAATACGTCCATCCTCAAAATTGAGCACAGTAACCCACTCCTTACAGCATCCCGGATCGATGGTTACTCAATAGATTTATGTGAAGCTCAGTCCCTTCATAAGCCGCACATTAGTGGATTACAAGCGAAAGCTCTCACCGTCGCCAAGGCGACCTGTAATCGGCTTTCTGACCCTTTCTCATACAAATACTTCATATTTAAGTAAAATTCACGGAAATATGAGCTTGAGCTGGAGTTGACAGTGGAACTTCGCATTTATTAGTTTTATTCCCGGTAATTCACGGGTCATTTTAATCGCTCTGGCGCTCTTCATTTTGAATGGACAATAGGTTTTTGTGTGAGCAACCTTGCAAAGTCAAAGCTAGTAAAAATCTATTTAGTCATTTTTATGACAAGCCCTTCTAGGATTTTATGAAGTTAAAGAAATTTTTAGGTGAGGTTCCGTGAAAATGTGTCACCGCAGCCATTTGCATCATAAAATAGGAGGCGAGCACCAGCAATCAGAGTGCTTCAAGCCACGCGAGCGACACATTCACGGAAACGCTGGCTGCCACAAATCAAATACAATAAAAATCACACACGCGTTGAATAACAAACACGTCACGTGTGCAACGTTTCTCAGGTAAGTTTACTAACGCGTGGTTTACGTGTGAATCGAAGTATTTCGCGGGTAGTTGCGGAAAATCCTTTGTAAATAATAAAAGGATTTTGGGCCTACGTGGAGTCGTTTTCTGTGTTTTTCCTTTCACTGCGTTAGTTTTCGGTTTTGTTGTTAACTATCTATTGTACTTTGGTAGTGATGAGGAATTTCTTAGAGTTTAAACAGACATTATTTATTTTAGCGAGTAGGAAATGTCTGTTGATATTGATACTTTAAAAGTCTCGTGAAATCATATCAAAATGCATGTTATTAGAATAAGGAACACAAATTGCAAAAAGTCAGCCTTCAAGTAAACTGGGCGTTTCTAAAATAAAGTAAACTGGATTGGCGTGGAAGTTCGCGGGAAACTTAGGAGCCGTTTAAAAACTGTATCGATACACACGGCTCTGAATATGAAGTCGTTTTATTTGAAGGATTATTGTGAATTGAATATGTAGAAAGGCCTTTTCTTACATAATTAGGATTTAAGAGTTGATTATGGTTATCCATAATAGATGAGGGGAATATTCCCCTCTCATTTGTTCCGGGAGTTCTGGGTGATTTCTATGTTTAATAGAAATATCTATATACATATGTATAGTACTAGATAAGGCTGTGTGGATTGTCCAGCATTATTTATGCATTTTATGTATTTGGAGATGCAGATTCAGCAGTGAAAGTATGTTTGCTAATAAAAAGAATTACGTAATAGTAAGTTATAGAGAAAACTTTGTGATTAAAGTTGAATAATTATTTAGAAAAATAAACCATTCTTTTTGCATAAGCATATTTTACAGACATAAACATACATACAATAATGAATCATGAACACGCGGCCGCTAGAACAACGAGGCAGTCCTCCTCCTGACCTCGAGTCGATCTTATGTCCCATCGGATTATGAGCTGACAAAATAGAGAGTGAACCTGTGTTTGCTCACACACTTGTATTAATATGCACTGCGCAAATGGCAACTCTCCGTGGGGACTGGCCACCGAGGCCGAAAACTCAGCTAGGAGGGCATCATCATGATTCATGAGCTATAGAGCTCATCAAAGCGTCTTCTATATCTATTTCGTCATTCTGTTCGGTCTTTGACGTTTCCTTTTTGTCGCCAACTTGCTGGAAGACACTCGAGCCTGTAAGTCTCATATTTTGAGCCGACATCAGACAACACGTTGGCAGGCACTCCGGCGAAATTGGAAGCGAAAATAAACAGAAAGTTCACGTAAGAACAAGATTACACCTGAGCAGGGCGCAAACACGCTCTCGGCTGGATTCTGCTGACTACGTCTACGATGTTTCGATTAACTTTAGCTAGGGAACTTCATCTTTAGTAGGCTCTTCTATAAAAAAATCAGCCTTGCGAGTCCTATTGCTAGAAGCTCTTATGTTCCTACAGTGCAGTGAGGTCCAGATCTACTGGGTCCCGACTGAATCAGAAGGTAGTTACATCTTACAAAAGCAAAACAACAAAATGTGTGAAAATGTACATTTGTACATCTTTGAGTTTGAAAAATACCAAAACGCCAAATATGTATTCGAAAACGTGACAGTTTACTATTGCTTACTTGTTGAGTGAGGAATGCGGAACACATATTGCATGAACTCATCTTTCACTTGGCAGTTCTAAAATAAA
This sequence comes from Eupithecia subumbrata, assembly GCA_949316285.1. Lineage (NCBI taxonomy): Eukaryota > Metazoa > Arthropoda > Insecta > Lepidoptera > Geometridae > Eupithecia > Eupithecia subumbrata. The sequence goes on along the minus strand of OX438640.1, from coordinate 34,908,235 downwards.
GTAAACTGAAAATCACTCACTCACTCTATATCTTTTAATTCGCAAACTATAATCGAGTTCGTAAGAAACTGTTGGATCGTCGTCATAATAGGAAAAGAAGATCCTCTTAGTATCCGGTAGGGGCGCTGCCTGCAAGTAGCTAAATCTGTGGAAGAAACCAAAAACTTTAATAGTTTTCGTAAACTACGCAAAACTATAAAGACCAATTAACCTCTAAGACGATAGCAGCTTCTGTATCATTTAGGTCGAAACGTATCGAAACAGAACAATTTTATTTGGTAACCATAAATATAATTCATAAATATTCTCGATACGTTTGAGTCTTTATTACAGGCAAGTCTATATATATAAAAGAAAGTCGTGTTAGTTACACTATTTATAACTCAAGAACGGCTGAACCGATTTGGCTGAAAATTGGTGGGGAGGCAGCTTAGAACCAGGAGACGGACATAGGCTATGTTTTATCCCGAATTACCACGGGAACGGGAACTACGCAAGCGAAGCCGCGGGCAGCAGCTAGTTTTACATAAAAGTAAGTTCCTTCAAATAAAACTGTGTAAGCAGCGAAGTTTTTCTCAATGTGAAATCTATTCATCAAGCTAAGCCAACACCGTCAGAAACCTCAGAACCTCGTGCGTCCTTACAGCGGACGCCGGGGGCAGTCCCTGAGGGATGCCGCACGTCTGCCACGACCCCGTTACTGTGACATATCATATGGCAAGCTAAATGTGGCCACATTCAGCTAAAATTAAAAACCTGGTAGATTTTTTTGCAAAAATGAAGAGAAGACCTTAAAAACCTCTTATTTTAAAGCAATAGCTTACAAAGTAACATTACCTAATCTGTGCAAGAGTCTTTTGTTTTCTTTGATAGACATAGTTTAGAATAAGCATAAACACAGCTTATCCAATAAAATACAGTTGGCAGATATTGATTGTTAAGAAAGCAAAATGTACGTTAGGTCAGCATGGTTAAAGAATGACCAAAGTGTAGCAAGCAAAGTATCAACTTCTCTTGCTAGCATTTAAAAGCATTGCAATCATTTTGCTATCATTTAGGTATGAAATCACAAAAGAGGTGTTAGGTAGAATAATAAGGTATAAAACCAGTGCAACTTTTTTTGACTACACCTTGGAATTTTTAAATGCTGCACTCTTGAACGGAATTCAAGAGGTCATTGTAGCCATATTGTGTTTTAAATGTCTCCATATGAGACATATCATCTACCGCATCCAACGAAGGTTTGGTAGTACATAAGATTCAAAACGGGCTCATTTACTAAAATACCGGAGCATCTGCGACCTTATGGCTGTTTAAGAAGATATTTTATCGCAGGGAATTGCCCATAACACGTTACGTTGGTAACTTATTGCCACTGCTACGGAATCTTCCATGATGCTTTTATACGTTTGTAATTTCTGGTAAGATTTTGGGTCAATATGATCTGGTTAGCTAGCTGTCCACGGCTTTGTGCGAGCTTTTCCAGGATAATGAACAACATCATCTTGTTATGAGAGCTACAGGAATGCCATGTTTTAGCCCAATCTGTTCTGCAATTTAAGCGTAAAAGAGAAACGCACATTCAAACTCTCACCTGTAAATAATACTTTTGTGAAACGGTCTATGGTGACGGTTTACCTACATTATGTCGAAGTATGTTCGGATATTACAAGTTAACGAAGTTCTAAAGCAAATATCATAAACAGTGTTAAACGCAAAACCTTCTACGTTCATTCTATCATTCAATAATAGGATTTGATACACAAAACGGAAAGTAATTTCCTCTTTCGGAGACAACAGAGTGTGAAACTGATTTATTAAAATGCTACTCGAAGGAGCCAAAGTAATTTGATGTTCCGTTTCGGGGCTCTGCCTTTGTTTGTGCCGATAATGTCGAGACGACAAATAATAAAGCTTTTTCACGTTCGCGAAGTATCTTTTTAAAAGGCTCGGTCCAGGTAATTACTGTTACCACGCCTACCCTTTTACTTTTAAGCCTCCTAACGTAGTTTAGAATCATTTGTATTTGTTAAAGTGAGAATAAACACCGCTGCGTCCACACATTTATTTCCTTTGATTGAGTGAAAGAATGCAATATTTCAAAGACTGCTTCTTTTTAAGGATATTGATGTGAATCTATCGCCTCGAAAAATTAACGAGAGCTTCGATATTTAATTTTATGGAGCTGACAGATTACGTGGGTATGAAAAATTGTATGTAGTATTCTTTTATTAAATCAAAGAAAATAATTGCGTGGACGGAGTAGAGTTATGGAGTCCTTTTGTACCATTAGGTAACAAACCATGGTCATCGGACTACCATTGAAAATGGTAAGCGCTGACATCACACCACCACCATTAAGTGGCCCATCTGCTCGTCTTCAAACTATGCTTAAAAATATGCAGGAGAAAAAGTTTAAAGTGGGAAACTTTGTCAGCGTTCAAACCACGTGCTGTACTACCTAATGGCGCAGTTTTGTTGGGCATTAGGAGCATTCCACGGAAAACTGTCTGTGATGTGTGCGTTGGAATGCTTACTTGCTCCGTTGTTTCATTCCTTGAGAAATCAGACCAAACCCCTTTTCTGATAAAGCAATCGCTTCACTGAAATGACAATGGTAGTGTCTTAAAATCCCCTCCATTGACATTTTTTTATATTCTACGTGATTATTCTGCAACGATCCCAGTCATAGTGAAGCGATTGGTTGAGCACCTCAGCGCATGCTGTGTATAATAAAAGTAAATAAATAAAATAATGCTGGACAATTCACACAGCATTACAAGCCCCAAGCTAAGCAGACCTTGTATTATGGGTACTAGATAACTGAAATACATATAAAGAACTGAAATACATAAAAAAAACAATCATAGAAAGATATTTTTTTAGTATATATTGTATAGAAAACATCCAGAACACCCTGAACAAATATCTGCAGATCGTACAAACATTTGTCCCGATGCGGGAATCGAACCCGCAACCTCCTGCGTCGCAGGCGGACCTTCGCCCGCTGCGCCACTGAGGTCGTCATATAACATGCCATCCTAACCCTACAGCTATAACTAACAAGGTACATAATCGTACCTACCCCTCATAAGCACAAACCGTCTGCACCACAGCCTCGATTGTTCAACTCTCTGAAGACAGGATTATTCCAGTCGTACATCAGCAGTAGTGAACGTTGACAAAATGCTCAGCGTTGCATCCAAAAGCTGCTCTATCTCGAGGCTCGAGGCTCAGACGAATTATCCAATAAACATAATGAACATTTAAGCCTACAGACGAGTCGGAGGGAGCCGTCCCAGGCAGATAATCCCGTCCGAGTCGGATGGAATAATGCCTGCTACTGAACGAAGGTATTATTATGCATTTATGGTTATATCTCGTAGGTTTTAATACAGGATGCCACGGAAAGGGTGTACTAAGCCGAAAGTGGATGATTTTGGACATTGATCGTTTTTTCTACGATTTTTTGAATTTAGTTTTTTTTATTTACAATGAAAATTTGAGACGTTTTTCTTCATACTTGTGTTTTTTTAAGTGTATTCTTTCATTATTATTATTGTTTTAAAATTTCAAAGGATTTACCTATATTTTTTTGTAATAATTTCATGACAAAACACTGGTTTGGCTAAAAAAACGAGCAGAACAACATTTGTGAAATTTTTTGTAATCTTAACTAATGCAAGAGTGCGTGTAAAAGAACACGAGTAGGAAGAATACTAATTACTTAAAAAAAATATTTGAAATTCATAAAATCGATTTTCACAAGTTGATCTCTTCAGGCTCCAGAATCTTCACCTTTCGGTTTAGTAGGTACACCCTTTCCGTGGCACCCTGTATTATTGTAGCCTAGATAATCAAAACGACGAAGATGTTGACGTCATTTGCCGGGTAGAGATTTTGTGTCGATGACATTTTGTGAGTCATATTGCGTCTACTAAATTTTACATTTAGGACATTTTGGGTTCGTTAATTAGTTCAATACCTAAGTAATGAATGCATGTAGTGTATTGTATTAAGTATATCAGTTATCCAGTACCCATAACACAAGCTCTGCTTAGCTTGGGGCTAGATAATGCTGTGTGAATTGTCCAGCATTATTTATTTATTTATTTATTTTATTTTTTTATGTCATGCTATCACTATTATACTTACGAGAGTTCGTTTAGATTTAAATTATATCTATCTGTACCTACCTCGAACATCGGACACTTTTTTATAAGGGAACAAAGAGAGCGAACCCGCGGGCGGAAACAAGCCTGATTAACTGATACTTAGGTTTATTCTTATTTTCTATAAAAAGCTATTAAACGAGATAACTACTTAGCTTTTTTGTGTTGAAAGAACATGTTTGATCTCATACGAGGGACTTCTTCAAGGTCTCAAATAACTAAAACTCACTTGCTTGGCGTCGAGTTTCAAAGTATAGTAATATTTATAGTAAAGTATAAGTATAGTAACATTTATTGAAGGAAGGATCTCAAATCGACAAATATTGTAAGTTGCGTTTAACAAGAAAAAAATTAAAAAATTAATAACTCCCAGGCAGATTTTCGTGAAACATGGCTCGTGAAACACTCGGGTTAAAAATATCTATGACACAATAAAACTAAACGAATATCGGTTCATCCGTTTGAGAGCTACGATACGACAGACAGATACACAGACAGACACGTTAAACTTATAACACCAATCTCTTTTTGCGTCAGGGGTTAAAAAGACGCGGCAACAGACTGAATTTTAGGTTAAGTACGGGCGGTTTGTTAACAAACATTCCACATAGAGTTTGGCTAGTGTGTAGTCACACAATTTCCAACTTTCATAAAACAACTCGTGCACAATAGCCCTCAAAGCGATCCGCCACACAGTCACACCTCGCAATCAATTTAAAATTCACAACATTTTAATTACCAAGCAAGAATTGATTACAGCGAATTAATTTCAAAGGTTTGTACATGAACGTGACATGGTTACCGTAATCCGTTACGTTAACGTTACCGTTAACGAACGGAACATTTACAAGGGTTGGTATTACATGAATATTAATATTACTTTCTACCTGAAAGTTTATTTCATTAGAGCCCGGCGATGGTAAAGGTACCGACCGGCTGTTGTTTACAACTAGTAATGTTCGTATGTTTGCTCGCAATTTGAAGTGCGGTGCTAGATAACTTTTAGAATTTGATGGTTTACAGCAACTGTTGAAAGTTTGATTCTTTTGGCAGAAGCTAGCTACTAAACGCTACGCTACGTGTTTGTTTGATAGCTAGCCCCTGACACCTGACAATAAATAGGCGAAACTCCTCCCACTCGCAGGCGTATGCGCAGAAAATGGCGATGGAAAATGGCTAGATTACTTACTTACTTACTGGCGTGGCGCAGTGACCCAAAGTGGATCTTGGCCTCCGACACTAGAGATCGCCAGTTGTCCCGGTCCCTAGCCGTTTCAGTCCAGTTGACGGCACGAAGTTCAAGCAGATCCTTCTCAACTTCGTCGCTCCAGCGGTACCTCGGACGACCTACAGGCCTTCGGCCACTTGGGCGACCCATGTACGCTCTCCTGGCTGCCCGATCCTCCCCCATTCGGACTACATGCCCGAGCCATCGGAGTCTCGAGGCTTTGGTTTCTCCTATGATGTTCGGCTCGGACACTAGATCTTCTATTTCGAGATTAGGCCTTACAAAAGTAGAAAGTAATCATTCAACTCACAGTCGCACTCACTATCCCGGCGCGTCGACCCCGACGTGGGTCTTGGCCTCCGACACAGTAGATCGCCACCGGCTTCGGTCCGGCGCCGCCTCCCTCCGGAGCGAAGACTTGAAGAAAGTGAAGGTTCTTCATTCGTCTTTCTACCTGTATCTGAGTCGACCGGCTGACGATCAGACAGGCCACCCGGCGTTCCAAGGAAAGCACATTATCAACTATTCTCTTCCTATTTAAATTGAAGAATCACGTGAAAGTTTTAATCCGCAATTTCTTTTTTATGTAGAGTTTTCTAATAGAAGTGGACACTGAAAATAGTTAGATGGTGCAGATACCTGATGGCCAAGTGGACATATGAAAGAAAGAAAAAGAAAGAAAATACATTTATTTGGACAATACATAACACGACACATTACAATCATATATAAGTACGTACAAAGAACACAGTATTGTTTAGAAAAGAAAAACAAACAAAGAAGAAAACAGATACAAATTAAAAAGTTTGTTATATACGGGCCAAAAAGGTCCCTGTCTCAGCATTTTGCCGCTACAAGCCGAAGCTAGTAGCGGCGGCGCTGGTTTTCAGACAGGTCCTGGTGTGGCAGCAATACAAAGAAACAGAATACAAAGAGTAGGTACACGGGTTACAAACAAAATACGAAACAAGAGAGGAAGAAAAATTGATTAAATAAATTATAATAAGTCTAATATATTATAATAAGTCTAGTCTAATAATGTCTAAGTCTAGTCTAGTACTTTCAAGGTCTGTGGTGACATAATTGACAGTCTGTACAATATAAGGCTAATTACGACGTGGCCATGACTCAGCCCAATCCTTCTGAACCATAATGGTACAGGAACATGCGAAGGAACAACACCCTAGAATAAAGTAGACCTTCTTCTAGACGCCAACAAGTCATGATGTTGCGATGTTCTGCGTCAAGTCTTGTGCTGGGATGTGAAAATATAAGAATATATAAGAATTAAGTCTTACAAATGCAAATAAGAAACCTAGTTCCTTCCAATTCCTGAGGTGACTCGACGAATAGGAGCTTACAATGGTACAGGCAATTAAGTAAATTAACCACTTGTACACTAGCTATAATTAAATGTGTGGATATCGCAGCGAGCACGCGCCCGCTATTTCAGCCACGTCTCAGCATTGCCCGGAACCAGGCCACGGAGTCAGCGGTCTGAACTGGACAGCGGGAGGTAGACGAAACGTGATGCATTTGTGTAAGTATAACTAGTTTCTGTCCGCGGCATCGCACACGTTGCTTCTATGGAAATGTTCAAAGGTTATCTCTATCCCAGGGGAACTGATTTATGGGATAAAAAGTAGCTTATATATTATTCCAGGGTAGACCATGATTTTACAAAAAAAAGATCTACTCATATGATTTCAATGCCAACCTTGCAATGAAATCTGGGTTCAGTTTTTTTCATTAAAATTTTTGAAACAATAAAGATACACTTACTAAAGGTACCTTCAAAAGATCAAAGTTCCAACTCAGACCGCGAAAGCAAGGATCGCGAACCATGGCTGGGAATAAGAAAGAGCCACTGCTGTGCTGGCCGTGGGACGTCAGGGCCAGCACTAAAACGACCAGTCGTTTAATCTGTAAATGATGAAGGTAATAATGGCATAGGTAAATGATGAAACCGGAATGAGCCTGTATCTAAGTATACTTTCCCTCGCTTACTTACGACAATCTTCAAACAACTATCTACTAATACTACTATCACTTGTTATCAACTAAACCTGACGTGTAGTTTCTGCCCGCGACTTCGCACGCTTTGTTTCTATGGAAACGTTTTAAGATTATTTCTATCCCATGAGAACTGATTTATGGGATAAAAAGTAGCGTATGTTTGATTCCAGGATTAGAATTAACTGTGTACAAAATTTCAGCCCAATCCGATCAGTAGGCGTGAAGAGGTAACAAGCATCCACCCATCCATCCAAACTTTCGCATTTATAATAATAGTGTGATGGGATTAGTGTGATTTTCATTTATGTCATGAGTTACATTTTTAGTAGCCTTATATTTATTCCTACCATCGAGAGTATGTAGCACTTAGCTCGCCCGCGCGGGATAGTCAGCACAGCACGGAGCGCAAACAGCAAATAGCGAGCGGTTTAGTTACATTCATTTGTACTTGTACGGTAATTCTCTCTGTATTCTCGCTAAAAACGTCGTTACAGTAAAATCAAAATGCGTTCAGCTCGGAAAAGCATGTTTGCTGTAAGTTCAGAGGTGGCTGACCAAGATTAAAGGAGAAAGAAAACCAAGCTTTGTGAATAACCTAAGGGTACGACGATGATCATGAGTGCATCCCATCAGCATTGGTCTGCTTAAATTGGTCTGCAAAAGTACAGTCACCGGCATTCACAATTTTCAAAATCGCGGAGCCAAGTCTTGCTTGACCGTTTTTTGAAAATTGACCCTGTTAAGCGATTTATGTCTTTGGCTATAATTACATTAATATCATTTACAGTAAATATTGAGTGACTATTTACTTACTTTTTCCTTTTTTCAGGTTGTACCAAAACTTTTATTCTTAGATATTCAGCGGCAGAAGGCAAAGCCAGATCGGAAATGCAAGCATTATTTCACCGGCTATCTGTCAAATAAATCTTGCGGCGCGGCGGCGGCGCGCGCGGTAAGGGGGGCTCGGGAGACAGCGAGCCGGAAACCAGAGTGGGTGCTCCTCGATCTAAGTAGGAATCTACCTAGAGAGATATAGTGTTAGGTACATATTTTTGTTCGGTGGCCGGTTCAAATTTGACAATTACGTAGAGCTGGCTACAGTGAACCTTAACCTCACTTAACTTTCAGAGTTGAGGAAAAACGCCAAAGTAATCGAATTGTAAGATTGAAATTAAAGCCATAAAAATATGAAAATGTTTCGTTTTAGAATCTGGCTACTGAAAGTAGAGTCTGAAAGTAATTATTTGATGGCTTCAATTCAATGTAACGTTTTTTTTTTAAAACACAATTTACAATACTCTTACGCAATTAACCGGCCGGCGGATGACTAAGTTACATAATAAGTTGCATACAAAATCTTAAAAAAAATTAACATCCACCTCGATGAAATTTGCGAATGTTCTATTTTAATTATTTAAGTTTATAAGTTAATAAGTTTTGTAATTTTAATCCAATATAATTTTTAAATAATTTGAAATTGTAACCTAATTTGTCTTGTATAACGACTGTGTAATTTTGAATTTAATTAAATTGTGTGTGTGTGTGTGTGTGTGTAAAAAGGATTATTTAAATAACTGAAATGAATGAAATACGATACAATACAATATTTCAATTTGAAGTTCGGTGTGTGGAACTCGTCCTTAAAACATTAAGTTTCAGTGGTGCACTTGTGAATGAAAAGATTTCGGCCAGAGATTCCTCGCACGGTTAGTATTGAGCTGGTGGGTAGGGTATGCACAAAATCGTACGTGAGGTCGAGTTAGTTTGGCAAATCGAGGGCGACATTCAGCGCTTTTACAGAAACGAGCGTTTGTAGAACACTAAAATAACTATGTAGATATTGATAAATCAAGAAACTATTCGTGGAAAAAGTTTTGTGAATATGTTGTTGAGTTTTTTTAATAGACGAGTGCCAGCTGGCATTCGTTTTTGTAGCGCGTGAAGGACGCGCAAACTTCAATTTCTATTCATTTGACGGGTTATTCCAGTTTTTCCCCTTGACAAATCCCCCATTTGGGGGAAAACTGGCATCCATTTTTTTGGAGTCCAGTTTTCCCCCTTGAGAATTTTTTTTCTAGGGGGAAAACTGGAATAATTTTTTCAAATTCTAGTTTTCCCCTCAACGATTTTGGCGTTCCAGTTTTCCCCCTTGAGAGAAGGAAACCAAAGAGAAGCAATAAAAACGACGACCACTGCGGCGCAGTCTGCGAAGGTTAGTCTGAGATGCTGCGGCAGTAAATAAACTTGTAACCAGACAGCACAACAAAAGCAAGTCCTTACAATATTGCTGGCAACAAGGCTATAAAAACTTGAAATTACAGTGCGCCTATTGTGAGCGAGTGGAGTGCTCTCGGCCCGTGCAGGCAGACAATATGCATATGCCACTGCTATATATGCGTATATGTAGGCTATATGTATGCTATCTTGACGCGTGTTGTGGGATTACGAGGGAATCTCAGGAGGGTATTCTGAGAGTTTTTCTCCTTATGAAAGACTGGAAAAACATCTCTACCTACTTTCAAATAGATACGGTTAATTTGTTCGAAGCTTGTAGATTATCTTTAGGTTTTTCATTATGTTCTTTAGATTCGTAGTATGCACATATGAAAATAAAATATATGTTGAGTTTATACTTTAAACGAATTATGAATTTTTATACAATAATCATAACACTATTGCTTCTAGAGGATGATTATCAAAGTGGCCCCAGAATTGCGATTTGTCTGAAGCATCCTCCAAGCCTAATAAAACGTCAAGTGCGAGTCGGGCTCGCGCAAGACCTTGTGTCTTGCCAAATTATCATCATAATTCTAGATCACCGGGATGTTGCTAGGTCTACGGGAAGTACCCTATAGGTTTTGGTCCTTGGCGAGCATTAATTATTTGTTATAGTGAATAAATAAAAAATTTATGGATATCGGATTTATGGACAACAAAGTGATCCCATAAGGGTTCCTTTTTTCCTTTTGAGGTACGGAACCCTAAAAAGTGTCTATGACTAAAATAATCTCTGCATATTCGTATTTTTATTAATTCGCGACACTAAAGGTGTTACATAGATGGAACTAAGATAAATTATAAACAAACTAAACATCAGATTTTATTGCCCACTATCCTGCGTTGTTTGTTCTGTAGAGAAAACAACCGTAAGACATACTTAGCGAGGCTCAAGTAAGTGTCAGTACTAAAGTAGGTGCATTCTACTGCTGCGAGGAAGTAGCAGCAGTAGCAGTAAACATTTCCGACCGCAGAGCCTCTTTTTATCACGATCTAGTGCGATAGTACTGAGTAAAGTTTATGCCATGAATATGTTACACTTGTTTCTTCAAGTCATTTGTGGAAACATCTGACTATGGGAATGTAATGTGTAAAAGTTATGACATTTTCTGGTTTTAAGAAAAAAATTGTGTATATTCTTTGTCTAGTCTAGACACTAATAAAATTAATTTCTGTAGCATAAAATGCACGTTCTTGTATAATATTGTAAATGTTAACTATTATTATTGCAGCATGTAAATTATTCACTGTGCCTTACTTTCTGACTCATCGAAGTGTTGCATTGTGTTCCATTATTTTGAAATTTATAAATTTAATTACCTGTTTGATGGCAGATTATTCTAAGCATATTTGACACCATGTACAATTAGTCTGAGAGTTAAGGCTCATGAATCTATCAACACTAACTGACAACACTCACACAACAAAATATTTTCGAGTTTGATAAAAGACATATAGGTAATCTGACATTAAAATATTTGACAATGCTATTGCAGCTCCCTCATATTATTTTCTGTTGTTTATTTATTTTCTATATGTATCGCTGTAATTTTGAAGTGTAAGTACCTATTTTGACTTGACTAAGTGTTCCTTGTGATCCCATGGTATTAATAAAATAAATTGAAATTGAAATGAACACGAAAAACCACCTCGTTATGTTTGTAAAAGGTTGCGATTGGTTCTCGACATTTTGATCTTCGCCTGTTTATGCGACCACATTACGGTAGGTATCCACATGCTACCATATTACGTACCTATAACCAAAATCACGTGTCCGCCATCAGATTCGCCATATGCCTCCCCCAAAGGGAAGTTCCTTTCACGTATCGGCCACGTAGGCCATCTACTTATAACGCATTTATATTCATATCACCGTGTATTTACATTCCATCCGGAGCGTTATTTTACGGTACGGTTCTATACAGTGCCTACAATTCTGAGGATTTTCGGTTAGAAGTAACCCCACGGTCGATGCTTTACTTATGCTGATAAGGTTAGGGTAGATAAGATGGCTGGTAATAAAATTGTAGTTATTTTATGACTGTTTAAAGATAAGGGATTGTCCTTAAAAATATGGCATTAGTCGTCCCTGTAGGGAAGGCACGCTTGAACTAGAATTGTGGCATACAGTGAGCAAATAAATGACGAAGTCTACTACTCGGGAATCCATTGAGGTCATTGAGGTTTATTATTGGTTAGGAACAAAGATATCAAATAAATTTGGTTACAACAAAAGTGAATTACTTAGTTACCAACGAAAATTACAATAAAAGAAAAGAAACAAATTAGAACTAAGAACTTAGATCCCCTCCGGCCCAGAATCACCCCCTTTCGGCTTAGTACACATGTCATGTCTCGTGGAACCCTGTTAATACAAATAAAGTAACGAAAAAACAAAACTTATATAAAGTATGAACCATTACCAAAGAATTTCGAATCCAATGCAGAAAAGTGATGTTAGTGTTGTACGTTCACACCGAGACAAAGTACCAAAGTAGCTTGGACTTCACGATACAAGATCGGCCAAGTGTGAGATCCAGCGGTAAAGTCTGCATAGTCTGCAAGCCCTCAGCATTGTATCATATTATAATATTAACTCTTATCTACTTATCTACGTGCCTGATATGCTGTAAAATGATTGTTATTGTTGGAAATAAATAAATATGTTATGTTTCTGTTAAAACCGTAAGTATCTAAATTGGTCGAGAGGTTTTGGAATATTGATGTGCAAATTACACATACAAACAAACAAAATCTGGCCCTAAACGCATAGGCCATCTCCGTTCCGTTGCGGGTAAAAAATCGGTACCCATCATCATCTCAGCCAAAAAAGTAAGTACACTGCTGGACACACGCTTTCCCGCGGGATCAACTTATTTGAAGCAATATTTACACATAAAGCTTTCTCATAATATAAAGAGGCAGTATAAAATAAAATAGTTCATGGAACATGCCGAAGGAAGAATTTAATATTGAAACTGTAAGCTTTTAGAATATTCAATTGAAGAATGTTGCATTGAACTATGAAGACATCTTCCAGCATTCTGCTCAGATTATGTTGAAGATAAACTTATTTAGATTTATTCAAAAGCTTTTTTCACGGAATTCTGGAATGGGTTTTTTCTTTTGACCTCTATCGTAAAATAATCAGGCACTGTTTCGCTCTCAGGTGATTTATATGTCTACCGATTATTTTATTATTCAAAATATTTTCACATTTTCAATATTGTGGCGTACACTTGTTTAAATTTACATCTGCAATATTATGCTGTGTCGGAAATTATTCTAAAAGGTTAAGTATTTAATTAATTTTAGGCGGTCACATCACACCTGTGTTGTCAGGTCAAAAAAAATATATATATATGGTTGTCCGAAATGGCAATTATTGAGACAACTTATGTTTTTAAGAGCAACTATGAAACAACACAGTTTAGTAATAAATGATTTATTTATCTTAATCTTTCAAAACGATACCATAATAGCCTAAACTATTCCAAAAGTAACCAATCGTTTGTAAATGAAACAAGACACTGCTCAATCTGATTTTCAAGTCTGATCGAGTTTGTTTTGTTTCTTTTAAATATCTGCCTAATTACGTATCATTTAAAAACGCAGACATCCAAATAATGCTGAACGTATCCCAGACAAAAAAAGAGCAATTCCAAAGACATTGCACGTTCCTTTAATCCTTATTACCATTCAACAACAAGCGAAGGAAACTTTCAGTTTAGAAACGTCCTCCCAACTTCCAAAGTACATTTCTATGTAAAAGAGTAGTCGTTGAACGAACAGTTCCAAAGAAAGACTGAATTGAATTGTTAAAAAAAGGAAGTGAAGACACGATGTCGCGCCATTAGTGGAACGAGAATATTCGGAGTGGACGAGACGTGGCCTTAGAACGAGAACGGAGCCAGGGGGACCTCGACGAGAATAGAGACCTATTGACTGCTTGATCCTGGTTAAATCATCATCTACCTACGGCCTTCACATCCACCATGGAAAGTAGATGCTTTTATACAAAATTCGTTTGATTTTTGAAATGAAAATGAAACGAAATATTTTATTTTCCTTACGAACTACTACACAATATGTTGAACTATAATAATGGTTATTGCAACGTAATTTAAATTTTGTGCGCAGCAGAGCTCAAGGCAAACATGGTTTTCGCTCAGCATTACATTGCATATTCTCAATATTTTCAAGTTATAATAACCCTTTGATCAATTAGCATCAGTCATCTGGTATATGATCGTAATTCATACCTACTCTGAAGAAAAAAATATTTATAAGACTGTAAATCTCTTGGAAATAAATCTAGTTTTGTTCTTTTATCCACGGCCATAAGCTTAGCAAAGGAAATGATAACGTTAAAATATTATGCAGCAAAAGAGTAACAAGACAAAACCGAGCACAGCTACAACTTAATAAAATAATTACAAAGGGCACTGTCGATGTAACTAGCCGGCAATTTAAACTCCATTAAATGACTTCAAAGGTCTTGTCAGTCTACGACCCGAGGCTGTTTTCTTTGCCTTACCTTACCTTAACATGGTAGGGTTTTCAACTGAGGGACTCTTGTTTCTAACTCTACTAACTGAGAATAACCGTATGTTTTCAGAGAAAGTCGTCTGTACCCTTTTCAGGTCGCATGGAAGATAGAATTATCTACCATATGACTGGAATTTATGCGTTCATGGGTTTATTAAAGACGGTAGTCCGATCATTCATTTGCCCGACGCTAAACTCAGAGGCCATAAGTACTGCAAAATGTGTTATGGGTATAGAACATCCTATACAAAAAAATTTGAATACACCGACAAATAAAATAAGTGGTTAGATAAGAAAAAATAGGGAGTAAATTTATTGGTAAAAAATATTGAAAAAATCGTTTACCAACACGAGAAGTCCCTTCGATTTTTTTTCTAAATGTATACCTTTGTGTGAGGCACCGATAGATCCACCGATAGATCCAAAGGTCAGTCCAAAATGTTCAATTGAAGGATTCGTTTCCGAAATATCAAGCTATTGAGTGCATTTTTAGGATTCCGTAGGCCGTGGCCCGTTAGAGTCAAGTCCCTCTCCTATGCCAACTAAACGGTTATTTGAGAAGAACAAAAAACATAGGCAATTTTTCGATATAGAAGTAAAACTTGTACAAAACGGCTAGTAGACCTTCTACCTAGTTAACTAAACTCCGCTCTTTAGTGTCGTCTAATTATAAGTTTGTGCGTAAATGCCTTGAAGCTTTGGACAGAACCGCTCTATTGTTATTAGTTGAGTATCGTTGTATTTTTGCTGAGCTGGTGTTAATACCGCAAGAAAAGGCTGCGCTAAAAGCCATCAAGACTTCTAATGAATCTGTACAGCCGAGTTAGAAAAAGAGATAAACATGAACCATCGATGGGGTAACACAAGCGCCTCCTAATAGGATTACTCCGATATTAGTTACCTCGGAAAACAACGTTACGAAAGCAATTTCGGCTTCGCATATTGGCTATAAAGAAGTGCTTATGTTACGTTTTTGTTACAACTCTGGCCGTTCGCTATTCAGTTTTATTTAGATTCTCATTAGTAGGCACTTTGCTGGTGGAATGTGGAATTAAAATCTACAGGGAATATGGAAATTAATTGCTTAGTAGCTGGTTGCTATCTCGAAGGCAGATGTTAATACAATTCGTATAATTTATGTTAGATAATTATAATTTTAATGGCGTGATAACATGATAAATGTACCACAGGTTCACATTTTTGCAATGTTTTGCTCCACCGCCGCAGCGCCATTTCTAAAGTTGCGATTAAAACATCCGGCCTATGGGGACTATAAGGGAACTGATAAAAACATCTGGCCAGACATAAATTTTGCAATATTACATAGTATTCACAAACGGCTCTAACTCTCTCACAAAAATATGGCGCGTTAGCAAATCGTCAGCACACCTGTGCTTGAATAACGTTTCCCATTTCCTGTAATATCTTTAATAAATCTTACAAACTTGAGAACATATTCATATAGGGATATTTTTTATGGTTATCAATTGCCAAGAACTTCCGGTGAAATAATATTTCAGGCGCGCAAGGTGTCTGGGCATTTGGCCAATGGTTGTAAAGCTTTTCAGGAATCTTGAAATAAGCTGATCTTAAAATCAAACACGAAAATTAGCTGTACTAGTTTAGAAAAATGAATATCAACATATGTTTTAATTTCCCTAACTGTAGAAGCAAACCAGACGGTTGCCATCCAATAGAATCGATATGTTTTTACTTTCAGCTCGTTGCTGAACGTTCCACAAAGCTTTAAGGGTATTTTTGGGTTCGACATGGTGAAAACAGGTATAGAATAGAGAGTGCACCTGTGTTTGCGCACATGGGCACTACTAATATGTCCTGCACGGCTAGTCTCCGTCGAGATTGGCCGCCGTGGCTATGGATTCGGTTAGGAGGACATCATAACGGACACGAAAATAATACTAATCCATTACCTAATCGTGAGCCTTTTTGACTTGCACTAGCTCTATCTACACTTTAGTAGATTTATGTACCTATGGTTACGGTGTATAGAATAGAAATAGAATAGTATAGAAAATCTTTATTTGTGTGACATAATAATAAAACTTATAACTAATACTAAACTTAGCAAAACACAAAAAGGTCACCTGCTCAGCTTATATGCTGTTATGGCACATGGGCCATAGCAGCGCTGGTTTTCAGCGGTGCCGGGTGATAAGTGCAGCGCTACTCGCTACACCAATCTGACACACATATCAAAATGATAGAGCACACAATACCTTAACACTAATTAAATTAAGTTAAAGATTATAATAGAAAATTAGACATTTATACATTAACGGTAGAAAATTCTTAACAATAGCTAGTAAGTAAGTAAATAAATTTTTAAAATAAATAAATAAATAAATAACCTATTTAAATTTAATGTTAGCATGTATGTGTGTGTGTATGTGTGTTTGTGCGTGTTGTGTCGAGTGCACCAGAGGACACCGATCTCATGAGAGTCCGGGCAACAGGAGCAACCAACAATATAAGTGTGTGAGTGTGAGGGTGTGTGTGTGCGTGTGTGTGTGTGTGTGTGTGTGTGTAGGTGTTTGAAATAAATATATAGGATAACAAATGGATAAAATAAACAAGTGATAAGTTTGGAGAAAGCGAGCAAGAACGACAAAGCATTAGTGTGGTTTTTGAAGAATTAACAAATGTTTCCTAAGTGAGTGTCTAAAAGTGTATAAACTATTACAATTTCTAATTGGCGGCGGGAGATTGTTCCAACATTTCGTGGCAGCGTAACGAAAGCTACCACGAAATGCAGTCGTTCTATGGTATGGGCACATTAAACGTACAGCAAATCGGATATGGCTATGTATGTCATGTTGTCAACTGATAAATGATTTTTATCTGCCTCGAAGATAAATAAATTGATTCAGGCGTTACTTTGTAGTAATCCAATGCAAAATATCTCTCGAGGTCTCGTGGAGAGACGAAACTAGTTGACGACTTACTTTTATGAATTTTTCCATTCTGTGGTTGGTGTGGTTTTTCTTCTACAATCAAATTGTGTGTGGCATTTGGCAATTTAATACTGCGCAAGTCTGTTTTTTTACCTTCTCTGATTGCATGGTAAGCAGATTTGTGGGAGAGGGAGGGCGATGCGCATGTAATGAAATGTTTTTAGTTGACTCTCACCAGAGAAGATTTTGCGCGAAATTGTTACAAAATATTTTTTATCCCATAGATATAAATCGTTAGATAGGCCCTTACCGCAGTGAGACCGCGCCGTGTTGTTCCACAGTCGAAGTGAGTGAGGCTCACTAACCTGGAGTTAGTGCACATCCTAACACAGTGTGAGCCGGACGTGTTGTAAAGGACGTTTGCGAACTTTGCGAGCAGTTTACTGTCACAAAATGCCATCGTGTGCCTTTCTAAAGTGCAACAACAATTCTAGAAACACAAATAAAGCCAGAGGTGTAACATTTCACTCGTAAGTATTGCGATTTCATTGAAAAACTTTTATTTTTCTTCCGCACTGTCCGAAAATAACAAATTTAAATGGCGAGTGCACGAAAGAGAAAGTCGTGTTGGCAACTAATCTGGGAGAAAAAGAGATGACACTATTTTCTCGGTACCTACGCTTCAGCGCGTAGACTGCACCGTTTTACAAATTGCACAGGTTTGTTTAGATAGTCACATTTTCGATTTCAGGGCTTATTAGGCCGTTTTTTTTTTCATAGAAGTATGTGCAATACGATTGCACACGAAATAATAATAATAATGATTAGGTTTATTGGCAAAAACACTATTTCTAACTATTATTTGTTCTACACAAATTGCACAGGTTTTTGACACTATGTTGACGCACACATTCAAACATTTTCGATTTCAGGGCATCTAAGGGTATACTTTTTTCAGGAAAGTGTGTGCAATACGATTGCACACGAAATGGTAATAACAACAGATAATTACAATGGCAGAAACACGATTTTTTAACTACTTTTTTGAATGTGTGCGTTAACCGTTAGTGTGCGTGCGTCGGCATTTTGTTAACCCACACATTCAAAAACAATGCCACAGTTTTTGGTGTCGGGGCCTATCTAACGATATAAATCTATGTTTTATCCTGATATTTTTTTAATTCTGCCTCTTTAATTCCTCTCGGTTGAGTTGCATACTTGTGAATCATGAACAATAACATATTTCATCGCAGTTCCCGTTGAATAATACCAAGAATAATTTAGCCGTTGATTCGCAGAGCATAATTAAAATAGTTGTTTTAAATGTATGCATGAGCGTTGACCGCGAGAACTCGACGCATTCTGCTTGATTAAAAACCACAAACGGAAGCCGACGCCCAAATATGGTGTATTATGCTTTAATATTGTATTACTTGTTCCTGTTTTGAATATTTTGTTACAACATGTTTATAATTCAGAGTGCATTTATTTATGAATTTGTTAAATTATTTATCTAGTGAATATTTGAAAAAAAAAAATAAACGTGTGTATGTTTAAGTTTCTGTAATGTGAAGTTTTAGCTTGGTTTTAGAAAGATCATATAAAATATTGAAAAGCTAAGTGTAAGAACTACTTTTATGTTACACTAGCGGCCCGTCCCAGCTTCGCATGGGTAGACATTTATTTTTAAACATATAAATAAAGCCTATGTTACGTACCATTCTAATGGTGAAAGTTTTCAAATCGGTCTAATAGTTTTTGAGTTTATTCGTTACAGATTTACAAAAATACCAATCTTTCCTCTTTATAATATTAGTGTAGATCCAGAATATTACCGGTTGGTTTTTTTGGTTAAACGAGAAAGCACTCCTTGTGATTTTTTTACAATGCTATTGATAAGCCTACTATGGTAGGTACCTACTAATGTTATTAGGCAAGTAAGTTAAGTTTAGAAAGTGCGCTGAAATCTCCTAAGTGTAGATTTCAGCGCACTTTGTAAACTTAATTCGCACATTGTTGTCAACATCACAGCTCTGCGCACAGCCTGAACATATTAATCAAAAGATATCCGTTTTTTATACAGAAAGGGTGCGTTTCAATAGCACCCTTCCAAATATTGGTTTTTGTGCGCCGACGTCCAGTAAGAGCAAACTCGTGTTTTGCCATTTTCGTGAGGCCTGCACGCTTCACGTCCATATTCCATACTACATACTATTGTAAATGCGAAAGTAACTCTTGAGTCGTAGAGCCATAATCAAGAAGTTGATGCTGTCTTTTTGACTGTTTGTAAACATTTTACGAATAACCAGCTATGATCCTTAAGCCGGCTTTTGACTATGGGATATAATATAAATTACATCTTGTGCTATATATTACATCCCGCGATTGCTATTCACACTGTAAGATATATATTTTGGAGCACACAATGATCAGTTTACACGTCTGCTCACGAACGCCAACATTCAAACGGAGGGCGAAGCGGGGGAGGCGCGGTGTCCGGGGACGTGAGGTAAAATATTCACCTTCAAATGACCTTCAAATATCGCTCACTCGGTCGAAAAAATATTTATAGTTTGGGATGTAATATATATTATAGCACAGTGTAAACGGTGCCATACAAAATGTATGGTGAGCGATAAAATATTATATCTCGGGATGTAATATATATCCCATAGTGAAAAGCCGGCTTTACGGGTCATAATGCAAAAGAAAGGAGATCTATCGTCTATTTTGTTCCACAGGAAATAATCTTAAGGGTTGGTTAATCTCAAACAGGCAGACAGACAAGAGTTGTGTGCTGTGCTACTGTTGTAGTCTTTTAAAAAAAGATACCTCAAGCTCAGGGTTGATGCATACCAAGTAAATCCACGGGCCCTCTGGAGCTGGAGGCCAAGTGACTGCGCCATGGCAGGGAGGTATCATGTGAACGAAGCCGCAAGCAGAAACTAGTCTACCATATCTAAGCAGCATAGTGGCGTACTTGTAGTGCCACGTCATTAAACTGTGAATATAAAGTGAGGGAATGACAAAACATAACATTAATTTGAGCTATGTCACACGGTACGGTGCACACCCTAATGCGTGATACACACGGCTTCACTTTTCCTTCGAACTCAAGTGACTTGTGATTTTTTTACATTTCGCGTTACCTATACTATACCTAATATTTTACAAAACATCAAATAACCCCGATGAATGCCGACAATTTAATTTTGAACTACCAAAACCCTAGAATAGCTGGGTCGATTTTTAGAAGAACACATTTGACGAAGTCACCTTACAAAGAAAACTTACCCCTTTTTGCGCTAGGGGCTACTTACTCCTGTGACTCAGCTACCCAAACTGGATCTTGGCCGACCCACGACTCCAGGCATCGGCCTCCACTTCGTCAATCCAGTGATACCTAAGACAGCCGACAGGTCTGCGCCCCAATCACTGCATTCGACGTATCCGATTCAGCGTAGACGAGAGTTCATGAACTCGCCTATGTGTCGGTTTCATTTATTGAGAATAGAACTTCATTTGACAACAATGTCACCTGATGGTAAGTGACGATGTGGCCGATGATATATGATGAAGGTCTAGAATAAAACTATTTACTCCTGGCTAAATCTGAAATCAAATAAAACACCCATCGGGGCCATCGTTGTATCGAACCATCTCGTCGTTTTACAAAGCAAAATCATATAAAGCTAGAAAATCCAAATGCAGAAAGTTCAAGCTCAATTTGCTAGGGAAACCAAACAGCCGTGTGTTGATCTCGGAAAACGCGATAACACCCACGACGTGAGGAAATTCGCTCAATTATACCACCCTCGGCTTTTTAGCTTATTTATCAATCAATCTCTGATCCGGTTGATAAATAACGCTTCAATGTCAACAATACGTATTGCTTCGATTCACGGTAATTAATGGGTTACATTCATTTAATGTAATAACTTGATTGATCTAATTTGAGTAATTTTCTTGAATTATGCGGGGTAGTTCTAAATCTATTATTTTATATAGCTTTGTGGCTTTTGATATGGTGTTAGTAATTGCTATTTTGATTAAAGATATATTATAAAATATGGTTTAATCAGTTTATGAAGTAAAATTTTTATTTTCTGTTTTTATTCGAACATATTTGTCAGAAAGTTTGTCTTTTCCATGTCAGGTAAGTAAATCTTGATCATATAAGAAATAAAACTCGACTACAAAAAGTATTCAACTTGGTCGTTGACAAAAGCAACCGATGTTTTTCCTCCACTAGAGCCCGTCCCGTCGTTTCATTTCCTAAGTGCTTCTTTCATATTTGAAGACGACTGCAGCCCCAATTTGTCCAAAAATCTTATCTTATTGCAATACATTAGAGGTGGAGCACACGTGCCGGCCACGTGACACGATACGTCATTAGCCGCGGGACTCTCGAGGGTGCAGGAGTTCTACTCGAATACCACCGATGTAAGGTATTTGCTTTATTCCCAATCCCAACGTCATACGTAAAACGTTGGGAAAAACGCTGGGTTTTAATTTTCGTTAGACACACTATGTATGACTATCACTATGTCTGCCTATTTGAGATTACTTAATATAAGAGAACTCCTACTCATTTTATTTACTGTAATGTAATTTATTGTTGTGAAGTAATCAAATAATATCACAAAAAATTTCGACTTCAACGGGACGAAACCCGTCAAGAAGTCGAAAATTTTGGCGATACTATTTGATTTCTTAGAAATTACCCTGAGCGTGGTGAGTGTGAGTGTGGTGTTAAAAACCTTGTTATTTAAGTACTTATTAATTCGAATATTCCATTTCAAGTCCGACACGAAGTTCAGCATCTTTTTATTTTTGAGAGAATAATATTCAATTTGTGTCAATTTTACACTGTCGGTTGAAAAAAATACATAACGTGTCAGTACAATATTATAATGAGTTATGTAGGTATAATGGTTACACATTAATTGCACATAGTTTGTATTTATATGAACATAACTAATTAAAGCGAAAACGGCGATTTTATGAGATTCATAAAGTAGAACACGTTTCGTTCCGTGCAACTGCGGGTGGGTGCAAATAGAACTTGGGTAGACCCCCAGGAGCGCGTAGCTATCGGTGCAATCCATCTAATGCAGCGATACAATCTGTGCTCGAGCATTACAAGCTTAAAATGTTGCAGTTGATATCAATCTGTGCTTGTAATGTTGCTAATGCTAAGGGATATGCAGTAGGCAGATTTTACAAGCAAGCTGTACAAAATCTCAGGTCTGTACAAAGTCTCAATAGCTGAGGAAGGTCGAATTTCCAGAAGCGCTTCTTGGTTAAGAGGCTTAAATATTCCTGATCTTCTGAGATATTTACAGATGAAAATACCTGGGTGAAAACACCTACAGCTCAATTTTTAGGGTTTTGAAGATCGAAGATCGGTTTCAAAACCCTTATGGTCTCGCTTTGTCTGTCCTTTTTTCCCTCCTTAATAACTCAAAAACTACTGCAGCTATCAACTTGAAATTTAAAATTATAATACATTTCGTGCGCCTGTACAGATTTAGAGAAAAATAAATGAAAATAAATGAAAAATGAAAATGAATATTTTCCATACAAATTGTGATGCCGAAATTTTAAAAGATACCTACAGAGTCATATGGGGTATCAAATGAAAGGTATCGTTTTGTACATTTCAAATTTTTTTTTGAAATTTTTGTAGGTTTCATACTTTTTAAAATATTTCGAAAAAAGTCGAAAAAATACCCCTTCCCCCCCTATCTCCGAAGATTGCAGAGCGAGCCATGTAAAATGTATGGAGCGTTTATAGACACGGATCTATATTTTACAGGAAAAATATAGAGAAGTTTGAAAAAAGAACGCTTTTTGAAAAATGGTCAAAAAGGGGGGAAATAATTTTCAAAAGGGGGAACTACCTCACCGAATGGGGTATGAAATGAAAGGTATCGGTTTGAACATTTCAAAACAGTTTTTGAAATTTCTGTAGCTTTCATACTTTTTGAAATATTTTGAAAAAAGTCGAAAAAAAACCTATTCCCCCCCCCCCCTATCTCCGAAGTTTGCCGAGCGATCGATTTAAAATGTATGAAGCGTTTGTAGATATGGATCTATATTTTACAGGAAAAATATAGAGAAGTCTGTAAAAAGAACACTTTTTGAAAAATGGTCAAAAAGGAATAATTTTCAAAAGGGGGGCTACCCCGCCGAGTGGGGTATCAAATGAAAGGTATCAATTTGGAAATTTCAAACAAGTTTTTCAAATTTCCGTAGCTTTCATACTTTTTGAAATATTTCGAAAAAAGTCGAAAAATTTACTATTACGTACCTTAACCGAACCACCCATTTAACCGAATCATGCAGAGAGATCCATCTGAAATGTAGGTTGGTACCTACTATTCTTAGGTATTCGTTAAATTGCGAAGTCTCTAACCGGTACTTTTGGTACATATTTGTTGACAAACGTTCAAAACCCTCGGCGCGCGAGTTACACTCGCACTTGACGGATCTTGTTTTTTCATATAAGCATAACTAAGAAACCTGACTTTTAGGACATTACAGTCAGTGACTTTTTTTATTATTTGATTAGGTGTCCTTTATCCAAATTTAGAATTTTTATCGTGCGCGGTGATTTTGAAGAAAAATAACAATGTGGTATCCGATGTTAGGGCCAAAATCTTCCAACATAGCTCGTTTTTCACTTTTACTGGGTCAATCAGATTTCTGATACGGTTTCGAATTTGTGGCACAACTTTGCCTTATTGAGTAATTTATCATGGCATGAATTTTTACGTCTTAGGCGAAATAGCTACGTCAGTACATTATTATATTAGTCGCATTTGCAGGTTGCAATGCCCTCAACATCTATAAAATGGAATAAACTGTCTTCATAAGTGAAACTGGACTTTTTTAATGCTATTCTGTTCGATCAGTTTATGACCTAAAGGCAAAACTAACCGACACGACGATGCGACCCTTTATTCAGAACATTATCACAAGAGACACCGAAGAACGCACACAACAAGAAACATTCATTAACTAAAATACCCCATCATCTAAAATACCTCCCAAACAATTAATCAAAAACTACCCAACAGCACAAGGTATCACTAAAATAATAAGCTCTTATGAAAGACACCCGAATAATGGCCGGCCACTTCCGGCGATATATTTCCGCTATCTCAGCGCCAACATGGCGTCCTCACATCCGGTTGACCGTTATGGAGTGTTAATCGAGCATTATGTCTGAGATGAAAAACTATCCTTTGAGCAACTACTCGAGTGGATAATATTCATGGGAAGTGATATTAATGGTCTTGTGTAGGCGGTATGATAGGCTGGTAGTAGATAGTAGCTACTGATATATTTTATATAGGGCTGAGGGTCGTGTGGTATCCCGGTAAATATTTATAGGGTCTCATTCAAAATGTCAGGGATATGTGGGGATATCGCACTAGTGAACCTATTCCTTTAATTTATGAATTAACGGGTTAATATAACGGCCGTGAAAATTCAAGGCCGATGAAGACTACGCATGTTTCTATTGGGTTCTCCAAGACAATTTAATATAGATTTCTTCAGACACTTCTTACTAAAAGTCGTTGAAAGACTGGATGTCCGGTCGGAAAATGAGTAAGTAACTATTTAGTGAAACATTTCTTTGTACTTGCGAACAGTAACAATATATTAATATTGAGTGTGTTTGCAAAGGCTTAATTAGACATCGAGGTCGTCATAATAAAGCTGAGGTACAATACACTCTGAAGTTGAGGCAGCAATTAAAATATTAAAGCACAAAGTCCTGCGCCGCGGAGGAGGCTCAACAAGTCGCCTTGTTTATTGAATGAAAACCTCTTCTTAACTGACTTGATGGAAATCTGCGAGATTAACTTTTTGAATTTTTCAAAAGGTGGATTTCCAAAGGTAGATTACTACTAAATTGGGTGTTATCTCTGACTGACATCTGAGTCATTCGACAACTCAGTAGTTTTGCCTGATAGAACCGGACTTTTGACACTTTTTTTTGCAACAGTAATATCGGTGTTGATGATACATCGCCGGCTTATTATACTTATCGAAATATTTTCTTTTGATCAGGTGACGGCAGATGTTGCACGCGGCAAGCTGAAGATTGGGCGCTATGGCGCTTTAGGGGAGGCCTATGTAGCTGTGGACTAATAGAGGCTGATGAGTTTTTGTTTTTGGTGCAGTTTGGAATAAAACTCGGCTCGGAGTCGAATAGGCATCGCCTCGCCTCGTCGATTCGTCGATATAATTCTCCGTTTTATAATTCTCCTTCAACTTTAAAAGTACTACTTACCTACTGCTTTGAAGGCAACACTGTCAGTCAATCATCGTCTTCGCATAACATTACACGTAAACAGTAATGATAGGCAACAAGAATAGACTTGGAATAATAGAGGTAAAAATTGCAAAATTATAGCATGATTAGCAGTAATTGAAAGACAAGTGGCTTTGTTACCCACGGGGCAGTCAGGGGTTAGTGACCCTTGCGATTGATTTAAAAAATAAGTTATGAACGTGAGTGTCGGCTTGAATATCGAGCCCTCAAAGCAATCGTACTAGCATTTTGCTTAGATTGGGCAAGTCAAGAAATGGTTCTCTTTTTAATTAAACGTATAAGAGTATAATCAAACTCTAGTGCATTTTAATAAGTTAGGTACATACAACACTATTTTGTTTTTTTAATGGTAGAGCACAATAGAATTCGTTTTACGTAGAAAATGTAGTATAAACTGACGCTGGGAGGCGAGATAAATAATTAAAATAAAATGCCTGAAACTGTTTGTTAACCTTTATTCCTAGTAATTTCATTAGCAGTTCAAATAATTGAACTGAATATATCTACATTTGAAAGATAGGCCTGTAGGATTATAAGGCAACTATGTGCAACCACCCCTGATATGACGACCACGACCACTCTTGTAAGAGAGTTACTAAGAAGGAAGAAACTAGAGAGAGTATTAAGAAGGAATAAAGATAGGTTAATAGATAAAAATAATTCCAAAATACTCTGAAATTGTTCGTTTAGTTTCGTACTTATGAAATGTACATTTAAAGGCGATGAAGATCTAAAAAAATGCCTCCATAATTCAATTTAGAATGCCAACTAGACATGAAGCCTTTTAAAATTAGCGAAAAAAGGGATAATCTTGGAAAGCCTTACTTTACAATTAGGCTTTTGTTCCGCCTGCCCCATTGTTTGTAGGTAAGCCAGCAATAACAAAAGACTCGACGGGGAGGGTTGAGAAAACAATGACGTCAGAATCCCTGCCGATGCTTCTATTCAACTCATCAAAAATCGCGGGTATTATGTCAGGGAGTCTCGGCAATTATGTGCTGGAGCTGGAAGAACGGTTATTGTTGGTGTTATTACTGAAAGGAACTGTCAAGTAACTCACTCACCTGCCTGTCTAGGTGATAGCTTGGCGCCATCTTGAGGCAGTTGATCTCCGCTACCAGAGACAAGTGAGTTCAAGTATTGGATAGCACTTAGCTTTGAGCTAAAAGCAGTTGTCGTATTGTAACACTCCAAACCATCGTAACATACCCTACCTGTTCAATATTGATTAATATCATTAGATTTGTATATTTTACCGTAACTTTTGTAATAAAATTATGATTTAAAGTGGCCAATGATCGTCTAGCTAGCGGAAGGACCCGTACGTTGTATAGTAGTAACTCAGATTCTTTTAGGAACTTCAGACAAATGGCTAACCTTTGATTTACCTAAAATTTATCAATTCTTAAATTCTGATACAACATAACTCTCCTTTTTCACAATCGGTTAAACCAAAATTTCTCTCTCTGAAACAACTTAAATTACGTAGTAAGAGTATAATCCAATCCTCGGAAATTCAAGGTAAAGACAATTAGGTGAAGAAGTAAAATTAAGTATAGATTACGATAATAATTGGATCATTTTATGATTTTAGTTACAATGCCTCCACTGTGCGGTTACCAGAGAACTTTGCTTTGGTCCACACAGGTCCAGACCAAAGCTATCTGCTATTAAGTGCCCCTTTCAGAATATTATATTCAGCGCCTCGGGGTCAGTCGAAAGTAGAAGACTATCGCCTGGCCCGTACTCAGTTGTAACCAGACATTTAAGTGCAAAGCGATTGAAAGACGCTAACTCAGTAGAGTTTTACGGGGAATGGTCTAAAGCGACCCAAATACACCTACCTACCTCTCCTACACCTATCCTACCTCAACCTATACCTATACCTACCTAGAAGCTGCTGCTTCTGTAAACGGGGTGGAACCACACTCCAGGCTAACCGTAGATCTAATCAATAGACATAATAAACCCTCAGTTCTTCCACAATCGGGATGACGCTTGCAAAGAACCGTTTAGCAGGAAGACAATTCCACAGACTTGGAACGTAAATGGTCTCCCAAGTCTGCTTGCTAAATTTAATACACAATCCAGGGTCTACTGGATGTGCTTGATAAACATAATAAGAATTTAGATTAGCCAGCTCTGGGATGTAACACCATCCGTCTACAACGTAGAGAAACGATAGGATTAAGTAGTGTGGCTTGCGTAACCTAGCTAGCAATAAACATTCAAAAACGTGAAGGTCTCTTGTTTGATAGATGTTTAGGCTTTTTCCGCAGGAAAGATATAAAGATTTAACATTTATTTTACCGGATCCTAACTTCTAATCGCAGGTTTTGTGCCTAGCATCCCTAAACAGTGTACCTACCTATTCTACCTATGCTATTAAGCCCTGTATACCCCAACTAGAAGCCCGTCGCTTCACATTTACATTTAATCACGTGGTGTGTAATGTTGGACTGGCGGAGTGCAATGCCTAGCCCACTAACTATCACTGCTAGGGAATACGGGGTTGTAAGGCCCGATTTTGTCCTACTCTATAACAGTGTGCGTGCCCTCAGATACTGGCTCGCGAGCCGGGTGCATCTGAGCGACCTAACAGAGGTATGGTAGCGTATAGATAAATATATAGACAAGACCGACGCGTCAGTTGAAGTTCCTCCACGGAACCTCGGGGTCTGACCATCGGGGAGTTCTCTGATCCCAATGCAAGGGTAAAATCAGAGCTGGACCCACTCCAAAGGTAACCCAGGCCCTAGACAGTCTACCTAACAAGAGGGCATGCATTACAGCTACTTACTAAGCTGTAACACACGACCAGAGTTTCCCACTCTGGATTTCCTATGCACAGGGGAGGTTCTAGCTCGTTGATGAATTTACTTCCTATTGAATTTAAGATTCCCATGAATTTAAACAAAGACTCTACGCCCTACACCCACCCAAACTCTAGACATAGCTGGCTCCACAATGGACTGAAATCTCCGTTGATCAGAAGGAACACAACACTAAAATTCCATCCTTCTTGGAGCTCGCCATGTTAGGTTGACCCAGCAGCTAGTAAATCAAATAGAATTTACATTACTTCGCTTCCGAGCGCAAAAAGTCAATCAAAATTTATACCAAAGTCGATCAGCGCTTCGACCTTCCTAGCCAAAAACCCCACGACAACTGACACTCCCCGATCAGATTTTCTTCTCCGGAGTTCCTAAAATTCAAAATCCTTCGATTATCAAATATTTCTGTTTTATTTTTCTAGCATTCTATCATTCCCCTCTGTCCTAAGGAAGTCAATATTCCATCGATAACTTTCCATCGTTTTCGTTCTAGAACCTTCTATTAAATAAAAAGTAATCGTAAACTCTATCTAGTCTGTTCAGTTAACAATACTTGGTCTGCATTTCCCATTCCGGTAAAATTCGGAAATTTATTTAAATCTTATTGAAATTGATGTTCTTGCAAGACACTACAAACCATAGTGGCATTAAACTAGAAAATATTAAATGTAAACCTTAAAGAACAACAACAATCGAAAATCTATCTCTTTATGAAATCATCGATAATTGATCCCATCAACTTCAAGCTTACACCCGCACTATTATGATTTACTCGAATATTATATTTTTTCATGCAAGATTCTCTATAAAAAAGGTTTTATTCTTTCGGTGTTACAAGTTATATCAGAAAGTGTTAAATGTTTCTATATTTGCAAATTGAATAAGCCAGCATAATCTGGACCATTACATCGACCCCAAATCCTTAAGCATTTCCAAAGAAGTAAGGATTTCCTAATATTTCTAATAATTTGCAAACTATAATCATTTTTCAATTTAATATTATTAAATATTGCAATTATTAATCTCTTAATTTATTGAAACTTATAATCACATACATTTGAATGTTTTGTGTATTTAAACCAGGTTTAAAACAATCAATATGGTCCAGCGCCACATTCATAATCTAATTGTCAAGTTAACTCTTATTGCATTATCAACGCTTTACAGAATAAAAACAATTGCTCCTGGAACATGGTCGTGAATCATGTCATCTCTAGTAGAACAACAGTAAACTTATGATAGGATTCCAGACCTCACACATAACTCAACTGAAGCCAGATCAATTAGCCGTTAACTGTATTATAAACCGACCGATAATGCAATTTTAATTTACCCCAGAACCCCAGACAAAGGCTTTACTCCCATTCTAAACCTGGAGTTTGTCAAGTGTGCTCAGATCTGGCCTAATGGGTTGAGTTTGAGGTTCTATAAAGTCAGTCCAAGCTGCAATTCAGATCTCAGATTCTTCAATGTAATCTGATATGATCTTAGTATCCTAACTCCAGAATTATTCCTTGATAGAACCTATTTGTGATGCGCATGTGATTTAAGCCTCAATGAACCGTCCCAGATTTAGAGCTAAGGTAACTTACATGGGCAACTGCACTCTGATTTTACTAAACTTCATACAAACTTCGTACTTCTCTCGTACTAAACTATGTTCAACAATCCCTCTATCTTCTTACAAACCCCCTCAGACACATCAGTCACACTTGCCCAGTAGTCACCCCGCACTTGAATCTGTGACACAGAGACTAATAATACATTTCAGTTAAATAATTTGTAAGCTAAATTGCGATTACATATTTTTAGAACATCCAGTTTCTATCTCAATTTTAATTTTCCCGGTGGTAAACCATCTTCCTGCATTCTCAAAGATTGACAGATCTGTAATTTTCAACCTATTTTGAACGGAAGGAATTAGACCAACTTGTTGGTCGATAAGAAATATAAACCTAATACCTCAAGTCTATGAACACGTAGTAAGGTGGTCGAGCGAAATTAGACCATCTTGCTGGTTGATAAAAATGTAGACCTACCCTATGTCTATGAACCTATAGGGTCTAATTCACCCTAAAAAAACCGTAACCTATCTGATTCAAAGTCCTACTGTCACTGCTGATGCTTCAGAAATACCTGCGTTTACGTAAAATTCTAAAGCAGAGTTATGTCAAATCATGTTGCTAATCAAAAAGAACAAAAGAAAAACCTAAATAAAATAAGGCCCCGCTCCGACATTGGCTCCCCAATTTACACCGATACTTTTCCCGCGCGTTACTTCAGTTAATTATCTATGTTATTAAGGTTTAAAACTTAATTTTAATAAGTTTTAATTTTTTTTTAAACCCGATCAACGCTATGCTTTAATTTTAGTTTATATACAAAAATATTTTTTTTATTTGTAAACTATCAATGCTATGGTTAGGTTTTAGTTTTAAATTTAGTTTATTTATACCGTTTTATTTTATTTTTTTATTTGTAAATGATCAATGCTATGCTTTAATTTTTAGTTTTATATTTAGTTTTTGTTTATCGACCCCGAGCGTCAAAACGCGTCCGTTACTCTACCTCGTGTAAATCGCCCTTATGCCCATAACGTTCTACCTCTATTGTAACCTTACTGACACTGCAGAGTCGTAGGTATCGAAAAGCAAGCAAAGCCAATAAGAATCAAGTTGAAGTGATTTGACGTTGGCGCCTTTGACATGACATTTGACTTTTTGAATGTAAGCTAATGTTATTTATTTATCGACACAAAAATACAAAAGATTCAGGTTCGACAAGTTATATAAGTTTATCTGATCAGTTACTAATGTTTGGATCCAATCCTCGTAATAAAAACACCCATTCCATACGGAACCCTATGTTTGAAAGTATTTCGATTTTCCTCATCGTGCAAGAAACCGTTGCTGTACCTACCTATTACCGACAAGAACATTAGATAGGTATCTTCCGGCAGGAACGAATGGACAATTAGATAACCATATCTTAATCGTAAGTATCTACACCATTTTCTATCAAATCTACACAAATTTTCAATGTTTATAATATCAAACCATAGCCAATCCGATTGCAAAATAAAACTTATTGGTAACCTCTGACATTTCAACGTAGACTAACCAAATCCCTGTCTTTTCTTTTTCATTAACAAATGACAAGAAGTGCCAAACTCGTATGTTTGTTTACACATTTTTCTTATTTATTTCAGAAATTTACGACCCCTACGCAATCTTACCCTTTCATGATCCAAAACACTCCCAGTCTAACTGCTATGCCTCGTCGAAGAACACTCCCTTCCGAATTACCTTGCCTAAATTGCCAGTGAATATGATAATCACCTAGTTAGCCGCTCGAAACAATGTCCCGTTTTTTTCAAGGAAGAACCAAGTAAGTCCCTTTAATCGAATATAAATCTTTGAAATTCCTAACCAGCTAAACTAACATAATGTTTCGAATTCCATGCCTAAATCGGACGTCCGCCCTGCATTCAATCCTGATTCCTTCCAAACATCCCTATCGCACTCACTACATACTTTTCCTCTCTTTTCCAGATAAACCTACTAAAATTAAGATGCAGATTCAACAGTCAATCTTCTTTCAAACCTGTGGCAATCATATTTCATTCTGATTGTTTAAGCTTATGCTATCCTTATCCTTCCTATTTGAGAATTTTTACTACGGAATAAAGGTATATACTATCAAATAAGATTTTAAAAATTAACTTTCTAACGGCGGTCTAATTATCATTTTGAAGCGATTTCTTCCAGACAACTATTATTACCGCTTTACACAAGTTGAATACAATGACAGGCTTATTTTCACAGAATACTATGTAGTTATTACCAAATCATGTTTCTTTGATTACGTACTAGTTTATTCCCGCGACGTTGCTCGGGCTGTTTCTATGGAAGCATTTTAAGATTCCCATCGCATGGGAGCTGATTTATGGGATAAAAGATAGCCTTGATTGATCTAAAGCGAGACTTAGAATTACGCATGCAAAGTTTCAACCGATTCACTCAGTAGCCTAGATGTGAAGAAGCAATATACATCCATTCATCCATACAACCATCCAAACCTTCTCATTTATAATATTACTATGATTTTGAATCAAACTCTAATTAATTTCTTGTTAATTTCAGATTTTATTTGACGCACTTTGTCCTTCGTCTGCCACAACAACCAACCATCCATTCCCTAACTACATTTTTCCGTGGACACTCCTACTAGCATTCAAGAATCAGTCTAAACCTTCAAGCCGGACTTTAGTCATTAAGCTAAATTAGACTAACTAGATTTAAATCTGCACTCTATCATGATAATAGAACCTTTTGTCTGTCTCTCCCTACTTAACACAAAAAAAAAAACCCTTAAATTAAACTTAATATTAAATATATTTATTATCCTCTTCATTTGTCGTATTCTTTTTCTGCTGAATTATATCATCCATGTTCCTTAGGTATTCTGCCATTTCGATCAAATTCTCGTATTTAGAGGTGTATCATCCTTGCTGTATATTTCTCGGATAGTGCCTGATTATATCAGCTAATAGTCGCTGGAAATTTGAAATTCAGCAATTGTGCTTTCCCCGTCAACCGCAAGAAGTGCCCCAACATTGTCGGACTTTCAAATCGATCCCATTTGCCTTGTACAATTGTTCTCCTCAATTCATTTTGCTCCTTCTGGTTCGATATCTACACTCCTATCTCCTCTCGTTGGTTCTCTTGTTTCTTCTTGGTTATGACTCCTATTACTCTTTGTTTCACCAATCTCTTCCTCTGATTTGGGCTAGGAATCGGGGTATTCTCCTTTTCCGCTACTGGTTCCTCCATCTCTACCTCTTCCCTCGTTTTTCCCTTAATTTGGCGAGTGCCTTTTTATTTCTGCTTACTCATTGCATATTCCTTCTTTTTTTTTAATTTATTTTAATACGTTTTAATGAATCTAGTTGGTGTTGCTTACCTAAACAAATATTTCCAGTTCCTTAGTAACATACCATACTAGTCGCTAAAAAAAACTGCAAATATTTAACCAAATATTTCCAATTCCTTAGCAGCGCCCTATACAGGATGCTAAAAAAAAACGTACAAATAGTTTCCTGTCCTATCTAAACTTGTACTTGTTGTGAACACATCGACCTCTCTGCTTCCGAGTTGTATCTGGGTATCATCCAAATGCGCCCTACTATTCCATTTGTCTGGAGTTCCTTTCCATTACACTGCAACAAATTGTGCGAGAATCGAACTCGCACTTCACATCTAAATACACCCTAACCTAACTAAACTGGAAATTTTATTAATTCATTTCAATACTCTGCAAATTTTCCAAATTTTGTGCGACCCCATTCTCTCAACAGAATGCAAGTCTCATCAAGCCTGTGATAAGAATTTACATAAAAATGACTATTCTCAGACAACTTTTGAAACAACAGAAATGGCCCTAGGCTCTCATTCTGTATATTCTGTATATAAACAGATATAACTTGATTGAACCAATGAATTAATATATTATTAGATATTATTATTATTATTTTCATAAGTTATTTATTTAGATTCTGGTTTTTATTATTTTTTTGGTTTTATTTTAAAAAGTACTAATTATTAATATTATTGTTTTTCATTAATATCCTGGTCACGGCACCAAATTGTAACACTCCAAACCATCGTAACATACCCTACCTGTTCAATATTGATTAATATCATTAGATTTGTATATTTTACCGTAACTTTTGTAATAAAATTATGATTTAAAGTGGCCAATGATCGTCTAGCTAGCGGAAGGACCCGTACGTTGTATAGTAGTAACTCAGATTCTTTTAGGAACTTCAGACAAATGGCTAACCTTTGATTTACCTAAAATTTATCAATTCTTAAATTCTGATACAACATAACTCTCCTTTTTCACAATCGGTTAAACCAAAATTTCTCTCTCTGAAACAACTTAAATTACGTAGTAAGAGTATAATCCAATCCTCGGAAATTCAAGGTAAAGACAATTAGGTGAAGAAGTAAAATTAAGTATAGATTACGATAATAATTGGATCATTTTATGATTTTAGTTACAATGCCTCCACTGTGCGGTTACCAGAGAACTTTGCTTTGGTCCACACAGGTCCAGACCAAAGCTATCTGCTATTAAGTGCCCCTTTCAGAATATTATATTCAGCGCCTCGGGGTCAGTCGAAAGTAGAAGACTATCGCCTGGCCCGTACTCAGTTGTAACCAGACATTTAAGTGCAAAGCGATTGAAAGACGCTAACTCAGTAGAGTTTTACGGGGAATGGTCTAAAGCGACCCAAATACACCTACCTACCTCTCCTACACCTATCCTACCTCAACCTATACCTATACCTACCTAGAAGCTGCTGCTTCTGTAAACGGGGTGGAACCACACTCCAGGCTAACCGTAGATCTAATCAATAGACATAATAAACCCTCAGTTCTTCCACAATCGGGATGACGCTTGCAAAGAACCGTTTAGCAGGAAGACAATTCCACAGACTTGGAACGTAAATGGTCTCCCAAGTCTGCTTGCTAAATTTAATACACAATCCAGGGTCTACTGGATGTGCTTGATAAACATAATAAGAATTTAGATTAGCCAGCTCTGGGATGTAACACCATCCGTCTACAACGTAGAGAAACGATAGGATTAAGTAGTGTGGCTTGCGTAACCTAGCTAGCAATAAACATTCAAAAACGTGAAGGTCTCTTGTTTGATAGATGTTTAGGCTTTTTCCGCAGGAAAGATATAAAGATTTAACATTTATTTTACCGGATCCTAACTTCTAATCGCAGGTTTTGTGCCTAGCATCCCTAAACAGTGTACCTACCTATTCTACCTATGCTATTAAGCCCTGTATACCCCAACTAGAAGCCCGTCGCTTCACATTTACATTTAATCACGTGGTGTGTAATGTTGGACTGGCGGAGTGCAATGCCTAGCCCACTAACTATCACTGCTAGGGAATACGGGGTTGTAAGGCCCGATTTTGTCCTACTCTATAACAGTGTGCGTGCCCTCAGATACTGGCTCGCGAGCCGGGTGCATCTGAGCGACCTAACAGAGGTATGGTAGCGTATAGATAAATATATAGACAAGACCGACGCGTCAGTTGAAGTTCCTCCACGGAACCTCGGGGTCTGACCATCGGGGAGTTCTCTGATCCCAATGCAAGGGTAAAATCAGAGCTGGACCCACTCCAAAGGTAACCCAGGCCCTAGACAGTCTACCTAACAAGAGGGCATGCATTACAGCTACTTACTAAGCTGTAACACACGACCAGAGTTTCCCACTCTGGATTTCCTATGCACAGGGGAGGTTCTAGCTCGTTGATGAATTTACTTCCTATTGAATTTAAGATTCCCATGAATTTAAACAAAGACTCTACGCCCTACACCCACCCAAACTCTAGACATAGCTGGCTCCACAATGGACTGAAATCTCCGTTGATCAGAAGGAACACAACACTAAAATTCCATCCTTCTTGGAGCTCGCCATGTTAGGTTGACCCAGCAGCTAGTAAATCAAATAGAATTTACATTACTTCGCTTCCGAGCGCAAAAAGTCAATCAAAATTTATACCAAAGTCGATCAGCGCTTCGACCTTCCTAGCCAAAAACCCCACGACAACTGACACTCCCCGATCAGATTTTCTTCTCCGGAGTTCCTAAAATTCAAAATCCTTCGATTATCAAATATTTCTGTTTTATTTTTCTAGCATTCTATCATTCCCCTCTGTCCTAAGGAAGTCAATATTCCATCGATAACTTTCCATCGTTTTCGTTCTAGAACCTTCTATTAAATAAAAAGTAATCGTAAACTCTATCTAGTCTGTTCAGTTAACAATACTTGGTCTGCATTTCCCATTCCGGTAAAATTCGGAAATTTATTTAAATCTTATTGAAATTGATGTTCTTGCAAGACACTACAAACCATAGTGGCATTAAACTAGAAAATATTAAATGTAAACCTTAAAGAACAACAACAATCGAAAATCTATCTCTTTATGAAATCATCGATAATTGATCCCATCAACTTCAAGCTTACACCCGCACTATTATGATTTACTCGAATATTATATTTTTTCATGCAAGATTCTCTATAAAAAAGGTTTTATTCTTTCGGTGTTACAAGTTATATCAGAAAGTGTTAAATGTTTCTATATTTGCAAATTGAATAAGCCAGCATAATCTGGACCATTACAGTATGCGAGACCAATTTTTTACCCGCGAGGTGTGGGTTATCTTTTTCGAGTGTTTCTATGTGGCTAAAGCGGTTTTGATAAATTAGGTTTCAAAAACTTAAATGTTACTCAAATGGCGAAAAAAATATTTATTTTATTTATTTATTTATTTATCCCACAAAACAGTTTCCACGGGATAGAAATAACATTTAAACGTTATAGCCAAAATCAGGAATAGGCGCTACGCTACGATATTGTACTGGGCTACATCTACATCGTCGGCCACATTGTCACTTTCCATCTTTCCATCAGGAGAGATTGTGGTCAAACGAAGGTCTACTAGGTGACTACAAAAAAATCTTCTAATGGACTACCAGACATGACGATCTGCGTAAGACTGCAGGTAGATGCTGGATGCGGCAAGCTGAAGACAGGACGCTATGGCGCTCATTAGGGGAGGCCTATGTCCAGCAGTGGACTAATATAGGCTGATGATGATGATGATGAATGGGCTACCAGAGTTGGCCTTGTCTCCCAAGCCCTTCGCTTTTTTATAGGCATCTCGAGAATTAATTCTAACAAAATATATCTACCTAAACCGAATGGATTAAGTACGGGGCAGTGATAGAAGACTGTGATTGTGTGAAATACACATTTTCCTGCTAAATATAGGTACATTCTTTATTAAATCTGTGTTAGACATGAAATTTTTCGAAAAATTATGTCTAGACCAATTTTTCACGCTACTAGGAACCAACCTGACTGCCCCGTCCAAAAACTCCACCTTTATATACTTATACATTTATAATTTGAAGCGCTACACAGTTATTTAACAAGCACATGACAGTCCGCATATGAGCTGACGCGGGTCAAACAGAATTATAAATCACCACACGCCACTCGACCTGCTTATATATCCATACGGATGCTTGCTCGTGAGCTTACACTGAAGTAGGTCGGACGCTTTTGGTTGCATATTATTATTTGACTGTACTACGGAATATCGGAAGTCAAAATACCGAATAACTGTAGACCGGACGAACACAATCTCGAATGCACGCTATACCAAAAGATCACGAAATCAAAAGTATGCAATGTCGAAATTTTATTCAGGGTTGTACGTTAGTTTTGTCATACCAACTTAAATATTTTCAAAACTTTTAAGTGTAAGCAGTACGTTCATAACGTTCCTTCTTTGTCTAACATAAATTAAGCTAAAGCTTTTTAAGCTTTATCAAACGCTTTTATATATTTAAAAATAAAGGCGAAAAACATTTTCAGGGATACAAATCAAATGACAAATTTAAAGTACCTTGCCTATAATTAGTGCTGTCTGTCTGTCTGTATAAAAACCTTGTTTCTTTTCACCTCAGAATGCTTTGCACTTTGTAGTGTTCATTAATTACCGTCGGGTAGAGTCAAGACCGTCTGTTTGCCCACGTGT
Source organism: Eupithecia subumbrata (assembly GCA_949316285.1). Lineage (NCBI taxonomy): Eukaryota > Metazoa > Arthropoda > Insecta > Lepidoptera > Geometridae > Eupithecia > Eupithecia subumbrata. Next base: position 34,870,272 of record OX438640.1, on the reverse strand, counting down.
GAGCTCCCACGGGCCGCTGTTATTCAGCGCTATGGTAATTCTGTGCACATAATAATGTATTTACCTATGGTCCCAAGTTTGTGTGTATCCGTACCCGCCTAGCTTCAGCGTGTGCTGAAACTGAAACTGAAGCTTCAATTTATATTTTTAATTTTCTTTTATATTTTCGTGTGTATTTTGCAGCGTTTTACAAAATATTATGTAGTTTTAGTCGGTTTTGGTAGTAATTAGCTACACCAACTGGGTTTTTATATGAACAGTTATTTTTCTATGAAAACTACCGTAGTTTGATAAGATTTATCGTGAAAGTGAACGTGCGTTGGTGTTGTTCCAACACAAACAAGTTTCCTTGTAAACCCGCTTACATTAATAGTGAAATCAAAAGTTGTCCAAATATGAACTATATGCAGCCCCCTAGCTTGGACAGGACACCTTAGACAACCTTTTATCTAGGCTAGAATAGAGAAAATGACATGCAAGGCATTAAATTAGTGACTTGGTGTAATTTTTGTCGGTTCTACTTCGACTCTAGACACGGCCTTGTCTTGGCTGCCGATGCTAAGCCTAATTAACTTAACAACCCAATTCAAGAACCAAGAAATTAGGTATGTACCTAATTATCGCAACGTTTTGTCAACAAATTCAGACAAAATCTAACGCTTAAGGTTGTCGCAGATCAGGGGCGCACCGCTACCGCACAGCACTGACAGACAGCTCGCGGGCTACTCGTTTGAAATCTTGAGGGAAGTCGTTTTGTCAGTGTAAATAAATCTAAAAATAACAAGTAGATAACGAGCCCAATAATAATAATAATCAAAAATCATTAATTTCGTAAATTACATGAATAAAACGTCACATTCGTAGCTACTTAGAATAAGAAGGCTTAGAATGATAGTTGACACAAACGAGGTGAATCTAAAAAATTGCGACTAAACGTCGCAATTTTCATTTTGAGCCGTTAGTACAATACTTGAAATGACGCGGAAAGCAGCTCTAACATAAAAATATAAAAATGATGTGTTGTGCGGTGTAAGGGTATTTAAACACCAGTTGCAAGAAAAATAATACTGCAAATATCTCATTCTACTAGTCTACACACAAATTACATTTGTAATTTTGCCTAAAACAGTCATCAAAACTCATAAATAAATTTAAAAATTTCGTCCACTATTTTCGTGAAAATGTTGCTATGCACTGGGGAAAAAATACCCCGGTTTCGTTACTTAGTTTAGGCACAGATATTATAATACTATGTATCATCATCATCATCATCAACAACCTAAATTAGTCCACTGCTGGACATAGGCCTCCCCTAATGAGCGCCATAGCGATTATGAGGTCCTGGGTTCGAATCCCGGGTCGGGCCAAAAGTTGTTACTGGGGTTATTTCAGCAAGAAAAAATCACACTAGCAGCCCGGAGTCAGGAAGTTGGCGGTGTTACACCTCCGTGCCTAGGAAAGCGCGTTAAGCCGTTGGTCCTGCACCTGATCTCTCCCCGGTCGTGTCGATCTGTCGTCCCATCGGATTATGAGAGTGAGGGAATAGAGAGTGCACCGGTGTTTGTACACACACTTGTGCACTATAAATGTCCTGCGCATCTGGCTAGTCTCTGATGAGATTGGCCGCCGTGGTCGAAATTTAGCTAGGAGGACATTATAAAAATAGTAGAGGAGAGGGTGGACTTCACTCAAGTTAGGACTTAGGAATCAAACTGCGCGGAATATCATAATTTTAAAATTTCTGTCACTCGACGATATTCTGAATAGATTCATATTGTAAACTACGAAAAAAAAACGAAACCTTGGTTTTTTTTCAGTGTAGGTACTTGTCTAACTTGGGCATTATTATTCGTGGAAAAAATGCTGGTAGTCGGTGGTGTGATTTAAAAGGAAAACTGCACAGCTACAATATATTTACTAGTTGAGTACTTAATAGTTCTAATCAACTTAAAATAATGTAGGTACTTTGGTTGGTAAAAAGGAAAATTTGAACAAATTTTGTTGAAAATAACTTAATTAAGGTGGTTCGATTTGTAAAACAGGTAAATAAGTTTGTTTAGATACGCCATGAACCGTGCAATTACTTACACTTGTCTAAAATATTTGAACGTGCAATATCAGACGGCATTTATAACTACTTAGAAAAATATAATCTCCTAAGTGAAAATCAATACGGCTTCCGTAAAAACTCCTCAACAGCTCTTGCTATTTTTAAGTACAACCTCGAAACCCTTAACTATATTAGAGACAAATACTATGCAATAGGTATACTCTTAGACATGAGTAAGGCATATGATAAAGTCTCCCATAAAATACTTATAACCAAACTTTTTGAAATCGGAATCAGGGGAAAAATACTAAATTGGCTGAATTGCTTATAAAAAAAATGCTATTATGACATAAAATACTTTTTTGAAGACAAACTATTTGGATAGAATCCCTACATTTTTTTTTAACAATGGAAGAGCTTCGAAGTGTTCTTAATAATATAATAGGTTATAATATTGATTAATTATAAGATGTTAAGTACAACCTAGTCACACAAATTAATAAAAAGTAAACTATTTAGTTAAAAAGTGTTATTGTACCTACCTAAGTAAATTTATATTATTCTAAACTACACAAATGTTATTTATTGTTCATAACAGATCTCCTAATTTTGTATAAAATACAAAATACTTAATTTAGTCCTTAACTTAAGTCCTAGATATTGCCATACCCTACCTGACAGGGTACATTAATACTTACTGTATGTAATATTTTTGTTTCGCAATAAAAATACTGAATACTGAATACACTGCACGTGGTCGAACACGCACTTGACCGTCTATTTAAATTATTGTTCCGTAAACGATCGGAGCCGATCTTATTTTGCGGACTTGGAGTAAAAACTTTTTGTCGTTTGACCGAGGAAGAATGATAGCTACTAGCTGATATTTCGTTTAATAAAAAAGAAATAAGATAATATCGAAAATAAAAAGTAAGGTGATAAAAAAATAAATGGCTTATTTTTTTAATTGGAACTTTGCTTCAGTTACCCAATTTTTTAGGGAAAATGCTATTCACTAGCAACATTCAATCATTTGAATGTGTGAGTGAGAACACTGTATTAACGTGCTGTCAAAACACACATAGATCGGTTTTTGGTTGCATAAATTGTCAAATTGTTGAATGACACTATCCCTCTGCTGAGACAGCAGCGAGTTTTTACTCTATGCGTAGCTATTAAAAAAATATAGCAGAATTTGAATGCACATTTTTGTGCGTGTGGATAGCGGCGTTGAATTAATATGCGCAGAGCTTTAGCTTGCTATGGGCGGCTCATTTTGAAGATACATGCTGTCAAATGAAATAAAACAAATGATCAATACGGAGTGGTTTGTCTTTAGAGCGAAATGTTCTGAGTAGAAAAACGTTCACAACGCGATTCGTGATGGGCGCAAAACGTCCTCAATTGAAAAAGTGCTGCCCGTACAAAGCAAAATGACTTGACTGTCAAAAGACCATTGTTTAAATGGTCATGAAAGCAGAACGTCCTCAATTTAAAACGCGATTCCTAGCAAGTGCGTTGTTGTGTTATACCGTCTATTCCAACCTTCTATGGGATTTTTGTTCGAAAAACATCATTGTAGACTAAACATCATCATCAGCCCATAACATAGGCCTCCCCTTATGAGCGCCATAGCGCCCTGTCTTCAGCTTGCCACACCCAGCATCTGCTTCTAGGTTTGATGAGGGCCTGCGAGAGACTGCAGGGAGCATTCTTTCGCAGATCGTCATCCCTCCTTGCCGGAGGGCGTCCTATACATGCCCGATATTATTATCACAATCCCATACCTATCTTAAGTCCTTTCGAAAGAAAAACTCAATTGTTAGTTCAATCGTAAATGCGTTTTGCGTTCATGACGTTATTCTTTGATGGCGACATTTTCATTGCGGACGATATGCTTCCAGGTCTATATTCCTTGTGGTCAATTTCGTTCGACGGCCGTTATAGTTAGAGGACTTTATACCTCAAAGGAATTTGTGAATTGAGAACCAACCGCTCCGTATGGGAAATGATGTATGTGATGACACAGTTAACATGTGAACGGACCTAATAGATGGCATGGTGATATCTATGACTCACCTACTGTACGGTTACCTACCTCCTAATAATGCCAATGAAGCCATCCTCACAACTTCGCCTGCTCAAGTCTCTCGTATCGGAAATTCCCGAAACTTGACTTAGTTACATGTTAGGGATGCTGCACGTGCTGTACAACAACTAACTCGCCGAGGTTGTGAATTTTAACCACTTGGAAGTTGTGCTTTGTATCCCACCGCTGGGATTTAAGACCTGTGTGCAATTTTGGGAACTGTAGGTTACAGTTAAACAAGGTGCCACGAAACAGGTGTACTAAGCCGAAATTGGGTGATTCAGGGCCCCGAGAGGGGATCAATTTGTGAATAAGAATTTTTTGAATTTCTTTTCTTTCACGTGACACCCTGTTTATCAGTTAAAACCACGACATACTAATTTGCACACAAACATCTTCGCCAGATTCCACTTTCGTAAAAATGTGTATATTTCTTCTGTTTACTTCGTCAATCATTTACACGTTTTGTAGAATCTGGAATTACTCGAATATATTTATGATATCATAAAACATTTTTAGTGACCATTTGCGTCGAATATGTTTAGGAAATCCTGTTACTTACTCAGGCCATTTACTAAGGGCTTCTTTGACCATAATCCATTTAAATCACTTGTTTTATTTTCGTAGGTGTGTCCATACAATATAGTTGCCAACTCAGCACTATTTTGCACCATCGCAGATTGCAAGGGGCTCGGCGCGTCATGGCGTCGCATTACCCATAGACAAGGAATAGGCGGATCACACCTGCCTCCACCTCCCCGCTGGATGTCTCCTCACTTATTTACGGTAATCGACAGCCGAGTATTGTTTACAGCGTCAAGCAACGGTGGCATAGTAGCCTGACGCTAAAAATAATAAACTGGCGGAAAGATACACAGATGGACACGTATAACCACTCTTTGTCAGGGGTTAAAAAGAAATCTACAAAACTTGATCAACCCGTGTACTTAGATACTAAACAGACACAATAAGAACCCCTCGTTCAGTGACGGCTAATAGCTCGGTTACTTGAAACTGGCACTATCATCTTTTGTTTTCTTTACAGAAATTATTACGCTAACGGCACAAATCCGTCGGCACCGGCACAATATCCGACAAACAAAAGAATATTGTGCCAGCTTTGGTTGCATTATCTATACTAATCTTTGTTTCATACGAACTCAATTTTTTAGTTTTCGAATGGTTTTGAAAGATTTGGCACAGGTTTTTTCAAGGAATATTCGCAAGTTTCCATATTGTGTACATTTTTTGTACGCGTAAGCGAGATAGAAGTTCGGATGACCTCCGTGGCGCAGCGGGCGAAGGTCCGCCTGCGACGCAGGAGGTTGCGGGTTCGATTCCCGCCTCGGAACAAATTTGTGTACGATCTGCAGAAATTTGTTCCGTTGGTCTGGGTGTTTTCTTTGTATAAAAAAATATCTATCCATGTAGTGTATTGTATTAAGTATATCAGTTATTTAGTACCCATAACACAAGCTCTGCTTAGCTTGGGGCCAGATAATGCTGTGTGAATTGTCCAGCATTATTATTATATTATTATTATTATTAAGTTAAAGTCTACAGACCCTTTGAAAACTTTTATCGTAATCAAATTGTGCACACTAGTACTGTGCTAGTACCAGGCCTACAGGCCAGGCAATGCGTGCTGTGCGAATGTGACGGAACATCGTGTAAATGAAATGTTCCAAAATAACAGTTCTCGAGCAAAGTGGTGTGGTTGGGCTGATTTTGGCCCAACCTCCTAAAGGGGACAGGATTGGTTAGATTTTTTAAAAAAACGTCATATTATTCAATCATCATCCGAGCATCATCGTTGCGATTTACTTATTAAGTATAGCTTAGTTCGAAAAGGTTCCTTCGCCATCCGTCCCAATTGCGCATGGATTGTACCTATTTATAATCGAGGCATTTTCATTTACTGAAACCCATTGTTTGAACGTTTGGTTTCTGATAAATCCATGGTAAATCGCAGCTCTGTAATTTATTGACGTCGGTAATGGGGTGGGTTGAAGGCTTTCTATAAATGTTTGATAATAGCGAGGACAAACTAGCAATCATACATGCAATCGCTGAGGTTGACTGTGTTATTTGTCACATTTCTAAATTTGATTAATGTGTTTTCCTTCTAAAATCAAGAAAGACAGTGTGTGATGTGGGAAAATTACAAAATGGGCACATTCAAGTACACAAAAGCTAGGTGGTGGATACACGAGACTTTCGTGATGAATCGACCCCACGCTATTCTTGTTTCCTGATGGCAGTAAACATTACGGAACAGTCAGTTGAATCGGAACGTTGAAAAAATGTTGAGTGACATTATGTTCTTGAATGGGGTTTGAAAAGCGTCTCAATCCTGAATATTTGCACCATTGAGGCACTAACTATCATTAGAAAAGAAAGAAAACCCCTATTTACGCAGAGAGATTTTTCGCAGGGTGGCCACCATAATTTGACAGCCAGGATAGGAAATCACCCTCTTTCCAGAACGATCGTACTACTTTTTATTCTTTTTTTTTTAAATGACTAGATTTAAGTAATTTCATGTGTTTACTAACTTTCATTAAAAAAAAACTCCAATCTGATCCATTTTGCTATTCCGTTAATGGATCAGTTTCCACTCTGTTCCACCGATTAATTTCGCCTTTAAGTTCCGTTCTGATCCACACCTACATAGAGCTATAAATTATAGTCTATGTCGTAGAAAAACTTTTCATTAAAACGAATATTCAAAAGTAGAAAATTTCTCAAATCCTCACGTTCCGATTCCGAGTCAAGCCTCTGTTGTTCCTCGTTCTAATGATCAAGCATACAATATTAACTGCGCGTTACGGAACGTCCCACAGATTGCGTCTATTATTTATGTGGAGTACACGCGACCCTGCTATTCCACTGGAACTTTCCCTTCCGTCCTTTTATTCCAATTTCGCGATGTTAGGAAAATATGACGATATTATTGGACGGCTCGAGTTGTGTGCATACACGGTCACTCCGACCCCCTTTACACTGCGCCATTGATTCAACCAGAGAGATCTTAAAAGAATAGACTGACGTCTAAGTAGCAGCAATGACGGAAGCGTATCCTAGAGTTCGAAATTCATAATTGAATGTATTTTTCTAACTAATCTATTGTTCGCTCTAGTGTTACAATTTACACATTATTATGATGTGTTTGGTGCAACGAGAAATTTCCGACACAATGTAAATGTGTTTTTTGAGAAATAATTAAATGAAATGAAATGTCATAATATATTTAGAAGGTAATTAGCTGTAAGGATAATAAATACTAATCTGTTGGGAATTAATCTGAAGATTAAAGTCTCTCTCTCTCTCTAGATTATTTGGCTTTCTATAAACTCTCTGACTATACGTTTTCGTCGAAAACCAAAATCTCTATGAGTGATTTTCATCAACGACGTCGAGTCATAACACAAGCTCTGCTTATCTTGGGGCTAGATGATGCTGTGTGAATTGTCAGCATTATTTATTTATTTATGTCGTAGAGTCGTAGCGCGACATGGATTGGAGTGAGCTTGTATGTCTAGTTATGTATTGAAGTCGAGTTATGAGGACCCGTCGCGGTCAAGCCGGAGGGGCTGCCTTTTTATTTGGACGTGACTGAAAACTTTTACCACATTTGCGATGTGAAGTACACTTTTTGTTTGAGCGCACGTTTAACGTGAGTTCGAGTATTGGAAGGAAAGAGATTATGGTGAGGTAGGTACCTTGGCAATTTGGCATATACGTTTCACAAAGTTATGTACCTAACTGTTTAATAAATACTGTGTGTGTGTACACCTACATAATTACATTTGATACGGGTATCGCTTACAGTACCTACTATCGGATTTGGTAGCCGTTTACAGCGGGTACAGATTACAGTCACCCCGAATCTCTATATTTATTACCATAAAATATGAAGGATCCTATAACCACCATAATAAACCGGACAAGTGCGAGACGAATTCATACTATGAGTTCTGCATCACATCATAATAAACATCTTTTTCAGGCTCACTTTGACTCGTCATCGTTCAATCCTAATCTCAGTTCTACGGGTGCCCGCACAGCAGCGACGCGTCCCTCCGCGTCGGCGGGTCGCAACGGTGCTCGCCAGTGAACGTGTTAAACAGAATGTACTTACTTATTTTGTGATAATTGCTTTTATTTTAATTGCCTTAAAATAAATGCTTTATAATAGATGCTGCGGCTTCCTTTTTTCTGTAGTGTAGTGTTTCTGCATCAGGGATGTTTGCGGAATACCAAACTCGCTTAAAATTCACTACATTCTTATCTAAACTTACCTTGATATTAAACTTGTCTATTAGAACTATGTATCTAAGTAATCTGTATCTGTTATGTTTCACACACGTCAAAGCGTTACTACAGGGTACTATTCAATAACGGTGGAAACACTTATTGGTTTTTGTATTAATTCCATGTCTCCATTGTATTCTTTACTATTATAACTGTTTGTTTCCTAAATAAAAACAAAACAAAACAAACCGATGGTTGATCAATCATCCGCAAAAAAACTGGCTCCCTGATCCGCAGAATACGGGACACTCGCAGCAGCATCCTGAACACTTTATCTGATAGATGTTCCTCTTCATTCTGGGTAAGCCTTATCCGGAATGCGATCTAGACCCTCTCTACTTATATTTTTTAAACATTATATTAACAACTAGGTTAATTCTACTTTAATTTAAATTTTTGATGTGCTACTAACACTATGGATTTTAAATTGTCCGAAATAAACGATTTTTTTTATTATTTATTAATAAAGATATATCACAGTGATAAAGCCCTGTGATAGACGGACAGACGTTCAGACGGACGGGCCCGGCACGCATAGCTAAAAATGTGTAAAAGCTGTCTCAGATAGAGCAATAATTTATAATATTCTTGTAGCTATTCTCATTTCAGTTGGCATTTCATGGTTGGATGAGCAAATCCCTTGAATGAAACAATATTAAATAGCACTGTAATTCCCTCCATACCGTCAGTTGGTATTTCTGCGTAGCTCGGGATAAAATTGTCAATTTAAAAATTGAGCTCCCGTAGCTTGTAGTATAAGAATTTAATAACACCGATCAGCATTTCACAGGCAGATTAAATTCCAGAACAGAAAAAATAACATATAAAATCGTTAACTAGAGGATGAAACTATCTAGGTAGGTAGATAGGAATCAAATGAATGCAACAAGAATGTTTTTAATTCGATCGGATACTTTGTATTACTGAGAAAATTTAATGTACATTGATTATGCCTACCGATAATAATTAAACTCGTTTCTGCCCACGGCTTCGCTCTATGGAAAGATTTTAAGGTTATTTCTATCCCATGGGAACTGATTTATGGGACAAAAAGTTTAGGTGCTTTTCCAGGTCTAGACATACTTATATGCAAAATTTCACTCCGATCCGTTTAGTAGTTATGTCGTGAAGAAGTAACAAACATACATAGTACATCCATCCATCGATCCATCCAAACTTTCACATACCTATGTAATATTGGTGTGATTTCATTTTCATGTTTTAATTTTAGTAAAGTAATTCAGTATCTTATTCTAATTCAAAATCGTAGCTAAATTTAAAATAAAATTTTGGGTAAACATCACAATAATTGTGAAATACAATTTATACGTACACATGACGTACACCAAGGACATAAATATTACGAAAAACATAAAACAAACTACGTTCGTTCAGAGATGTTAAGAGATTCCGGGGCCCCTGAGTACGTACTCCTTGAAACGAAATCTAAGTTTCTGATTCGTTTGAAACGAGTTGGTTTAGCACGACAACGAAAACGAAACTTATGTTTTCCGTTTCCGCGGGCCCCTGAAACAGGTACATTTTCTCTGAAACGAAAAAGAGTCATAAAGGTTGTTTATCTACACTACCATTACACTAATCGTGTTAAAATCAAGCAAAATTTCATCAACTCATCATCAATTCAATCAGTTTCAAAGGAAATGTTACGTAAAATGGAAGTTGACCTGTTTACATAGACAATAGAACCCGGCTTCTCTCGCCATTACATATTTATGAGTTTTGTTTCAACGACGAGAATCGGGGAAAAAATTCAAATATTAATGAAAGCTTAAATATTCCGTACATGTAGATAAAGAAATGAATTTTTACATCATAATAGGGTTTCGCGGAAGCTTTGGAATGCAAATCGAGTTGACTTGGCGAGCGCGTAGATTTACTCGAAGGTACATAATTGTTATTTACCCCGGACACAGATATTATAATACTATACGAGTACCCCGGAGCTTACTTGTTGTAGATTGGCACGAATAAATATATTATTTTGAAAACGACGTAGCTACTTTCATCAGTGATTTTACAGGCGTGCACTTGGTAGGCCAGTGAAACATTAAAATCTGCAGTTACTCAAGAAAACGAGAGGGTTCATTACGCCCTTGAGGAATTAAGTGAGCGCCGGAATTACTTAAACTGAAATGTAGGTAGGTAACTAGCATAATTTTATGTCTTGGTGAAAAAAAAAAAAGATTCTTGCTATGGACCAAAACCTATAGGGTACTTCCCGTTGACCTAGAATCATGATATTTGGCAAGAAACAAGGACTTACCTACAATTATAGGTCCGGAAGCCTTAGTCCACGAGTTCGACTCGCACTTGACATTTTATTTTTTTAAATGAAGGCCCTGGCTTTCACCTCTTGACTCTATCACACGGAACTAATGCATCAAAGCCGTAGCCAAAACCTAACCCGGGTTTAGCACAAAACCACTGATTACAGATTAGCAATGATTCATTTGGCAATTAACTGACCACTGGTACACAGGAAACGCACTCGCCGGATGTGGCGTCATAACTCATGCACTTCCGGTGCTCTTCTGATACTGCGTTGATATCGACCTGCCATTTTAATAAATAAACACCTTTTGGGGTAAAAGTGTTTGAGATAAGGCAGGTATATCGGGAAGCAGGGACTTTCACCTCCTATTTATCACAGCGACACGTTTTGGAATAGGATTCACAGCAAGAAAATCTCTGCATCATCTGTACACTATTATCATCATTATCTTCAACCTGTAGGTATCTGAACTGCTGGAACCTTTGTACAGTTAGTGCCACTCTTAACAGTCTTGGGCTGATTGCATCCAGGACTTGTTATTGAACTCTCGCTACCTTTATCATTGACCTATCTATCAGGTAATCTACCTGCGTTTGTTTTTATGCATTAATTCTACTTCATAAGTGTAGCTAATCTAGGTACTGCACTTGTTTCATTATTTTCTCCATAGCAAATGTTCAAAGAGGTTGGAATAACGTAAAACGTTGTAAAGAAAACTGTTCTAACAAAACAACGACCCGCGTTCAAAAGGGATTCTTAAATAATTAGCAACGTGTTCTGACCCTCGCTGCAGAACAAGCCAGGTCGTGCGTAACAGCTTGCTCTAACAGTTATTTATAAGGGACCTCTAGATTTGCGCACTTATATAAAGTTTTTCCATTACGCAACTTGAAATTTTTCTAACTTGGGCGTAGAACATGAATATTAATTGGTGTGATGACTTACAACCTTACTTTTTTGTTATTTCCTTTTAGTCTAAGAATAGCTCTCTGGTGCCCACTAACATCTTCGATCGGGTAGGTACCTATTTAGGTAAACATTCTAGAAAAATCGTATATATATAAGTATATGATACAACGTCAGCTTCATACTACCTATACAGTACTACAATAACCATGCTACTTACACAATGTGACCCACAACCCTGTCTGAGAAGGGTCCGAAATATAAAGAACAACATACAGCGCCTGAATTAAAGTAACAGCAAAACAAACCATCTGGCGACAGCGTTGCTATAAAAACCGAACAGGCGCTCTAGGGTCGAATCTTGTGCAGCATTTGGGCATTGCGGTTCGCTCTCGGAAGTTTCTGTATCTTCGTTGAAGGAGGCCAGATGTGCCCGCGGTAACCTTGCTGCCACATAAATTACCGCTTGTCAAGCCCTCTTTACATTGTAAAGTGAAATAATACAAGTTTATATTGTAACAGGTCGCTGCGACAGGTTTAAGCTTGATATAAATAAACCGAGCTTGTTTATGAAGCGATTTGTACGTGTTATAACTGATATAAGAATAACTTGATAAATTTTATAGGTTTCCAAAATTTTCCGCAGCCACCAAAAGTTTTAACTTTATGTGCTGTAATAGGAAGCCATTGGGACAAGTTTTCATTTTGTTACCCTCTAAACAAAACAAAAGTGATATTTCGTAAACTTTTTAAAATATTTGGGTAAGTATCAATCGTAATCGAAGCACACAACTTAATAAAGTAGGTATCTGTAGCTAATTTAATGAGTGCTTCTGCTGAAATAAAATGTTAATTTACGACGCCAAGTTTTCGCGGAACCTTATCAAGGCAATACCTAGGTATATACATATAATAAACATAGGTATTTAATGTCAAGACGCCCTCGCTCGTCTACAGCAGTCGAGACTCCCGAGACCGTAGTGAGCCTAATTGTGTAAACCAACAAAAGATTGAGACTGCTTGCTTTTGAGCAAAGAAAACCTCTATAAATTCGACAAACTATTTTATTTTGAAGATCTCTTTCTGTTAGATAAATAACTTTCTAGGCAGGGTCAATCTCTATTAAACGGATTAGCTCGGGCACTTCAGTTGTACCACGATCGGTGTTACGCGATGGAACATAAGCTACCTACGTGATTATTTAACCGTTTAGTAAAATTAAAAAATAATATATCAAATTGAGAAATAAAATGGCAGAAGCAAAGAAAATTACAAGATAATAATAGAAATAAATTAGAACTAGTATTCACAATTGAAACAATTGAGCTAACTGCAGACTGTTGCAAACAACCTACAGGTAATTAAAAGAAGTAAATAAATATTAATTATAAAATATATTTTATATTATATTAAACTACTTCTTCATTAATCGTTAACCAACCATTGGTTAACGATTAATGAAGAAGTAGTTTAAAACAATTTAAAACGCTTCCGAAAAGTTGACCCCATTCAGCTGTTTATGGCAGAACTCTATCTACTTAAAACTTATCTATTGTAGTTAGTAAGTTGCCTCATGTGCTCCTACTGCTCATAGCCGGAGGTCCCGGCTTCATGAGGCAACTTCAACCAGCAAGTTCGGAGTAAAGGCACAGATTAGGTAATGTTGCTGCAAAGGTTCGGGGTTGGCTGCATGCGATAACTCCTGCAGAATTAGGGCTCTCGGAAGTTTTGTAAGAAACTGCCGTTTTAGGTTGTAAAGAAAAAGTTTTTTTAATGGGGGAATGAAATTTTATGTACCGTGCCTTTCTCTACTGAATTGGTTCCAACTATTACTTTTTACTTGTAGAGGTAAGTATAAACATTATCTATGTTTTACAGCCATGTTGCCATCTAATTATTATACATTTTATAGTATAATAGTTACTCATTGAACATAAATATTTATTTCAGTTTTTTACTTGGTGACACAGGGCCGGACAAGATGGCGTAATAGGAGGTCTATATCCAGTATCAGGAGCTCAGAGGTTGATAGAAAGGTGCAGGTAAGTACTAGAATACTAGATTATCAAAAGTAATTTTAAAGCAATAATTTAATGGTAAATCATTATTAATAATATTGGTTCATCTTTGTAAATCCTCACTGTTGCTGTTACAGGAACGGGAACATCCATCAACTTTAACTCAATGTAACTCCAACATTAAGGTCTTGAAATTGTTGCTTGCAGTTTGTGGCTCAATTTGGTACTTAATTTAATAGTTTAGCATCGGTCGGTTTATTGGCCAAGTTATAATAAACATCTGCTAGGAATGCTAGGATTTATGTTATTGTTTAATTCTATGGCTGTTTGGTTATGTTTATAAGTTATTATGCTATTGTAAGATGTTATAAATTAGGACCTTAGGTACTTATGCTATGGAGGACAAAAAGGTCAATATTTGTAAATAGTTTTGAAGCGGTTTCAACTGATTTCCTAGTTTTACCTATGTACTATGTATTTTGTGACATGTCCAAAAGGACATATCACATGTAAGGTCTAAAGGAAATAAAGCGCTTTAATATTTGAACTTTCACTTTAATATAATAAAAAGTTGTTATAAGTAGTCTTTTCTATGATTTCAGATCCAGAGCTACATCTATACTATATTCAACCCATACGTTGAATCATTTTGGTGAGTAGAAGTAACACTATGCATCCAAACTCCCAAAAATGCAACCTCTTTAATATCTCTTTAGTATAAGTGTCATTTACTGTCTATTAGTCCAAAACTCTTCAAAACCATTATTAATGTATTATTGAATACCGAATCCATTCGTTTTTAAGCTGTAAAACGTAAAAAGCTTTACTATTTTATGTAAAGACGTCAAGACCTCTGCCACCAGGGACCGCCGTAGCGCGTAGCTCGCTACGAGCCGTAGCACCGTAGCCGTAGCACCGTAGCCGTAGCTGTTGTAGAGCTACGCGAGTGTACACTTGTAATTATAATGTGCTTTACTGAAGTCGTTCTTGAAAATTGTTCATCGTCATCATACAATACCTATATGGATTCAACAGAGATAGATACATAACAACTACATTTTGTACACCAAAATCAGAACTTATAAAATCATTTATCAACACACTTGCTCATAAAGTGGCTCTATGGTCACCGCAATTAGGCACAAAATAGCCAGAAACCCATAATCAAACTGACTTTTTCATTGCTATAACTCACTAGTGAGTTATAGGTTTTTTTTAGTTTTATTGGTTGAGTTGCTTTGTTCTTAAAAAAGTTTTTATTAAAAAAAAAGATCGTGTTCAATAGAACAAATAAATTAATGTTCCTATTCCTTGCTCATTTCATGCAACTTCTTATTTAAATAGATAATTTTAACTCGTACGTGTTTAATAAATAAAACTTTCACTCAAATATAACTTTTGTTTTCTCTGTAATAAAATGAGTTTTTATTGTTATTTTATTCACAAGTGTGTTGAAAAACGTCGTATGATACACATGTGTATTGATGATTACCGTCCTCGGCTCTCTTTTGACCCTCGCCTACGGCTCGGCTCTCGGCGGTAATCACCAATGTTACACACTAGTACCATAATGTACTATAACAGACTTATAAACAGGAAAACGTAATCAGCAGCCTTATCGTTAAACGTGATACCTATAGATACGTATTGAAGTGAAAACAAGACCATTAACAAACTTTTATCAATTTTGAAAATTCTCGGGTTAGTTTCCAGTGTCTGGTGCCTGGGTCTCCGTCAATTTTCTATTAAGAAGTTGTTATAAAAGTGTTAAACTATTCTTATATTTATTTCCGTATCGTTAAACTACGAGAACTACTTCTTTCATTCAGTTCAGTCCTACTGGTTAGAACTTATTTAAAGACATTTTCCGTGAGCACATGATGTATTTCTCTATACCTTCCAAGGCTTTGTTGGGACCACTGCAATCAGGCCCGTTCATCGCTCTCGCCGGTAGTTGGATTTCTTGAACCGTGAAATTTTATCAAGAGAATTAATCTGTTAAGCTCGCCCCTGGACACCGTACTTTTTATTTTATTATTCAAACCAAATTGATTTCAGTTTCAGGGATTAACCTCAAGGCTTTTAAGGTTAACTTTGGAAATGAGTTTGAGATCAAAGAATTATAATAATCAAGAAGCCGGCGTGATTTATCTTGGGGATTCAATTTCTTTAGATCCCAAATAATCGTAATTTGATATTACAAAAAGTGTGACCTAGGTATCTACTCTACGCTTCCGACTGGTATTGATATGGATCCGTTGAGCTACCTGTAGATTGTTTGCAACAGTCTGCAGTTAGCTCAATTGTTTCAATTGTAAATACTAGATCTAACTTATTTCTATTATTTTATTGTAATTTTCTTTGTGAATAAAGCTTCTGCCCTGTTAAAAACAAGATCCGTCAAGTGCGAGTGAACTCGCGCGCCGAGGGTTTTGAACGTTTGTCAACAAATATGTACCAAAAGTACCGGTTAGAGACTTTGCAATTTAACGAATTCCTAAGAATAGTAGGTACCAACCTACATTTCAGATGGATCTCTCTGCATGCTTCGGTTAAATGGGTGGTTCGGTTAAGGTGGGTAATGGTAATTTTTTCGACTTTTTTCGAAATATTTCAAAAAGTATGTAAGCTACAGAAATTTGAATAACTGGTTTGAAATGTCCGAATCGATACCTTTCATTTGATACCCCACTCGGTGGGGTAGCCCCCCTTTTGAAAATTATTCCTTTTTGACCATTTTTCAAAAAGTGTTCTTTTTACAGACTTCTCTATATTTTTCCTGTAAAATATAGATCCATATCTACAAACGCTTCATACATTTAAAATGGATCGCTCGGCAAACTTCGGAGATAGGGGGGGGGGGGGGAATGGGTTTTTTTTCGACTTTTTTCAAAATATTTCAAAAAGCATGAAACCTACAGAAATTTAAAAAACCGTTTTGAAACGTAAAAACTGATACCTTTCATTTGATACCCCACTCGGTGAGGTAGCTCTCCCTTTTGAAAATTATTCCCCCCCTTTTTGACCATTTTTCAAAAAGTGTTCTTTTTTCAAACTTCTCTATATTTTTCCTGTAAAATATAGATCCATTTCTATAAACGCTCCATACAGTTTACGTGGATCGCTCTGCAATCTTCGGAGATACGGGGGGGGGGGGAATGGGTATTTTTTAGACTTTTTTCGAAATATTTTAAAAAGTATGAAACCTACAAAAATTTCTAAAAATATTTTGAAATGTACAAAATGATACCTTTCATTTGATACCCCATATGACTCTGTAGGTATCTTTTAAAATTTCGGCATCACAATTTGTATGGAAAATATTCATTTTCATTTTTCATTTATTTTCATTTATTTTTCTCTAAATCTAAACAGGCGCACGAAATGTATTATCATTTTAAATTTCAAGTTGATAGCTGCAGTAGTTTTTGAGTTATTAAGGAGGGAAAAAAGGACAGACAAAGCGAGACCATAAGGGTTTTGAAACCGATCTTCGATCTTCAAAACCCTAAAAAGGTACCTACTATTAAAATATTTAACTTGGTACTATCAGAGGCTTGATGGCGCAGTTTAAATATCCAAAAGTATTATTTATTTAGGAGGAGGAAAAAATAAGCTGGACGGACAGAATGTTACTTATGAGGAGGCGTTGAAAAGAGTTGAGAAGAAAAGGTTTTTGACTAACACCATTCAAAACAGAAGAGAGAGAATGATCGGATTTCTTATACGACATGACAACTTCATAAGTTACATCATAGAAGGAAATGTAGAAGAAAGACGAGAAAGGGAAGACCAAGAACTAGCTATATGAGTCAGATCACGGAGAAAGTCGCTGTCATGTCGTAAAGACATTGCATTGGAGAGAGAAAACTGGAGGAAATTGGCTTATCGCACCGACAAGATGCTAGTCTCTTTAATTTATAATAATACTAGTTTATGCCCGCGGCTTCGCACGCATTGATTCTATAAACGTTTAAAGGTGATTTCTATCCCATAGGAACTTATTCATGGGATAAAAAGTAGCCTATGTTTGATTCCAGGATTAGACTTACCTGTATGCAAAATTTCAGCCCGATCCGTTCACTAGTTTTGGCGTGAAGAGGTATCAAACATCCATCCATCCATCTATCCATCCATCCATCCAAACTTTCGCATTAATAATAGTAGTGTGATTTATTTACCAATCGACACCAAAGAAAACGAAGAAAACGAAAGAAAACGAAGAAACGAACGAAACTGAAGAAGAGTTCCTTCTTTTTAAAGTCGTACATACGTTGTTTGTCAGCAGTTGTTACACTGATACTTGGTACTTTTGCATTCAAAACAGAAAAGAGCTTCAAGTCTTGTTCATTTAAAATGTTTAAAATGAATCATAGTTATAATTTTCAATCAAGTTGTAAAAGAATGGTATGTCAGTTGAACACACGTTCCTGCGAGCAACTTGTATTGGAAACGGACGAAACATGTTATTATCTGTCCTGACCCTTTCAAACACTCAATGAAATGCCTTCGAGGCTAATGATACCTATCGGCTTCTGTTCACGTTCAAAATATTACTCTACAGAACTTTTTATTGATGATGCTGCTTTGATTTTAATGACTTTTTAATTTACCTGCTTACCAATTTTTTATATTATTAAACAATATATAAAAATCAACTTATTAAAGTTGATTTTTGGTAACAAATAGTTTCCTCAACCTCAACCTCAACAGCCTGTCCACTGCTGGACGCAGGCCTCCCCTTGATAAGCGCTTTACTGTATTTACTGTATTTGACGTACTAGCTATGAAAGTCTAAGGTAACAAGAGGTATTTAATGGTAGATGGAAAATGACGGCAAACAAATGGAAACAGTAAGAGGACCGGCCACCAAGCAAGCAGCTATAGTCTAGCTTAGAGTTAGCTGCAAATTTTGTCAACAAATCACAAGCTTGGAGTCTGGATACAGATTAACTGTTAACAATATTTATGGACAAAAGGATCGCAAATCGACAAGTAAATTTAAATTTTGTCATAAAATCAACAACAACAATGTTAATTTTAGGTTAAATACTGGAGATTTGTTTATGTCGGTTGGTCGTTTTGAAAAAATAATCCAAAAGCGTTTTGCATTAGTATCGCGACATGTATCTGAGTTCGAGATTATTTTACAACCTCAGCGTAGTACTCAGTGTAGGTAGAACACGGGCGCCATCTAAATCTATAAGATAAATACCCAAAATAGCACAAACATTAAGATCATCTTAAAATAAACGAGAAAGAAACGTTTTTGTTTCGGGAATCCTCTCATAAATAAGGCTGAGATGAATATTTTACACGTGCCGCCGTTATCGGATAAGCAGAGGAGGTCTGACGTCGATCCGGGATCTGATGTGTCAGGCTCTTCATACGAGCTCTTGAGCGTGCAGCTGCGGGTCTAACGGGGAATTCATCCGGGCAGTATTTTAAACTGTTAGTAGTATCTTCAATTTTATATTTTTGATTTTAGTAGGTACCTATTTATAATTGTCACTTCAATTTCACGAGAATTTACATTAACACTATCGTATAAATGTAAATTCTGACCGGACAATCTTAATGCTGCTAAACAAACTACAGATGGAGGGATGAGCATCAAAAATGTCAGGGTTGAAACCATTCTATCAATATCTCCTAGCAAAAAACACCGCAGACTGTCTAGAGTTTCTTTAATCCAGGGAAGAATGCTAAAATGTGACAATCTGTGACAATACCACTGTCACAGTGAAGCAGAATAGGGCCCCAGTATATCTAATGAGCCATCATTGACCAAAGATCGTTTATTCGAAAACATAAAGCAACGCTATTTCAACAACTAGAAACGAAGGCAGCTCTCTTTTATTCTAACCGTAACGTAAAATCACAGAAGAGAAACTTCTAAAAATAACCGGTCCTTTATACCACATATCCGGGTGTGATCGGGTATCGCCGGCACCCGGGTATAAAACATTCATGGGCTCGCCTGTTACTCATTCATGACCGGGTGCTGTCGGCTCGATCAGGCGTCATCCGGTTTAGGGCCAGTTATCTGGGTGTACTTTTATTTTAGGAAGAGAATTAACACTTGAACTTTGAAAGTACGTGTTTAATCAATAATAAACAAACGGTTAATCTACGAAAAGGCTTTATTATATGTGAAATGCGGATATATATCTGATTATGTCCGTTACCTTTTCGAACTGAACCAATAGGTTTGTATCCTAGGAGAAGATATGGCTTACTTTCTGAATCTGGCGGTTTTCTTCCAAATAAGAGTCGATTCTGTTTCTGCAGTTCCTACTTATGAAGCTCTCGAAACGAATACGTTAATCAAGCAAGTGTACGCTTCAACAACTCCTAGAACGGAAGCAATACATTCGACATATCTCATGTTTACTCGTTCATGAACAATAAAATAATCCGACCCTCCCGACGTCGAGTCAGCCAGACAATAAGACGCCGTTATAATTGAACATTCCCGGGCTTATTTCCAATACCCTTGCATTTATAATCCTGGCTAATAGAAAGTAACTCAGACAGAGTTACTATCTTCCGTCTTTTACCTTTTTACTATCGATTAGTCCAACGGAGAAGGAAATACTAAGTATCATGAATTGGCGTATATTTTTCCGAGTCGAAGCCGCGGGGATAAGCTAGTCTACAATAAACCAGTCTTGGATTTCATAGGTCTCGACTATTGGTGATGAATAAACAAGACATTTTCAGAGGAAACAAAGATCTCTACAGATCGTTTTTGTTCCTAAAAACCCTCTAGATTCACTGCTGTAAGAACCTATACATTGCAAAGTTTAATTCACTCATAGGATAGGATATTCACTAGTTCGGCTTACTATAATTTCTTAGAAATTACCTTTAAATATTAACATATTATTACACTATTACAGGAACGTTCTCTAATCAATCTAAAAGCTACAAATTCTGTGCACACCGACCACCAATTACGGGAACCCTGTAATAAGATAGCTCATCAGACGTAATGGACAAGGAAAATATTAATTAAGTAATTAGCGACAGTGCCTTTGACGAGGTGTTTTCTTGTAAAAAGCTACTCCATTTGGGGAATGAGACTGCTCGTGAATGGAGGTCATTCAGATGTGCGCGTCTACGGGGACGGTAACTAATACGGGTAATGCATCGCTTTGTGCTCCTGTTCCTTTACTTCTGAACATCTTTTGCTTGATAATGTGACAAATAGAACACATTAAATCAATTAGTTACCTTAACGTTAAATAATAAAACTGTAACAGGTATAATTCATAACATAAAAGATATTTTGAAAAAAAAAACTCAGGGCACTTGTTTTCGATACTGAAGCCAAAACAGTTACTTTTTAGGGTTTCGAGATCGAAGATCGGTTTCGAAACCCTTATGGTCTCGCTTTGTCTGTCCTTGTTTTCCCTCCTTAATAACTCAGCAACTTCTGCAGCTATCAACTTTAAAATCGATTTTTATGAACCCTAAGTACTGTCCCTTTTCCGGTAAGAAGGTAGACAAACATCTTTTTCCCGTAGTAGGTACGCGCGTCCCCATCATCATTTATTACATCTACTTACTAGCTATCATGCACTATATTTTGCTTCTGCGTGGTAAAATCATTAACCAAGCTGCTCTCCAGCAATTTGGGCTGGCGGTACCACGGCGGGATATGGCGGGCACAACGGGTGCGACAGGTCCACGTCGCCAGCCAGCGATGTTCGCGCAGCTCCCTTGGGTAAGAACTCGGGCCGGGGCCGCCGCTCCGACGCCGCGAGCAACAGCTCTGCTCAACCACTTCCTACACTAGTACAAAGAAGCCGACATATTCGCTGACAATATAAATAAGCTGTATAGACTGACTTCCTCATTTGTAAATGAAATTTAATTACGTTCTAAACTATTCATTTATTATTCAGTTAGATAGATATAAGAATTTGATTTTTTATTAATTTTATTAATGATTGTATTGACTCGAGATTGACATTATGATTGATAATTATTTGTATTTATTTATTTATTTATTTATTTATTTATTTACTAAATTGCACCAACGCAGTGTACACTAAAACATGGGTTATGGCCCATTTCATACAAAAAACACATCTAAGTGCCACTTCAATTATAGGTACAAATCAAAATTCATTTAAACAGAACTGAAAAACTATGAATTAAAAGCAAAAAAAAAATTCAAGTTAAGACGAGTAGTCGTCATCAAAATAATTATATAAACAAAATACAAATTCGTCATCGCATCGCAAAAAATTAAAATAATAATAAATTTTACAGTTTTGTATTCATTATCTTGTATTGTATTGTGTCCAAGATTTGACAACTTTGCGCCTATTTTTGTTATTCTTATGTATCTGACTCCGACGTTTTGGTTTCTACTGTAAGTCCATTTGTAAATGAATAAATAAATTAATAAAATAAATCTAAAGTAGAATACCAAAAAGGTCATTCTATGACGATACCATAGAGTCGAAACTGATTGTATTTTATTTTCGCCGTTTATGACACTTCTTGACACTGACATAGGCCGAGTCGTAGTTAAAAGTCGTTTAGATAAAGAATGGGATTGAAGATAACAGCGTGACAGCATGCTATCCCGCGTAGATATATTTATTTAGATTTTCAATCCGATTCTTTGTCCACACTATTTATAGGTATAATTTAAGTAGGAACCTAAATACAGGTAAGTACTCATATTAAAAATGTACTTTATAGGTCACATTCTACACATTTGAAGTTTTTTTATGCTTAGTGTTTCTTAGTAGGAGAGAAACTGTGGTCATATATAAATACCTAATATGGCCAGGTATGGCAATCACGAACAAAGTCGCGGGTACAGCTAGTTAGTAATAAACACATAAATAAAATAAAAGAGCGTTTTTTTCACGGTATGGTAATATTATTCGTAACAACTTGTCAAGCTATTATATTTCCTCAACATCTTTTCCACTAAATAATACACCAAAGAATCAGCATCTTTACCCCATAAGTAATCGTTGTGATTCCACATTTCATGTTCCACTTCAAAGACTTTTGGTGGCGTCGGCAGTCTCGCGATCATTTGCGACACATCCTTCTCGAAATTAGACAACCAATCGTTGTTACTGTAAAAAATCGTCAGATTTGCACTAAAGTTCTCTAGTTCATACGAAGGCGGTGCGTCACAGCCGTACGTTTCCATGTTTCCAGCTATACCATAGTCGTAATTACGAAATAATCCACTGACAATAATCTGAAGGTAGTGAATCAGTTGTTTCCAAGAACAGCCGCCGGGAGTGCTTCTGAGCTGCGCCTGTATGTGGTGATAGTCGATTTGTTCGTAGTTGAACCCAAACAGTGAGAAGAGGAGAGTCATACACATCGTAGAGAATTGCTTGGTAGATGCACAGATTGCTGTCGCGGTACTGCCTGGAGGTCGATGAGGAGCCACTTCGTAAACACCAAGAGACTTTAAAGCTGCTTCTATTTCAGTTTGTAATTTTGCCAGAAGTTGTAACACTGGACTCTTCATGTTCGAAGAATAGGTAACCGCAGACAGAAACACTACGCCATGCAATTTCTCATTATACTCCGGCATTTCTGACAGCAACACGGACATCGTGGTCGTTCCCTGCGAATGCCCTACATAGGTAATTTTCCGAACTTTGGCGGTTTTGCAAATATGGTCGATACAAGCTGGTAAATCTTCGGTTCCGATTTCGTGCCAGCTAAAGTCCCAGAATCGGGGATCTTTCGGAGAAAGGAAATTATGTTTTCTGGAGTAGGTGTTCCCTCTTGCGTTGCCGAGCCAGACGTCGTAGCCGAGGCGTGCAAGAATGATTGCTAGCGACTTTTCTCCCAACATCAGCCAAACGTCGGAGGTGCCAGTTAAGCCATGCATGAGGAGCACCGAGGGCCCGTCGTTAGGTATCCTGCTAAGATGCAGATTGTATTCGTTGGAGATCACCGTGTATTCTTCTGCTTTGTATCCATGGCAAGCGATCAGCTCGGACGTATTCATCGGTTTAGTATCTAAATGAAGGTTTTTCGAAAATTCCATAGATTGTAGCGCTGCTGATAACATTGATAAAAGAAATACCATATTATCTTGAGACTCGTGTGATGCTGTACATGATGTTGGATATGATGTTGTATCTGATGCTGTATCCGATGCTGTTTTTGTTACCTTGTCAGTTATGGAAATTGATTCAGCGAATGTTATACAAGTTATCAATAAAATCTTACTTAGGTTGATGAGTTTGTAATAATGCAACATTTCGCACGCTTGTTGCAAAAATATAGACAAGGCTGTCTTTATTTATCAGGTACTATTACAGTATGAATCGTTTATTAGTTTTCACTCATTTAAGTACCAACACATGTTCAATTGTTTATATTGCCCTGCATTATTTAATTTTATGCATTATGGTGTAAGGTGACATCATGGAGTAAATGTAATATAAATAAATTAATAATATAATATAGAGAAATAATATTTAAGATTTAGTTAACCTTTAGCTAACTGTGGTGGACTGTATACTTGGGGTTTTTCTTCGGTTTTCAGGATCTTCAGGATTTTCAGGATTTTCAGGAAAACACTTCTTTTTCTTTCTTCGGGCTTTTATTTCTCTTCTTTTCTTCTTATATTGCTACCGGAACCACTGTGTGTCGCAGCACACTTCCGTGGTAGCTTACCTACCTCTAGGCTATACCGTGCAGAGGACGGCGTATTTTTAACCTATTTTTCCTATAATTTTCACTTAGCCTATTGAGGTTTTTGGCTTATATCTTTTTATTCCTAGGCCCTATTTACATGTTTTTGGTGTCATTTTATAGCTTACGTTATAGGCTTTCTACCTATACTTAATCCTTATTTCTAGGTCTTACGGTAACTAAGTATTTTCCATTTATTTACTTACAATACTAAAACTTAGCCTATATCTACACTTAAAACACACTTAAAACTATGCAGGCTCGTCGTGTCCTCAACATCCTCCCCCCGGCGTAGCTCGCGAAGCCTCCTTTTTCTCCAACACGATGAGTTTGCTGGTCGGTCGCTTGAATACGCCAGTCTTCGTCCGGACATCCGCCACTCGTACGCCTCCGTCTGGTCCCTCGTAGGTGCGCTCGACGATTCCCATTGGCCATATGTTCCGAGGAAGAGCGTGGTCCACGACGATGACAATGTCTCCCTTTTGCAGTGGTCTTCTGTTGCTTGTAGGCTCGCCACGGGACTGGGTCCAATCGGAACAGGCGACTTGATTTCGTGATTGGACGAGACGTCTTCAATCGTTGCAGCTCGTCTGAGAAGCTCTCCCTTTGTGCGTAGCGAATAAGCGCGCGCTCCGCCTCTTCGATGTGCCGGTTCTCCATGTTCGTAGCGCGTCGTTGACATCTCTCGATGAAGAAGATCACTCGTGCTGTGGCTCGGACTAGTGTCTCGTACTTAGAGAAGCGTGATGGATCTGGCAGCCAATCATCCTTCTTCTCTTCTTCCAGTCGCGTGTGTAGAACTTCTTCTTCGTGGTTGCTGTCCGGTGTCTCCTTCGGCCACTGATGCTCTGGTTGGCGAAGGAAGTCCGGTCCGTGGAACCATCGATCTTCTGCTGTTATGCGTGTGTTCGTCAGCCTTGTCGCGTCGTCTGCCGTGTTCTCGCTGGTCGGTATCCACTTCCAATCTTCTTTCTGGGTAAGTTCGGATAGCTCCCCCAGACGATGTGCGACGTAGGGCGTATATCTTCTTGCATCCTGCCGTATCCAATGTATGACTGTCATCGAATCGCTCCAGTAGATTGTTCTCTTGACTTCCACACGATGTTCCTTCTTGATGGCGTCGGCCAACCTTGCTCCGATGACTGCTGCTTGTAGTTCCAGGCGGGGAATGGTTTGCGTTCGCTTTGGAGCAACCTTGGACTTCGCAGCGACGAGGCGAACGCTGAAGCTTCCATCAGGTCTCGTGCTTCTCCAGTACGCCACGGCTGAATACGCTTGTTCGCTGGCATCACATAACATGTGTAGCTCCAGGTCGGTGTGATCTTGAATCGCGTAGTGTCGCTCCAGTCGCAGAAGACTCAGGTCGTTCAGTTGTTCCAACCACGCGGCGAACAGCTCATTCTCCTCTTCCGGAATTGGTTCATCCCATGACATCTTGATGCGCCATAGATTCTGCAGTACGATCTTCGCTCGTATCGTGTAGTGACTCAGCAGCCCAAGTGGATCGTAGATAGACATCACCGCGCTGAGTGCTTCTCTTTTCGTCGGCGCGCGGACCCGTGCACGTACATCGGCAGGAACTCTGTTCATGGAGGTGTTGAATCCAAGCTCATCTCGTTCGGCGTTCCAGTAGAGTCCAAGGATCTTGTTCTCCGATCCCTTTCCGTCGAATCGCGTCGGTGTTGTAGCTCGTAGCTCATCCGGCACGTCTTCCAGTACGCAGTCTTCATTGCTGTTCCATCCTCGCAGCGTGAATCCAGCAACCGCGTGCACTGCGCGTAGTTCCGTGACTGCTTGACGGGCTTCCACGTTGTCATCGTAGCTTGCTACCAAGTCGTCCATGTAGTGGCTTCTGGTGATGGCTTCGCAGGCAAGTGGATGAGTGTGAGCGTGTATCCTCGCGTTGTGATTTCGCACAAAATGAGCCATGAATGGAGAACTCGCAGCGCCGAATATCATGCTGGTCATCTTGAATCGTTGAGGCGTCTTCTCTTTCTCGTTGTTCCTCCACAAGAATTGTTGCGCCGGCTGGTCCTCTTCACGAATCTTGATCTGCAGAAACATCTCTTGTATGTCGGCTGTGATCGCTACTCGTTTCTCTCTGAATCTATACAGGATGCCTGGCAGGGACATCAGGAGGTCAAATCCCTCCAGCAGGTGGTCGTTCAGGCTGACTCCATTGCTTTTCGCTGCTGCATCGAAGACAAGCCTTATCTTCCCGGGCTTGTTGGGATTGCGTACGGCGAAGTGAGGCAAGTACCAGCAGACAGTGCTGGTCTCCTCCGATCCATCGCACGGTTCAGCATACCGCTTCTGCAGCAGATTCTCGATTTGCTTCGTATATTCTTCGGCGAAGACTGGGTTGGCGTCCATCTTCTTCTCGATGCTCTGAAGACGACGTAGTGCCATGTTGTAGCTTTGAGGTAGCTTCGTGTCTTCTTTCTTCCATGGTAGACCAACTTCATATCCCTGGTCGATTTTCTTGATTGTCTGTTCGACGATCTTTGTAGCCCGGAGATCTTGTTCACTCGTACGCGGCTTTTGGTTGATGCCAATTGCTTCCATGCTGAAGTGTTTTTCTATCAATTCATGCAGCTCCTGGTTTTGCTTCTCTATGGCCTCGGGTGTGTAGATATGTAGCACGCTGTCTTGATTGATGATGCCGCGTGGTATTGTTCCGTGGATGACCCATCCTAGCTGTGTTCTTGATGCTGCTGGTTGGTTCGCTCCTCCAACTCGTAGCTCCTGTGAGACTATGTACTCCCAGTGGTCCGCTCCAATCAGGATCCCAGGATGTGATGACTCGTAGCAAACTTCGTCTCGACGTAAGTCTCTCAGATGATCTTGTTCCAACAGCGTTGCGGGAATGGATTGTTGCAGCAGCTTCATGTTCTTGATGGTGCGTGCCCGAAGTTGATGCATCTTGCTATCCTTGCTCTTCAGTTGCACGGTGACCAGTTGGCTTTCATCTTCTCGTTGTGTAGTGTTGACTCCACGCATCCGTAGTGGCAGCGACGGTCCCTTGGCTCCGATAGTCCGCGCCAACTTCTCATCAATCAGTGTGACTGTGGCTCCTTCATCCAAGAGAGCGAGCGTATCGATCTCCCCCCGTGGACCGACGACGGTGACTGGACACATCTTCAGCAGTACTGCCTTGTTATTCGGGGCAGCGGTGGTCACTGTTAAGACCGCTTCGGTTGGGCTCGGACTCGAACTGTCTTCCTTCTTCTCTTGATGTAGAGTTTGATGATGTAGACGCGTACATTGGTTAACGCCACACGATGTTGCCTTGCAGTTGATGCGTCGATGCTTCTTCACTATACACTTGTAGCACAGCTTGTTCTTCTTCACGTGTTCCCATCGCTCGTCAATAGTCATCGCTTTGTATTTGGGGCAATCCGTCAACGCGTGTCCCTTCTCGCAGCATGAGCATTTTTCTTCAGCTTCAGTGATTTCTTCAGTAGTGTTGTACACGGCGTTCGTCTTCTTCTTGAATGCTGTGTTCGGTTTCGGCGTCTGCTCCTTCTTGCTGACCGGTGGTGCATAGCTGTACCGCAGGGCTCGGTCCGCTTCGCGCATGAGGAAATGTGACAGCAAAACGATCTCTGGCTCGATCGTTCCTTCTTGTTCGGATGCGTAGTCACACCAACGTGAGCGGATGTGCGGGCTCAGCTTGTCCAGTGTTTCTCTCGCCAGCGTCGGATTGTACAGGTAGCCTCGGTTCCCGATGTTGCTCAACACGCAGACCACGTTCTGAAATTTGACGGCGAATGAGTTCAGTTCTATTGCAGATGGTCCGGGTTTCGGTAGTCTTCGAAGGTCATCAATGGCCCGGTCGATGATGATCTCTGGTCTTCCGAAGCATTGTTCCAGCGTCTTCATGATGATTTCTGGATCGCTTGCGGTGTACAGGAGCGAAGCAACTAGTTCCCTTGCTTCTCCTTTAAGGCTGCTTCTTAGCCTTTGGATGTTCTCAGCCGGTGTCAGCTTGTACGTCTTCGTCGAGTCCTTGAAGGCAGCTTTGAAGGACATCCACTCGTTCGGTGAACCGGAAAAAGCGTGCAGGTCTGGGCACTTCATCCTCGGTCTTGCTAGCTTCTCGATCGCGTCAGCTAATGCATCGATGTTGGCAGAACTCTTCGTCTTGACCGGCGTAGTCGATGTGTTCCTGACGTTGAATCGGATGTTCTTCTCAGTTCTTGGAATGGTGTCACTTTTCTCCCCTTCAGTTGTCTGCAGCCACTGCTCGACTTTCTTGCTGTGTTCCGGTATGTCATCTTCTTCATGTATACTCCTTTCCTCGTCTTCTATTGCCGCTAGGTCGACGGCCAGTCTCTTCTTGACGAGGTCCGCTTCTATTTGGAGTTCTTTACGCTTGAGTGCGGCCAGTTTCTCTTCCGCCATTAGTTCCGCTGCCCGCGCCCTAACAGATGTGCTCCCGTTCGATCGTAGAGAGCGCACAGTTCGGGCGGGAGATCGTTCACTCCTATGACGTTCCATGCTCGTTCCGGCGCGAGCGAGGTCGGGTGCGGACATTATAGCTGGATTGTGTTCGCGACGTGGGACTCGATGCGTAGAGGGTGACGCCGGTGGTTCCAGTGACAATCTTCGTCTTCGTTCCTCTTCGATGGCTTCCAGTTCGGCGACTTGCCGTACAGCCTCCTCAGACTCTTCCTGTTGTTCGTGGATGTCTGCTTGGCTTCTGGTACGAACCATACTTCGCGAGGGCTTGATTCTTCGATCTTCAATCCGGTGGACGCAGGATCTCTTCACTCCTTACTTCGGTTTTAAACACCCTACCACAGAAGTATACCAGATTTCTGGTGTCCTGAGTATTAGAAAAATGTTTATTTATGAGTCTGTCCGTCGATACCATAGAAAATTTGTTCCCCACCTACCAGTCTCCAACAAAAGAATTGATCGTTGTCCAATTCCAACCGTTAAAAGTAAATTTGCGCAGAAACACTACAACGTTGTAGCTCCATATCTCTACAATAAACTTAATATGATAAATAAAATTAAAAAAATGAGTAATAGAGACATCAAAAATGCAATAATGAAGTGGTTAAATGATCTTAACTATGATGAAGTGGAAATGATGATTTTCAGATGTTAAAATACCACATACATCATACACATACCTACACATATGTATGTAGTTTACTAACAAATGACATAGTTCTAAATCTTACAAATTTTTCTTTTTGCATGCACCAGTAAACACTTAACATATAATTTAATATTAAATATACTTAAACACTGATATTCATAGCAAATAATTCAATTTTAACACTAACTTACACAAAATATTTGACTTGTACAATGTACCTATACATTACAAAGTAGTTTTGAAAGCACAAGCTCGAAATAACTAGCTCTACATGTTTTTCTTTTAAATTTGTTTCCTCTGTACCTACACTTAAGAATAGTTATTAATTATCTATGTTGCTTTGACATAATTATCTGTTAATATTAGTTGGAGAAGCCACTGGCTCCTGAAACACAGTTTTAAACTAGTTCAGGAGCCTATGGACTCATAATGTCTGTTACACTAGTTATTATGTCAATAAATAACATTTTTACTTTACTTTACTTTACTCCGCAGGATCTCTTCACTCCGATCCGATGGCAGCAGGATCTCTTCACTCCACAGGATCTCTTCACTCCGATCCGGTGGGCGCAGGATTCTTCTACTCCGATGCGGTGGACGCGGGATCACTTCACTCCTATCCGGCTCGAAGGACCAATGATGTGGTGGACTGTATACTTGGGGTTTTTCTTCGGTTTTCAGGATCTTCAGGATTTTCAGGATTTTCAGGAAAACACTTCTTTTTCTTTCTTCGGGCTTTTATTTCTCTTCTTTTCTTCTTATATTGCTACCGGAACCACTGTGTGTCGCAGCACACTTCCGTGGTAGCTTACCTACCTCTAGGCTATACCGTGCAGAGGACGGCGTATTTTTAACCTATTTTTCCTATAATTTTCACTTAGCCTATTGAGGTTTTTGGCTTATATCTTTTTATTCCTAGGCCCTATTTACATGTTTTTGGTGTCATTTTATAGCTTACGTTATAGGCTTTCTACCTATACTTAATCCTTATTTCTAGGTCTTACGGTAACTAAGTATTTTCCATTTATTTACTTACAATACTAAAACTTAGCCTATATCTACACTTAAAACACACTTAAAACTATGCAGGCTCGTCGTGTCCTCAACACTAACGTACATAAACTATCATGAATGGAATATAATGGACCCCGTTATAGTCTAGGGGTTACTTAATTAATGCGAAACCGCGTGTCTGTAGGTAACACAGGGGCTGATTGTATTCTTCGGACTTCTGTATAATCTGCCTCACTGTGTATATATGGTTTATGGTGCTTTAACCTCCGCGGAACCCGGAATGTTCCGGTGGCTGGAACTCGTTGAGTCTCCTGGCGAGACGGTTCGTGACCACTCGTGAGAACAATATAGCTTACAGCGTGGCTCAGGAGTGAGATGGGTCTGTAGTTTTTGAATATGAATTTAATGAATATGAATATTTTCCATACAAAATTTGTATGGAAAATATTCATATTCATTTTTCATTTACTATCATTTATTTCAAAAACTATTTTGAAATGCACAAACTGATACCTTTCATTTGATACCCCACATGACCCTGTAGGTATCTTTTAAATTCATAATTTCAGCATCATAATTTAATTATTTGTGCATTTCAAAATAGTTTTAGAAATTTTTGTAGGTGTCATACTTTTAAAATATTTTGAAATATGTCGAAAAAATACCCCCCCCCCCCTATCTCCGAAGATTGCAGAGCGATCCATGTAAAACGTATGGAGCGTTCATAGATATGGATCTATATTTTACCAGAAAAATATAGAGAAGATTGAAAAAAGAACACTTATTGAAAAATGGTCAAAAAGAGGGGGAATAATTTTCAAAAGGGGAGGCTACCACACCGAGTGGGGTATCAAATGAAAGGCATCGGTTTGGAAATTTCAAAACAGTTTTTCAAATTTCTGTAGGTTTCATACTTTTTTAAATATTTGGAAAACAGTCAAAAAAATACCCATTCTCCGCCCCCCCCCCTATCTCAAGTCCGTAAAAAGAACACTGCTTGAAGAATGGTCAAAAAGGAATAATTTTCAAAAGGGGGGCTACCCCCCCGAGTGGGATATCAAATAAAAGGTATCGGTTTGGAAATTTCAAAACAGTTTTTCAAATTTCTGTAGGTTTCATACTTTTTGATATATTTAAAAAAAAGTCGAAAATTTTTCCATTAGAGAAATCTATCTGAAATGTAGGTTGGTACGTACTATTCTTAGGTATCCGTTAAATTGCGAAGTCTCTAACCGGTACTTTTGGTACATATTTGTTGACAAACGTTCGAAACCCTCGGCGCGTGAGTTACACTCGCACTTGACGGATCTTGTTTAAATATTTAATAACTATCGAACCTAAACTATTAGTTCTGCGCGACCTTTAAGGACGCGAGAATCTAAACAGCAGACCTCACGAGTACAAACTTTTTTGCATTTAATATGTTAAAAACATGTTAAATACTAAAAGAGTGTAGTCTGCATGGCACCAATAATTTACATTAAGATACCAAAGAATTATAAAGAATTAAATGTAAACTTATTTAGGAGTAAATTAAAGAAACTTTTATGTGAAATCATGTTGATGAATTTCTAAATGATGCTTATTTAATTATTTTTTATACTACATAAATAATAATCATTAGTTATTAAATTTAGGTCTGCATGCCATACTCTCATATTTTTTGCATACCGATATAAATCGGTCAAACATGTAGTGCCATAAATTACTTAGTATGTACAAACTTTGTTATCACGTGTTTTTGCAAATAAATTATCTTTATCTTATCTCTAAAAATAACCCGTTCTAAATAATTTTAGCAGTTAAAGGAGCCATGCCGGTTACGCCATATGAACCTGGAACCGACGAGTGTTCAGTTCTTCAGTTTTACTTATTTCCTATCAGAAAATTATAAAACTTAAAAGAAATTTGCATGTCACAGGTCGATGACGTAAATTTTTGAGTCGTATTATCAATATTATCAATATATTTTAACAAGAAATTCGCATGCTTATCGGGTCTGCTGATGGTGATTTAATATTACGAGTAAAGTAGGTATACAAAAGTATTACTATCATTCAAATTATTTATTTACACAAGAACATAACATAACAGAATGCTTTCAAAGCGTTATGTATAAATAGCTGTATTCATCTATTATGTATCCACCCACTATGTACATACATTATTTACATTCTATTCTCGTCAGAGCCATTATTCACGAGTACAATACATGGAAGGTGGAATGTACCTATGTACCTCTACAGTATGCACGCAGCAAAAAATAAAGAAGATTCCATTGCATATGATTTCTATTAATATTGCTCCAGAAATGACGGAGTTTTATTAAAAGAACACAATTTCATTTGGAACCTACCAGTAGTCTAAGCAGAACCGAGTGCGGCAGAGATGTCCTTGAAGATAAGAAAACAGAAATGAAGAGGCGACCCTATACATATTTTATCAGTTGAAAAGGAAACGTTCCGAGAAAGGCCTACAGTCATCAAGAAAAATACGATTGATAGGACGAGGAGGAAGCCTCACTGATATTAGTTTCATTAAATCTTCGGTCGATTAGATTTACTTAGATTTCATAGCAAACTCTTAATACATATATATACGCCGCCAGCGTAGCGTCTTGTGCATGCCGACTGGTATTGATATGGATCAGTTGAGTTGAGCTACCTGTGGGTTGTTTGCAATTGCAACAGTCAGCAGTTAGCTCAGTTGTTTTGATTGTAAATACTAGTTCTACTTTGCTTCTATTATTTTATTGTAACTTTCTTTGTTAATAAAGGAATCTTAGTTTAAGTATAATAATGTTCTTTTTGCAGTGGCAATTTTGTTTTCTACTACTAATTGATGGAATTAGATGATGGTATAAACATCGTACCTATATAAAACAAATACACTACTTACCTAACTACTCTTGTCTCTCATGTCGTAAGAGGCGACTAAGGGATATCCACCGGGGGCGACCCCCTGCAGAACAATTCTACCACCAAACTGTGATCCGCAACCATCATGCCCAGCTTGATGATTATGGGCATTAGCCCCCCATAAGACAAAAGCCAATAAGGCGCTTATCAGGGGAGGCTTGCGTTCAGCAGTGGACTAAAGGTTGAGGTTAGGTTAGGGCACACACTACGAGGGCTTTATAAAGACACTGCCCCGCGCGAAAAATGGTTGACCGTTTTAAGTATGTGAGATCTTTTACACAAAGGTACTTAAATTACTTTAGTTTGTAATCAAAACATTGCTTTAATGACAAATATCGCCGGTATTCTCCATGAATTTCAGATAAATACATTAAATTAAAATATACATCTCGTTTCAGCGGTAAAACTTATTGAGCATGAATTTCGTAGTAAAATAATGGCGTGCCATCATGACTGGGCATTACGACAGAATGGAGGGCGGATCACCGATAAATCAATTTGTATTGGGAATTTATTTACGTTGGCGGGACGACATTTGTAACTTCTCCGCGCTACCCGTGTGATCGGACGTCCGGTTGTCGTAGTGTGGATGAGTCATAATATAAACTACAATCACACTCTTCACCAAGTTAGCCCGTGTTGTCCACAGGTGCGAGTCGACAACGAAACTTATACTTACTAGTGGTGTGTCTCAAATGCGTAGTAATGCGTAAAATGCGGTAATTTATAATGAGGCTTGCTTTATGCCGATATTTATTTCAAATCAAGGATAACAATCCAACAATAAAACATGTAGTATCTGTATTACTCTACTTTTAATAGTAATAGGTACGAATCTGTATTATGTATGATAGAAAATCTGCAAACTTTCCATTGATATTGTTTTTCATTTAGAACAAAATGAATGCTCACTCACATAACGATACGACGTTAATCTTTCTAAAATGAAATTGAAGCATGACACATTACTTATATAAGACTTAATTCAGCAAAACTATATAAGCTGAAACTTACGGACAGAAAACAGTAAGAAAACATCAAAAGTAAAGATAATGATTTCTTAATACTCAATACTCAAGTTTATCTTTGAAGTCAAATTACAAAACTACGACCAGTGTTTTAACTGTCTTATCCATATTATTGTAATCCCCAAGTGCAGTAAAGTACCCGAATAAGGACATGCGATAACGAATGCAATTTTCCGAGCCCGTGAACAGAGTTCGGCCTGATCCAGGACTTTTACCTGGAACCCCGAGAGGGCATAAGAATGGGGATGTAGGGAGGTGTTTTGAATGGGATAATGGAACATTACATGTAAAAGATTTTTCAACAACCGACTCATGCTAATTTAGTAAGATTGAAGATACTAAATAATTGTAAAGAAGAGTAAAACAGGGTTTAAACTTCATATTATAGATGCTGAACAAGTTTATTCCATCTTACGGGTCTCGTATTGCTTAGCTGTTGAAGCGCTACAGCAACTTAAGGTGCTCAAAAAATAGTTGCTGAAATAAATAAAACCCAAAAATAAGTTTTTCTTTCTTTGTGACAGATACTACGAGAATTTTAAACCTGACCTTTATTCTATAGATAGAACTAACTAATCGTTTTGAGTTTCATTAAATGATATCTTACAAATGGAAAAAAAATCTTTACGATCATGAATAAAATTCATAGTAACTACCATCATTAGTCGGAGTTTTTCAATTAACTTACTTTTCCGATCAATCGATGCCCTAACATAAAGGGTCATTGTTCGGCTATATCATAAAGGACGGCCGATGCCCAGGGGATCACTATTTAGTAAAGATAATCCCCTTTTACAGAAATATGAATGGGCACCACTTTTATGTAAATTAAATGAAGGGATCCAAGCACATTAGGGTGATCGATTTTCTGAAATAGAGTGTCATTAGATCCTTTAATACCCACCAACTGTGCTCCTTACAGCACTTAAATAAAATCACGCGAACAAACCCAAGCAACCCTATTATGCCGGTGGATTAACTTAAATACTATTACACAAACTATTATTTCATAACTGTCACTCATAAAACTAAACTATACCGAAAGATTTCTGAAGTAATCGCCACTCTTCCGCGGAATTAGACACGTCTGCCCACTACATCGCCGTAAGCCGCGATCGATCGCCCCTCCCGAAACTTTCTAACGACATAACCGCCTGCAATTGATATGCCCCCAGAGTAGGCCATTGTAAAGAAAGGAAAATCCCTATCCGAAAATCTTAGAAGCTTTAGCCTGCATCAGTATTCCAGCGTCGTCGTCGTCGGCCCGGTGTCGGCCCGGTGTCGGTGCCCCTCTCGAATGCGGTAAACTCCTTCAGTAATTTGACTTTGTTGTTATAACTCAGTTTTAGTTTGTCGCTGGCAGATTTATTACTTTAGTCAAATCCGCTAAGCAGTGACAGGTATTGTTTTGTTTGGGTACCTCGTGCCTCTATCAGTTTTGGATAATTATAAGAGCTCATTCGTTTTGGAATTGTGTTTTAGACGTTACTGAACAAATAATGAAATGGCTGCTACCGTAGGTGTGTTGATTTGGTTTTGAGTATCATACCTACTTGGAAAATGATGTGATATCCTGTCCGTCCCACTAGTGGTCCATTAAAAAAGTACTTACCACTCAATTAGTAACAGGTAATACTTACCTCCATTATTTTGCTTCACATTTTATTTAGTTCTGTAACTACTTTGTTCTTGTGCCTATTATTCTATTTAAGTAAATGGTGTGATTCATTTAGAATTTCGAACTTCTCGAAAAAAACCAAATCTATACTAATATTATAAAGAGGAAAGATTTGATTGTTTTTGTTTGTTTGTTTGTATTGAATAGGCTCCGAAACTACTGAACCAATTTGAAAAATTCTTTTACCATTAGAAGCCCACATTATCTATATATATAAAAGAAAGTCGTGTTAGTTACACCATTTATAACTCAAGAACGGCTGAACCGATTTGGCTGAAAATTGGTGGGGAGGCAGCTTAGAACCAGGAGACGGACATAGGCTATGTTTTATCCCGGAATTACCACGGGAACGGGAACTACGCAGGCGAAGCCGCGGGCAGCAGCTAGTCTATATATATAAAAGAAAGTCGTGTTAGTTACACCATTTATAACTCAAGAACGGCTGAACCGATTTGGCTGAAAATTGGTGGGGAGGCAGCTTACAACCAGGAGACGGACATAGGCTATGTTTTATCCCGGAATTACCACGGGAACGGGAACTACGCAGGCGAAGCCGCGGGCAGCAGCTAGTTCTTTATAAAATTAAGAAATGCTTAATTCCTACGGGGAAACGGGTAATACGATAACGGGTTGTAAGAATGCAGCTAGTATCTAATAATCTTAATAACCAACTGGCAGATGCTTACCTCAATAACTCAATAAACTTGTGCATTATCCGCATTTCGGCACACGCTGTCCACCCGACCACCGGACAATGCGTCCGCGTAAACCGTCGCTTCTGTCGGTTCTATTAAATCAACGCATTGTCGTGGTCAATCCGCTCGGATTGAATAGCCCATAACGGTGGCTTCATCAAATTGCACTGAATGCCCGTTAGAGCTCTCATCGAGCGAATGCTGAGGGTAAAAATTTGAATGGAATATGCGGAGGGAACTTGAAAGGGAACCTCGGACGGGCATGGAATAGGGACAAGTGTAGGTGATGTGAAGTTTCATTTCATTTGAGTATTTTCAAATAAATATGGCGTTGGATCTGAAACCCTAAAAAGCCAGCTAGCTGATTAAACTTGCTGCTGTCAAGACGACTTATACCTAATTAAGAGTAAGTACTTGTAGTTATAAAGTGCCTGTGCTGTCTGACAACAGTTCAAAATCCTTCATATACCTCTCCGAAATTTCCTAAATGAGGTAAATCTCGGTTTAAGTAGATCTACAATTTCTCAACCGAAAACCTTCCGCTGCCGTCACCACCGCTTGGAATGAAGTCAACAGGTACGAATACAAGTGCAACTGTGCTATGAAATTGAGGTGGGCACCTTACAATGCTATGAACATTTATCTTGGTAGAGCCAGTTTCGCAAGACAGCCTTACCAGCGTGGCGTAATAACCCAAATAAGATCTTCGCCCAGTTAGATCATACTAGCTATAATAATGTACTGATCTTTTCTATTTCTGTCTAGTTGATGGTATGAAGTTTCTGAGCTGGAATAGATGTTAGTACTTTTTCACTATCCCGTCTTGTTTTACGCATGTGTGGTGACTAGCCCTTGTTCTATTGCACTGACCAGTCCGCAGTGACACAGCACCGCTTCAGATGGTCGTAACGTCAACGAGCGCTTCCGAGTGGCGACCACTCGGCCATGGTCACAATACATCGGCACGGATTCGATCTCACTGCGGAATTGGATTCTACATTTTGTTTTATCGATTCTAAATAAAATAGAATCACTACTATGGCCGAGCCAAATCAAGATGTGAGAGAGTCAAGTTCTTGGAAGTTCATGACACTATTTCTTAACGGTACGGCTAGAACGCCGTACGGATAAGAAACGTGTCGTGAACAAGAGGCCGGCTAGCACGCCATATGGTTAAGAAACCCTGCGAGCTTGCGATTCATCGGCCGTGTTTCTTTTTTGGAAAATGCATAATTGTTGCGATGGAAAACGTCCGGCACCGGTCTGGCGTAGACGCGGCGCACAGACTCGGCGCATACGGCGGCGGCGCCGTGCCGTAGCGCCGGCACGTATGTGAACAAGCTTGCATATTGATCTACACAACACTGACGACCGTGCCCACGACATAGTCTAGCTAGCTAGCTAGTCTTAGATTTTCACAAAAAAAAGTGTGTGAACTTTACGTTTAACTTTACTACGTACCTTAATGTAACTTTACTTTACTTTACCCTTACGGTACCTACTACATATTTTCTACGACTATTATTCGGGGGCTGGTAAAAGCTGCATTGTAGGGAATATTCCTAAAGTGTGTGCCCTGCGAGTTAATGCTCTGAAAAAAGCGATGGTAATGCCACATAACATTAGCTAAGTATTTTTTTCTTGCGTCTATCAAAAGTCAATAAAATCAAAGAAATCTCAACTAATGTCAAAAATTTTCAATCCCACGTGAAAAGCTCGTATTTCCAAAGATTCCTCCGCAATTCAATGCATTCATAGTCACGAAGGGTAAGGTCCCCCAATAATGGTCCTCGATCATTAATGATGCCATCCCTCAGCGTATGTAGGTTACTGTGCAAACAGGGCCGGGTGATTGCCCGGTGGGATCTGAGACGCGGTTTAGGTGAACTTACAACCGGTTTAATTAAACGCTTTGTCGTCCAACTTGAAAGTGAAATTACTGACCTTAGAACTTTGGAGCAGATTCACAAGGATTTCGAAAGATCCTTCACATTTTATATTACCTATCCATCTTAACTTATTTAGATAAAGACCCCATTGCGCACTAAAAAAGGAGATATTTAATTGTCAAAATAGTAATCCTGTAAACATAATTCCTTTGAAATATTTGCTAACCTAAATCTACTAAAAACCAGTCCTGGGCAAAGGGAAGTCCCTTGCCCAGGACTCTCTTATGATAAGATGAATGGAATCATCTTAGTCATAAGATTTTACTCAGTTTAAGCGCTATTTTTAAATAACGTGGAGCTAGATAAAGTTCATTTTGCATGTTTAAAATATTTCCCTCACAATATTTGACCACGTGAGCTTGTTTGAACTATTCGCATAATTTATGTGAGCAAACAAAACACGATCAGCGCATGCTAAATTAAAACAAGCAAAACACAACAAACAGACAACAAAGAACCGCACGGTTATTCCACATACATGCTCGGGCGATCCTCGAACGCGATACCTTACAATTTATAGCCAAAAAACAGACTAGATTGTCTGTAAAATATTTAAGATTATGTTGACAGTGGATAATCCGGAGCACCCTTTCTTAGCCATAAATTAAACGCAGCTCCGGAGGACGCATGTCGCAGCCATTAGACGCACAAATGCAATAGATGCAAGCAAATCAGTTACCCTACTTGTTTCTGCATTTTTGAATGCACATTGTCGCTGCACTCGAAATTCTACCCTGACATCTAAACTTTCAGTTCAAAATACCACATCACGAGTTCTACGAAACAGAATAGTGAAAGCAAACCTTATCTTTGAAGGATAAGGTTAAAAATGCACTGTGTGGTATTATTGCATGTAACTGACCTACATCTCTAGAGAGACTAGGGAACATTAGAAGTATCCGATGGGAATAATATTTATAGGGTGCATTATGCACATGACATTTTTATGTTTTCGGCGTTTGGTTGATAGCGAAGCCTGTGAATTGTCCTGGCGTGCGCTCCGTTTGGTAAACTTG
Organism: Eupithecia subumbrata; assembly: GCA_949316285.1. Taxonomy (NCBI): domain Eukaryota; kingdom Metazoa; phylum Arthropoda; class Insecta; order Lepidoptera; family Geometridae; genus Eupithecia; species Eupithecia subumbrata. The sequence continues at coordinate 34,830,499 of OX438640.1, read as the reverse complement.
TGTTGTTAGACAAATCCGGATTACGAAATATAACAACCGGCTTAATTCTAAAAACAGATTCAATTTCAATCCCAATTCCTATTTACCAAAACATCGAAAGCGTTATTTTTGCCTTGGTAACATTGAGATGTGCAATTGATGGTTCCTCACTCAATACAATACAATACCTATACTCTTTATCGCACACTAAGATAGAGAAAAACAGAAAAGAAAACTCGCTCACTACTATTCTGGCTCATCAACCCCGAAGTGGGTCTTGACCGCCCGGATCGCCACCGGCTTCTGTCCTGCGCCGCCTCCGTCTACAAAAAGTGAGTGAAGGTCCTTTTCCATTTTTTCCTTCCACATGAATCTGGGCCACCCGAGTGGTCGTCGATCAACCGGCGCTCCAAGGAAAGCTCGTGTTGCAGCCCGATCCTCCTCCATCCGTAGCACGGGGCCGATCCAGGGCAGCCTGTGTAATTTTGTTTCGCCAATGATGTGACTAGCTCAGCGATCTCCCGGCATTCATGGTACCTACTATGCTTGAAAAGGGTTCTAAATTTGAACGAAAGCGAGCAAAAAGGTTATAACATAGAAGAGTTTCAAACTAATTCAAAAAAATCCGTTTCGATCGTGCGCTATGTTTGAGTACCTATTTAATGGCCGGGCCACATTCTAGAAAATCGAACTATTTTTATAGAGAAAACTGAAAACCTTGATACGTTTGCGAGCTTACTGTACGTATTCTTTATCAGTAGCAAAAATTTTAACACATTACAGTGACGCTATCCCAAGATCGATAATTTACTTGGTAGTAATTTATACCTACTCACAAAGGACAGGCTCTATTGAACAAAGAAGGAAAATTAACCTGATCTCATTCAAAACTGTTAATTACCGAGCCATTGTTTCTGGTACCACTAAACCGTATTCACAATAGAAAGGGGCAAAACGTCCGCGAACCATTTTAGAACTGTCTCAGAATGACAAGAAAATATTGTCTAATTATTGTCCCGCAGTCGCAGCTGCCATTGTCTACTAAATTGCTGTTTGGATTTCTCTACCGTATTTGCACATGCAAATCGACGTTTTGTTTTAATCTTCGCGCTAGAAAGAGACGGAACTAAGCCATTTTTGTGTTCGTCTTCAAGTTGAAAAGAGACGGGGGACGTCATTCGGTATGTTTACAGAGATTTGCATAAACTATTAATAATTAGCGCCTGGTGAGGAGCTGCTCCTTCATCTGTGACTGGTTGAGAAGGGATCTTCAAATTAGTTTTATTCAGTTGGTAGCTCTAACTCGACAGACAACTCCTATGCATAAACGGTATGCAATGCGAACCGCTATACAGGAGTGCTTTAAAAATAGTGGCATCTTACGAATTTATTTTTTCTACTACAAATACGCTGGATGTTTCCTTTCTTCCTCGTTTCTGAGAAATAATTTGGGAAAACCTGGTATGTTATAAAGCAAACTTCTGGTATGGTTCACAGTGTATTTAGATTGATCGCAAATGAACTGCGTCGAGGTACCTACCATGGCTTCGATAAGGCACTCGTTCCCCATTCATCAACTCATAGTCATAGGTGCTTCGACAACAAAAGAGTGAAAATAGGTGTTTACTCGTCGGTCAACGATGTCGCCGGGAGATAGCCGACATCCATCATTGCATTAGAGGGGTGTTTATTGATTTTTCACCAAAAGTCCCCTAAATTCGTCCAACACCACTTTGTTCCTGAAAAATAATGAACAAGTTTCGTGGTCAAAGTTACTTTGAACGTGTTTGCTGTATCGAATCAATATTGACAGAATGTCGGGCGATGGTTTGTGTTTATTTGTGTTGGTAAATAAATAGAAAGGTTTGATTTTATTGTAAACGTTTATTTTGTTGTTGACGAAGATAAAACATGCATTTTCTTTTTCAGGTTCCTGGAACTTTTGACCTAATAATTGGTTATTTCCATTGAGCGTTTTGAGTTTTCCTCTAGTACGGCACAGTTTCAAGCGCCATAATCACGGAATAACGAATGACGGTTAAATAGCCCGTTATTTGTTTTTCAATATCAGTTTGGAACCAAAAAACTTCGTTTGCATCAGCACTTGCAAAGATCAACACAAAAGCCTGGTATCCACCGTGCGCGGAGCGGACCCATTCAGGACTCAGGAAATACAAGCATGCAGCAAACTGCATGCTTGTATTTCTACCAACAAATAGTCGAGCGGAAAGGACTGACCGGGCTTTGCAAAAAAAGCTTTGAAATAAACTCCGCTCACTCATCTCCCATTTCCCGTTCATTACCCTTTCTCGGTGGAAATCCAGAATTATTGTGCAGAAAGGGATAACATACCAACAGGGACACTTTGGTGCTACAAGTAGCACCTCGCCCGAACAATGTCGAACTAAATTGAGCTGCCCGCCTCGGCCTAGGTATTATGAAAGTTCAACCGGCGACCCACTTCGGGTTGTTTCGGAATGTAGCATGTGGTGACTTTTTCTTTTGTTTTTGTTACACATGCACTTTGTACTTCTGGTGAATAAAATTCGGGCGGTACGGTTTTAATGTTCAGGTCAAAAAATTATAATGAAACTCTGTGATCATTAAACATAATTGTCTTCATGAAAATTGACTGTGGAAATTTTAGTGTAAAGAACCAGGAGATATTTCATTTTATGCACTGATCTGACCCTTATTTTGTTAAAGATCCATAACGAGTGAAAACCCTTTTAAATTTTAAATCAATCGACTACAAATCTAACCGCTCTTTTTGCGGTTTTCATTTATTTTATTTATGGCATTGAATATCATTCGAAATTCAAAACGACCAAAAAGGTAGAGCTGTTTCAAATTGGACCAGTCTTGCGTAACACTGAAATAATTCGTCAGCAAGCATATTGCCTGTAAATCATACAAATGAAATCTGAATATCCGTTCTAAATTAGTGGTAAAATATTGCCAGTGGTGAAAATAGATCGGCCGCACATGTCGGCTTCCATCCATTGGACAATAATGGCAACGGAAATTAATTGACTTAAATTACTAAGATTAGTGTAAAATTAGTTGCATGTTTCGATAAGATTTAACATTTGTTCCGATTTTTTCTAAATAAAACTCGGTATGATTTAATTTTTGAATTATTATTATTAAGCCTTATAAAAATAACGAATAAATAAGGTAGGTACCTACTTATCTCAGTCATTCATTACGCTAGACCAATGGCTCCGACTATATTTAAGCTAGTGTACCGATGCATAATACTGCTTACTGAAATAAAGAAATATTTTTTTTTATTTGATTACTTTGGCTTTAGCATCCAAGATATTTTGGTCAACAAATATATAAAAAATAAACGAAAAACATCAGTATAAAGTTTTTAAACTTAAACCTACGACAGCAAAATTTATTTAACGATCCATATATGCTGACAGTAGTCATAATCGTATGCAACACTGACGTGCCAGCCCGCCGTAGATAGGACGTGGACTCCGTGACAAAATGCGCCGTAACTGCATATAGAGGCATTTACTCCTATTTATTGGTAGAACGCACGCACACACCTTTGAGTTATACAGGGTAGGGAAGAAATCATTGTGGTTTTGCTGAAATAATGTTGGTATAAACGTTGTTGAAAATTAGCGTGACTACATGCTAAGCTTTGCTCTACCTACACCTACCTATTCTGAGACTTACATAGCTTTATGTAGTAGGTATTATTTATTTTAAAGCTTAATTTTTCATTTTTAGTGGGTAACCTTATTTCAATTCATCGGTATTTGAATTGTTAATAAATTCCTAAAATGGATGGAATGACAAATGATTAAATTAAATTTGAATGATTTAACAGCTAGTTACTGTAGTAGTCTATGGTAGATACATTAACTTGGTACCATTATATGTCTATGGATAGAACGTAGGAGCCCAAGCGTATTTTTCATGGCGGGCACCGGGCACACACCGAGAAAATCGTTAGAACTTCGGTCAGAGAACACAATAAAACCAAATAATAAAAAACATGCTTTATTTGAAACACTACAGTTATATCCAACCAAAATGGGCATGGAAATCTCAACAGAAGCCAAACTGTAATACACTCTGAGCACTGCCGAACGCGACAATTAAATAATGCTTGCCTGAAAAACTCTGGTAATCAGAATACCGATTACATTTACATTTACAACGAGATAATGACTCACGATAAGTATACCTACTCAACAACTTCATGACTTCCTCAATAGCAACCTACTCTTGACTCAAGTTGCCCGATACCAACTTATAAATGTAACATTACACAGATGAACAACTACAGCGCCGCAATCCCCAAACTCTAACAATGGTTTTCATCCATTATGTTAGCAACTCAAATCTAATTTACAAGCCAGTTTAATTTTCAGGCGTGCTCATATTTCAGGACACGGAAAACTTTAATGGCGCGAGTTTTAGTCAAGTTTTGGCTCGTTGAGTAATAGAGGCTACTAAGCAGCATCATCAGACAATTTCTGACACTTTTGATATTATGCTAGTTTGGAGCTTTCAAAGCATTTAAAAAGTATTAAATTATAAAAGCTTAGAAAACCTTTTATTTTAAAATGATAATACTATACTTACAAATATTATACAGTCCGTTCTTAACCCTGGGTTTGGTTGCTCGATTGTATCCAGAGTTCATCGAGACTTTTTATTTTTAACCGACCTCAAAAAAAGGAGGAGTTTCTATGTTGGGATGTTGTATGCATGTATTTTTTTTGTATCGGCGAAGGCGCGGGCGAAGGTCCGCCTGCGACGCAGGAGGTTGCGGGTTCGATTTCCGCCTCGGGAAAAAATTGTGTACGATCTGCAGAAATTTGTTCCGTTGGTCTGGGTGTTTTCTATGTATAATAAAAAAATATCTATCATACATAACACAAGGTCTGTTTAGCTAGGGGCTGGATAATGCTTTGTGAATTGCCCAGCATTATTTATTTATTTATTTATTTTATTTTGTATGGTGTAAGCGTAGTTCCAACACAGAACTATGGTGATGTAGAAGTAAGTAAAACTACGAGATCGTTTGTAGGCGAGCCCGACTCGCTCCTGTTTATTTTGCCAGTAGGTTTTCAAAGCTCTAACTCCCAAACAAAATAAAAGCCTGTGCTTTTCAACCTAAAATATTTGAAGCTCCAGGTGTTGTTCAACCTAAAATATTTGACGTGAAAAATAACCCCATCGATTTCAATATCCAAAAATCTAAAAGCCATTGACGACACGTTTTGAATGCGACACTCGGATTTCATAGATGATCCCCATTCGCCCCATTATTAACCCGTCCGAGCTAACGACGCCACTATCGCTCATGGGCACACACATGCGACTGACAGAACTGTTATTACATCATTAATAAAATTACAAAACTGTGCCCCATGTGCCATTCCAACTTTAGAGCCCATTCTGTCCCTTCTTGAAAGGTTTGGAATGGATCTAATAGTGTTGTGCTAGATTTATCGGACCGCAGATTTCTACGGTCTTTAATACAAGTAGAGGTAGGACAAGAAACTTGTCGGAAAATAGCATGGTCCCATGTGTTGAGAGGTTTAAATTACATGTCATGGTTAGATTAGATCCGAGTAATGATGAATTTATAGACCAACGATTCTGTTGTTCTCTGAGGAAAAATGAAAGGGAAACTTCATAAAGTGACTTTAACTGAATCAGTGGAAGTTTTGTTAGAGTAACAAAACTTTTACTCATGGAATATAAAATATTTTCATGAAATCTTTTATTTTTATAGCGCAAATGTATGTCGACCATGTCATGGCCGGCCCTTACCTATTCTACTTTACTTCAGATTTCGTGATCCTGGCGCATGCAACTGTGCCGATATATTGAAAAACTCAAAATAACACAAATAATGGTAAATATCCCGTATTAATGACTTCAGCCCTCACTTCTTGGATTTGGCAACCTGTACAAGAGGTAAGTAACCAACCAAAAAAGTAACCACCTGTCCTATAGTGGAAATCGAATCGGCATCTTTCAGCATTTCAGGCTTTCGCCCACTGCGTCACAGAGATCGTCCAACGGAACATCCCTAGTCAAAATGCAGTCGACATAATTAAATTTGGGCAATGCTGATACAGGGTCACAATGACCCAGAGTGAGAATTAAGTGAATTAACTCGAATCACGTTTGTGATGTGTTTATCGCGCGTTGCAGGCATGCGCTTCTAGCTAAATTAATATAAATTGGCATTCTTTGCTTCATTTCTTTGTATTCTAGATGTCCATTAAGGTGCTTATCAGAGGACGCCTATGTCCAACTGTGGACTTAGTATACTATGTGTATAGTTGATGATGATAATGATCAATATGAATTTGGTGATTGATGAGTGTGTCAGCCAAGTTAAGAATAGATACGGGCGGCTAAAAGTTTACGAATCATTTTGTGCTGCCTTCGCTTAACAACCAGGACAGACTTGCAATAAGTATTGTAAATATCTAGACGACGAGTTTGACGACCTCCGTGGCGCAGCGGGTGAAGGTCCGCCTGCGACGCAGGAGGTTGCGGGTTCGATTCGAGATATAAAGCTTCAGTATCATCTACTGGGGCTTTTAATTGATCGAACGTTTACAATACCTCTGCATACTTAGGTAGGTTATGTATCTTCTCGGGGTTATCTTCAAGGGGGAATTCTGCATTAATTTTTCAATTTCAGTATTCCCTCTTAGGTGGTATTTTTGGGGAGAAAATTTCCTGGAATAAGCCTTTTTGTCATCTCACTATTGTATTAAAACCGTAAAAATGCGAAAATATGAGAGAAAGTTATTTTAGCTTTCCCTGAAATTTTCAGTATAATATTCCAAATAATTTAATACTACAACCACCTATAGCGGTATAAAAGCGTGTCGGGTATCATAAAATGAGTATAGTTATTGATAAAGCTTACTTCGAAAAAAGGAGGCTTTTTGTATGTTTTTTTTAATGTATTTTCGTCGATTTGTACGTCATCTAGAGACCGATTTGGCTGATTATTGTACTGTTGTATAGAAGATGGTCTTGAGGTGAGCCCATAATTTTTTTTCATTATAAAACGTAAGTGATCCGAAGTCTTTAATTAGTGATTATTTATCGGGTATTTATTGCGTATCTTTTAATATCATTTCCTCGACGTTTCTATCGCGTCACAGCTATCGTGATCACGGAGCGACTGTTATTAGATGAGATCAGATTTATTCAAAACGCCATTTAAAAGTAGCAGTATCCAAGACGCCGCGCCGATAAGAGCTGCGAGGGCGCGTATTAAAAGGCTTAGAAGTGTTGGATCTGAAAAGGTTCTGCACATTCTGAACCGTGCTCTCGAGCACAGTATTAAGGGCCCTCCGCACTCGAGGACGCCGTATATTATCGCGGCCTTTTACACGGAATGGATAGATGTCGACATTTGTACGAACTCAGGAACTTATTTCGTAGGTTCGAAGGACGCGGGTGAAAAGAATGTCTTGGATTTATGTTTTGAACCGTATACTCCAACGCTAATCAGATTCGAGCAGGTCGCTATTTTTATACTTTTCAATCAACCGTTTGCTTAAATCTTTTTTAAGCTTGGGATATGTTTTTTTATTTCACTTCACATAAAAAAGGCTTTGTCGCTGAGCGACCACTTTGCCTAGAGAGTAATAAAGTAGTAAACTTCTCTTCCTTCATGTAGTTAGGGTTTCAAATAATTATAATATGTATCTCAGTAGCCTGAAAAAAAACATTGCTACATTTAGCTTATTTGCTTAAGGTACTAGTAAGTTAGTTCTCAGCTGTTGAATCTCAAAAAACTCCAGCCAACAATCAAACACCGCCGTCAACAAGAAAACAGAACAACGCAACCAAAATATTTCTCTAAAGTACCTCCCTTAAACAATAAACCCAAGCCTCAACCAGAAAACAACCGACCAATTGGCTTAGCACAAACGTTTCCATCACCGTAATTGGCAAAAACACACCTTCGCGTCACCATCATATTTGGGGTGTCGACGGGACTCAACTTAATTTCACCAATTAATCTTTAATTGGATTACAGGCGTCATTGGTTGTGAGTGGCCGTCCGGTTAGGTTCCGGTGCATGGGGAAAAAGCAACAGCTGATACAGTACATTTTCAAAGTAATTTATTCGGTAACGTAACGAATTACAGTAGTGTGAAGTAAATATTGAAATTCGATGATGCCCGCAGTAGTTTTTAGTAAATCTGTGTCGCAGACACCTTGAAATTATATAAATAAGCATATTTGTTTATGAAGTTTTTCGAAAATATATCTACCGGGAGAGGAGTCGCGTTTTCGGAAGCGGCAGTGGGAACGGGTTATATTGTTAAGGCCAGGTAGTCCTGCAGCAGTAGGCGTAAGGAAAAATGCGCGCCTGCCAAGCCTTCGCGCTCGTGTTTTTGTAGTTATTTAAACATGGTGATTAAGAAAATCATTTTATCAAGTCAAACTCTGCGAATTTGTTTAGAAATATTAAGTGTCCTTAGTTGAGTACAAAAAAATGTGTGATATCAGTAGTTCGCTAGTCATAGTATTGAAAAACTTTAGAAAAAGGGGTAAATTTGGGATTATTTTCTATCCAGTGAAGTTCATTGACTGAAAAATCAGACCATAAGGGTAAAACTAGCGAAGTTTTTTGACCAGCTGTTTGTGTTTTGGGCTGTCCTGTGTCACTCCATTAGCCTTTGATGGATCCACGCAGGTGTGCTCCTATAAATCTATATCCGACTGAGCCGGGCCCGTGTCTACTCCGTCATAATAGAGTACGTAAGTACATGTACCTACGTACCTATAGTTGCTCCCCGAAAATTGAATCTGCTATCCCTTCCACTGTTAAGTTTTCAGTTTTTGTTTTGTTTTTTGTGCAATGAAGAACTTAAAATTGAAATGAACTGAATCAAAAGAAGCATTTTATTTTTTTCTCTCGGACCTTAAGTTTTAGTCGGCCTATTCATAACTAGGATTCTTTTGCAAGCGCCTTCTAAGTCTCTCTTGTACGCACTGAAAATAAAACGTTTTCCAAATTGAGTGCCGACGAAGTTAATAACTAAATGAATGCAAAAACGTTCATGAAAGCGGAGGTTTTAAACTAAATAATTCTTGCTGCTCCATTTTTGACGTGACGCTCTACCGAGACCGTGATCAGTTAACTTTTAAAGCTCATTAAAATAGATGGCGGATTCCTGTATATTTCCATGCTGGCGGAAAATTAAAACGATACCCGCGGCGGGCTCACACGCGCAGCCATTGTGAAAATGCTAAAAATGCAAACGTGGAAAGAGAAAAACTTGCATGTTTTCATACGTTTACCTACTTCGCGAGTTTATCGGACGGGGTCCGGAGTAGTCCGGACTCGTTTTTCAATTGTATTTTTTACAGCGCAGTAAATAACGCCCAAATTCCGGTATTGGTTTTTCTAGCAGTGTCCATGGATCTGGATATTACGGGACTTTTATTAAGACAAAGCGAGCCTTGATCGGCATGTGTACGGTAATATGGGTACGGTGGCCACGATGTACGGTTATCTACTCGGCACAGTCGGCTGGGCGACCGCAAGCCTGCTGCCTACCCTACAGTGTATAGGTATAATAGGTAGGGTACTTATGGCGAGTGTAGCGCAGAGATTTGGTTTATGAATTGCAACCTCGTATTGAATGCGCTCACAATGGACGGCGGACTTTTGTTTGGCGCGATTAAAATTCAATAACGAGCATAATGGCTTATAGATAATAGACAGACTCCATTCAATATGTTTTCAATAACCTAATAAATTAATTGGAAATGTGGACTTTTAGCTAACTGGCGTTTGGCCCGATTTAGTTTAATAAATAATTACGCAGCCAAAAGCTTGATTACCTACCCATTAGTTATGATTATAAATCAGCGGGTGCTTCATTCTGCAAATAAATTACCGGCTTCTGCCCGCGGCTTTGCACGCGTTTTTTGGAATAAAAAGTACCTAGGTATGTTATTTTAGGTCCAGATCTTTATGTATGAAAAATTTCATCCGCGATCCATTCAGTAGTTTTGATGTTGTCTTTGACCAAGCATCATCATAAGGCACAACAGCATAACGGCACAAGCTTTCACCCTTAATATTAGTAGGCAAGATTTCCCGTGCCTTGGAAATGTGTGATACTCTCCAGCAAGGCCACTCACTCTATAATAAAAATAAATACCGGGAAAGATGTACAATTAATTGTACACAATTGTACACTATGTAAAAAAAATGTAGCCTTTGTTTCCCGAAAATCGACAATTTAAAATGGCCTTACCAGGGAGTCTACTCTTCAGCAAGGCCACCTTGAAATCACAGTTATTTTAAGCCGAACCAGCTAGGCTACTAAACTAGAATTTATACAATTAATTGTACATTATTATTGAATCTACAGTTTTCGCTAAACTTACCATTTTAAGAAAAATTCATATTTTTTTTTATGGCGGCCGAAGTAAATTTCATAGGAAACCTTTTGGTCCTTCGCTTGACCTCTCCCCGGTCGTTTTGATCTATCGTTCTTTCAGATTATGAGAGGAATAGAGAGTGCACCTGTGTTTGCGCGCACACTTGTGCTCTATAATGTCCTGCGCATCTGGCTAGTCTCCGATGAGACTGGCCGCCGTGGTTGAAATTCGGAGGATATCAGGATAGGATTAAGTAGGCTATCTTTTACTTAGGTAATAAAGCTCTGGTGTTTTTTTTTTAATGAAATGCATTGCTAAGTTCAAGTTGTTTTATTAAAAAATAGGTTCTGAAGACTAATACAAAAAGTAAAATCCGTCACAAGAGAATTTCAACGAACATGGATATTCTTCGCAATTGTCTATGTAACACACAAAAATAGGTTTGAAGTATAAATTATTTCTATCAGATGATTTGTAGTGTTTCTAATCTAATAGGTATTTTATAGGAAACAATTTCGAATTTCCATTTAAAACTCGACTACCTTCAATATTGGATATCTGTAGACAATTTATTATCAGTGCAGTTACATTATTACTGTCTCTACCTTCGGCTACTCGACTCTATTACAAAGCGATACAGTCTAAAATGGAAGCGAGTTCAATATCAAATCAACCAGCGTACAAGAACTAGTATCATTAAGATTTGATCAACAACATTATGTAAACAGCCCGAGGCATACATTTAGCTCGACGAAGTGTGAAAATAGGAACTACAACTGTTTTAAAAGCAAACGTTTATCTAGTTTATTATTGTACTAGATATCGAAATAAGGGATAATGAAAATAAATTGAAGTATAAAATTTTGCATTATTTACATAAAGAGGACGAATATTCCGTAATTACTAGTCCGATATGGAAGCGTCCTATTCACGAGCGAGACTTTAAATGTAACATAACACACAGGGAATAAGGACTTTGAAAATGCTGGACGCTTGATAAGAACTAAATAGCATTAATCTTTATAAAAGTTATTGGTATACAATGATGAACATTTACACTGCATGACCTCATCCAGCTCCAAGATAAGATGTATCTATTATGTGCTTGGTAGCGAAAAGTTTATTATTTTTTTGATTGATTAGAATATGTTTTTCTGTGTAAGTACTTTTTTAGTTTCTAGTTTATTTACATTATAGAATACCTACTATAAGTTCATTGAGCTTCCTAAATTTTCCAGTGTGTTACAATACATTTAATGTTTAACTTCACCCTAATAACATTTTAAACTAGAAACGTCTATACAGTTGATATGCAATACAAGACGTGCTAATAATTGTATATAACAAGTGGTTATATTAACTCATATCACATTATCTTACGTAGATTATAACTCTTTTGTAAATGCCTCATTTGAATCTTAACTCACAACTCCAACGTTACATTTAAAGTTAAATATTTTAGCTGAAATACCTACTATGGCACGTAAAACAAAACTAAATTAAACTTTACTCTAGCTAATGTTACTAATTGAACCTATGTTTATTCTGAAAATGTGTTTGAAATAAATTAATTTTTTACAAATAAATATAAATTTATACTCGTTTATTTATATTTACACCTTTGAATTCCATTTGTTTCAAATTATTGCCAAGCGTTATTTTTGAGTTCTATTTACTTACACTAATGATATAAAAGGATTACAAATTCGATTATCGATATAAGACGGATATATCAATTTGAATTTCATCAATTCCAAAACATTCAACATTTTATTAGAATTGTTCGTAAAGTCAGATCCTCAAGTCCCTTACATAACTAGATCTAGGTCTGTAACCATGTTATTTACAAAATTTACAAACTAATGTACAGTACAACAGATGTACAACAGACTAGGAATACATTTCATCGATAAAAATATTTAAGTATACATGTAAAAGTGTGTCCGTTACACACGTAGGCCAGTCTTTTAGGCCCTAGAATTACGAAAGCTATCAACGCAGTCCGTGTCATCACTAGAAATATAGATATCACACTACGGTGTCCGTAACAGAACAGTGACCGCTTCACTTCACTACACTATCATCGGTCTATACGTCCGTTTGGCACAGGTCGCCGAAAATCGGCAAGGCGAGATACTACCGAGTGACAGAGTCGACCCGGGGGTGCGGCGCGGGGGGCGGGTGCGCCGGCGCATGGCTCTTCACGCTCACAGCCTGTCCGTGTCTGAATGACGTCATCCGCCCCAGCGTCCGACCGTCCGTGTCGAAGTTAGGCCTCTCGTACTGGTGCTGCGACCTCCGCGGCTGCATGGCTTGCAACTCGTCATAGCCCGCGTCATCTAAATAATTATCTTCGTCAGACTCATCAGCTCCGAAAGCTCTGTAGGTTGTTTCTGGTTCAGAGTTCTTCCTCGAAGCCACGTAGGTCCGCCCTATTAATGACTGCGTCACTTCAGCTTGTCGCTTATCAGTCTTCCCTTCTAGACTTTGGTTGTACCGCAATTGAGCTTTCTGGTTTTTCTCCATCGAGGGGAGGTCGTAAAACTTTAGTACATTAGGATGGCCTTGGAAGTATTTCTCGCTATAAACATTTCTGTTGTAGTATCCGCCGTTGCTAGCGGGATAGAGCTCATCGTCCGGAGGGTAGCGATTTTCATACGAATCCACATTCTTGCCCGGGGGGAACCAGCCCTGTGAAATAAAAAACCCTGTTAGACAAAGAAAATATCCCAACACTGGAAAGATGTTGTTGCAGCAGGCTGCAAAAGCTGCAAGCGGAGGACTCTTAGAAAACGGCACAGGAAATACCAAAATGCTGATATCTTTTCTCGAAATCTACTCTCACAATAATTCAATCTAACCGAGTTGTGACCGCTGCAAATTCACTTACCAATGAGCTGACACACTGGCGCGTGTTGGCCACGAGAGTGACCGAGGCGTAGGCGGCGGGGGAGGTCGCTGTCTTGCTCGTGTTCCACTCCGCCCCTGTCACGCGGGATGACGTCACTTCCGCGTACTCCGGCAACTGCTGCGAAACTTTATCATATTCGGAATTCGCCTTCTCTTTGCTCTGGCTCGTTTGGTTCAAGCAAATGCCGGGCTGGTTCTCCATCCACAGCAATGACTCAGTCTTTGTCACGGTGTTCTTGTTGTAGCAGCTGCTGAGTGGATGCGACAAAGACACCGCAGCTTTAATGTTCATTTGAGTCACCAGGCTTGTTCCGTTAGAGTCTAAAACAAACAGTCTAATTACAACGGTTTATGAATAATAATGTGACTCGTTAGTCGTTACCAATTTCGTAAGCGACATGCAAACGAACGTGCGCCCGCAATAAAATAACGTTAACGCAAAACAATAATAGATAAAAGAGAAAAATTGGCTTAGAGGTAACTGGGTGAGTCAACAAACGTATCGCCTCGAGAAAAACAAAATAGAAACATTTACATTTACTGGGTCTTTATTTCTCGGATTTGTATCATTCCTTTGTGCCCGAACGTGAATGTAAAGTGAAAGAGATCCAGTGCGCTCGCGAGAGGGCTCGTGCTACCTTTCAACTTGAAAGTAATCTAGCCCCTCTTCCCCCTCCCCTAGCCCCGCAGCACCCGCCCGCGCCCCGCGGCTCCGTCAAACAACGCGCCTGCACCACCCCACGACACTCGTGGAATGTTTTTAATTTTGAAATTCTGATGCTGATTCCACGGAAAGGTAAGCGTTTTGAGATAAGCTGAATAACTGTTTGTTCCCCTGTTATGTCGGTCCTCTTCCATATTTTTTACTGCTTTAGAAATTTCTCAATATTTATTTCAACACTTACCGTAAATATTCGGAAGGGCTGTCTTTTTCGAGAAAATGTTGTGCTTCCGCACGTAAATTATGCCGCCAATCACAATTATTTTGAACAAAACAATCGCTCCAATCAAAAAGTAAAACCATGTTTCCATCACGAAGTCCCCAGCCACTATAGACACTTCCCCGTTTATCGGATATCTGAAACATAGTGAAGTTTGTGAGTAAGTCTGCGTATTTTTGTTTCCTTTCAATACCTATTTGGGTGAGTATAATACTTACCTCGATAATGGATCCAATCCGACGGAGCGGGAATCGATATTCAAGTAGACTTTTTGACTAAAAGGGCCCAAACCCACGATTGTTTCGGCGGCTATTTGAACCGAGTAACTGATTCCTGATGTCAAATTAGTCATTATGAGGCTCGTGGCTTGATGGACGGTCGTGTTAATGGCCACCATTGATTTATTGGCGGGGATGTCCAGCCAGTTGACGACCACGTTGTAGCCAGTAATGATCCCGTTTTGTAGGTAAAGCTCTGGCGGTGACCACTTCAGGTGAACAGTTGTGCTGTTCAGGATAAACATTTCAATGTTGATAGGTGGCCCGTCGGGTGCTGGAAAAAAAATATTGGTTATTCATTGTATACCTAAAAGATTCTGTGATGATATTGTAAAACCGAGGATTTCGATATTTACCATCATCCAAAGTTTGAGCCACTCTGGAATTTGAGGGCTTACCCTCGAATCTTCTATAAAAGGGTATCAGGAAAAATTCGTATCTTGTGTACTTTCTCAAAGACGTTATTTCATACCCGGATACGTCGTTGGAATGCAAAATTGTTTTCATTTCGTACTCAGTAGTTACATTGTCTAGGGGACGGAAATATATGAAAAGTCCTTCGAGATAGTAAAAATTCAGAATCTCCCACATGAGTTTTATGGTCTTCGCGTCTATTGGTGTGGCTTCTATCAGCTCTACGATGTTGTCCGTGAGAATGTTGTTTCTAAACTCGGTGCTGTTTGAATAAGTGCCTGTGTCCCACAAAGAGTTCGCGTCCTCTCCTGTAGTGATAGCGTCCGAGGCCGGGCTCGGGCCGGACAACCCATGAGAGTTTTCCGTTCTCACAATAAAAATGTACGTTACGCCGGGCACGAGCGACTTTACAGTGTATTGTGTTTGATAAACTCGTCTCGAAAGCACTACCCAACCTCGCGAATTTCTCGGCGTATTGTTTCCTTGAAGAGTTTCTCTCGAAAATACTTCAACTTGATATCCGAGTACTGAAGACGACCCGATCTTATTGTTTTGATTCCAAATTATGGTAACTGTAGTGTCGGTCGAGTTGTATATCAGAGGCTTGGTCGGGGCTCCCGGCAGCGAAGAGGTGTCAGCAGCTCGGAAAAAATGGATATTCGGATTTGTTGGGGTGTCTACAAGCAAAACGCCGCTCCATACATATTTCCCGTGGTGCGAAGACGCGACACAAGTATAAGTACCGCTGTCGCCTTTATCCAAATCCTTCAGAATGAGGGTCCCGTCATTAGAGATGTTCCTTCTATGATTTTGTATTATTGCTTCCCCTTCGAAATACCAGGCGATGATTGGCTCAGGTGTGCCGATGGCCGTGCAAGGGAAAACTGCCATCGATTTTATAGGTAACGTTTGGTTAGAGGGCCCGTTTGTTATGATTGGCGGCGGGCGGTCATCGTCTGACGTCACGGTCAGTTTCCCCCGGACGAACGAGCTGCCGGCGAAGTTTACCGCTGAACAAACTATCGTGTTTCCAGTATCGTTTTTGTTTGTCTCATTGATTGTTAGCACCGACACGCCGTGCGCTACTGCGGATGCGTGGTATTTCTCCCGAGACGTGCCGGGGAAAATAATTGTCCTGTTGCCCTCGACGCTCCAGTATATCGACGGCTCTGGTTTCCCGTACGCAGAGCAGGTGAACGTAGCTAATTGTCCCTCTTCTACAATTATTGAGCTTGGCCTTAAAGTTATGGACGGAGGATCTAAAACCGAAAATAACATAATTTTTAAAAATACCCTAAAAAGCCATGAATTGCACTTTACCAAACGAACAATTTTCTTACTAGTTCAAACGAGGTGTTGTTTTAAATTCACTAGGTTGTTTTCAACGTTACGTAAGCTATCTTACCGTATACAGTGAGGTAGCCGGTAGCGCTCACAGCGCCTACAGAGTTATCAGCCTCGCAAGTGTATTCTCCCTCGTCAGACAAAACGACATTGTCAAGTCTCAGGCTCCTGTCTTCTAGTACTTTGACGCGGCCGAGTGGCATGTTCCCGTTGCCGGCGGTGCGGCGCCACAGCACGTCGGGGAGGGGGTCGCCCCCCACCCGGCACTGGAACGTCACGCTCCCCCCATTCAGTGCCACCACGTCCTCAGGTCCCGTGATTAAGTACGGCTTGACTGCATAATGAGAAACAACTATGAATAACATGACAAAAGAGGTTTCCAGGTTTCGCTCACACAAATAGCTCGCAAGTCTTGCGACCTAGGAATTAGTCCAACATTGTAACATTTGTAACGGAATACTTGCAGCGGAAATTTGTAGGAATTAATTTGTGTAGCTTACTGTGTATTTTCAGTGTGGCGATGGCAGATTCTCTGCTGCCCGCCGCGTTTCTTGCGATGCACTGGTATCTGCCGGCGTCGGTTTGCCGGGCGTCTTGTATTACGAGGTTCCCGCCGTCGACTAAATGCAATCTGCGCAGTAAAATACCATAATTTATAATAAGCTGTCGCATAAAATGAAACTGTTACGGAAAACATTTTATTAAGTCGGATAGAACAAAAACAAAGAAGTGCAACAAAAACTCATTCAAATGTAGGGCGGAATATTCTGTACGAAATTAACATGTAATAAGGGGTCCGAGTTAGAACTATTGAGATTTTTACTTGATTGCTTGTTGAGCTCTTCAAATATCCCCTTCTTTACAACTTTGATGTAGGAACGCTCCCCAACTGTTAATTATTTTTGTGCGCTGCCATACGTAACAAGAAGCGTCCTCAAGAAGCTCATAAAAATTCATGTAAGAAAATAATCATGGGTACCTAATCGTTTTGTGGAAAATGCAATTGATTAATTATCCTTTGTAACTTTATTATCATTTAACATTCAGGGTTGAATCTAATGACTTTTATATAACTAAGCTTGTGCGACTTGAAATATTCAGAAAAGTTTCTTGAATATGCAAGAGACAGAGCAGAGCAACCACGACAAAGTCCCTAGATCGTAAAAGAATGCAGTGAGCTCGTTAAGCGATGCATAATTTAGTCGCTTTGATTGCTCATGAAGTCGCAAACTATTAAGTTTATACGGCGGCGGAGAGATATCCAATATCAAACGACTCTATTCGGGATGCTACTCACAAGACTATCGCATTCCCTGGATCCCACTCGGCGCCGTGGCACTCACAAGTACCCTCGAATTTGCTTCAACTACGCTTTATCAAACTGGCTATCGCTATCGATTCGCTGCCAACTCTCGCCAGCTTTAAGTTTTTATTTTAATAACGTAACTGCCAAGGATTTCCGCATCCCAAAAGTTTCTGTGATATGAGTTTTGCTCACCTTTTTGAGGTCGGGAGAAACTTTCTTTCTATGAATTGAAATCTGTTTGCGGAAAATTGTATTGTGGCTAAAAGTAGTGAGAACAACTAACCTA
Organism: Eupithecia subumbrata; assembly: GCA_949316285.1. Lineage (NCBI taxonomy): Eukaryota > Metazoa > Arthropoda > Insecta > Lepidoptera > Geometridae > Eupithecia > Eupithecia subumbrata. The sequence goes on along the minus strand of OX438640.1, from coordinate 34,812,631 downwards.
GAGTCTCCGCCATCCATGTGCAGGATTTGACCGTTCTTCTTCCAATAAATCGTAGGTTCTGGAGAACCTCTAGGCGACGAGCATTCGAGTATCACGGTCTCTCCTTGCGCTGACTGCGTCGAAACAGGCTCCAATCTAAACTCCTCACGAAGAACTACAACAAAAACGGTTAAATTAGAATCTAATCGAATGGTAAATAGAGTGTCCCGTAAAGATACTAACCAGCAACGTGAAGAGTTGCATTCCTACTTCTTGCGGTCCCGTAAGGGTTTGTAGCCTCGCACCAGTAGACGCCCGCGTCTGAATGCGTCCTTCCATGTGCTGCCCTTAGAAAGAACAGTCCACCAGCGGGCAAGAGCGACCGGTGGTTGTCGGACACAACCAGGATCCCGGCTTTGAACCATCTCACTGTAGGAGGGGGAGTACCTCCCGCTCTGCAATTTAGGGTAGCTGGCTGGTGGCGGGCGACCGTGACGTCAGTGGGCTGTTCGATGATGTAAGGTGCCTCCCCACTGTTCATGTAGTCATCGCTCAGCCCGCTCTCCACGTGGCCTGTTGACAAAACATCCAGTTTACTGTTAAGGTCCTCAGTGGCGTATTGATTACGGAACAATACTTCAGGTCGAGTGCTGTTGCAGCCAACGGGTAATGAAAGGCGAGCGGCTCGCGTGGTCCCTCCCACTGCAATTTCCTACGAGCTTTATTTTAAATTTAACTAACAAAAGACCCTTTCTAGGCTACGGTTTATTTTAATAATAGGTTGAGTATGTCATTTGCAGCTACTCTAAAGCGCCGTACAATAATAATGAGCCATAAACACAGGCTTGGTAAAGCACGAGGTCCCCCAAAGATGCTGTTGGGCCCCCATGTTTACAGCGAGCGCGCAGATGTTAGTTTTTGACACTCCAATTGATGTATGGATGTATGTCTTTTGTTGTGCATAGCTGTTATTGTTGCGATGTAAAAAATCGATTGATTTGCAAAAACTTCGATTCGGTGTCCGATTATTGTGAGAATGAACCTCCAGGGACGGGCTGCGCCCGGGCCCGCCGAGGCAGTGTTTTGTGAACGGAATCAATAGAGATTACTCTTTGTGCAAGTAATTGTGTTTATTTATTCACGTGTCCCGACGTTGTGAATGCGGTACGTTAAGGGCTAATCTATAATTGAATCTCCATTCGATTTGCTATCGCTCAAATTTTGTGCGGAATCCCCTGTTTTCGTTTACATTATTCTTATTATTGACCTACTTTTGCCGCTGTGGAAATGCACACCAGTTTTAATCCTACGTTTACTTACACAACTAATAAACTAAATAAAATGTTAAGTTACCTCTTCCATAATACTATCGAACACGTAATGTACCTACTTCGCACAGACAGCTTTAATGATATTTTGATAAAGCGCAGAATTTTCTCAGCGAAACATTTCAAACTTATCAAAGTCACCTATTACACACAAAATGAATGGAATCCGTAAATCACCAGTGACACAATAATGGAACTCGCATAAAAACATTATGAATGGACGATATGAGATAGCGAAGATAGCAAAAAATATTGACCATACACAGCTAAGACGACAACTATAAATTATAGCGTGGAAAAAACTGCTGCTCGTGTGTGGAAGCTGTTTTACAATGTTCGCTAGAATTTGTAACATTTTTAAGGTAAATATAGCAAAAAAAAAACATACAGACGCATTGAGAACCTCCTTTTTGTTAAGTCGGTTAAAAAAAGAGAATTGACGGTTACATTACTAATATATTACAACGAAATAAATACATAGCTCTTTGAAGATTTAGTTTTTAGTATTTCACCAATCTTTAAAGATTTAGCTACCCATAAAAACAATAAAGCGTGAGGGATAAGAGAGTGCACCTGTGTTAGCGCATACACTTGTGCACTATAATAATGTCCTGCACAAATGGCTTGACTCCATTGAGACTGGCCGCCGTGGCCGAAATTCGGCTAGAAGAACAACTAATACATAAATATATATATTATACAATGTGTATTGTCGAACCTTGGTCAAACGAAATGTGCGGATACACGACATATATTTATCGATAAAAATCGGGGAATTTTTTTTATGGTAGCTATCTCAAAAACAAAGTCGGTTTAATATTTTTTTTGATGAAAACTACTTCATCTGGTTTTTTCTTCGTTTGTTTTTGAGTAAACGGTGTATTTTTATTCGAAGTAGTCTTATTTGAAAGCTAGATAGTCTACCCAGCTAAGAAAATAAATAAAAAATACAATTTCGGTACATAAACCTAGTAAAAATATAAGTTAGAGTTAAATTAAAGTTTACTGAGTTTTTTTGCAGTCTAGCATACCACAAAAAATTAACTAGTAAGTAGGTATAAAATAAACACAAAACATTTACGAAGGTAAGTACCTACAAATTAATTATGAATGCAAAAGTAATTAAAAATTAACTTTTCTGCATGTAAAGTTCTCACAATATCTGGTTTTAAATAATGGTTATTGCGCGCTTTGCTAATTCTGCAAGTTAGCGAGTTAAGGCGGGGTAGTTTGAGTGCGGACGAACTTTTAGGTTTTTTAAACAACTGTATCTCTACTGAAATGTAAAAGTACCACGAAAAGAAAATATTTTATTAAAGTTGAACATATACACTAGCGCTTTGTAAAGATAGAAACATGAATAATAAAAATTTTCTCGATAAAAAAAAATCACAAAGATGACACTAAATTGATATTTCAAACGGTTGTTACTACGAGGTTTCTTCTTGAAATCATGTCTAAGTTGTATCAAAAGATAGGGCATAAGATTTGCTAGGGAATTGTAAAAAAAAAATTTATAAATTAGTTATTATTAATCTCTGTGGAAGAAAACTATCAAAATCTACCCGTTCAGGCGCTCGCGCCGGGCGGCCAGTGCCCGCCGAGACGTCTTCGAGGTTGGACGCACGCCGTTTGTCTCCCAAAAATTCCCCCCGCGTTTCAAATTGGTGCAGTGCAGATAAAAATTATGGGTAACAACAAGAATAGTAGAAAATTTAAACCTAAGACACAACATAGAAAATTGTAACTCGTAAAATGCTAAGTAGATACTTCTCGTTACCTATGTATTTTATCAGATTGTTGGTATGTAGGTACCAAAGTAATAAAAGTTATATTTTGTAGATAGGTACCTAATTAGGTACTTACACAAAGAAATAGTTTCTTTGTCACTCACATATGTAGGTATCCAGTTCGGTCAATGCACCTATGTAATGAATGAAGGTATAATATTTATTTACGATATGCGTATAAATGATTTTCTACAATGCCGCTAAGTTCCAAACAATTGTTCCCTACCTACAATCCCACAGTATAAAAAAATATAGTAGGTAGGTAAGGTAAGTGATTTGTAACAAACAACAAATATAATTTGTAATTATTTTTGGCAACAGATATGGCGCGGCGAGGTAAGGTCCGCCTGCGACGCAGGAGGTTGCGGGTTCGATTCCCGCCTCGGAACAAATGTTTATACGATCTGCAAATATTTGTTCCGAGTGTTCTGGGTAGTTTCTATGTATACTAAAAAATATGTATCTATTGTATTTTATTATCAGTCATCAAGTAACCTAACACTTATCAACTATTACTAAAATGACTTATAAAAATTAGTTATTATTATAGAATACCTATAGTGTGTAAGTGTAAATAAATGACTTAGGTACTACGTATTTCAAATAGCTTCAGTGCATATATCAAAGTCATTTGTTTCCTAGACACTCTATAACAACGATGCGAAGTCTAAACGTAGAATGTCTACCTTTTATCAAAATAAAAGGTAGATAGACATTCTACGTTTTACGGCTTTGTAAGAAACATTCATTCTCATTGAAGCACTGCAAACAGTGCTTCAATGAGAAGAAACAAAGCCACTGGTGTTGCTCAGGCCTAAACAACTGATTCTTCTATCTATAGCTCCACGTAAGTATTTTATTCGATACACTAACTAGCTGACCCGACAGACATTGTCCTATTCCAATTTTCAATAACTTTTACAAAACCTACCTAAGCTGGTACCTACATATCTATACCTATCTACACCTACCTACACCTACCTACCTAAATATCTACCTACCTACAATGTACATACATATATCTAAGCGACGAATATTTTACTATTTATATTATATATCATTTATATTATTATTTATATATTTTAGTGTAGTAGTGTTCGCACACTACTACACTACACAAATGGGCGGATTGCGGACTCTTCTGTCACACCAGTTTGACACAGAACTATTTTTTATGTCATAGTCACACCAGTGTTACACGGAAGCGATTATTATTTCCCGCCCCGTCATAATTTTCCATTGTGTCACACCGTATATGGTTTTTGCTTCTGTGTCACACTGTTGTGACAGTGAGGAAAAAAATGCTTCTGTGTCACACTGCACTGGTGTGAAAGGGAGTCTGCACCCGACTCCTGACCCGAACGTCAAGTGTGCGGAGCATTGAACAAAATGAACGACTTGTACGAATATTTTCGGCCGCAGCTTCTAGTCGTCGAGCTGTCGCGGCGACAAAACGCCCAGATTACGAGGACACTGAGTAGGTACCTACCTACGTAAATGTTTTCTTTTCAATTGTAAAAAAACACTTTTTCTTAGGATGGAGGAAATCGACAACTATTCTCTGAAAATTCACAACTCTGAACAACACAACAAAGGAAATGAATATAAATCTACAAGTGGACGGCGAATCGTATATATAAATTACCTTATGTCACAACTTCAAAAAAAGCGCAACATAATGAATTTATTTGATTGCAAAGTAGGACATTTCAATTGAATTGGAGAAAAACGGACAGGATTGCGAGAGTACGTCGATGCAAATGTTGCTGCAATCACTGGAATCATAGCTGCTGGCATTGGATTTGCACAATTCGAAGAAATACTTTCTGCTAAGAATATGCCTGTTTTTCCCAAAAATATTACTCATGTTTACAAGACGTTGTTTATGAAAATTGGGAGAAAGTCGCTGCCAAACGACATAGTTTTAAAAGAAAATGACGAAAATATTGACATACCTATGCAGCCAGGGCCATGTAAACACATGGGTCAAATTCAAAGTCCAAACCAACCTCGTATCCAGTTCGGTCTATGCAAATCTAGGCGGCTACAATTTCATGAATTTTAATACCCATAGATGCACTAAAATTCATGAAATTGTATGTAAATTGTATATTATCAGACATGAAATCTTTTTTTAAATTGTATATAAATAAGATTACAAAAATAATTAAAGTAGGCAGAAGTACTTAGTAAAAAAGTGTTGTTCTTCAAAATAAATATAAATGTTACTTGTATATTTTACCTCAATGTTCTAGTTGCCGAATCGAAAAGTGACTGGACTAATTTTATATTTTAATGACCTAGCATTGTGACTGTACCTAGATCTAGACATAAAAGTAATAAAAATATTGGTAAAATTGTTATTAATATTACCTACCTAGGTAACAGCAGTTAGTAAGTACTTAACATATGTACGTACCTGTACCTACTGCTGGATTTGCTATACTGTGGCACTAAGATATCTTACGCGGTCACGCTTGGTCCGCGCGCGGCGCGTAGCGCAAGGCCTGTCGGGAGCGTAAATGAATACGTCGCGCGCTAAACATGGGGGGGGCTGAGGTAGCGCGAAATGCCTAAAGTTCTTGGATAACCTCGCCTTAAACCAGAATAACCTCCACATTAAACGCGAAGGCAAAATGTAAAGAATACGTACTTACAGTCAACGATAGGAATTGCTAACATTTTATGAAGATCATTACGTTTCCAACACACTTTCAGAACGCTTTTGGAAAGTTTACCCCGTTCAGTGATTTTGTCCTTGACTGTCCCTACATAGATACGGTAATGTAGACAAATTACTCAAACATCAAAGGTAAAAACCATTAAATAAAAGATTATACAAGCTTGCACCCGCGGCTTTGCACTTGTTTTTCCGGGATAAAAGTATCCTATCCTATCATTATCATTACAGGTCCAGAATTTACTCTGCGAAGTTTCAGTCCGATCCTTAGAGAAGTTTAGGTGTGAAGAGGTACAAAATGTCTAAACATCCAAACTTTTGCATTTATAATATTTGTTTACTAGTTTCTGGCCGCGGCTTCGCACTCGTTGTTTCTATAGAAACGTTTATACGTTACTTCTATCCCGTGAGAACAGATTAATGGTATAAAAAGTAGCCTTTGTTTTATTCAAGGCTTAGAACTACCTGTACCTATGCAAATTTAATTTCAGCTTGATTCGTTCAGTGGTTTTGACGGGAAGGGGTAACAAAATATCCATCCATCCATCCATCCATTTAAACTTTTGAATTTATAATATTAGTGTGTAGACAATAATGTTTTTGATCTCCTGGATAAAGACAGGTAGTAAACGATTTAGCAGACTGCATAAACCATAAAATATTATGTGTTCGTTTCGTTACTTTATCGCACATAAAACTAACTTTATGGTTTCAGTTTTCCGTTACCGTTACAACTTGATCGAGATATTCAATAGAGAACGAACTTGTTTTGATCGTATACAATGTTATATTTTATTTATTGAGGAAAGTATAAACAGATCATGTTGGATTAAAATCTGAATGTGGCTTGGATTCAATATTTGTTGAGAACAAAGTAATCTCTATTTATGAGACGTGACTATGAGTACCTAGGTAGGTACGTAACACATCATGTCAGACACAGGTATGTCTACTACAGCCGATGTGTTAGCCAAGTGATGTATCATATATCGTATAAAGGTGAGTTTATAGGTACTAGTAGAGCATTTACTTGTAACAGAACGTCGACCATTAGCTGTTTTTAAATTTAGGTACTCGAACCACACTTCGAACACGATCCTCGATGTTATGTTACAATACAACCTGATTTTAAAAAGAAACGAGCGTTTTGAAGTAACTTTTAATCGAGCAAAAGCACGAGCGCGGGGTATTGGCGGGATGTGAGGTGAGCGGGCCGAGAGAAAATGTTAGCAAGGTACAAAGTACATAATGTTACGGTAAATGCTCACTCGCCGCCGTGAGCATTTCGTCAAACACAGCCTCGAGCATTCGCAAGAACGTTACATTACATGGAAATGCTATAGGAAATTAATTAGGAAATGCTATAGGAACATTTGTCGGTATTGTTCCATTCGTATGAACGTTACACTATACTGTAATGCTCTAGGAAATGCTCTAGACTATACCACCTTAACAGAAGCTAAATAAAGTTTGAAATAGTACATTTTACACCTAGGCGAGAAAGTGGTCGATTCCTACCGAGTGTGTCGTTTTGGGCCCGAGGCGCAGCCGAGGGCCTTAAAACACACGAGGTAGGAATCGCACTTTCTGCCGAGTGATAAATAGTGCTTTATACTACACCTTCGAGGAAAATAAAAAGCAGAATTAATTATTAATTGATATTTAGAAGAACTTACCGCGCCCAATGATGTTGGTAAAACCTCATTGAACGCGCCAGCCTTTGGGTTCTTTTTTCAAAATATTGTTCGGAAATCGGAGGGGGCCTAATGGACTTGGAGTAAAAACTTTTTGTCGTTTGACCGAACGAAAATAACCATAGCTACGGGCCGATCTTTTAGGAAATTAAAAAAAAATAACACGTTAGAAATGGATTTCCATACACTTTTTCCTCCCGCTAAAACACGTGAGAAATGAAATTCCATAGAGTTTTTCCTCCCGGTTTCCTAAAGGCCTGCAAAGACATACTTTCTATTCTATAAATGGAAAAGGAATAGGCAACTTTCCGAGCAGGTGTAGTATAAACATACTTTCTCGTACCAAAACTTCGTAGACATCAAACTTTCGCCCGTCCACCAACATAACGTAACAAAAAAAAATTTCCCAGTATATTAATTCGTCACAAAAACAGTACCTCCTTCGCAAGGCACGCTGCACGCTGCACGCTGCACGCTGCACGCTGCACGCTGCACGCTGCACGCTGCACGCTGCACGCTGCACGCCAACGCCAAAGGGCGTAATTTTTCATCTCACGCGAGTAGTTACGCTCCATTGTTCAAAAATCTTTGTTAAAAAGTTGGCGAGGGCGCCGTCTCCCCTGCTAATTTACACCCAGGCACATGTTGACACGCGTCACAAGAAAAAATAATAAAAAAAAACGGATACAGACATGGCTTTTGCATTTTCAACGCACGCGGCCGACCGACGAAACTCTACAACTGTTTTTTTTTCTTTGAAATTGATAGCTCCTAGCTTGTGAACTATTCGGGCCGACATTAGATTGCACTCCGAGGATAAGATTTAGGTTTATTGCTATGTCAGATCGTGGTCGCTTTGATTTTTATTGGAACAGAAACCGATATTGCTTGCGGTTACTCTGTCATCGCAGCAATAACATGGCACTAAAACCTCTGATCAAGTTAACCGAGAAAAAAGTTTAATAATAATGATCTAATTTGTTGCCAGCCGGAGAACTGCTCAAGAACTCATAACTGTCATTTCACCCTTTGTAATTCGATAGCCGTTTGAACTTCGAATATCTAATTCTAATGGCAGTGATTGGCTCCCTAAGGAGGCAATCATGTTTTTTTGAGTTTCGAACACGTGTTTAATTTTCGGAACCCCCTTTGCTATAGGAAACGTTATTGCGTGCATTCGCGACGTTTTTCTCCTAATTGGGAGAATAGCGACAACGCTGTGAGTATTTGTTTCCTTCCCGAGTAAAAAGAAACACGAATAAAATTATTAACCCCAACCAAAATTCTCATTGCTACTTACCAATATGGATTTGTCAAACAAAAAGTCCAATAATTGGACTTCTTGTTGATTTTGGCCTTGAACAGCAACAATTCGAATTACTTTAATAGAAATGAACCGAAGTGCATCTGTGGAATTATTCCTGATGATGATGAAAAGCAAAATTAAATGTCTACACGTGAAACAAACAATAAAAGAAACAAACACCCAAGAACGTAAAACATTCAGAAATGACACGCCTAATGAAATACCACTTTAGTTTTAACGTCGCAAAAAATGGAGCTTGCTCGCACATGTGCTCAGACTCAGAATTAACCGTCTAAGGAAAGCCGGATTAGTTTTATGTGAGTTTCGTGATACGGTGTTTGTAGGAACTAATGCATGGAGGGACAAATTGTTGACACAGTGTCATCTTGCATAGGGTCCGATACCTGCAAGAAATGGGACATCCTTTATACCACACAACCCATCCAAAAATAAATTCTGTTACATTGAATTAAGGTTTAGTTTGGACTAAGTTTAGAGTTTGAAGTCATATCTCAGACACAGTTTACGGAAATGCAAACGACAGTTGCGAAGACTGTTGTGTTTTTGTTGTAAATTCGACTCGTGGACAGTTGGAATAACAGTAATGGATGCCTGAGTTTTGTTCTATATTTAACTCTGCAACAAGGAATAAATTTAATTGACAAACATATTGTAAGATGCTGCAATTATAGCCTTTAGGGAGATTTTATTAACACTGCATTCTAGAACAATATTAAACTCTATTTAAAAAAAGAAAGAAAATTATTAGACACTTCACACTTACAAACTTTTGTAGAGAAAAACAAGATCCGTCAAGTGCGAGTGTAACTCGCGCGCCAAGGGTTTCGAACGTTTGTCAACAAATATGTACCAAAAGTACTGGTTAGAGACTTCGCAATTTAACGAATACCTAAGAATAATAGGTACCAACCTAAATTTCAGATGGATGCTCTCTGCATGCTTCGGTTAAAGTGGGTAATGGTAAATTTTTCGACTTTTTTCAAAATACCTATTTCTAAAAATATGAAACCTACAGAAATTTGATAAACTGTTTTGAAACGTACAACCCGATTCCTTTCATTTGACACTCCACTCGGTGAGGTAGCCCCCCCTTTTGAAAATTATTCCCCCCTTTTTGACCATTTTTCTAAAAGTGTTCTTTTTTCAAACTTCTCTATATTTTTCCTGTAAAATATAAATCCATGTCTATAAACGCTCCATACATTTTACAAGGATCGCTCTGCAATCTTCGGAGATGGGGGGGCGATGGGTATTTTTGCGACTTTTTTCGAAATATTTTAAAAAGTATGAAACCTACAAAAAATTCAAAAACTATTTTGAAATGTACAAACTAATACCTTTCGTTTGATACCCCACATGACCCTGTAGGTATCTTTTAAAATTTCGGCATCACAATTTGTATAGAAAATCTTCATTTTCATTTTTCATTTATTTTTCTTTAAATCTGTACAGGCGCACGAAAAGTATTATTATTTAAAATTTCAAGTTGATGGCTGCAGTAGTTGCAGAGTTATTAAGGAGGAAAAAAAGGACAGACAAAGCGAGATCATAAGGGTTTCGAAACAGATCTTCGAAACCTTAAAAAGACATGCGTAAGTACTAGACATCGAGCACATACCCAAATAGAGAGGAAATATGGTCATTCGAATTTCGAAACTCATCAGTGACTTTTCACTTATAAATGTCTATCATATTAGTGTTGTGGTGATATAATAAATTATGTACCTATCGATAGGTACTCCCGATCTAATAAGATTTACCTAATATGATCTATAATGTATCAATTTGATTGATTTATTGTTTATCAGTGTAAATTTTATAAAATACTCCGGGTATATTATTAAACTCCAATCTAATACAAGAATTCCACACTAGTAGGCACGTATTTGATTTGTTTGCTTTAAAAAGATTATAAATTCACTATTGAAACTACACTCGCACAACCCGCAAACCACACTAGCGAAAATTATTTACCTCAATAAAAGTAAAAGTAAAAGTAAAAAGTTTCTTTATTGACATAATAATAGTTTTACAGACAGTTATGAGTCCATAGGCTCCTGAACTAGTTAAAAACTGTGTCTCAGGAGCCAGTGGCTTCTCCAGCTTATAATTATCAGTGAATTATGTCTCACCAAAATAAGTGGTAACTAACATTAATTTTACTGAGCAAACAAATAAAGAAGGAAAAAAAAACATGCAAAAATAGCGATTTTGAGCTAGTAAATACTTCCAAAACTTAAATTATAATGTAGAGTATGTATTACAATGTGTGAAACAAAACAAAATGTAATAACATGCAAAATTACACTATTTACTTATTAACTCTATGTTTATATGTAATAATAATATATAGTATATAAATAATGTTATGTAATGTTAAGCTAATTAAGAGGAAATAGTGCGTAGTATTAGGGAATTGTTTTTTACATAGTTATGATAGTGATGAAGAACCTTAACTATTGTCTATCATCTGTTCAACTTCATCATACTCAAGTTCATTTAGCCATTTTTTAATTGTTTGTTTTATATCTCTATTACTAAATTTCTTCACTTTATGGATCTTATCAAGTTTGGTATAGAGATATGGAGCTACAACGTTATAGTGTCTTTGCGCAAATTTACTTTTAACAGCTGGAATTGGACAACGATCAATTCTTTTGTTGGATGCAGGTAGTTGCGGAACTGTTTTTTTATGGTATCGACGGACGGACTCATAAACAAACATTTTTCTAATGCTCATGACACCGGAAATCTGGTAAACCTCTATGGTAGGATGTCGAAAGGGTAGGTAGAGAAGAACTTTGAGAATTGAACGTTGTGCACGCTCCGCTGTGATAAGATGCGTTTTCGCTGCTCCTCCCCATGTACATATACAATATCTAATTAAACACTCACATAAGGCTTTATATGTCTGTATAACTAATTTCCGCTCTGCAACAGCTCTAAGATTCCTAAATACATAAATAAGTTTTCTGATTCTCGTTGCAAGAGATGTGATATGGAGGTTCCAAGTGAGATGGTCATCAATAATAACTCCTAGGTATTTAATGGAGTTAACGCGAGATATAGTAGCGCAGTCACATGAGGTTATACGGGCGTGGTTACAGGGAAAAGTGTGTATCTTAAGGTTAATAGAAGAGTTTGGAATACCAGCAGCTGTTTTACTAAAACACATATATTTAGTTTTACTCGTGTTTAATGTGAGCAGACTATATTCCAACCATTTCGTCACCACAGAAATAATTTTCGCGATGCTCATAGTTATGTTCAACATTGACTATCGACATCGATAAAAATAAATGCTTGCCCAACTGGGTGTGATGCTTGATTTTGAGTCGGCCAATCGGAGCGCAGCGGTCGCCGCAGTGATTTGGCGGAATTGTTTTGTAAACAAAATAAATGACATTTCCTCTCTAATGGGTATGTACTCGATGGTACTAGATAACACGATTAAAATGTTTTAGTCCGTCCAAATGAGTTTTCCGTTCTAAATAAAAGCCATTATAGCATCTTTACTTTAGCAGACAATCTCCATTATCTCTCAGGGCTAAAGAGTGTTCATTATTTGCCCTCTTACATAACTAATCGGCAAAAATCCTCCATACAACAACTGATCGTATCAGGGCTCAGCATCGAGACCCTCGCAAAAAGTTTCGGCGATTGTCCCGAGAGATAACGCAGCTTATGATGGAATATACTTATTGATCTACATACATCGAACTCACTAGCTTCTGCCGGTTGCTTTGTTCAAGGGGTACCGTACCTACAGGGCGGCATAAAACTTCCTAAAGATGTGGCTAAATAAAAAAAGCTTTTTTAAGAATCTGGTCTTGATTTCCGGAGATTACATCAACCAATATAATTATAAATACATACTTGATCTACCTGTAGATTGTTTACAACAGCCTGCAATTAGCTCAATTGTTTCAATTGTGTACTTAGTTTTAATTTGATTGAAAATCTCTTTGTTAATAAAGATTACCAATTATTATGAAGGATATTTACCATTCAGAAAAGCATGACCTACCAATACAGACAAAGATAAAATGATTCAATATAGAAGATATTATATTATAGCTACTGATAGTTCCTCTGTAGATAACTATAATAAGAACACCTAAGCTGTTAATATAAAAATACCAGGAAAGTACCTGCTCTATAAACACTAAATTAATATTGATCGATACTTTGATGCTCTACAGTCTAGGAGTTAGTTAAGTGTGACGTCACGACAACGATGATAATATGCTTGATAAGAATCTGAACTCCTCATTTCTAAAGCAAACCGTACAAACCGTACACACTCCGCTTTTATATTTCACTTCCGTTTCTTTACAAACGTTCATAAAAGTCGCTCGTATACAATGTTTTATGGTTGTAATAACGACTATAAAAGTTTTCTATTGAGAAAATCGAGAATTTTCGACCTTAAATTATTACAAGTTATTTTTAGATTGTAATAACTACTCACGGTTATTTGTCGTGTTAATTTACCTATTTTTCTCAACGTTTCTACAGGTTTACATAGTCGTGGTCACTGGATGACATTCTTAGATTATTTTCGATTTCATTCTCAAATAGTCGCGAATAATAAAGTTTATTTTGGTCCCAAAAAATCGGCTGATTTATCAATTGAAAGTCATGGACTATTTATCATTATTTTATATCACTGCGCATAAAGCGGCATCCATCACGAATTAGGCACAAAAGATAGGCGTCGTTTAACATTAGCTAAACTTCTTTACGCTTTGATAGGGTGGGGTTCACTTTTCTGCGGTTAGGGTTGCCTGTTTCCGGCTTTATTTTTCCACTATGTAATTGATTTTAATGCGCAAGACTAAAAAGAAAACTTTACTTAAAACTCTGTTATTGTTTAAAGATAATGATAAATTATAAATTATATAATAAATGATAAATTTGGGAAAACAAAATTATTGTTTTCCCAAAGGTATCATATCGATCAAGTGCCAACAATGATATTATAAATTTATTGAACCATTGTCAATTTCTACCAAATAATACCGGTTTGATAGCCCTATGTTTGCCACACATGAAATAGACTAAATCAGGCCCACATTTGGGGTTTGAGTCAATCCTCTGTGTTTTATAAACTGTTGATTGTAGAATGCAATAGACAGATGCGAGCGCATGTGTGTTTTGTTAGCTAAATGAGATTTGTCAATTAGCTACGGTTTATTAGGCTCGGGGGAGTCATTAGAGGTGTTTATGTGTAGGTACACGCTTTTTACTTGTTTATAAGTTTTATCGTGGAATGGAATCCTGTAGGTCAATGAAGTTTGTAGATGTAGATTAATCTAATGATAATATTCTTATTTATGTCATTTCAAATATAATATCCATCCTATGTGTATTTCATACATCAAACATATGTGTATTTCAGAAAGTTTTACATATTATATCTGCTTCATATCTTATTATATTACAAATGTTAGGTATGTTTGAGTTCAATATTATGTATTGTCACGTTGTGAAAACGTTTTAAAATATGTTCCTTTTACTATATTTTCTTATTGTCGGATCTCTATTTACTGCAGGTAAACAACACTAAATCAAACTAGGTAATCTATTTATATCATCCATGTCTGCTTGGCCCCATTTTTCTATCGTGACAAATAAAGGCAATAAAAAGCGAGTGACACGGTTATTTTCGAAGCTAAGTGTTGCCACAAATCTTAGATGGTACGGCAAGGCACTAAATATCAAATGGTAACCCCGAGGGAGGGCGAACTTAGGGTGAATACTAAGCTAGTAGTAGCTACTTAGCAACGGCTGAACTCTGACTTGTGGTTATTTTATTTAAGTGAAGTCATTGGTGACACCCTCAGCATGTTTTGAAGTTAGGAAAGGGAAGATCTTGTTTAAAACGTTTATTTTTCTATTCGAGCAAAAATAGGTGTACAATTTAAAAAGGTAAGCGTTGATATAAGATTGACGCATCCATACTAATATTATAAATTCCAAATTAACTCCGTCCGTCTGGCCATCTGTTAGCTTTTCTGAAATTTGGCAGGGAGGTAAATGGTATCGAGGGGATAGGAGGGACATAGGCTACTTGAAAAACGCGTGTCAAGCCGCGGGCATCATCTAGTTTTTTATAAATAAAGATGTTGATTAACTTACCTGTGTATAAGCAAATTACTCCCAATATTGATGTCAGCAAGCTCAAAATTTCCATTTTGTTGGTCCTCTACCACATGTTTAACTTTTCGTCTCCTCCTAGAAATCCTTCGGCCTTTTCATTATTTTAGTAATCTGTAACAAAGACAACACAATATGATAAAAACATTTTAAATAAGTACATTTTGTTTTTAATGAGGTGAGGTTGAAAAGAGGTGAAAGGGTTTTTGTCTAACACCATTCAAAACAGAAGAGGGAGAATGATCGGGCGTTTTATGCGACACGACAACTTCAAAGGTAACATCATCGAAGGAAAAGTAGGTACTCTTAGAAGGAAGGAAGACCAAAAATAAACTATATGAGTCAGATCAAGGAGAAAGTAGCTGTCATGTCGTATGAATAAGTAAAAGACATTGCATTGGAGAGTGTAAAGTGGAGGAAATTGCATAATTACACAGACTAGAGCTAGGCTTTTTAAATTTAATAGTAAAACATTTTTAGAAACAAAATGTAACCTTACACCATTTAGTAATTCTTAAAAGGACAGAAATAATTTATTTCATACGTTCGCGCGAGATTAACTCAATAAGTCCTCTCAACTCGTATCCACTTAATCATAAGAATGTAAACACTCAACCGTCAGTAGCGACATTTCCTGGACTTGCATCAACGTAAACAACTCGAAATATTTATTTGAATAACCACGTGAGTCGTAAACATGCCTCAAATGAAGATCTGAAGCTCTTAAGCATGTCAGGGGTACAACTCTCTCAGATGCCTCTAACATACGGTTGCTTCGGAAATCTGGGCCAAAACATTCACTATTTCACCCGCGCAAATCACCCACTTTGGCCCGCGGACACATTTTGGTCCCGAAATTATTTTTCCATGAATATGAAACTCATAAACTTGCAAGCGTAAGGCCTGGCATGCTGTAACAGATGCTCTAGGCATTTATTTTATTCTATTTTATTTTTATATTTTAGGAAAACTAACAGCTTATTAAACCTTAATATGTTAAACTTATTGAGTAACTTAAGCCTACAGTTTCCACTTATGAGTACATGGTTAATAACCATGTATTGTCCATTGGAAGTAACAAGTAACGGAAAATATTTGGAGTAATAGTGAAAGGCGTTGCGCCTAATCTTTATGAGTGCTACAATATCAATGCCTAACCATTTGGAGCCTACTAAAACCATAGATTAAATAATTTTATATAGATATATATAGATAATTTACGATGGCAATTTATGTTAGAATTTTTGTAAACCTTTCTGTTGTTATATAATTATTACAAAAGAAATTGTGTTAGCAGGAGTAATCGTCAACTTTGATGTTCAACTCTCTTTGCAGCAAACAAAAATAACGAATGCAAGTAACCTATTTTCAGAAAATAACTTAAATATTTATGAAAACAGAGCGAAGCACAGAATAAATAAAATATGGCGCGTCATCAAATTACGCCAGCTCTTTTTATCCGTTACGGTAAAAATGAAATTATTTCACAAAAGATAACATTATTCTGAATGTTGGTAACATTTTCCCGAGCAATTTTAAATTAATGGTTTCCGTGATTCTTACTAAAATGTTTTTACCGGTTGTTTCTCTTGTTTCCCTTTGGTATATCACTATTGGAAACATGTTTAATGAAACTATTCGATTGATATTGACGGGTTCCTTGACTACTAATCAGTGAACGTCAATACAAACTAAATGCAAACGTAACAGTTAAACCAAAGTGATTCCAATCTCTATTCAAATAAGGATAAGGGTGAATATAAAGCAGAATTTCAATCGTAAACAATTCTGCGGGTAATATAATGAGGAGATTGAATAAGGATTGGCTTATAGGTCGAAGTGCATGGCCCTGATATAACTTTTGACTAGTTCAAATTAGTTATCTCCTCATTGCTCTTGACAACTTCCGTCGTGGAGTGGGTTAGCTCTGCTTATTGATTTGGACTAGTTTTGTCCGACAGTAAACCTATTGGTGATGTTGAAATAGAAACCAATAGACTAGCGTACATTTATAAGCGTGATTGCTACAATATGTATTTATATCAAACCGTACGTTGTCAATGTTGCCAATCAAACACCAAAGAAGAGAATATAGAATGAAAATGATGAATATGTATTTTTATTGAATTTAAATGACAAGATAAATAAATACTTTAGAGCTTTATCACACTGGCGATTTGCGAGCGATCTCAAAGCAAGTCGAGTGTGCAGCGAGTACGCCGCGACGACGACGCCGCGGGCACGCAGCGAACTCGTTCTCGTTGTGCACTCGCTTTGAAATCACTCGAAAATGGGCAGTGTAATAATAAGGCTCTTAAAATTACGGTTAATGTTCAAAATGAAACCAATTAATTAAGTAAAATACCATATTTTTAATATTCTTCATAATTATATCTGCAAGTTATCTCATAGTAGCCATCACGTAGATAACATCCGTGGGACATAAACATCGGCGAGGCAGCTTCCAATAAACTATGCGATAACGGATGTGATTTAAACTTCAAAAGTAAACAATGTCGTAATATTAATCCTCGGACATATAAGCTTAAGCGGAGCGCTTATATTTAGAACAAATCCATTTTCTTTTAAAACTTTTCAATAGGCGCGGTGCAGCCTATGTGCAGGCAGTCAACGTTTTTAATTTTTATAAGACTAACCAGCCGATGTCAGTTGGTACTTAAGATTTAAGATGTTTTTTTATCTATTTTAAACCTCTTTACGAGTAGTTGGTTGTTATAAACTTTATTTATAAAGGTCCAAGCTGCATTACATAAGTAACGAATGCTCTTGAAATAAAGGGTTCTCACGCACGGTGCACATGTGCCTCGAACTAAACAAACGCGGGCCAAGGCCAATCTTATAATTTATTACCACTTCAACGATGACAGAGTAATCTCGAAATGTTTCACTTTACATAAACAATGGCTCCTCTACTCCAACAACTCGATAGGATATAAAACCTACAAAAAGCGAGACGGTTAATTGAAGCAGACGGTGAAAGTGGAGCGAATTTTCGAAGCGCTTTTACAGGAAAAATGCAAAAACAATCAATGAACGGGATGTTGGCTTTTGCTTGTTGAGCCAAACACAACCATGCTATAGCGTTGTAGAGTTTATACCTCAAAGCACGTCCAAGATGAGTTTGGCAAACGTACCTACCTTACCTACTAAGCCGCGTCTCAAGATGTTTGCTCTTCACACACAACGCCGTCGACACATTTTATTAACGTCTGAAGATTACTTACAACCAAACACGTTAATGCTTTTAATATGAGTGTGAAACGTGTAGAGAAATTTCGCCGATTGTATGAATGTTTAACTTCACCGGGCTTCGACCCTATAAGTCAAGTGTCGTGTTATGACGAAGGTATGAAAATATTTGAATGCAACCTTATAAGTTATAGAAAAGTCTCACGAAACCTCCGCTACCGGCGCCGGCGCGATCACACGCCTTTCCACCCGCGGGTGTTATTACTAAAATAAATGAAAACATTCTTTGAATAATGTTTGTTTTGACGAGGGCTACCATATTTACGGTGTGGTTAAAGAACGGTGTCGACATGCGTTAGACCCACACAAGGAGGGTTTGATCGCCACGGTCTAGTAACATATGAAGCGCGCTCCACTTTACGAATTGATTAATTGTTACTGTGACTACTCAGACGCCAGACTATACCATCCAATTTAGGAACGTCTCGTTTGTCGGTCCTGTTTTTTAATTGCCCGTACATCAATCGTTTGAAACGTTGATTTACAAGTTTACGATTGTATTGATAGACGACTGAAAAGGTAAATTGATTCCTTTGATAGATAATTGAAATGGTTTTGAAAGATGTAACGTGTGAAAAGTCTGTATGACAGAGGATTGTGGCGGCTTACGCTGTTTTTTGACGGTTTTTTGCCTGCGTCGGTGCGTATGTCAAAATTGCGCAAGTTTTTGCCAAAGTTTCGGACAATGACTGGTTGTACAATGGCATATTTTTGTTCGTGCGGTCTCGGCTGACAGCTTGCGTGATGTATTGGGCTCGGGTAGAGGATTATTTTTACCCATTTCACGAAGTTTGCAATGCATCTATTGTGAAGGACGGAAGCGGCTTTACAAAGACTGGACCATTGTTGACAGAGTGTTTAGACTTATGAATGATCAGGGATTTGGAATACAATATGTATGAGAATATGAGATTTAATTCCATATTATGGAGCTAATGATATGATTAGGACAGTCAAGATCACGTTAATCTGTTAAGAACCTAATTACGGATTATATTAGATATGTATTGAAGGTATATATATTATTAACGATATTGAGTCATTTGGCAATACCGGCATTGCAGTATTAGTGAATCTATGCCTATTTACGTATACATTATGAAGCATCTATTCTAGTTCGATGTAATTAGATTAAAGTTTGATTTATATTGCAAGAGTAAATTTATAAACGTGTATCATAAAAAGTAAAAAAAAAGTAAAAGTAAAAAGTAAGTAAGTAACTTATTATGGATTTGATTAATGAAATGAAATTTACTAAGTACAAGAATTTTAATGAAATTGATATTGGTTTAAGAAATCACTAAGGAAGCTATCTATATGTCTAAGAATCCAAAAATCCTGCCTTCAAACAAATTTATTTTTTGTAGTTAGTACATCTACCAACTTCAATTGTTTTAGTAATTTTACTGTTTGCTCAGACTGGAAAACGATCGATAACTTGCATTTTGCAAGTAGGTAAGGTCGAGAAGAGAACCAACCGGGCTGTATAAATAATGCATGCGCCAACTCCGGTTCAAGTCAATTCAGACACGTCAAAACTGCAAAAGAACAACAAAACTTTGGTTTACCTTCCAACTTCCCGGTCGTCGATAAAAACCGAGTCATTTCTTCGGAGTATTTTATTTATAAACGGAATAACTTTAACAAACAAGAACAGACTTCAAAATCAATACGATTCTTAACTCTACACGACTATTGAACTGAGATTTTCAAATTGACTCAAAGTTACTTAACCAAACTTAACAAAACGTAAAAAACTGTGAGATCGTTCAATCTCAAAGAATCATCAAAATGATGAACCATTGAAACATTAAAAGCTAACACCTTTTTTAATTGAATTCTAAAAAATATGGAGCAGACCGTATTTACCGGAGTTGACATACAAACATTCAAAGCGCCAGTCAAAGATCAGATACAATTAAGTATTGTACAGTAAACAATTAATAAAGTCATTACTGCAAGAAAATGAGTTCATTAGATCACAATGATCAGTGTTCTATTGAAAGAAGCCTTGTTACTTATCACAAAATGAATAGAACTGATAGCCTCTAAAGGGTCAGAATTAGGGATTCCAAAATCGGGTCCTTTTCGAGGAACCGGGAATCCCGGGAAGTTTCAAAGTCGGAACCGGGAATTCCCGGGAATTCCCGGGAAATTTCGAAAAAATATTTTTACTGCTATTACACCACCGAAATAAGATAATTTAATATACTTCACGTCCTTTTTAGGCATTTCGCTGATATTAGGTACCTATGCGGTATTAGGTATG
Source organism: Eupithecia subumbrata (assembly GCA_949316285.1). NCBI lineage: Eukaryota > Metazoa > Arthropoda > Insecta > Lepidoptera > Geometridae > Eupithecia > Eupithecia subumbrata. The sequence goes on along the minus strand of OX438640.1, from coordinate 34,792,135 downwards.
TTACTTAAAGCTGTATTTCTTTTCAGATGTTAATAAAATGAATAACAAATTCTTAGGTCCATGTCTTTTGTCCCCTCGTTTGACAATAAGCCTGAAGGCTTTTCGTTCTATAGAGTCTTGACTGAACCCAGCATAACACATTCATTTGCTGTCATGTTCCGCAGCAAAGTGCTTTGCTGATACTCCATGAGGCCGGACTTGAGCTATCCTTGTATGAAATATCGCCTGATCTTGTATAGTATGAGACGCTTAGCTTCGTGGCCACCGTTTTAGCTTTGATTCGTTCCTTCATTTTAATCCAATGAAAGTACAGAAGTTCAGAGTTGTTGTAAGAGTGACACCGAGGAGCTCCCGTTGTTTTTCGAGTCCTCTAAGCGAAAACATCAATCTAAAAATACCTTATTACGTACCCATAAAATATATAATAAATAATAAATACCAATGTTCTTCTATCCAAATACTAGGCCACGGTGGCCAGGCTCAACGCAGACAAATATAAAATTGGACTAAGTGTTCTTTGTTAGCCCACGGTATTAAAAAAATAAATTAAATTGGATTATGACTTCCATTCGTGTCGGTCGTCATTGATGACTGTTCGTCTAATCTATTGGCGATCAACGTCGTCGGGGTACTTCAGAGGTCTCTTCCTACTATGCATTTATTTCTGCCAGCCGTAAACGGTCGATTCGTTGTGTTGTTTGTTACCATGTATCTCAGTAACTAGTTAACCGACTTGGTTGAAATTTGATAGATAGATAGATAGATATATAGTTTATTTGGCTTACAAATGGACAGCACAAAATACAAGCAAACAGACAAGTAGGTAGGTATGAGAAAAAAACAAATTTACAATGAATACTTAAAACTTAAAAGTAGGTAGAATTAATACTTAAAACTTAAAACTTAAAGGTACAAAACAATTGCATAATAAAAAGTGATTATGTACATTAAGCACACTAACCTAGCCTACTCTAAGAACAAATACCTAGGTGTGCCAGTGCTGTCGAGGTGAGCCAAAACGGATCAGACTCAGTTTTATGCTGTTTTGAACCTGGGTACAAAACAGCGCTGGTTTTCAGTCTGACCCGGTCTTGGTGACACCAGGAACCGAGACGAGCTCTGAACGTCTGGTAAAAAAGCATAGGTGTATTGTTGGGTGCAAAAGAATGCGCTGTTCCGAATTGATTATGTCAATGTCACAAATTAAAACTGTCAAAGTGGAAAGAGGTATTAGAGGTTATATAACACATGTGATTTGACGTGACATGACACGTTACGTCCACATTTCCATTCCAAACACTATATTTTGTGGTACGTGGCAAATAAACGGATTGTATTCTAAAAAAAAGCATGGTACAGCATTGCGGTGGATGGAGAGTAAAAATAAAATAGTCTGGAAATAATTTGGTGTGTAGATAGTTTAAGTTCTGAAATAACACAAAGGTTAATCTAATTTGAAAAAATAATCTCAGGTGGTTAAAAAGGGTGGTTAAGTTTATATGGATAATATTATTATTCCTTGGTTAGATTCACTCAAAACTCGATATAAATAAACTAAAAAGTAAACAATGAATTACGTATTTCTTATTTTTACAAAACGACCCCTAAAGTTATTTATTGCAAACCCCCTGTTGTGCAATAAATAACTGAAATTTAGACGCGGGCGAACGAATCGGGCTGAAATTTTGCAAGTTTCCAAAAATAAATTTTAAACTTTTCCAATAGCGCGTGCGAAGGTGCGGGCAGAACGTTACCGGAGTACTAGTTCTTTATACAAATTGTAAAACAGATATGACTTGCCGCAAATATGTTGGCTAAGCATCTTTTTTCCGACAACTCGCATTATTTGAACTTTATGGCATTATTAATATCGGAGAATTTCTTGAATCCTCAACCAATAAAGCAGGTATAGGTACATTGTGCATGTGTACACGGAATACACTCTCATACATTTTTGACTGCTCTCTGTTTTCATTGCAGGGAAAATAACAATTGATGTATATAAAGTGATACAAATCATGTCAACCCTGCCTAATACCGCGTAGGTTAGGTACCGGATAATGTGCAATGCTATAAAAGGAAGTGAAAATGTTGAGTTACGTTATTTCGGTAATGCTATAAAAGTAAAAATATTTTTCCCGAAATTCCCGAAATTTCCCGGGAAATGATTTTGGATTTCCCGGTTCTTAAATCAGCCAAAAATTTCGGGAATTCCCGGGAATTTCGGGAACGGGAATTCCCGGGACTAATCCCTAGTCAGAATACAAAGTTCTGACAGGAAATTCCTGAACCCCACACTATTCCTATTTGTTATTTTCCGTTTGCGAATTCCGTTGTTATAATTTTATAACAATAACCAGACTAAACACAAAATGAGCACTTGTTTAAAGTTCTAGGAACATAAAGTAAACAATTCTCAAACTATTGTTTTCTTGCTACCAACATAAATTCAAAGAAAGTGTATAATTATCTATAGTATGTATTTTGGTCGTCCTCATTCCATCAAATTACTCCGCGTTTACAAATTTGCAATTTAAAAATGTCGTGATTCTGAAATTTTCTATAACTTATGCAAAAGCTTGCTTCAAACGGAATCTGCATAAAAATACGGGAATCATGATCACGACTATCACGGCAGATGAAATAAAATTGTAAAATGACTTGTTTTATAGTTCTACAGGGGGGGGGGGGGCTTGTGAGATGGGAGACCGAGGCCGAAACTTTGCGATACTAGTTTCTAACGATAACGGATTTATGGGATAAAAAATAATGGATCCATGTGTTATTCCAGGTTAAAATTCAGCCGATCCAATTGTGCATAGTCAAATGCAAAATTAGATCGGTTGAAATTTGGCTCGTAGTTCTAGGCTTTCTTTCTGATTAAACTTCTTTTTATCCCGAAAGAACGCGAGAGTAACCGCGTGCAGAAACTAGTTTAAAAAAAAAAATTCGCACAACTGGACCTGTGTACTCGCCGCTAGCCAGGATATAAAGCCTGAATAGGGATTATGCTTAGTAAAAATATATTTTTAAAGTTTATTGAAGAAGTCCAAAGATGAAAATAAGTAAGTTTATGTAGAAAGAAATAAGGAGAGAAAGGATTTTTTATTTTACGCTTCATTTGGATAGGTATAATTACTTTTAATGGCATGCAAGTTATAACTGAAAATATGATTATTTTCATTGTATTCCGATGCCCAACTTAACATATTGCATAAATGGCGTCCCAAATTGCGAGTTGTTCGGGGCAGCTGCGTACGTCTTGTCAATAAAAGTTTGAATAATTTGCCCGAGGACGCCCACGAGCCGTGGGCGAGTGTCAAATTTTACAAGTCATTAAACATTTTAGCTTTCAGACTCAAACCATAAAATATAGTGTAATGATTGCTATTGTGATTGAAGATCGAAACCGAGTTCCAGGCCAATCATTTTAATTACGTTGTTAGTTGGTGCAGTTCTTACAGTCGAAAGTTGCGCGGGTCTTACGTTATTTATTACAACTAAAACCACTTTTAGGCGAAACATAATTTAAAGTTTTTGTTTGAACTAAAAACTGACCTCAGATTCTCGAATATTTACACCGTTTCTTTGTTTATTTAGGCAAATAGTAATTCCGCGGCAATAAAACTTATACCTACGGAACCACCTACATGTCATTCCTTAGACAAATGAAAGATTCATTAAAATCTGATAACCATTGGTGGAGATATCGAGGAACAAACATACATTAAAAATACCGATTGCCGAATTCAGCCGAATTCACATATTATTGTCCATTTTGTCTTCAATCGGTAGGGGGCTTTATTTTTACGGGGGCAGCCCAAAAAGTCCATAACTATGTAAAGCCGCTCGAAGCCTACTCCTTTTTGATAGTTGGAAATTAATAGTGAATAATGTAAATAAAAGGCCTAAAACATCAAAAACTAGTTTTCTTCGTAAATCTGTCAAAAAACGGCAAAAATGCACGAAAGTAACAACTCCACCTAAGTAACCAAGGGACGAAATAAACGCGGCAACACGGTCGTTGCCTCATACAAAAATACACCAATCAAAATAACTTATCGTTGATTTGTAAAAGAAAGATTAACACGGTTCCGCGAAAGTATTCCCTTTGATGTGCAGGAATTTCTCGAGTTAGCGGCTGATTCATACGAGATCTATTCTCGGGTTATTCTTCGTGACGTGGATGATCGAAAGCTCGCTTGCATTTGTTTTACTGAGGCCATCCCGCTTAAACCAAGGCCTTAGTATGAGTTTTGCATAGTTTACGGAAACTATGAAAGTGTACTTTTCGTCCCATACATAGCTTAGCTTCTTGAAGCGTACGACATACTCAGAGAAACAAATTTTCATACGACGCGATCGAATACTTTTATAAGATTACAGTTTTCGAATTAATTTGAGTTATTTGTTGCGTTTTGGCAGTGCTTTGACAAGCAAGCGGTAGTAAACTGTCACGTTCCCAATTTTTTTTCAGTTTTGGTGTTTTGCAAGCTCATACTAGATGTACACTGAGCTATGATTGCACAATGTTTGAGCACATGTTTCTCCCGGAGTACTTCAGTACTCGCTACCTACTCGCACGTGCGCTATCAAAATATTGTCCCTCTTATCCGCATCGCTGCATTGTGGCCTTTAATACACACAAGTGTCTATTCTATTTGCTTAGCCCATTACGCGGCACTTAATGTGGAACGTTGCGTTGAAAAAACATTGTCTGAGAGCGGACACATTTCACCTTATCAAATCTTAAAGCTACCTACAACTTTTTTGTTCTACCATCATGCTCATTAAGCTCATTTATTTAGGTCCATTTTTTGTTGAAAGGGCCACACTTAACCAAAAAGGGTGTGCTGTAACAATTTAGGAGCCGTTACAGCTTAAAAAATGTCACCCTTTGAAAGGAATTGGCGGTCACCGGTCGAAAAAGTGGACGTTTTTTATCACCTGGTTTGGAAGTTAAAATGTTTATCACCACTCGACGGCTTGTTGATTTATGCTTCCACCCTTCAAGGGGCAGCCGAAATGAATTAGATTATTTAATTGGTCATTTATTTCGATGATAACGCCAGTCACAGTCGAGGTCGAGTTATTTTAGGTCACTGAAGTGGCTCTTCACCGAAAAAAATAAGGTTTGGTCTCTTTTGTTTTATTAGCCGTTACCGCAAACTCGACTGAATTTTTATTAAATTAGGCGCCTAAGATTTATTACACGTAATTGCTATGAGAAGCGCGGGATCTCTTGTATTATGGATTACGTTCGAGAAATATGATGTGCTTTAAAACAAAAAGTAAAAAGCCGTTAAAAAGGCATAATGACTGGTTTACACTTTCCACGGCCCACCCGTGACGTAAAAATGAAAGGCTTATCTTAAATTATGCTTAATTGAAGGGTCTATAAGCCCAGATTGAAATTCAAAGATTGATTGATAGCATTACCTTAGCTGTTCCCGATACTACTTGAAATGTCGGTCGCTATTTGCATAAAATAATGAAAGGTGGAGGATAGCTCGCGAGTCGCAGGACGTAGCTGGAGACACTGGGCAAGACCGTAGAGAGTGCTAATTCTATACCCAGCTGTGGGTGAGGTCGGACTACAGTCTGATGTATCTGTGACTATAAAGTGACGATACCTAATAGAGATGCAAAATCGTAAAACTAATAGAAGTCTACCAACTCTGGCGACAAAAGTTGTTCTTGTTGCATAAATAATGAGAGTAATACAATAAAAACATATATAAAAATGTCAAAGTCAAAATATCCAGAAGTAAACAGCTCTATTAGCGGTATATAACATGAACGATTCAATCTCCATGATCAAATACCAGATATTTTAGACGGATAGTGCCGTTAAACTGTTATTTGGGCAGTAAATTGCGATAATAAACGGTTAAATTAAATGCTTATTGGATATTTTAGTGAACGCTAGTTTACGTGGAATTTTGTGAAGTTTCATTACACAATTTATGGCTTTATCCATGCCATATTATTTATGGCGGTAATTACTATACATTTGCATTTTATTGTGTTTCTCGTGAGATTCGACAACGTCGTCTTTCTCAATTCTGATTTTAGAATGGAGTAGTAGTCGGTGTCTAATATGTTTGATTAAGATGGGATTCCAAATGGACGCAGGCCTCCAGGAAGGCCGATGGAAAGAGGAGTTGGACGCCTCCCAAAAGAGTGGCTGGAACTGGCAGTAGAGTCAATACAGAAATATAGAAAGAGGAAAGAGATTAACGACATATTATAGTCATCACTTAAAATTGTCCCTTATTTAAACAAATACCAATTCTTTACTTTAATGCGCAAAAAATATATTTGAAAAAAGCCATAAACAGATCAGATTCTCTCTCATCCTTCAAACCATCAAAGGTCCCATTCTGAAAGCTACTCAGTAACTTAGTGTGGGTAAATAAGTTCCAAACCGCTAAAAGTAATAAACAGCAGCGGTGAATGTCGCACTTCAATTTCATTAGCGCAATCCACAACAATGTTCTCTTACAAAGCAAACAACCGCTACGAAATTTGAGACCCTACATGTTTATGAACCACAAAAGCTCCGCTACATTTAAGAGCTAGGTTCTAAGACACAAAGGTTTATTGTTTCCAAAAACAACACTTCTCTGTTCTCTCGTTCCTTTTAATTCTCACAAAACCCTCAATGAAGGGCAGTCTGAGTGGCAATCTAAATTTCAACAAACAAAGTAACTGTATAGTTTTAATTGGTACAAAAAGTATTCGCTCTCCAGAAAACCTCTTTTATTTGGTAAACAGATGTTTGGGTATCGTGTTGGAAGTGCTGTTTCCAATTTTATTTTTTACATTCCAGAAGGCGGCCGAAACTTTCGCTGGAAGTACCTTATTATTTGATCTCGTCTGGCATTTATTACGGTAGCGTTCAAAAACAAAGCAAAACGTGTTCCTGGCAAATAAAACAGACAAAATCGCGGGCTCGCATTTCAATGTTTATTCCGCAGATGAGGTTTTGATCCATAAAAATCTCTAACGTCAAATTAAGACAGATCGATAAATCATTTATTTGCTACTGCAACACTTTTATACCAATAAAAACGTAATATATTATTTTGTAAAAAATTCAGTTTTGTTTTTTACTTACATCTCTACCCAAACAATCACGAATACCAAAACGAACGGCATCAGCCATCGGCTTAGAAAGGTCGAAATAGCCAAAATAGAGGTGTCCATCGGATGTGGGCGAAACGAAACAGTTAATTCTAATTACGTCCGTATTGTGAGGCGAAATTTTATTGCTATCTCATTGGCACGCTCATTACGGGCGACGTTGGTAATTGTGCCCATTGTGATTCGTCCCGCAGGCGGCCGTTTTTCCTGAATCCGTGAGAATCTGGACCGAGGGGACGGTTTGCGTAGATTCTGCTAACTCGACCGTATCAATTCGGAAAAATGTCATTGAATATGTAGTTGGAAGCTGGTTCTCAATTGCTATTCGGTAAAATGTAGCTCTTGGAGATGTTAGCTGTAGGTTTAATCCGATTCAAAGTGATTCTAAAACATCTTTATTTAAGTTGAGTGAAATAAAAACGTATTGGTAAGACTTAACTAATTGAAATAACCTTCCAAAGTGCCCTGATGGTAAACCCCATAAAGCTTCGCTCAATCCTAACCAGGGTGAGTACTAAGCTTTTTTGACCACTAGACCAGACGAGCCACTTATAGGTGGCGTCTACTGAGCCACCATAAGTTGAAGATGAAACAGCTGCGCTTCAGCCACATAAAGCTAAATAACTCAGGAAGAGAGTTCACCATCACCACAAGTCAAGTTTCCGGATATGACAAAAGCTGTGTAAAAACAACCATAAAAATACATAACATGAAATCATGTCACGTTATTTTGACAACTGCTATTGGATATTTTCGTTACCGTTTACGCAGGTCGTAAGTAATATCACGATACATATTACACAAATCTGAAAGCCCACGTATCTCGTCAACCACGTGTAAAGAGCAATATCCTCGCCAACAATGCATGCGATGGAGCAATGAAAGCAATGTTCGTTAAAAATAACGAGTCTCTCGGGCTTGCTAAAAGGATAACAAATAACCGACGGTTGTATCTATTTTCGTTGGAAGCCACGTTGTACTTTCACTGATGGAGTCTAAAGTTTCATCGCGGCCTGTCGGAGCGATTAGCTCCCGACAGCTAATTTATATACTCAACTTACTGTTCTATTCCCGGAGGAAGTACTCGGGATGTGTAGACATGCCATTATTTTGTACTGTAACTCATCTGCCGTGTGACACGGCCATTAAGCAGTGAGCTACTTTTTATTGCTGCGTTATACAGGGTAATGCTAGTAATTTTTTTTTCAGTCAGTATCTAATTTAATTTATAAGTGCGGCTTCGACAAAGAATTTGAAAGCCAGCACAAACGTTGGTCATTTTTTAAACAACGAATGAATTTGAGTTTAAAACTTTAAATAAGAAAACATACCGCTCATTTACGATTTAAATTGACTGCATTGCTAAATAGTAAAATTAAAGCAACTTTACAATATTCCCCATTTCAATTGCAAAATGAAAGCCTCAAGCAGACCGCGTGGACATTCCATTAAGTGGATTACTTTATTTATTGTAATAACGTGCATAATGTATCCCGACAGACAAACATACAAAACACGTTGTGGCACTGTCCGGCTTTACTAAAGAAGTCCGGTCTAATTATAGTGATCCGACTTTTCTTGCACTCCGTTAGAGCAAAGAAGGTATAAGTCATTTCTATCACGATGTTAGTTAATTAATATAATACTTGTCTGAAAGACAGTCTTTTCAAATGTCTTTATCACGAAATACTTTGTTTAACCCCAAGTTTTTATGTCATATTACAACATTTTCTCTATAAAATACAAATCATAATTAAGCTTACTTGAAAACCAACAACACAATGCAAATGCCTTTTACTTATTTAGGTTTAACATTGAATAAAAAAATCTAAAATTTATCCGGCTTTTCAAACTCCGGCTGCTTACACATTTCACAGCACAAAATAATAAATTTCGCTAAAATCAGTGCGTTGTGCAACAAACAGCGTCATTATCGAACATAATGTCGACAGCTGCGCGTCCTTACACCTCATTGCCTCTTCCATGACATTGCACGATGCCATAAAAGATATTCAGCTCGGCTATATCAAAATATCAGCGCTGATTTGCCATATGGCAAGAGATGAACCTTTTACAAGTTTTCAGCGAATTTTAAAGCTCGCATCGAGAAGCTCTTCGCTTTTATGGCAAGTGAAGGAAGTAACTCTGAAACCTATGATTCTTTGCTATTTAGACTTTACGGTTTATTCATAAAATTTTCCGTGCGTATTTTATATAAATTACGGTCTTGTTATTTCAGAAGGGAAAATTTTACATATCAAACAAGAATTTTCAAAAACTCAGAAGCTCTACATTTTCTTCTCTCTATGGATCAGATTCAACAATTTGAACATGAATAGTTTGTATATTCCACCAAACTAGTTCACTTCTAATAGATTACAAAACCACTGGCATTGTCTCGGATCGGAATGTTGGAAGCACATCCCGTACCCCTTCAACTCTATATTCGGAAGCAATTTTCGGAATGAGCAGCTCTGACAAATAATTCGAGGACAAATCGCTCCAACATTCTACGAGGCGCTCGTTAAGTGCCTTCATATTTGGAACCAACTATGCGCGTTCATTTTAGGGTAATTACCTTTTAGTGTGAAGAGATAAAGATCGAATGATGTATCATTCAATTGCCTGCAGCTAACTAACTCTAAAGATTGTAATTTAAATTAATATTTCTGATTTTATCGTGTGAAAAAGGTGTGAGAAGGGACTTACAATAAAGGGAATATTTAATTGATGTTTTGTTTCTAAATATAACCAGCTCTAAGCAGTTTGGAATGAAGACACTTATCATGTTTAAGATGAGATAAATTTACGAAAAATGGTATCAGGCCCTACCCCAGCGGGTCTCGCATTCAACGTCCATAAATTACCCCGCGACGACGCACTAAAATAGCGTAACACCCCATCGGCAGCCCATGGGAACGTCCCCACGACCTCGCTAAATGCCTACAAATCCATCGCCAGAAATCAAAAAGGCATCGAGACGTTACGATTAGAGACGCCCGTTCAATAAACAATTTGGGGCTCGAAGTAATTTCTCGAATGCGAATGATAAATGCATCAGTCACGCGATGAATCTGCGCGAACTAAGCGAACTAAGCTAAACAATGCGACCGACCCCACTCCGGAAGCTCGCGGATTTTTCCCAGTTATCCAACAACAATGGCAGTCGCCTCACCTAGCCAGCATGCCGTCTTCTCTAATTAATTATCCGACGGACGGAATAATTAAGCGAATTCGCCCTGATTAAAGCGGCCTATTCTAAATATTAATAATATCAGGTGCACATTGTTTGGATGTTAAATGGGTGTAATTATCTGCGTGCTTTACCGAAATTTATTGCACGGTTATATCAATGGCCCCCTGAGCGGTATAATATTGCACGTTCAAGATTGTGCGTCGAATGAAAGTTGTGGCGATGTTGCGGTTGATTTAATTCAATATCGATGGCGCTATGAATTGAACGAGGAGGGAGGGTGATCGGTCACTCTGACAGAAGTCTCCACGCAGTGGGAACAGTTCGGTTTCACCGCCCCCACTCCATCAATCAGTAGGTACCACTGATAGTGATCGTCAACAATCCAACATTTAATTGGTGATGGATCGCTTGGAGCCGCCACGCGAATCCACCGAATCATATTCCGCGTAAAGACTTTTCACGAGCTCCATCCGTGCATATTCGATACGGATTTATTATTTTCGTCATTCCTTCTTTCCCTTCTTGAGCTCGGAAGCGATACGTAAAATGACGGAAGATATGAAGGGCGGTAATGGGGGAAAATTGTGCTTTATTCGATTTTGATAGACTTGATGGTGGATTTGGGTCCCGATGTCGCTCGAGGGTCATGATGAGCAACCTTTGCATAAGCTTTTTGCCAATTTGATGTCGAAACTCGGAAGAAATCTTTTTTAATATTAGGATTCCGAGCCGCTGACTCGACTTTTGAATGGCTATTGTTATTCACACTAAAATGATCAATGTTTATGACATTGATTATTTTATATCGTCATACAATAAACATTTTCAATAATTTAAGTACTCAAAAGGCTTTTATGGCACTGAGGTAGCGCGTTACTCATAACGTAACACGCTAATGCTTTCTATTCATAAGTTCTAAGTATTTCTAAAAAAAGGTGCCACATGTATCGACGTAAACTTGGGTGGTTCTGTCATAAAGTTTTATAATATTTTTTTAGGCAGCGTTATCTCAACTTACGAGAGAGACTACTGAAGAAGCTTTTTGATGTGTTTGTGCTCGCGATAAGATTTAATATAAAACTTGTCAAATATTTGACAATCTGCCAGCTTTATTATATTATTTTGATAACGTTTACACTGTAATAGTATAAGATAAGGACACTGACTTAGTACTTACTTTCATGAAATCTAGAAGCGAACGCACAAAATATTAATAATCTTTCAATGGAAGTAATAATGTTGTATGGCTATGTATTGTTTGTGGATTGTCCCACATTTGAAAAGTCCCACCAGTTTGATTTCCTAATCACGTCGAGATAGTGTTTGGTAGCGGTCGCCCACATCACCAATTACGTATTAGATAACAATTTATTTATGTCCGTCGGTTTGTATTCAGAATTAAAATTCATTGTTTCTTTTATCCTGAAAGCGATACCAATGCTGGGGTCAAGGAATCCTTTTATCTCCAGACATGAATTGGCTTTTAGAGTGATAATGATAACTGAGAAATTTAGCCTTCGTTTATAAATTCATGGCTTTTGGTGAGTGATATTCAATTTCTCCAATGTAAAAAACGTAGTAGATCCTTGATAAGATGACTGGCAACGAAGGTTTAATGCTTTAAATGATCATAAAGTAAAAAAAAGGTTCTATTTAATTCATTCATGAGCTGTAATTTATTATTGTAGGTTTTTCTCGTTTAAGGAATGTTTATTTACGTAATAAAGGTAACAAAGAAACATTGTAATCATTTTTAAACTTTAGTAATTTTGCATGCAACAAATCACACGTGTGGCCCATGAATATGCATGCAAGCAAAAACGGCCGTTATTTAAAGTTTTTAATTTTCCGTTTCGCGAAGGAAGATCCTTAAGCGGCTGCATCTAAGTGGGTCGCTGCTGTAAACATGCGCATACGCCGTATTGTATGTTAAACTAGTACTATTGGCGCAAAAGTGTACTTAACTGACTTATAACAAGTAAACTAGTAACTAGTCTAGAATTAATAGCCTTCTGCTTCGACTTCTTTTATGTAATTTTGTATGTGCTGCTGGTTCTCTTGTGGTTTCGTAATAATTAATATTGAGCGCATAAACGCTCTAAAAATATCATTATGAAATTAACAGCGTTTTTAGAAACTCTGAGGAGCAACGTAATTTTTTGAATGAACTTTTGCGTTTTGCTGGTTAGGTATTCTTGAAACTATTTTCAATTTCAATCGAACATTATCATTGATTTATAAAAAAATCACTGAAATTCGTTGCCAATGGGCCAACCAAACCAAACCGCAAGAAATTGTTATTGGTAGTGTTTAGGAGAAAAGACCCAGGTGGCCAAAGCGACTTCTATCTGAAAAGAAAATGTGCTCTCCAGTATTAATATTTAACCGAAGCTACTCACATTTATTTTCTCGTGGCAGTAATGTCGACTCATCTGTACCGTTCAATATGTAGAGGAACATCCGTTCGGTAAGCGATGACCTCTCGCCTCGCCAGGATCCGAGACATTACGTTGTCTTTGCTATGGAGATAAATATTCACCGAGTTATAGCTGACTCACTGAGGGGCAAACTTATCTCTTTTTAACGGAATTTAGATGGTGTTTCACAAACTGATAAATATTTTTAATTGGTGATCACTGATCACGATACGATTGGCAAAAAAAACTAGAAAGTCCCGAAAATTATAAATGGCAAGTTGCATCTCAGTTGCTCTCAAAATGAAAAAAGTTTCTTATCATTTATATAGTTATTTATGAATTTATTTTGTTCTTAGGCTATAAACGACTAGGATAGAAAGAGGATACCTACATTAAAATCAACTATCCCACCTTTCGTTTAACACTTACATAACAACAATCCAGAAAATTTTCAATACATCCAAAATTATTACTTCCTTGAATCTATAACTCTGAATTCAAAATTCTAGTTGTAATTGTTTTATTTATTATTTAAATTTTCTATGAGCTAAATAAATATAGTTTGCGAAATAATAAAATATAATAACTAAACTACCTTCCACGGAATCCTTCCTACCTTTCCCTGTAAGTTGGTAGGTGTACATCCTGCAGTAAAACGCCACGTATCCGATGGCACGATTACAAGAACTAATGTATCTATTTGTAACTGCTTGCCTTTCCGGCTTTTTGCTGCAAGAACGAGCAGAGCTTTTTGTATTGTCGTGCTTGAGAAATTGTATGGTTTTCGTGTACTCGACATAAGCAAAGACAAAAGGAACGTTTAGTTTTTGATTGGAAATAAAGCAAAAAGGGTTTCCAAGAATAATGCATCGTCTTGGTAATCGCAATTTCATGGGCTTTAATATTAGACATGCGATTTGAAATTATTTATTAATATTAAGTCATCCATCAAGTGAAAGCTTTGCCAAATTTTGCGCACCTATCCGTTTTTATACCTACCTAGAAAAACATGTATAATAAAATAGCATACACTAATTTATAACCAAGAAAAAAACGTGTAAACTAGATTGGAAAAGTAAGTATACCTACCTACGAGTACCTAAACGTAAACAAACCCAAGGAAAGCTTAAGGCTCAGGACAAGAGTCTTCTCATGCAAAAAAATTACAAAAGAAAAAAACCAAAACAATGTCAAGTGCAAAAAAGGAAAGCTGAGATTCCTGCAGTGGATATTTTTGCTAATTCATCTCTGGTCCTTCGGTAAGGAGGTAAGTGGTCGGCGGAAGTCGCCTTTTCTGTCGCCAGCCTCGCACCCTTGAGAGCTTCGCAAAATGTCTTCGAAACGACCTTTTTTTCTCGTTCTAAGTACATTTCAAATTCTGTTTTTTGGAACGCAAACATACATTTGTTTGACGGGAAAATAGTTTGTTATTGCAGCTAAATGATGTTTATTGATGCTGATTAGAATGCTTTGTACTATTTATTTGTTTTGGATAATTATCTATTGCTGGATACACTTAAAGGTAGGTACGGTGAAGTTGTCGTAGAATCAAATATTTATGATTTACGTTGTTTCATAAAATGTCCAGTATTTACCCACTAGAAATAAATTTAATTTAATATGAAACCTGAAAGAGCATATGATGCGAAAAATAAATCTGGTAGTAAAATTATGCCGGTAGATGCAAATACCTTAACATCGAATAAAATATAAACTCACAAGCCTCAAAATCCATCCATACAGAGCTAAAATCTTCAAAACACACTTGTCCACACTTCAAAAGCACAGAGTCACTACACGATGTTATATTAGGTCCCGGTCCGCGCGCGTCCGTCCCTTGCAAAGGTTCGGAGACAACTAAACTAACTCGAGAGCGGTCTAGGGGGCGCTCAGGCCGCGCGAAACAACCCCTGCCAACATTATCCCAGGAAGGAGCCAGCCAGCTAACATTAAGGATATAAAAAGGCACCCGATCAAGTATTAATGTAACCTTGTTCTCCGAAACAAAATTCATTTCATCCTGAATACTTAATTGAATCCAAAACACAGATTTACCGAAGCGATTTGACGCCGTTTCACGGGATAATTAAGTCGCTTTCAAAGTTCGGAAATTCTAAAGTTTCGCGTTCTTCGAAGGTAAGAAGTTTCCGTAACTTTATTTATCTTCGGGGCATGGACTGCGGAGGATCTTCGGTCTTTCTTTTAAACAATGCCGGTCTTGACATAATTCTTCAATTAAGTCTTCTGCTTAGTATATTTCAAGCTTTATCTGACTGGAAAATTATCCGATTTTTCTGTCCATCTCTCGATATAAATAAAGACGTTTTTAATTTTTCTACTATTTCACTAAATTAATATTCAGACAATCTTTAATTTTTAAATGTTTTGTTTTAAAGGTACCTACTATTATGGTACCTAGATACTATGGGGCTAGATTATAAATGCTAACGGCTAACGGTGAGCTAACGGCGCTAGAGTCCGTAGGAAGTCCCCAAAGATTTTTTGGTTAGCACATTCCCGTGCTGAGCGAAGGATGCGGGTTCAAGTTCCGTCGAAGACGAAAATTTTTGCGATATTATTTGATTTCATAGATTTTAAAAGTTTGATTCAGAGATGGTACCTATTACAACATCAGAGATGGTACTTATACCATCAGAGAGATAGAGAGGTGCTAGTATCTGCCCGTGGCTTCACATGCGTTTTTTCCGGTGTACTAAAGTCAACAATTTTTTTTTGCGTCAGTCGCATAAGCAAAAAAGTTTTAAATTACTAGGTACCTAACCTACATAAATCAATAAACCTACCTATAACATATAACTATTGAAGTGTTCTCGCATGTTGATGTTAAAGAATGTTTGCTTGCTGACAAAAAATGGATCAAATTATTGTTCTAGCGGTACATAACTTTTGCCGACAAATTTTCAGCTTATAGACATAACGTACAGCCTAGGTATATTTCAAACCAGTTTTTCAGAAAATGCATAGTATAAACTAAATACCAAAACGTTGATGTCCAGTTATGCTAGAAAATTTTATGCCAGTATGAAGCTCCATAAAATGTCAATAAAGATTGAAATAGCATATCAGAACTGTATTAAATCTATTAATAATGCGTCTGCATCGCCGCTGCAGATGGATACGGGAATAATCCGTATTGATCTAGGCTAATTTTAGCTCAACGCTGTCGCCGGAATAAGATGCAGTAGCGTTAAAGTGAAGCAAGTTAAGGCAAACAAATTGCCAATAGTTTTCTGAAAACGAAAGGTTCTAAATAAGGTTTTTGCTTACTTTAAAACTTACTAAGCTTATTTTTGTAGTATTTTAATTAAAAAAAAAATATTTTAACGCGAAGTTACCCCCAAGCTCATCAACTGCAGCTGTATTAACATGTCCAAAGTTCATTGAACCGCTCCACTAATTCAGTTATTGAGATACAAGCTTCATCATCGCGACTCTATTACTCATGCCAGTTTTAAACCACGTCTAGTATACAATGACGCGTCAGAACTGCATCGATTTGTCACTTCACCCGCATCTCATCATGAGAGTCATGAATATGTCAATTTTGGACATATATCATGCTATAGATGCGGAGCTGCGAGCTGGAAGCAGCCGGAAACTGCAGAGGATAGACAAAATGACCACTTCTATTATCGGAGGCAAGAGTCGCTTCGGGTAGCTAAGCCATATTAGTAAGTACTATCATTATGACGAAGGAAAGCGATGGTACGATGAATTAAACGTCTTCGATAAAGAGTTGGCCCAACAGGCACAAAATTGTGATGTATGAAGGGGTCATGGAGGCCTTTGTCTAACTGTGAATGTGGACGACCAAAGCTATATAGAGATTTGGAAAGAAAAAATTTTGAAAATGTTACGCTATTTTGACAGAAAGATATATATAGGTTATTTGGTTTTACACAAGCAGACCTCAAACAAGGAAGGTTGGCCACAATCACCACGCTTGGCACGCAAAAAGGCACATCTAACAGAAATATATTTTACAGATAGATGTTGCTAAATTGTCAGTAAACTGAAGTATATTTAAATGAGCAAATAAATTGTGATTACTTTGATTATGATTTATTAGGGCTCTTTATCAATTTATTCTGCCCACATTCACTTAATACAGCAAATAGGGCTCGTTGCTACATGACATGAAAAGCCATTATTTTAGATCATCATCATCCACATCCCAATCCCACAGTAGGGAATCGGCCTCCCCTTACGCCAATTTCTTGGGTCATAATCATCGCGGCTTTTATCAAGTGGTCGGTCGACCCCCCGCGTTTGGACGACTGGAGATGACAATTATAAATACTTAGGTACACCCTGTACACAGCCTTAGCATCATCAGGATGAGAAAATCGGATTAAAAAGCGATTTAATAAACGAATTAAACATTGGATTCCTTCGTCTCTGTTCTTAGCAAAAAGGTGTGCATAAAAAGACATTTTGCGATATACCTTAAATGCAAAGTTTTTTACTTTACGATATCTACCTACACTACCTGTGTAGGTAAAGTGAGGTGAAAAACGTATATTTTTCGCCGACGGTAATAGAAAGTCGGATGAACGTGGCCAAAATGCGTGATTTAGGAAAGTCAGAAAATCACAAAATCAAATTGTAATAACCAAGCTACTAAACAGAAAATGAAATAGAAAATCCTCAGCCCATTTCGGTCCACACTAAAGTCAATAGTACCCGCGCCAGTTCTCAAGAACTAGTTAATCCTGCAAGATAAGCCGAAAGATACTAGAGAGCTTTCAGCTCTCCGTATCTTGTTATCACTGTTCATACGTTGTGTACTTGGAGTTCTTGCTCTGATACGGACCTTGCCTAACTAGGAAATGGTAAACAGGGGTTAGGATGGCTGCAGACGTGACACAAGGTGGCAATCACGTACCTTGGACCATTGGCAACATTATCGGTCAGGATCACTGATATAAGGCATACAAAAACGTATCCGCGCGGGTCGTACGCTTATCAAGAAACGCGCAACATCGCGGCCACTCACTTTAAGCTTTTTTTTTCGGTAAAAATATACTGCCCGTTAAAGAATTCCCTTCTTTTTCGAGAGGTTATAAATATTTTTCAAATATATAATGTTTATATGTAAAGGTCACCGGTGTACATTGTGCAGATTCTTAGTTATCGTTTGCATTAGGAAATGAGAACGGTGCGGTGGTCGTGAGTGAGAAATTCATTGGCGACTGTTTCAGAGGGATTATTGTCGTTGTTCACCTGGATGAGTGGTTACCATTGTGACCGTGTCTCGTCTACTACGTCCCCGTCTAAGAAAGTTACACAAACGTTTTAGATAACACTTTTGTACACTCTAATTTGGTCTGCTTTGATCATTTTCATGGTAAAAACAATTTTGTAAGCTAAGATACCTACATCATGTTCCTCTAAAAAAATTATGACGGAAACTCGTTTGACATCGTTCATTGACATCCTGGCAGGATGTCAATAAAAGAGTTTCCACTTTTACTTGCAAATGTGCCCCAAAAGCAATTTTACATCTACGTTTCGAGCGTAGTTTTTCCGGGATTCATTGCAACTCCTTCTCAAACATTTTCATGCAAATCTCCGAACTGCAAGCGTCACAAGTTGATCCCCTGAAGCACGGTCGCGACGTGCCTGGACTTATTAACGGCTGAGCCCCGACTCCGAGCTACGATCCTGACTATTTTCAAGTTATCAAACTTATCGAAACTGCTCCAATAATGTGGACATTATCGCCTCGGAGTCGGGTATTCGTTACGACGAGCACTCAGATCTTGGAGGTTTAATTCGCACTTCGTTGTTAAAATTCATCACTGAAGCGTTAAGATCATTGTAGTGTACTTTCTGATATCTAAGCTGATTTAAACAGAGATAACAAGTGGAAAACGTAAAGCGTAGTAAGAAGGAAAATTGCTAAAGCCTCCAGAGTAGCTAATACGAGTTCGCACAGAGCAAAAACTGAATTTTTTTTAGTAAGTAAGTTTCACTCAAAATGTTTCGGAAATTATAATCTATCGTTAGAAAATTTTGGATTGACGTCATAATAATAAAAATAAGCTTATCTCAATATTCGGCAGGGGTGCTGCATGCAAGGCGCTAAGTGTATGGAAGAAAACGATAACTTTTATAAACTCATACTAAGGTCTCAGTCAGACTAATTTTGTGTAAGTTATTTTTGTATCTATTTTTTTATTTTATATTTCGAACATAGAAAAACTTTTACTTGTAGTTAAAAATTATGCAACTAAAATCAAACATTGTTATCGAATTTTATAGACTGACGAACATAATTTTATCGGATCTCATCAGAAAAGGTTTAAGGAATTGTTACTTCATATTTTTATCCTAATATTTTAAGTTAGAGACGAAAAAATACTTATTTTGTTGATTCTTTTTCCCAACTACTTTAACAAATACTTCCGTGTTCCCAGTTGACTTCCATCATTGATTAACCAAACAGCATTCCCCGCTCCCCAAACTTCAATCAGGCCTGAGGCGACGAAAAACCAACATTTTCTCAAGTGCAGTGTATCCTAGGCGGTCGTAAAGAGGCTGCGTCAGAACGTAACAAGATTGTATCGAGAATCCGAGACTTGTATTGGTTGTAATCGGAAGATCTTGAGACTGTTGTTATTAAAGTTAGTGCCTATTTTGCCGTGGCTACTAGCAATAGCCAGGAGTAAGTAATACTAACTTCTTTGTTGTTTCTGATAGATACTATACTTGGTTTACAAAGGGTTTTGTTAAACTTCAATTTCATAACAAAAGTAAAATCGGAGAAAATCGTACAAGTTCGAAACAATTTTTGGTTTTGAAAGCTTTTATTCATCATTCCTTAGTTTCATGTAAGTTTTCGAATTTGAAGCTTTTTCGCAGAGCTTGTGCTTTTTTGTATGCAATAAAGTGATAATGATTATGATAATGGTTCGGCTTCGTCCACATGTTAACAGAGTTATTACCAAAATCAGCTCGGCCAAATTTGGGGGGTTGGTTGGTTGGATATTTCAAAATTGAATTGAACTGTCCAGCGTCAGCGGTGCCCGGGGTAGTGCACGGACCTGTACATGGACATGTTCGCCGTAGGCAATGGTAGTGTTAATTGTAAAATGCCACTGAAAATTCATCATTGCAAAACATAGTCTCCGTTCGTTTGTTCTCACTAGTTCGATTCGTTAGTTCGATCATCGAACTAGTGAGATGTTTTTTATTTTCTCATAGTGTTTGTTCTCACTAGTTCGATTCATTAGTTCGATCGATCATCGAACTAGTGAGAAGTTTTTCTTATTGAACTTATTTTAATCGAGACACAAAATTAAATAAAGTCCATGCGCAGTTCGTCCAATTCATATAAAAAACTTCTCACTAGTTCAACGATCGAACTATTGAAACGAATTGGAAAAAAAAACTTCTCACTAGTTCGATCAGAACTAACGAATTGAACTAGTGAGAACAAACGCTCCCGTTGACTATGTTTTGCACGTGCATGTTGGAAAGATAATTCGATATGTAGACACTAGACAGGTAAGGTAAGTAGGTAGATAGCACCAAGACCCCTCCTTCAGACTGTGTGCAGATACCCTGGAACCTTTCCAAAGTTTCATTGCCTTCATTATCGCTGTACTGTTAATGCCCGTGAAATCTTTTAGAGACCCTTCATTCTGCCTCTCCTTCGTAAATCCCGAGTGGATATTTTGCCGGTTATTTGGGCAAGTTGTAAAAGTGGTCATTACTTTAATTTTAGTTAGCGTGTGATTAAGCGCTTGCCAAATTTTCCGTGATATTTCGCAAGTGCTTTTGCAACTGTACTTCGGTTTTAATTTACGTAATGGGTTGACACATGAAAATATATTTTTGGCATCGCCCATCTGTTTTCAACGTTGCGTATGAACATTCAGATTTTAAACTATGCTTTTATAGGCTACTAGCTGCTGCCCGCGGCTTCGCTTGCGTAGTTCCCGTTCCCGTGGTAATTCCGGGATAAAACATAGCCTATGTCCGTCTCCTGGTTCTAACCTGCGTCCCCACCAATTTTCAGCCAAATCGGTTCAGCCGTTCTTGAGTTATAAATAGTGTAACTAACACGACTTTCTTTTATATATATATATTAAAACTGAGTTGGAAATCGTGTTTAAATAATAGATAATTCTATATTAACAAAAAAATACAATCAATTTCCTACATAGAAACAAATTAGAACTAGTATTTGCAATCGACTGTTGCAAACAATCTACAGGTCGCTCAACTGATCCATCATAGAATAATAGATCGTTCACCAAAATATTATCAAGGGCAGTTAATGCATTCCTTCTTAAAAAAAATTAACTGATGTTATCCAAACTCATACTATACATTTTTAATCTCACAAAGAAGCGTCATCAAATAAAATGACCCTATCTAACACCTACACATGTAATATTTACAAAGCCTATACGTCACCGGGGCCAATAGACATCCTCTATAAAAACAGCCAGCTGCCGCTCACAAAGACCCCGATGGTCACTTATTGTTCAACGCGGGTACAATGGGCGACCTCCAGAAATCACCCGTCCCGTCTACAATACTTGCTTTGTAATAAGCTGTAGGACCGATCACAACTTTGTTCATAAAAAAATATACTATTAGTTTGCTCTGAACTGTGATCTCGTTTTCCATATATCTTGTTCACTCGATACAGGCCCAGCCTAGTGAAGAAGTCGACGAAAATCACAGTTGAAAGTCGCTCAGCAAATTATGTATAAAATTACCCATAAAATGTATCATGTGTTTTAGATTAAGTCCATCTGTTCTTATTTGTATTATTTGCTGCAATAAATATGTTTTACTTTACTTTACTTTACTACACAAACGAAATATAGATTGTTAGAATAATTACACTATGACACCCCTTTTAGAACCGTCATGGCTATCACGCAAAAGTTTGGATGTTTGATTACCTTCACGCCAAAACTACTGAACGCATCTAGCTTAAGTTTTGCATAGATGGTAGTTCTAGACCTAGATTAAAAAACAGGCTTTCTAAACCGACAAAACGCGTGCAAAGTCACGAGCAGAAGTTGGTATTGGTATAAATTTAATCTATCCAATGACTGTTGAGATTGAAGAGTCCTTTCTTGTTTTACGAAGTATAGTACGCTTGAATGAGTCACATAGATTAGACACAATTTGATTGTTTTGAAAAAAACTAAAAACGGATTTCGATTTCCTTAATTTTCAATTGTTTTAAGTTTTGCAGGATAAATACTAATCCCTTGAGAATATAATTGGTTGTCAGTCAGATTATTCTACAGGTAATGAATGACTTAAACAGAATTCATAACAAGATCTCGTTTATCTCGATCCATAAATTGTTCGAGCTCTGTGATTTCTAATATTGATCCCATTCAGAGCAGTAGATATGCTCTACCCATCGATACTCCACTATATAATACTTGATACATATGTATATATCTATTGAGTTTGTGATATCCCAAGTTACGGTCCGCATCGTTTTATTTTGACAAACGGACGTGGATTCCCTTTGTTGTCTTTGCAGCCATATATCAACGGTTGACACATTATTCCGTGACAAAATTGTATTTTTTTCACTAAGCCTTTCAAAAAACTCTACCAAATCCCTCGAAAAAACATTGATGGCGTTTTAAAAATCGCATCCGTAAAAAATAGTCAATTGAATTCGCTTGGAGATTGTAGGTTTATTGTTGTAATCGAGACAATTATTCGAATGGGCTCTTGTAATACACGGCTAGTCGGTAATTCATCACGTCGCCAATAGAATTTCAATGCGCACGACCACCCGCTCACTTACTAACGATGTCGTTTTGTAGACAATGCAAGTGGCACAATGCAAGAATAACGACCTTCCGAGATCGTCTTCATCGGTACGTTGCAGGCCAAATAGCCAAAAACAAAAGAAGAATATAAATCACTCGTATCTGAACCCTACGCGTCCCTCACTCTACACACATTACACCCTATTTCAAGGCAGTAAGGCTGACGTATATTAAATTTAAACGGCATTGAAATAACCACTTCCACGTAAACAATGGTCGTTTAGTACATTGTTAGTGTTTATTAGTTTACGACCGCAGTAACGTAATCATTGGGTCTATTGTTGCTCGTGAAATTCTTAAAACGCGTCGTGGGGTGCTGAAGGCATACAATTATTTAATACGGGTGGACTGGACCTTTGACAATGGCATAATATTGGTACCGCGATGTGTTTCGAATTGATTGTTTCTCTACTATTCATGGATTTCCAGAAACTTTTGAAATATGTTGGCTAGTATATTGAACTCATTTTTTGCGGCAAACCTGACCATTATTTTCTTATTTTATTTTTTTATTAATTATTTTAGTCATTGGTATGACTCTGTAAGTCCCGTATTTTTAATCCCCGACGCAAAAAGAGGGATTTTAAAATTTTAACGTGATTGTTTGTGTATCTGTCTGTGGTATCGTAGCTCCGAAACGGATGAACCGATTTCCGTTTTGTTTTTAGATAATTTTATCCTGAGTGTTCTTAGCCGTGTTTCAGAAAATCTGTCGGGGGATTTTTAAAATTTTAATTTTGTTTTTGTAACAAACTAACTACCCTTATCTAGGTTAGTTACTTAAGCCTAATTTATATATAAAACTAAACCTGCATCATTTAATACTGCGTCACTCAGTGGTGCGGCTAAAATAATTTGGTTAAACCAGTATTTATGACACACAATGATTACGCATTGTAATTCGAAGGAACTTCACTCCTTTGAAAGCACAGTACTAAAATTTAGGCGCCGCCGCCGAGACGCAAGTTTCAAATAACACCTAAAACAACTTCCCCAGTCATTACACAATTAGGGATAATTAGTTTATCAAGGTTCCAATTTCAGCACGAAAGGTAGAGTAGACATCTGACAAGTAAACTTGTAAACTTGACCACCGGCCCTGGCATAATTACCCATCATCTATCTCTTTCACTCGTTAGCGATAGAGCACTCGCACACAATCGATAAAAAGCAGAAGAGAAGATTCATTCTAAAATCACAATGTAATGATAGAATGTCAAGCGCTCCGGTTATCAATTATTTTTTAAACTTTTTCTTAAAAAAATGTGTAGCTACATTATGTACTTACACTTCTTTTTTGTGTGAGAGTCTTTGTAAAGTATCGTCGTTTCACATCCAATTTATTAGCCAATAACGAGCTCTGTTTTTAGGTTCGAGTGTAACTGGCTGAACAAATAGTATTTACCTTACCGTAATTAACGTAAAAGCTTCTAGTCAAAAAACCTTACATTTCTCAAAATGCCACACTTTCCAGATCATGCAGGACATTTATAACCAGGACTTTGTATTCTGGCGTCACTGGATACTGTGCCGAGGGGTTGTACAGCAGAGACAAAACCCTCCGGACAATTTACGGACGTGGAGCGTTGCTGTTAATCTAATTGGCGCTTTCACGTTTAGTTTTGTTTCGCCTTGACCTTTCTAAATGCATTTTGTATGTTCAACGCTTAGGCTAAGTTTGGACAGTGCTTCTTGTTATTTTGAATAGGCTACCCTTGTACCTGTTTTAGCAAAATAATTATAAATGTTACTCAGGGGTACTGTCATGTACACAATCTTGCAGAACGCTAATTCTCACTAGTTATTTACTATGTACAGTTCTGTGCACCAAAAATATTAGCAGACACTACAATTTCCTGTTACATCGATTCTGTATTGGTTAGCTACTTTAGTCATTATTTGATAACGAAATATTTCGTCGTTTAATAAAATCATCAGTCATTCATTATTTGCACCCTCCCAAATAAGTTATTTATTAGTCACAAGAATGCGTATTCGCAGCAAAAAAAATTATCCATCACGCAAGATTACCTGCACTTCTTATTGTTCATTTCCTTGCCACCCTCACCGCCCACAATACAAACATTGTTGCTCATCGCATGACAGCTCAAATTAACACATCGCGCAATCCCCGTTCCCCAACATAACACACGTATCCCAATTACTTACAAACTATTCCAGTAAGGATAATTTATGGTGTACCACAAGGTAACACGCTAGATCCAATGTTTTATTCTTCAGATGAGGAAAAATTAACTTCTTCAAAAGGTATCACGGCTGATCCTATAAAACAACTACTTAAAAAGCTACAGCTGTAAACAATTTCTGAGTCGCTTACAAGCTTGAGTGTGATACACCTGAAGAATACATTCTTCAGGTGTATCACACTCAAGCTAACACGATACATACATAGATCCCATAAATAAAACAACCCCTGTACGAATAAACTTTAAGCTAAAAGCAATTTCTAAGAGTCGTTTATAGTCTTCTTTTAACAAAAGTCAGCAAAAGACAAGAACTGCACTCCCTAAAAATTGCATAATCTTACTTGGTTATGAAAAGTTGTCTCCGTTTACTTTCTTTAGCGAATTTTCTTCACCGAATGAATACTCCACGATTAACTTATTGTTTAAGCGCAACCTAAGCAAAGCGAAGCGTCTATGAAGCTAGCTAATGTAGGTACATTAGACGAGTTAAAATGAAGCCTCAATAGGAGCCCACTCGTATGAAATTCATCAAGTGTGTAATATGTAAATTGAGAAAGCTTACTCAGCTTACAGAATGCTCGCATAACTTTAGATTCACGTGAAAGCTTACAATGTAAGGCACTCTAATGAATATTGATTGAAAGCGTTGAGTTTTGAGGAATGTTGGACTAGATTCATATTTATGTCGTGCTTGATCTCTCGTTGGCACTGTATCTACTCGTATTTTTTTTTACAAAGTGTGTTGATGAGTATAATCTACCTTCATGCACTATTTTTGGTAAAAAAGTAAGTAGATGCTTTTTATTACGTTTTCATTATGTGCAGGTCAAAACTAAGCTGTTACCTTTGACTACTATATCAAATTCAGCATGAAAACATTCAGATCTTGCAGAGTTCCGCAAGATCTAGCTAGAGGAGGAAGGGGAATTGTGGGGAGGGAACTCTTGAGGAACTCGTTTTGATTAAGAGAAAAAAGGAAAACTGGATCCAGGCCTCGAGAACTGACACCCCGGGAAAGACAAAATTGCAAGTCGCGTTTTGGTACACGAGATATGCCGTGATCCAGGGAGAGT
Organism: Eupithecia subumbrata; assembly: GCA_949316285.1. Taxonomy (NCBI): domain Eukaryota; kingdom Metazoa; phylum Arthropoda; class Insecta; order Lepidoptera; family Geometridae; genus Eupithecia; species Eupithecia subumbrata. The sequence goes on along the minus strand of OX438640.1, from coordinate 34,766,257 downwards.
AAGAATAACGACAAATATTTCATTGAGTATTAGAAAATTTCCGAATCGCGTGCGAGAAGCGAACACCGCAGACACCGTGAACCACGCGATCGTATTTCAGGGTGGCGAAATATAAACGAAAGGAATACAAACTCATAAATAATAGCTTAGGAGGAAGCGATGAGTTTTCATTTTCACACGTTGCCGTTGTTTCTTGGAAACCTTCTACAAAGCCTGTAAAACCCGGAGAAGTTCGACCAGACCAGCCGGATAAGGACGAACGGGCTCGGGTTCTGTGGAACGCAGACTATCTGTTGAAGTGCTAAGACGACTGTAGGTACTAATGCTTCGAAGAAACTCTTTTATAATTACTAAACTAATTGTATAAAAGAGTGAGAAATATTTCTGAACGTTTTATGTTATTGCTTGCTGGGCTTCGGTATGAAAAGAAGTTTGAGGTGACTAAGAGGTACCTAAATATTTTCGAAGTCAGCAAAAATAGAAAGCTTTTCGTGATAGAAAATTGTTCGTTCCTGAAAGTTTCTTGAAAAACTTTATGATTGGTTTTGAGCTTACGTTTTGTTTGGCAACTTCTGAATTGTTATATTTATTTCATTAGTTTGTTTTGGAGGAATCAAATGTATAAGTAAGTACCTATACCTACACTATGACTTGAATAACTAGGTTCTTTATCAGTAAATAGTCTTTTTAATATAGGTATTTATATAATTTATTGCTTATTTACTCCATTAATATAATCAACCTACCTGAAATTGATAAAACAGATTCTTTGGTCAATTTCCTAAAATACTTCCATCATTCCAATATGTTTTCTTATTACGTCCATAATGTTGATTCTGCTTGTTGGATTTTGATCTTTATTTCCTGGATACAGGGTTCATTATTGTTATCGCTATGGAGCAAAAAACGCCATTTTGGCTTGAGTGGATCCATTTATTTCGTCGCCCATAATAATGTTTGGTGATTTATCAAAACGCAATTTCGTAATAGATACCCGCTTGATTCGAGACGTTTTTCAGATGATTACAAAGGAAACAGTATTTTTTGTATACTGAAAGAGTTTACCGTTGATTGCTTTGAACAGTAAGCTTTGGCTTGGTTATCAGGGAAAAATGCTATCTAGCATTATGTTCGCCTATTTACAATTTTTCTGTACTAACAATTATTTTTTTATATAAAACGTCTTGTCCTTTAACTCAACATAAAAACTTAGGAGGATATCTATTTTCCTCTTATATCAAGCACCTTTATCTAGAGTTCCCTTAGACACCAAGTTTTGAAGAAACTACAACAACTACAGGTCAGAAAATTTTACCTAATAAATATTAAAATTGCTCTAAATTCACGCAATTTATCTGTTTGAATAACATCACAGCCATAACAAACTATGTGTGTTAAAACAGAATACCCTTTGTCACAGACCATTGTAACGCGTCTGCTATCTTCTCTATCTAACTCTTTGTATTGTACATTTGTACAACAAACAAAACAAGAGAAATAACATTCATATCATGTACTTCATGATCTTTATCATCTAAGGCGTAAGGGTCTTTATTCACGACATTACGACGCCAAGTTTTGTGATTTAAAAGATTGTTTCTTTAGTACTGTTCTCAATATCGTAAACATAACAATAGATTTCAAATGACTGCCATGATGTCTCAGTCCGGGACAGTCATTCAAAAGCAATTTATGTTGTTCTTTTTAAATTCCTTGTTTGATGATGTTGATACAAGTGATAGCGTGGGCTTGTCTATGTCTAGTACTATTTGTTTAGGAATCGACAATTTTTTAAAGCTTGAATTATGATGATACCAACGCTTGTTGTTATAGCATTTATGTTAATAAGTATTATTTATTTGAAGACTTCCTTTGTAGTCTCAAAATGTGTGTTTGCCCAAAATTGGGTGTATTTATGAAAACATTAAGGTACTCGCCTTCCCAATTGATAAATTGTGATTTTATTGTGCTTTGTAAATAATAAGTTCAAATTAATTTCTTGTAAGTTGACAAATTTAAGCGTTTGTAATAACATACCCGTACCATCTATTTACGTCGGGTTAATTTTAAGGCAGACTTACCCAATTATCCTTTAACTCAACAAGTCCAATCACCACACAACATTCACAATCACTTCGTTTCCGAGTCCCGAGGGCGGGCGGCGCCCAACGTTCGTCCGAGCCGGTGCCTGAACCTCCACTGAGGGTACGCTTGAGCCTTCTAACTCTCCCCTAGACGCGCGCATTTCACCTTAAGCTTTCTCTACGTACTCACCTTTGATTTCTAGCGTGGGTCTTACAGGCCAGTGTGTAGCAAAATGTTGCTGTTTTATGTTGGGTTCGGTAACTATGACACAAAAAAAGTTTCTTTTATTTTAATTTTATTATTTTACGTTACATGGTATTATTAGCTTTTTGTGGCTTTCGTGTCACTGCGGCCATGATAGGCCTATTTTGATCGCCACACGTTACATGGTAAAAAAGACATTCTTTAATAATACAATGCCTACCCCTTAAAAAAACCTTGGCATCATCATACTACAAGACGAAACTAAAAATTTAAAAAAAACGACGCGCCGACGTTTATTCGCTGAACAGATTTTCATGAAACACAGAACATGGCTAAGAACATTCGGGATAAAATTGTCTATGACACAAAAAAAACTAAACGAAAATCGGTTCATCTTTTCATCCGTTTGGGAGCTACAGACAGATACACAGATACATAGACAGACACGTTAAACTTAAAACACCCCTCTCTTTTTGCGTTGGAGGTTAAAAATAAATTAAATACAGCATGTATTTAATTGCTGTTACTGCTAGGCAAATCTTACATTACATAAAATCTGTGAAATCATTTTAAATGCGTTCTTTTAGTAATTTAGGATTAAGAACTGTTTTGTTTCTATTGCTATCTTCAGCATGCACGATACATTATATCAGGGACGCAAGGACCCCAGACGTCACAGAGGGGTTGTTACGACCCCTTCATACGTAAGCCGTAAGTCGCTGCAATATCGAAGGTTCGGAGGCAGGTAAGAAAATGTTTCGCAAGCTCGAGTTAAGGACATGATGGCGGTAATAAAGGACCAGACTTTTACACGTGCACGTGACTTTTAGGAGAATTATCTTTGATTTCTGGCCTTGGTTGGGTAAATATTGTACAACGTGTAGTTTGTGGATATTTTTAGTACATACTTTCAAAAAAAATAACTGTTGGATTATTTATTTTATCACAATACTAACGTAGAAAATGATCTAAAAGACCGTGTGGATTTCAACACGCACGCACTGAAATTACAGTTTGGACAAAGGTATCTAAATTAAGAGAAGTTAAGAAAAGAGAGTTTTGGAAATAAAAGTCTTACAACGAGTATCTTACTTACTTTTTTGAGCACAAGCTTTTACAGCACAGTACCTATTGTACCTAGCGAGGTTCCCCTAGTAAATGTTTAAGATTATTTTTTTGTCGATTCCGGTGCGAAAAGATCCACACTTTTTTATTCAACATGGACTTTAGATACATTGTGCCACATCATTCCCATGTCACCCCTACAATTCATTTTCCGGACAAAAAATGTGCCGCAATAAAAACTTGAGTTCGCGAAAAATTAACGATGTACGAGTTGACAGTGGCCCGGCTTATCTGCCGGTTTAATAGGGGGAGCCACTGAGCTGCTAATATTTACTTGCAGGGAGAGATGTTTTTGTGAAACTTCACCAAACTGAGAAAACAGCGAATCAGACGAAAATCATGCCTTTCTGTGTTTCTTTTCGACGACAGATGCCTACACTTTGAAAAATTAAATTATATTATATATTACAAAATATACACAATAACAATGGTTAACTTAATCCAACTTTAACAATGGTTAATGTTAGGTTCTTATTTAATTTTTGGCTACTCGTACAGATTCTTGTAAGTTTGTTGACTGCGTTGATGCAAGTGTTAAGCTCTGCACTCATTAATCCAATACCGCTAACATACAGACAAAAATAAATCATTTATTTTTACCGAAGCCCCTATTTGAATGCACATTTTTGTGCTGTGCTGCAGCGATGATTTCCAGGTTAGGCTTCATGCCTAAAACTTGTTGCAGACCTGGAAATCATTTTTTTTTTCTTTCATTGCCCACGACGCACTTGCTCATCTACAGCTCCTTGCCGAGAGGCTGGCCAGTGTAAAAACAGTTCAATGAATAAACTTAAATAACTACGGGTAGCAACGGCAGTTAGCTTTTCATCTAATACCACTCGACTGCTACCAGTGGTCAGTATCACGCGGCTCGTTTTAGCTGCCCCTTAACTCTTGCCTTTTTCATGGCTCTGGTTAATGTACCTAATGAATGGTTTTTCCGCAATTTAATTCCTTTATTTTCATGTTTTATTTTTGTTGGGTTTATGAATTCCGCTTTGATTGAAGGCTCTTCGTTTATATCCTTTGTTTGCTTTTCATTATTTTATTTAACGCGTTATTTATATTCATATGCGATATGCGTGACAACAAAGAGAACAGTATATATGTTTGTGTTAAATTACAGGAACTTTTAATGTTATGTCTGGGTGTCGTACTCTCAAAATATAAAAAAATCGAACGAGCTGTTTGATTTTCTAAATCAAAATATTTTTTTTTCTTTCTCGGCTGACTCATGTTTGTTTTTGTCTTGTAATGCCAATTACTTTCTTTGTTCAAGGTACATGTAGAACACAGATACCGTTTGTAACCCCATAGTTCGAAAATTTCAAAAAAGATACCTAATAATTAGCTTCTCTAAGAAATTCAATATTATTATATTCCATTGCTCTCTTTCTTTATTAGTTATTACATAGAAGATAAGTACAAGTATCCACGATGATGTTTGCCTAAAACCTTTTCTTCTGTGTAAGTGAACCAAGTATTTTGCCTCATGTAGGTAAGTAGAGACCTACATTATCTGCCCAAACCAACCTGATCTCTTCCGTGTTGGTTTCTCTGCAAATAAAACACACTTCCTGAAAACATTCAATGCAAGATAGAGGTCTTCTTACACTGGCAGTTCAAGATACATTTTCCTTCGTGGACTATTAATCAACGTTCCTTAAAAGCCTCAGTGATACAGAAAAAATTAACACAGAGCGGCTTTTACGCTCTCTCGTATTTCTGTTGGAAATGGGGACCCGACTTCTCCTGTTACAAACCAACTGCGCTGATTAGTCTTTTGAGGTTCTTTCTGTCAAAGGACACCAATTACTCAGTATACATAGTGAATCTATACTTATAATAAAACTGTAACAGGTCCAATTCTGTACATTGAAGATATTTTGAAAATTTTTTTTGGAGGGCACTCTATTATCGATACTGAAGCCGAAACTGCAATTTTTTTCATTCATGTCTGTCTGTCTGTCTGTCTGTCTGTCTGTCTGTCTGTCTGTCTGTCTGTCTGTCTGTCTGTCTGTCTGTCTGTTTCTTAAACGCGCATCACGTCGAAACTACTGAAGGTATTGAAATGAAACTCGGCATGATTTTAGGTCATACTACGAGGAAGGACATAGGATACTTTTTATCCCAGAATTCAGTCAGGTTTCCCTGGGAGAGGGGATGAAAGTAAAATTTCTTCACCGCGCATGACGCCGAAAGTGCTGAATGAGTTGGAATGAAACCTTGCACGATTTGATTTCATACTACGAGGAAGGACATGGGATACATTTCATCCCGGAATTCAGTCATGTTCCCCTGGGAGAGAGGATGAAAGTAAAATTCTTTAACTGCGCATCACGATGGAACAACTGAATGAATTCGAATGGAACTCGGCATAATTTGATTTCATACTACGAGGAAAGATACATTTTATCCCAGAATTTAGTAAGGTTCCCCTGGGAGAAGGGATGAAAGTAAAATTCCTTCACCGCGCATCACGCCGAAACTACTGAATGAGTTGGACTGAATTGGTACTATTTGAGTTCAAGGAAGGACATAGGATACATTTTATCCTGGAATTCAGTAAGGTTCCCCTGGGAGAGAGGATGAAAGTAAAATTCTTTAACCGCGCATCACGACGGAACTACTTAATGAAATCGAATGCAACTCGGCATGATTTTAGTTCATACTATGAGGAAAGACACATTTTATCCCGGAATTCAGTAAGGTTCCCCTGGCAGAGGGGATGAAAGTCAAATTCCTTCACCGCGCATCACGCCGAAACTACATAGGTAATGAGTTGGAATTAAACTTGGCACGTTTTGAGTTCATACTACAAGGAAGGACATGGAATACATTTTATCCTGGAATTCAGTAAGGTTCCCCTGGGAGAGAAGAAAAAGTAGAATTCTTTAACCGCGCATCACGACGGGTCTACGCGTCGTCCGATTTCATGCATTCTTTTTGTTAGAAACAGTGTTGCAAGATCGAATTTGACTAAATCAGTAGAAAGTCGAGTAGAAAATCAGTAGATTGATGAAATAATCTGGAGTTAGAAGAAAAAAATTAGTAGATAGAGGGTAGGTAAGTTCCTATCTATGTATTTTTCCAAGACGCACCCATTAGTTAGGTTCCTACCTACTAAGGCTACTACCTACTATATGGTGGTTTAGCTGGTCCAGTTAACTGTACTACCGAAGTTTGGTTGCAGTAAGTGGTCCATTTAAACTAACTAGACCACAGAAAAATATTTTTTACTGTGGTACACAGCCAACTGTACCTACCTACTAACGAAAAAAAAATTACGGTGGTTCAGTCAAATGGATCAGGAGCCCAATTCTGCAATACAATTCCAGTATGACAATTTCAGTATGACAATGGAATCGTCGCAGAATCATCACGTAGAATCCTTAGATTTATAAAACTCCAGATAGTGCGTGCGAGATAAATTAATAGTTTCAAACTTGACGCACGTCTCTCCATCTGCATTCATCATAATTTCTTTCATCTGAGGTGGAATACCCAAACGTGTCATTCTGTGTCAATACCCCTGTCATAGTGAAGCGATTAGTATAGCAGAATAGGGCCCCAGCTGAACGGAACCATCAGTAAGAAGTGAAACGAGTATGACACTTCTTAACACTGACGCTGGCCGAGTCGTAGCTAAAAGTCGTGTGGATAAAGAATGGGATTGAAGATGACAACATGCTATCCCCCGTAGACACTACACGATTTTTTGCACGGCGGCGTTTCATAATACGAGAGACTATGGTTAAATGTGAACTTAATTAGTCGGCAGGTGAGGCAATCGCGAACGAAGTCGCGGGTACAGCTAGTTATAAATAAAAGTATTCTGAAAAAATTGCTAAAATTAAGTTAAATTAATTTAATTTTTAATTAAGTTTTTGTACCGGCTACCTGAACATATAGGATATGGAAGTCCAAATGAAACCAACCCGTTTGTTTGTACTGAATTATATCCGTACATATCTATCGATTCTCAAAATTTTGTGTATTGTCTAGGTACCACGTGAGCATATCGAAGGTAATGAATGCCCAGTATCTGAATGATTAAGTAAAAATAAAAAAGACAAGGGTATTTTTTTTCTTTATGCTTTTTTCACTAGCAATATTCATATTATTCAACTAGCTGTACCCGCGACTTCGTTCGCGATTGCCTTACCGGCCGACTAATTAAGTTCACATTTAACCATAGTCTCTCATATTATGAAACGCCGCCGTGAAAAAAATCGTGTAGGTTCTACGGGGGATAGCATGTTGTCATCTTCAATCCCATTCTTTATCTACACGACTTTTAGCTACGACTCGGCCAGCGTCAGTGTTAAGAAGTGTCATACTCTTTTCAATTCTTACTCATGGTTCCGTTCAGCTGGGGCCCTATTCTGCTATACTAATCGCTTCACTATGACAGGGGTATCGACACAGAATGACACGTTTTAGTATTCCACCTCAGATGAAAGAAATTATGATGAATGCAGATGGAGAGACGCGCGTCAAGTTTGAAACTATTAATTTATCTCGCACGCACTATCTGGAGTTTTAATAATCTAAGGATTCTACGTGATGATTCTGCGACGATTGCACTGTCATACTGAAGCAATTGTATTGCAGAATTGGGCTCCTGATCCATTTGACTGGACCACCGTAATTTTTTTTTTCGTTGTTAGGTAGGTACAGTTGGCTGTGTACCACAGTAAAAAATATTTTTCTGTGGTCCAGTTAGTTTAATTGGACCACTTACTCCAACCAAACATCGGTAGTACAGATAACCGGACCAGCTAAACCACCATATGTCATGTAAGGTAAGAACCTAACTTATTTTTCCAAGACGCACCTTAGTAGGTAGGAAATTTTGTATTGTATTGTATTGTAGGAACCTAACTAATGGGTGCGTCTTGGAAAAATTAGATAGGAACTTACCTACCCTTTATCTACAATTTTTTTTCTTCAATCTACAGATTATTTCATCAGTCTACTGATTTTCTACTCGACTTTCTACTGATTTAGTCAAATTCGATTTTGCAACACTGTTTCTAACAAAAAGAATGCATGATATCGGACGACGCGTAGACCCCTCGGGTTGCGCGGTTTAAGAATTCTACTTTTTCCTCTCTCCCAGGGGAACCTTACTGAATGAATTCCAGGATAAAATGTATTTCCATGTCCTTCCTTGTAGTATGAACTCAAAACATGCCAAGTTTCATTCCAACTCATTACCTATCGCCGCGTTAGAGCAAGAACCAACTAAGTCGCCTTTTTTGCCAAAATGAGTTAAAGACGCAGTTCTACTCAAAATTTAATTCTCTTTCGACTGATGAAATCAACTAAGTGATAGGACGGTTCGTTTAGGAACTATAGAAATCGAAAAGCAACTAACTTGAGGACTTTGACTTAAAAATTGAATTTTAAAAGAGGAGATAGAAAATATCTTGACTTAATTAGCATATTTTCTATTTTTATAGTGGTAAAAGATATTTTCTAGAAATAATTTGTTTTGACACTGACTAGTTGCCTATTAGAACGTTCCATGGTCACGTATTAAAAACTACTAATGTGACATAGTGGGTTTTAGCACGGACAATTACTGAAAGAACATGTGTATTTCATAAAGTAAAACACACTTAATCTACTTAGTTGGATTTTGCATTTGAAATTATTTGCAGCTTGGTAAATAGTCAACTGTTGGTTTAAACTAAATAAAGATAACACTTTTTATCCGAAGATATTTATTTAATATACTTTTATTTTCAACAAAAAAAACCGTTAATGTCTTGTAAGTAGCTATTAAAAGTTGAAATTTCACAACTATTCACGTCAACAGTCAAGAGCAAAAACCAACTAACAGCGCGTAATAGGAATTGATGCTTCGCCGCCGCGTGTCATAGTAGCTTTACGTGCGCTCGCGACGGTTATTGTTATTGTTTCTCCATCAGTTTTTTGGTGATAAATTATTAAAAACTCTGCTGAAAATGGATTGCAATACAGGAAAACCCCCTCCCGTGGACAAAAACAGTACAATTTACATCAGTAAGTACTTTCTAACTCAATTGAATCAGATATCATAGTTAATTTAATTTTGAGGTTATGCACTTTTTTAACCTGTTTTTTTTTTATTTGAGTCGATAATAACTAAAAAATTGTGAGTAAACGTCTCGAAACACAGTTTCTCAACAACAGGCATGTGTGTTTATTCCAAATTTGCGTTCGCTTTAAGTTTTTTTCATACAATCTCTAACTAAACAAAAATATTTGGGTACCCTCAAAATTAATATTTTCCTATCATTTCAGATAATGGTTCCCAGCACAATAACTAATAGTGATGATGATGAAATCGATAATCTACTTACTCAGGCATATGACAACTTTGTGTCTAAAACTGGCCACTTGGCCAGTCCAATAAACCAACCAGGTAAATCGCAGTCATCCCATCACATTTCTGACTTAGTATTACCACGGCTTACGTATATGCATACAGTCGTGTATGTATATTATATAGGTAGGCTGTGTTATTATATTACATTATCATAATTATCCTAATAATCATATCTTATGAAATAAGCAATGTTTGTTTATTTGTTGTTATTCTCGTTTTTGCAGACAAAAAAGGGGATGTCGTTGAAAAAGAGATGGAGAGTCTTTTTCTTAAAGAAACTTCTGAACTTATTATTGAGTCAAATTCGGAAAGAGGTGTAGATTTTTTAAATGACTTGATTACATTGGAAGATTTGGTAGAACCTTGCTCTTCATTCATCAAAGATCATCAAAACAATTTCGAATTGGACATAATTAACGAAAACTTCCGGCCTGTTGAGCCTGTAGAGCAACCAGATGATGATTTAAGTGAAGCATCTACAGTAGCTACAATAATCGTTATGGATTTGGTCGGGTTTTTGAAAACACTTCATCGAAAGTGGCAGAAAATGTTGTTGAAAATATATTTTCACGGGCATGGAAAATTATCAAACCGCGAAGTCGTTGGGGTCAGCCTGACCCAAGTTCTTGGAAAGTAAATGTGGCAAAAAAAAGACGCGCTGATGGTCTACCCTACGAAACAAGTAAAAAACGCAGAGAAGCAAAGAATCCTAAGCCGATTGATTGTACAAAATGTAAATATCAATGTACAGCAAATTTTTCTGCGGGAAAATCGAATGCTACTCTGTCGGAGTTATTGGAGCCAAGACTATGCTGCTAAGAAAAATATGATACTCAGTTTAGTTTCGGTGGAGCCGATCAAAACTATCAAGGTAAACAGAAAACGTCTATGTCCTAGATCCAACACAAAGAAATACTTTTTTGAATCACAAGGCCTAAAAAAGCAAGTTTGTCAAAATTTCTTCTGCAAAACGTTTTGCATATCAGCATGTGTCATCACTGAGGCAGTGTCAAATCGCAACTACTTGGGGGTATATCAAACCAATAATGATCCACGTGGAATCAACCCTGCTGCAAACAAAACTCCAGCAGAGATAATAGAGGAAGTCCGTACACACATTAAATCTTTTCCCAAGATGAAAAGTCATTACGTTCGAAAATCTGTGCAAAGAGAATATTGCATATGACTTTAACCTAGGGTTCTTTGTCCCTAAGAAAGACCAATGTCTTTTATGCACCAAGTATAACCGGTTGTGCAACGAAGGCAAATTGGATTTAGAAGAAGAGTATATCCAACACATAGCTCGAAAGGAAGCATGCAATGAAGAGAAAAGAAGAGACAAAGAAAGAGCAGCGAGAGATAAAGAATTCGTCTCTTCGTCTCTCTAAAACTAAAATGGGAAAGAAGCCTTACAATGTCAAGGAGATGAAGTTTGATGATTTCTTTGACCTAAAAGAGTTGGCAGCGAAAATAATGTGTAAAAAAAAGAAAAATACGGAAGGAGGAAAAGTCATGTGGTTGAAAATAAAACGTATGAGATATTTAAAGGGAGAAATGAAAATAATGTACAACTATGACATCTCCGACCATTTTTATGTCATAGATCTTACACCTAAAGACACCAACATAGTTGAGGCACCCACGGATTCTCCCAAACATAATTACGGGACAAGAAAAAGAAGAGGAAAAGCTGCTGAAACTGTGATACAGGCCCCTATTATTCAGGCAGAGCAGACTGCTCCCTAGTCAACTGAAAAGGTTGTACCAGGTACCACTGCCAATATCCATGCCAAAAAAAAACGATTTAGTAAAACTATGCCAGAAAGGCGTAATTCCCGAAGAATTTCACGATTGGTTTCAGAAAATTCGATCGGATGGTTTTACCGAAGATCGTCTGCCAGATGCTACAGCATCAGACGTTTCTTCTGATGAAGACTAGCATTTTGGTAACAATTCCTAGTTTATTAATTGATTTACATATCTGATTATTGGTTTTCTTACGTGTCATTTGTGTTTTTAGAAAATAAGTTAAAATAATTATTAAAAATTTATTATACAATTTTTGTTTTTTTATTATTATTTTTTATCTCATAGTTGTTAAAGATGAAATTTAATGTCTATAAAAAGCATAACTTTTGTATCCTTGCAATATAGATTGTAAAAATTACTAGTTTTATAGCGCTAATTCTGACTTAATTTTTTATTAAATTTGTTTCGAGTGCTGAAAACAACTAACTTTTTGGTTTTTGACGTGCTACTAAAAAAGTAGGAGGATTACAAATTTCAGTGTTACAAGTTATGTCTAGTTAGTATAAATCTTACAAACACAGCTCATTAAAAAATACCTCACTGTTATAGTTGTTGAGATTTGAGTTTTCGGTAATAGACTGGTGAAACCAACTAAGTCAGGGGTTTGCGTTACAAAAACAGTATTTTCATAGACTATCTTTGCCTTTAATGAAAACCGTGATATAAAATATAATAAACATTGAACCACTTCTATGGAAAAACACAAATGAATAAAGAATATCTCATGTTTAAATGCAGTTTAAGGGTTCCAAACTTTAAAAACGCTTAAACTCTGAAGTACGTTCTGATGAGTTAGTTGGTTCTTGCTCTAACGCGACGCTATGTAGTTTCGGCGTGATGCGCGGTGAAGGAATTTGACTATCATCCCCTCTGCCAGAGGAACCTTACTGAATTCCAGGATAAAATGTATCTTTCCTCATAGTACGAACTAAAATCATGCCGAGTTGCATTCGAATTCATTAAGTAGTTCCGTCGTGATGCGTGGTTAAAGAATTTTATTTTCATCCTCTTTCCCAGGGGAACCTTACTGAATTCCAGGATACAATGTATCCCATGTCCTTCCTTGAACTCAAATCGTACCAATTCAGTCCAACTCATTCAGTAGTATCGGCGTGATGCGCGGTGAAGGAATTTTACTTACATCCCTTCTCCCAGGGGAACCTTACTAAATTCTGGGATAAAATGTATCTTTCCTCGTAGTATGAAATCAAATTATACCGAGTTCCATTCGAATTCATTCAGTTGTTCCGTCGTGATGCGCGGTTAAAGAATTTTACTTTCATCCTCTCTCCCAGGGGAACATTACTGAATTCCGGGATGAAATGTATCCCATGACCTTCCTTGTAGTATGAAATCAAATCGTGCTGGGTTTCATTCCCACTCATTCAGCACTTTCGGCGTCATGCGCGGTAAAGAAATTTTACTTTCATCCCCTCTCCCAGGGGAACCTGACTGAAATCCGGGATAAAAAGTATCCTATGTCCTTCCTCGTAGTATGACCTAAAATCGTGCCGAGTTTCATTTCGATACCTTCAGTAGTTTCGACGTGATGCGCGTTTAAGAAACAGACAGACAGACAGACAGACATGAATGAAAAAAATTACAGTTTTGGCTTCAGTATCGATAGTAGAGTGTCCTCCAAAAAAAAATTTCCAAATATCTTCAATGTACAGAATTGGACCTGTTACAGTTTTATTATAAGTATAGATAAACTTGAAAACTTTTAAATTGCACCGTGTCCATTCGGAAAACAAAAAACGAAGTTTCAAAGTCGTTTTTGTGCAAAATCTACCAGGGCCTACATAAGACATAGGTCTGCATTTGCACGAAAACGGATCAGAATATTCGATTTTCGTTTTTAAAAACTTTTTTACTTTCTTGTAAAGTTAACATTTCGACTATTAATAACCTACTTAAACGTAATTCATGAACAAAACTTATTCAAATTTCTTTGGATCGTTTACCATACACAAAATCTGAAGAGGACCAGATGAGCGTAATATCATGCAAATTCCCGTCTCTAAGTATGAAACTCGTTTTTATTCTTTCCCTTTTCTTACGATTCGGGTCGTCGTAAAAAGCTTCTCTATTCCGTTTCGCTTACAAAGTTAACAAAGGCGCGACTATTTTGTAAACAAATTTCATAATAGCTGCTTATTTAGACAGAAGGAGAAACATTAAGTTTATTTTTATGAATTCATGTCTATCACGGCATTTTTGTTGCGGTTGAAGGTGCTTTGCTGTAAGACTAGCCGTGTATAGCTTTGATTTACATGGCTTTTTTTTGGTGGTTATGTTTTTAGAGTACTTATCCTATATGTAGTTGACGGACACTCTTTATTACCTGCAAGCATCAAACGGCTAAATCGATTTTGATTAATGAGATACACTTTGTAAGGTTTCGCCCTCTAATTTAGCGAAAAAAAAATAAAAAGCCATGTCGGTTTTTTAGTACTATATATACTTATTCATATAAATGAATAAGTTCATAATTGAGATATACTAAAAAACCGACATGGCTTTTGAATTTTTTCACAGTTTTTAACAGATTCAAAAGTAAACAAAGCTTGTGTTATCACAAGCTTTGTTTACTTTTGAATCTGTTATCACAAGCTTTGTTTACTTTTGAATCTGTTTAATTTTAATATTTTTATCATTAGTGTTTGGCAACTTTGAAATATTCAAAAATTCATTTCCATGTTCGAGCCTATCCATAAATTTCCACCGTGTCGGCAGAACTTCCAAGCCCGTATCCAATTTGATTGAAAACGAAGTTGTATTATAGAAACCGATAGATATAGAACATGTCAGTTCGTACCTTCACGGCCCTTTTCGTGAGACATGCCCTTCAAACATCTGCCCGAATCAATCTTAAATATTGAATTTGCGTGTAATCTGATATAAAGTTTACAGGAAACGAGTTTCTATTACGTTTTAACGCAATTTGTTTCGAGTTTTCACCTTCAAGTTGCATTCTTTAAAAAACTGTTGGCCGACTTTTGTCTGCGTTAACGCATGCAAAAATCGACATTTAAAAACAGGTGGTTTTGATCAGCTATAAAATAGCGGTAGAAGCTTGCTATCTACCGTATTTCGTATTATAAATAGTTTACTTTGTCAACTATACTTATCTATACGGATACTTATAGTATTTCAGCAAAATTATGAAATACGGATGCTATATTACGGCCGCTAGTTTCAATATATTGCCTTTACTTCGTTGTAGGCTTGTAGGCGTCGGTGCTTCAAACTTACGAAGGGAGGAATTTGAAAATTTTAATTGCAGACGTGAGGATGAGCAAAATGAAATTTTCTCGCGTTTATGATGTTTCTGTTTACCTAAATAACTGTAAGAAGGTACTGAAAGCGGATGAGTTTCAGAACAGAATTTTGATCAAAAGTTTCAACGAGGCTTTACGTTTAGCAGGATTTAGGTAAGCGAGCTCCATCAAAAAAATTAAATGGAGGTATTTTCTATTTACTATTTATTGTATTATTTTCTATTTATTGTTTATCTTACTAAGTTCAGTATTACAAAGACCTCCAAACTCCTACATCCACCGCATTATGATGACATTATGATGACGGAGCCTAAAATGAGAATTATTGTAAAACACCCAAACTAATTTTTTTCATATTTCTGGTCAGGCACCACAAAAAAATGCACATAAAAACCAAACACAGATAGAAAGCGTGATTTATTTAAAATTCCCATAAATCCCGCCTCATGCATCATTTACGTGCTACATCGTACATTCAATATCGCGCATTCATTCACGCCGGATTTTCCAGATTACTCCATGTAAGCTGAGTTTGTCATTGATTTCGATTCTCTTTTTAACATTTCCATTAAAATATTTATTATTTATCTAATCTTGATAAATAATAAATATTTAATGATGTTTGATCACAGCAGCGGTGACGGGTCTAAATGTCTGATCCGATCCTAAGACGGTATCATTATGAATTAGAGCGTTTAATCAGTCCACTGCTGAAGATTCCACCCCCAAACAATTGTTTGTGTTTAGCCATAGTCACCACGCATGGCAGGTGGACTGGTGAACGCAGTGTAGGTGTTAAAAATGCATAAGAACACAGGCAAATTTTACAAGAAAAATCGAAACCTTCTGCCGTAGAAATTAACTGCGATTGTTCTATTGTGTAGTTCTTTAAGCCTAGTCAACAATCAATAAGAACAATTTAACAATATTTATTAAGCTGTAGGAATATAAGGTCGTGAACTAAGTTGTTTAGGAGTCGTATTTGAAGTCACGTTGATTAAAACTAGGTGTACCACTGACCTTAGCGAGAGCGGGAATCGGTCCGCAGCCGTAAGCAAGAGGGGCGCCGACTCGCGCAGGAAGGACGTCGAGTCGCGCAAGATGGGCGCTGACTCAGGTTTGGTGCTCGGCAGATGAAGGAGACGACGTGCGTCTAGTCTTCAGTGGCGCTTCTTCAGTAGACCAGGCCCGAAGGGGGAAAGCATATACTCTGGAACCCATTTCCAGATATCCAGTAGTAATCAGTGGTGAGGCAGTAAAACAAGTGGACAATACAATATTATGAATAAGCTGAGAAAAATGCGATGAGAAATACAATAATGATGCAATTTCGTAGACGGTGTAGAATAGAACAAGGAAATTAATACTCTTAGCCACAAGAATAAATAAGAGATGAAAGATAGCCGTCGCACCAACTTATAGACTATTCAAGCACAAAACTCACCCAGTTTAGGGTTTCACTCGTTCCGAATAGTGAGACCAGAACATCTTTATAAAGTAGTAACAATTTTCAACGGATTGTTGTTAACTACGAACCTTGTTGAGTTGGAAGAACACGATTGCTTTCTAAGCGCGGTTCTAAGCGCACGCTTTTTCAAATAGTCAAAAAAGTAATTGGTTCATCTGCTTGCGGGGATGTCACAGGCACACGTGATGCTTGAAACATTATTTTTGCGATAGGGATTAAAAATTGCCTGTTAAAGTAATTTCAATTACAAACCTACCGACACAGCACACTTTTAGGTAAGAAGGTAAAGCAGCTCTCTCAGCCCGCCCTGGGATTAGGGCGCCGCGCCGCCCGCCCGTCAATGCAGAGACTGCCAACTTTCCACTTAAGCCTTTTTACGCGATCTCTTTTGAGTGCACACTTTATTAATTAATCTGTGAGTTTAATAAATAAAGTTGAGGGACTTAAATGTTTAAGTAGGTAGCTTTTGGTGTGTTTAATTAAACAGAACATAATTAAAGCAGGATGGAGTTTTAATAATGTGTAAACGCTTCTGCGAGATTGATAAACAGACAACGAGATTCATGAATGATACGACGCATATTAAAGGGAAGACAGCTTTTCTTGAATAACATAAAATGCCAACTCAGGTACTCTAGTACATAAACCTATCAAAAACTTTCCACCAAGATAGGCTTTGTGAGTTTGTGCTTTACCGTAGGCTTGGGTCGACTAAAATTTGATTTTTGTAGTCAAAACTTTAAAGCAAAGTATTGCACAGTTATTTTAATAAAATAATTTTCTTCGGAAAGATCCGCTTCAAAAAATGAAAATGCTTTTAACTTACTAGGTAATTACCGTAGTACGTAGTTACATTGTAGAAATTTCTGGAACACAACATTGTGACATAATGCATGAACTCAATACAAGTCTGGCACAAGCATCGCAGCAAATGGATTAAATGTCACAGCAACGCCGAAATACTGGCTTTTCCAGTCGCGACGCAGACAGAAAATGAAAAGTACAAACGGTGTTATGGCTATTCCTCATATTTCTACTTGGTTCAATTCAGTTTGTGAACTTGGAGTTCTACCTACTAACTTTGTCACTTGATAATAGCACACGATAAAGTGGACACCATGAACAAAACATAAGTCATGTCATGACGCGTGGAGGGATAGCGTCTTTGCCCAAAGTGTATATTCTTGTTATTGCTAGATGTTGTTTGCATAGAGGCATAGGTAAATGTTTTATACTCTAAAACCTTGCAACGTCGTCGTAGGCATAATCTGAGCCCACAACAGTAAAAAAATAAATCAATTCACACACACAAGCGTTTTTACGCAAGAAAAGTCCAAGCGAAAAATGCTATCCGACTGTCTCATTAAAAACAAAAAGACCAGATAACCACTTTGAAGACGTGTATTGCACCACCCTTGCAAATGAACCGTGTAACCAGCGCATGTGTAAATACAGACCAATTCCCCTTTCGACTAAACGGCCCGAGGCATCCAATTTGCAGCAAAGAATCCCACAAACACTGCATCGCCTATCACTCCATATACTATTTGAATCTCCTTCCTCCACGGAGGGTGGAATCAATTTAAATTTTAACTCGCACTTAATACACCCTTGTTTGGTGTCTAAGTGGTGTGTTTGAGTCACCCTCTATTTGGAACGAATAATAAGTTGGGAAGACAACAAGGAAGCCTCTGGCTTGTGTCGCTGCAGCGTTAGATGGTGAGCCGTATTGTCTTATGCTGGTTTGTGGCAACAACGATGGTTTTTTTCTGAAATAACCTCTTCACACGATTTAACACAGTAATCGGTCAACGATATAAATCTTTCATATTTTCACTTTCGGCCTATGTCTATGAATGATCTTCCTTTATTTATATTACTGACGATCTCTGTGGCGCAGCGGGCGAACGTTCGCCTGCGACGCTATAGTTTGCGGGTTCGATTCCCGCCTCGGGACAAATGTTTTTACGATCTGCAGATATTTGTTCTGAGTGTTCTGGATGTTTTATATGTATGATAAAAAATATCTATTTAAGTAGTGTATTGTATTAAGTATATCAGTTATCTAGTACCCATAATACAAGCTCTGCTTAGCTTGGGACTAGATAATGCTGTGTGAATTGTACAGCATTATTTATTTATTTATTTGTAAGAAATGAAATAATATCCCGAAAGTTCCCGTCGAAGTCGAATTTTTTGGGATATAATTTGAAATATATAATGTAAGATATAGAATGAAATTACCCCGAGTGTGAGGGTTTACGCATGGATTTTTGAGGGATTTTTGAATAATAAACAAACATTCTTTACTTTGTCTCATTTAAGCAGAAGTTTTTAAACTGTTTTATGTAAAACTAGTTTCTGCCCGCGACTTTGCACGCGTATTTTCAGTATAATAAGTAGCCTATTATCTAAGTTAGGCTTTGCTCTAAACGTACGCCAAATTCAGTAGTTTTGCAGATCCTAGGTAACAAAAATTCAGATTTCACAAACTTTCGCATTTACAATATTAGTGGGATATACCGCTGTTGGATTACTAAATAAATGAAAATACTGATCATTGAGAATTTTCAAACATTCCTACAATTTGCCTACAGCACCAAAGAGCTCAGCCATTCTGAGGGATATAAAAATAATTAATTGTGTTTTTAATATTGTTTAATTTTATTTAATTTCAATGGTTACTTAGCACATACATCAAAATAAAACAAGATCCGTCAAGTGCGAGTGTAACTCGCGCGCCGAGGGTTTTGAACGTTTGTCAACAAATATGTACCAAAAGTACCGGTTAGAGACTTCGCAATTTCACGAATACCTAAGAATAGCAGATGGATCTCTCTGCATGCTTCGGTTAAATGGGTGGTTCGGTTAAGGTGGGTATTGGTAAATTTTTCGACTTTTTTCGAAATATTTCAAAAAGTATGAAAGTTACAGAAATTTGAAAAACTGGTTTGAAATGTCCAAACCGATACCTTTCATTTGATACCCCACTCGGTGGGGTAGCCCCCCTTTTGAAAATTATTCCTTTTTGACCATTTTTCAAAAAGCATTCTTTTTACAGACTTCTCTATATTTTTCCTGTAAAATATAGATCCATATCTACAAACGCTCCATACATTTTAAACGGATCGCTCTGCAAACTTCGGAGATAGGGGGGGGGGAATGGGTATTTTTTCGACTTTTTTCAAAATATTTCAAAAAGTATGAAACTTACAGAAATTTTAAAAACTGTTTTGAATCGTACAAACAAATACCTTTCATTTGATACCCCACTCGGTGAGGTAGCCCCCCCTTTTGAAAATTATTCCCCCCCATTTTGACCATTTTTCAAAAAGTGTTCTTATTTCAAACTTCTCTATATTTTTCCTGTAAAATATAGATCCATGTCTATAAACGCTCCATACATTTTACATGGATCGCTCTGCAATCTTCGGAGATAGGGGGGGGGGAATGGGTATTTTTTCGACTTTTTTCGAAATATTTTAAAAAGTATGAAACCTACAAAAATTTCAAAATATATTTTGAAATGTACAAAATGGTACCTTTCATTTGATACCCCATATGACTCTGCAGGTATCTTTTAAAATTTCGGCATCACAATTTGTATGGAAAATATTCATTTTCATTTTTCATTTATTTTTCTCAAAATCTGTACAGGCGCACGAAATGTATTATTGTTTTAAATTTCAAGTTGATAGCTGCAGTAGTTTTTGAGTTATTAAGGAGGGAAAAAAGGACAGACAAAGCGAGACCATAAGGGTTTTGAAACCGATCTTCGATCATCAAAACCCTAAAAACAATCTTACTATATCTAAGTAGTCATAGTTTTGCAAATAGAAATAACTAAAAACCTA
This sequence comes from Eupithecia subumbrata, assembly GCA_949316285.1. Classification (NCBI taxonomy): domain Eukaryota; kingdom Metazoa; phylum Arthropoda; class Insecta; order Lepidoptera; family Geometridae; genus Eupithecia; species Eupithecia subumbrata. The sequence goes on along the minus strand of OX438640.1, from coordinate 34,746,055 downwards.
CCTCTTGAATTACCAAATTCTTATGCGTTAGTACAAGTATTTGTTTGCACCGAGGATGAATTTTAAACAACATGCCAGCTCGCATGCCAAGCCATTCTCATTTCTAAGATGACCCGAGAGTAAATCGTACGATCTTGTAATGAAAATGCCGGTGTGAAAGGCCTTTATTTATCGTCCTCGGGTATGGGTAGAATGGGAGAAGAATAGGTAGGAAAGGTGCCCCACCTTTAAACATAATGGAGACTACACACTGAAGTCCGGTGGTTTGTTTATTTGACGTCATCCGCAACAATATCCTCCAAGTGACGAGTACACTGTTGCGGATGACGTCATCGGTAGGAATAGAGACCGGCTCTGGCATCGGGATTGGCAGATATGCCGATCCAGTGCTGTACCATACACATCGAGCACATACACAATGTGCTCGGTGACCGACCATAGAAGACAATAAATAAAATAAATTAATAAAAATAAATAAAATCTTTATGTCCAATTTGTTTACAATTTTATACATCACTACAGTGTATACACATACTAAACATTTTATTTAATATATTACATTTATATAATAATATTTTTTTAATACAATTAATTCACCCAGGATTGGGTTTAGGCAGACGGGTGCATATCATTGTGGCAACCTGTACGGTCGTCGTACCATCTTTCTCTTGGTCTGCCGGCGTGAGGCGTCTCGCGGGTACCAGTGCAGGATTCGTTCACTCCACCTCTCATCCTGTGCTCTCTAGACAAGGCTCGCCCACTTCCACTTCAGTTTGCAAGCATACTTACTGCATCGGTGACTTTAGTAGTGTTTTTTGACAACCGCCGTGGCGCAGCGGGCGAAGGTCCGCCTGCGACGCAGGAGGTGGCGGGTTCGAATCCCGCCTCGGAACAAATTTGTGTACGATCTGCAGAAATTTGTTCCGTTGGTCTGGGTGTTTTCTATGTATAATAAAAAATATCTATCTATATAGTGTATTGTATTATGTATATCAGTTATCTAGTACCAATAACACAAGCTCTGCTTAGCCCCAAGCTAGATAATGCTGTGTGAATTGTCCAGCATTATTATTTATTATTATTTATTCTAATATGGTCACTACCAACTATATAGACCTATTAGCTTAGCTCCTAGCCTATAGAGTGTGGTGCTGTAGAGTACCTATGTAAAAGATTATTATACCTGGGACAACTAATATCGTTTGAAGATGTCATTACAAAAGAAGTAGACAGAAGAATAGCCATGTCCTGGAGGAAGTATGAGTCATACAAAGATATCTTTAAAAGCAAGCTACCAGTACACCAGAAAACTAATGGACAATACATTTCTCCCTATCCTACCTATCCTTTTATCAGTTATCCAGACCAACGTAAAACTGTTTTATCTTTACTAGCACTTTCGTTATCAGCTTATCTATTTATCTAATTTATTTGTATCTAACTAAATTGTTACGACTCGACAAAGGCCCTCTCGGTAATCTATTTTAGTTTAATTCTGAAACTTGACCCAATCAAATTTGTTTTATTAACTTTGCGGGTTTTGACCTTTTGCATAATTATGATTTTATATTCTAAAGATTATATTATATAGTGCAGTTTAAATTGTTTTTAAAATCTAAATAAAGACTTCTTTTAGCCTTTATTATCAGAAATCATAGAAAATTACAGTAACAGAATAAAACAATTAGAACTAATATATACGCTTATATCTATTTCTTAAAAATCTAAGCCATCACCAGAAGGCAGAGTGCCCAGAATGCTGGCAGCATTGCTACTTTGAATGGCAATGCTAATTCGTTGACCGAAATGAAAGCCAGCATTCCGATCACCAGTGGATTATATTATATTATATTATGTGAATGGTTTTATAAATCACAACAATTATAATGTATATGCGAAAGTTTGGATCTTTAGATGTTTGTGACTTGTTGAAGCTGAAACTACTAAATGGATCTGGCTAAAATGTTTTTAGATTTAGATCGACCTGTGTAGATAAACCTGGATTACCATATCGGCTATACTTCTTATTCCGGAAAAAAACATGCAAAAGCTAGAATAGGTATGTATTATATTTTGCTGATTCCTATGAGTCACTTAATTCTTTCCTTTGTCAATTATGTACTAGAAACTTCTAAAGATTCACGAGTGCATTAATAATAATTATAAGCTAAAGTCAACTATTTCCTATACAGAGATCCAGTTTTCGCGCTGTCGAGCGATTCTATAAATGCAGCTAATTTCATCGTTCAAGTAGATAGTAGATCTGTAATTCACGTTCTACTGAAAATAACACCGATTTCAGAAAGGCTGTTTCATTTTACTTGACTATAAATTTACGCTCGTAGAGAATGGACAGTGTCAGTTAAAGTTTTAGTTAATTAACCTATAAGTTTTAGTACGAAGCGAAGTTATTAGAAACTGTTTGGTTTTAGTTGTGTTGATTGAATAAACAAACTTTGAATAATATTTTAGGATCGTATTGTTTATTGAACAAAGTTTCCAGACGGTAAAAGTGCCTTAGCAAGTTATTCCACCGCTGAGCCGTGGTTGATTTTTGTTTGACTCTTGGACCTGCATCAGACGTCCTCAATGCATTGGCAATCTTGAAATCGGTTAAACAACATTTAAGAATCCAATTCGAAAAATATAATAGCCTCTACTGGGACACATGACTGCAACTCAAAAGTTAAGTTAAATAAAGTTTTACAGAGCTGTAGAATATCGTAAAAAGCGCATCGCATTCTTTTCCCACTTCCGAGATAATTTAGTCCTAAATTCCCTGGAAAATAGCACATTCAGGCGCGGAAAGAGCAATGCAATAGCATAGAGATGTTTAGCATAATACGATGATACCATTACTGCACAAAGACCGACTGACTGCAGCGTACTTTATAGACGTTGGAAAATTATTGTTTGTGATGTTGGGGCATGTTTTGCGAAAGGATTTCTATAAGGATTACGGATGATTAGTAATTGGTTCTTTATTGTAAAATTTTGTCCTGTTACGATTTTGTCTTAGTCATTGCAAACGACTTTTCATCGTCACAATTAAACCCGTACATTTCAACTTTTAAACATAGGCCAAAGCACGCTTTGAATAGCGGTCGGCTTGTGGAATTGCGCAAAAACCCATCCTTTAATGTCATTTGAAAGCCCTTTGAATGGTCTTCATAATTTGCAATTGTATGGCAAAGACCATTGAAATGGCTTTCAAATGTCAATATAGAGTGGGTGTTCTTTTCATAATCACACAGCTGAGCAGCCGATGGATGGTCATCGACTCCCTGCGACCGCTACCATGTCGTCGGTCCATCGGGTGGGAAGTCTTCCCACAGTTTGTTTCGCTCGTGGGTGCCACTTTACTCCCAACCAATGGTTATCGGTTCCGCAAGCTATATTATGGCCTGCCCACTACCACTTCTGCCTGCTAATTCTACAACCTTTGTGTTGACAGACTGGACATCTTGTGCCAGCTAATGGACTCTACACTGAACCCGACAACAGACCGGCGGGTTAGTGCAACGTATCAGTTTATGAATACTGTAGGTCGCCGACAGTGTTTTATGAACTTGTCGGCGGGCTGGCAACTTTGGTGTGTAGACTCCATTTTTAGGTTTGTAGTCTCGGACTAAAAGTTTACAAACTAAAATTTTTTTGTATACCACCTAATTTTTAAAAACTGGCACCATATCCACGCACCCTGGGTCATTATCTTTTCATGAATGAACGTTGCCTTTTAATTGCCACAATCATCACGTCGGTAGCATTATTGTATTTCTTTTGCATATTTCCTGGAAGATAATGGGCACTTAACTGTCGTATGCAGGTGTCTGAGTGTTTATTTATTCAGATTCAACCAGTCTATAGTGCGCACAGTTGCAAATAATGTCGTGGTTACTTATATAAATAATAAATAATGCTGAACAATTCACACCGCATCATCTAGCTCCAAGCGAAGCAGAGTTTCTGTTATGATAGATAACTGATATAACTACTTAATACAGAGCGTTAGATACATGCATAGCTAGATATTTTATTTATAATGCATAGAAAACACCGAGACCACCCGGAAAAACTATTTGCAGATCGTACAAACATTTGTCCCGAAGCGGGAATTGAACCCGCAACCTCCTGCGTCGCAGGCGGACCTTCGCCCGTTGCGCCACAGACTCGGACACAAAAATACAGACATTTTCAACCAGAAAAACCCCGAAAACGAATCGGCATTACATCGCCTCATCGTCTCGTCATTGTGACATAGATACCCTTACGACTTTAAGTTGAAGTCTCTTCTCAAAGAAAATAACTAAAACGAAATTGATTTATCCGTTTAGTAGCTACGATGCCACACACAGACAGAAACACAAACACACTGAAACACTCGTTCCACTTAAATAATATGCGATGTATTGTAGGTAATTTATTCATAATAGCTTGAACACATCCAGCTGAAGTTATGATCCGTTTTCGAGTTGAAATAATAATAATAATAATAATAATAATAATAATAATAAACATTTATTTACCAAAAACACATGCAATAACAATACAGTACAGTGCCAGCGGAACTCAAACTAAGCAAGAATGCTTGTATCTTGAGGTCCATGAGTGCGATTAACAGTATGGGTTCAGAACATTAGATGATGTGCAAATAAATACATAAAATTTTAATTAAATAAAACCTTGTATGATTAAAAATAACATGCAGAATTTATAAAATAATTTAATTAATTAGATCATCAAGCCAGTGAGATTGTGAAAATGTGTGCGTAAACCAAATACTGGACTAGTGACTAGGTATATTCTATACGTCATACTCAAATCTGAGAGGCCGATAATTAAATCCAATATTGATGAAAGCCCCAAGTTTCATTCACTATTCATCGGACCTAAATCCTAGATTAAGCCGGATGAAACTTTGCGCCCCAATAGAGCAGTGTACGAACCAGATTACCAGTTCCGAAGTACTGAGATTATTGTGTTAGGTATGCTAAAGTTGGGCTTGGAGTGCTGAGGCCTATTTGGGTTTGCCTTATGGATCGAAAGTTTGTTTATTTTATGGTTATTTAGATTAATTGTTTTTAATTTCTTCTCAATTGGTTAAGTTGCTCTCAAAAACCTACACAGACTTGGCTTAAGAGAAGTTGTTCTTGGGTGTTCTACCGTACTACCCCCAATTTTCTACTGTTTTGATGGTGTAATAAAGTTAATATCTATCTAATTTCGAAATAAAATAAATCAGTTTCGTTTTCATACATTTAAATCTCATAGGCGGATTACATTGCACTTAAAAAAGTCTTTAAAATAAATTGTAATACTGGGGTATACCTATACATAGCATCAGGTCAAAGCGGAAATTATAATGGATGCATTTTGATTTTTTAAAACCGATAGGTTGGCATGTATTTAGAATTAGCGAACTAAGTGTGTCTTGGCATCTTTTTGTATATGTAAGATCCACATAAATAAATATTTTATTTTCGCCAAGTCTTGTGCAGTTCCAACCAGTTCTCCGCTTGATAAATTTTTAAGAATCATAAAAGAACTTCATCTTCCCGATTCGAGGAAGTTCAATAACATCTAATAACGGAGCTCAAAGATCATAAATCTCTAAGAATAATGAATCGGTTTCCAGATCCGCCGTTCACGGCGGTTATGGACCCGTTTCAGCATTAGCATTCATTCAGCGCTACGACAAGCCATTTGAATACTCAATAACTTTAATGAAGTTTTGCTTTTTACAGATTCGTCATCGTCAGCATCATTGAACTTGTGGTCATAAAAGTTCAATGTTGTAAAGCCAGTCAATTTATTGCATTCAGTGAGTGATTCACTCAGACCATTGTTGCCGCTCATTAGTTCTTTTTCTGCTCTTATTTAGAATGTAGCAAAAGAGTGACAAAAATAGTCACAGTGAATCTCATAATTATATTGAGTTGCCTTTTAAAAGAACCTGTGAATCTTGCTCAAAGAGTAGGTATGATGTGTCAGTCATCAAGTTCTGCAGGTAGAGGAATTTTCATCCCAGTAAGGCTCATTAATTTACACTAAGGAATTCAGATCCAAGCTAAAATACTCGTTAAATAAACCAGTTCATTACGAAAGGGAGTAGTGCAAAAAGGGTTCCCTGCCTATCCATGTAGCTTTTAGATTGACATCACAGTTACAGAGATGGAGGCCTGTAGCGGACCGAAAGAGAAACAAACAGGGCCGCGATCACGGTGTGTTATGTACTGGCATTACGACTCAACCGTTATCATATCAGTTGAAAAGTTAGGGTGCGCTTTCACAGGCCAGCATCGGACAATCCACTGACAAGTGCGTCCACTGATCGGCAATCCGAATGACGTCATTCGCATTAATGGATAAGTTGCCTTCAAGAATCTTCGCAGGTATTGCCGACAGTCCGCTCCGTGCAGTACGAATCTTTTATGTCAAATCATTGACGGACCAGTACGGATTGGTTGGCCGATTCCGGCCTGTGAACGCGCACCCGAACGTTTCAACTGCTAACATTTGAACCGTAATGCCAACACTTTCCACACCACCGTGATCGCGGCCCTGTTTATCAAGTTTGCATAATAATTATGGTACCTACATAATGTAGTACTAGTAAAAAAATATAACGAACGTGTAAGCCGTCAGATAAGATTACGGTTATGACTCGTAAAATTAAACCGCCCCATTCACGCTCTCATCCCAAATGAATACCGAAATAAAAGTGGAAAATAAAATTCATACTAAAGCTTTCCTTTTACCGCGAGTCATTCGGCACAGAGTGGAAACCACAGAGACAAAAGGCCTTTCATTAGTTTACGTGAAAAATTCAGAGTTCATCTCTCTACGTACCTACGAATTTGGTAGGAGTTTTACTGAAGTGGAGCAAAGCGGATTTGTGACTCAACTACAATAGTGGCAATAGAGGCTAAACGAGTGTAAATACTTTAGGAAGATTTTGCTAGACATTTTTTGTGTCATGAGATTTGGATCTTGGAATTTTTGGTGACTGACTGTTTTTTACGATAAGTAGGTAACATAGATTTGTTTTTGGCGATAAAATAATAATCTTCATACTGAAAAAGTTTGTATGCGAAGGTTTATGAAAACTTTCTGAACGGCAAGTGGCCACCGAGTGAAATTAGTCATTTTGGGCTTCGGCTTGGTCGACGACATCGACGATTTTTTTTTGGATTATTTTATTTAGATTCTCCTAACAAAAATTTCGTTCCTTGCTAATTTTTCAAGAGCATTTTTCTTTTGTTACCGTCATCCACTTTCAGTCGGGGCGGATGATTGTGGCTAAGTTTGGAAAAGGTCGTATTTTCCGCCGGAAGTTTTGGCAGGTCTCTGGAGTAAAGCCTATAAATCAAGGTAATTTAGTGAGACGAGAGGGCTCCAGTTGCTCGCTATGAGGGCTGACTAATGTCTTCTTGCGATTAGAGCTAGATTGTAGGAATTAATCAAAACTTTGAACTGCTTTATTTGATGTGGTTTCATTAAAAGTTATCTAAAGTCGTTTTCTAAAATGCTATTTTTAGATATCGATCAATGTGTTTAGCGAGCTCTATTTTTAGTAATCAAAATAATTAAACATTTTGATGGACTTTATTAACTAAGAAAATTACAATCAAATAATAGAAAAAAATAGAGCTTGTATTTACACATGCAACAATTGAGCTAACTGCAGACTTTAGAAGTTATATTTGAGTGCTGTTTTGTAAATAAACCAGGATTTTTTTTTGTTCATTGTTTTCTCTTCCCAAAAAGTTTTTAGTTTGACCTTTAATAGTCTATGTGAAACCTGTACTATGAGTGGCTAGAGCCTGCTATAGGTTTTAGATATTGGTACAAGTTCAATGCCAATAACAAATCATTGTAAAATATCTATCATTCTACACAAACTGAGCATACTATAATGAGAACTCGATATGGCACTAACACGTTGTACTGGAGTTCGGTTCAAAACCATTACCTAATGTGATTGAAGTGTGTTTGTGTAGGACGTTCAAAGACTTGGAAGTTCCTAGACATGTAGCCTCTTGTCTAAAGAGCCGGCTGACGGAACCTACCGGCGGAAGGAAAGCAGCTCCCTTCTGTGCATTTCAATCCACCTGCCAAGCTCGGTATTGTATACCACCAGGTTTACCCTTAATTAACGTCAACGTCTCAAGTCCGTAGCCTCTTGCATATAAAACCTATAGGGTCCCGTAGTTTTATAATCATGATAATTTGGCAAGACACATGCTCTTATATAATGATACAGAACCCTTCGTGCGCGAGTCCTACTCGCACTTGACGTTTTATTTTTAGGTTACCAGGTTTTGTTCATGAGATATATGTTCAGTAGTGGACGTATATTTTCTGAAGAAGATTACCTACTAACTGCTATGGTTGCCAGGTTTACGGCAAAAGGGCAATTATAGTATGTAACATACTCATTTTTTTCGAAAGAAATTTAGTTTAATGGTAGAAATTATAAGATAAGGAGTAATAATGGGAAGAAATGAGAAGAGCGCCTTGAAGCGCTTGTTTCTGAGGGAAAAGACTGCCTACTGATTTTGGGTCTTCTTTGTTTATAATCACTTTTGATATTTGCAATAATGTATAATGAGATTTTTCAACTCCAAGCTGTTGAAAAGTTTTTGTTTAATATATTTTTTAAGGAAATACGTCCAGACAATGATTAATGTAAATCTCGTAATAAATTCAATGACTTCCACAAAGTACGTTGTTCCGACTTCCTTTGACTTTAATTTCGCGTTAAACTTTAGCGTTCGATTCCCGAAAGCCAAACAAATCAACCCGACCACTTAAATTCGCTCCATTAAGATTAACTTTACTAAAAGATCAAGAAGAAAAGCTCACTAAAATACAATGTAAATCCTTCATTTGCTGTAGATTATAATAGTAGTTTATCTCTTAGAGCTGTGGATTTTGTGATTAAGTAAATAAATAGAAATAAAAACTAAAAAATGAAATTAGAAAAAAATAAGTAAATGCCTCCGAACCACTCTGAACTCGAATGATCCTTCGTGGATGAAGGCTTCACCTACCTACTAATGTTACATAATATTTTACAAACACACTACCAACTCGAAACATTCTTTTTACTCGTAAAAGCCAGAAATGAGCTGTGAAGGGTGAAAAGTTTTTAACACTTTGACTACCACCGATGCACTCGCCGTGCTACAGCCGCTAGCAGAGCAGTGACGTGCCCCCAAAAAGAGAGGTGTTAAAAATGTAAGGTGTGTATCATAATCATAACCTTTGTGTTTGTCTGTGGCATAGTAGCTTTCAAACGGATGAACCGAATATGATAAGTTTGAGTAGTAAGGTGTAGTAAGGGTCACGAGTGTAGATTTGTTTTCATTAAATCAATGCAATCGTCCAATGATAATGTTGTTTCGAAGTGGGGTTTTCGAACTTTCGTATAATATCTTTAGCTTATAATATCTAGCATAAAATATGTATTTTTTATGATGTGCACCGAAAATTTGTGAAAAATGGAAAACAAAAAAACTGACTTGGTTTCCGCTTTTTCACTAATTCTTGCAAAATGATAGCACCAAGGCTTATTAAACGTAGCTACAAACTGTTGTAGGAAAAAGAGAATTATCGATAATAATCCAGACGAGTATATTGATACCTACCTCATGCAAAATCACTAGCCGCTTGGATGCTTCGAGGTAACAGAGAGTAACCAATAACCACATAGAAAATCTCAAAAATCATAACCCACGAGGGTTATGATTTTGGTAAAAAATACTGTACACTAGCCAAACTCAATGTAGAATGTTTGTAAATTAACCACGACACAAAAAACTAAATCTCTTTTGCTTGGCGTCGATTTTCAGACATAATTGTACGCAATATTTATTGAAGGAAGGATCTCAAATCGACAAGTAATGTAAATTGCGTCTAAAAAGATGCGCGACAGAGTGAATTTTAGGTTAAGTATGGTCGGTTTGCTTACGACATTCTACATCAAGTTTGGCTAGTAGAAGCTAGGTAGAAACATAATAATGTCAAGTCGCACTGTTTAGAAAATGTCTGGCATAATAATGATAAGGAGCCTACTCTAAACACATTTGCTTTTATTAGACTGTGATAAGATTTCCCAGGATTCGTTTTACCGTGATGACGTCATGCACGCCCTCGTTCGTACGTGCTTGAGGCTTTCAGACGTGACCAAGAGAAACCTTGTTCGCATGAAAGAAGACGCCTAATCCTAAAAAAATAACGAGCACAGACTATTTGTTCAGAGACAAGAACAAAATTTAAAAATTTAAAAACCCTCCGACAGATTTTCATGAAACATGGCTAAGAATACTCGGGATAAAATTATGTATGACACAATAAAACTAAACGAAAATCGGTTCATCCCTTTGGGAGCTACAATACCACTGACAGATTCACAGATACACAGACAGACACGTTAAACTTATAACACCCCTCTTTGATTGTCACTTAGATTTTAAGATGTTTTATTGTTTCTATCGATAAGTGTGCAATGAAGAATTTTCTATCTCTTTTTGCGTCAAGGGTTAAAAAACTTATACTAGAGTAGTAAGCACTAGAAGCAGTAGTAATCTTATTCGTTTATACTCTTTCTTATCGAATGGCATAGAATTGACGCCATAATCGCTATAGCGAAATCTTCCAGCAAAACAAATACTGAGTTTTGCATTTAGGGGAAAAGGCTTTATTAACAATGAAAATTACAAAAACAGAATAAAACAATTAAAACTAGTAATAACACTATGTCTATTTCCTAAAAATCTAAGCCTTCATTAGAAGGCAGAGTGTTCAGAATGCTGGTAGCATTGCTGATTCGTTGACCGAAATAAAATCCAGCATTTTGATCACTTGTGGACTTTACGAAAAATTTTGTAAGATATATATAATATTTTTCGCATTTTATAAATCAGCGCAAAAACGTTCGATACTTCCACAAACCAAGCCAAATGTCCTATGGCTGAAATGTAGAATATAAATAATTTACAGGCTACTTTTTCTCAACAAACTGTCAAACACGACTAGTAATTGGCTGATTTAATGAGCTGTATTTTCAGTGCGTACAAAATCCGACGTAAAAAGTGATCATTAAAGATCACTCCTAATTGAGATCGCTGGTTGATTGGGTTCGTTTAACATCGAGTCGCAATCGAATTAGTGTCGTTAGACTCGTATAGCGATTCGTAGAGGGCTACGAGGCTATGGCGTAGCTGCTCGTAGCTTAGTAGCATAGCGTGATCATTTTCCACGTTGCGCTCACTTTTACTAGCGACATCTAGTTGTAACTGTTTTTTTCTTTGGATTTTTTCATTGAAATCTGAGCCCCGATTCCGGTTGATGATACTATCAAGACGTGAGGCCAAGGCACCAAATTTTAGGGAAGAAAACGAAAAATGTTATCGTGTTCGTAAAATATTTTTTCTCTAACTGGTTTCTACATACTTATCTAATGTCTAAGTCCTGACATAACCTTCCCCTCCCATAAAAGTCCTCAATGATTTCAATGATAATAAACTCTCATTAGGAACACTTCATACCTAGTATGATGTACATATGCAAATCATGTATGAGGGGTAGAAGCACGAGCTTACGAAGGCTGAAGCATGATACCAACCCTATGCGCCTATTCGTATCTAATAATAATGAAGTTAATTAATACCCTGCGTATTGCTGTATGATAACTAGTGGTTCAAAGAACGTCTCCGTATGCTCGACGTAGATTATACCTTACCGTAGTAGAACAAAGATTCAATTTACATTTCATTTCCATGCTCAAAAACGACAATTTTATGCTGTTGTTCACTGTTATATACACATAGACAAACATACAATATTGTGCAATCAGAAAAATATGAATCACGCTACTCGTCTCCTTTTTGCATGATGTTATGCCTTTTTGCTATTTCATTACAGTTGTCTTCAAGTTAACTTAAAAAAAAAATTACCTTCTCATTCAGTAGTTAGGGCGTGAAGAAGTAACAAACATCCATACATAATGTTGTAAAAAAAACACAGTAATTTATAGCAGCCAGCGTCTTGGGGTTGCTTTCAACTGATATTGAAATGGATCAATTGAGCTACCTGTAGATTGTTTGCAACAGTCTGCAATTGTAATGAGAGATAATATTCCTTTATCATCCAAAATCTACTTTAAAAATCCTATTTGATTATCTAGCTGCAAACTGACATCAAACAATTTAATCGCAATTCTTCAAAGTGGCTCCATTTATTCCCTCCGTCCAAATGCAGCAAGGCAGATTTCTCGTATAATTTCACCCCCGGCTGCATGCAAGAGGGTAGCATAATTCTATTTCCCTGTTTTCTGGGTAGCTATTTATACAATAAGCTCTCTAAAGCGGAATGTTTACGTGATCTCAACTATTTTCAACTGAAAGCATATATCTCTAATATTCTTAAAAACCTTTCGTATGACTGTACCGAGGACTTGCTGATTGTTATGAAGTGACAAATTATACTTTGATTTTCTATCTTATAAATTCTCGCATAATCCTTAGCTGTTAATATGACAATTATTATAAGTAGGTAACTCATAAACTTTGCCTTAATTAGTGTAAGTTGATTATGTTTAATTCATTTCATTTAACTCTTAATCAACATAGAGTCAATTTATTTAATTTTATATTTGTGTTAATTTTATTTATGCTAACAAATCAATTTTGAATCAATTTATAATTATTTAATTAAGCTATTTACACAACCATCTGGAATCATTTTAATAATTTTACACATTATTATTATTATGTTTTAATTCTTTCTGCTTATTTAAAGTAATCAACCACGCAGAATATTTTGTAAATCCTTTAAAATGTTTATAACAAGATTAGAATCATGACACTTTAACTTAATTTCATTATTTTATGTTTTAAATTATATTTGTATGACGTCATCTTCTCGACCTATATTTGTAACATAGTAGGGGGAGCGCAGCTGCCTATATTACAGACTTCTCAGTCTAGTTTAGGCAACTGAGGCTACATAATAGTTTGAACAAGAATTTTATTTTGTACTTAACTTATTTCATAATGTTGACAAATTTATTATGCTATGTTTTGAAATGATTCTTTTTGCAATAAATTTATTATTATATTATATTATTATATTATACCAAAATTGGGGCCACTGGGGAACTTCATCTTTGCACTCTGCTCTGATTTTGGTGCATGTGCTACCTTTTACAGACTTTGGTCGTGAAATAAACGTTGAAATTTTATGAATTTTAAAAAAAAAAAATTTTATGAATTTTTATTTGGGCTCAAAACGCTTCAAACATTTTCATTTAGAAAAATGTGCGCGATATAAATTATTCAGAACCATTTACTATTATCATCTGCATGTTTTACTAAAATTTATGAGTTAATCGGGGAGTTCATTCTGTAACGATGGCTTTCGCGTTTACCGTCGCAATTGTTTATTTATGGCCAGAACTAAAATAAACAAGTAAAGCTAGAAACTGACTAAGCCCACGCTATGCACCGTACGCGACGTCTTGTGAGATCTGGATTTACTCCAGCTCGAAAAATAACAACTATCAGGCTAAAGGTTTTTTCGTCGCTTCTTTACTTTAGTCTACATACCGAAGCGACAGAAATCAAAAATATCACTTTATTTCCGTGTCAGTGTTTAGTTTTATGATTGTACATTTTCTAAGTGTACATTTATTGTATTTATGGAAATAAAGAGTTTTTGATTTGATTTGATTTGGACGCTTGGGTTTGTATGAAAACAGATGACCTAGGGACACAATTTATGTAGGCCATGTCATCCGACGTTTCGTACATTTCGCCGCTTACGATACGATCTTAACCCCGTTGCGTCGCGTGCGCTCAGTCTGTTTCAAGTTGTTTAAAGCCGCACTTACCTAAAGTTATTCATTTGTTTCATGATTTAGAACTTATCATCATCATCATCATCACTCTATGTTAGTCCACTGCTGGACATATGCCTCCCCTAATGAGCGCCATAGCGCCCTTCAGCTGTCCTGTCTTCAGCTTACTTTTCTTCAGCGACCTTTCGCATGTCGTCATACGACCTGGCCGGAGGGCGTCCTACACTACGTTTGCCCAGTCGTGGTATTCACTCAAGAACACGTTTATCCCAACGGTTGTCGGTTCTTTGTGAGATATGGCCGGTTAGCTTGCTAATTCTTGGAGCTAACTTTAGTTCTCTGTCGGATGTATTTGCTACGAATCCTATCTTTCAGAGAAAATTCGAGCATAACTCTTTCCATAGCTCGCCGACTTTTAACTGGGGGACCAGTCCTACCGTGAGTGTCCACGTCTCAGCTGCGTAGGTCAATGTTGTTATCAGTAAATATATTTCTTATTCTGATTCTTAGTTCCTACCTAAAATGTTAGAAACTATTTAACTGCATGCAGTACATGCTTCGAGGTATTAATGAATAGGAAATCGACGGCGTCACGCGCAGAGTAATCGAGTTCGCGGGAAATTGTGCCGGTATTAGGAAATAATGTCGTTAACATGGCCTGTGATCGATGTGAACCTGTATGTGAGCACATTGGTTGTTCATCAGGAGCGAGGGACATTTTGATTTATAAATTCTGCCTAGCTACATGTCTGCGTTAAATTCATATTTTTACATATTTGAATATCATATGTATATCCTAGTTCATTATCATCAGCAACAGTACATGTTAGTCCACCGCTGGACATAGGCACCCCTTAATTAGCGCCATAGCACCTTGTCTCCAGCTTGCCGCATCTACCTATATTCTATTTAATTTACCGTATGTCATACAAAACTAGTATTCCTGCAAAACTTCGTTCGGGACTAGGGAGTTTTCTACGAATGGTAAAATGTAAGTATTTTTTGTCAAAAATATACAGTCATCTAGTTATCATAAGCCAAGCTCTGCTTAGTTTGGGAAAAGATAATGCTGTCCAGCATTTAATCACAAGTAAAATAGCATAAAAATATTCTGTTCAACTATTTCTTATTTCGTATGTTTCTGATAAAACAAAAAAGTAAATGGAGTCCGTGGAAGCAATTACATTATGCAAAGAAAACATCAGTCACCTTCGTCACAGTGGAAGCAGAACCGCTGGGTTCTGAACCACTTAACTATAAAACAGTTCCTAGTTAGACCTCATCTCGCCTGCCATCTGGCGCACGGCGCTAAGTCTTTTTTTGAGAAACAGTTCAGAACAAATATGCTTAGAAAAGTCTTGTGCTGAAGGCCATGATCCACTTCGAGCCGCTAAAACACTGAAGAGTCTGTAACTTCTAGCCTTATGCCAACATTGCTGGCCCTAACTCCACTAAATTTATCATTTCACTTTAACAATGGTGTTACAGAATAACACATTTTGGCAATTTACCTTTGATGAAAGAAACTACAGATGGAGGGAGGCTTGTCCATAGTGTCACGGTTATTCTTGCAAGTAACACCGCACGCACTATCTACTAGTTTCATTCATTTAAGGACGATTCTGCGACGATGCCATAGCTAAATTACTGCTAACCAACTGGCTGACTATTTAGCGGTCGGTAGGCAGAATTCGGCTCTGGTGTTGTGTTGAGCGGGTGTATAAAATTTGATGTTGAATTGAACTTACTGTTTTCACCGTGCGTTCCTTGCTATTCGACTGTGACCTGCAAACCTCTTAGCAATATTACTAACCTTTTACTTGCACTCGTGACATATTGCTTGCTGATGATGTTCACTTCTCAGGCTAATATACCACTGTCAAAGACAGGAGAGGGAACAGTTCGGGTGGTGCAAACTCTAAGCTAGCGCCATAAGGTCTAAAAAACTCTCAGTAGGTGCGTTCAATGGTGATAATTTGTTCGGGCTGACAAAAGACCCCTCATAGGTAAAAATAAAAAACTTAAACAATTAAGATCATGGATAAGTATTATAGTTTGCATGCCTCATGCTAGCGTTTTGCATATTTACAGCTACAGGTAGTTGTGTTGCCTGCAATTTAAATAAATTAAAAGTTTGCAAATAGTTTGACAGTTTTAATTTGCAAATATAAACTAGGTCACCATCAATTATAAACGGAAAAAATAATGTTAGCACGTTTTACAAACACGTGTTACAGTAAAGAAACCATTGAAACAAATTTAAACTTATTTTAGGTCAGCACAATCTACTCTTTTGAGCGTACAACAAAAGTTTTTTTAACTTCTTTCCCTTGCATATCAAGCCGGCCAAGTGCAAGTTGGACAAGCTCGTTAATATCTACTTATACATATATACCATACATATAAGTAAGATTCTGTAGATATTGTACGTTTATATACGTATTTCCAATCTTTTGCAATATTCCTACCAAATGAACAACAAAGATGGAAAAGCGTACCTAGATCGAAGTGCGACCGAGACAACAATACGCACACAAAACACGAACGCCGGCGGCGTTGGTCCGACTATGACTGAGGTGGGTGGACCTAATTTGATCCATGATACACTTTCGAGAAGCCACTAACCCTAAACCCAATCTCCTGAATTTTACTTACATTGATGACTTATACTAAAATATTTTTGTGTAAAACCATTGTTACAGAGTCTAGGCCGGTGACAGGCAGACAAACTAGCGGCAAACGTAGTAATAGAGTCCCATAGGCACACTCTTGGTACGAAACCCTAAAAAAAATCATCGTTATTCTTGTTTCCTATAGGAAACAACTTCATTTACCTCACAATTTCAGTAACGGCTCAGCTGGCTATTAATACAAACTAAGGGTTGGCTGGAAGACGCAATCGGTAATATGATAAAGTGCTCCCCTCTGTTCAATTTCCCCAAAAAATTGAATTAATTTCTGCCAAACATTCGATAGAGCATCAATATTAATGAGTGAGCATTTCTGCCCTCATTCATTCTCTTTACCGGTAAAACTGGGAATCTGCAAAAATAGCTACCAGAAAACAAGGTTGTGTTTTTGTAGCGTATAAAAAATACTACCAAGAAGGATCCTTAACATTTCATGGTATCTCGAGAGTAAAAACTTATTTTACCAGTAAACACAATAAAGTAATACATAATTTATACACACCGTGAAAGCATATTTAATCGCTTGTTTCAAGATTGCAACTTATTTACCACCTACGTCGTTCATATACTGGATATAATTATTCATTGTTTTATGTAGTCAACGACAACAAAGGTAGTCAAAAAGTTTCCACGATACAAATTTTTAAACTACCTATTGTCATCAAATCACGAGGCGGCACACGCGCACGTGCGAGTTAGTGGCACTTCGGCGAGTGCAACTAATTCGAGATGCAAGATCCAGAGTCCAAACGACAATTAAGACTAAGCCACACTGTATCCCCCAAGCCCACTATCATTTACTGTTAACATTGTATACCGGCCTTATCTCGCACGTGGCACAAAGATAGAGCTTCATACCCAGTATAATCCATCGCCCTCTATCGGGAACTCTTTGAAGCTAACACAATAGACTGCAGCTTTTTGCTCGGCTTTTAAAACGGACTGCAAATATTTTCGTCTGGAAACGTGGATCAATGCTGTTAGTTATGTTGACCAGGAATTAAAAAAACTGACATGGAACCTCCATTTCCTTTTATTTTCACCTTGCTGCCGAGCTTTGCTCATGTGGTGCCTGTAGCACTCATCTGAATGTTTCAGGCTCCAAGTGATGAATATTATATCTATATTATACAGTCATTTATCTTACTAGATAAATAAATAATACAAGCTCTGCTTACCTTGGTGCTAAACGATGCTGCGTGAATTTTCCTACATTATTTATTTTCTAAATCGGATCAATAGTTCCATAGATTACCCGACTACCCGATTACCTCGCATCCTGTAATAAGGTCAAAAAATGTCTACTAAAGCTTGAATCATGCAAGATAGAAATTTGTCCAAGTTTAAAAAATTATGTACTTATGTAAGAATGTGAAGGATCAAGATTTTGAAATGCTGAACAATCAATTAGTTCGTGGTCAGGTACTTTCCCAACTGCTTCTAGACAACAATTGAGAGGTCAGTGAAATGGCGCTTGCACAAACCCTGAGCATGTAATAAAATAAAACTTAGGATCTCCACCAGCTCGCGTCTTATCCCATAATTTAAGTCCCTTGTTCTAGCTAAATGGTGGCCAATTTCGTCCCCATTTCTAAATAGTGCGAGAACGTGGATAAATGTCTACAAAATAATGCTTTTATTTGATTTCGCTATAGGGCAGAATTTGAGGGGTGTCGTGTGTCGCATTGACCGTCTCATGTCTGTCTATTAGGGTACATAAATGTCAATATTTACTGTAATTGGTGGCGGGAAAGGCGCCTTGAATAATTTAGGTTTTCTTGCAAAATAAGAGACCTTCCACATATTATATTATGTTATTATATATAATATATTGTTTACAACCTGATTGTTTACAAAAAGTAAACGACAAAGGCCGACGGAGCTAATAAAAACCTGTTTAGACCTACGCGGTATTTTTTACCCTAAGCGGTAGCGATATGCGCGTGATGCGGTAATCCTACTGTCACTAAAATACTCAGCGGAATCCAAGGCAAACTTACTGCTACTGCTCTAGGTAGAAAATATCACGCCATCACATGCTCGCAAAGAACTGAGAATTCTGCATTTGTCAGAGATTTTACATTATGTTATAGCATCTTTGTCTTGTTAATTGTTGGTTCATCAAAAACGTGAGATGGTAAAACGACAATCATCCCATAATGATTGCAGTCAAGAAGTAAGTTTTGCAATTTGCCAATTTCTCCGTCTCAATTTGCATGAAGCTAGAACGCTGTCGTGGATACAACTAATTTGCAGAGTTGTCGAGAAACTGCCTACATAGAAGTACAGAGAACTTGATCGATAAGTAACTCACAACAGGTTCCAACTCCAAGTCATTGTACCTATTTAGCTAAGTTTTTTACCAATAAATTATGTAGTTACGATATTCGCGTATACCTCCCGTACCTATGTACACACCCAAGTCGAATGCTATGAATGGGCGAACATAGCGGGTTGATTGTCAAACTAGGCTTAGATAAGTACTTACGGGATCCCCGTGGTAAAAAGCTCGATTTACATAAAATTTAACATTATTTCTTTAGTTCCTCTAACGTGAGAAACGATTGAGAAAAAAACAACACTGTTTCACACGTAATTTGGTCGAGAACTTAGGAACCCTGCGGTCTATTGAAATGAATTATGTTTAGATTCATAGGTTTTTACTAATTATTTAGTTACTCTTACCCAGTTTCTTATTATTAAGTTATTGTTTGTTTACAGGAAAACTACGCAACTAACGTAGTTTTCTTGTAGAACGTGACTTTTGTGCTTACGCCTTTCCAAAATCCTATGGTCTGTCCCGCTCTTATGAACGCGAAATCTCCTCTCCTCTGGATGCCTATGCTCTGGATGTTTTCTACGTATAAAAAAAAATATCTATCAATGTAGAGTAGGTATTGTATTAAGTATATCAGTTATCTAGTAACCATAACACAAGCTCTGCTTAGCTTGGGGCTTGGGGCTTTAAGAACAATTTGTGATTTTAATTTTACCAATACATTATTGATTTTTTGTACTTCTGAAGGTATCTGTCCCTCCAATGCAAATGAAATGGTCTCGGCCCGGACAGTTTGTTCTCTGCAAACGTATAGCTGCGGCGGCGGACAGGACAGTTACTGAATGCCGCCGCGTGACTGGATTTACTGACTAGGATTGGACCAAAGAGCCATAAAAAGGTGACAGTTTTCAGGTGGCTTAGTAGTGGTACTATTGTGATCTAATTTGTGAATAGGTACGGAGTTAAAGAACCAGGGACTTTCCGGGAACCTTTACTTCAATTTCCTTGACCCAAACCCCTTGAGATCTCGATCTTTTCAGATAACTGGATGTGTTGCAATACCAAATTTTCTAATTCCATAAACAGGTAAGGTTTCATTTCAACATCTCTGGGGCCCAATTCTATTAATACAATTGTGCAAAATATTATGGTTTCGCGACTTCAATTGCCGCAATTGATAACTTTGGTATTTTAGTAGAATACCAAATGGCACAATCTTTTTCACGTGTCTGTCGTAGCTTTGACGGTTATGATTAATACAAGTTTACGTATTTTACTCAGCATTGGCTCTCCAATCGTTAGGGACAGAAAGCAAACAAAGAAATTCTACTAGTGGGCTCAATTTCTACTTTTTCAAAGAAAAATGTTACAGCGGTGTCTTACAATTAAGATCGCTATCTTGACTGTCATTAATTTGGTATTCTACTAACAATTCTACGATTTATATCAGTATGACAATTATATTATTATTCAGTATTGATATCAGTGGTACGTTATGTGTGGCCATATATAACATAAAATAAGTCTATGAACGAACGCCGGGCGGACGAAATATTTTTTGAATTCTGCACTCATAATTAAGGGGTTCTAGGTATCTTATATTTAAAATGATTGTTGTAATGGCGTAAAAGTCTATTTACATCGCTGCCAAACACTTAAAACACAAGCAAATCACAAATTCAAAAACATTCGTGCGTGGCAGCGCTTACTTAAGGACTAATTATCTAGCTCTATGGGCCTTACACGACACAGACAAGACGTCAATAAGTTTATGCTGTCAAAGTCGAATCAACGTTTTCTAAATAAATATTTTCCTAACGGAATTGCGATTGAAAATCATATAAATAATATTAGACATAGCTGTTACTCAACAAGTGAAGGCCCTCTATAATATACCTTGAGTGCCACAAAGCATTGACGCTCGGCTAAGAATAATGAAATCATTCAAAAATTCTGCCAGCATTTTGCGTCGCATATGCCCACAAAAGGCCATATCTTCCCAAGAAGTAAGGGCCAAGCAAGATTCGAGACTGGTAAGAATTTCAACAAACTTTTTATGTACCTTCACAAAGCTATCATTTTGTAAGCACCAATTAAATCTACCGTTCCATTTTGCAGTTCTAAGAAAGCTCGCGAAAAGTCGACTTATGTGGCAACAGTAGACTTATACGATGATGATATTTAATAGATGTTTAATAATACAAGTTTACAAACTCTTCAGTACTACAGCAACAGCATGAGACCGCTAAGAGTCAAGAGTCTGGAAAAACATTCATCAACAGAAACTCGATATTTGAAGAAAGGCGAGTACTTCGAAGATGAAGAAGCTAGTTTTACCTAAGATGTAGTAGTTATTTTGTGAAAGAAGATTTTATTATATATTGTTATGAGGATTGTACTAAAAGTGAATTATAGCAGAAAGATATACAGTAAAAGAGCATTTATTTAGCTGCCGTTTTACAATGACTTTGAATATTGTTATTAAAATAAAAATATTCTATAATAAGCTGCCTTTTACAGTGAAGTTGAATATTGTTGTGCCCCACGCTGTGTGGTGCCGGCTACGCTGTGTGGTATCGGCTTAGAATTTGCACCACCCCAACTCTCCGCAGGTGTCGTAAGAGGCGAATAAGAGAAATCCACCGGTGTTGGGTAGCAGCACCTCCTGCAGTACTTCCACCACCGAACTGTGATCCTCAACCCGCATGCCCAGCGTGGGGATTATGGGCACTACCTCCCATGAGATAAAAACCAATATGACGCCTATGTGGGGGGAGGCCTGCGTCCAGCAGTGGAGAATGTTGAGGTTGAGGTATGCCCCACAAGGGCTCATGTATAAACTGTTGGTACCGTAACATAAAATCTACAAAAGTACAACAAAGACACAGTTAAAAATCATAAACGGTTTATTAATTTAATCAGTAAGTACCTACTTACATAACCATAGTTTTGTACACAATATTTAACATGGGTAATTTATCTACAAATCTTGGTGCAACGTGTTGGTTGACACAAGGCCTCCTTCAGCTTTTAGAGGATGTCCCTCAGTAGGTACCGTGTGCTTCTGGAAAAGGCTAGTTCCAGTCGTTTACACTCCGCTCAATCCCTGGCTATTCTTCTTCTGTGAGACATTGTGTAGAGCACTCTTGCCAACCAACGTTTGGTAGGATCATGTGGCGAGAAAAGCCAGTGCAGTCAATATCTGCAAAATAAATAGTTTTTATTTGTAGGTAGGTACTACCTAGTTACCTTCAATATTAAAAAACTTAGGAAGAGGGAATATCATCAACAATATTTTTTTACTAACCTTTGTCATCACTACGGCGGCGGCGTTCCTTACGAGGAGTGAGCGCTTCCGCTACTAGTTTTGCCCCCTTGCCAAGGATAGGTTTTTATAAGTGAATTTATAAAAACCGCTTTCGGTAAGATCCTGCAAGGGGTCCAGCGTATCTCGCAGGAGAGCTTAGCTTCGGCGGTTTTGGCGCTCGACAAGGCGATGATCGGTCATTAATATTTGTAGGCGCACAATGCATTTTTTTTACAAAAAAATCATTTTTGTCACTTTGTCGGCTTTCGAATTGAACAAGAATCACTACAAAATCAACACAAAAGCTATGTTTGCTCAATGACACGTCAATCACCAACCATAGACTAAATTACATTTGGAAGAGCTGTCAGAAAATTAGTAGAATACCTATAATTGCTCAGTGTCCCCAGCGATTGGATAGCAATTGCACAGTGGAATACGAAAATTTGTTCTAATCTTAACTGTCAAACCTACACTCTGACTCCAACTTAACACGTTCTATGCCAAAGGAAAAACTAAGATTTTCCGTTCGAGCCGCGACGCCCACAGTGACCCCACAAATTAATTTTCCATTCGAGCCGTGACGCCCAGACATTAGAAGAATTTTAGATCTGTCCTAGCAGGCCGGCGGATATTACCAGCGTACTAGTTTATATGAAAGGTGACCCGCCTGGACCTCTATCGCCATGCAATATGGTTCTTACCTACCATTACTAGTCCTTGAAAAATATTTATCTGAGCTAAAATTACCTATAAAACCCATAAATCGAAAGTACCTAAGCTTTAGTGAAATTGAATTTTTGTCAATAAAATACATTCAATAGTTGAATTATTTTAATGTAGCAGATTTTTTTCATTGTTTTGAACAGTTTAAATTTTTTTTTTGCGCGCGAGTTGAGTTGTAGTAAGACCCGCGGTTTGGGCTACTTTGTGGCCGCGTGGCCCCCCCGCAACGGAAAACCACTTTTACATCCGCAGAGGCCGTGACGTTCACTAATTTTACCGTATCTATCATTACAACTACAACAAAAGATCGATAAAATTTTGAAAAATTATGTTTTCATATGGCTCCGTGAAAAATTACTGAAGACGGACACCGTTGATCGACAGGGCGCAGAACGTGTTAAACTCTTTTGTCTCTGTCATTTAAGGCCTACCACACACAATGTTTTATTAAAATTGTGATTTTATTGCGTTTTAAGTATTGGAAAACGATGTAAATAGACTTTTAGGCCAGTATAGTAATCATTTAAAATATTAAAGATACCTAAAACCTCTTATAATTATGAGTGAAGAGTTTCAAAATTATTTTGGTCTGTCCAGAGATTTATTTGATGATTTATATGGCCACACTGCAATAATGACGCTATAATGCATCGGAGGGATTGTCGTGAAATGTTAGTAGAATACCAAATCAATCAAAGTGATCGACAATCGACAAGGCCGATCTTAATCAAACGGTGCAACTGAAGATTTTGTTTTGAAATTAGTGGAATTGAGGCCCTGATTTTACCCTAATTTTTCAAGTTTGAATAATAACCTTTTAACTTTTTTTTCATAACATTTTTATTTATGAAAAGTGAAGCCTTTTAAAATGCGAAACGAATTAAAGATATTCGAAAAGTCTTGTGAAACTTGTTTGTTTCTGAAACTTGTCTTCAACGTGTTTTCACTAAAAACGTGCAAATTTCTTCAGCCCAAACAACATTTTTGTTTTCTAATAATTCCATTTGTGATGCGTTAAGCCTTGATCTCTTGATCACTAAGCAATACGATGCGGTATGCGCTACGTGGTGCCGCCGGACTCATAATCGTATGAAAAACGTCTAGAGTAGTCTTTTGTTCCGTCGAAGTTGGCGTGGCAGTAAGGGGCAGTACGCTGTACGCAGCGTACTGCGTGGTGATCAATAGGCAAAAGGTTATGGTGTATGTCCTGTAGTTTTGCATCCTCTACTACCATACCAAACTATTCAATCTTTCCCAACCAAAGTGTTCAAGTTAGCTCGTTTACGTTCATTATAAGTTAACGTTCAGTTGGCCAGCCATTATAAGTTAAAGTACTCGTATACCTGCACCTACTGTAAAGTTAGGGCAAGTCGTGATCTAACTAAGATTAACCGAAGCTGGGGCTAGTAATTACGGGCATTATTGGCAGCGTAGATTTAGTGCTCGGCCGAAGACGGTGAGATTACGGAGGAATTGATAGTCGTTGTTACCTATAATGGAGGAGGGAATTAGGTGGCAGATCTATATGGAAATCTATTTCCTCTATTTATTAAGATCGCTACTGGTTTTAGAGTTGGTGTGTGAATTGTAAAAGAAACTGCTTAGATCTAGGAATATTATCGTCGAAGTTGGGATATCAGATCAGATAGGATGAAGTTTAAGCCGGATTTCTTCTGTTCTTCTAATCTAAGTTGTTACACTCTTGGCCTCATAATCTGGCACCATTCTTCTCGCAGTGCTGCCTTCCTGGTTCAATTGCGTGGATAAGGACCGTTCAGTACAGCTTTAATTTGTTCCGTCCAGCTCATTGGTTATCGGCCGTATGCTCAAGTGCTTCTACTTTTATTTGAACCAAAAGACAGCCGTTAGTTCAACTGTTTTAGTTGTAAATACTAGCTCTAGTTTATTTTTGAATGGTTTTTTTCATTGTGCTTTTCTTGGTGAATACACGAAAAGTCTTAGGAACTGGGACAACCAGCAGCAACCATCAATGATACTCCGTTCGTCTTTTGTTCGCCACCGAATACCAAAATAGCAAACTATCTAATAAGACAAGCACATCAAGAACGCTGCCTTCATAAAACTCGGCCCAATTTTTCACATAATTCATTACGGTCCACTTACATCGCTCGCCCGTGTCCTCTCCGCACTTTATCTTCACAAAGAACGCGCTTACACTTAAAACAGGTAAAAGTTTAAACGAACTACGAAACGGGATGAGCTGGAACCAAGATGTTGCTTTCATCGTGTGTCCACCGTGTCCATCCTCATAGTTCAGGGGAAATGTCCATGCCAAGCCTGGACCTGAACCGTTGCCGAGCCAAAACATCATCATAGGTTACGATAACTATAGGAAAGGAACGTAGGTATCAGATAAGCATGCATGCACTGCATTTGTCTATGAGACTATTTTGTAAGCCTAAAGATATAAATTTTTTTTGATTTGATTTGCTGATCTCATGATGCCCGATAAAGACACGATAGATCTAGTAAAATTTTGCCACACAGAAAATTACGCGGCTGCAGATATGACATGTTTGGTGTTAGTTACCATGACGGGCCCACAATCATAATTTTTACCACCTTGAAGACTTCCAACTAGAAAATAGAGAAGTGAGGGAATCGAAAGCAAGAAATACCAAACTCACTGACACTCCCAAACTGTTGAACTTTGAAACCTACTTCTTTCTTAATACATAGATCCCACGTTGTATGGTCAAAGAAGTACTTAATGAGATAGCTTGTAACTCTACGTCACTTAGCCGCTGCCCTGGTCTGAAATAGTGAAAGAAATCATGGGACTCCCAGTGACTTCGACTCTCAGACAAGCCAAAGCAGCTGGTCAACTCCACAACTTTGCAAAACGGGTACCTTCTAGAATGATGAATACGATGAAGAAGAATAACTAAGCACCCTGAACTGCTGACTTCTGGGAACTACTTCTTCCTTCCCTGCTTTCTACGCAAACAAACCTAAGCCTAGGATATTATTCCGCCCGCATAGCGGTCCGGCGACAACCTTCACGGATAAGTGAGCTCGGAGATTAGACCCCCCGTCATGGAGCCGGTGACTGGACCTGCTTATTAGATTAACGATAGGCTGTCTGTTGATGGCTGTGAAACTACACGACGGTCTGACCTCTTGTTATCAGTTGTTGTAACAATTAGGAGACAGTGCTCTTGAAAGATATGGAAATGTGCGATTGAGACAGAATTTGACCGGCTGGAGTTTTATGAAACTATCTTTATGCAGTGAAATCTAAGTAAAATGGAGTTGACCGAGACACGTAACAATACGAGATGATGACAAATATGACAACAAGAAGCTTCGCACGAGAGGGTAGAAAGATGGTCAGACATGTAAAAGATTAACAAAAAAATCAGAAGTCTGAAAAGCGAGAAATATTTTTTCTCTTGAAAGTTTCTGCCACATTGGAAAATAACAGCGACATAATATGTCACTCAATCATACAAATTGACTTCGTAATACCCATTTTATTCAATAAATTAACTTCCAATGTGAAAAACATCTTACCAGCTAAACACGCCAAATGCTCAATCAAACACAGAGTTCAAAACTGCGACTTATTGTAAGGTGTCAGAATACATAACAGCGAAGGAAAGTCCTTATCACTCGGTTTTTCCAAACCATTGAGGCTTCTGACGGTGCCATGACGTGTGAAGAATCACCCTACTACTGCTTAGAAGGGCCACCCTGAACCTTTCACAGCGTTTATTTGGGTTCATTGCACTTTTTTGGAGGCAAGGTGACGTGTTGGAAAGGGGCATGTACTTTATGGTAACTCAGGTCAAGATTTACCAAGTATCAAACCTCAGTGCATGATTATTCGGAAATAAATTTTTTGATGATGATTTATACCTATTGGCTTGATCGTCATACGTGCCAATAGCCAGTGGAATCTGAGGTTAGGGAACTTGATTGCGATTTACGGCAAGAGCTGTTAAACATTTTAGTTGCTAAGAAATTAAATAACATCGCAAAAATTTTTTACGACTTCGGATTTTAGTTGCTGAAGAATTTATTTAACACTAGCTTCTACCCGCGTACTTTTTCAGGATAAAAAGTAGTCTATGTCTGTAGCTGGGATACTGTTTATCTCACTGCCAAATTTCAATAAGAACGATTCAGCCGTTTGGGCATGAAGAGGTAAAAGACAGAGAAACAGAATTATTTTCGAACTTATAGTATTAGTATGAATGTAGATTGTTGTCTCAGAAACGTTATTTTGTTAACAATCAAGAGATGAAGTTAAACACACTCTACCTATCTCCACCATCTAATCACCAACAAAACCAAAAGAAACAAACTCAACACGTAAAGTGTTAAACGTGGAAGTTTGAGACTTAGTTCCGCAGAACAAAGCGAGAACGTTTCCTTTCAGACTGGCTTATCTTAGTTCAGAACAAACGTGTAAGTTCAAACCTATTGATCCCGGTACCAGCTCCAATAAATCACGGACCTGATCAGGGAATCCCATTACTTGAACGTTCGATAGCGGGGAGTTAGCTTTTTCTAGCTCTCTAAGTATGGACACTGAGCGGACGTATGCAAATGTTCTCTGCGTCTACTTTAGTAGACTTGAGTTCGTATCCAATCAAGGGATCTTTTACTAAAGGAGGTGTTCTACATTCGTTTTCAACTACTTGACGTTTTCTATGTGGCCAGGGTCTTTTTAGGTGTAAATTTTTTTAAGATTTTAGAACACCATTTCGTCTTCGGATGCATGAAAGGCCGCTGTGTTTTGAGACTCAAAGGCAAAAAGCCAGACGAACGTAATTTTTCAAGTTGCGAGTTGCTAATGTGTGTTATCAATAGATATGACAATTTATTTTGCGTTGCCGTGTGGCACTAATAAGACTTTTATATGAAGCGTCTCATTTTACGTTACCGCTCATTTTAGATACTCAGAACTCAAAAAAATTACGTACGTTATGGTCCAGTCGTACTCTACTCTGTTTTTCCGTTCACCAAACCTATCAATGCGTAGAAGCTTTTTGAAAGAATTGAGTAACTTATAGGTAAGACCTCCTTCACATTTTTGGAGTTTCTAAACTCCAAAAATCCACATAATATGTATTTTCCGCTGCTGTGTCGCCGTTTTCGCCGTTTTACATTCATAGAACTTTTAAAGTAGGTTTTGCGTGTCTAAAATGCTGTTGGAAAAGAGCCAGTTATCGTCTCCGAACGTATTTATTGCCGGTTAATAATTTGTTTCAATTTACGTCGATGCCTTTGTCTCGTTTTACTGAAGTGCACTTTGTACTAAAGGACGGGCGACGATTTATTGTCGGAAAGAAAAAAATATTAGGATTCAAATTTTAAAAGATTGTGATAAAACCAATTTAATTTAATATTTTTGAATTGGTTTCTGTCATAAACCAAATAGGATAGTAGGAAATCAGGTTTTATCATGGATCATCTTAACACATTCACTGCCCAGCATCATCGGTGCCACCCGCAAGGCTAGATCGAAGATTCTCAGCACAACGTCATGGGCATGGGCAGTGGTTGTTTTTTTTAAGTCGTTGGCATTTATTTAACACATAAATATTAATATAATTGAATAAAACTATTACAACTGATATTAACTCAATTTTCTAAATATCTAAAAAACGGGTGCCATGAAGTGGTAATTTGAGTTTAGGAAAAAGAAAGAAGTCGGCTGGAGCCATATCTGGTGAATAAGGTGGTTGCTCGATGGTATTTGTTGAGTTTTTGGTCAAAAATTCGTTCACAATGATGGCCTTGTGCGAAGGCGCATTATCGTGGTACAAAATCCAAGAATTTTCTTTCCACAAATCTGGCCTTTTTCGTCGAATTTTCTCTCTTAAACGCCGCATAACGTTCAAATAATATTCTTTATTTACCGTTTGACCTTTCGGCAAGAATTCCGAGTGCACAACACCGCGATAGTCAAAGAAAACAGTCAACATGACTTTGATTTTTGATCGACTTTGGCGTGGTTTTTTCGGTTTCGGTTCAGTTGGAAGGCGCCACACCGAAGCTTGTTGACTAGTTTGCATTTCAAACTCGTAAACCCACGTCTCGTCACCAGTAACAATGCGTTTCATGAATGTTGGGTCGGAATTGACTCGTTCTAAAATGTCCTCAGCGACTCGTATGCGATTGAGTTTTTGAAAAAAATTCAAGTCTTTTGGGACTAGCCGAGCGGCAACATGTTTCATACCCAAGTGATTATTTAAAATGGTACGGATTGACTCGTGAGATACAGAAAGTTCGTTGGCTATCTCTCTCAAACTTGAATGAGGGTTTTCAGTCACTATCCTTCACTTTTGCGATGTTAAACTTCAGTTGCAGACGTTGGTGGCCACAGCGAGGCAAATCTTCCATTACATCTATACCGCTTTTGAACGCTTTGTACCACTCATAAGCACTAGTTTTTGATAAAGTCGATTCACCGTAAGCCTTCTGTAACATTTTCAGTGACTCCGAACAAGAAATTCCATTGGCGATGCAAAATTTAAGACCAACTCATTGTTCGAAGTTTTCCTCCATTATGAAATTCGCAATACACCCTAGATATGGTATGAGTAAAAACAGCACTGTATTTAATCTAAATATCAGATGCAACTCAAACTCCGCGCCAAAACGGAAAACAGTTGTGCCAATCTAACAAAAACAAAAAAAAAAAACAAAAATTTGAATTTGGAACCATAAACAAATCATCCATTCCCGATACTTTTTTGACTGAATGTATTTCTTGAATTTCTACAAAAACCATATTAATTTTAACAATGGGTTTGTGTTTGGAAACGACCAAATTGTTAATTTCGGGTCGTTTATAAACAGCAACCCGACAAGGCTCATTTCGCTCATTACCACAATGTCGCGGATCCAACGGGACGTGCCTGGCATAGCGAGCTAGCCGATAAATCAAACTGTAATGAAACGTCTGAACTCGGATTATTTCCGTAGAGATTATTACCAACCATCACCGTTGTCTGTGCTTTTATGGGGACGGTTGGGACGAAATAGTGTCAACCGTCACCTCGTCGCATTACCTACCGATCACGGTTGATACAATTTTAATTAGTAAGGGATATACAACAAACCTAGTCTGGTTTTGAGGTACCTATTCATTACCCATACAGATTATTACAAATTGCCCTGGTCTGTGTCACTACGAAGACTGTTGTATCGTAAACGTGACAGTCATCACATCACCTAGTTGCATACCTATAGGGTGGCGGTTGACACATTTAATATTTCAAACTGTAAGACCCAGAGTCTTACAGTTTGAAACTGTAAGGGGTAGACACGATTTTCGACCAACCGTCCTCTTAAGAGGACCGATGGACCAAACCAAGGTGACAGTTGGGAATATGTCTGCCATCGCGGCGCGTGCTACTTACAAGTTATTCAGTGAATTATATTTCTAGTGAATGCTATTTCCTCTCTGTCGACGTATGTTATTTAGTTTTCGGATAAATGTGGACGTTTTCAATTCTTCATAGAGCTAGCTCAATTCAACTGCACAAAATATTCCTGATAATTTCTAGCCGTGGCCCCTTCAACTGAACTCGTGGTCATAAAAGGCCACTAAAGGAACCTAGCAGAGGATGTGCACGAGCTTCCTTCCTTGTATTTTTAAAACCGTAACCGCGATCAGCGATCCACTTGCCAAGCGTGGGGATTTTAGGGAAACCCCCTGGTTTGGGAGGGGCACGGTCAGAAGTAGACGTGTTATGTGCTGAGGTAATTTCCGCATAACGTCTGTGTTTCATTTCTCAAGCAATACGGCTACTTTTTCCGTGGACAGCAAGAGCTAAAACGGTATGACGGTTTTCAAAGTTAATGAACAGTGGATAAGCTTAATCCTTGACTAATACTGAGCCCTGACTGAGTTTAGTTAGTCGATAGTATGTATATTTGCTGTACTGTAAGTCAGCTTATAGTACAGCTCTCTTCTAGCGTGCAGACACGCAACTACGCATATCCCATACAAAAATGGAACTTCTGGATACCGTTTAGATACTAGTTAGAAACCAAACACAAAGCTCTGCTTCGGCCTTCAGCTCCTCTTACTAGCAAAAACACATCGTTGAATATTAGATAGATAAATAAATAAATAATAATTCTGGACACACACAGCACCATCTAGTCCCAAGCTAAATAGAGCTCGTGATATGCCACATGACTGATAAACATAATACTTTTGATCAAATATAGAAAATGCCCAGCGAACCCGGAAGTAATATTTGTAGATCGTATAAACATTTGTCCCAAGGCGGGAATCAAGCCCGCAACCTCCTGCGTCGTAGACGGATCTTCGCTCACCGCGCCACATCAGTCGTCATAGATAGACATTTTTTTGGTACATTAATCAGTCTTTCCATGTTGTGCAAATAAAGAATGCATTTTTCTTTAAAATTTCTCACAAAACAGACAATATACAGACACATTTCAGTTCCCAAAATAGAACAACAGGTATCGGAGCGCCTGAAGCAAATTATAGAGCATGTCCCGTATATGTCAGCTAATGGAAAACACTTGTAAAGCTGCAGGTGTCTGTCTGTTACGGTAGTTTCAAATGGATTTACGTTACATGAGAAACAATTTACATAATATGTAGGTACCTACCTCTTATTATACTTTTATACTACGCCTGCTCGGAAAGTTGCCTATTCCTTTTCCATTTATAGAATAGAAATTATGTCTTTGCAGGCCTATAGGAAACCGGGAGGAAAAACTCTATGGAATTTCATTTCTCACGTGTTTTAGCGGGAGGAAAAAGTGTATGGAAATCCATTTCTAACGTGTAATTTTTTTTTTATTTCCTAAAAGATCGGCCGGTAGCTATGGTTATTTTCGTTCGGTCAAACGACAAAAAGTTTTTACTCCAAGTCCATTAGGCCTCCTCCGATTTCCGAACAATATTTTGAAAAAAGAACCGAAAGGCTGGCGCGGTCAATGAGGTTTTACCAACATCATTGGGCGCGGTAAGTTCTTCTAAATTTCAATTAATAATTAATTCTGCTTTTTATTTTCCTCGAAGGTGTAGTATAAAGCACTATTTATCACTCGGCAGAAAGTGCGATTCCTACCTCGTGTGTTTTATGGACGACACACTCGGTAGGAATAGATCACTTTCTCGCCTAGGTGTAAAATGTACTATTCTACTCATTTATACTTACTTTGATCGAAGGTAAGTAGGTACATATCGCCGCTATACTGCAATAACCAACTATCTCGACATTTTGTCGAAAATGAACTAATAATGCCAAAGTACTGAAAATGTTGTGCTCTTTCGTCTGGCGAATCCCCATTCACCGCTATATCTTTTAGTTTCGCTTCTAGCTAATGTGATAATCAGTAAAATAAAGCATAATGTGCTCAGTATGATTCTTTCAGCAACACAACGCATTTAAACCAACTTCGAAAAAGGAGGAGTGTATGTTCGTCGATTTCTCCGTCATTTATGGACGAATTTTGGTGATTCTATTGCAGTTGTTTATAGGTCCTGATACCAAGGTGATAAACATTTTATCCCGAGGGAATAGTATTTATCCCGCAAAACCTAAAAAACATTTCAAAACTAAGGGATTCGAAGTACGTTTTTAATGATATTAAAACAATTAAATTATATTGAAAGCATTTGGACCGAGTCATCATAAAACGAAACCATAAAACAATTCATATAATTACCTGTGTGCAATTAATCACTAACAAACAAAACAAAACGCTGCAATTTGGAACCCATTTTATTTAAAATTGAAATAGAATGGAAATAGGCAATTTTGCAATCAATGTTTGCAGCAAAATTATTGGAAAACTGAACAACAATAAAACTATTACTTCATCAGTTTCAATAAAGGGTAACGTACGTGGAAATTATCCAATAACGTACACGAACT
This sequence comes from Eupithecia subumbrata, assembly GCA_949316285.1. NCBI lineage: Eukaryota > Metazoa > Arthropoda > Insecta > Lepidoptera > Geometridae > Eupithecia > Eupithecia subumbrata. The sequence goes on along the minus strand of OX438640.1, from coordinate 34,713,297 downwards.
AAAAATAACGTACACGTATTAAAACTACGGTAACGGTCTATAAAGTAATTGCACCTATCTACTGGCGATATAAATCAGTGTTCGAACGAAACTGACCGAACATTTATTATGGCTTAGGATGAAAAACACACATACATTATTTAAGTGGCGGGTTACTCTAGACAAGTGGCAAGTGAACTAAGCATTCTATCAGGCAGGGAGTCTATTTATTTCAAGTTCTATGTTTTGATTAAATAACTTAAGGCGACGCATTGATAAACAATAATTTGAAATCGGGCGCCACGCCCCCCATGAGCTCCCCGCAAGCAGCACATACCCCGCGGTAATTTTACGCGGTTTGCAATCGTGCCGTCGGGCCGCGCCGCCGTAACTAGCGCGCTTCTCAGTCGTGCGTTGCCGCGCTGGGACAATACGTCATGGAGTCGCATTACCTTTATTTATTTATTTATATCCATTTGAATATTTTACAATATAATTATAGGCAAGCTTTTTTTGGCGGTAGTATATCGATAAAAAAACATAATTTGACGGCACGGATACTACCTGCAACTTCGTTAGCGTGGTAGGTCGGTAGGTTAGGTTACCTAACTAAAAGTAGGGTAATTAGCAGTGATAGGAATAGGTAGGGCTTATTTACCTAAACTTCGAGGAACAGTGAAAAGAATCGGAGACTTCCTTCCGAAAATATTTTTTCCGAAATTCCGGACATTACTCAGGTACATTAAAAAATAATTTTATTCGAATAAGTAGCTGGTCTATGTTTAGGTACCTAAAGTTTGCGACTAGACATAACATAACTTATCATTTTAAAAACGAAAGGTATTTGGCTTTTATCTTTACAAAGATCACGATAAGTTCAAAAGTTAATTTCAAAATGTGTTATTTATATATTTAATATTATTAAAATAATGGGCGAATCACATGTTCAGTAACACACTTAAACTAAAAATCTTTAAAAACGTCGTCTTGCGCGAGCGAGAAAGCAGATAGTTTCCATAAAACGCGTACGACCTCTAAGTACATGTTTACGGTATAGGAGCTGCCCATTTCGCTATCTATTCTTGGAAATTAAAAAAAAAAACTCTCCCGTGGTCGCATGCCTGTGCACTATGGGGAGATTGGACCACTGCTGAGGTTACTTTCACTCCAGTACCTCGGTCTATTGAGTGCGCAAAATCAAAGTCAAAGCTCTTTATTTTAAGTACAATAAAAGTACACTTAGAAAAGGTCAAATTACAAAATTAACCACTGTTAAGGATATAAAGTGATATTTTTTATTTCTGTCGCTTCGGTATGTAGACTAAAGTAAAAAAGCGACAAAGTAACCTTTAGCCTGTTAATTGTTATTTTTCGAGTTAGAGAAAAACCCGTCCCAAGCCTTTGTATCCTCTAGCTGGATAATCTGAAGAGATCGCTCTTAGCAATAGGGCCGCCCTTTATACTTCATTTTTTCTAAGCATTTTCTTTGTATTGTTTCCTGTATTTGTGTGGTATAATAAAGTGTTTTCTATCTATCTATCTATCTATCTGATATTTTATAGCAACAACAAGGTTTTGACAATGTTTTTCAATTTATTTACGGATAGTTTTTGCAACTCCCTAGGAGTTTAGCTGTAGAAGCGTATACATTGCCCTTTAAAAGATTCATTAATTTTGTGTAGCCTAGTTGTGGACACAGCTAGTTTACGTTTATTTCTGGTATCAAAATTATGTTTATCGCTATTTTTAGGGAACTGTTTTATATTTCTATGAGTGTATAACAAGTTTTCATGAATATAATTGACATGGTACTGTCATTATGTTTATTTCTTTGAATTTATCACGTATCTCGTCTCTGGATCCCATATTATACATTGGACGAACAGAGAGCTGTTCGTCAGAAGAGAGCTTCTGCAGCACAAATACGGTGTTAATATCTGCAGCGTTTCCCACAGCAATATACCATAAAAGATAATACTATGGAAGTAGCTGAAATAAATAATTCTAGATGTATCTACGTCTGTAAGATGACGAATTTTTTTGACTGCGTACGCTGCAGAACTAAGTATCTTCGATAGTTTATTAACTACTTATTCGAATAACATTATTAATAATACAATTAATTAAACAATAAAAATACGAAAAAATAAATAACGACGGATCGAGTCTCCAAAATGTTTGTTACTCTATGGTATGGAGTGGTTCACGGGGTGGTGACAAAAAAGGTAGAGGAGAATTTTAAAAATTTACAGAGCCCTTTTGGCGGCTGCAGCTAAAAAATTGTTGAGAAACTAATACAAAATAAATATCGGCGCTTGTAATAAACCGCAGATTATTTTGTAATTGGTGTAGCAGTGGCATTCTTGGCAATGACAAGGTAGCTAAGATAGAACCAATTTATGTTTTTTTAAAGACTAACAACAACATAGGAAGATCACATACAATATAGAATGAACGGAGAGCGGAGCGAGCGAGCGAACTGATATGGGCCTACGTCAAAGGTCACGCAGCCACAAATAATACTAAACCTCCTTTTACGGCAAATAAAAAGCTCACATTACTGCACAATGCCTGCGAAAATGTCACGCCAGAGGACTGGAAAAATGTGGTTGATAAGTGCAAAAAAATCATAGATGAAGATTTGGAGAGCGATATTCGATTTGACAATTTGTCTGATCAAGAGCTTTTTGAGATCGTATTTTCAGCAAGCGCGGGGTTAGATTTCATGTTTTATTAAATGACTACAAAAATAATCAAGCATTTTTATTTGTATTGAAACAATAAAAATCGAAAATATCGAAAAAACCGAAAAAAACTATTTTAAAAATCTAAAATCGAACAAAAACCGGATTTGGGTATTCTTCCGATTTTGCATGCCCTAAATGGGTGGAAGGATTCGGTGGTGATATTATATTACATTATATTCGGAGATAAACGGCTTTGATTTTTGATCTGTGTTGTGCCGGCTTAGAATTTGCACCACCCCAACTCTTCCCGCGGGTGTCGTAAGAGGCCACTAAGGGATATCCACCGGGGGTGGGCAGCAGCACCCCCTGCAGAACAATTCTACCACCAAACTGCGATCCCCAACCCGCATGCCCAGCGTGGGGATTATGGGCATTACCCCCCTGAGATAAAAGCCAATAAGGCGCTTATCAGGGGGAGGCCTGCGTCCCGTAGTGGACCTATACAGGCTGTTGAGGTTGAGTATTTTTGATTGCGTTGAGTTAAAAGTTTTTAAAGTAAAACAAGTAAATCGTTATATCTCAAAAACGGCGCCTCTTAGGAAAAAAAGTAATAAGACATTTTTTATAGACAATTATCTGATCTACAATTTTTGACCGCGATAATTTTATGATAAAACTTACCGTTTTGCTGAAAATCGCGAAACACCCGTTTTTGTGATCTTTGACCCCGAGTAATTTTTTTTTCAGGTGTCGGATCGATGATTACTTTTCACAATTCATTTATAATGGGCTTTTAAATAATCCTACCAATTTTCAGCTGGGTGCGAATTATTGTAACCTCACCCCTAATTTTTGGTCTAATTTGACCGGACTAAGACGACTCCATGGTTTTCTATGTTCGGACAATTAGTAAGTAGTAAAGTTTAGGTTTTTATTTTCTAAGAACAAAAAACAAAATAAACTTTATAATTATTATAATACTATGTACTTATATCTTATAGATAGGTAGGCAGAGGCAGTACCTAGGCAAAATATTTGACGTTTCTTCACGATCGATGTTTTCAAGGTGTTGCTTATGATTTTACTCGCAAGATAATATTGATTCACGGCTATCGATACACTAGGTAGGTACCTTCTAGTGCTAGGGAAAAAATATTTAACGTTTACTTCTACTACTACCTTCCATTTCCTTACATTTTTCAACATACAGACCTTTCTTCTTTATTTTTGAAACTTTAATCATCTTTCTTCCCATTTTTAATAATTTATAAGATTTTTTTTACTCTGAAGATAATGTGTCAATCGAGAGCAACTTGTGCGCGCGCGGGAGGCGAGCTCGATTGGCACACGTCCGACGCTGACAATGGTCAAAAGCGGACTGAAGGGGGCCGCCTGCATACAAACAGAGGCGAAAACTAGCTTGAAACGAAAAGGCGTAAACGCCAAAACAGTAATTCTCGTTTAAAATAAAAACTATTGTTTATTATGAAAAATCCTACCACCATTTTGAAGAGGGTGTATAAACTTATATGTACAGAAAATTTAGAGGCATAAATAGGTTCCGTTTGCCTGTAAAGTTAAAAACCATGTTTTTATAGACCAGTTTTCGGGATTTTTTTTTTCTGCTATGAAAGTTAACCAATCGTGAAACCCTACTACCAATTTAAAGTAAAAAACATGAAAAATTCAAAACATAAAAAATAAATTCCGAATGTCTTATAATTGCTGAAAAAAGTTGAAATCCCTGACGCCAATATCTTCAATGCGTCGTCTTAAGCGTTTTCTATGTTTCAAATTGCAGTGCCAATTGCAGTGCAACCCGGGCTCATGTTAAAGCTTGTACCTATCTAATTTTAAGAACTTTAATGTCAATATGATAACAATAAAAATTTAAATCTAGAAACTTCTAGTAGGTATGCGTTTTCGTCAGATTTTATCTTTGCTTTGTCATTTATCTCGATCAAACATAAGCTGCTGAACAATGAATAATGTCATGAAATGTACCTTCGTAATAAAGATCTTACTGGAGAGCTAGGTTAGAAAACTAAACTTAACCAACCTTGAAAAAAACATACTAGATAGGGTGGGTTTTCGAAACACTCTCTTCGTGGTAATACTAAGAGGTAGATAAAAAGACAGAAAATGCGACTATTTCATCACCTTAAAATACAGGTTGTACTTAATTAACTTTAAATAACAGCTATGGAATCGACGAATGAATTCAGTTATTATTATTCAACTAATAATAATATTACAAAAATATTTCAACGATATCAAACCATTAAATCATTACCAAAATACCTTAATAGACAATATCTTTAACTGACTCGACCTCGCCAGCCCCAACAGTTTCAACCTAACAATAAATAATTTAAATGAATCTGAATCCACTAAGGTAGTTTTATTTCTATTTAGTATTCAATCAGCATATACCAACTGACTCTGTCGACTCTGTCTGACTCGTCTGACTCGGTCTGGCGGAGTCACGGTTTCACCACGTGCCGATTATTAATCCAACCTACGTTTTGGTCAAATGCAATCATTTTGTTGGTCGGGTTCCTTTGAATGTCCCGAGTGATTGGGCGGTTTGCTTTTGTACAGTGTTTTGATGCATGAAATTATTTGGTTTGTAATAGGACATATTCGCAAGTATTGGAGGGACAGAATGTGAAATAATTTTTAACGGGATGTTGAAGGGAGAGAGTGCAATTTAATACCTAGATGTGGATTTTTTATGACTTTAATAATAATAATAATAATAATAAGCCTTTTATTTCCAAATCTTAAATAACAATTTTGAGATTAAATTAAAATTATAAATAAATTTTGAATTTGTGAATAATTAAGGTAAAGAATATTTCTAAAAGTAATTTCATTTATCAGTCATATCATGCATTTTCATTTTCTACTGATTTGGGCACCCATCTTCGGGTGAAGGCCTCCTCCATCCATTTCCATAGAGTCCTGTCTGCGGCGTGTCGTGGCCAAGAACTCTTGGTTTTTATTTCTGCTTCAATTATAGCAAGCTGGTGTTTGAGTTTGTTTTTGTAATTTTTTTTTCTTGATTTTTCTGTAAGGTTTAGTTAGGTAGTTTTTTCTTTTCATCTTTGCTTTTATTTTCTTTGGATTTTAATTTTGTTTTGTCCTCGATAAGCTTCATTATTTCAGGAGTAAGTTAGTACATGTCAGATTTTTCTCTTTTTGGCAGAACCTCCATACTTTTATGTATTGTTCTTATAATTTTAGAATAGTTTTCTTGCATTGATGTGTCATATTCCATGTTTTGTGATAAATTTTAATGACTTTAAGCTGCGCTAAATAGAAAATATGATGTATTCTGTTCTGTGTAAGTCTTATAATAAAGTAATATATTCTATTCTGTAAGTGGTTAGCGTACATTACAAAACCACTCCGTTTTTTTACTGTCAGCTCGAGTGACAATAAATTAGTCATGCCCTTTTCTTGCTTTACCGATTCGATTTTTTACAACAAATTTATTTTGTTTATGAAAAAGTTGTAATCGATTTTGTTACAGGCGAACTCAGGGATCTAAAAGATTTTATTTTTAGAATCATATTATACTAAGTATAGAATAAAATTGTACATGTTATACCTAACAACAAAAATATTGTAGTTCTAATGAAATGAAATGAAAATATTTATTGAAAAAGAAATAGTTGTAGCAAAGTCAATGGTTGGTTAACTCTATGTTAAGCTAAAGTTAGGTGTTATCAGTTTCTCGTCAAGTGAAATAAAGTATAAATTACATCCTTAAACTAGTTTGAATGAAGCATGTGGAGACCATTTAATTTCGTATAAGCTATACACAAGACAGTTGCTATGGCTGGCTAACGATCATAAAGTTAGAAGCAATAACTACATTGAATCTTAATTAATATCACTCCACCTCAAAATTTTAATAACTGAATAAAACATTTTCAATACCTATAAAAACAAAGAAGCATATTTTTCCAGCTGGTATTTTGTATTTCATTTCATGTTTACATTCCTCGTTCCGGCTTCCGAACATCGCTTATTAATTAACATCGGACGCGAACATCCGATCCACATTCGCAGAGAGCTGAGCTATTCAGCCATTACAAAACTTCCATTCATCCAATAGGTAGCGTGACTTCCAACAAGGCTCCGGTTCCTTCCCTCGCGCAGCGTCTTCCGGTATTCCGGTACGTGGCCGCTAATGAAAAGTATTAGGTATGGGCCTAACAACACGGTTCCACAATATGTGAAAGACGATTTCTTCAAAAGAACAAAGAAATTTTAAAAACATCTCACAATTGTTACTTCCTGTAGATATCTACTGCACCTAGAGCCCGTACGTCGCAAAACAAGCAAGCAAAGCTCCCGCCCCAATATCTCAGCTAAATCCCGGCATTTCGAGAACATAGGACCAAAACGCTGGGCCGTTCTAGATACGTCTGCCGGCATTGTTCGCGTGTCTTCCAAGCATTATCCGTCGCCTACGGACCTCACGGGAGCTGACCTACTTCGCCGCCATATCCCTAAGTGCCTACGCATCTAGGTTATTGTGCGATAACAGTAGGCAGCTATTGGAATCGATGGCTTGATATACGATATTGAATATCGCTTTTACCGCAGATTGCGTAATGGAAATCTGAGTTTCCGGGTGAGTAGAAAAAACAATGTGCGCTTGCCAAATGGAATCGCTGCGCGCATTGCGACCCGTGTATGTGGGTGGAGTAATCTTTATTTTGTTCAAATAAAAATACACGAACAAACACTTATCAGTGCCTTTACGTTTGCATACGCACAATCGGTAGAATCAGCTCCATGGGAGTGGAACTTTTGAGCTGAACGCAGTCCTTATCCAGACGTGTTGAGAAAGTCGAAGGAATACAGTTAGTTATAGAAAAGAGATGATTTTTTTGTCAATTCTCTTTCGCTCAACGACTACGATTACTTTTAGGTTTTAGTTTCGCGGTGTCTAATTCTTGAAAAGAAATCGGTTACTAGATTGGTACCAGATAGCTTCCAACGCAAACAAACCTCAACCTCAACAACCTATATTAGTCCACTGCTGGCTGGACGCAGGCCTCCCATTGATAAGCGGCCAGTAGCCATGGGCATTAGCCCATAATCCCCACGCTGGGCATGCGGGTTGGGGATCGCAGTTCGGTGGTAGAATTGTTCTGCAGGGGGCCCTGCTACCCGCTCATGGTTGAAATCCCTTAGTCGCCTCGTACGACACCCGCGGGAAGAATTGGGGTGGTGTAAATTGTAAGAGGGCACCAAGCGCAAACAAATAGTTCCTCCTCATCATCCCTAAGGATTTCCCAATTACATCTAAAACCATATCAACTAAAAGTTAATCTTACCACTCAGCGTCGAGCAAAGCCCTATATCTGCAACCTCTAGCTAAGAGATACGCCATTACTCGACAAATCCCATGATAGTTGCGACCACGTTGAGACTAGTTGCATTGTCAACTCTCAAAACAACCAACTACCACTTTACCGAGCTCTGGAATCAAAATCGAGCTAAACTGAACTCAACGACCTTCTAATAGAGATAAGAAAGTTATACGCAAGTGTAAGGGTAAGAATGTAAAACTAAACGCGAGCACGTGGCGCGAACGCATCTACGTTTAATCTTCGTGCCTTTGAAGTTGTCCCCTGTTTGTCTAAACAGCCGTTTGATTAGGGGCTCATTAATTTTGGATTATTTACAGGCATCTAGTGACAGCGAATCGACTGCTTGTTAGGATGATGAAACTTTGTAAAGTTTGTTTTGTAATCGAGGGAGTCGAGTCTCAATTTTCTAAAGTCTAGACTCGGTTAAGCTTGTTAATTTGGTTTTTGTGTGAGGTTAAAAATGGAGGAGGGGGTATCGTATAACGAAAAGCATCATCACCAGAACAACGGAATTAACTTCTGGCCTCTGTAATTCCCAGAGTGTCACGAGTGACGCACCTATTTCTGAAGTCTCACGAATAGTATTCCCAAACGTGTAATGGCAATCATCTCGACTTACAATCTACATTATGTGCCATATATTCACTAACATTAAACATGCAGTGTCTTTGTACAGCTTACAAATGTTACCTATCTATCTGTATCATTTCGTTTTAGGATTATTAGGATTTTAATGGTATTCCTTAGATTTTAAGAGACATTTGTATTCAATTTTTTTATAATCAAATCAATGTTTTAATCGTTTAATTAATTATATTTTAAGACCTACTCATAACTTTCAAATACAATTGTACCTAAATATTGTTCATGAATAAAACATCTATTTATCTATCTATTTATCTATCAGTTGATCTAGATTGTCATCTAGACTGTTTGTAACAGTCTGCAGTTAGCTCCACTATTTCAGTTGTAAATAATAGTTGTAATTTTTTTCTATTAGTAGATTTCTTGGACTAATAATTTGGAGAGTGTTTGTAAAATTCTAGCTGACATTTTGCAAAGAATGAAATAACATTCAATCAAGGAAGCTTTTTATTTAGTCCATTGCTGGACATAGGGCGCCCATAATGAACGCCATACCGTTCTGTCTTGAGCTTCTTGCCGCAACCAGCATCTGCTTGCATTCTTTCGCAGATCGTCATCCGTCCTACTCTGCGTTTGCCGCGCCGGTCTTCACTTAAGAACACGTTTACCCCAGTGGTTATCGGTTCTTCACGAGATATGGCCGGTCCACTGCCACTTTAGCTTGCTATTTTTTTGAGCTACGTCGATAACTTTGGTTCTCTGTTAGATACATTTTACAGGCTACCAATTTGTATTACAGCGTATAGCTTTCACCCCAACCCGGGGACTGAAAACTTGAACAAATTACTGTAATTATGATTCCCAATTCGGTAAACAATGGTAATGCGCGACATCTGCTCAGTATGCCGGCGGCAGGGCGGTTACTGGATTACAGCAGACGAGACGGGGGCCAGTTAGATACGCGTTACAGGGCTTCCGCTTTTTGCGGGGGACAGGAACGGAACGTAATTTCTTGGTGATTATCTAAAAGTACGATAAACATGGTTTTGATTACGTTTTTATGTAGGTAAATATTGAAAACGAGATAACGATTGAGTTATATTTTGTTCCCTACCTTCAGTTAACATCTCGGACTTAAAAATGTAGAACTTCAGGATCCAAACTTAGATGTTTCGTCAAATTCTGCGAAGATGAAAATTGCACTTTCATAAATATTCTGTTTTTAAATAACCTTATTGGAAAAGCTCAAAGCCGTATCATTTTACCGCGGAGTGAAGAAACTTTTTATAAAAAGGAACTTTTCCTACCTGGTTGTCCAGTGAAAAGTTTTGACTCGAAACATTTACTCAAAGAGTTAATTTGCTAGTTTAGAAAAAGAGAAAAATAAGAAAAGTTTGGAAAACGAGAAAACGAAATGATTCTATCCCATCATCATTATCATTAGGTATGGCCTATGTCCAGCGTAGAATAGTATAGGCTGATGATCATGATGATTCTATGCCATTCATTAATTCCCAATTCAAAATGGAGCATTGAAACGCACAATAAATCACTACTTTAAATGTTATGCAAATTGGAATCACTGTAAAATGCACCTGATTCAGAAACGTTTGACCTTAATGGCTATTCATTAAACCCCAATTATTAACCGTAACTGGCCAATAAATCGTTCAGATTAACTGGTCCAAATGAACTGGTGAACTCGTATTAATCACAATGAATCCAAGCTCGGAACTGGGGTGTACCTGGGTGTACTTAGCCCGCAGGCGGTAGTCCGGTGGTCCGGCTGAAGGATGGTGTAGCCCCTGGACGTGATTTTCCTTGAAGATTGCTTCGTGGAGAATTATCCGAAGACTTCCCTTCTTAAAAGTTGAGAGCAAATTGTTCTTGCGATTTTTCAGACTGGCATAAAGCGTTAGAACATTTTTGACTCAATTGTGTTAGTACTTTTATCTATGTACCTTATTCAATGCCGGGATAAAAAAATAACAAGAAAAAAACGATAACAAAATAACATATAATAGATAACAAAATTAGCAAAGCTAAAGGCCTTCTAGCTATGCTAATTTTGTTGACATACGAAAACATTTTATTCACAGATTTTATTGTTGGCCTCCGTAGTTTAGCGAACGATAAGTTTTCGTTCTATCTCTGTCTAAAATAAGGGTGGGTATCGTGAATGTAGAAAATACCAAATTTTATGAAAAAATTTAATATCCATTTTACTACTTACTAACTCTACCTTCCGATGAATCTCAGTGGTTGATTCTCACCCGTGAAAAATATCTATCGTTACAAAAGAGAGATAATGGTGTATTGTATACAGGGTGTAACAAAAATAAGTAACCAAACTTTCAGGTGGGGTGTAGAATCGAACACTGAATTCAGGAAAAATATTTAAAAAAAATCCCGCCCTTTAGTTTTCGAAAAATAAAATAAATACGGAATTTTCACTACATTACGCAAACGACTGATGCACGTGTTTATTTGACATTAAAATATGATTAAAAGGTCTACGTACCTTGGTACACCTTTTTAGCAGATAAACATCTTTTTACGAGGGGCACCCACTAAACTAATAATTTCAGCAGACACGAACGCGCACCACCCCATATGGGGCATGCCCGTTGCAAACAGCAGGGGAGAAGATCTGGTAAATTTTCTCTTCACCACCAAATTGACCATTGCAAACAAGGGCGCGGAACCAACCTTCGTGACGAAGCGATGCCGCACCATAATTGACCTCACCCTTGTAACGGAAAACTGCTCTGACTGTGTGCGTAACTGGAGAGTATCAGACGAGGTCTCCTCTTCCGACCACAGGTGGATCAGATACGAACTAACCCTGAACAAAACGATTCCAGCACCCACGCGCAACCCGCGCAAAACAAATAAGGTACTGTTCATAAACTCTCTGCAGCAGCACCTAGGCGAGGGTGGCCCGGAATCAAACTTCAACAATACGGCAGAGATCGAAACAGCAGTACAACACGTCACGCAGAGCCTTACCAAGAGCTTTGAAGAATCCTGCCCTCTCACCGTCGTCAGTGAAACCGATCCAGGTAGGAACGGCTGGTCCCGGCGGCTGGAGGAGCTCAAGTGTAAAGTACGTAAGTCTTTCAACAGAGCTATGAACACGTACGACGACTCCGACTGGGACGCATACAAGAGGGCCCAGGCCGACTACAAAAAACAGCTACGTCGTAGGAGTCGTCTCAAATGGAAAAACTTTTGCAACAACATAGAATCAAACTCTGAAGCGAACAGAATCAGAAAAATTTTAGCGGCGGAACCGAACCGCGAGATTGGTTCGCTTAAGAAGCTTGATAACACCTACACCAAAACGACAGCAGAAACACATGAACTTCTTTTACAAACACACTTCCCAGGCTGCCTCATTGATGGTGAAACAGAGTGGCACACCACCAGTCTAGTCACGCCTTCGGCGACAGATTGGGCGGTGGCGGGCTCAGTGGTAACCGGAGATAAGGTAAACTGGGCCATCAACACATTCAAACCATACAAGTCGCCAGGTATGGATGGGATATTCCCTGGCCTCCTACGCTGGGGTGTGGCACACATAAGCGGGGCGCTGACCTCTATCTTCAAGGCCTGCCTAGCCTTCCGCTACGTACCGCTTATGTGGAGAGAGGTTAGAGTTTTATTCATACCCAAACCAGGAAAAAGCGACTACACTGAAGCAAAGTCCTACAGGCCGATCAGTCTCACCTCTTTCTTACTCAAGACCCTAGAGAGACTATGCGATCGATACATAAGGGACAACATACTAACAATAAAACCACTACACCCACAACAACACGCCTACAGTTCAGGCAAATCAACAGAATCTGCGCTGCACACAGTAGTTAGTAGATTAGAACAAGACATCTCAAACAAAACGCTCTGTCTCGCAGCCTTCATAGATATCGAAGGGGCTTTTGACAAGACGAACTTTGACAGCATTAATACATCTTTTCAAAAGCATGGAGTGGAGCCAACGCTGGTAAATTGGATCATTAGCATGCTCAAGCTGAGGGCAGTACGGATCGACGTACACGGGGGGACCAGGGGAGTTGTGGCAAGAGGATGCCCACAGGGCGGCGTCTTGTCACCGCTTCTGTGGAACCTAGTAGCTAATGACCTAATCACTAAGCTAAACGACCAACGCTTCTTTACGGTAGGCTATGCGGACGACCTTGCGATACTCATATCGGGACACTTTGCCAGCGTGACGTGTAACATTATGAATAACGCACTAAAGGTCGTCGAAAACTGGTGCATAGACTATGGACTTACCGTAAACCCAACCAAAAGAGAACTAGTAATGTTCACCAACAAGCGTAAACTAGGAACCTACCAACTCCCGTTCCTGTTTGACACGCAGCTAACACTATCCGACACAGTCAAATACCTAGGTATAACCTTAGACAGTAAACTAACCTGGGCAACACACTTAGAAAACAAGACAAAGAAGGCCACCATCTCATTCTGGCAGTGCCGAAGAATGCTAGGAAGAACATGGGGTCCCAGCCCGAAGATTACCCTATGGCTCTACAACACTGTAATCAGGCCCTCGCTGACGTACGGTGCCCTAGTTTGGTGGCCGAGAACAAAACAAAGCACTACCATAAACAAACTGCAAAAGTTCCAGAGACTAGCCTGCGTAGCGACTACAGGGTGTATGAGAACTGCCCCCACTGCAGCACTCGAAGCCCTGTTAGGCCTAACGCCACTGCACCTACACGTGCAACAAGAGGCAGCCGCAGCTGCTTACAGACTCTGGGCTTTAAGTTTATGGAACCACAACACCAAAGCACAACATACCACTATTATAGACGAGTACGCACGGAGCAATCCCATGCTACTCTCGATTTATGACAGGGTACCCAAAAAACACATACACTCAAAAAGCTTCACCATACAAATGCACGAGGAGCCAAGTGATAGCTCCAACACATATGAAGTTAGAATATACACAGATGGCTCTAAAATGAAAACAGGTACCGGGGCGGGAACGTTCTCGGAAGAACTAAACATACACAAAACAACAGCACTGGGTGCCCACAACTCCATCTTCCAGGCGGAATGTGTAGGTATAATCCAAGCTGCGACCGCAGTGCTACGTAGAAAGGTAACTGACCAAAATATCAGGATCCTCTCGGATAGCACGGCTGTACTACAGGCCCTGAACAGGAGAGAACACAACTCGGGACTCACTCTACAATGCCACCACCTGCTGGAACAAGTAAGTCAGTCCAATAGAGTCACTCTACAGTGGATAAAAGGACACAGCGGATCGAGAGGAAACGACGAAGCTGATGCAATGGCAAGGAGAGGTTCGGAGCGGCAACCGGCAGGGCCCGAACCAATAATCCCCCTACCTTTCAGTCAAGTCCGCTCATGGATCCGTCAACGTACAACTAAACAACACCAAGACTACTGGGCAAGTATTCCAGATTGTAGACAGTCGAAGGAGGCCTTCCCGGCTCTTAACCCGAGATTCTCCCGAAAACTCCTCAATCTGAAGCGTGACAAACTCCGGCAAATCGTCGGCATTGTCACTGGTCACTGCATGCTTAACAAACACCTATTTAACCTGGGTATCACGGACAGCCCCCTATGCAGAGGGTGCATGAACGCAGAGGAGACGGCCGCGCATGTGCTTGTAGAGTGCGATAGCGTTGCTTCCCAACGACTACAATACCTTGGAACACCAAGGACGCCTAGGGAGGCATGCACCGGCGTCAGCGAGTTGCTGGCCTTCCTGGAGGACATCGGGTGGTTAGTTTAGCATCCCCCCACCCGACACGCAAAAAGGGCCCACCTGTGGCCTAGTTGCGGAAACGAGTCCGGAAACAAGTAACAAGTAAGAGGGGCACCCACGACCGGACACGCGATATCGCAGCAGCGCGTGCGGCGGCGGGCTGCACGTGTTGTAGTTATGTAGGAAGCTAGCCAATGCATTCCAATTTTCCCATTTCAATTTTCATCTCGTGGTATTCAATATCTGAATAACGCATACGAGCCATTTTTACGCACAAAAAACCGATAAGCGCCGCCGCGACCTTCACCTTGCGCTTACAATGATGCAACTAAACGGCCATTGACCCTATGATAACATTTCTGTGGTATGACAGTTTGACAAAACTAACAATAAGCCTAGCATTGGGTGAACATTCGGATGAACTAAGTTTGTATACCTATCTCGCTCTCGTGCGCTAAAAGTTTGTGCCTTTTCTTGTCTCAATCTGGTGCTTCGGAAATGCAAATTGTAACAACCTTTTATGGGGTTCACTGTAAGTTACTCACCGTGTTTTTAAAGGTCAATGTGAAGGTAGGTACTTAGGTAGTCAACGATATGAAAAAATAAAAGCTAGTAGTGAATATCTTTTAGTAGGAAGGTGCATGCTTAATGAATGTACCTACTAACTATGCATTTTCGCGATAGAACGTGTGTAAAGACTTAAAATAATTTATTTATTTTTTAATTCCTAGAGGAAAATTGGAATGTATTTGTTGTACGTAGGCTCCATATCTAAGCACGCCGTGCAGCCTGTTCGCTTCCGCTGCAATGATGTCGCGGGTCGATGACCGCGGTGGCCGCTCATTAGGGCACCGTTTAGGTGTTATGGGCTTATAAAAGAGATGAATACAGGTACTTAGGCCATTTTTTTAAAATTCCAAATAGACACATGTATTATAGTCTATTGCCTAATGTTGTGAAAATTTCGTACCTATTTATTAAATTTTTCGAAAACTAAAGGGCGGGATTTTTTTTCAATATTTTTCTTGAATTCAGTGTTCGATTCTACACCCCACCTGAAAGTTTGGTTACTTATTTTTGTTACACCCTGTATATCAGATAACTAGCACCAATAACACAAGCTCGGCTTAGCTCGGGGCTAGATATTTCTCTGTGAATTGTCCAGCATCATTTGTTATAGCACAATACGTTCTAGTCCAAAAGCTAAACCTCCGTGGTCAATGCGATTGTGTCTCGAAGTAAAATAGCACGGACTTATCGCTGGAAGCAGGTGACAAAGAAAATAAAGTTATTCGCTGGACGCCATTATTCATGTTTATCGCTCTACAGCGGCAGTAGGACACCGCAATTAGAGGACTCCTTCCAGTTTAAATACGCAAAGCTTTTAAGGTTCTGAGTATTTTTACGCTTTTACAAGGATCAGGGAAGTCGATAGAATAACTTAAGGATTCTGTTGGTGTATTTTATGTAGTATTTTTGAAGATTATCTTTAGAATCTATCAATGCTGCCAACACCCCAAAATTAACATTCTCATAGCCCAAGACGCAGATGTCCTACTGCAGCTCAGTTGAGCGGCGGAGCGCCCCTGTGGGAAAAATGCACGGAAATGTCACAGCAACCAGTCGCTCGTTCTGGATCGGTGGGTTCATGTGTCAATGAACATTTCGATTGGACGTGTCATAAGCATCGTATCTTATGCTGAATTATCAATACTTGGTATTTGTTCAACATCATCAGCACCCTGTTAGGACCCAGTGCAATGTTTGGGCTTTTTTCACGCTTTTTCTTGGCATATGTCCTACACCAGTCTGTGTCTATGCTGCTTTGGGACCACACGGGATGGAATATAAATACTACTTACTCATAAACAGGTTCACCAAATAAATAAAATGTCCGTGCCCCTTCTACCCCGCCAATATTTATTTTCTCGTCTGTGGCCTGACGGTTCACCGTTTTGGTTAAATAGAGCATGGATGTTCTTTGTTGTCGATGTCGTTTTTGGCGATTCTCGTTATGAGCATGGCTTTTTCGTAATGGGATTTTGAACTGGTATGTTTTTCCTTTTTAAAAGACCACAATATAATGCCTGCTTGAAAAATACTTTTGAATTGGGCTATCTGTCAAATGATGAAAGTTGAGTACATATTTTTCCGAGCTGACTCAAACTACGTTTGTGTTATTAGATTTGTGACTTGTACCTTTCCTACAAGACAAAACTCATTTCTCTCCACATATTTATAAGGAAACCATAAACTATGACAATCTATGGTATCAATACCTACCTATGTCCTGTCTATATATCAACAGAAAGATACAAAAGCTGCAAGAACGCAAAATATTTTCAAAATGGCCGCCAAAAAATAATATAGCCAGCAACCTCATAAATAAAGCAGCCATCCCTATTTTCATTTCATTGGAAAACATTTTCTGAGCAAACATCCGATAGAACATACAACTACAAAAGGAAAACGCGAACTAATTAAAACAAAACAAGTGAAACAAAACACGTTCGACAGTTGGATTAGAATATTAATGCGACAGCCCCTACCTGGACCTTGCTAATGCCATGATCCCTCGGCAACCCTCGTAGAAACAATAATACCTGATACAGGGAAAAACCTTTGTAGGTAGGTATTTAACAATAACAAAATAAAAATTAAGTACCGTTCGTTGTTATGTACATCTCTTGAATAACATGAGTAGTTGTCCGAATACGTTCACGTTGTAAGAAGTTTCACATTATTCCAGCAGCATTGGCAGAGAGACGGCGTGTAGCGGACGTAATGTATCTTCTTAGCATTGCGAGAGGCAGGGTCGACTGTCGAGAACTACTCGGTTTAATAGGACTGAGAACAACTACAGCATCTCTCAGAAACCATAATCTTCTACACATTCCTCTAATTCACGATATAGACAGAACTCATATATTATATTCTACGTCCGAGAAGATACTTCAATGCAATGGCAAAGAAGTTAATTTGTTTAACACTTCTCCCAGTATCTTCAAACGTATCTGTGGTAACTACTTCTTTAATTCCTAACTTCACATTTTACCTACTTTGTTTGTCCACCACTTATTGTCTTCTATATTCTATTAAACTATTTTTGAAAACTTTTAATTGGCCGTCCTTATATTTGTGCTTAAATTTTGTTCATGTTAAAATAAATAAATAAAAGTAAAAGTTTCAGATGATAAATCTTAAGTCAAATGAATATTTAGGAAACTAACATCATTTTGCACAAACGAAATTGACACACCTAAAATATTAGACACTAGCTTCCCGCGGCAGATAGACCGCGGATTCGCACGCATCTTACTGGATGAAAAGTAGCATATGTATACCTACGGAATACCGTCTACCTTCCAGACAAATTTACTAATTGAAAACAATAGTTTTCAAGCAATAATAACAATAATAATGCTCGACAATTCACACAGCATCATCTAGACCCAAGCTAAGCAGAGCTTGTGTTATGGGTACTAGATGACTGATATACTTAATACAACAGAGATAGATATTTTTATTAAACATAGTAAACATCCAGAACATCCTGAACAAATCTACACATCGTACAAACGTTTATCCCAAGGCATTGTGGTATGGATGACGATAAGACTTGACGTAATTTTCCAAACGCGGGCAGTGGGCAGCCTAGCTGGATATAATATTACTGTGTATGTAATTATTCAATAGTAAGGACAGTAGTATAGTTTAAATTTTTCAGGACAACGCCTATCGGATTAATTATCGGCTTCCTCGTATTTCTTTTAGAATGTCCGAAAAAACGGCCCCACTCTGACAAGCCTTTTTGTTTTCTTTAGTCACACCTTACTAATTAGGTCAGTGATATCTTCAAATATTGATAACAACCGATGGACCGCGAGGCCAGGCCAGATTTTCAAACATTTGCAGAGCAGGCGGTGGAAAGCGAACCCACAGCGCTTATTGCGATTCAGGCCGATTTTCACCCACTGAACACATAAACATTTTATTTATTACTCTGACGCATTATAAAAACTACAATTAATTATAGTAATAATCAATACTCTAATAATTCTCCTTTGTCTATGTTAAATATGAT
Organism: Eupithecia subumbrata; assembly: GCA_949316285.1. NCBI lineage: Eukaryota > Metazoa > Arthropoda > Insecta > Lepidoptera > Geometridae > Eupithecia > Eupithecia subumbrata. The sequence continues at coordinate 34,694,808 of OX438640.1, read as the reverse complement.
AATGTATCAATTTTGCATGAATGTTACCTATTTGTTGTACTATAGATCAACATGTCATACTCTCGATTTTTTTTCATACTGCTATATAATTATAATTATATTGGTCAAACGTGTTGTGTCATATAAATTACCTATCATCTTTGTTTACTGACACATGTTTTTGCAAATAAATTCTATTCATCTTTAAAAGAAAATAAATAAATAAAAAAGAAATTGGAAAACGGTCTCTCTCTCAGCATGACTGCGCCACAGATCTCAACCGATTCAATTCCTGAATGAATATTGAGGACCATTTACATTTTAACCAAGATGCAGAGATCACCCCAGCAGCTCTGTTCCTAATAGATGAACGGCAGGTACCGGCGGGGTGGATAATATGATTATAGTCAATCGATGGCTCCCTCAAGATTAGGGCAGAAGACACCACGCTGTGATATTTATAGGAAGGCGCGTTTTTTCCAATTACCCACTTGATTTTGTAGGGATTTTCTACTGTGAAGCTGTGTGCAGCGAAATTGAATAACAAAGTTTTCACTTTGAGTTATAGAAGCCATAGCTAATAGTTTGCTCTCTCCTCCTGAATCCTGAAAATGTTGATCGTTTTGAGATTCAAAAACTGAAAACCGATAATTCGGTATCGTAGAATCAAGTTACACAGCTATAATAGCTTCTTTGGTACATTCGTCTTCGGAATATAGCCTATACAAGGTTATGGGTAACTAGTTCATGCCCGCGGCTTTGCACGCGTTGTTTCTATGGAAACGTTTAAAAGTGATTTCTATCCCATGGGAACTGATTTATGGGATAAAAAGAAGCCTATTTTTTATTCCAGAATTAGAATTACTTGTGTGCAAAATTTCAGCCCGATCCGTTAAGTAGTTTTGGTGTGAAGAGGTAACAAACATCCATCCATCCATCCATCCAAACTTTCGCATTTGTAATATTAGTGTGATTCACCGTCACTGCAAGACTGCAGATTCTGCCTATCATCACGAATATGTTCGCGAAGACGGCAGGTCTTAACCTTTTAACCTCGACCCCTGTTTTTGAAAACCGCTTAAACGACACATTTTTGGCTCGCGCGCGTGGCGAACTCACCTTGCGTATAATTTTAAGCCTAGCGATAAAATGCTTTTGATAAGGTTGATTCGGGTTACTATTTCTGAAAGCTAGGTATAAATGGGTTTGTATTTATTTAATTATGGCAGAAGCCTTTATTCACAAAGAAAATTATAATATAATTAGTATTTACAATTGAAACAATTGAGCTAACTGCAGACTGTTGCAAACAATCTACAGGTAGCTCAACTGATCCATATCAATACCAGTCGGAAGCGTATTGTATTTTTATATTATTTACGCAGATCTTAATTGTGTCAGTGAAGTACCAAAAACCCTGTATACTAAACCTAGCATCAACAGAAAATAATCTTGTACATTCAACATCTCTACAGAACTTTTCGTCTATTGTACCTAAAACCCAGCACCAAAATACAGCCAAAACTTTTCAAGTAGGCTTTCACTACTTCTCAAAAGGCATTCCCAGAGATTACCGTTCCGTAAATATGACTGGAAGAATAACATCATTCATCATTCGAGGCTCAAGGGATCGTCTATTCCATTCAGGACGGAACCAAATCTTTTTGCGCCTCCGGTGTTTTCTCTAACATTATGCCGTCTGGATGACGAATGCGTGATATGACAATGTAAAATGGATCTTATGTGCCTAGGGAAGCGTATGGGTGACCAATATATATATTTTTTCTCTGAGTTATTTCATCATAGGTTCATTCGATTTGTGTATTGGTATTTTTTTGATGATGCCTGGTGCAGCTTTCAACTTTTCAGTAATATTGCAGCATAATTATGTATCTTTCATTTGACAGATTTTTCTTTTTCCTTAGAAGTACCTACTTCGTTCCTATGCTTTTGGGATATTAACATTTATTTACCTTTTGATTTTTTTAAATAAGCATCTAGTAAAGTAAACGCAATAAACGCGTATTTTCTCTATTTCTATGAAAATCCGCAGCATATAAATTACAAGCTTTATGTCCCTCGTGAATTTTCATTTGCGAATCCAATAAACAGGTTAATAGCTACCTACTCAGAAAATTCCCTGATTAGCCTTCGAGAGTTCAACAACCTTGACATTACAAAGCCGAAAACAAACAGCAACCCGCTTGTTTAATCAGGCGTTTAATTGTCCCTAAATGCAAAAATATTGTTCAGACGTCTACATGTTCAAATAAAAGGGTGGCTCGTCCCTTCGAGGCTTCGAACCCGGAATACACGGGAATTTAGCGATCTTGTTTTTTGTTATTCCGTTTTCAGTTGTTTCTGTATTGATTAAAGCTATGTTAAGGCAAAACACCGTGTTTTTGTTTAAACTTAATGGACAACGTGATTTTTTGGACTATCTTTGCGATTATCTGCACGTTTGTTTTCAGCAGACTGTGGTAGCGGATATGTGATATTTATCAATATAAGCTTGCCGTGTAATATGATTTTGTTCTGGTCCATATCTTGTATATGAGAGCTGATATAATTCACTCTCTCTCTGGTTACTGAAAATGCAAGAACACACAGCGTGTAGCTACAGTTCTTGTATAATCCCCCATCTACGGTGTTGTTCGTCTAAATAATTTTCGTGTAGCGGACAAGCCGCGGGATTAATTTGAGCACGAAATCAAAATGGCCGACAGGTAAAAGTTTAGACACTGCAGTACGTCCCGGAATCCGGATTATGGGGTGCTAAATATTATATGAGTTTGTGTTTTGTTTTGTTTAAGATAATGGAGATTATCAGAGAAGGAACGTGGAGTTAGTTTATTATTCTGATATTAATTTTCAGTTATGTAGTGTTTCGTCAGCTTATTAACCAACTACCTACCTATAGGTATAATATAAGTAGTTGGTCATTTTTATAACTCGTTTTCATGAGACAGATCAACCCGGTACTTGGTCTGTCTCAGGAAGGTAGTTTGGACATTATGATAGTAGATTAAATCAACGGTGACAATTTAGCAAGTCGCTGCGAGAAGTGAGTTTTGTTAAATCGACTGAAACAGGCCTAAAAAGTCCATGTTCTTTTACCATGTAACAAGATTAACACTCACGTTCAAATAACGACGGCAGCCTGCACAAACGTCCTGCCAATAAATCAGGTGGTCCGTCCGCTGTCTCATTCCCCTCCCTCCTGTGAAGCCGAGCCGGTACGTGACTCGACGCACCGTCAATGCAACCTTGATTCTGTGTTTGGTTTCGGTTTTAGATACATTTCTTTCAGATTATACGACTTTTAGAGTAAATTAACAATTTAATCGCAGGAGGTTGCGGGTTCGATTCCCGTCTCGGAACAAATTTGTGTACGATCTGCAGAAATTTGTTCCGTTGGTCTGGGTGTTTTCTATGTATAATAAAAAAGTATCTATATAGGTGGTGTATTGTATTAAGTATATCAGTTATCTAGTACCCATAACACAAGCTCTGCTTATTTTGGGGCTAGATAAAGCTGTGTGAATTGTCCAGCATTATTTATTTATTTATAATAGTAAGGTGCCAAAGTGCTTCTAAGATTAAAGTACCATATATTTACATAAATGCTATTATAATTTAAGTGACTTCTTCAACGATAAATTAAAATAAAAACTAAAACTAACGAATTTTTATGCATTATGAATATATACATTACTACCTTTACAATAATATAATATATAAAAATGTAACTACAAAAGTTATTGAACTATACTTTTCCGCTAAAACCTAAAACATAACTAGAGATTCTTATAGAAACCCGGTCCACCTCCACTCTCAGTACCTATTGCCACGCCCTGCTAGGGTACCATTGTGCCTCATAAACATTACTTTTAAACTAAGACCTAAAAATGTACACAATGATTGCAATAAATATATATGAATATGAATAAGTCTAATTTTTGACATAGAGTGTGTGTTTTGATGAATGAACGCCTTTTTAATTTATTTTTACGCTGAAATCACAAAACCATCATTTCGACTGATTCTACAGTTTTGTGTACGTTTTGACACAGTCGATAACAAACATGCTAAAATCCTTGAAAGGAGAAAATGTGAATCGCTACGAAATTCAACAATTCTACGAAATAGCTACGACGTAGCTCGTAGCAATGCCTGCAAAGTGCTACGAAAATAAGAAACCTGCTTTGTTACAAATAATTTTACTATGAATTCCTTTCCCACTCTTTCTAATAAGGAAATAAAACATCTCAATTTATCACAAAAGGTTTCATATCCAGCCGTTTCTCTCGATAACTCATAAACACATATCCCCCGGCTTGTGCTAAGCGGTGTTTATGTCTAAATCGACAAAAAATCCTTAGCGTGAGTGTCTGCGCCCCTCGTAGGGTACGTCCCCCCACGGGGGCACCTGCTGCTTGCAAGATGTCTGCTGACGTACTAAAGACATAGACGCTTTACTGCACATTTCCCGATCATAATTTTATACGGGGAATTGTCTTCATTTCCGGCTGAAGTGTTATTTTATCTCAAGAATTATATTTGTACGGATATCTACATTAAATACCAGATATACTAGCAATTAATACGAGTAATACAGCAAAAAATTATTTAATGATCGGCTCAGAATTATGATTTGTGCTTAGGCTTAGACATAGAAACCGCTTTAGAAAGTTCAAAACAGAAACTGTATTACATTCACTTCTTTCTTATCATAAAATAACACATTTTTATAGTATAGGGATAAAATGTAAATACTAAAACTATAAATAAAATCAAACAATATAAGATTCAATTCTCCTCATAAAAATATTCATAATATTCGGAGGATCCATAAAACATTCGTAGCAGCTTTTTTCATCACCTGAAGTGTGTAAGTGTACTCAAAATATCGCCACAGCCTCGGGCTCCGCAGGTAGGGTGCACGCCGGAGCGCGGAGACCAAGTTATAGCAAGAAAACCGCCTCTCAGCCGTGCAGAACGTGGAGCAATATTAACGCCCTCCTACAGGTTGTAAGTTTGCTTCGCCCATCATGCAGTCTTTCAACAGGATCCTAACTCTTAAGACTTCTTAGGTTGGGATTCTGTTGAATGGCTACATAACTGTTCTAACTTAGTATTTTTATTTTATCTTTGATTTTTTTGTAATGTATTGTACGAACGATTATTATTATTATATGTATACTGTGTAACATATGGACAAATGTCGAAATAGTTAAACTTTTTTATAGGCCTCGAAGAAAAACCATACATTTAAAGCACTAGAGAGACCTCGACTTGAGCCTTATCACACTAGCGGTTTGCGAGCGGCTGCGGGGCGGAGCGGGCGCGCAGCGAATGCGTCGCGAACACGCCGCAGCTGTGCAGCGAATGTTTGACGTTCGTACAATACACTCAGTAACAAAATGGATTCCGACGAGGAGACACTGCTGTTGGCTTTGTTACTTCGAAGACGCCAGAGACGAAAACGAAAGCATCAACGAATTTAGGAGGATTCATTATCAATCAATCGAATGGAAGAGAGCGACTACTTTATGTTGTTTTGCAAACGCATAAAAAATATGTTTGTACAATGACCACGCTGACGTCACAAATCTGGGCCTCCAGAACAGGAAAAATGAAAGAGGATCGCGCCAGCTTTGAATAATGTATCTATAGTCATGTCTATTTCTACTCTGCGAGTGCAATTTCTCTGCCCTCACCCTCGTGATTATGTAGCAACCTGCTCAACTATTTGAAAAATGACTCTGAATATTAAATCCTGACCTGATGATGGGATTCTGTACACGTGAAGATCACTCTCAAGGAGTATCTACTGTCAAGATAGCCTAGTACCTATACTATTTATCACTTTAATAGCGTTTAATGGAAATAATTAAGTAATTTACTTTTATTATTAATTAAAACGGTGATTGCCAATTTATACTTACAAATGAATAAAAATAATTAATGATATGATTAAGATATTTTTTTCTTAAACATGCAATTCCTTTCAGAAATCAATCATATATATATACGCAGTATGAAAAGATCAAGATCCTTAAAATAAAATCGCTTTGTATATTTTAATTTTGTTTAATAGGGCGCTCATTAGGGGAGGCCTTTGTTCAGCCGTGGACTAATTACTATCAGGGTTGATGATGATGAAGTAAATTTCACTGCAGGGATGATGCTGTATCAAAATTTTCAGCATAATTTATTTATTCTAATGAATTTATAGTAGGAAGTCATTAGAAATTAATGGCTGTGATCTAAATCTAATTCCTGCATTGATTTAGTGTTATAAATGTTCATTATAATTTATCGCTAATACCTAAATCAAACCACGACGTTTTCGCATTGGACCAGGGTAAGTTGAGCCACGTATGCTCACGTTAATTGAGATTTTAAGGTAAGGAATCTGTTCTGGAAAGCTCTAGACAAATTGGGGTGCTCGACGCCGCGATGTTAATGAAATTAATTAGTTTAAGATAACACCTTTGCGACAAAATTTTGGTATACGCACTAGTTTACAAGCTTGCCTTCTCAGTTCGAGCATTAGATAAATGCTTATCAATGTTTTTAAGGAAGAACTTCCAGCTTAGTTATCATCATCATCATCATCAACCTAGCGCTATAGAACAATCTATCAGCTTGCCACATCCGGCATCTTTCCAGGTTGTCATCCCACCTGGCTTGAGGGCGTCCTACACTACGGTCTCCACTCAAGAATACGTTTGCCCCAGCGGTTGTCGGTTCTTCGTGAGATATGGCTGGCCCACTGCCACTTCAGCTTGCTAATTCTTAGAGCTATAACGATAACTTTGGTTCTCTGTCATATTTAACTGAAATATAACTGAAACTCCGAGCATAGCTCTTTCCATAACAACTTAGTATTGTACCTACTCCACTAAGTTTTTAGAGCAAATGTTGTACCTTGATTAACACTAGTCACACGCAAGATAATTTGTTTTATTTCAATCGTAAATGCGAAAGGAGGTACAGAAACGTTTCATTTTCAAAAAAAACTACAGAACGAATCGATATAAATTGCATAGATTGACAAGTACTATAGATTATATCCTGAATAGCTTGTAGGCTATATTTTATCAAGAAAAAAACTCAACAAAGCCAAGTCTAAAAAGCTAATATTTCACCATTTATCTATTTAAACCATTTTACACAGGTGGTTCTCGTTCGTTGCTCCCACAGAGCTATGGTTGCTCTTCTATACCTTAATTGTGAGTGAGACAATCAAAAGTGCACCTGTGTTTGCGCGTGCACTATAATATCTTCTGCGGACTGGACGGACTCGAGTCTCTGAGAATTGCCACCGTGGCCGACAATTCGGCTAGGAGGAACTCACCATCATCATACCTTGATTGCGTTGTCAATCAAATCCTTCAGAAAGCCTTGCCCTATCTCTAACCAGCATCCTTCCATCTCGCTCCCGCAAATGCAAGTTACCGCTGGGTAAACAGAGAAAGCTGCTCCGGATATTCGTACCGGATCTAATTTACTGCAACAGCCGTTCGGAAATTCATTCTCAGGTGATTATTAATCTGTGCATACGTAAAATAGTTATCCGACCGCGCTTATTTACACTCTGTTGTCGGGGCATACAGAATACAGACATTTATATGAAATGTCAAAAACAGTGAAGCATTTCACTACAAACAAATTAAACTAAGTATTTCTGATGTTTGCAATAATAACTATCTATTTAACAAAGAATATTCCCTTTGAATATACCTACGACTTGACTGATTAGTTTAATTTTGTTGTTCATTTTCTTTTGTTTGTTATTAATAAGTTTAGGTTATGTTATGACTGATGGATGAAACACAAAGAAAATTACAATCATACAATAGAAATAAATTAGAACTATTTATTTACAATTGAAACAATTGAGTTAATTGCGGACTGTTGCAAACTATCTACGGGTAGCTCATCTGATCCATATCAATACCAGACGTCGCGTCCCCAAGACGCTGGCTGCATTGCCCCGCTGTATGGCAATGATGATGCGCTGCGCCAGATACTTGATACCAAAAATGTAGTTGTTCCGCCACATTTTGAGCAAGTATTATGAGCAATAAGCTCTAAATATATTTTAAATTGCAAGCCATTGAAAAAAACGGCGGACTATAAAAAAAACCTTATTAAAAACCTATGAAAACAGTTCAAAGGACCATGAGCACATTTGCTCAAACTCTGAGCTCACTTTTCAAAGTTTGTCCAACTTTGATGGGAGATACGAAAACGACAACGAAAACCTGCAAGGGGTTAAAAAGGATTATATAGTATAGTGCCACTTTCCCACTCAACACTCAACATAACCGCAACGCAAGGGGAGTGAAAGTGCAGGGCAAATTAGAGTGACCCATGTTACCTAACTGCCTGACCACCTTCATTTCAAATTCCACTCACAAAGGCACACTACGGTAGGTATTTAATTTTGCAAGCACACGTGTTAAAATTTTCAATTGAAACTATGCTAAGCAGGGTTTTTACGATTGTTTTAAACTTTTAAGTTTTTAGAATAGCTTTAGTACAAAATCACACCTTGATAAACGAGTGGTTTGTTAGCGGCTCGTCGAAAACGCGATTCGTCCAATTAAAATTTATACGCGTTTCGTTCAGTAAGCGGTTCGTCAAGAATCCATAGTTCATCCAAATTCATACTTTAGAATAATCCAAAACATTTTACGTTTCATACCTATTTATTATTTCATACATTTTTGAAAAATGACAGTGAATGCCAAATGTGACACTGACTTGAATAAAATAGTTCAAAAATAATAGTTTGCTTTTGCAGCTACTCAATATGGCTTTTCGGAATCTGCCAGTCGACGGTTTTTTTGCATGAAAACTTGTAAATAAGCGACGGAAAAAAACTCGATGATATAAAAAAAAAATTCATAAGCGATTTTATAACATCATAAAAAATTAAGGAAAATCTGAAGAGCGTGAAATTTTGCGGGTCTGGCTTTACGTGACAGGCGAAGGCACGATCCCCTGAGCCCGTCTCCAGCGACGGCATCTGACACCGATGTTAGGGTCCTCGCTCTACAGAATAAAAGCAAAAAAATCATTATTATTTTTTGCAATCCATTTTTTACTTATATATACATTAATGCACCTGCCAAGCTCCGACTTACGGCAAAAACCCCTTGTTTGGGGAGGGACGTTCAGCAGCGGACCTAAGTGCTGATAATGTAGACACACTTCTTGTAAAGGAATAAAAATAGTAACAAAAAGATACTTTGTTCACATAGAATCAATTACATTACAAGCAATTAATAGAAATAGTATTACTAGTATTTACAATTGAAACAATTGAGCTAACTGCAGACTGTTGCCAACAATCTACAGGTAGATCAACTGATTCATATCAATATCTACCAGTCGGAAGAAAAGAAAGAAAAAAGTGATTATGATAAGAGATCCTGAGGTGTATTTTTGAAACATCATTCATTGTTCAAAATGTCGGATAATAATATGAATAAAATGTTATTTTGGAACCCTGCTCTGGATTTATTGAAATTTGAGTTCAAGGTTTCCGTTGTCTAATCGTAGAAACTAATGGAACGGGGAAACTGGAAACCCATTGCAAAATTCAAGACTTTTGGCAGTTTCTTTGACTGGTAATAAGCTAAGGAACTCTAATCTACATAATGTATAACGCATTAAAACATTTCAAAGTAAGAATGAATTATACTACATATAAAGGTTTTCGTGACATCTAAAAAAATATTGCCGGACTGAACTTAGCAAACTTGAATTTTAAATTGACGTATGTCAGTTTGGTTGCTATACGAAAGTTAACAGTAATCTAATCAGTCAAAGTACCACAAATCCAGTAAAATGACGCGTTCTATCTAACTGAATATTGTCCGTATTATGAATGATTGTTCAGTCATAGGTATATGTCTCTATACATGAGTAACGCTCATGCCATAAAAAACATTAGACAAGAATCCATCGATCACTGATCAAGCTTTGATATTATGGGTTTAGTGTTGAAAATCATGATAGTTTCAATAGTTAGTTGTCAGCATATAATATTTCAGGCACAATCGAACCACCAACAATATCAGCAGAACACGAAAGACAAATAGCGACGCAAGTGAATGAAATAATGCTAAATAAGCAATATGTAAAGTGTTGGAAAAGGAGAGCGCAATCGATAGAGGCTGCAAATGAAAAGAGATAGCGGATATAACGATATTTTTTGTTTTAAACACCAATTTCTTGAAGGCAGGCTCTACATAGCGACGGTTTATTTTCGATCACCGGTAGCATTGCATATGAATCTACGTAAATTCTCTCTGTCAGTTCCATTTGACGACCTCCGTGGCGCAGCGGGCGAAGGTCCACCTGCGACGCAGGAGGTTGCGGGTTCGAATCCCGCCTCGGAACAAATTTGTGTATGATCTGCAGAAATTTGTTCCGTTGGTCTGGGTGTTTTCTATGTATAATAAAAAAATATCTATCTATGTAGTGTATTGTATTAAGTATATCAGTTATCTAGTACCCATAACACAAGCTCTGCTTAGCTTGGGGCTAGATAATGCTATGAATTGTCCAGCATTATTATATTTATTATTGAAACGCTTGAAGGTTATTTCTATCCCTTGGAAACTGTTTTGTAGGATGAAAAAAAGCATATTTTTTATTTCAGGCTTAGAGCTACATCTATGCAAAATTTCAGCGGTTTAATCGTTTTCGCGTGAAGAGGTAACAAACATTCATCCATTTATCCATCTAACATCCAAATTGTGTGACAAACGAGCCCACCTTTCTGGATGCATACGGCCCAGTCCCATTTCAGCTTATCAAGTGTTGTTTTCCCCCTAAAGTCTAGTTGTAGTAAGTTCTAAACTGAAGAACCTCTTTAAGGTTACAACTTGTCCACAAACCAGCAGGTTAGGCCAAGGGTAAAGAAGCAAACAGCTCCAGGGTAAGCAAATATGCTGACGGCGACACGGGTACCTCATCGGAACCGTTTCTGTCTGTCACAGACACTCTATAGGGCACGCACGCAGGGCACGCTTTAATGTCCTTCCACTAAGTAAGCATGGCAGCTCTCGTTTATGTAGTTTTTATTACAACTAAAGCCTGTTCATACAAAGGATTGTTTGTTTTCTCAGGCGTGAATTTCAGCTTTTGATTTTCGTTGAGCATCATTTTACTACAAAAAGTTGGGTAGTTGAGTAACTGTTTGTTAGGAATAGCTTTTGCTTTTATTATTCTGTTTTAATTCTCTATCTGTTTAGTAGTTCATCCGGAACAAGTATCCGAAATAAGTTGTTGTAGCGAGTAGATTAAGCAATTATGCAATTTTTTGTATTTTGTATTTGTCTCATTTTTTCATACAATCTGGTACAGCGTCTCTATCAAAAAGGAGACGTCACGATCACGTCTCGTTACTAACGTCAAATAGACTCACCTCTCAGCACGTGATTTCTTAGCAAATAAAGCATACTTTGGCCCTAACTTTATCTGCATGAGCCATGTAGGTTATTTATTTATCCTACTCGTATATTATAAAGCCGAAAGTTTGTGAAACCTGAATGTTTGTTTCCTAAGATCTCCAAAACTGATAAACTGATCAAGATGGAATTTGGCGCACTACGTTTAGAGCAAAGCCTCCTTCTCAACAGCCTGAACCGGTCCACTACTGGACGCAGGCCTCCCCCTGATAAGCGCCTTATTGGCATTTATCACATGGAGAATAGTGCCCATAATCCCTACGCTGGGCATACGGTTTGGGGATCGCAGTTCGGTGGTAGAATTGTTGTACAGGGGGCGCTGCTGCCTGTCCCCGGTGGATATCCCTTTGTCGCCTCTTACGACACCCGTGGGAAGAGTTGGGGTGGTGGAAATTCCAAGCTGGCACCACACGGCTTACTTGAGCAAAGCATAACTTAGATAATAGGCTATATATATATATATATATAGGGTATTATTCTTATAATACCAAAAATACGCGTGCGAAGCCGCGGGCAGAAGCTTATTTATTACATACTTATGCAGTTTGCTCAATTTTGTTACAAGTACACTATGATATATAGTTTAATATAATCATTCGAGGATTTTTGTTGCACTAAGCTTGTATGCTTCTCTGAGTAATGTATTTGGTAAGAACATAAATACGTAATAACCATATTTTGAAAGACCAGCAAGGGCTGTTTAAGTGTAAAAGACTATTTGTAGACGTCTAATATAACAACTGTGTGATCTTCTTATAAATAAAACAAATAAATGAACGTGGTGGTAGTACCTCAACAAAAAAATAAACATACAGCGGAATTGAGAACCTCCTTCTTTTTGAAGTCGTTTAAAAAATAAGGGAACAAAAATATTACGCATGTTTTTTATTGCCATTATGTAAGTTTAAGAATTTAAATACTCCCCATTATATTCTACAAAAAACAGGATTGCAAATATTACATTTACTCATATAATTGCAGAAATATTACAATATCCTTTAGCTACTGTTTTTAAGTTTCGTCAAGTTCTCGAACAGCCATAAAGCAAGCAGCTCTCCATCAAGGGATGATCCTCGAGTGTAGTATGCACTAAATGCCACGTCAGCGGATCGAGAGGGCGTTGCTAACGCCGATCCCCGATCCTAGGGATCGGAAGGGTGAAGCCCTGTGGGTTCAATTTTCTGGGACATGAAGAACAGATTATGTTGAACTGTTATAATATACTGTAGGTAAAAACTATTGACGAAAACAATAGGGTATGGTGACATCTCTCTTGCTCACAAACTGCCCCGTGAGCGAGCTCTCATTTACTGGTATTGAAAATAGGAGGCAAGTGTTATTGAATTCATTGACTCATTTTTTTTGTGAATCTAGTAATATAAATACAGCTTAGATCCCAGGATTCTGCCACTTGAGCGTAAATATTGTACAAAATATAACTCCCGAGAAATCGTTTTGACATTCCCAAAATGCTTTTAAACATTGAGAGTCAATTATAATCTACTCATTCCAATTTTCAATGTTTAAATAAACTGAAAAGACGACTCACACGTCATATCAGTCAAGTCACAGTTCGGTTTCAGTACATTTCCAATTACTACAGAATATTGACGTAGACGTAGACGGAGGTCAAAAATATGTACCGAATTGAACATTCAATGGTACTGAACTGGGACTTCACTGATGTGTGTGAATCGGCTCTACTTGGAAGTTTCACAATAAAAGCACATCTTACATGCTTTTACATTGCTATAATACGTTATTGATTTAATATATTTTTTCCTAGTGACAACCTTGTTTAAAAGCTTCAACAACAAAACCACCTAACTAGTATTTAAATTAGTTCAAAACCATTTACCCAAAAAGTTTCAAAATCCAAAGCTTTCACCATATTTTCATTTCAAAATAGTTTCAGTCTAGGTCGCTGAAACGCTGGTTCGAAAACAACTAATTTCGGTCAAACTTTTCAAAGCTGGATGGTTGGATATTTTGCTAAAAGAATTTTCATTAGCAAGTGCAGGGGAACCGTTGTCGCCCTCTGTCACATGCACACCTACATAACCTCGTGGGCAAAGCAACCGATTTTTACCCTGATAAAGAATGTACAAAGTGTTGCTTGGGAGCCTACGGCGTAGAGGTCTCGTAGAGGGTCTACGAGATATTTTGAAACCGGTTTTAAATTAATTAAAATGTAGGTATATAATTGGCATGATCCCATATGCATTTTTGTACACCTCAGATGTTCAAAATACACCTAGTCATCTACTTTAGTTTTTTTAGTTTTACCAGAAATAACTAGCAATTAATAACGGAAAGTAACGATAAATGTTAGTGAGCAGTAAAACTACAAGTTCCTCGTCACTACTGTCATCTGACATTGTTTCCACATTATCTAGCAAACAAATAAAACGACAGTCCAACGTAGTAGCTACAAAAGTGGACGAAACCGGGAGCTTTATTTCTGTTCCTAATAAGTCTTCGCAGTAAACTTTTACGAGACTGACATTTTGAACGAAAAGGGCATTTTTATGTAATTACTATATAACTCCATTTTGAATAATTTATGTGTGCAATAAAAGCAATAGTTTTAGTTCTATCAGTCGTCATTTGTTTTACAATCCGTTATTTCAAAATGTGAGTGAGTGGATATGTCCCTATCATGGTGACATACCTATTAATCTAAATTCTAAAGCTTTGGCTAAACCTGCGCGTCAAACAAGCGGGATACAGGACACGAAGCGGGAGCATCAGCCGCGCGGCGGACGCTGCAATAGCGCCTCGATGGAGCCTTGCGGCTACGCGATGCAGGAACTTTATCAGATTTTTCTGTTCGCGTTGATAATGCTCCCGTTCCGCGTCCCGCATCCCGCGTGTTTGACGCGCAGGTTTGGCCAAATTTTAAGGCTGTAAAGATTCGGCTCAATATTAAGAGAATACTCAAAACAAGGCTTATTCTAAACCCAGACTTGAATTAATATTACCGTACTTATTACTCAGTAATACCTAAGAAACTAGACATCCCACATTCTAATCAACTCAGCAAGCGTGGAGGAACAGCTCTGTTTGATTATCCTACAATAATATTTGCTTGCAACTTGTTCCCGGTGTTTGAGGCTTGGTTTGAGCCTGGGTTTGCTACACCGAGCTCTTTGCTGAGGCTGAAGCAAACTGCGTCAAAGGGACTATTATTTATCGAATAGGACCGAGTTGGTGTAAATATCACTGCATTCAAAGACAGACTATCTGCTCGAGCCTGAGATGTTTCTAAAGCTCAGTTCAAAGGGTTTAAAACTTCTCACGTGTCTGGTAAACGGATAAAAGTATTCGTAGAATGAATGGCAAGATTATTTCAGACACAAGAAACATATATATTCTTCTACGAGCTAAGATTCATTTTTTTTTGTACATGTTAGCAAAACCGAAAGGTAGATATACGAGATACTTTTAACTAAATGGTGCGCAGGCTTTTTTTAAGAGGTTATACATATGTATTACCTCTTATGTTAACTAAACTATATAGTTTAGTTAACATAAAATGTTTCTTGTTGGCAGTTGATACTATACTTATGGTTTACTAGATTTTTAGGTATAAATAATTAGAGTTATCTAGCATATAGGTAAAACTTATTTTAACACGCCAACCCCCCAGAGACATTTTTGCCGACCAAAAACACATGGTAATGGTTGGTCAGCAAAAATGCCTTGCCTCGGCCTCGGCAATGCCCACCCTTGTACCTCAGTGCAATAAGACTGTACATAAATAAAAACCAATCAAATTTTGTTTTCTTTTGGAGCGAGACATTTACACCAGGAAAAAAAGCACAAAAAGGAGTTAGAAGTGGAATCATTCCATACTTCAATCGCATAAGAAAAACACTAACCGCATTCCGACTTGAATCGCAAAAACAATAGACTAACTTCGTTTGATACTTAAAATTAATGGGGATTTTAAAGGTTTTTCTAAAGCTGGTGCGATTGTCTTTTAAATGAAATTAAAATTCTTTTTCATACCCCCATGTCGGAAAGAGTATTTTTGCTCTTCGATATCTGAGTGCAAAAGCCGTTTTTATCCGCTAGAGGATAAAGTAAAATAGAATTTAGAACATCGTGTGCACTACGTTTGTGATACAAAACCTATTTACTTCAACCTCCATGGTGCCGATTATATCATACAACCTTTTTTAATTTGTTAAAAACTCAGACTTAGAACCTTCTTGGTGTACTTTTTATTTCATTTGCTTTGTGCGTGCCATTTTCTTTTTAACATTTAGTCATTTTCTCGCAATTGGCGATCGCCGTTCTCAAAAAAAAAATGACTCGCTGAGGTGGGATGAAAAGTTAAATGTTGGACTTGAGTGCAAAGATTTTTTACCTCGTGCTCTTTTGATTCCCTCGCTAACGCTCAGGATTCTAATTTTTGAATCACTCGCTACACTCGGCTCGTGATTTAATTTTAGAATCCTTCGCTTGCTCGGTCATCAAAATTGAGCACGCGATTAAAAAGCAACTTTACACTCTTGTAAAACAAATAACTATTATTTCAGATAACTGATTTGTTACTAGCTGAAAGATCTCTTATATTAAATGTTAATATTCTTAGTCTACCTAATAAATTTAATTTAATTAAATAGTCAACCTTCTACATTTAATTTAATTATAATAAGATCAAATTAAATCACATAAAATTTAATTAAATACTTTTGCTTCTCCGTTAAGTATACGCAAAACTAAGTTATCATGCCAGCTTTAAAAAATATATTCTATGAAAAACACAAATAAATCAATGAAAGACACAGCAAGAAGCAAAGAAGTTAAACACTGTCATGTCAGATAATATCTTTACTAATATTATAAAGAAGAAAGATTTTATTTGTTTGTATTGAATAGGCTCCGAAACTACTGGAGCGACTTGAAAAATTCTTTTACCATTAGAAGCCCACATTATTCCTGATGAACATAGGCTACTTTTTACCTGGGGAAAATGCTTCATTCCTACGGGAAAACGGATAATAGAACAACGGTTATTAAGAATGCAGCTAGTGTATAATGTTATTAACGGTCTTGTTCATGTTCACACTGATCGAAGCGAAGTTTACAAATTAGGTACCGATAGGTACCTTCCAACCGAGCTCAGTTCAGACGGTCATTAGTAAACTATAATGAGCCCAACGTGCTCAATGCGTACCCGACCCAATCTAATTGGATTCGCAAACCAATTATAGTGAGCATTCTCCTCATTATGCAAATATATTGTGAACTCAATGAGATCTGCTTAGGACTAATTAATATGTGCATCTTGTCAATCCCCTTATGCTGGATAATAGCAGGATATCATTAGGAATAGATCTCTCAAACAAGCGAGCTTGCAATAGTTAATGAAGATGGATTAAGAATTAATGTATTAATGTATATTTTCACTCGGCAATTATATGGGGCGATACGGCGACAGGTGTAAGATTTAAATAAATAAAAACTAATTAATTCTGGATAATCCACTCAGAATCAGAATCAGAAATATATTTATACTTAAGGCTGCACGAGTCGTCCGGTCCAACTCATCAGTGGGCGCGGCCTAAATGTATGCCATCTCATCTGACATAATAAACATTCTCGCGCGCTTGATGAAAGGCAAATAGATTTATGCGTAAAACGGCCGCGTAAAGAATTGCGAAAAGACTTTTAGCACAAGGGTTAGTTGCCAATTATTTTCAAAAAACATTTCTTGAGAATTGCTTGAACATAGTAGCGGCTAGCTTTGTGGCACAGAATAGACTGTATCTACTACGGGCCTTTATAATCAGCACTGAGACAGACAAACGGCCTAGCTGAACCGTCTCGCCTGTTACGTCTGCGATGACCGTTAGAGACCACTCACTGTGAACTACTAGTTTTTGCCCGCGGCTTCACACGCCTTGTTTCCAGGATAAAAATAATTCTATAGTAATCATAATACGTTATTCCAAGTCCAAAAACATATAATAATTGTTCTATGGAAAGTTTTTCAGGTTTTTATATCCCGTATGATTTTGGTACGAGAAAACTATCGTAGTTTAACGAACTAATTACGGATGTAAGCGGGTTAACTACGAACTAAATATAAAAAAAAAAAATTAATAATTGTTTCTTGCATAAAAAATACACGCCATATATTTAGGGCTCATTACCAATATAAGCTATTCATGAAAATAGCTTGTGGTTTGGCAGTGAGTGCTTCCCCTTACAATTATTACGATTGGTTATTGTACAAGGCTTAGTGTGAGTCATAATAATAAAAATTAATAAGTACAGCATTGAAATGAATTATAAAACATCGAACAGTCTTTAGTTTTTAAATTCAATTAGAAGACAAAAGCATGCAAATTTAATACTAATAAAATGTGAATTTTACATCTGTCAGAATGGCAGAATCAGAGTAACAAAAAAAAACATGGAAAAACACCACAGGTTTTCTTCCGACACAAATAAATCCCACAGGATTAGGAGGAATATTTATGAGTTAAAAAGGCCCGTGTGTCAGGTCTACCCTTACTACAATCAATGCAATATTTCAGTCCGATCCGTTCAGTAGGTTTGACGTAAAGAACTACCTTACAAAGCTTAATACATACAAACATTCGCATTTATAATATTAGTGTGAAGTGCGACTCTCAGGTAATTAGGTGTAGGCATTCACCCAGGCTCCAGTCATCAAGCTAAAGCCCTATTCAGAGTTGATTATTCGCCGTTTGGCGCGGGGCGGACAAAGCAAACCATTAGAGCATCAATATCCAATGGGTTCCGTACGCCGATTGGTTTCATGGACTGATTGGAATTGAGACATTATTCAAAACTGTAGGGTTTGCATGTTGTCGTTAGTCATCAGTAAGGATATGGTTGTAAAAGCTCATATATTATATTTATTGCTCCAAAAGTGCTACTTTTGGAGTAATTAATATAATTTGTGAGCTTTATAAACAACATGAAAAGCTACACTATATTATAATTTATTGTAACATAGATTAATAGAAAATGTTCTACGATTTGTGGGAAACTTCTTTTCTGGTATTGTAGTTCCATGCAGAACCCAAAAAATATAAAAACCGCTAAAATATTTGAATTTCACGCAAATTTCTGTCATATTCCGTGTCGACGACTAGGTAACGGAGAGTCTGAATAGCCCTGCAGATTTTGATCGAGTTCTGATAATAAATCCGTTTTTATTACTAATACGGTTTAAGCATTTATTTTCTCAGAAGAAATTAATAGGCAGTGCTGTAATGAAAGCTTACAAAACCTAATTGGTACAAAAAACTTGCATTGAATATGACAGATATGGGAACACATAATATTTTGGCACATCTGTTTTTCTCAACCTGACTACTCTTTGTGCCTAATATGATTAACAATCATCATCTTCTGAGTTTGTAATTGGTTTCTCAATTTAAAATTCAAAATTTGACTTTCAGCATTATTCCGTATGACACTGGGGGCGCAACCAATTTTGACTTTCAAAGTCGTGTGTCAAACGGATGTACAAAATTATTTTCTTTTGTTCTGAAATGTTTTTAAATCTTATATATATAAAGAAAGTCGTGTTAGTTACACCATAAATAACTCAAGAACGGCTGTACCGATATGGCTGAAAATTGGTGGGTAGGTAGCTTAGAGCCAGGAGACGGACATACGATACTGTTTATCCCGTTCGACAGCGTTCCCGTGTGACTTGACATAAAACTCAGTCAGTCACTATAAAACGTAGTATAACAAAAACGAATCAGACTTATAAACGGAATTACAAAACGCAAATGACAGCTATGTAATGGACGTAAAGATAACGTATGGATGCCGGGGGGGCGATTCTGTAGTATATTTAGTATCAGCATTTGCACCCGTGCGAAGCCGGGGCGGGTCGCTAGTAGTATAATAAAGAGAAGTAATACTTTATTGACAAATTACATTACAATCAAATAAAAGAATTATATAAAAACTAGTATTTACTATAGAAACAATTGAGCTAACTGCAAACTATTGCAAACAATCTACAGAAAAAAGTGTGAAATGTTATGTGTTAAAAACATAATTGTTATTAACGTATAATGTTTTCAAGCGGCTCCGTGGTTCTGGTTAATGCCAATGAAATTGTGTAACTAAATACCTTAAAAAATTGTGGATAAAGATATTTAATTCTCAAAGAAAAAAAAATAATAGTGATCATACCCAAAATGCTTCAAATACCTAATATGTTTGCAAACCTACCAACATTCTAAGCTAAATGTTCAAAAATATATCTTTGGTACCAGCCGGACAGGAAGAGCTACTACAACAGAAGCATGAAGGCATCAATTGCATTCATAAAGCCTTCTTTGAAAGGTACGTTAGATAAAGATGACACATTACTGGGTTTGGTTGGGAACATGTGTAAAGAAATGTGGTCTTGGTGATATTTTTGGTAAGCAATAGCAACAAAGTAATGGGCCTAACAGAATCGATTGATAATAATCATGGGGTACAGCCCGTAATGCTGCCATGTTTCATGAAAATCTGTCAGGTGGTTTTAAAATTTTAAATTTTCGTTTTGTTAAAATTATACGATACCTACTTGCACAAAATATTTTGTTAAAAATAATGTTCGATTGGTGTTGTTTACGTTGATGGTTGTCACATTTTTTACCATTGAGGAAAGATTTTTTTTTCTATGAAAAACTAAAAATTCTTGAAAATAAACCATCCCTCTATCTATGCCCTAAAAACCAACACTCGGTTTCGGCGAAACCGCGGCTTGCCGGCTTAGTGCACCTTTTATGTGGAATCCTGTATTAGCCGCTACATACCTAATGTCTATTTTGTTGTAATTGAGGTCGCGATTGCTGTCAATAAATCAACGTTTATCAGAAAAATATTCTGGTATCTAGACGTTGTGTGCAATCGACTAGCAATTTTAACTGCATATTGCTATGCTCAAAAAGTTAGGCCGATTGACTCACTATTGACTTTTGGATAAGACCGCTGCTCCACCGCACGCACGCTGTACGGCCACGCAGTGTATTTTAGCCGCGTGATTTCGTTTGTTTGACAACTTGGGTCTACGTTTCCACTGCAGCACACACTTTACATGAAAATTAACCCAGTACTTTACACAACTGTAGGGCAGTACAGTTTTGACGTCCGCGTGCATAGCTGTGTAGTGCCGGCTTAGAATTTGCACCACCCCAACTCTTCCCGCGGGTGTCGTAAGAGGCGACTAAGGGATATCCACCGGGGGCGGGCAGCAGCGCACCCTGCGGAACAATTCTACCACCATACAGCGATCCCCAACCCGCGTGCCCAGCGTGGGGATTATGGCATTACCCCCCATGTGATAAAAGCCAATAAGGCACTTATCAGTGGAGGCCTGCGTCCAGCAGTGGACCAATACAGGCTGTTGAGGTTGAGGTGCATAGCGTTGATAGCGTTGACCTGCATGGATACCTACTATATTCGAGCAAGCCATGCGTGTGGCAATGGCCCCATTAATCTCGTAATCGTGCGAAGCATGTTCTTTGATTGCAGTGGACGTTATCATATCATTTTGCAAAGCGAAGCTAGACACATGTGCGTAGCTTCTCCGTGCGCAGCGATGGGGCAGTGGCTTAAGTTGGTACTATGGCATGGTAGATACTAGACCAACTTTTATATTTTACAGGCGATATGAAGACAATAAGTCCTGTATGTCTCAAGTAAGCTACCCATACTTGTGCCGATGTAATTCTTTGAGTTATGTAGCCTATTTTTGGTTCTCTGCTGGATAAGCTGCATCACATCTTCTTAAAACATAGGCGTCATTGGTCATGTCATGTACCCCACTACCTCCAATAAAGAAAACGCCGTTTGTAAGGTTCACTTTGTTTCTATAATAATAAACAGCTTGCCTACACATCTGAAAATAGTTCCTTCTTATTATTATATAAATATACAGTAATCAATATACATAAAAAGTTTTCAGAACAATCGTTCTTTCAAAACCATGACAAAATTCCATTCTTCCACTTCTTTTTTTTAAACCCTAAGTCAGTGTGTCCAGCCTACAACTGTATTGCCTTTGACCTCATGAAACCTTTGAAATCATGACATTACTACCTTTCGCTACATTCTGGAAACTACTGATAGGCTTGCCATTCCCTCAGGCTTAATCAATAGCAGTGTTTGCTTGTTCTGCCTAAGTATGTATTTACTAACTTGATTCGATTACCGCACGCGCCCCTGCGATTTCATGCTTACCTTGCTGCGATGTTGACGAGAAACTGTGTAGTTGCTTCAGTGAGTGGTTGCCAGTGTTGCCATACACATAAATAGATACTCGATATGTAAATAATACGTATAGTTTACGTTCAGTCAACCAAGGATTGTGGATGGAAAGGTCGAAAGCAAAAAGTTTCTACTTCTGAACTGAGACAAACATACCAAATATCCCCACTCCTGTGAGGTCAGCCCTATAGGGAAAGAAAGAAGGTCCCGTTTTTAGTGTTTTGCTTACATCTCGTAAGCGATGAATCGTCACAGGAAATTTTGTTTTACTACGATAAGTAATAAGAGAAGCTGATAAAATTCGTTAGAACTTTGATCTTATACACTTTTTGCTTATTCCAACAAAAATCCCTATGGCGCATGGTTTACATGTTATCAAAAATGGCACAAAATTAAAAATGTTTATTTTTAAGGGACTTTTGTGCCCCCTACCCTAGGGGTATCTTACAGGGTAGGGACTTTTCAGCCTTTCCATCCACCCCCCGCTTTTGAGCACTCATTCACTGGACAAGTACTATAAGGTACAAATGTAGGTTTAGTTTAGTTTAGTTTATTTATTCAAAAACAATTTACATCGTGTATGAATATAAGGTACATAGGAATTAAATTAATAGCATGCAATTATATAAATTCTAAGTCATCTTTGTTGCTAACATAATAATTACTTTCGTTTGATAAACTCGTCAACTGAGTAAAAACACCCCTTCAGCAAAAGTTTTCTTAACATATTCTTGAAAATATTTGGATTGTCAATTGCTTTCATTTCAGTAGGAAGAACATTAAACAATTTGACTGCCTGATACCTACTGCCACAGGTAGGTAGATGGTTGATGAATTGATGATATATCGGATCGTTTTCACTTGTTCCGTCTCCTGTGAAGGATTATGAGGCCCGAAGCAGGCCAAAACATTTTTATACCGCCAGGGATTACGCGGCCCGCTGCGGGCCCGACGCCTCAGGCCAATATAAACCTCATTTCGAAATGATAAGGGTCACAATGGCTTGAAGTCTCTGTCTCATTTGATTCGGAATGAGCAATCGATTTTTCTGGTCAAAGAAATTTTGAACTTGAGAAATAGAGAAATCGTTAGTCTTACGTTAAAGTTGGATGAGCTGTTTGTGTAGTTTAACGCAGTGTTTGTTGTGTGAAGAAAAGGATTTGTCTAGGATAGGTAGTCAAGGTAAATGGTGCTTAGGTATATTACTCTGTTTTTTGCTTTTTCTCAACAGTTATGCAATAAAACCATGTGTGAAATCCATGGAATTAGAGTAAATACTTGCAAAATAAAGTTGAGGGATCAGCGGTCAAAAAAAAAAATCTAATACAAAAAGCATGTAACTACAAATAATAAATAGTCTAATAGAAAGAGTATTTATTCTAGATTCTAAAATTCAAGCAGTTTCTGAGATACAAGAATTTTAGTGAAAATCGCGTAAATTTCGCGAGGCGCGCGCCACCCCCCCCCCCCCCCCCCCCCAAGACTTGAGGAATAAAAGCTATTTTAGGTAAGAATCCCTGACAGGTTTTTTTTTTTAACGGGATCTAAGGACGTGACCTAACTATGTATATTTAGTAAGTCGATTATCAACCACGTATGGAAATGTATAATTTAGTAAGAATTCGTTGTACGGGATATATAACAACTTGGCAGGTGCTAGATTTCAGATAACATAACTTTATTTCTTTAGGCTTACAAAATAAGCACTTGACGAGTCACATTATTGCACCTTGGTACCTATTCTCAATTCAGGAACTTAAGCTAAGCGTCTTGACTACAATTTGTTTATTTCCCATAACATTTAGTAAACCGGAAGCAATAATAAGAGAACCATTAGTGATAGATGGAAGACACGTGTGTATTTACCCACACTTTATAACTCAAGGCCCAACACGAGCGCAAATAGAAAAAAACCGTAATAGCTAAAGTCATGCTGGCAGCGGTCCAATAAAATAATTCGGTTTCGCTAGTAGTCATTGATTGTATTTCTTAAATCTCGAAGTCTTAGTAAATACGACTTCACTGAATTTACATTTTATACTTTGTCGTTATAAACAGCACGTAGATACGTGATGTTATAACGAAGCTAAAGCTTGTCGCACACCTGGATGGAAAGCATCGCATCTGCAGCACAACACAAAAATTTTAATTCAATACTCGTAACATTTAGCTGAATTTTATATCATCAGATGACAGACAGCTCGCGGACCACTCGTTAGAAGCTTGTGGGAATCTATTATATTTTGCCACTGTAAATTGTACCTGAAGATAACGAGTTTAGGTAAGCCCTTACTTGAATGTACGTTTTTGTGCTGCGTGGCAGCGGTATTGGATTAATGAACGCTGACCTTAACTCTTTTCTTCCTTGTTAAAAAACATATAAAAGCGCCCAGTGCTCTTCACCTTCAGGTATGGAAAAGGAAATGGCAGACGAACTTAGATTTTCAGAAAATCGAAGTTCGCAAGAAAACGACTGCATCTATTAAATCAAGATTCTAAGAACTACAAAAGGTTCTTCATTAACTTACCATCAATAAGTTACTAACTATTGGCAATCACCCGTGCCTCGGCCGTTGGTCTTGCGCTTGACCTCTCCCCGGTCGTGTTGGTTGCCGTCCCATCCGATTTAGAGAGTGAGGGAATAGTTCAATAGTTCTTTATAATGTAACATTAATGTTACATGTCGATAAATCTAAGACTCGCATGGATTATATCTAAACTAAACATTTCTATAAATAATTGTTCCTACAAATACAAAATAAAATGACATTAAAATATTTTTTAAGATAAATAACTAAGTTTCGAGCAGAGAGTGCATTTGTGTTTGTGCACTGCACATACTTGTGTATTATTATACATCGAAAACACCCAGACCATGGGACAAATTTCTGCAGATCGTACACAAATTTGTTCCGAGGCGGGAATCGAACCCGCAACCTTTTGCGTCGCAGGCGGACCTTTGCCCGCCACGCCACGGAGGTTGTCAAAGTATTAAATTCTGTCGTGAGTTGTGCACAACAATTGGGGGAGCTAACTAGGACTTTATTATAGTGATGTGAGGGTCATGTTTAAAATTAAATGAGGTTTCACCAAAAAATCCAAAACAATTCTGAAATTAGCACCATCATGGAACTGACTCCTAACCACCACCATTGTTCTTGTTCCGCACCGGTCACACAGAATCTGCTGAACTAGCCAAAATGATTTCCATAACTATCAGTCAGTCAGCCGTTATGCATTCCGCCTTTGAACTGGCAATAATTTAATTGGAACGTCTCTATGCTGGCAAGTTTGCAACTTGCGTCTGCCTTCATTGGACAAACTTTGGACGACTTTGGGACCACTCCCGTATGTCTATTCTGTAAGGATTGTTGAGGATTTCAAAATGAATGTTTATGTGTACAAAAATACATACGACATATTTAATTATACATTTCACGAAAAATTACAAAAACAAACAGATTGGCATATGAGAGCTAACCTGAACAGAAATGAGACGTAGAGCTATGATAACTAAATATGACAATATGTTATCTTTAAAGAGACGGCGAGGTGCACAATCACAGTCAAGCTGCCGTAGATCGTGGCCGGGACCAAAATAAAATTAAAAGTACTAAAATCATTTTAATCATATATAACTAAAATTACAAAAGGGTACTTAAACGTTACCGGCAAATTACAATTTAAAATTGATGTATATCGCTACAATGATTAATAAGTATGTATTTTACTTAGGTTGCTAACTAAATTTAAAACTATAGGTAAAGAGCATGTAAGAGTACGAACATGTACCTAATGGGGTTGATTCCTGGTGTACTACTAAACTAAACTTAACTAACTCCAATTATGACCTGGAATTTTAAAACCGGGGAAGATGATGTCAAGATGACAGCTTGCCCACTCTGGACACCATTTGGCAGGAAAGGACACATGAAAATCTCGGAGGAGGCCATATTACCCAAACAGGGGTTTCCCTGCTGCGGGATACTTCACTTGAAGTTCTGTAAAATCATTTGTATCTAATCCGCACGAAATAGATACCTACGTGGCTTATATATTTACTTATTTTATTAGTAGATGTTATTGCAGTAAAAAGTTTCTACGACGCTAGGTGGCACCAAAATGACCGTGCATCGTAAATTTTCAGATAATCGAAGATAGCAAGAAAATTACTGCATCTATCTAGATTTCAACACTGAAATATATTAACGATACTAAAAATGTCATTGTGCTTTTTATTTCTATCATAACATGTCGGCATTTAAGTTGTAGTGTGTAGTAATGCGTAAGAATATATTATTTAAATTAGAGTTAACGTTGGTACGCCCCCAAGTAGGCGGTGCAGTTTGGGCAATAGTGCGCTGCATCGCGGCACGAGTCCATGCAGTACGGAATACAGGCACATGGACACCTGGAACAAAATTATATTATACAGTGAAAAAAGTCTGTAAATCAGGCAATACTGGCGTTTGAATTACATTGCCTGGAAGATATTTTTTCTTGCGGTTTTAAGTAATTTGCCGCAAACTGTAAACCATTTTTTATGAATATCATAAATGCGAAAGAATTGTGTGAATGTTTGTTACCACGTATCTCCGTAACTAGTGAACCGATTTCAATGGAATTTAGTGTGTAGATAGTTAAGGTTCTAGAATAACACGAATGTTAATATAATTTTCAAAAATTAACCTCTGAGGGGGTTTAAAAGGGTGGTAAAATTTCTATGGATAATTATTATTCATTGGTTCAAAACTCGGTTTAATAAACTATAAAGTACAACGGTTGTGCATGTTTTTTTCGATGTGAATGTAACCTGTTTGATATCACAAGTCTAGAACAATACTTAATATGCTAAACTTCAGTCCTATCTTTTTGGTACCCCGGACTTCTGTTTAAACTTCTGAATCTTAAGTCTGAGAAATTCGATTGACTGTATGTCGTACTTGTAACCGGATTTCTGCTACCATAGGTACCCTTAGTCTTAGCTTGTTATTTTGAAGAGGTAGAATCACAAGTCCATCTAAAATTCATAATCATTAGCATCATCATCGGCTGATGAAGGTACCTACTACCAACAAGTTCTACTTTTAACATAGGTCTCAGAAAAAAACATATATGTTTATGAAAGTACAAATATCAACAAAGTAATTTTGACGGCCTCAGTGGTGCAGCGGGCGAGAGTCCACCTGTGACGCAAGAGGTTGCGGGTTTGATTCCCGCCTCGGAACAAATATGTGTACGATCTGCAGAAATTTTTTCCGTTGGTCTGGGTGTTTTTTATGATCATAAAAAATATAACTATCTATGTTTATAATGTATTAAAATATATCAGTTATCTAGTACCTATAACACAAGCTTTGAGTAGCTTACTTTGGGGCTAGATGGTGCTGTGTGGATTGTCCAGCATTATTATTCATTATTCAATTTTTTAACCCACTGTGCTCAGTGAATTACAAAGATCTATGATAAGGGCAAGTAAAAACCAGCATAAAATATTGAATCTAAATATAGTCTCAAGTGGGAGCGAATACAAGATCCAATCCTTATTCGGACATTTTTTTTGCATGGCGTCATCGCACCACTCCAATTCTATCAACAAAGCCCATTTTAGTCGGGTCGGGAGTTCCCCGGAATAAACGAGTTCTCAGAGACTGTAAGGGCGCGTTCCCACTGTGTCGTAACCGCAAATTATCGTCGGACGACTCGTCTCTAGCTGTTCCCAATAAAATAACTTTTTGTCGTCTTTGTGTCGTCGCGATTTGCTATCCTTGAAATATCGGATCTATTTGTTCCCATTGGAACGTGACGATATTTTAGGATTCACGGCATTCGCCTTGTCGTTTCCTTTGCACATCACAACAATAACACAACATTTGTCGTGAAACGATAAGAGTTGGTAGTTTTACGACTATGGATAGCTGTTTCCACTAATAACGACAATCTATCATGAATCCAAAGAAAAGTCGTAAACGATAGTTAGGTAATCGTGTCGTCCTGCATGATTTTGTGAACACCTCCATTTAAATACTTATACAAGCCACGATGCTTTAAACTCCACGAATTTCTGTCGTCATGACACAGTGGGCGCGCCCTAAGTTACCACAGTTGCTTTAATACCTACCTAGTTAAAGTCATGGTAGGTCCCTATTAAACCATGCGTTATTGAAAACAACGCAAAAATCAAAACCGTAAATACGTAGGTACTAACGCTCCCAACAGTGTCGATCTACAAAAACATTTTTGTCGTTGACTTTAGGGAGGGCTTCGTTTACGTTTTTATTTAGGTATGTTTTGAGACAAGTTTTGAATAGGTATGTCAAAGATAACGGATTAACCTACTGATTGTCCGATTATCCTTCAGAGAACACCGCCCTAAATCAGATAAAATAAATAAGGTTTTTAGGGAAGACTAAGGTTGAGGCCAAAGGAGCGGATTAATTTGAATTGTGAACTTGTGAGTCGCGTAAAATGCGTACCTACCTTCAACAGAAATGACAAGTCATCGTATGGGACAAAAAGGATTTTCTAAGAAATCAAATAATTTCGCAAAACTCTTCGACTTCGACGGGACTTGAACCCGCATCCTTCCGTCAGTACGCGAATGTGCTAACCAACTACACCACGAGGTCAAATGAAATGACGTAGAAGCCGAAAATCTTTGGGTCTTTTTTCCTATGGTCTCAAGTGCCGTTAGCTACACATACAGGATCTTTTTATTAAGCAGGAAAGATTTTTGTATATGGAGAGAAGGCGACTCATTTTACGCGAGTTACTACTTAAAAAATTACGCTCGCTTGACCTCAGCCTTAAGCTGATCAGCAAGAAGTAGAAAGGTACCTTTCTACTTCTGGCTACTTCTATTTACTTGGTTACTTTTATTTGAAAGGTATACTTATCACATCACACTTATATTATAAATGCGAATGTTTGGATGGATGGATGGATGTTTGTTACTTCTTCACGCCAAAACTACTGAACAGATCAGGCTGAAATTTTGCATACAGATAAGTAAGAAATAACCTTAAAACGTTTCCATAGAAACAACGCGTGCGAAGCCGCGGGCAGAAACTAGTACTTGCACAAATGTAAAATTTAGGGAGTGTATACATGTCTGCGCAGCTGACTGTACTTACAGAAGGCAGCAAATCAGCATAGCAAGTGCCATCATGTGAGTTCTGGTCGTTGACTTGCGCACCACGCGGGTGTGAACTGTCGCGTTGCACGAAGGACAAACCACCTCGCAGGGTCCCGGCCCCACGGGAGCAAAGTATTTGCTCATCGCTGCTGAAACATTAACGTGTTTTTAAGTATTAAAGTATCAAATAACTCGCTAAGAAACTACAATTAAATAATAGAAACATATTAGAACTAGTATTTACAATTGAAACAAATCACTTAATTGTTGCAAACAATCTACAGGTAGCTCAACTAATCCACATACTAGTCGTTGCGTCCC
Organism: Eupithecia subumbrata; assembly: GCA_949316285.1. Classification (NCBI taxonomy): domain Eukaryota; kingdom Metazoa; phylum Arthropoda; class Insecta; order Lepidoptera; family Geometridae; genus Eupithecia; species Eupithecia subumbrata. Next base: position 34,665,618 of record OX438640.1, on the reverse strand, counting down.
CGCTACGCTGGCTGCATTGCCCGCTGTATGGCAATGCTGCACTGCGTCTGATATTCACCAGCTCTCGGGTCACGCGTTGCTTAGGAAACTCGATTTAGAAGATTCTCTCCCAATGATGTTATGGGTATATAAATATAAACTAACTCCTCATTTTGCCCACCCAGTCGAATTACTACCACGGCGGCTTCAACGGACACTGGCCATGATGTATGCAAGACACCGCAGGTATTATAATGCACATGCAAACTCAACTTTAAATATCGCTAAGTAGTGTTCTGTCATCTTCTGGCTAACACTTAACCAACCTATGAGTCTAGGAGAGTGATGTAAGTAACAGAAGATAAGAACAAAATTAAACATTTTAAAAACCCCCGACAGATTTTCATGAAGCATGGCTAAGAACACTAGGGATACAATTATTTAAGACATTAAAAAACTAAACGAAAATCGGTTTATCCGTTTGGGAGCCACGATAGGTACCACAGTCAGATACACAGACAGACACGTTAAACTTATTATAACACCCCTCTCTTTTTGCGTCAGGGGTTAAAAATGAGCCACTTTCAACAATTGCATAGAGTAATGAAAAATGTTTTATGGTAGGTACCTAAGTAAGGCGGTGTTCACCGCCTCAGAGGGCAAGTAATCACATCATCACACGAATCACACTAATATTATAAATGCGAAGTTTGGATGGATGGATGGATGTTTGTTACCTCTTCACGACTCACTCTTCCAAAACTACTGAACGGATCGGGCTGAAATTCTGCATACAGGTAATTCTAATCCTGGAGTCAAACATACGTTACTTTTTATTCCAAAGATCAGTTCCCATGGGATAGATATCCACCTTTAAACGTTTCCATAGAAACAACGCCTGCGAAGCCGCCAGCATAAATTAGATAGAAAATAGTTTAGTTACCTACTTACAAGTTGATTGTTTCAATTGTAAATACTAATTCTAATTTATTTCATATAGTTAATTGTATTTTTTTTTGTCAATAAAGTATGTTTCGTTCAAAAGCTAGAATTTTATATTTTACTAGCAACCCGCCCCGCTAATTCCATAAAATAATGTGCATTGTTTTTTAACAAATAAATAACGATTGGTTTAGGTAGTCGGCGCCAACGAAGCTCCCAGTCGACGTGATTGTTTCCGATATCTCAAACAATTTTAGTAACTATCGTCATATTTCCGCCAATTTACACAAAACTTTATAGAATTAAAGGTACACCATTAACCATCCTTATGAATCAAGAATTAGTTTCTCTATGGGTGAAAATCACATAAAAATCTATTTGGTAGTTTTTGAGTTTACGCATTTAGACAGACAGACAGACGCAGCGGGGGCCTTTGTTTTCCTAGGTAGTCTCTAATGTCCCACTGCTGGATAAAGGACTGGACCCCTTTTACACTTCTCTGTGTTTTGCGCCAATAAGATCGTATTAGGTATTCATTTATTGCAGGGAAGTAAGCGTCTCTCCATCTACGCATAAATCCAGTGTGCGTGAGTCGTCATTATCATCATCCTAAGTTAGTCCACTGCTGGACATAGGCCTCCCCTAATAGCGCCATAGCTTGCCGCATCCAGCATCTGCCAGCAGTCTTTCGCAGGTCATCATCTCACCAGGCCGAAGGCATCGTACACTACGTTTGCCGAAACCTGGTCTCCACTCGAGCGTGAGTGTATTGTAGCAATTCAAAAATTTATAAGAACCTAACAAAAACATATTCTAACATCCTATTTCTGATGAAAATATAAATGGACTTACCTACTACGTCTTGAACGAGCAACCAGTAACACAAAGACGACGATTCGTCTCAAGTTGAAGGACTGAACTAAAAAGTCGCGGGAGGAGCTTTATTTTAGTTCACAGAATCCTACTTCAATAAAGTCAGCCACGAATGAATTGTGCAACTGTTCTTTAGATAAGGTTCCCAGAATGGGGTTCCCCATGGTTTTTAAAAGGGATACCGTATCCTTGTAACATCATATTTTTATAATAACAGCCAAATAGGTAGCTTTAAAATAATAGTTTACCTTGTACATACCTAGTAATAGTTTATTGACCTTGTATATTGTCAAAATCTCAGTATTTTATGTTAGGTACCTACCTACCTATCAAATCTTTTGTCAAAGTCAATTCGCGAAGAAAAAGAACTATTAGACATTAGTTTCATAACATCAAGTCTTTACCAGTTCACGGCTGGACATAGGCCTCCCCTGGGGCGCTTACGACGTTCCAAAAACGTGTGTTCTGTCCCGCTCCTATGAATGCGAAATCCTATGCATTTCCTTTTCACAAAATGGCGCGCTTTCTTAATAGCTTTTACCAATAGAAGATAGTGCCGAAATCCCCACCCTAGGCATGCGGGTTGGGGATAGTAATTTGGTAGTCGATCTGTTCAGCAGGAGGCGCTGCTGCCCGCCCCCGGGGATATCCCTTAGTCCCTTAGTTGATATCCTTACTTGGGGTGGAGCAAATGCTAAACTGGCACCACACGGCTAGCGAACGGCATGCGAGGTTTGATCATTGATCAGCAGACGAGCTACCAGATTTTATTCCAACAAACCCCTCTAGTCCCTCCGTTCGGTTACACCCACATCATCAACACAAATTAATTTATTCTGGATTATAAAATAGGACGTGGATTTAAAATAGTAAAGAATTAGGTAGGTATTGTTCTGGTATGTAGTTGAAATCCACTTACCAGAACATAACCTCACTTCTACTCAACAGCCTATAATGGGTTGTTTGACTTGGTCCAATGCTGAACGTAGGCTCTTGAGAAGCGCCTTATTGAATTTTATCTCATGAGGGTTAATTCCCATAATCTCCACGCTGGGCATGGTAGTTGGGGATCGCAGTTCGGTGGTAGAATTGTTCTGCAGGGGGCGCTGATATCCCTTAGTCGACTTACGATACCTGCGGGAATAATTAGGGCGGTGTGAATTCGACCCCGGCACCACACAGCTAGGTGGTTTGCTATATTCATTAGTACCGGCTACTAATGAATACCTAGCAAAAATAAAAAAAAACATCTAGGACTGTATCTACCTAGGTAAGTTACGAAAATCAAGCTATATGTGATCAAAATAATTTCTTTTACAATACCCTATTCAAAGTTTTTTTTTTATAATATTGATACGGTACGGAACCCTCGCCGCGTTGGTGACCCGACTCATCTCGCACTTGACTTATTTATAAATAACTTCAGCTTGAAACTTGATAAGATACCTACACCTACAAATTTTATTTCGACCCATGTGCGAAGGTCCGCCTGCGACGCAGGAGGTTGCGGGTTCGATTCCCACCCTGTGATTAATGTTTGTACGATCTGAAAATATCTGTTCCGTTTTTCTGTGTATTTTCTATGTTTTATAAAATATATCTATAGTAATGTATTGTATTAAGTATATCAGTCATCTAGTACACATAACAGAAGCTCTGCTTAGCTTGGGGCTAGATATATACATATATGTGGTTGTCCAGCATAATTAATTAATTTTTTCATTTTATTTAGGTATTTAATTTTATTTTAGAATGCCATTAATTTTATCATACTGGGCTCCCATAAATAGTACAAAATAGCTATTTTTGCTTAACCAGTATTTCCTTGGAGTCTACACTAAGTATTTATTATTAATCATGTCAATCATCATGGAGCCCTAGAATATGAGTATGAGATTCAGTAAGGTTTGCAAAAAGTTGATTTTAAAATTTCTAGATATATTTTTTTCATAAATGTTTGAAATATAAGTAATCACGTTTGCTTTGTGATTAGGCAGCCGAGAAAGCTCAGTCAATTTATCGACACTAATAAAATAACACAACTGTATTTCTGTATTTCTGAGCTGGTGAGTATCTGGCGCAGCGCATCAGCATTGCCCTACAGCGGGGCAACGCAGCCAGCGTCTCGGGGACGCGACGACTGCTATTGATATGGATCAGTTGAGCTATCTAAAGATTGTATGCTCAATTGTTTTAATTGTAAATACCAGTACCAAATTATTATTATTATTTGATTGTAATTTTCTTAGAGACTAAAGACTTTTAGTCATAAAATAATAATTAAAATAAATGAATAATAATAATATAATGGTAGTAATTGGTGCCTAGGTGCCGTTCGTTAAGAATTAAAGCACAGATGGATTGTAAACTACCTATTGAATGTTTGGTCAGGGAAGCTCAACAAGACCCACTCTATTTCTGATAGTGATAAACGACCTACTATCTCTGATTGTCTTTTCTGAGAGTCTCTTGTTCGCCGATGACTCAAACTCCGTTTAAAGTATGAGTTATCGGTGAACAAGAAACTGCTGTGCGAGTGACGGATGATTGCTGGGCACATCAGCGGGACATTGTCCTCGATGCAGAATGGAATGAACTCAAACGTTTAGGTACTCTATTTTTAACACCTAGACTTTCAACCACACTGCGAGCCTGACCGAACCGACTGAACTGAAGTATCAAACATTATGAAACCGCCGTTTGCGTTCATACTAAGTGACTAAGGCTGGTCTGGTGTTCACCAAAATGTAATCGGACAATTAGGCAACTTTGTCGATTAACTTTGACGTACAATGTATGAAATCTTGTGTCAAAAACGTCTAAGCAACGGTTTACAATGTAACCATCTGTTGGTGAGCTCGGGTCTGGCGGGCGCCGAGCGCGACGGGCATGAGTGACTGATTTTCAAACGCGCCCGCGCCAAGCTCGCACTACGGTTGAAGACTACATATTTATTTACTCGTCGATGCGACCCCATTCTGCTCATTTTGCACAGCTTCAATTAATCTGGCTCCACTTATGGGCACGTCGGGACCGTGTGGGACCTTGGACTGGTGATGGGTCCGAAACTCAAATTCAATGCTCCTACGTATACTGGGTGGCTCATTGCTAGCAAGCGTGCAAAAACCTAGGATTTGGACTGCGCGTAACCTTGGACTTTACCGATTTACGAGCAGCACTGATACTGAACAATGCATAGTACCTACGTAGTGGTTTGAAGCTATTTTTTTGGGATCCTCACGAAGACCTGCTACAGCTTGATGGCCGAGTCCAGCACGAGTTTACACGTTGTTAGATAAACAAATGTAGGCAAGCATATTATCCATACAAATATCTCTATGGCAAATGGCATAAACATAGAGGCTTATGCACAGCAGTGGGTCGACCAGGGCTGATCAAGATCATTTATATCTAACCATCCTTGTTTATACTCGAGACGGAAGCCCTGCCTACTTACGCATTATCATGATGCTGCGTGGTAAGGTGGGTAATGACCGTTGTTACAGGACCTAATGTAACGTATCACAGAGTGAGCTTCCGTGCAGTCTTACGGGGAAATAAGGCAGGAGCAACAAGCAACGCGACGGATTTTGACGTTTCATGCACGCTGCGAATCGTACAACCCAGTAGTTTTGAGTCACATGTGCTATGCTAGGCAGCATAATCGCGTCGGCCTGCGGGTTCTCGTCATTGGCCTCCTGGGCTGTTTGTACAACCACCCGGTTATCGAACACGAGCCAGGAAGAGACCTACCGTCCGAAACTAGTTCATTACTGCAACTAACGCCGACGCATTCTTTGATAGCACCGCAAATTACACCAATTGATGCTTTCTGAATTGGCCAGGTTAACCTATAATTGCTGACCTATCGGCAACTAATTCTATGAGTGTTTATAGGTGTATATCTTAAATAAATAAATCTATATATATAAAAGAAAGTCGTGTTAGTTACACTATTTATAACTCAAGAACGGCTGAACCGATTTGGCTGAAAATTGGTGGGGAGGCAGCTTAGAACCAGGACACGGACATAGGCTATGTTTTATCCCGGAATTACCACGGGAACGGGAACTACGCAGGCGAAGCCGCGGGCAGCAGCTAGTAAATAATAAATAAATAATGCTGGACAATTCACACAGCATTATCTAGCCCCAAGCTAAGCAGAGCTTGTGTTATGGGTACTAGATAACTGATATACTTAATACAATACATTACATAGATAGATATTTTTATTATACATAGAAAACACCCAGACCAACGGAACAAATTTCTGCAGATCGTACACAAATTTGTTCCGAGGCGGGGATCGAACCCTGCAAATAAAAGTTTATTCAAAGAAACTCGCAAGTAGACAATACACAAAGTGCACTAAATATTTTTATATATAGCTATCTTATATTAATAATAAGTAGTAAGTAGTAACACTTTAGCCTGAACTAGGTAGATAATCTTTCAGGCGACAAAAGTGCTAATTATTGAAGTAATTAATATTTTCTTCGCTATTTAATAAATTATCACTTACTGTTACGATAAAGATAATTGTCAAAACCGATGTGGCGGTGCGGCGGCGGGCGAAGGTCCGCCTGCGACGTAGGAGGTTGTGGGTTCTATTCCCGCCTTGGGAAAAAATTTTGTACGATCTGCAAATATTTGTTCCGGGTGTTCTGGGTATTTTCTATGTATATTAAAAACTAGCTGTACCCGCGACTTCGTTCGCGATTGCCTTACCTGCCGACTAATTAAGTTCACATTTAACCATAGTCTCTCATATTATGAAACGCCGCCGTGCAAAAAATCGTGTAGGGTCTACGGGGGATAGCATATTGTCATCTTCAATCCCATTCTTTATCCACACGACTTTTAGCTACGGCACGGCCAGCGTCAGTGTTAAGAAGTGTCCTACTCGTTTGACTTACTCACAGCTGGGGCCCTATTCTGCTATACTAATCGCTTCACTATGACAGGGCTATCGTCACAGAATGACACGTTTTGGTATTCCACCTTGGATGAAAGAAATTATGATGAATGCCGATGGAGAGACGCGCGTCAAGTTTGAAACTACATATTAATTTATCTCGCGCGCACTATATGGAGTTTTATTAATCTAAGGATTCTACGTGATGATTCTGCGACAATTCCATTGCCATACTGAAGCAATTGTTTTGCAGAATTGGGCTCCTGATCCATTTGACTGGACCACCGTAATTTTTTTTCGTTAGTAGGTAGGTACAGTTGGCTGTGTACCACAATAACAAATATTTTTCTGCGGTCTAGTTAGTTTAAATGGACCACAATAATTAATTAATTTAATTGTACTACCGAAGTTTGGTTGGAGTAAGACTCCAACCAAACTTCGGTAGTAGGTACTGTTAACTGGACCAGCTAAACCACCATATATCATGTAAGGCAGGAACCTAACTTATTTTTCCAAGACCCACCACCTTAGTAGGTAGGAACCTAACTAATGGATGCGTCTTGGAAAAATAAATAGATAGGAACTTATCTACCCTTTATCTACAATTTTTTTTTTCAATCAACAGATTATTTCATCAATCTACTCGACTTTCTACTGATTTAGTCATATTCGATCTTGCAATACTGTTTCTAACAAAAAGAATGCATGAAATCGGACGACGCGTAGACCCGTCGTGATGCGCGGTTAAAGAATTCTACTTTTTCCTCTCTCCCAGGGGAACCTTACTGAATTTCAGGATAAAATGTGTCCTTTCATGTCCTTTCTTGTAGTATGAACTCAGAACGTGCCAAGTTACATTCCAACTCATTACCTATGTAGTTTCGGCGTGATGAGCGGTGAAGGAATTTAACTTTCATCCCCTCTGCCAGGGCAGCCTTACTGAATTCCGGGATAAAATGTATCTTTCCTCATAGTACGAACTAAAATCAAGCCGAGTTGCATTCGAATTCATTCAATAGTTCCGTCGTGATGCGCGGTTAAAGAATTTTACTTTTATCCTCTCTCCCAGGGGAACCTTACTGAATTCCAGGATAAAATGTATCCCATGTCCTTCCTTGAACTCAAATCGTACCAATTCAGTCCAACTCATTCAGTAGTTTCGGCGTGATGCGCAGTGAAGGAATTTTACTTTCATCCCTTCTCCCAGGGGAACCTTACTAAATTCTGGGATAAAATGTATCTTTCCTCGTAGTATGAACTCAAATTATGCCGAGTTCCATTCGAATTCATTAAGTTGTTCCGTCGTGATGGGCGGTTAAAGAATTTTACTTCCATCCTCTCTCCCAGGGGAAAATTACTGAATTCCGGGATGAAATTTATCCCATGTCTTTCCTGAAATCAAATCGTGCTAGGTTTCATTCCAACTCATTTAGCACTTTCGGCGTCATGCGCGGTGAAGAAATTTTACTTTTATCCCCTCTCCCAGGGGAACCTGACTGAATTCCGGGATAAAAAGTATCCTATGTCCTTCCTCGTAGTATGGCCTAAAATCGTACCGAGTTTTATTTCAATACCTTTAGTAGTTCCGTCGTGATGCGCAGTTAAAGAATTTTACTTTCATCCCCTCTCCCAGGGAAACCTGACTGAATTCCGGGATAAAAAGTATCCTATGTCCTTCCTCGTAGTATGACCTAAAATCGTGCCGAGTTTCATTTCAATACCTTCAGAAGTTTCGGCGTGATGCGCGTTTAACAAACAGACAGACAGACAGACAGACAGACAGACAGACAGACATGAATGAAAAAAATTGCAGTTTTGGCCTCAGTATCGATAATAGAGTGCCCTCCAAAAAAAATTTTCATAATATCTTCAATGTACAGAATTGGACCTGTTACAGTTTTATTATAAGTATAGATTATCTTTCAATGTCATGTATTGCATTCAGTATATCAGTCATCTTATCATCTAGTACCCATAACACAGGCTTTGCTTAGCTTGGGGCTAGATGCTGTGTGGATTTTCCAGCTGCAGTTATTTAAATAATAAATAACTTTATATAAAACTAGTTTATGCCCGCGGCTTCGCACGCGTTGTTTCTATGAAACGTTTTAAGGGTGTTTCTATTTCATGGAAACTGATTTATGGGATAAAGAGTACCTAATCTATATTTTGTTCCAGGTCTAGAACTACCTGTACGCAAAATTTCAACATTCATTTTCATTATTCATTTTCCGTTCAGTAGTTTTGTCGTGAAAAGGTAACAAACATCCATCCATCCATACACCTCCATAGAACTTATTTTTTTCAAAATCGAGCACGTAACTCCTAAGATGACTTATCGATAACTCTTAAATTTAAACAATACAAATTTGGAATTAGTAGGTGTGGGTAGAAAGGGGAGCTAAAATTAAATGTTTTGGGTCGAACGGAGCAAAATACCTGTTGGGTAGAAAAATCTTGGGTCGATCGGGGAAGCACTCACTCCAACTCCGTTTGTAACCCCAGAAATCTCCAGGAAACGATAAGCCCGTATCTGGCAACCCTAGCTATGTACAGCAATGGACTAATATAGGTTGGTCTCTCTCTTTCTAATGATGATCAATTTTCTTTGTTAATAAAGGCCTAGCGTAGCAACTACCTAATAAACCTTTTATCCTGTTTAGCGACGTAATTAACTAATTGAGCCAAATTCCGGATTAAGTACCTATGACTAAAACGACAATTAAAGTTTGGATAATCGTTATTGTTCCATTGGTCTGGCCTTGGCTGGAATCTAACCTCCGGTTACAGGTTCGATGGAACTCTTACGTCATCTGAAATATAATACAGACCCAGTATTATTTGAGGAGGTGAGAACAAAAGGTGACATTTAAACTTTTTTTTTTTTCAGAAAATGAAAAATGTATTAAGCGTTTGCACGTGGAACATACATCATTTTATTATTTAGGGCCAGTAACAGTTTAATTGGACAAAATATATGTATATAGTAATGCTAAAATATATTGATAAATATACGAAATATTTTTTTTATAGGGCAGTGTGTGCTAAGGATTTCTTAGTCCTATAAATCTGCATTCTCAACTAAAAACTTTGTTGATAAACTTTTTATCTACAAAAATGACACATTTTGGTTCAAAAGCCTCAACTAATATTTTAAATGAATGTAAATGTTACCTTTTGAACAGAATACTGCTTTTAAATGCTATTTTCTCTTAAAATAAGTCACCAATGGAACCAAAAGTATTCGGAAATCGATAAAATTCAAGGTTTTGAACCCGATTAATAAAACCTCATTTATGGTACCCACTACCACAGATTACACCCAGAATACCGCTTTATAGACATTTGTGATACTGATACAGAAAAACTTATAGTATAACACTGAAATTAGGTAGGTTGAACTTTACGAAAATGAGGTAGGTACCTACCTACCCACCTACCTTAAACTACGAAGAAGTAATACAGTAAAAGTCTTCCTATTGTCCATAAATTAAAATTTGCGAAGCTACGCTTAATTTTATCGACGGAAAATTTAAAAAAAATTAGTTTTTCAAAACTTTTTTAAGACGTTTTTAAAACTTTTGTTCGGTTCGACGACCGCCATCTAAACAAAACGGTGTAACTTTTGAACTAATCGCTCGATTTCCGATGTAATAAACTCAGTTATGATTGGAAATAACAGGAACTCCCCATTAATCTAAAATTGTGAACAAACAACCATCACTTAAAAATTACAATGTGATTTTTACGGAATCAGCTTTTTGGACTTTTGTAATTAATTTGTAAAATGCTCCATTCCACTCCGATCCACTTTCTTAATCCATTAATGGATCAATTTAATCAATCACCATCGCCTTTATTTTTTATGACTTTACATTTTTCAACATTGTATTGACTATCTGATGGCAAAAACCGTGTTCATATCAACTTTTGCCTCTAGGATGAAATCAAACTTTCTCAGGAGGTTGGCTCGTGCTCTTCCAGCGAAACCTTCCCCACTGCGCCACTGAGGTTATCTGGTACAACTAGGGATTTAAAAATCCGGTTAAATAACTTTTCATCTTATCGAATAAATCGAACAAAGGTGGAATTTAAATATTTTTTTACTCGTAATTATAATTTTTAACCAGCTTTTGCCTGGGATTAAGAGAAGGTTTATGTTATTCTAGGTTTTGAACTATATTTATACAAAATATTGTCCTCCCGATCACAGTTTCTAGCACGCTAAAACTACTAGGTAACTATACTAAGGTAATGAACATCCATATATCTATCTATTTATACAAGCTTTCTCATCACACTAATATTATAAATGTGAAAGTTTGGATGTAACCTCTTCACGTCAACACTACAGAAAGAATCGGGTGGAAATTTTGCGAGATGGTGATTCGTTGTATACAATGTAGGCTCTTTTAAAATGTCAGCTGACATTCTCCCGTGGATAAATGGTAAGTGGTTGTATTGGATCTGATCAGGTAACTGTTATTTGAAGTTACATGATGCTGTGTGAATTGTCCAGCATCATTTATTATTTTTATGCAATCACACTAAGCTATTCTATGCCGAAGGTACAATTTTATTGAGTTTTGAGGAGCATTTTATTAGAAGAAAAAGACTAAACAACAAAGAAGAATTTGAATTGCCTAATTAATTTAAGTAAATAATTATAAATTAAATTAAGTATCGAAAAATCTTATAATTTACTTTGTCTCTCGTACTACGTTTTCGAACTCTGTTTTATTCAGTGCGCGTGGAGACCTCACCACAAAAAAAGTTGTGACGTTGATGACTTGAAAATTTAATATATTCAAGAACTGAGTATGATGGCTGATTAGGTGATTTACTTTTAAAAACATACAAACTACCTCTGGATAAAATAAGTACTTGAGGAAAGATAAATAAAATACCTACCTACCTATTACAATAAAAAAAAATCCTGTAGGCAATGAGTTTAATTAGTAACTGTAATAATAATAATACCTATGTGCTTCATTGGTAATGATAGGAGAAAAAAGTTTTTATATAAATTATTTATTATGATAAAAATATTACGTCTTGTATAAATGCATAACTTATGTACCAGGGACTAGGTATACTAACATTAAGTATTAGGTACCTAGATATATACTTAGGCAGGTAATAATGTAATCAAAATGCAATATCAAGGTATCAAAAAAATATCAAGAAGAAGACATTAAGATTTCTTGTTAGTTAAATGGAAAAAATCTACAAGACCGTGTCTAGGTACCTACTACCTACCTAGACACAAGTGAGATGCTGGAAAGGCACTTAGCTTTATTTTTTTATCTCTTTTTAATGGTTCCGTAGTTCCTTGGACGATTAATTTGCTGATTTGATATCAAGGAATGATATTTATAAATAATCTACTGAAATTATGCCTTGAGATTCCAAATGTAGATGGTTATTTATGTTCTTTTATACGTTCCAAGGTAAGCGTCGCAGCTGGAGCAGTGGTGGTCGGAGTTCATTCCTATGTTGATGCAGTACGGCAGGCAGACGCAGGGCCAACACCTGAGAAAACAAAAAGTAGTAAGTATAAATAAAAAGGCAGAAGCCTTTATTCACAAAGAAAATTATAATATAATTATTATTTACAATTGAAACAATTGAGCTAACTGCAGACTGTTGCAAACAATCTACAGGTAGCTCAACTGATCCATATCAATACCAGTCGGAAGCGTCCCCAAGACGCTGGCTGCATTGCCCCGCTGTATGGCAATGCTGATGCGCTGTGCCAGATACTGACCAGCTCTCGGGTCACGCGTCGCTTCGACCAGACGCTCAGATAATTTTTTGAAAACCCGAAGAGCCTCGGTACCCCACGGACCTAGGGTCTCGACTCCAAGAGGAGCAAATGTGTAGGCTCTGTCGAGACCTGCATATTTGCGCCTCTTGAGATCTTCGGCCAAATCTGCCGCCGCGCCTGCCCTCACGGATGTCCTCGGAAGATGGGAAGGCGCAAGTGTGTCGACGCATGTAGCGTCCCACACAATGGGCCTCCCCAACTCCCATGGGACTAGTGTCATACCGTCGGGCCTTTTACCATCGTCACGTAACAGACCATTCGGTTCGAGAATAGCTGGTACGTTAGCGGTGACAAAGGCCCGCCGGATGATGTCGTTAAGGCTGGCGTGGCGAGATATCCGACCGGCTGCCCTAGTACACGATAATCCGTGATGACCAAGCTGTTCGACAGCAGTACCGCACTGGCATTGATGAAGCGCGCAACACCTTGCACCCAACCGAAGACATGTTGCGATACGGAAAGTTACGGGATCCAATAAAGTACCAGTGTTATATGAAGGAAATGCTTGCAACCAATGTCCTGACTCCCATTTAGAAACGGCCAGGAGGCGGGCACGATCCGTAGAGCTGGAGCACGTTTGTAACAAACAATTCCGTGTCAACTCACACAGAGACCCGTCCCATTGCCGTTGGGACAAAAGTGATTTTGGGGGAGCAGCATCGGGGCAAGCATTATGCCAAGCCGTTCGAGCTTCGTCTAAAAATGAAATTTTTAATGACATTCGAGGCGGGACCAAACGAGAAGGCTTTAAAATTTTGTCAACTAAAGAACTAGTGCTGTAGACAGAAGACAAGAACGCTGGCAGGGCTACACTTGAAATTTTGCGTATACCTAAGCCTCCCAATTTGACAGGCAGGGAGGCCTGCGACCATGCCCTGTCATCTAAATCAATATTCAAAACCGATGATAAAGTATTCTTTATTATGTTGTCTAAGCCTTCCAAGAGCTCGCTGTGTTTCCACAGTTGACTACATCTCAAAGAATACGTAAATTTAGGTACAAATAGACAGAACCGAATAATTGTAAAAGCCATATGACTATTAATTTTGAGCAATCTGTCCGAAGTTTTATTGAAATTTTGAATTTTCTCATCTACAAATGACTGAAAAGACTCATCAAGAATTGGTGAACCAAGGAGTCGAAGTGAACATTTATCTACAACTGTAATGTTGGGGGCTAAACTATTGAATTTTCCAATGATATTGTTTTTGTCTACACAAGAGTCCGAAATATAAAGCTCGCATTTTGAAAAATTTAATTCCAAACCTATTTTTTGAAATTCGTCTGTGATGATTTTTAGATCATCAAAAACTGTGTTCACCTCTCCACCTAATGTTCCATCATCCAAATACCAAACATTGAGCTTGGATTGGAGACGTTGAATGATTGGTTGGATGGCAAGGCTAAATATGGCCGGACCAAGAGGGTCGCCCTGCTGACAGCCAACTGTGGACGAAATTACTTTGTTCCTGTAAATTAATTTTGACGGTGAACCATAACATTGCCAAAGAAAAGGGTAAATTTCTGGAATTTTGTCTTTAATTTCTTTTAGCAAGGCGCCCCTGTCTACGGAATTGAAGGCGTTTTTGACGTCAACCTTCAGTATTACCTCCCCATAATTTTGGTCTAAAAATGTACGAAGGGAATGTACTGCGGCCTCACAACCGCCTCGCGAACCAAAGCCTAGCTGAATTGGTCGGAAATAGTCGCCTAGATAGTCGGCTTCTTTCCGACAGCAGACTTTAGCCGCAAGGCGGCGGTAGGTTGTGCCCACAGCTATGGGTCTAATTCCGCCATCCTTCTTTTTAAGGGCACAAAGATTCGCACCGTAAAGGAGTTCAGTGATCTCGCTAAATAAATAAATAAAAATGTTATTCCTTCTCAAATAGCAACTGAAAGAGCGAGAAGGCACGTAAGACTCCTCTGTCAAGTCAACTATCTACCGTTCTACAAAAACTCAGGTCACTCGGTGTGTTCGCACTAGGAATTTTAATGCTACTTAAATAAGAAAATGTCTGAGAAATAAACGTCTCTTTGACGTTGTTGGTACCTTAAATTTGTTGACAAATGTTTTCATATATTAAACGTCAAAAAAGGCGACTTAGGCACTATGCAGACAGAGCTTTAATCTATGTGCGTTTAAGGCACAGTTTAAGAAAAAGTTGATACGAAAGACATTAAAAAGTGGACAGTTTCTTCAACTAAAGTTGCTCTGTCTGTATAGCGCCTTACCGACGAAGCTGCTAATTGCCTCGAAGAGCACCAACCTAAGCCGGCCAACCTGTTCCTTCTCATTAAGGCCAAGCAAGCCACCTACGCTGTGTCAAAATAGCGTGAAATAAACGCTTCTAATATTTTCGATCATGCAAAGCTATATATTAGGTCCTTACATATGAAATTGGCGTTTTGTATGGGAGGAACAAAAAGTCGAATATTTTTTAATATAATATATTTAATTAATCAAAGTATGAACCATTATTTTCTATGCACTTTTGCCATCTTATAGGTAGTTCATTGATCCCTTTACTAAAAAAACCAGTCGGACGGGAATCAATAAAATCTTTGAAGGCGATTTGGACTGCCCCATCGGAGTTGAATTTTTTCCCTTGCAAGAAGTTATCCAAATTTCGAAAAAAATGGTAATCTGTTGGAGCAAGGTCCGGGGAGTACGGAGGATGTCTTAGACTTTCCAATTGAAGCTCTTCTAATTTAGTAGCCGTCTGTTGCGCAGTGTGTGGTCTAGCGTTGTCGTGAAGCAGCAGTGGCGTGGAGCGATTGACCAGCCTAGGTTGTTTAGCCGCTAGCTTTTCCATCATGGTTTGCAATTGCTGACAATAGACATCAGCCGTAATAGTCTGGCCAGATTTGAGAAAACTGTAATGAACAATACCGGCACTAGTCCACCAAACGCTTACAAGTAACTTTTTTGGGGTTAATTTTCGCTTGGGGCAGGATTTGGCTGGCTGGCCAGGATCCAACCATTGCGCTGAGCGCTTCCGATTATCGTAAAGAACCCATTTTTCATCACAGGTAATGATTCGGTTTAAAATACCTTCATTATTGTGCCGGTTTAGTAATGTAACGCAGCAGTCGACGCGCGTTTGCCGGTTTGCTTCAGTCAATTCGTGAGGTACCCACCTTTCAAGCTTTTTAATCTTCCCAATTTGCTTCAAGTGAATTAAAAGAGTTTTATCACTAACACCGCAGCCTGCAGCTAACTCGGACGTGGTTTGCGATGGATCCGCTTCCACAATAGCCTTCAACTCTTCATTATCAACTTGAGTCTCAGGCCGTCCACGGGGCTTGTTCTGCAAGTCGAAATTTCCAGAACGAAAACGTTGGAACCAAAAACGAACTGTGTTTTCTTTTGCAACACGACCGCCATACACATCATTCACCCTTCGAGTTGTTTCCGCAGCACTAGTGCCACGGCGGAACTCGTACTCGTAAATAATGCGATATTTTAAGTTTTCCATTTTGTAAAATGAGTGACGCAAACAGAAAAAAACAGAAGAAAAAAAACAAATGAATGACGATCATCGAAGCACAAATACACGAGTCTATAGCTGTACAAATTTGAATTTGGAATTCCTTACCAAAGAGGAGAAATTTGTGATTAAAGTGGCCAGTACGAAAAACGCCAATTTCATATGTAAGGACCTAATAAATATTGTAAATTACATTATGGTATATAAAAAAATTATTGTCCGTACTGAAAAGAGGGTTATAGAGACAAGCATTAACAAAAATAAAGGTATACAAATTATGGTGCTTTTTCCTCTTCGCTGTTAAATGTCAGTCAGGTCAGGATCCCTGCCTGGGCCATGCTTATTGTTACTTGACATGTCCTTGGCACCATCTCTTCTCCAGGAAAGATTTGCTTTCTATCGAGTTTCAAGTAGATACTTAAATGGCGATTTTTTTCGGTTTTGGAAAACAGTTCATTAGAAATTTAAATAAAGAAACCATAAATACCTAACTCATACTCGTCTGGGGGTTTTCTAAATCACACTGGACTTTTCTTTTTATTGACAGCTCAAGCATAGCTGATGATCTAGATAGCTGATGTCTGAACTGCTTTCACTCCATATGCACCATCCACGCATTTAGATTCTTTGACTGAATGAAAGAATGCAATATTCATAGGTCCTGCTTGTTTTTAAGAATAATGATGCGATTATAGAAATATATCGGGACTTCGACGAGATCTTCGATATTTATCAAGCTGACAGATTACGTGTGTATGAAAAATGGTATCTATTCTTTCAACAGAGAAAATAAAAGCGTGGATAGATATAGAAGAAAGAAACTATGTAGTTACTTTCATAAAGTTTCACTCAATGACGTTGGCTCGAAGTGGAAGATAACTTACAACAACAGGCATAGGCCGATCGCGACAGCGTGCGTTATTATAGTAGCTTTCGGCTGGATCCTTGTCAGCCCAGTGGCTTTACACGTCGGGCACGTCACGTTAACGGGTTCAGATCCCAGCGGTGGTAGGCTCATTTTTATCTGAAAATCACCAAAAGTTCACAACACCATTTTTGTGAACATTCTTTAACACACAGCGACCACGCCTCGAACTCCCACCAATTCAAACTAGGAATTCGTAGGCTGTTTTTAAATTATAGAAATAATAAAATTGGGTGTATACTTTTTATGAGATGCTGATAAAGGAGAAATTTTATTATCTGATAAAAAAACGTATAAAAGAGATGCGTCGGACGGCCCAAGCGACTAGAACAGAACTAATCTAGACACTGAGTCACAGATATTTGGGACTCGAGGTCAAATACCGTCTGTAGGTAAACCTGTTCCGCACGATGTTAATATTCGGTTCGCCATTGTGTACCACATCCATTGTTAAATACATCTATAAGTGTTCATAGGTGTTGCTTTTAGTTGACTTATTGGCTAATAAATTACTCGTCCTGCATTTCAAATAGCTGCTTATATATCTGAACCATTAATTAAGATACCATAACGAAACTACTCTATCGTCTTTATAGTGCTAACTTATCCCTCACACTTAGGGAATTTTTTTAATAAATTGAATAAGGTCCCTAAAATTTTCGACCTCGACTGGATTTAGGCTTGCAACTAGGGAATCCAATCCCGCAAATGCGGGATCCCGCGTCATTTTAGAGGATCGGAAAAGCGGGATTACAGATGCGGAATCGGTGGGATTCGCGGCAAAAATTTACGGAAAAAATTGGAATGGCAGTTAAAATACACAAACGTCCTTTTGAATACGTCGTATATTAATCTAGGCCTCATTAACAATCGATTAAACCACTTTCTTTCTTTTATTTTCCTTGGAACTCAAGAATTTGACCCCCTATACGTATTTTCCTTTGTCCTTTAGCCTATTCGTGCCTATTTTAAAAATTGTTTACCTTCTAAATATTTTTTTAATGCTGTAAATTTTAGCAGTAGGTTACTTGTTTAATAAACTAAGACTAAAATGAATAAACAGTAATTTTAGATTATACTCCGACCACGTGCTTATTTTCTTTATGGCACATGCACATACCACCACACCTATGAAGTTCCCTAATTGTTGACATGTGAGTATATGAAGTTCTGAAGAATGCATTTTACGTTTATCGTTTTTTTCTAAGACTGCAATGTGGCAGACGCTGCCTTCTATAACAAAGTTTTTATAACTAAAACAGAAGCGTAAACAGTGTCCATATTTTCTTTCATCGTTACATCCATATTAAGTCATCAAACAAAATTATACAAGAAATTAACTAGTTTTCGCCCCAAGAAAAATTTGATCGCGCTATTGAAGTATTTCGCGTTTACAACGAATTAAGCAAAAAAAGTAAAAAAATACAATTTTTTTCAGTCCCGCAAGATCGATGTCCTCAATCCCGCAGGCTTGCGGGACTGGGATTTTGACGCGGGATTGGATTCCCTACTTGGCACCTTTGCTTTTGAAATTTTGGGTGGCTATTAATAAATCAAATATTATCATTATCCAGTGAGTTGTACTAATAGTAATTCGATGTCATTATCACACATATTTTCGACCTTGACAGGACCTAAGCCAGCAACTTTCCCTTTTCAAATTTTTGGGATTTATTAAATTCATTAGAAAGATACCTACTATAGCATTCTTTCTATATGTATAAGACTATTCATATGATAGAATAACTTCCTCGTTATAAAAACGCCGAATCGAGTTTTTTCTGATTTGTAGCCGTCCCGCAGAGTGCCACCGATATTTCTTTTCTTGAGTTAGACCTACCCTCTCAAATCTTTTTCATTTTTCTCTCTATCACCTGACCACTCCCACTTCAGCCTAGTTTTATATTTTCGGCACGCCTTCAAGCTTACCTACCATTAGGCGTGATTGTTCAAACGAAATCCCATCATAAATACAGACCTAATTGGATTCTTCAACCTTGTGTTTACGAAAGCATGTCATCGGTCAGGCCCTTTACTGACGTCATGACATTATGACGTCATGAAATGCTAAACGATATAGGTGTTAACGAAATAACTGTTATCTACGCCGAATAATAAATAGTTAGGAGCAATTATGTTAAGATTAGCGCCGTATTAAAAGTCCTAATCTCTCCTAAATAGGTAGGTACTTATTTTATAGGTTTTTTTAATTAATAGACCTTCGTTCGACCACAGTCACACCTAATGACACCGCATCGCACATCACGACTGTCAATGAAGTTTATAATATTATAGGTACCTAAAATCATTGACGACTGCACATCATATCCTGACACCAATGCACTGCTGACTGCGATCCATCGCAGTCATACATTACGTAAATTATCGAAGTTAAAGAAATAAAAGGTACGCGATAAATGCCCCATGAAATCATTAATTATGAATTTCAAATATTTTATTGCCCTCAAAAACAAGCGCTGTGTGTGGCTTACAGGTTGCAATGGGCAGCACAGGCAGCGCGTTCCAAACCCTAGCCGGTGCGAATATATTCTGTGGGTGCGAATGATGAAGGACGAGTAAAACCGCTTAGTGCGAGAGGCAGATTTATCCACAAGGTATAAGGATGGCATTGAGGTGTAGGCAAAGTACGTCTGCTTGTCCTGGAGTGAAAGGGAGATTGTGGGATCAGGTCATGAAGTTCCAAGAGAATTCTCCGAAATTACCCAGTCTAATAAAAGATCCAGAGGCAACATTGCGGCGGCGGTGTTATAGACTTTAGACTTCGTCCCCGCAAGATATTGCTCGTCAATAAGACCTACCTATCTATCTATCTCCCTAGGTAACGTAAGCGGTCGTGACGGAAGAATCGACGCTTCTACGTCGGCTCGCGATGTTGAGGTTTTTCTTAGGTACTTATTCTATAGTAATAATTTCGAATAGATTCCTTTATAGAGTCTGAAACAAAGCAGGTACTTGACAACTGGTTTACAGAATGCAAAAAAAGTGTTTGAAATTTTAGGGTTCCGTACCTCAAAAGGAAAAAAGTAGGATCACTTTTTTGTCCGTCTGTCTGCCTGTCCGTCTGTCAACTCCCTTTTCTCAGGAATGCGTGGAGGTATCGAGTTGACATTAACATCAAATACTCAAGTCCGTATCCTCTTAGAGCCTTGATATAAATAAAATTTTTATGTCAATGCAATCAAACGTAGCAGCCGTTTGTGGCCGAATATTTTGAAATTTCCAAGGCACACAGAACCTATAGGGTACTTTACGTAGACCTAGAATCATGAAATTTGGCAAGAAGCAAGGTTTTCAAATCCGAAAACAGCAAATTTGTAGTTTAGTTGTAATTTTTCACTAAAAATGTTACTTCTTATTCTATTCATGGATCTAAGCCTACAGGGTACTTCTCGTTGACCAAGAATCATAAAGTTCGGCAAGAAGCGAAGTCTTATAGCAAATTTAATAGAAAAATCCGAAAACAGTAAATTTGAAGTTAATATACAAAATCTCAGTGTCATCCATCACTCGATACTTTTGCCTAAGGGCGATGCCCCCTGATGGGTGACATGTTAATCTGCGCACCACATCATTTTAGCTTAAATTCATAATTATTCACCTTATCAATCGGAAAAATTTGAGAAAAGTCATTTCAAATGTAAAAAATAGGTGAAACTGTTTTCGACTGTAAGTATCAACTTTAAACTCCGTTTTCGCATAAAAATTCCCAGTAAAGTACGAACATTTTTATGCTATTTTGAGAGCTAAGAAGCCCATAAAGTTTAAATTACCAAGAAGTTATTCAGTCATAGTTATGTTATTATTTTTTTCAATTTGAAATCAAGTAAAAATATCTATCAAAAAGAAATTTTAATTTCGTGATTAAAATCCGAGTTACTCGTAAAAATTTTAGTGTTAAGTGATTTTGCAGACAAACACTCAAGCTAGCTATGATACTAATGCAAAAAAATCTCAAAGATTCGCAGAAAAAATTATAGCTAAGACCGACCAAAATTTTAAAAATCTGAAAATAAAACAAAGACTCAGAAAAAATCGCGGAACATACATGGGGGTCCAATCGATAGAAATTGGTGTCTCTAGACCCAGTCTCCAGACCTTTGCTGTTACAGGT
Source organism: Eupithecia subumbrata (assembly GCA_949316285.1). Taxonomy (NCBI): domain Eukaryota; kingdom Metazoa; phylum Arthropoda; class Insecta; order Lepidoptera; family Geometridae; genus Eupithecia; species Eupithecia subumbrata. The sequence continues at coordinate 34,644,537 of OX438640.1, read as the reverse complement.
TGCAAGGGACATCCTGTTAACACTATAGGGTACCTACTTCCCGTTGACCTAGAATCATAATATTTTGCAAGAAACAAGGTCTTACGATCATACGGAACCCGTGGAGCGCGAGCCCGACTCGCACTGTCACGTTGACGTTTTATTTTATAATAAAATGTTAACAAGCATTTTTCCGAACACTCATTTTCTTTCTTGCGCAGAATATCGTCGCTGTTATTGTTATCACCGATAGATTTATTTTACATTATGATAAGGCGTTACACTGAATTTCTTTGTGATAATGGCATCAATCCAGAACAATATAATTATACAAACTAGAAACGTTGTTTTATGAAGACATAACTTATTTACCACAGTATATAAGTATAAACAAGCAAATTATACTGAAATGTGAAAATTCTACGATAGATTTACTTTTTAAAGAGGTCACTTTTTGTGCTTTCTAAACAAAAATTACCTTATTAAATAAATTCTGCTCATCTTTTTGTAAGCTACTCAGAAAGACCTTCCTTATTTAGTAAAGAACTGATCTTACAAAATTGTTGATTCTGATTACACTTGTTTCAAATTTACAGAGAATATTTAATTTTCATAACCATCAACATAAAAATTTGTCCATTTGTTGTACTTCTGACACAAACTAAATGAAAGACAATTAAAATTATTTGTACAATAGTTTATTCTGCCACATTCACACTTTTCAATAATAATTAACGTGAGACAAAAATCAAGCCCTTGAGGAAATTCACTTCTATTTTTGCAAAATAGTGAGGAAATCTTTCAATAATACTGTGCTCAAAACACCTTAAAAACTTACAATCTCACGGTATTTATCAATTCGACATAATTATATACAAAAATACAAATGCATACCTACTTAGAGGTTTTTACAAATACAATCACTCAGAAAACGAACTATAGTGGGTTTTCCTACATCTACATGGTAAGTACTAGATCCAAATAAGAAAATATAATAAAGAGAAATACTTAAAATGTAATAATGTAATTGTAGGTAGGTAATTAATTGATTACATTATAATGAATTTTGATCGCAGAAGCTAATTTAATAGGTTAGGTACGCACCTATGAATCTTGTATTTTTCCATTTACTTTGTGGTAAGTTTCGCGTTGGGAATCGAACCCGTCTTTCAGTCGGTAGTAAATGCGATACAGCTGACCGAACAACCAGGAAAGTATGCTCTGGTAACCACCTCCAACTATTGATTTAAACAAGTTTCATCTCGGGGCCTTACCCTATGTTTCACGCGGTTAAAATAATACCACTAGTTTAAAATAACATGAATTTCGTTTTAAAATTACGTCAGTGCTAAGGCGGTTCCTCACCGATCGCGCGGGAGCGAACATCATTTAATCACGCTATTTTATGAAAAGTAATACATTTATTATAGGGTATTTTTTGTGCTGGATAAGGTTTTAAATATTCTTAACCGTGTGAAACTTTTGGTAAGTAAGACTCTAGAACAGGGTTAATAATTCCAACGTAATATACAGTTCTCACTCTATTAGAACAAGAGACGTAATTAAATGAAATATGAATTATGCAAAAAAAGTCGTCTCTTCTACATACATTTTAAATACATATAGCCGGCTTTCCACCGCAAAAGGGTAAAGCGGTTTATAAGAGATGAGTGGGCGGAGTTAATTTTAACGCTTTCTACTCGCTCGCTCCTTTCCGCTCGGCTATTTTTTGGTGGAAATACAAGTAAGCAGTTTACTCCTGCGAGTTAAAATGGGTCCGCTCCACTCGCGGTGGAAACCCGACTAGCCAGCCGAGTTTTCACTGCGAAAGGGTAATGAGCAAGAAAGGAGAGATGAGTGGGTAGAAGTTAATTTCAAGGCTTTTGGCGAGCTCACTCTTGTCCGTTCGACTATTTGTTGGTAGAAATACAAGTGTGCAGTATAAGTACTCTTGCCTTGAAATAGGTTCGCTCCGCTCGCGGCGGAAACCCGACTTTACAATTCAAAACTATTTTCTGTTCTGTTCTGGTGATCGAGGACAGTTTGAAAATAACTCCTACGTGCGCTTTCAAACTTTTAAAATATTTCTTTTATATTATTTTCAATTCTCGGCTTGGAAAATTATCACCAGCTTTAACTTTTATCAATATTTATATAATAAAAGTACCTCTATAAGAACATATTGCTTTACAGACGTTTAGATATAAGTATATTTTTATCAGTAAGTAGATACCTACTAAAGCTTAAAAAATAATTTCCTTATAGATAAATGGAACATTATTACAGTCAAAATATTTCTAAGAAATTATAAAAATGTCTGAAAACGTATACATAATTGTTATTTAATAACAACGCTACTTATGTACCTACAGATTTACAGAAATGATTTCGAAGAAATATTTTTGAGTGACTACATTTAGAGTTGTACAAATAAAAATAACCTTGTTGGTATGTGAAGTCGCTCATGCACGGCCAAGGTCGATGTGACCAACAATTTATCGAGTGTTATTATTAATGCTTACTAATAAATCCTGGTACACCAGTAAAGATATAAATCCAAGCTTGTAAAAATTCGCATATGGCTGAAAATTTGTATGAAAATTAGAATCGCAATTAAACAAAATTTGAAAAGCCCATGTTGAAGAAAATGCCATGATCTACAAGAACTTTTGATTCGTATATTTATAGAAAGTTTTAATATTTTGAGAGCATTACAGTAGTGACTAAAAGATGCACGTCCGATATTAAATCCTAGCTATAAAAAAACATTCACTTCACAACAAAAATCATATAGAATATAAAAAAAATAAAAAATAAAAAATTGTTTGGAGCATAGCTCTCTATAGGTGCCCTTGCGCACAGCGCGATAGAGAGAGAGAGAGAGACAGATGGGGCGTTTTAAATGTGGTGCTGGGGGAGGATGGAAAGGATTAACTGGACAAAGAAGGTTACTAATGAAGAGTTGCTGAAAGGGGTTAAGGAGAATAGGGTTTTTGATGAATTCAAAACAGAAGAGTGAGAATGATTGGACATTAAACGACAGGATAGATCAATAAGAAACATCATAGAAGGAAGACAAGGAAGGGGAGGAAAAAACATTAACTATATGAGTCAGTTCAAGAAGAAAGCCGCTATCATGCCATATTAAGAAGTAAAAGAGGGGGATTGGAAAAAAAAGTGGAGGAAATCGCGTCATTGCACCGACAAGAGCTCATCATTTATTAATAATTTATTAAAATTACCCCTTGCCTGAAAAATCGAAAACTCACTATATGTGAAACGTGAATAAGCAAAATTGTATAGGTACGTGGAATATATGGGAACTTTTCACATTTTGTTTATAATGGTGTTCTTAACGTTCTTACCAATTTTCAGATGTAAGCGAATTTTTAACGCGACCAATGGTAGTCGTACCTAGTATTAATGTTGGTGCTGTGTTGCTAGACTATTTAGCGTATGTGCCAAGGTAAGAATTGCAGTTAGGGCAGTAGTGGTCGGCGTTTCTGCAGGAGTCCATGCAGTAAGGGACGCACACGCACGGCCAGCATCTGTGAAAGATATTAATTACTTTTAAGCACAGGGCTACCAGATAGTGTTCTAGTACTTTAGACTCGAGGAATTTATGTCTAGATTAGCGGTACTACGAAATGTATAATAACATAACCTGACTAAATTAATGTATTTACTGCCATGATTCTGTGGTGCGACCCGCGTAAGGGCGTGCTACCAATTTTTTGTTTTGGTAAAAACTATAAAAATGAATGTATCATTTGCGATTTAATAAATTGATAATTGCTTGTTTGCTGTTTTTAGATATTTAAATCAAGTTCAATAATTATTTATAAATACAAAAGATGTATGTGCACTTTGAATATGTCTTAAGTAATCTTGAAAGTCAAGAAAGCATGTAAAATTAATTAAATGTTAAATTTGTAACTTCGACCAATCATCGATCATTTAGAATAGCTTTTTTTATTTCCATTAGACAGGTCAAAAGGAAACAATTAAATAAATAATATTATATAGTGCTGGAGAATTCACACAACATCATGTAGCACCAAACTAAGCAGAGCTTGTGTTATGGGTACTAGATGACTGATTTAAAATGTATAAAACGTATTTCTCACGTTTTTTTTTCTGTACTCGTTTAGGGACGAGCCAATGTTTTTTTCTGTGCCAGTCCCGTATGTTAGCAAAATTTACTACTAACAACTAAATTCAATGACAAACTAACCTGTATAGGAAGTGTTATGTGATTAAATTCAAATGTTTAGCTCTATTTCAATTCCGACTCATTCGTTGTTTTTTCAATTCTGAATATAACTTTTAGTATAATTTGTAACAACAGGATTTCAGTGGAGTTGCTAGGTACATTCAAAGCTACATGTTTGGTTAAAGATAAGATAGTGCCAATGGGGGCGTTGTTGCCTACGTACCTACCAACTGCACGACATAGATTATTTCGCATTGCACATGGCCTTCGTCCTTTTCAACCGACTTCATAAAAGAAGGAGGTTATGTTCGACTTTATGTATGTTCTATGTATGTTCGATAAGTCTACCGACGTCGATGCAATTCAATAGGTTAAAAAAACTGAAAAAAGAGCACTTTTTTACGTGGGACGCCAAATTAAATAGGTTTAAGCTGTCTTCCCTATTTGGACATAACAACCATCCCATTGACAACCTAGCTCCGATCCGATAATCCACGCCTTGCTAAATTGTATCATACAAGTTAATACTTTTATTGCCCACGAACTCATATGAGGTTCTGTCACAGCACTGTAGCTGCCGGCCGCCGCCCCTGCGGATCGTACACATGTCGCGTCGCACCGCAGAGGCTGGGCAGTGAAAGCGTTATTAGGTAACTGGATAGGTAAGTTTCATTGACATGTTTGTATGAGACCGCTGCCCGTGAAAGATTTAATAGCCTAGTAATAGTACGGGCCCTACCGGGTGTCCGGCTCGGCAGGATACTTATTTTAGGATTACTCGCATAGGAAACAAATTTAAAGAAACATAACTACCTCCTCATCCTCATCCTTCAACAGCCTGTATTAGTCAGTGGACTAATATTATCAGGTCCAGCAGTGGCTGGACCTGATAATCGCCTTATTGTTTTTTATCTCATGGGGGGTAATGCCCATAGTCCTTACGCTGGGCATGCGGGTTGGTGATCGCAGTTCAGTGGTAGAATTGTCCTGCAGGGGGCGCTGCTGTCCGTTCCCGGTGGATATCCCTTAGTCGCATCTTACGACACCAGCGGGAAGAGTTGGGATGGTGCAAATTCTAAGCAAGTCGGCACCACATACCGTACTAACTACCAACCTAGCTTAAACCGCTACCTTAGCTTAAAATGAAGATCATGATCATCATCATCATGTCAACTCTCAATCGTCCACTGCTGGACAGGCCTTCCGCTTACGAAGCCACAAAAAGCGGTCCTGAGCCGCCTCCATCCATCTACTCCCTGAGAACAGAGAGGTCCTGAGACCTGAGACGCTACAATGCCGACGACGGTCCATCGAGCATGGTCTACCAATTCCAACACTCACTACCCGAAAATCTTTACTCATTAGATAAGTGGTTATCGTTTTCTAGGTATTTTAATTTATTAACCAATCAATTCAAATTGTAACATGAGTTGACGAGTGCCTTAGTCATACAATTACTTAGAATCATTCATTCATCATCCAATTTCACAAAACCTTATTCACGTTAGTAAGTAAGTACCTAGAACCTAAATAACATGGTTTTTTACCAGACTACAATAAAAACATTCAGTATGAGTTATAAAATGTAGTAGGTACTTTACCTACAGTATATGGTGTTTATGTGAGTCTAAGTTTCTAGTCTAGGTATTAATATTAACGCTATCTTCCACCATAGCGCCTACACTACACTAACCGTGATTGTTGATGTTATTGTTGAAAACCTTGACATATCCAACCCAGAATAGATAATATCCGTAGGCAGGGGAAAGAGGGCCAGATGGTAGGGATAGCAAAGGCATCAATAAAGGGTAATGTATTGGACTGTTAGGTGGCTTAGACGAAGGCATGCTGAGATAGGAACAGCATTATAATAATTTTCAAGTGAAAGTAATCTGTTTTGTCATGGAAACATGACAACAAGGTAAAGGTACATAGGTGAGGTAGTGTTAGGTTAATTTACAGAGTAGCATAAATACCTGTATGTGTTTGAATATCTCGATGTTAAAATAAAATAGTTAAGTGCAATTAAAGAGTTTTCAGTTAAAATCAGACCTGATCCCAAAAATAGCTAACCCATCTTAACTATAAGTTACGAAATAAAATTACTTTCTGTGCTGTTAGAGATCGAACGATTTGAAAAAAAAAACTGGTTACCTGAGTACGTGCGTGCGTATGCACTGTGCAAAAACAAACAAGATCTTATGTGCTTATTTGACGACGGTAGATAAGAAACTGTGCAATAATTTTTAAACTATTAAAAAGTATAAAGTATCTGTTCCTTACACGTTCAACTAGTCCGAACTGTTTTTTCTAAACTATTTCATCCCAGAGCTGGGCAAAGATCGCCCCCAAGCTCTTGAAGGAATTGTACTCGTTTGCTAGGTTCCACCAACCACATGTGTGGTTGGCAGGTAAATAATGTCATCGGCATTAGGCTACCTTTTGTATATCTACCTAAGTTAAATGTGCGCAATAAAGTATTTAAATAAATAATATGTATTAACAATGAAGATACCCAAACTGATACAACTACATACCTATTAGGTAGTACGTCCACAAAAACAGCTAAAAACCGGTTTGAAAAAAAGATAATAGCTTTTATGTACGTTTTTTGTTTGAACTCTTGATTCTATTTATAGGTACACAACAATTTTGATCGGTCATTTTAGAAAAAAGCCGGTACCCGTCTTTTCCCCTCCTCCTCGTTGTCTGTCACGTGAACATTAGATAAGTATCGTTTTACACATTCCAATATTCCATCGTTGTAATAGAAACATCAAGAAATCTACTAAACATTCTATAGATCGTTAGATTTTTATCGTAAAGGAAAAACTTACAAAAACAAACAGAGCACCAGTGCCACTATGTGTGTCCTCGTGGTGGCCTTCCGCTCGATTTTGGTCACGACCACGGCCCTGCACGAGGGACAGGTCACTTGGGAGGGCTCAGGTCCAACTGGGACTACGTTCATTTTTATCTGGAAAAAAAAGCACGAAAATAAACGAAAATAGATATTGTCTGTCTGCTACATGCCTAAAAAGAAATAAAAAACAACAACTCAAATTATACAAACTACAAAAGTGAAAAGAGTTTGAGTTCTAAACAATCTATTTACTTTAATCAAAAATTTATGGTTTGGTAAGATTTCAAATGCTTACATTTTGTAGAAGCACTCAGGCGAAGGAACTGTGATAAAAATATCAATGTTTTGTTGGATTTAAAAATAGTAATGCGTCTTGAGAGCGGCGCGTCGAAGCACAAACTGACATGAATCTAACCGAAGTGGGTTCATCAGTACAGCGTGACGAAGCCAAGGTTACTCTAGTCGACTATGATAATAATTGGTTTTTATACGATGACTTGCTTCAGTTTGCGGCTTTGCTTGCATGCCTTGACGTGGATAATAATTTATTTATTTATTTATTTAATTTAAGTAATGCAGTAAATGTTATTCTATGTCTAGAACTAGGTACATCCGAATTGATGTCTTAGGTCCCGCGCCTCTGCCAAACAACCCAACTTCTGAAAACCGAAATATAATATTTTATTGCTGTGTAAAAAACAAGATCCGTCAAGCGCGAGTGTGACTCGCGCGCCGAGCGATTAAACTTTTGTTAATTATAAAAACATGCAAAAATTAAAAGTGAATTTGAATTTGAATGCATAGGTATCAGTTAGAACTTCGTTATTTGATGAATATCTAAAAACAGTAGGTATTAGCAATTCATATGGATCGCTGAGCACTTAAGACTTCGGAGATTAGGGGTAGTGATCGATTTATCAAGTTTTTAAAAATATTTCAAAAAGTAGGTATTATCCTAAATATTGAAAAAAACTTTTTTGGAATATACAAACTGTTACCTTTCATTTGTTACCCTGTGACCAACTTGACCTCGACCTTTTTCATCTCTTTTAAATTTCGACATCACAATTTATACCTAAAATATTTCATTTCTTTTTTTTCACTTTATCTATACGATACAACACAATACAAAGCAATGCAAATACTCCTTATTGTACACCAAATGAAACAGAAATACAGGATTGATCTTTTTTTTTATTCGTTACCTGATTTATTATAAAACTTAATATCATTCTATCCTATCCTACTATACTATACACTTTACTATATATATTTTAGTATAATAATGATATAATTAAATATTACATTATATTATATTATACCTACATGCGAAAGCTTGTGAAATGTGAAATTTTTGTTACCAAGGATCTCCAAAACTACTGATCAGATCAAAATGAATTTTGGCATACATTCAGAATGTAGACAATAGGCTACATTTTTAGGGCTTCGCTCACCGATTTAGAATTCAAAGAAAGGTTTGATAATTTACATAATTATCATGTCCAACGAGAAACCAAAACATAGATAGTAAGTCCGTCTATGAAATGTTGTCTATTTTTTCAAAATAGTGATTGAATTTGTGATGAATTGAATTTTTGGCAGAATTGTGTCAAACCAGATGCAGAAGCCATTTGACAAGAAGTTGAAGTTGAAGTTGAATTTGTAATGAATAAAATATGAAAAATAAAGAAAGTATTTTTCTCCCGAAAGAAAATAATTCAATTTATTGCTAAAGGTATACATTCTTTGGATACTATAAAAAATTTTCGTGTTTATAAGTCACAGATATATTCGCTTTTTCTATGCAAATGTTTTTTTCTGTTTACTGATGTGTAATAAGGTAGGTAGGTATAATACACTTGTCTAGTTTTTGACAACTGGTTATAACCTCAAAATTCGTTTCGGTTAGGTATCCCTGTCGTATTACCTACACTTTATTGTCCACTTTTTCCTGAAGATTTTTAGCGAAGGTTAATTACAAACGTTTTAGAAATACAATTCTTATGTTTTTAGCACTGGCGCACTTGTTTTTAACACATTCATTAATTAAAATCCGGGAGCGATTGACAGTACGTCCTTACGTTATAGTACTGGAAACGAAAACTATTTCCTAGTACATGTTTTAATTCATCTATTCTAGCCTCTGTGACGGATTTCTTAATGTTACGTTATCCTTAGTTTTAAAGTAATTTTGTATGCCGCTTTCAATAGTAATGCCATATGATCGGATTTAATGCCCTCCCCCTGTGTTTCCGCAATAGCCGCTATTTCATCTGCGAAACTTAATATGAACTTGATTGTCTCCCCGTTGAACTATGCATGCACCCTTATTTAAAGTTTCAGATATTTTATTTATAGCTGCTTCTATGAAGATGTTGAATATACAGGGGAAAGTGAATATCCTTGTCTTACTCCTCCTTGTCTTGTCTCCTTGGCAGAGATATTTAAGAGGCAAAAAGGACAGACAGATGGAGGCCAGAAAGGGTTTCGTACAAAACCTTAATTAGCTTAATTTTTAACAAATCAAAACTTGATTTTGATTTTTATAAGTTTTTAGCAGGGTTATGGTGCCTACTGGGAGTGGGGCGCTTTGTCCGGATTTTATAATACTTCCTACCTAAATATTATGTATATATGAAAAAATGCACTCTGATTCTGATATGTATAATATACTTCTTGTATGTAGGTACTTACCTAACAAACATCTGTCCATTTGTCTTCATGCAAACTTTCGCATTTATAATAAATAAGTGTCATCTTTATCGAAGAATAGGTAGGCAGGTACTGTTACTGCTGCTGATTAAATCAATGAGTAACGCGATAACAAAAAAATTAAGTGCCTAAGTACCTACGAGTACTTAATTGATAAGATTATCCAACTAATTATCTAACTCAGGGACTCCCAAACTTATTTTGTCTACTGCCCACTTTGAGAAGAAATTATTTTATAGCGCCCCAATCTTTCCAACTACTTAAAAACCACACAACTTCAAATTAATTAAATTATTGTGAGCTATATAGCTAATATTAGCGGAGATTAAACATTCATTCTAAACGAGACTTTTACTATAATCTGCAAGAGTTAACTTGAGACCCTGAGTGCAGTAGGTAGTACACAACGGCGCTCAGGTCTCCAGTTAACTCTTACGGGCTACACCTGCCAATGAGAATTATTATTGAAACGCAAATTTATAGTATTCAGTCAGACAGAGTATCTTTTATTCAAAATAAGGAATGCACAAATCGGGTTATTGAACAAAAACTTGTTAAAACATGATTGCCCGTGGTCTATTATCTACGAAAATGACTCTAGGAATACTAATAACTATTAAAATGCGAAAGTGTGTCTGTTGCCTTTATATTTGTTTGTGTCCACTTTAATTTCGAAACGGAGCGACTGATTGACATGATTTTTATTTTATTTATTCAATAAAACAGGATAGATTATATGAACTACGCGGAGAGAAATATCGAACTGAATTAGAGCAATCTCATATTTAATAGTAGTTGATGTTCACAAGTTGTAGTCGAGAGTCGAGAGTTTAGTCGGTGTTTAACACTAGATGAAATTACAAATCGCCCCCCAAGCCTCTACAGTCTACAGCCCCCATTTTTTCTGGGTCTCTTACCACCCCCCTTTAGGCCTGCAGCGCCCACAAGGGGGCGTTATCGCCCACTTTGGGAAAGGCTGTTTATTCTAACTTAAGACATCGTAATTCATCATACCTTGTACCTAACTAGCTGTAACCCGCAACTTCGTTAGCGTGGTAGGTAGGGTACCTACACCTACATAACTATTGGCAATATCATCTACATTGACCTCGATAGCTAGTTGATCTCACTTGTTAATGGATGTTGCCCAACTAAAAATTTGTCTTTCTTTTTATGGGCTACTCCCCCCCACCCCCTGTATTTCTTCCTTACTGGGACTATGCCCTCCTAAGCCCCCCGATTGCTTGTTGTTCTCTCTAATGTCCTGTTATTGCTAACTTAGAGCTCATACACACGAGCGGCACGATGTCGACGGCAGATGCAACTTCAGCCGTCGACACCCGTCAACGGCAGCCGCCGACGCGTCGACGGCTGCCGTTGACTTGTCAACATCGAAGCTCTGCGGCAGCCATCGTCGACTCTCTTTGTACAGGAGCCAGTTGCAAAATGAATTCCGAAGAAGAAACACTGTTATTGCTTTTACTCCGTCGACGTCGACAAAAACGAAAAAGAAAAACACGTGCGTGGGTTTTAGAAATATTAATGAATAGAGAACAAGATGGACATTTTTTTACGCTTTATCCACTTTTACGAAGGAACGAGGAACAATTTTTCAATTATTTTCGAATGTCCATTGCTTCTTTTGATGAACTAACGGCTATTTTGCAAGATTCAATAACTCGCCAGAATACCATAATGCGGAAAAGCATTTCAGCTGAGCAAAGAATCGCCATGACATTAAGGTAAGTAGGTTTTCATTTAATTAAAAATATATAAATAATTTGAAATTATTTATTTTAATGAGATCGATATCATTTTGGCACCATTTTCTATTTATTAGTCAAAGCTTTATAAATCAGGAAAGTTACTATACCTATATAGGAACAATATAATTGGCTACTTATCATTTTGCCTTTTTTTTAAACAATAATAACAACAATATTTTTTTTTTCAAAATCAACATGTAGAAAACGTTAGTTATCTAAACTTTTATAAACAATACGTACTAACAAAACAATTATGTAAGTATCTTTATCAACTGAATATTAAAATCAAAATTATCTAAACATCTTTCTAAAAATAGTCGTAACATAATTGTTAAAAAAAAGGCAAAAAGATAAGTAGTAGACATATCTTTTTGCCTTTTTTTAAATAATAATAACAACAATATTATTTATTTTAGAAAACAACTTGTAGAAAACGTTAGTTTTCTAAACTTTTATAAACAATGCATACTATCAAAACAATTAAGTATCTCCTAAATCAGCTGTGCAAAACATTTGTCAACTGAACATTAAAATCAAAATTATCTAAACATCTTTCAAAATACAGTCTTAGGTAAGATTCATTAGAAGAAAAATAAATTATTTTAAATAGAAATACGGCTAATTATCACGTTTTTTAAAAGCTTTTTTATTGTTTATAAATTACTTGTTTTTTATTATTTGGGTATTCGTCGATCTGCCGTTGATCGCGGTCGCTCATGATGAAGAGCATCTGAACTGTCTCAAAACGTCAGCAATACAAGAAAAAAGCGTGATAATAAACCGTATTTCGAGAAATTTCGTTTAAAACGATTAACAACCACGATACTTTTATTCTAAAAATAAATTAGTCGGAAAACAGATCTGTAATAATTGTATTTGTACAAGAATCCTGGGACGACAAGCTTTCCGGCCTTACAGGATTTCTTTCAAATTGGGAATCTGCGGCGGTAGAGTATCCCGTGTTATAAGAAGATTGACTTGTTGAAGGCATTGAAATATTCCTGTAATTTTGCATTGAAGTTGCCCTGTAGTTCTTTATAATTTGTATAATTTCTCCTTTGGCGTCTAGTTTCCAATCTTCTGGTATTTTTTTGAAGTCACTCAATAGTGACAACAGAAATGCCTTGTCTTCATCAAAAGGAGGCGAAGTTTGTTTCTCAGCTTTTTGCAGTTGATCGTTTAATCGCGTGGTTAGTGTTTCAATTAAAATATCATCACTGTGACTTTGGTGCTTTCGTGGTCTTTTTCTGGCATTGTCTTCTGTTGATTGCACTGGTGGCGAACACTGAAGAGACGGAGAGTCAAAGTTTGAAACGTTCTGACCTCTGTCATTGGTCACATCTTTCAAAAATAGCAGTTGGTCATAATATGTATACTGTTTTATTGTGGACGCTGCAGACCCGCTTTTTTTATTTAAGTTCCTACAATATCTGGTGAAACCGTCCCTCAAAGTCTTCCACTTAGACTGCACATCTATTCCTGCAAAAATAAATACAATCTATAGATATAAATAAACTCTTTTCGTTTGTTCAGATTATCGAGGGAACCCACTTTATAGTAGTAAATTAAATCATTTAATGTAATTTACTTTTTCAGGTATTTAGCAACTGGCTGCTCATTTGAAGATCTAAAATATTCATACAGATGCGGAACTTCGACTATAAGTAATATAATAAAACAGGTCTGCCAACAAATCTGGATAAATATGAAAGACGAAGAATTGCCACAAAATATAACGGAAGAAACATGGAAAAGTATTGCTGATAAATTTGAAAGACGCACTCAATTTCCGAATTGCATTGGTGCAGTTGATGGAAAACATATTAGAATATTCAAGCCGAGGCACAGTGGCTCATCCCATTACAATTACAAAAATTATTTTTCGATTATTCTATTAGCTATCTGTGACACAGACTATAAATTCAGATTTTGTGACATAGGTTGTTACGGACGACATTCGGACTCAACTATTTTTGAAGAATCAGTTTTTTACACAAAACTACAAGAAAAGTCACTGAACATTCCAAAACCCGCACCGATTTCAAGTGATGGGTGTGCCTTGCCTTATGTGTTCGTTGGAGACGAAGCGTTCAGTTTGTCACAAAATTTGTTACGTCCATATCCAGGCAAAAAATTGACAGAAAATATGAGAATTTTCAATTATCGGTTAACACGAGCAAGAAGATATGTTGAATGCTCATTCGGCATTCTGACTAATAAGTGGCGAATTTTCCATACTCCAATGAACTTATCTTTGGAGTTTTCCAAAGATGTTGTTAAAGCATGTTGCATATTGCACAATTTCGTACGTGACAGGGATGGTATTCAATTTCAAGATACACTTACTATCAATGGTTTGGAAAATCTATCCACAATTCCGGGTGAAGAGGAATCGTTATCGGGTCCGACAGTAAGAGACCAATTTTCAAACTATTTTAGTAGTAACGAAGGTAGTGTCTCATGGCAGTTGAACTCCATATGAAACAATGATGTATCTACCTAATTTTTAGCCCATAAAATTAGGCTATTAAACATCAAACTCCACCTATTTTCTGTTTTATTTTTATAATAAAATATATATAAATAATTCACTTACCAATGGCGTTTTTTCAATTAAGGATTTATTTTGGAAATCATTCACAACATCTTCACACACAGCCGCCCATGCTCTGTTTTTAATTGTTTTGTTACTGTACTCTTGTAGTTTATAATTCCAAATACAAGCATTTTTCTTTACTGCTACAATCAGCAATTCCACATCAATATTCTCACTGGAGCTCATTTTACAAAACCGCGACGCGTGCGCACTCCTGGACTATGTGCAGTCCACTGACAAAATGGCGGACGCGGCACGCTACAAACACAAACAACTGCAAGCGACGCTATTGGTCGACGGCTGCCGTCGACGCGTCGGCGGCTGCCGTTGACGGGTGTCGACGGCTGAAGTTGCATATGCCGTCGACATCGTGCCGCTCGTGTGTATGAGCTCTTACTGCCTGTTGTAAATGTTAGTGGATGTGGCCCAAGTATTTTTATTCTTATTTTGGGGGGCTCCGCCTCCCATAGTAGGATAGGATAAGGAGGATAGGAATCACAATCAGAATCAATCGTTTATTTGCAGAATACAATAACTGAAGGAGGATACGATTATAATGAACCACATTATAGAAGATCTTTTATTATATAAAAGTTATCAAACAATAGAATAAGCTATAAATCATCAACTAAGACACGCACACAGATATAGTTATACAGAATTTTTCCTGAAATAAAAATTACTTATTATGTACCTAACTTATTTGAAACCTAAGTAAGGGCTGCATGGTGATAGAGACCTAAACTGAGGAAACTTTGCGAGCGACTCGCTCGACGTAATCGACAAGTGGCGCCAAACGGAGGTTACCCGAACTAAAATTACGAAATACTAAGTTAAGGAGAGTCAAAATAGCGCCCGAAAAGTCAAAACGCAAGCGCTTCCTATCTCAATTTGTAGGTTTAAAATAAGTTAGGTACATAATAAGTAATTTTTACCTATTTCAGGAAAAATTCTAATATTTTCATGAAACATGGCTAAAAACACTCGGCATATACATATTTATCTAAGACACAAAAAAAACTAAACGAAAATTGGAACATCCGTTTGGGAGCTACGACACCACAGACAGAGACACAAATACACAGACAGACACATTAAACTCATAACACCCCTCTCTTTTTGCATCGGGCGTTAAAAATAAACTAAATAAGAGTGAATCACGTTTTATCAGCTAGACAAGACATCCTGTTGTTGCATTATCGCGTCCTATCGTCACATAATAACTATAAATATGTTGTGTATCTACACCTAAACTCGTAATAACTCGTTTGTGATGATTATATTAGATCAGTAGTGTACCTTCTTATCAGCACACATAACATCTACGGCTGAACGAGCTTCACCCAAATAAGGGGTATTATATAAAATAATAATAATAATGCTGGACAATTCACACAGCTTTATATAGCCCCAAGCTAAGCAGAGCTTGTAAAGGCCATGTGTAAAACTTCAAAAGGAGAAGCCCTGGATCCTGAAATACAGCCTAGACTAGTCTAGGACCCTACGGATTCAATATTATACTGAAACACTGTAATTGTGTCCAGTAAATGATTTTTATGCTTTTTTTATGTTACCTTTGCGGCGGGTGCTGGTGCTGGAGTTGGTGCTGGAGCAGGTGCTGGTGTTGGTGTTGCTGCAAGAGTAAGGATCGGTGCGGGATGCACATGGTACTGTGGTGTTGTTTGCACGTACTGCACTGGGGCTTGCATGTTATAAGGGGCCGAAGGGGCTTGGCCCACATAGCCACCACAGTTCATCGTTACTGAAACAAATTAGGTAGGTACAATTAAGTAAAATCTAGATAGGTATACCTTGTCTTTGGAGAAACTACTAAACTATCGCGGCTTCGAACGCGTTGTTTCTGTGGAAACGTTCAAAAGTAATTTATATCCCATGGGAACTGATTTATGTGATAAAAAGTAGCCTATGTATGTTTGATTTCAGGCTTAGAGCTACACCGATGCAAAATTTCAGCTCAATCTATTCAGTAGTTTTGGCGTGAAGACGTAACTAATATCCATCCATCTATCCATCCATCCATGCATCCATCCATCCATCCATTCAAACTTCGCATTTATAATATTAGTGTGATAATTAAAAATGAAATGTAACGAAAGTATATGAAAAACATGAAGATTTCGTCGGCTTATTGCAAGACGTCAACCAAAAGTTTGGTAAAGGCAGTTTTTACCTATTTGTGACAAAAGGGCCTTTATCATCAAAAATTCGACAGGTATCAAAATAATTTAAGCGCCAATAAATAGGTTTATGTATTCATTAAAAAATCAACCAAATCGGTATAAAATCGCGATCACATTTTTATATTCTTTATGAAAAAAAAAAAAAATTAATATAAATATAAAAATAATGACTTCTTGTCATGAAAAGTTTGGAGTTAACTTCAGTTACGTATATCTGAAACAAACTGATTATGGACCTCTCCCGAGCATTGTTAGTTAAAAAATAAAACGTCAAGTACAAGTCGGACTTGCGCAATAAGGGTTCCGTTTAACTGTAAGACCTTGTGTCTGGCTAAATATTATGATTCTAGGTCAACGGAAAGTCCCCCACAGCAGAAGACTTAATAGTATGGAAGTAGCTGAAATAAATAAATTTACATGTATTCACATCTGTAAGATGACGGATTTTTTGATTACATACGCTGCAGAAGTAAGTCTCTTCGATAGCTTATCTATGTGTGGGCCCATTAAGTAGAATAAAACTAATACGTTTTGGTTTCGTTTCGCAATATATTATTGACAGTAAACCAATGGACTACTTTTGAGATTGCATTTTTAACATCGCCGAAATGTGTTTTGTCGTTACATTTCAAAAATTAATGAATTATTATCAACAAACAATACAATCTCGTGATTATTCTTAACAAGATCTGCAGGTTGTTAATATAAACTAAAAATAGGAAAGACCTTCTCGGTTTTCTAGATCCCTGCGGCACACCATTGTACCTAACTAAACCAAAAGTTTAGAATCCCAATCCAATTTCAACCATTAAAATCGTTGTGTGGTCACAGGTAGACTTTTCTTTTTAAAATCATTATTTTTTACTTGAAATTAGTTGACCAAAATGGTTTGATTTTATATTGTTTATTATTTTATTTTAGCAAACAAATACATTATTAACTTTACATTTTGCTGAAGTTTTAGCTATTCTGGCAGGTTCCATAAATAATGCCTTAGATTATAAGAATTAAATATATTAGTCTAGTACTCGGGGAGTAAACTTCTAAAAGGTCAATATTAAAGTCTCCACAGACCATAATAATAATAATAATGCTGGACAATCCACACAGCACCATCTAGCCAAAGTAAGCTACTCAAAGCTTGTGTTATGGGTACTAGATAACTGATATATGTATTTAATACATTATTTAAGTACATAGATGGATTTTTTTTTATTATACATAGAAAACACCCAGACCAACGGAACAAATTTCTGCAGATCGTACACAATTTTTTCCGAGGCGGGAATCGAACCCGCAACCTCTTGCGTCGCAGGTGGACCTTCGCCCGCCTTGCCACGGAGGTCGTCGTCATAATAGTTTTATTAGATTTGATAATATAAATAAAATATCCTCCATATCCTATTCAAATATTTCAAAAGAAGCTTATGAGCAGTGAAATTGCATTCATAGCATTCAATTCTGCAATACTGATTTAGTTAGAAGAAAATGTAAATCACTTACTATATTATTTTTTCTCGCGATCACAAAACTTTTACTTTCCACTGAAAGGCAACCCAAAATTTTCACTCGCCGCAGCACTTGATACCATGGAGAGACCATGGGCAAATGGTGATTTCCCTGTGCTTCAAGGTTTAAGTAATTTTCGATATTATTCGAAACATAATTAGAATTATCGTATCCTTATCCTTATAATTCAATATCGACGATGCAGTAGGTACTGACTCACACCTTCATGGTTTATACAGGGTCATGTTTAGGGTACTACTTCACTGATACTGCATGATCTGCAGGTTCTGCCCATTACACACATTAACACCTTTTTGCCACAAAAACGTTTTTAGTAACTAAAAACTATGCTTTGTTGTCACCCAGATTACATGAGTACAAATAAAATACCTAACGGGACCTATCAGGGACTAATCCACAAAAAAAACGCAAGAACAAACTATCAAATCAACGAAACGAACACCGAAAAACCGTCAAAGACTTTGCTGCGGCGCGCGGCGTATTGCCAACTAGATTATAAATGAATTTGCTACATTGTTATTATTTTATTTTCAAACCTGGGTTATTGCGTTTGATAAAAAGTTTAATTTATTCTAACAGGTTTCAAATACGCCAAAATTCTTGCTGGCAACCCTGGTTTGACAGACAGATCCCCTCTCACCCCGTTCTTTCTCCTCAACGCCTTATTTACGGTTCGGTGCGCAGCCGTTGAAGCCAACTCCACGGAGCTCATAAAGTTTTGCGCGAACTCTAGTAGGTACCATTAAATAATCTTTATTTAGAGGGTTAATTTTAAATTTGACTTGAAAACGGTTTTGCCATCAAATAACAGTGGGTGTTGGAGTGGGAGATCAGTCCATAGTAATTCATTGGGTTCCGGTCAAACGTGTTTTTCATTTAATACCAGAGGCTATTTATAAAAAAAATGTCAAGTGCGACTCGGTCTCGCGCGCTAAAGGTTCCGCATAATTATAAGACATTTTTCTTGCCAAATATCATGATTCTAGGTCAACGGAAAGTAGGTAGGTACCTACTTGTACATATATTTTAGTCCAGGGCAAGAATCAAAAATATTATATTTTGTTAATAATCTACAAATTTACTTTTTTCAGATTATTCCCTTTATTTGTGCTAAAAGTCCTTGCTTCTTACCACATTTTGAGATTCTACGTCAACGGGATAGGTTTTTGGTCCATGATGAGAATCAAAAGTATTTTTTTAAAGAATAAACTATTGTTGTATATTTTTTGGATATCTTCTTTACTTGTGTTATAAGACCTTGCTTCTTGATAAATTTTATGATTCTAGGTCAACGGAAAGTCCCTACCCCAAAGGTTTTGGCCCACAGCAAGAAACAAAAATATATTTTGTGAATTAAGTGCGGATTTCGGATTTTTTACCTATAGGTTTTTTGTGTATGTGATTCCCTTGGAAATTTCAAAATATTCGGAAATAAACGGCTTTAGCTTTTGATTGCCTTGACCTAGAAGTTTTATTTATATCGAGGATTCAAGAAGTTATGGACTTGAGTATCTGATTTCAACTCCATACCTCAACGCGTTCCTGAGATCAACAAAGTTATCCTATAAGCGTTCCTTTTTTCCTTATGAGGTTTAGAACCCTAAAAATTAGACCGCGTCTTCACAAACGTGTTCGTGGTGATGGGTAGAACCTGTGGTTCACGCAATGTCGGTGAATTACCATTAACCCTGTATACACAATGTTGGTTAGGTACAATGTAGTTTTGAGGAAGGAAGTGGCAAAACCTACCTACCCTACCATAACTACGCAAATTATAATTGATGAAAATACCTTACTCTATACTGATAGATTTACACAAATTTAACATTATATACAGTTTTTTTAATGTTGAACCGGCAGCGGAAGAGTATTTACCAGACGTTAAAGACAAAGTCGCAAAAGAGTAACAACAGAGAGGGACGACAGATTTATTGTGGGTTCTAGTGTCTCTTGTGTTCTCACGAAAAGATCAAGATCAAAGATCTTAATTCTTTAAATTCTTTATTGCACTAAATGAAACATACATTATATAACATAAAACTAGAGAAGGAATGGCAAAGGCGAGCTTAACCCTAAAAGAGTTCTCTTCCAGCAAACCTTATTGTGAGAGAGAGACGTTATGTGGGTACATGTAGGTACATAATTTATTAGAGAAAAAGATGGCCTAATAAATTACATACATTACTTGGGAAAAAAGTACTTTTTACTGATGGGTCCAGATTCTGTCTGGTAATAACCTGCTTTTTGCAATTAATACCACTTATGATTTAAATATGTAGTTCTCATTATAACATTCGATAATGTGACTAGTTTTATCTGATGACGATTATTGTCGAGGCACTTAAAATAAAATCTTTACTATGTAAACAAGTTCTTTTCGTTAGCTTTTTACATGTCATAAGTCTGATTGTGAAAGGACCAAAGTATAGAGACGATCCGGAAAAAGACACACGCAGGGTAACGTTGTTGGATGGAAGAGAGCCTGGTGGAGGGTCAGTTATCGTATGGGACGGTCTTTGCTTAGGAGCACGTACGGAGCTACAAATCTATGTATTATGTTAATCCCGATCAGGGACTTTTGATGTTGACTGTATAAAAGTAAGTGAAAAGTAAGTAAAATTAAGTAGGTGGGTACATAAAATAAAACGAATTTCATTATTTTAATACAACGTTTTTATATAATAAAATAAATATTTTTTGTAGTCTAAAGTTCTGCGCACATTAGTTCAACGTGGCTATCGCACAGAACAAAAAAAAAAATGCATTCATATATTACAGCTTAAACTCGTTATCTTTAAATAAATTTTACAGAACAGTTACAAAATGGCTTCTTGAAGTCATATCCTAAATTAATCAAATAATGTAGATTGGTTATGACTACGTTACTGATTAATCACATAGGTTTCAAGAACAAATACTTTTTGTTTTACATTAATTTAGCACATGTGGCTAAATAACAAAAATGTATTGGATGTTTTTTCTTCTGACTGACACATTTAACCTATAAGTATGATTGTTAGGTAGTTAACATTCAAACTAATACATATCATAAATGCGAAAGTTTCGATGATGTTACATCTTCACGTCAAAACTAGTAACGGATCTGGCAAGCTGCGGGCAGAAGCTAGTAGGTACTAAATAGTAGTTCATGAAAGTGTTCATGAATATTTGCCCTATCCTACAAAATAATACCTATATTCAAAAAAAACATAGGGTTTGCCTGTAAGGGTTTGAAGTTTTTAGCCCAAACATAGGCTCCCACACTGTTTTTTTTATCAAAATACCCGAGTACGATACCAGTTACATATTTGGATAGAGGACTTAATGTTAACGAACATTATTTCTTTTATTTCATTATAATTTTCTTTGTGTATAAAGATTAAATTATTTGTTAAAGGATATTTTGTACAAGTGTCCTCTATCCAAATATATAACTTTCACTGTGTGCGGTGATTTTGAAAAAAAAAATAGATTAATAGCCGATGTTAGGGCCACCCTCCATACTTCAATCTTGAAATCCGATATCGCCAATAATTCAATAAGAATAGTGTGATAAGAGGACCTTTGAGCAGGTCTTAAAAATCATATTCCTATTTCTATTTGTATCCATCAGTAACAAAAGCTATATTCACGTACAATATTTTATCTGCACTGGCAGATACTGTCATCACAAAACAGGTACCAAAATAGAAAAAAAGGTACTTATCTTAGGTAAATAAATAATTTGATTGTTTTTAAAAACTAAATACCGACTTCGAATCCCTTAATTTTATAATATTTTCATGTTTTGCTAGACAAAAACTTATCCATCACAAATTAAAAGACTAACTGCCATACTCAGAGTCGCTAATGGTTACATAAATGTCGTTCATTGGTGTCAAATTTGAAGTGAAAATCAACACTAGGGAAGGAGTAACCATTGGCAAATCTGAATGTGGCAGTAAAAGACCATCTCGAGATCATTCTCTGTAAAACAGTGAAATTAAAATTTATCATAATTGCCTGAAAAATCGACGAACATACGTAAAAACAAGATCGGTCTAGAACGGGTGTAACTCGCACACCGAGGGTTTCGAACGTTTTTTCAATAATACAATAAATATGTGCTAATGGTACCGGTAAGAGACTTCGCTATTTAATGAATACCTAAAAATAGTAAGTACTATTAAGATGAACCGGCCGTACAGGATCACATACTTCGGAGATTAGGGGGTAATGGTCAATTTTTCGACATATTTCAAAAAGTATGTAACTCTTTGCGGAAGCATAGAGATTGTCATTACGATTTCAACAGCATTAGCAGTTGTGTTAGTTCTGGTAACTTCCTATGTAGGTACGCGTTGCAGTTGTTTTAGTTCTGGTAACTTCCTAGGTACACGTTACAGTTGTGTTAGTTCCGGTGAATTCCTAGGTACGCGTTGAAGTTGTGTTAGTTCTGGTAGCTTCTTAGTAGGAATTGCAGTTGTGTTAGTTCTAGTAACTTCCTAAGTACGCGTTGTAGTTCTGTTAGTTCTGGTAATTTCCTAGGTACGCGTTGCAGTTGGGACAGTAGTGGTTGGCGCTCATGCAGTCGTCCATGCAGTAAGGAATGCACACGCATGGCCAGCATCTGGAAATATAATAAATAAATAAATAATACTCTACATATTCACACAACATCGTCTTGACGCCAAAGTAATCAGAGCTTTCGTTATGGGTACCAACCAGATGACAAATAAACTTATTTAGTAGTATAGTAAGTAGGTACTTAGTAAACCGTGGTCGTGGTAGTTGTGGCCTAAAAATCGACCCCCTCCAACTCATTGGCCTCTCTCTCCCAATAAGATTTGCTGAAAGAGAACTTTTTAAGGTTTTTTCGTCGCTTCTTTACTTTAGTCTACATACCGAAGCGACAAAAATCAAGTATATCACTTTATTTCCGTATCAGTATTTAGTTTTACAATTTGACCTTTTCTAAGTGTACATTTATTGTGTTTATGGAAATAAAGAGTTTTTGATTTGATTTGATTGGATAAACTTGCCTTTGCCATTATTTTTCCTTGTAAATGTTTAACTTGTACCTATTATATGCAATAAGCAATTATGAAAATTATTAAAATATAACTGGCCTAGGACAAACAATCATTATTGTATTTTTTGGTTCTAGAGTCAGTCATTATAAAGTCGATGCCACTATTACGTTAAGATTGATGCGGTGGTAGCTAATAATAATAAAATACACTCGGAGATGATATCTGGCAGGTAAAAGCCACGGAAATTGTAAAACTAATCAAATCATTGGAAATTAACAAAGACATCATTGTAATGGATTTTTAATGGACCGGTTAATTAATTACTCGTATTTTTATGAGTACCTAACCTAGAGAACGGCTGATAATGCTAATGACTATGAGTGATTCATCATTATATCGGCTTACGCAAAGGTCCACAGCTGGACATAGCCTTTAGAACCGGTATTAGTGGAATCGTTTATGGGATAAACTCCTCTACAAATACCGGTTCTAAGCCTCCTTCATTCGTCAACTCCATGCTACCGCTACTGTGTAAATAAAATTATCTTTAAATAAACTTTGAATCGTCAGTTTAAAATAGAAACAATGAAAGTAAGTATAACATATTGTCATTTTCATGAAATGAGCGCAATCTCTTTGTTTCAATAGGTTTGTCATTTTGAAATTATCTTATCGATTTATGATAAACCGATAACTCAATAGGTACGTACGTAGTCTACCTGCTTATCAAAGGATATGAATATTTATCTTATAAACCTTTAAAAACAACTTTCCAATAATATTACTCAGAGGTATCTATTTATCGCTTTTCTTTACCTAATTTCATCACCCTGTAGGACAGAACGTGTAAACCTGTTGAAATATCGGAAAAAACAAGGATATATGCCCTTTTTATACCAGAATGGAAAAGTTTCGCTAAGGTGCCTACTAGTCGTACTGTCAAAATGCGAAATATCCAAAGATTTCAATCGTTAGATACGCCCTGAGACTAAAAACTGTGGCATTGTCTTTGAATGTGTGTGTTAACAAAATTCCTACGCGCGCACATTATCAATAGTTAAGAACAGTGTTTTTGCCAATAAACCTAACGGTTATTTTGCCATTTAATGTGCAATCATATTGCACGAACATTTGTGAAAAAACACACCACAAAAACACACAATTCACTGATTCCAAATGAGCGAGCTCACTTATTTCGCTTGGCAACAACACGGCACGCTCTCACTACGGAAAGGGCCTATCTAACGATTTAAATCTTTGGAAATATCACTCAAAATAATAGTAAAACTATAATCGAATTCATTATTATGAAACGATTGGATCTATGTCCATGCATGTCCTGTCCATGTTGTCCCATGAAAAGTAGTTCCTCTAAGTATCTGGTGGGATACGATGGTCATATTAAAAACTTAGCTTCTGCCCATGGCTTTGCTCGCATTTTTTGGGATAAAAATATCATATTATTGTTATTCTAGACCTATATTACCTAGTATTTAATTCGTCCATGATATTATTCAGTATATTTATCGTGAGGATTAAGCAAAATATCGATCAAACCTTCCATCCAAACTTTCGCAATCATAATAATAGTGATGTATGTTATGTGATGAGTGGGATGTGATGTGACTTACCCGACTAAGCAAAGGATAAGCGCGAACAAGTGGGTCCTGGTTGATGCATTAGTTTCTACTCTGGTGACCACCTCGGCATGGCAGGATTTGCAAGTCACGTGGGTTGGCCGGGGACCCATGCTCTGGGTGACGATCACAGCTGAAGCCACTGTTACCTGTAACCAGCAAGATTAATAGGCGTTAGAAGAATAAGAAATAATTTATTTACATTACATTAAAACACAAATACAAAATAGACAAAAAGAGGTAAAATGGACATTCACTTCATGTCCGTGCCCCGGGATACAATCTATCCATGCCTCGTTGGTCTAGCGGTCAGCTTGTTCAACCGCTGATTGAACCTCGTCCTGAGTTCGAATCCCAGTTCGTGCCAATAGTTGTTACTGGGGTTTTTCTAGTAAGGAAAATTCACAGTAGCAGCCCGGAGTCAGGAAGTTGCCGGTGTACCCCCGTGCCTCGAAAAGCACGTTAAGCCGTTGGTCCTGCGCCTAACTTCTCCCCAGTCGTGTCGATCTGTCGTCCCATTGGATTATGAGAGTGAGGGAATATAAATAATATAAATATAAAAGCCAACTGTTAGGTTTTATGTACCCACATCGAATGTGCACTTCACTGAAATCAATTTTTTAGGTGATAATAGGTAAGAGGTTAATGTTTTAGACTTATTTGGTCGTTTATTTATGAAAATTTTGATTTAGGGGCAATTTTTCAATCTGCAGATAAGACTATGTTATAGATGAATTGTAGCTCTGTTCTTTTCTTTCGTAAGACAAAGAAAAGTAAAGTGATATGTTTAACTGGCTTATAGTATTTATCTGGAAATTAGGAAAAATCGGCCCTTAATTAAATAAAATATAGCGTCCTTCTGAGCCAGCGATGAATAAAAGTCGATTTCAAGTACGAGGACCTCCCTTTATTTACAAGTTTTTTACTAAACCTATAATCTTTCAAAATCAATAAGGTACGGTAGACAACAAAGCTTGTTACAGAAATGTTTTGCGAAGATCATATCTTGCTAATATGATGTTTTGCGAATATCGTGTCGTGTGAATATCATATTTTGCTTTTGTGATATTTTGAGAATATCATGATTTGCGAATATGATATTATGAGAACATCGTAGTGTGCTTTTATGATATTTTGAGAATATCATGTTTGCGTCCAACGACGGAGGGGAGACTGGCCGTCGTGGTCGAAATTCGGCTAGGAGGCCATTATTATTACTATTTATCCATACCAAATTTTATTAAGATCTATTCAGCTGTTCCGTTTTTTCGAATTTTTAATATTAGTATGGATTTGATAATAATTTAGAGTTTAATAGTTGACTTGTCTATGAGCTTAAACGTAAATATTTTTGATTTCTGATTTCATGATTGAGCCGCAAAACGGTCACTGTCTCAACTATATTATCAACATAAATACATAAATGTATGTTGTTTTATTTTATCTAGCCCCAAAGCTGAGTTTGTGACCCACCAACCAGATATCTAAAATTCTAGGCAGCTACTAACTTAACATTATGCTGAAGTTATACCTAGAACATAAAAAAACAGCTAGACCCGAAATAAAAAACATCTGCAGCTCATACAAACATGATACAGCTGTGTTTCAAGACAAAAGTCCGTATTATTTTGGCAGTACCTAATGATATAGCGGTACAGAAACGTAGCCCAGGACCAAGGTCACACAGAGCAATGGGGAGGGCTTTGTATCAAGAACGTATGAAGTCTTTACGAGAACTGAAGGCATTCTTAGAAGACCCAAGGTAACAGACATAGCGACATTCGACATAGCGACAGACATGGCAAAATTGTGTAACTCAAGTGGCAGTGGGCAGGGCACATATCAACACGTAGCTTGCACGCATATAGCTCGCATCGATAGATCGATAGATATCGATAGACGACATAGATATGCGAGCCATGTGTGACGATATTACCCGTAGGCTATTCATACACAACTAGACAATTAGAAAAATTCAGTACTTATTTTAATTTACTTAGTCACGTTGGCGATAACTTTTTTGAATCCTTAGCTTTGATTTTTTTTATAAGCCTAGTACACGATTCATGTTTATTGTTTTACGGGGCCCTCATCAATATTAAAGCCAGAAGTAGCGCCCTGTCTTCAGCTTGCGTCATCCAGCACCAACCATCAGTCTTTCGCAGATCGACCTCAAGTGGCAGGAGAGCGTTCTTCACGCATACGCAGTCGCGTTTCCCACTACTCAAGGATACCTTTACTCCAACGGTGGTAGGTTTTCGTAATATAATAGCCGGTTCACTACCACTTCAGCTTGTTATTCTGTTTTTCCGGTAACAGGAGCCGTAAAGAGATTGATTTTGGCAGGGCGCAAACAAAAAAGGAACCGACTGTCGGTTCCACTGTTAGAGGCCGCAGTAAAAAGTTGATTTAGTACCTGATGTCCCGGGGATGTGAAGTGGATCTGCCGGCCAGGAGCCACGTACCCTGGCTGAGGGTGCGCTGGCTGTGGCTGCGGGTACCCTGGCTGCGGCTGTGGGTACTGAGAGCCTGGCACGCTGTAGGGTGGAGGGTTGCCTTGTGGCGGCTGGTTGACTTCCGTCTCGCCATGATGAATCACTTTCGCTGTGAAGTTAAAAGAAAAGTGAAGTAGAAACCTATGTCTAACTACAGTGGAGTCGGACAAATGAAGCTAAAGACAGTTTCCACTCATAGTCTGTAAAAATAGCCTGGACTAATTTAAATTTTACAACAGTTAGAAATAATAAAAATACAATCAAACTAAATCAAATTATATGTACTGTGTGCCGATGTAGAAGTAGTAGGTACCTATTTAAAAAAACTAATCTATATTACAATGAAATTTTAAAAATAGCAGTTCCAAAGCAGATATACCATCTATTACATACGGTGCCGGGTAAGAACTGCACCACCCCAACACCTTTTCCTTGGGTGTCGCGACACTCAAGGAAAGAGTGTTGGGGTGGTCGTAACAGTATCGTAAGAGGCAAAGAAGGGGTACCAACCGCGGGGTGGGCAGCTGCGCCCCAGTGCAGAAGCATGGGCTGTAGATTCAGTGTGCGTCGTCGTCCAGCGTTATTTATTTAAATTTGTCGTACAAGGTGCCACTCATAGAGTAAAAACTCGCTGCTGTAGCAGCAGAGGGATAGTGACATTTAACAATTTGACAATTTTTGTTGCCAAAAACCGATCTATGTGTGTTTTGACAGCACGTAAATACAGTGATTTCACTCACACATTCATATGATTGAATGTTGCAAGTAAATAGCATTTTCCCTAAAAAATTGGGTAACTGAAGCAAAGTTCCAATTAAAAAAACACGCCATTGTATTTATCACCTAACTTTTTATTTTTGAAATTATCTTATTATTATTTTAATTTTACGAAATATCAGCCGGTAGCTATGGTTACTATTATTCTGCCTAGGTCAAACGACGAAAAGTTTTTACTCCAAGTCCGCAATAAAAGATCGGCTCCGATCGTTTTCGGAACAATAATTTAAATAGACAGTCAAGTGCGTGTTTGGACACGTGCAGTGTAAGTAATTGCACGGTTCATGGCCTATCTAAACAAACTTATTTACTTGTTTTACATATCGAACAACCTTAACTAAGTTATTTTCAACAAAAAAAAAAACTAATTTTCCTTTTTACCCTACCAAAGTTTAACCTACCAAAGTAAATTTTTAAGTTGATTAGGACGAATTTTAGGTACTCAACTAGTAAAGCATACTAAAGCTGAGTAGTTTTCATTTTAAATTCACACCACCTACTACTAGCATTTTTTTCACGAATAATAATGCCCAAGTTAGACAAGTATATTATTATTATTATACCCATGCCAAGTTACAGCTTTCTAGTACTAATAGTCTTCGAACTAAAATGCGGACGGAGCGACGGACATGGCGAACTATAGGGTTCCTTGTTGACAACGGAACCCTAAAAAAGAACCAAGTGAAAGTGCACGTGCAGGTATTGTGACAGATAGGTTGATTGCAATTTTCAATTTGAGTTTATTGCATTTGCTCCCCTTGGAGTCGAGAGAGGTCTAAGTCCGTGCGGTATCAAGGTCGAAGCTACGCGACGGCACATGACCTGAGAGCTGGTGTGTATCTAGCAAGCGCATGAGCCTTGCTATACAGCGGGGCAATGCAATGTGATATTGCGCGTAGTTTGATTCCTAAGTCCTAACTTGAGCGAAGTCCACCCTCTCTGCTATTTTTATAATGTCCTCCTAGCCGAGTTTCGACCACGGAGGCCAATCTCATCGGAGACTAGCCAGATGCTCAGGACATATTACAGTGCACAAGTGTGTGCGCAAACGCAGGTGCATTCTCTGTTCCCTCACTCTCAAAATCCGATGGGATGACAGATCGACACGACTGGGGAGAGGTCAGGCGCAGGACCAACGCTTAACGTGCATTCCGAGGCATGGGTACTGTTATTATTTTTACGGCACAATTTTTATATACCTAAACTAAGTAACAAAACCGGGGTATTTTTTTCCCATTGCATAGCAACATTTTCACGAAAATGGTGGACGAAATTTTTAAATTTATTTATGAGTTTTCATGACTGTTTTAGGCAAAATTAATAATGGAATATGTGTGTAGACCAGTATAATGAGATATTTGCAGTCTTATTTTTCTTCCTACTGGTGTTTTAATACCCTTTCACCACACAACACATCATTTTTATATTTTCATGTGAGAGCTCCTTTTCGCGTCATTTGAAGTATTGTACTAACGGCTCAAAATGAAAATTGCGACGTTTAGTCGCAATTTTTTAGACTTACCTCGTTTGTGTCAACTATCATTCTAAGCCTTCTTATTCTAAGGTGCCACTAAATAATATACATTTGTTTGTAAACGTAACTGATCGTGATTTTTATGACACCTCGTATTGTATTTAACCAATGATGCTATTTGGTAGGTTTGTAAGTACAAGGAAAATGAAATCACTTACTTTGGGAATCCATTTTTTTCGCACTGTTTTCACGAACAGAATACTTTAGTAAGAATGAGCGTTAGTTGTAGCGCGATGACGCAAATGTACTGCTGAAGAGGTTACTATCAAGCGGGCAATGGGCGTTATCTGAGGCCTCGACTCTGAGGAACGATTTAAGATTAGGTATTGATTTCTTAAAATAATTTACAAAAGGGATTGAAGATTTTAGCATTCATCGCTCGCCATTTTGGTTATTTTTCAAAAACGCCGCCCAAAATAAAAGTTCTATATTTGGATAGAAGATACTAAAACATATTTGCTTTTTTGTATCATAATGTCCTTAAGTGTCAGCTTTCTGAGATATTCTCATAATTAATTATGAAGAATATATAAAGTTATTTTCATTTGTGAATATCTCAGAAACCTGACGCTTTAGGAAATTATTTTACCTGACAGTTTTTATACGTATTGGTATTCTTTATTCATTAATACAAACTGTTATCGTGCGTGGCGGTATTGATATAAAAAATGTTAGGGCTAAACTCTATTCAAAAATCTTCCAACCCATTTGCTTACTGAGAACTTCAAAATTAAACTTAGTCGATGAGATAATGATCATCATTATCATCCTATATTAGTCCACTGCTGGACATAGGCCTCCCCTAATGAGCGCCAAAGCGCTCTGTTTTCAGCTTGCCGCATCAAGCATTTGCCTGCAATCTTTCGCAGATCGTCATCCCACCTGGCCAGAGGGTGTCCAACACTACATTTGCCAAGTCGCGCTCTCTACTCAAGAACACGTTTACCCCAGTGGTTGTCGGTTCGCCGCGATATGGCCGACCCACTGCCACTTCAGCTTGCTAATTCTTTGAGCTATGTCGATAGCTACGTCAAGTCTTCTCGTCATCCACACCGCAATGCTGCAATTTTGAAGATTTTTAAATATTTTTTTGTATTCCGTGTCCGGTCAAATCTGTACCTACCTACCCTGAAAGTTTGGTCTTTAATTTTTGTTACACCCTGTATAAATAATTACTATTATTAAAACTAATAATCAGAATCAGGGCCCTGATATATGTAGATTTAGAATTTTTATCATGTTTTAGAATGTTCGCCAAAGTCGCAGTCTTACTTTAAAACAAAGTAGCAAAATATTTTTTTGGACGAAAGTGGCTACTATTTTAATAATTTATCCTGTACTAAGTGGAATGTGGAAAATAGTTATATCAATATTATAACAAAATACAATGTTATTCTATGATACCTTTCAGATAAATTAAAACATAGGGAAACTTTAAATTTATAAAAAAACTTGTTTATGCCCGCGGCTTCGCACGCGTTGTTTCTAAAAACGTTTCTAGAAACGTTTAAAGGTGATTTCTATCCCATGGGAACTGATTTATGGGATAAAAAGAGCCTATGTTTGATTCCAGGATTAGAATTACCTGTATGCAAAATTTCAACCCGATCCGTTCAGTAGTTTTGGCGTGAAGAGGTAACAAACATCCATCCATCCATCCATCCAAACTTTCGCATTTATAATATTAGTGTGATAAGTATGCAAAAATCATATTTTACTAGATTCTGCTCGCGTGAATCATCTTGTATCTCATAAACATTAGCATACCAGCATGGTCTGCACTAAACCAAACTGCGCATTGTTTTAGTTATCTCCCGGGAATCCCAATTAACTAAGTGATTAAATAGATTGAAATTTTCCTTAAAATTGTTTGAGTATCGTTACTAGATAGAGTCCTTGCATGAGAGCAAGTCAGCTGCTGCGTTATAAGTAACTAATAATTATACTGACAGTCTAAAAAATATTTCTTGAGCGTTCATTAATTTTTTGTTAGCTGGTGAAAACTACCAATATTATCTCTCACTAATTCCCTGACTATCGTCGCCCATATTGCATTTGATAGTCGATTAGATTATATTTGGGAAATGTGCACATTTTATCTGCGCGTTTTATTCCAATGTTTTGGGTAATAGAGGAAAAACTTAAAAACACTCATTCTCAACTTCTCTTTATTGTAGACTTAAAAATAAAAAGTTAGCATCATCATTATTAAAAGCTGCCTGCATATCTGTGTACGAATATGTATCTAACATTATCAATATTTTTTTCGTGTATGTGACTCACGCTTTTTAAAAACATAATCTCCCGATTCTTGTTAAGATACAGATTAATGATAGTGAAAGAGTGCTTATCTGGTACCGACATTTCTGAGTCATCAATTTAAAGACCTATATGTATTTTCATTAAATATCACTCAGTAATTGTTTTCAGAACATTATATGTAAGTAATCATTTAACATGGATAGCTTTGAGGTCCATTGAAGCACACCAAGTTTCATACATTAGAGGCAAGCACGATTGAATTGGACCTGGTGAAGAGTGTGCAAAACTGCTGGATGCGAGCAATATTTACTAGATGACCGACCATTGTCCAGTTCTGCGTGCTGTTGCACGAATTTGAAATATTTGGTGCAACATTGCAAATTCGTAGGCAAGAGTTCTTCTAGTTCTGTCTGTAAGTGGTCAAATAACCCAGTCGAAAGTGCAAATAAAACACTTAAATAAACTATGTAATAATTGCGCATGGTGAAAATAATTAATTTCATTGAGATTATATTCATTTTCAAAAGAAAAATAAAAAAATGCAGTTTGTCTTATTTCTTGTAGGATCCCAGGTACGAGTTGCAGTTGGGGCAATAGTGGTTCGTGCTCTGGCAGGAGTCCATGCAGTAAGGGATGCATACACATGGCCAGCATCTAAAATTTAACAAAGAAATAGTTTAGCGATATCTAATATCGATAAAACAGCCTTATCAACAGATAAATAAATACAATGATTCATTAAACTGACTCATCTAGCTTTCTATCGCAAAAGGGAGGTTTTGGTGGATAAAGGCAAGTCCAACCGTATCGAGTTGTGTCATGAAACTTCATAGTAGGTATATCTCGAGTAAGTATTATATAATTATGTTATAAGTCAAAGCAATTACAAATTTGCAATAACGAAAGCCAATTTATACATAGGGCTGCCGAGCGGGTTTTTGAGAGATATCTGTGGCACTTTTCTCAAAGCAAAAGACTGCTTAATAAAGCTCCCATAATAGAACAATTTAAAATTAAAAACTTTCAGCCCTTTTCAGTAACCCTGTATATTTTTCGGTTGAAACGTTGGTGTTCTTCCAACACGAACTGGGTTCGTAGTTAACCCGCTTACTTTCATTGAATAATCCTGTATAGGTAAATGAAAGATCTTACCCGACCAAACAAAGGACCAACGCAATTAAGTGCGTCTTTGTGGACGCGGTGGTCTCCACCCTGGTGATGATTTCTGCGCGACAAGAACTGCAGGTCATGCCGGTAGGTCTCGGACCCACGAGTGGAGTGAGCACCACGGCGGCTGAGGCCATCACCATCTTTCAAAAAAAATCAAAATCAAAAACTCTTTATTTCCATAAATACAATAAATGTACACTTAGAATAGGTCAAATTATAAAACTAAACACTGACACGGAAATAAGGTGATATTTTTTATTTCAGTCGCTTCGGTATGTAGTAGTAGGTAGTTAAAGTAAAAAACCGACGAAGAAACCTTTAGCCTTAGTTGTTATTTTTCGAGTTGGAGCAAAACCCGTCGGTGCTTTTTTATTTTTTAGATAATCTGATATTTTATAGTAAGCCTTTTTGCACAGCTGCTTTGGGAACATACATGCAGTTTGTTAATAATAATAATAATAAATAAATAATGCTGGACAATTCACACAGCATTATCTAGCCCCAAGCTAAGCAGAGCTTGTGTTATGGGTACTAGATAACTGATATACTTAATACAATAGGTACACTACATAGATAGATATTTTTTATTATACATAGAAAACACCCAGACCAACGGAATAAATTTCTGCAGATAGTACACAAATTAGTTACGAGGCGGGAATCGAACCCGCAACCTCCTGCGTCGCAGGCGGGCCTTCGCCAGCTGCGCCACGGAGGTCATCTGAATAATGATGTACTTACAAAAGATAAATATCAACTCCAAATTTTAAATACTAACGCAATTTTTTAATGTACAAATATTAAACTTTTATGGGAACATTTCATGATTATTGTCTATACAAAAGTTGAATAATCACTATCATCACCAGATACCAATTGGCGAAGGTATGGAGTAGTATAAACGAGCAAAAATACAAAGCCGAATTGAGAAACTCCTATTTAAAATCGGTAAACTCTAAAAAACCATCTACTTAGATTTTTTATTTTCCTCCAATATGGAGGCACACTTCGTGTTACTAGAACATAGAATTAAGTAAGCATAAAAAACAAAATAGTGTCAACAGAGCGGAATCCACGTGCGGTTCTTATTTACAATGGAATTCTGCTCTGACACTCAACATTAGGGTCAGTCAAAATTAGGAGGTTAAGTGAACAATGAGTGCTTGTTCCATTTTTGAATTAAATATGGTATGACTACCGGCTCAGTTGTTAAACTATAATATAACGCAAAATCGTTTATTCTAAACTCAATGTACCATTATTGTGTAACAAGTTTTCAAAAAGACATGGACATCAGACATAATAAAATATCATTTATTTGCCACACACTTTAGTAAACAAAAAAAATTAACGTTCATGCAATACCTAGTCCGTTAACAGTCCGGATCGGATATCGGTTCTTTACAAATAGGTGTGGTTTGTTTTTACATATTTGAACTAGTATTTATAATTGAAACACTTGAGCTAACAGAACAAACAATCTAGAGGTAGCTCAACTAATCCAAGAATAATTCAAAATCATCTGGAAAATTATGAAAGTTTATTTTAATAAATGTTTCTACGGCTCGCACAAGACCATTTATGCTGCAGGCAACACACATAATTTACATAATTACCCCGTAGGTAGGGGGTAGTATAGGGTATTCATGTTGGCATTTGTCTTCAGTAGAATAGACATTCAAATAATATCAAATTGTATTCAATATTTTTCTGTTTATAATTTATACAAAACTTTGTGGGTTTTCATGGCAGCATGAACACCATAAGCAGGGTTTTGTATAAAACCAAGGGTCAAGGGCATTCACCGTCGTCGGTGCTGATGTCAAAAGGTGATTCCTGTCCCAGCAGTGTGGCCCAGCCTGTGGCTGAATCATGATGATTAAATTACCTGTGGTGGGGGCCCCTGTTCTCCAGGAGGGCCGTGTTGTAAGTCAGGGTAGAGAGGAGGGTTGTCTTGTGGCTGCTCCACGACTGTGACACCGTGGTCCACCATGGGTGCTGGAAATAAACATAAATCATATTATACTGGTGTTGTTCTTTCCATGAATTCTTGAGACTCAAACAAAAAAGTTCAAAGCTGTCTGTGTCACCATTTCTAGTGACCTCTATGTGTATGTGATAAGGTTGTTGGCAGCTTACGAAAAGTAAAGTTAAAAAACTAGAGATAGGTACTATGGTATTATGGGTAGGTAGCTCCCAACTTATGTACTACATTAGAATTTTACTAAGAACCATTCAAATATTTGATATTACTCACTTTTGGAATCCATGGCCGGTATAGTGTTTTTTTAAACTAGTAAATTTCTCGGGACTACAGAGTATTTATTCCCAAAATATCGATTACGTCAACTCTCTGAGATCGTGCTTTAAGACTGCTGTAGGGACTGATATCTCGCCAACGAATGGATTTATCACGTGGCCTCGACTCTGGAACATTGGTTTAGATAATTTGGTAAAATTCAAAGCCACAACAAATTGAACAGCACTTGTGGACACGTTTTAAAATAATAACGAATTTGATGATCAGGGTCAGGACCCTGTTATCGTAACTTTTATCATATTTTTATCATGTCCATTCCAAAAATATTGAATCAACATCGCAGTTTACCGTCGAAGAAGTTGTAAAATAATTTATATAATAATAGTCATCGACGCACCCAGACAGAAGCTCTTACCTTGATCTACTTAATTATAAAATTCAGTAGATATTTATCTTGAAAAGTATAAACACAGAGGTCTATTTTTATCTGTGAGTGTAAACTTCAAATTTCGGTGCAACTCTACCTTATTTGGGTCGTTCCAGTCTGACTGGATAACCCTGTATACTGTCACAATCACACCTTGGGAAGTTATGTAACTTTGATAGATAAATGCCCTATGTTAAAATGTTGGGTAATTTTTAATCTAACTATTTACGGATATTTATA
Source organism: Eupithecia subumbrata (assembly GCA_949316285.1). Lineage (NCBI taxonomy): Eukaryota > Metazoa > Arthropoda > Insecta > Lepidoptera > Geometridae > Eupithecia > Eupithecia subumbrata. Next base: position 34,608,863 of record OX438640.1, on the reverse strand, counting down.
GCGATTATTATTCACTTATTTACAATCAGGTTCATCTTTATCATAATATTAGGCCACAAAATGTCCACAGCTGAAAATAGACCAAATGGCGACGCCACGAAAGGCAGGTATGGAAAATAATTCTAATAAAATTTTTCAAACTTACGAGATCTGAACACATTATTATTAGTATTATTTAACGGGTATTTATCGCGTTTATTTACCTATTTTTCCCGACGTGTCGACGTGGTCACGGGATGACCGCGACAGTGTGTAAACCGTGATAAATACCCGTTAAATAAGACTAATAATAAATAGTTTTAATAGTTTACGTTTTAATTATCGAGGTATTCAAGTTAAACAATAAGTAAGGTAAACATTCGTAAATGTATATTATTACAAAAAATACAAAAATAAACACACATACATTATTTATGGCTTAGTACTTACTCATTTACATGCATTATGCCCGTAACGCAGCCGGTCAGCACCTTTTGAAGTTTCATTGATATCTGAACTTTTATTTTACTTGAACTTTTGCCATTATTTTTTTCGAAACTGTGAACAATAGTACATTATGGTACTAGTGTGTAACATTGATGATTACCGCCGAGGCGCCATTGAGACCCGAGCCGTAGGCGAGGGTCTTAAGACGACCTCCGTGGCGCAGCGGGCGAAGGTCCGCCTGTGACGCAGGAGGTTGCGGGTTCGATTCCCGCCTCGGAACAAATTTATGTAAGATCTGCAGAAATTTGTTCCATTGGTCTGGGTGTTTTCTATGTATAATAAAAAATATCTATCTATGTAGTGTATTGTATTAAGTGTATCAGTTATCTAGTACCCATAACACAAGCTCTGCTTAGCTTGGGGCTAGATAATGCTGTGTGAATTGTCCAGCAATATTTATTTATTTATTTATTTATATTTAAGAGAACCGAGGACGGTAATCATCAATACACACGTGTATCATACGACGTTTTTCAACACACTTGTGAATGCAATAACAATAAAAACTCATTTTATTACAGAGAAAACAAAAGTTATATTTGAGTGATTTTTTTTATTAAACACGTACGAGTTAAAACTAGCTATTATAATAAGAAGGTGCATGAATTGAGAAAGCAATAGGAACATTAATTTAATTGTTCTATTGAACACGATCTTTTTTTGAATATTTTTTTTTTTTAAGAACAAAGCAACTCAACCATTAAAATTTAAAAAAATCTATAACTCACTAGTGAGTTATAGCAATTAAAAAGTCACAGTTTGATTATGGGTGTCAGAGCCACTTTATGAGCAAGTGTGTTGAAATAGTGCATTTTACACCAAGGCGAGAAAGTGATTAATTCCTACCGAGTGTGTCGTTTTGCCTTAAAACACACGAGGTAGGAATCGCACTTTCTGCCGAGTGATAAATAGTGCTTTATACTACAACTTGGAGGAAAATAAAAAGCAGAATTAATTATTAATTCAAATTTAGAAGAACTTACCGCGCCCAATGATGTTGGTAAAACCTCATTGACCGCGCTAGCCTTTGGGTTCTTTTTTCAAAATATTGATCGGAAATCGGAGGAGGCCTAATGGACTTGGAGTAAAAACTTTTTGTCGTTTGACCGAACGAAAATAACCATAGCTACCGGCCGATCTTTTAGGAAATAAAAAAAAATAACACGTTAGAAATGGATTTCCATACACTTTTTCCTCCCGCTAAAACACGTGAGAAATGAAATTCCATAGAGTTTTTCCTCCCGGTTTCCTATAGGCCTGCAAAGACATACTTTCTATTCTATTAATGGAAAAGGAATAGGCAACTTTCCGAGCAGGTGTAGTATAAAAGATTACTAGCTAGAAATACCTAGAAACAATAACTGTGTAACCATTGGTAAAATACAATACAATAAACAATACAATACAATATTTAAAGAAATAATTAATTGTTTTTAAAGTTCCGTACCTCAAAAGGAAAAAAGATATCAATCTATTCCCTAAAAATAGCGACATACATAATATAAATACTAGAAATAAGAATAAACTCGCTTTGCCCACAACTAGGTTACCCAAAATGTATCTTTTATAGGGCAATGTATACGCTTCTACAACAAAACTCCAAGTGAGTTGCAAAAATTATCAATCAATAAATTCAAAACAATTGTCAAACATGTCATAACCTTTGTAAAAAGGCTTACTACAAAATATAAAAGGTATCTATCTAGAGGACAAAAAAGCTTATGACGAGTTTTGCTCCAGCTCGAAAAATAACAACTCACAGGCTAAAAAGGTTTCTTCGTCGCTTCTTTACTTTCGTCTACATACCGAAGCGACAGAAATCAAAAATATCAATTTATTTCCGTGTTAGTGTTTAGTTTTATAATTTGAACTTTTCTAAGTGTACATTTATTGTATTTATGGAAATAAAGAGTTTTTGATTTGATTTGACTTATATCTCTACTCTTGTCAATATGGCGCCTATTTGGGGGAGGCCTGCGTCCAACAGTGGACCAGGCTGTTGAGGTTGACGTTGAAGAGGTGATATCTCTATGCATTCCCTGAAAACGTGTGTGGCGGGGACGGGGGGGGGGGCGCGGTGCGACACGTCCCTTCGCCGGAAAATGGCTGTCGTCGACCCAAATTTACTTAGGTATACTTAAATTATTATTAGTTTCAGAACATAATAATTAAGGTTAAATAAAAAGGTTTATTATGTATTGCTTTTTAGTTTTTTGGGCAGTTTAAATTTTTTTTGAATTTTTTGTGGCTTTATTCTAATAATTACTACATGCTAAGTTATTGATTACTTTTAAATAGCTACCTAACTTACTTTAGCTATTGACTGTTATGTAATCTTACTTTAATAAATTACAAAAATATATACCTAATTAAAATTCCTTAACAATAAATCACCCCTATTTTGTCACCCTTAGGGTAAGATTTTTTTTCCTACTTTATATGTGACCAATTTAAAGGTATATTAAAAAAAAAAGAATTATCAAAATCGGACTACTCTGTAAAAAGTTAAGCATGGTCGTACATAAAAAAATATATATATACGCGTTGACTTGAGAACCACCTCCTTTTTCCGTCGGTTGAAAAGAGTCTTCTTTACTTGTTGTAGTTTCCCAGATAGGAGTCGCAGTTAGGGCAATAGTGTTCTACTGACAGGCAGTCGTGTGTGCAGTATACACAGCACGCGCAAGGCCAAAATCTGGAAATTCATAAAAAAAATTATAAAAAAAAATTTACAGTGTATAAGTACATTATTTTGGGAGAGGCAGTGAAGTTATGTGTGCTGAGAAGGTAGCTAGGTAGGGTGTGAGCCATGTTCGTTCACCCTACTAAGCTACTAAGCGATTACTTTAAGTTATAATAGAAAAAAACTCAATAATTCCTTCACCTCTTGATATTTTTCTCTATTCCACACTAGACCTATATACCTATATCTGGGCAGGCCAGCTTCTCGTTCACAATAACTCACCCGAGCAAACAGCAGAGTGCGAAACACATATGCGTTTTCATCGTGGCCTTCCGGGCGATCTTCGTCACAATGGTGGCGTGACAGGCTTTGCAGGTGAGCAGCTCGGGTCCCGGACCCATAGGCTTGTTGACGTATACCCCTTTAATGAAAATAACAGTTGTGCGTTTTAGTTTGTTAATTGTTACGTAGTGTCTGGCCCTCCGGATGACGGCCTGCGAAAGATTGCTGACGGTGGTTGCGGCAAGCTAAAGACAGGGTGCTATTGTGTTCTATAAGGGAGGCCTGTATAAGGATATTATGTATATTAATTTGAGTGAAATTATACCAAATAGACGCACTTTATCTGTTACAAGAGGGGAGGATTCTTACGAGCCGTGACCGCCACAAACAAACATTATCACATGAATTGAGATTTTATAATATTTTTATATAAGGGTTTTTTCTTCCTATTCAGATTCTTTTACACGCACTCTTGCATTATTGAAAAACAAGCATAAACAAATATTCCTTTGAAATCTCAAAACAAAAATAAAATAAAAAGAACACGAACATAAAGAAAAAACAATAATAATCTGGAATTCATTACATAGAACTAAAGTCGATCTGCTAGGGGTCCAGAATCACCCCCTTTCGGCTTAGTTATTTGGCATTAAAATAATACGAGATAACTCTCTAATAAGTTAATAACAAACATTAGAGAGTTATCTCGTAACCGGCTAGCTAAGGATATAACCATATGGCATTTATTAGGGGAGGCTGCCGTCCAGCAGTGGACCGGCGCTTCGTAGCCCAAGTAGATGATCTACCTGGTGGTGAGATGATGACCGCTCCTGGCATCGCAGGGCCGTAGGGGGCTGCCGACGGTGTAGGGTAGTAAGCCACCTGGGCAGTAACCGGCGCGGGGTAGCCCTGACCCTGAGACGGCCCAGGGTAGTAGCCATATTGTGACGGCTGGCCCACTTGGTATGCTGGCGGATTTTCTGGCGGTGACGCCGCGGCGGCATCTTGGCTTCCGGCTTGTTCTGTAAAGTGCACTGTGAGTTACTAATAGTTACTATCGAAGCGGAGTTCGATCGTAAAGTTGTCATGACGCCAGTTCGAATGTTTGGAGCGCATGATTGGACCCGGTTGGTGGATTCTTAGGAACTAATCCAAATGGACTGCTTGGGTAAATTTTTGCTTGAGTCCGATCTGTCAAACTATCAGAATCGTGTTTGAAATTGGGTAAAGACAGGTTTTCACTTGATTAGAAATAATTAGAATTGAATACCTTACTTTTTTATGAATTATTAAGATTTTCATTCTGCAGAAACTTACGCTTTAATAGTGAGAACGAAATAATTAATAGGTACCTAGATAAGTACTTATGCTAATCTGTTAATAAACAAATTAGTATTTTCTAATTATGTCATCTAGGGACACTTCTTTTTATAATCATCGTAAACACTTACGTGTTGTCGACATTTTCCTGTTCGTCTTGGAAAACGTCAAATTAAAACCACAATTTCCCAGCTATTCGAAAAAAAAAACAATCCTTTTATAACAACTTTTTGTAAAACATTTACTTGTACACCTGATACTCCTACCCGAAATAGCCTATAACTGAAGTGCATGTGTACTAGGAAATGCTAAATTACCTATTTTATCAGGTTAATAACAGCGATAGTGGATGATCTGATAATACGAAAAACGCTATCTCCCTCACACATTGCGCACGTAAAACTGAAACAATAAGGATAGAGATGTTTTATTTGCGAACATAATAATTTATCGATAATATTATTTTCCAAACTCTGTTGATATTCGATTAAATACCTGCCTAAATAGATCTAATTGATATCTACCTAATTTCCTTTTTAGGGTTTCGAACCCGAAGTGTAAACGAAAACCTAGTACTAAGCCTCCATCGTCTGTCCGTCTGTCCGTCTATCAGAGGGCTCTATCTCATGAACCCTAAGAGCTAGACAGTTGAAACTTTCACATAATGTGTATTTTTATTGCAACATTTACGAAAAATAAAATCTGTGCCACCTGTGATGAGTGATTTAAGTCGAGTTGTACCCTTTTTGTGATTTTTACATAGAAATGATCGGAAAACATTACGTTTTTTTTGTCTAACTAACGTTCTTCTATCTGCTATAGTTTCGGAGATAATTTGGTGCAAGGTGATATAACTGCCATGATTTTGGCAAATAAATTGTGAAGAAGAATATAATATCAAGTTGTAACCCCTTTAAGTAATTAATCCACACATTGTTATTGTGTGGATGCGTGTTTGTGTGAGTGAGCGATTATATTAGTAAAACATCCCATAATTTGGTTCAGCGTCCAGAAGGGAGTTTTGTCTCCATAAGAAAAGTAGTTTTATTTTTGGTCTGTCCCATAAAGTTTGTGCCATATTATCGCTTATCCAAAGCGTCCTTTTCTGTAATTGGTCTTGATGAGTTGTGGAATTAAACTTAGCGAGCGACATTGTTCATTTATTAGTTACTAGTAGTGCCCCGCGGCTTTGCCCGCGTGGATATCATATAAATTTCAGAAATTAATTCCACACCCCCTAGGGGTAGGCGTCTCAGCTCCGTAGTCGTATTCGTAATTCCGTAGATCATCATGACGGGTAGGACGCATTGATTGAAAACTTAGGTAGGTTTTCAAGCGGTTTGGATGACGAGGACACTCGACGTAGGTAGTTTCCCAAACGCCAGACATTAACATAATAGATCGGTATTATGAATTTTCTATTCTACCACATAATCGTGTGTAAATTCGGAATATGTAAAGTTTTCAATTTTCGAAGTGTGTCATCAGATCACTGAGAGTAATAATACTTCTCGTCTAGGCTTCTGGTGTTACCAAAAGTGGATTTGTCTGAAAACCTTTGTTTTGTGTCTGTTTTGGGCCTACCCTTGGAATTGACCTGGGTGGTCAGCAACTGCACTGCACTAATTAGTAGGCACTTATTGATATCATACTAGCTTCTGAACGAATTTTCATAGCATTTTTTTATATGTCAGACTGTTGAACAGCTAACTTTATATTATACCTACTTGAGTTTTGATTTTTTTTGAGATACTTCTCTTTACTGTTTGACACGTGATTGTTTTTTCGTGAAAATTTAACACAGAAGAGAAATTCACTTTTTAAATATAAGTTTGGATGTGTTTTTATTTTCTAGTGTTGTATAATATTATGTAACTGCTTCCTTATATGCCCTAAGTCAGCCATACTCAACCTTTTTTTTATAGGGGCCACAAACACGTTTTGGTCATGGTGTCGAGGGCCGCAAGCAAAAATTATTTAGGTCTTAATTAAAACGTAATTCCCAGTTAACGATGTAGTTACTTTATCAATGAAAAAATAAGTTTTTACAAAGATGTTTATACGTTTTATTGCGATTTTTGATACTGTGAACACTTTTTCAAAACTTTCAAAACTGCCGCATGTTGAGTATAGCTGCCCTAAGTAATTACTGCTTCTGTTTGTTTTTAACCCCCGACGACAAACAGAGAAGAGTGTTATAAGTTTAACGTGTCTGTCTGTGGTATCGTGGCTATTAGTGGCTCCCAAACGGATAAACCAATTTTCGTTTAGTTTTTTTTGTGTCACAGATAGGTAATTTTATCCCGAGTGTTCTTAGCCATGTTTCATGAAAATCTGTCGAGGGTTTTTATAATTTTTAATTTTTTTAGGGTTTTGAAGATCGAAGATCGGTTTCAAAACCCTTATGGTCTCGCTTTGTCTGTCCTTTTTTCCCTCCTTAATAACTCAAAAACTACTGCAGCTATCAACTTGAAATTTAAAATAATAATACATTTCGTGCGCCTGTACAGATTAGGAGAAAAATAAATAAAAATAAATGAAAAATGGTAAAATGAATATTTTCCATACAAATTGTGATGCCAAAATTTTAAAAGATACCTACAGAGTCATATGGGGTATCAAATGAAAGGTATCATTTTGCACATTTCAAAATATTTTTTGAAATTTTTGTAGGTTTCATATTTTTTCAAATATTTCGAAAAAAGTCGAAAAAATACCCATTCCCCCCCCCTATATCCGAAGATTGCAGAGCGATCCATGTAAAATGTAAGGAGCGTTTATAGACATGGATCTATATTTTACAGGAAAAATATAGAGAAGTTTGAAAAAAGAACACTTTTTGAAAAATGGTCAAAAAGGGGGGGAATAATTTTCAAAAGGGGAGGCTACCTCACCGACTGGGGTATCAAATGAAAGGTATCGATTTGTAAATTTCAAAACAGTTTTTGAAATTTCTGTAGGTTTCATATTTTTTGAAATACAGTGTAAACTTCATATAACGTCACTCTATTTAACGACAAACTCCCTTAAGCGTCGAAATCAATTGGCTTTGGTTGGTTTAGCTAGTCTTTCATACAATGTTTCACTCTACATAGCATTACACCCACTCTCAATAACGACAACAATTGAGTAATAAAAAGTACCTTTTAAGTTGCTAAAATTAGTAAAAACTGCGCAGCTGTGTACGATCTACTGTCGCTTTATTATCCTAGCCCGCAATAAACTCGACTGTCGGCATCATGCATTTCTAAGAAATTCGTTCTTTTGTTTACAAATTGGGATTGCTTGCACGTGTAGACTGTTGTTGACCATGACTCATAAGTAGGAGTCATGGATTATCTATACCTTATCATATTCTTAGTTGCTCACAAACTTTCAAACTGTAAACATGGCTAATAAAAGAAAATCACTGTGTATTGACGAAAAAGTTTTACTGATACGCGCAATAGAAACGGGAGAGAAGATAAGTGATGTTGGCAAAAATTACAACAAAATTACTGGTGCAGCAAAAGACGTCAGACAAAAATAACAGACCATACGCAATAGCGTTCAAATAACATTCTTTTTTATGCACATAACTACTAACAATAGTCGGAAATAAACTTTTTCTTTTTCTAATTCTGATGTTTCTTCTCTCCATTTAACGACAACTCTCTATAACGCCATAAAATTCACAGTCCCTTCAGTGTCGCTATATAGAGTTTACACTGTATTTTGAAAATAGTCAAAAAAATACCCATTCCCCCCCCCCCCCCCCCCCTATTTCCGAAGTTTGCAGAGCGATCCGTTTAAAATGTATGGAGCGTTTGTAGATATGGATCTATATTTTGCACGAAAAATATAGAGAAGTTTGAAAAAAGAACCCATTTTGAAAAATGGTCAAAAAGGGGGGGGAATAATTTTCAAAAGGGGGAGCTACCTCACCTAGTGGGGTATTAAATAAAAGGTATCAGTTTGGACATTTCAAAACAGTTTTTAAAATTTCTGTAGGTTTCATACTTTTTGAAATATTTTGAAAAAAGTCGAAAAAATACCCATTCCACCCCCCCCCCCCTATCTCCGAAGTTTGCAGAGCGATCCGTTTAAAATGTATGAAGCGTTTGTAGATATAGATCTATATTTTACAGTAAAAATATAGAGAAGTCTGTAAAAAGAATACTTTTTGAAAAATGGTCTAAAAGGAATAATTTTCAAAAGGGGGGCTACCCCACCGAGTGGGATATTTAATGAAAGGTATCGGTTTGGACATTTCAAACCAGTTTTTCAAATTTCTGTAGCTTTCATACTTTTTGAAATATTTCGAAAAAAGTCGAAAAATTTACCATTACCAACCTTATCCGAACCACCCATTTAACCGAAGCATGCAGAGAGATCCATCTGAAATGTAGGTTGGTACCTACTATTCTTAGGTATTCGTTAAATTGCGAAGTCTCTAACTGGTACTTTTGGTACATACTTGTTGACAAACGTTCAAAACCCTCGGCGCGCGAGTTACACTCGCACTTGACGGATCTTGTTTATTGTTGAGGTTGCTTTCATTGCATGCCTAGGTTTGAAGCTTCATTGATTTTTCACATAGTTAACAAATCCCGTATGGGTCGTTTACTATTCATACAACATTCATGTTACCGACCTTGTTTTTGTTGTGGCTCTAACACAAATAGTCAGGTAAAGTAATAGTCGCGTGTGATCACGTACGTATTTTACCAACAACCTGCTTAGGATTTTACTTTGCTGGTGATTTTATAATAGTTTTTGTTCGGAACAACGGTTAAATGTTCAGAAGATATTCCTAAAACCTTTCAGTACTTTTTAGTCATTGTATATTTGAAACGAAATAATGTTAAATTTATAACTTGTTTACAAGCAAATCCTTTAGAATTCAAACAACCGATACCAGCCTCTTTCCTAATCAATGGTTACAAAGACAAATCAAAACTCAACGTGCTTAATTTCCTTTATTTTCGAACTTTGGACACGTCAGATTTTTCAAATTTCGTAAATCTAGAAACCATAGAGATCACTTTGATTATTTTTAATTTAAAAGCGATTCATATTGATCATACGTCAACATGACTGAAAACTGTTGACACACATTCAGATTTGATGTCTGGCTCTGGGCTCTGGGCTCTGGGCTCGGGGCTCGACAAGCGACGTTTCAATTAGGCGATTGCTTGCAGAGCCGGTGTCGGAGCGGGACAAATAGAGGCCCTTTGTGCGACGGCACTGAATACCGGCGAGAGCTCATCGTGGCATGACCCTGCTAGAGCAGCTACGTCACTCACTACTAAGATATGTCTTCTTGGATAAACAAGAACTAAATAAAAAATTTAAAAACTGCCCCGACAGATTTTCTTCAAACATGGCTAAGAACACTCGGAATAAAATTATCTATGACAAAAAAAACTAAACGAAAATCGGTTCATCCGTTTGGGAGCTACGATACCACAGACAGATACAGACAGACACCTCTCTCTTTTTGCGTCGGGGGCTAAAAAGGGGTGGGGCTGGGGTGATACGCTTGTAGCTTTTCTTTAGTTAACTTGTTCACTATCCTTAATCATAATCCATTATTTTGTACGGTAAAGGTGTCTGAAATCAAATCTTGCAAGTTAATCTTAACCCGCCTTCCGTCTTCCGATTGAGCCGAAATTTGGCATAAACGTGTGACAATGAGTGAGTGTATGACAATGCAGTATTATGATGACGTGGAGCTATCTGATGATGCAGCAGCCGGCGGTCAGGTAGGTCAAGTGCAAAACGACGTAACTAACTTCAGTTCAGCGAATTGCTCTTGACAAGTACTAGGTTGTGTTGTACATGATAATAAAAGTTTGATTAAAAATATTAAATTAATCTAAGTTTTTTAGTAGATTTGTATGAAATTTGACAGATGTTACAGATAAAACTTTTTAAATATGCCGGCAACTTAGTTTGTTCTTCGGCTTATAACGACTTTCAAAGACTTTGAAAGTCGTTTTAAACCAAATTTGAGTTAAATGGCGGGTAAGTTTGAATAATGCTGTGCTCAATGTTTTTTATTTATTAGGATTTCGAGATCGGTTTCGAAACTCTTTTGGTCTCGCTTTGTCTGTCAACATCCATTCCGTTTATGTTACTAAATAGAAACTGAGACAGAGAAGATTAACTAAGCTGCATGCCTTAAAGCTGTGGCATAGGCCAATATGCTGATGCAGCATGGAGATGGGGGACTCAAAAGTGAAAGTACAGAAAAGGGACGATGGCCTGAAATTTAATAACAAGCCAATCAGGTTAATGTGCTTTGGAGAAGATTTAGCAAACAAACACAGACATCATGTCTGTCAACCAAAGATCTAGAGACGGTCTCTTGATTTTTGGTTGGGTTTAAGTGGTTTTCCCTAGTTAGGAAAACCTAACCCAACCTAGGTACACATTGGTTCTTTACAATTATAAAAATAAATGTAAAGAACCAATGTGTACCTACGAAAAATAAATGCATCATGCAGTGGTGGATTAGCCATAAAGCAGGAGCAGCAATTGCTACGGGCCCCGCGCTTGTGAAATGTGTAATTAAAATATTGTTGTGTGTAATCTAATCTCCGATGTAAATTAAATACTGTGAACTGTATGAACAAAGGAGCTGTATTCGTGGACAAGAGAAATGCGTGTTTATCAGTCGGTGGCCCAAATACAATGTTGCGTAGGCGTGGGTGATCCCTGGAACATTTGGCGCCGTTCGTATCTGTTTGGCTGGTGTCGGCGGCTGGCATCGCAGTTCTCGCAGTGGGAATATGAAGCGGTTGTCTCCGACAAAGTAATTTCCTTCTCGACTACTAGCCGATCTTGTACATTCAAGAGCAATGCATCGCTTTTAGCCCAAGTCCAGAATTTTTTGCGGCAAAATTTCAGCTCGATCCATTCAGTAGTTCTGGCGTTGTCTTAGCACAATCCTTTTTACAACAACACGGCACAAACTTTCGCATGTATATTAGTAAGAATGAGGGTGGGGCAATGAAATTGATATAACCTGAAACTGAGCTTAGACCATCATCGCTTTTCTCACGTTGAGCCTTCACCCGTCTAAGCACTAACCGCTAAATGTTTCAAGTGACCGTCGAGTGAGCTCGAGAGCTTCATAACTCGGTTATTGCTTATTTCCTCGCACGTTCCCACTCGTAAGTTCAGCTCGTTAACTATTTTTCCCGGCTTTAATAAGGAAAACTTGTGAGCTAATAAAATGCACAAGCTCAACGCGTATGCTTTTACTTTGAAATTAGCCTATAAACATATTTTTTAAAGTTAATACTTTGCGGAGGTCGGAAGATTTGACTAAGGGAATTTGACTTGGCCTAGTATAGTATTATAATATCTGTGACTTGGCTAAGGGAATCAGTGGAAAGGCAGAAGCTTCTTTCTGTCTATTTTTAACACCTCTAGTGCGAGAACCAACTTGCCTGCCAACCGTGGTGAATAAGGCAAAACCTTGTTTAGACAGGAATGTTCTGCATTGGAAGTATTTGTGCTTATGAAGTATGAAACGGCAATGGTTGTCGGGAACTAGTATAGTATTATTATATCTGTGACGGGAACTAAACCGTCACTGTCTTAGGTTTAAAGAACTTTATTTTCTCATAAAAACATTACAGTTCACTTAAAATGAGATAAATTTATACAGTAACTGTGTACTAAAACTAACTTTAAGTAGGTAAACAGCTCCTGGGATTTGAGACTTAACTTAAATTACTAATCATAACTAATTATGTTATCTAATAGTGTTCTATTTATGTAGTTATATTATTCTATCGAGAAGACATGTGCTTTCAACATATTTTAGTTTAATTTTGTTCCTAAAACTATATTTACTTTTTTTTAATTGTAGGCTTAGATTTGATTGTATGGACTTTGAAGTAATGTTTTTTATTAGAAGGCATGTTTTAAAAATATATAGTTGCTTTAAATTTAGTATTTTAGTATTTTTATATAATTCTTTGGTGGGGGTATGATATGAATAGTGATATAAAACCTTAATTATTTTGTTCTGGACTCTTTGAAGGGGTTGTATATGTGTTTCAGCAGCCGATCCCCATATTTCAATAAGGTACTCTAAGTGGGATTTTGCTAAAGAATTGTATATTGTATTTCTGACTTTAGCAGGAATGCATTTTGCGACTTTGCGCAATGCTCCTAGTAATGACGTTTTTGTCTTTTGTTAGTTGATTTACTTTTGTGATGGTATTTTGGTTTCTGTACCTCTGTATCTGGTTCCTTTTGATTCTGATTCGAACTGTGTCTTCCTTCTTGTTTGTATTCAAATATCAAACGATAGGTATCACACCTAGGTACCAGGCTTGCACCTATAATACCTAACCAAAATAAGCAGTGATGTTTACCAGAAATATTTTTTAAGAACTTCTTATCTTGTAGATTGGTATTTTACTTTTGTTTACAACATTAAATTTGGTGTATTTATTGGTTGAAAATTATCAATATACTTAACAGATTGTGTAATCATTGTATGAATTAGATAAAATGATTTTATCTATGTACTTTTTTTAGACTGAATGCAATGAATCAAGTTTGACGATTCATTTAGATTCTTTGGAATCCGATATATAAATAGATCATATTATCATCCGCCTACAATCAATAATTTATTATCTCACAAAAGTTACACAGAATACATGATTTACAAAGTAAGAGAAAATGAATTAAAAAGAGAAGTGCAAGCTATTGTGATTGTACGCGGGTTATCTACCAACCTAGTTACCCTAATATATATAGCTGCATTACCATTGACTGACTGACTGACTGACATAATTGTTCTCCTAGATGGTGGATGGGGAGGTATACTTTTTTTGGTACCATCTCGTAGATCGGTTCAATCATGACGGGGGAAAAATCGTACTTTTCCGGATTTTCCCCCCCTTCCCCCTGAAAAGGGGGTCCGCCGGAGGGTCGTTTTTCATACATTTTTTCGGAAATGTGAATTTTTTTTAACGGTGGGTGGTAGCAGAGCGGCTCGCGAAGCGAGCCGCTCTGTTCCCCCCCCTCTCGGCCGCCCCCCCACGCAGTGGGGGGCGAAGCGAGTTTTTTTTTTAAAAATTTTGTCAAAAATTTTAATTTTTTTTTCGGATAAACGAAGCGAAGCATCTCTTTAATTGAATCGATCTGTTGTCCCCCCTCCAGGCTGCCCCCCCGCAGCGTGGCGAGCGAAGCGAGGTCGTTTTTCATACATTTTGTTGAAAATTTTTATATTCTATCGCGGAAAGGGGAAGCACAGCGGCTCGCGAAGCGAGCCGCCGTGTTCACCCTTCCCCCGAACCGCCCCATCACTGCGTGGCGAGCGAAGCGAGGTCATTTTTCATACATTTTGTTCAAAATTTGGATTTTTTGTCTGATCGAGTGATTTTCATGGTTTTTCTCCTAGATGGTACATTTATTTCGCTGAAACGATTGAGGGTGTTCAATCAGACCCCGGTAAAAATCCAATTTTTCTATATTTCCCCCCTCTTCTCCCTCAAAAGGGGATACGCCCGTAAGTCGTTTTTCATACATTTTGTCGAATATTTTGTTTTTTTCTCGCAGAAAAGGATAGCAGAGCATCTCGCAAGGCGACCGATCCGTTCCTCTCCCCCCAGGCTGCTCCGCAACTCAGTGGCGAGCGAAGCGAGATCGTTTTTCATACATTTAATTGAATTTTTTTATTTTTCGATTTATTGACTGATTGACATAGGTTATTCTCCAAGATGGTGGATGGAGAGGTATCGTTTTTTTTGTAAAAACGAATGAGAGTGTTCAATCGGACCCCGGAAGAAATACTTTTTTTCCGGATTTCCCCCCGCTTCCTCCTCAAAAGGGGGTTCGCCCGAGGGTCGTTTTTCATAAATTTTGTCGGAAATTTTGTTTTTTTTTCGCGGAAATGAGTAGTAGAGCTGCTCATTAATCAAGTTGTTTGTCCCCCCTCCTCCCCCCACTGCATGGCGAACGAACGGAGGTCCATTTTCAAAAAAAAATTTTTGTGGTTTATCCCTTAGAGATAGGCATATATCATGGAGGACTTTTTTGTAGACCTTTATGAGGGGTACAATACTGTAGTACATTATTTTGATCTTTCTCGTAGGGTTCAGCCAGCTTTTGCAATTTAAGCGCAAAAAAATGTGTTTATTTACGACATCACATTAGAAAGCTATAAAATTATCAATGTTTCTCTACTTTAATATGCATGTATTATATATATAAACCTTCCCCTTGAATCATTCTATCTATTAAAAAAAAAACGCATCAAAATCCGTTTCGTATTTTTAAAGATATAAGCATAGACACGTAGGTACGTACTACGTAACCGTACCTACTTTTAAAGATCTAAGCACAGACAGCGGGAGCGACCTTTCATTATTATTATTATATTTTAGGTAGGTAATTTGTTGTGTAGGTAAGCTAATGCTTGCTTGTGGTAACTTGTGGTAACCTGTAAATATTAGATAGGTACCTACCTTCCTACTGCTGCATGAAGGTGCAAAAAACTGATGGTTAATGTACATTTATATTTTAGATTTTAGCACGAACGCAATAAAGTTTATTTCATCTTGTACTTTTCCGTCAGACAGCGCCAAATGGTTGACAGCCGTCAATCTGCTTTGAAATAGAGGGCATCTCTTTCTACACTATGCAAACTGAGCGGGACTTCACACCTGCGCGAGGAGTTTGGTAGTGTTGCCATTGAGAACCCATTACGTTTCATTTTGATAATCATTCGAAATCGGACTGCGCCATATTTTTTGAATTTTATCGAGTATATCTTCTTGTTTGGAATTGTAAATGTAATACCTATTTGAAATATGGGTAGATACTTACATTGCATGAGATCAATGACAAAGTGGGAAGGTCCAAGAGGGAAGACCATATGATACCTACACACGACGGGATATGGTGGACGGCAGGGCTGCAGTGGTTTCAAGTAGCCCGGAATAGGGAAAATTTAAAAGGCTTTGGAGTAGGCCTTCACCTGATATTTTTATTAGATTTAAGGAAAAACTTAATAAGTAGGTACGAGCTCCACCTGCTACTTATGATACGTTATCATAGGTAAATTTATTAGTTTATTTGCATTATGAGGGCAAAAAATATATGGGTTTTTAATATTATTTATTTTTATTAGAATGGTTTTATGAAGAAGAAGTCGGAGGAGGGTTACTTATTTCGTACATTATTTTGTATCATCTCATAAAAGAAAGTGCCTAGGTAGGTAGTGTAGATACATACTTTACATAGCATAAGCCAGTGAGGTTCGAAACATTGCAAGCACAAAGCACAACTCTGTTTTGCGGGTGTGTTGATATTATCATGTAGGTAGTTTGTTACACAGATACTGCGTGGAAGCCATTTTACTAAAATAAAATTTAAGAAAAGAGTTGCGGACAAATTATTATCGTTGTTTTTTTAAAATTATTTGGCTGGTTAGCCAAAAGTTTTTATGCACGCTGGCAACACTTTTTTCTCTTCAAAATTTCCAACAGAAACTTTGTCGTAAAAGATTTTCTTTGGATAAATAAAAGCTTTCGTGTCGTTACACTGTGTTATTTCGGCAAGGATAAATCATGAAACGTTCCAGCACCACGCAAGTGCCCAAGCGAGCGAGGCGAAGTCGTCTTTTTGATGAAACCACAACAGTCGCTGTAACAGCAGGTGAGTCAATTCAATTCCTACATTAGGTGGTGTTTGTGTTGTTACCTGCTTTATTTGTGGGAGGCACGTTCAGCTGTGGACATAGGAGGAGATTCCTCGATTAGCATGTGATGGCGCGAAGGCGCTATTGATAGGTAGGTACGTAAGTACCTAGACGTGCACACCAAAGCCGGCGACACAGGCCGGCCGGTTGGTGCGTCGGAAACTATCCACCGCCACGTCGCGCCACCACCCCCGTGCCGCCCCTTGTCGCGCCAACCAGCGACCAGACAAACAATCTATCTATCAAGTCTTCTTAGTGGCACTTCTAGCTTAGTTTTTGAATCTGGCGCAGTGAATCAAGAGTGCTGGAGATGTTTGGTAACAGCAACCACAGAATCTTGTAGGAAACGACATTATTAAGGAAGGAAAAGGACTTAATTCTTGGCGAGTTTTGAACAGATTCTCTGGTGTGGTCGCTGGTCGGCGCACCGACTGATAGAGATGGCGGCGGGGCGGTGCGGGCCAACAGCGGCGCGGCTCGCACGTCTACTACCTACTTATTGTCAGAACAGTGTGTTTCTCAGGCTCGCGTAAGGGCTTGTCAGTTATTGTAATTTATGCTCCATCGTAGCATAAATCAGTCACTCCATTCAAGGATATTGTCCAATGCAATACTTACGACCTATCATGTATGTATCTTAATGACCTATCAGATCTCTGATCCTGTATCACTATATTATCAGGCAAAAATATTTTCTACATGTTGAATTTATCACTTGGTATGTTTCTTTGCTTTGGTTCAATGATCAACGTTCGGCCTCTGCTTCACTATGACAATGGTACATTCTGGTATTTTACCAAAAACTTTAGATGAAAGAAACTAGGTACACTACACACAAACTACGGATGAGAGTCAAATTAAAAGAAAACGTTGAAACTATTACATCATTCTCTCTGTGTAAATAGAAGTCATCGTAAAGTGATCACAATCATCAGAATTGGGCTGCAAAGTTTATGTGCCTTGCCGTTGCATCTATCATCATAGTGTGTGTTTTTGTGTGATGATTTGACAACTTATGTGATATAATGGTGAGTTTCATTTACAAATTTTCTTCATTATAATAACAACCAGCAGTATGCTGGTTTGCTTTAGAAATATGTACCTACTAAGTATTAGCAACATACACATAAGACTTTAATCATCTCTACTGCAATCAAAGTTTGAAAAATAATCAAAATTAAGTTTACATCGGTGAAATTAAACTTTAAGAGAAAATGTTGTTTAGTATGAAAATGAAATTAGTATCACTTAAATTTAGATTGTTAATATAATTAAATGTAAGTAATTTATTAATTTATATGTTTATTAATTTGGTTTGTGTTTGAACAATTCTAAATCACTTTTTTTTCTATAATTGTTTATAAGGAACGGTAGGTGTCTTCGAAGCCATCAGCTGAGATTGGCCAGAGCTAAGAAGTGCAGATGAGTGTGTGTGTGTGTGTTTATAAGCCAGCAAGCGCATAACAGCCTTGCTTAGGACTTTTAACTAATACAAGAGTTTGTTTTGATTGTATTTATAATACTATTTATATGTCTCTCACAATTACTAAAATAAGTTGCTATAATACATTAGTACAAGTACTTTCAACACAAATAATGTAATCGCTACCATTGCGAGAGACTTGCTGCTGTTTCGGTGCTTCAGAAAAACCAGAATTAATTGTGTATCTTATGTGGGTGCCTGTTCATCAGGCGTCATGGGTGTAGAATGTTTGTGTTACGACAGTGCTTACTCCTGAGGATACTAGCACTCATAGGAGAGCGGGCAACAGGAGACCACTATTTTTAAAATTTTATTTACATAAATCTAAATAGTTATTTGATATAAGAAGGAACCTAAGTGCAAGTTTTTACCTGTTGATATTCTTTTTTTGGCATTTTCAGAACTGAAATACAACACAAATTTGCTGTCCGACCCAACAAGCCTTAATGGAAGCATAAGATTACAAAAATATATTAATGTACCTATCCAACTCATGTAAATAAACATATTTATTAATATAAAATGACTTTTATTGAAACTGTTGAATAAATGTTTGAAGATTTCTATGGCTCTGATGTACGGTTGCCATCTCTAAAATATGGCCCCGGATAAAACCCCGGATTTTGGAGGCCAGAACCCAGACATGTCAACAGGTTCTTTTAAACATAGTCAGTATTCTAAAATTAAAACGTCAAGTGCGAGTTGCACGGGTTCCGTATAATTATAAGACCTTGTTTCTTGCCAAAAATCATGATTCTAGGTAATTTTTTCCGGTTCCGGCTTTAGGTCCATTACGGACTAGAGTATTTTAAGTTAATTTCAACAAGATACCTCCACGCATTCCTTAGAAAAGGTGGTTGCCAGATGGACAATAAAGTTCTTTTTTCCTTTTGAGGAACCCTAAAAACTGTTGAAAAATCAACTTTTTATTTATTTTCCGAAATCATACTTAATTAAATTTAGTGATCTTTTACCATCATTTTGTAACAAAACAGAATCTAAGTACAGTTTGTTTTAATAATCTTTCTATATTTTTAGGGTTTTGAAGATCGAAGATCGGTTTCAAAACCCTTATGGTCTCGCTTTGTCTGTCCTTTTTTCCCTCCTTAATAACTCAAAAACTACTGCAGCTATCAACTTGAAATAATAATACATTTCGTGCGCCTGTACAGATTTAGAGAAAAATAAATGAAAAATGAAAATGTATATTTTCCATACAAATTGTGATGCCGAAATTTTAAAAGATACCTACAGAGTCATAATGGGGTATCAAATGAAAGGTATCATTTTGTACATTTAAAAATATTTTTGCTGCCGTGCTGTTATGTTACCCCCCACGCCGACAGGCTCCCTGAACCCCCTCCCCCACCAAAAAATCTGATATGGATATCGTTTTCGACTAAAATTAGGGTGAGGATTACGAATCTGATGTCGGCGGGCGTGTGTCGGAATACGTCACACCGCAAGGCGAGCGAAGCGAGCCGTGCCCCCTCCCCCATCCAAGACCCCCCCCTCCTCCATCCAAGAATTTGATATGGGTATCGATTTCGACTAACATGGGGTGAGAATTACAAATTGAATGACGGCGGGTGTGTGGCAATACGTCACACCGCAAGGCGAACGAAGCGAGCCGTCCTGTGACCCCCCGCGCCCCCCCCCCTGAACCCGGGAGGCATTGCGCAGCCGCACTGCGATTACAGGGGCATAGCACGGCGAGCGAAGCGAGCCGTGCTGCGACTCCCCGCGCCCCCCCGCCCTCCCCCCCGGTACCACCCCCATCAAAAAATCTGATATGAGTATGGTTTTTGACTAACATGGGGGCGAGGATTACGAATTTGATGACGGCGGGCGTGACGGATTGCGGTGAGCGAAGCGAACCGCAATACGTCACACCGCAAGGCGAGCGAAGCGAGCCTTGCCGTGTGGCAGCACGAGCGGGGACGTATTGCGGTGAGCGAAGCGAACCGCAATGCGACTACGGTGGACAGAACGGCGAGCAAAGCGAGCCTTGCCGTGTGGCAGTACGAGCGGGGACGTATTGCGGTGAGCGAAGCGAACCGCAATGCGACTACAGGGGAACAGCACGGCGAGCGACGCGAGCCGTGCTGTGGCCCCCGCGCCAAGCCCCCCCCCCCCCGAACCCCGCCCCATCAAAAAATCTGATATGGGTATCGTTTTCGACTAACATGGGGGCGAGGATTACGAATTTGATGACGGCGGGCGTGTCGGATTGCGGTGAGCGAAGCGAACCGCAATACGTCACACCGCAACGCGAGCGAAGCGAGCCTTGCCGTGTGGCAGCACGAGCGGGGACGTATTGCGGTGAGCGAAGCGAACCGCAATGCGACTACAGGGGAACAGCACGGCGAGCGAAGCGAGCGGTGCTGTGAGAAAATCTGATATGGGTATCGTTTTCGACTAACATGGGGGCGAGGATTACGAATTTGATGACGGCGGGCGTGTCGGGTTGCGGTGAGCGAAGCGAACCGCAATACGTCACACCGCAAGGCGAGCGAAGCGAGCCTTGCCGTGTGGCAGCACGAGCGGGGACGTATTGCGGTGAGCGAAGCGAACCGCAATGCGACGGAGGACAGCACGGTGACCCTCCCTCCCTTGCCCCCCCAGAATTTGATGACGGTGGGCGTGTGTCGGATTGCGGTGAGCGAAGCGAACCGCAATACGTCACACCGCAAGGCGAGCGAAGCGAGCCTTGCCGTGTGGCAGCACGAGCGGGGACGTATTGCGGTGAGCGAAGCGAACCGCAATGCGACGGAGGACAGCACGGTGACCCTCCCTCCCTTGCCCCCCCAGAACCCCTTCCCCTGAACCCGGGGGAGCATTGCGGCGAGCGAAGCGAGCCGCAATGCGACTACGGAGGACACCTCCCCACGCCCCCCCGGCTCCCTGAACCCCCCCATAAAAATGTGATATGGGTATCGCTTTCGACTAACATCGGGGCGAAGATTACGAATTTGATGACGGCGGGCGCGTGTCGGATTGCAGTGAGCGAAGCGAACAGCAATACGTCACACCGCAAGGCGAGCGAAGCGAGCCTTGCCGTGTGGCAGTACGAGCGGGGACGTATTGCGGTGAGCGAAGCGAACCGCAATGCGATTACAGGGGAACAGCACGGCGAGCGAAGCGAGCCGTGCTGTGACCCCCGCGCCAAGCCCCCCCGAACCCCGCCCCATCAAAAAATCTGATATGGGTATCGTTTTCGACTAACATGGGGGCGAGGATTACGAATTTGATGACGGCGGGCGTTCGCTCACCGCAATACGTCACACCGCAACGCGAGCGAAGCGAGCCTTGCCGTGTGGCAGTACGAGCGGGGACTGATGCGACTACAGGGGAACAGCACGGCGAGCGAAGCGAGCCGTGCTGTGACCCCCACGCCAAGACCCCCCCCCGAACCCCGCCCCATCAAAAAATCTGATATGGGTATCGTTTTCGACTAACATGGGGGCGAGGATTACGAATTTGATGACGGCGGGCGTTCGCTCACCGCAATACGTCACACCGCAACGCGAGCGAAGCGAGCCTTGCCGTGTGGCAGTACGAGCGGGGACGTATTGCGGTGAGCGAAGCGAACCGCAATGCGACTACAGGGGAACAGCACGGCGAGCGAAGCGAGCCGTGCTGTGACCCCCGCGCCAAGACCCCCCCCCCCCCCCCCCCCGAACCCCGCCCCATCAAAAAATCTGATATGGGTATCGTTTTCGACTAACATGGGGGCGAGGATTACGAATTTGATGACGGCGGGCGTTCGCTCACCGCAATACGTCACACCGCAACGCGAGCGAAGCGAGCCTTGCCGTGTGGCAGAACGAGCGGGGACGTATTGCGGTGAGCGAAGGGAACCGCAATGCGACTACAGCGGAACAGCACGGCGAGCGAAGCGAGCCGTGCTGTGACCCCCGCGCCAAGACCGCCCCCCCCCCCGAACCCCGCCCCATCAAAAAATCTGATATGGGTATCGTTTTCGACTAACATGGGGGCGGGGATTACGAATTTGATGACGGCGGGCGTGTCGGATTGCGGTGAGCGAAGCGAACCGCAATACGTCACACCGCAAGGCGAGCGAAGCGAGCCTTGCCGTGCGGCAGCACGAGCGGGGACGTATTGCGGTGAGCGAAGCGAAGCGAACCGCAATGCGACTACAGGGTAACAGCACGGCGAGCGAAGCGAGCCGTGCTGTGACCCCCGCGCCCAGCCCCCGCCCCCCGAACCCCGCCCCATCAAAAAATCTGATATGGGTATCGTTTTCAACTTACATAGGGGCGAGGATTACGAATTTGATGACGGCGAGCGTGTCGGAATGTGGTTAGCGAAGCGAACCGCAATACGTCTCACCGCAAGGCGAGTGAAGCGAGCCTTGCCTTGTGGTAGCACGAGCGGGGACGTATTGCGGTGAGCAAAGCGAACCGCAATGCGACTACAGGGGAACAGCACGGCGAGCGAAGCGAGCCGTGCTTTGACCCCCGTTCCCAGCCCTCCCCCCCGAACCCCATCCCATCAAAAAATCTGATATGGGTATCGTTTTCGACTAACATGGGGGCGAGGATTACGAATTGGATGACGGCGGGCGTGTGTCGGATTGCGGTGAGCGAAGCGAACCGCAATACGTCACACCGCAAGGCGAGTGAAGCGAGCCTTGCCTTGTGGTAGCACGAGCGGGGACGTATTGCGGTGAGCAAAGCGAACAGCAATGCGACTATAGGGGAACAGCATGGCGAGCGAAGCGAGCCGTGCTGTGACCCCCGCGCCCAGCCCCCGCCCCCCGAACCCCGCCCCATCAAAAAATCTGATATGGGTATCGTTTTCAACTTACATAGGGGCGAGGATTACGAATTTGATGACGGCGAGCGTGTCGGAATGCGGTGAGCGAAGCGAACCGCAATACGTCACACCGCAAGGCGAGTGAAGCGAGCCTTGCCTTGTGGTAGCACGAGCGGGGACGTATTGCGGGGAGCAAAGCGAACCGCAATGCGACTACAGGGGAACAGCACGGCGAGCGAAGCGAGCCGTGCTTTGACCCCCGTTCCCAGCCCTCCCCCCCGAACCCCATCCCATCAAAAAATCTGATATGGGTATCGTTTTCGACTAACATGGGGGCGAGGATTACGAATTGGATGACGGCGGGCGTGTGTCGAATTGCGGTGAGCAAAGCGAACAGCAATGCGACTGTAGGGGAACAGCATGGCGAGTGAAGCGAGCCGTGCTGTCACCCCCACGCCCAGCCTCCTGAACCCCCTCCCCCATCCAAGAATTTGATATGGGTATCGTTTTCGATTAACTCGAACTCTTAGATTACGAAAAAGATGTCCATTTGAAAATCCAAGATGGCTGACATTCTTAAATCGCAAAACCCACTCTTGGTTATCAATTTCGAAAAAATCAAAGACGTAGGTTACGAAAAGGGGAATACAATTAAAAACGAACACTATGGCAGCCACCACCGCAAGGCAGAGCCCTACTAACGCGAGCTGCTTGCAGCTCGCGCACTTATAAAATACTAGTTATAATATATAAAGCTCGATTACCATTCACTGACTGACTGACTGACATAATTGTTCTCCCTGATGGTGGAGGGGGAGGTATGTTTTTTTTTCGAAACTGTATAGAGGGGGTCAAGGAGACCTAGGGAAAATTCCGACTTTTTGAGATTTGCCCCCCAGGACCCCCGCCCCCCAAGGGGGCTTCGTAACGGAGTCATACTGATCAATAATTTTAAGGGGGTTGTATAGAGGGGGTCAAGCGATTTCGATTTCAAAAATAATTTCACCCCCCCTTGCCCCCCAAGACCCCCCCTTTTGAGAGTGCTACGAGATGCCGTCGCGATAGAGGGATTCTGATTGCGGGATCGAATAGAAGGTCTCTTCTCCAATTGAAAGTAAAAAAAAATCAACCCCCCTCCCGCCCCCTTTTTCACCCCCCCTTTTGATATCTCCCAAACGAAGTAAGCTAGAAGAAATTTTTTTTCACAGTCGTGTGAAGAGCTTAACACCATTTGGATTGCAAAAAAAAATTTCGCCCCCAACCCCTCTAGACCCCCCTTTTTATAAAAAAACTGAAATTTGGCCATTTTTAGCCTATATTTTGACCACTTTTTAGGGTGGAGCATTGCGGCGAGCGAAGCGAGCCGCAATGCGACTACGGGGAACAGCAAGGCGAGCGAAGCGAGCCGCGCTGTGACCCCCCCCCCCTTGCCCCCCCAGAACCCTCTCCCCCCAGGGGGGCTTCGTAACGGAGTCATACTGATGCATAATTTTAAGGGGGTTGTATAGAGGGGGTCAAGCGATTTTGATTGCAAAAATAATTTCACCCCCCTTGCCCCCAAAGACCCCCCTTTTGAGAGTGCTACGAGATGCCGTCGCGATAGAGGGGTTCTGATTGCGGGATCGTATAGAGGGTCTCTTCTCCAATTGAAAGAAAAAAAAAAACGACCCCCCTTCCGCACCCCTTTTCACCCCCTCTTTTAATATCTCCCAAACGAATAAAGGTAGAAGAAAAATTTTTTCACAGTCGTGTGAAGAGCTTAACGCCATTTGGATTGCAAAAAAAAATTTTTGCCCCCAACCCCTCTAGACCCCCCTTTTTATAATTTTTATATAATTTGGCCATTTTTAGCCTATATTTTGACCACTTTTTAGGGTGGAGCATTGCGGCGAGCGAAGCGAGCCGCAATGCGACTACGGGGAACAGCAAGGCGAGCGAAGCGAGCCGCGCTGTGAACCCTCCCCCCCCCCCCTTGCCCCCCAGAACCCCTCTCCCTGAACCCGGTGGAGCATTGCGGCGAGCGAAGCGAGTCGCAATGCGACTTCGGAGGAACAGCACGGCGAGCGAAGCGAGCCGTGCTGTTACCCCCCCACGCCCCCAGGCTCTCTGAACCCCCTCCCCCATCAAAAAATCTGATATGGATATCGTTTTTGACTAACATTGGGGTGAGGATTACGAATTTGATGTCGGCGGGCGTGTGTCGGATTGCGGTGAGCGAAGCGAACCGCAATACGTCACACCGCAAGGCGAGCGAAGTGAGCCTTGCCGTGTGGCAGCACGAGCGGGAACTACAGGGGAACAGCACGGCGAGCGAAGCGAGCCGTGCTGTGACCCCTTGCGACCAGCCTCCCCCCGAACCCCACCCCCATCAAAAAATCTGATATGGGTATCGTTTTCGACTGACATGGGGGTGAGGATTACGAATTTTATGACGGGGGGCGTGTGTCGGATTGCGGTGAGCGAAGCGAACCGCAATACGACTCACGTCACAGAGCAAGGCGAGCGAAGCGAGCCTTGCCTTGTTGTGTTAACCCCCACGCCCCCAGGCTCCCTGAACCCCCTCCCATCTAAAAATCTGATATGGATATCGTTTTCGACTAACATTGGGGTGAGGATTACGAATTTGATGTCGGCGAGCGTGTGTCGGAATGCGGTGAGCGAAGCGAACCGCAATACGTCACACCGCAAGGCGAGCGAAGCGAGCCTTGCCGTGTGGCAGCACGAGCGGGGACTACAGGGGAACAGCACGGCGAGCGAAGCGAGCCGTGCTGTGACCCCCTGCGCCCAGCCCCGCCCCCATCAAAAAATCTGAAATGGGTATTGTTTTCGACTAACATGGGGGCGAGGATTACGAACTTGATGTCGGCGGGCGTGTGTCGGATTGCGGAACCGCAATACGACTCACGTCACACAGCAAGGCGAGCGAAGCGAGCCTTGCCGTGTGCCAGCAAAAGCGGGGTCGTATTGCGGTGAGCGAAGCGAACCGCAATGCGACTAAGGAGAAACAGCACGACGAGCGAAGCGAGCCGTGCTGTTACCCCCCACGCCCCCAGGCTCCCTGAACCCCCTCCCCCATCAAAAAATCTGATATGGATATCGTTTTTGACTAACATTGGGGTGAGGTTACGAATTTGATGTCGGTGGGCGTGTGTCGGATTGCGGTGAGCGAAGCGAACCGCAATACGTCACACCGCAAGGCGAGCGAAGCGAGCCTTGCCGTGTGGCAGCACGAGCGGGGACTACAGGGGAACAGCACGGCGAGTGAAGCGAGCCGTGCTGTGACTCCTTGCGACCAGCCCCCCCCCAAACCCCGCCCCCATCAAAAAATCTGATATGGGTATCGTTTTCGACTAACATGGGGGCGAGGATTACGAATTTTTTGACGGCGGGCGTGTGTCGCATTGCGGTGAGCGAAGCGAACCGCAACACGACTCACGTCACACAGCAAGGCGAGCAAAGCGAGCCTTGCCTTGCTGTGTTAACCCCCACGCCCCCAGGCTCCCTGAACCCCCACCCATCAAAAAATCTGATATGGATATCGTTTTCGACTAACATTGGGGTGAGGATTACGAATTTTATGCCGGCGGGCGTGTGCCGGATTGCGGTGAGCGAAGCGAACCGCAATACGTCACACCGCAAGGCGAGCGAAGCGAGCCTTGCCGTGTGGCAGCACGAGCGGGGACTACAGGGGTGCTGTGACTTCCTGCGCCCAGGCCCGCCTCCATCAAAAAATCTGATATGGGTATCGTTTTCGACTAACATGGGGGCGAGGATTACGAATTTGATGACGGCGGCGGGCGTGTGTCGGATGTCGACTCACGTCAGCAAGGCGAGCGAAGCGAGCCGTGCTGTGACCGCTCACGCCCAGCCCCCCTGAACCCCCTCCCCCATCCAAGAATTTGACATGGATATCGTTTTCGACTAATTCGACAGTGTAGATTACGAAAAAGATGTCCATTTGAAAATCCAAAATGGCTGACATTCTTATATCGCAAAACCCACTCTTATGCTTATAAATTTCAATGAAATCGATTATGTAGGTTACGAAAAGGGGAATACAATGAAAAAAACAATATACACAGCCGCCGCGAGCTGCTTGCAGCTCGCGCACATATAAAATACTAGTTTACACTATATATATAGCTGCATTACCATTGACTGACTGACTGACTGACATAGTTGTTCTCCTAGATGGTGGATGGGGAGGTATAC
Organism: Eupithecia subumbrata; assembly: GCA_949316285.1. Classification (NCBI taxonomy): domain Eukaryota; kingdom Metazoa; phylum Arthropoda; class Insecta; order Lepidoptera; family Geometridae; genus Eupithecia; species Eupithecia subumbrata. The sequence goes on along the minus strand of OX438640.1, from coordinate 34,581,908 downwards.
TTTTTTTGGTACCATCTCGTAGATCGGTTCAATCATGACGGGGGAAAAATCGTACTTTTCCGGATTTTCCCCCCCTTCTCCCTGAAAAGGGGGTCCGCCGGAGGGTCGTTTTTCATACATTTTTTCGGAAATGTGAATTTTTTTTAACGGTGGGTGGTAGCCGAGCGGCTCGCGAAGCGAGCCGCTCTGTTCCCCCCCCTCTCGGCCGCCCCCCCACGCAGTGGGGGGCGAAGCGAGTTTTTTTTTCAAAAATTTTGTCAAAAATTTTAATTTTTTTTTTCGGATAAACGAAGCGAAGCATCTCTTAAATTGAATCGATCTGTTGTCCCCCCTCCAGGCTGCCCCCCCGCAGCGTGGCGAGCGAAGCGAGGTCGTTTTTCATACATTTTGTTGAAAATTTTTATATTCTGTCGCGAAAAGGGGAAGCACAGCGGCTCGCGAAGCGAGCCGCCGTGTTCACCCTTCCCCCGAACCGCCCCATCACTGCGTGGCGAGCGAAGCGAGGTCATTTTTCATACATTTTGTTCAAAATTTGGATTTTTTGTCTGATCGAGTGATTTTCATGGTTTTTCTCCTAGATGGTACATTTATTTCGCTGAAACGATTGAGGGTGTTCAATCAGACCCCGGTAAAAATCCAATTTTTCTATATTTCCCCCCTCTTCTCCCTCAAAAGGGGATACGCCCGTAAGTCGTTTTTCATACATTTTGTCGAATATTTTGTTTTTTTCTCGCAGAAAAGGATAACAGAGCATCTCGCAAGGCGACCGATCCGTTCCTCTCCCCCCAGGCTGCTCCGCAACTCAGTGGCGAGCGAAGCGAGATCGTTTTTCATACATTTAATTGAATTTTTTTATTTTTCGATTTATTGACTGATTGACATAGGTTATTCTCCAAGATGGTGGATGGAGAGGTATCGTTTTTTTTGTAGAAACGAATGAGAGTGTTCAATCGGACCCCGGAAGAAATACTTTTTTTCCGGATTTCCCCCCGCTTCCTCCTCAAAAGGGGGTTCGCCCGAGGGTCGTTTTTCATAAATTTTGTCGGAAATTTTGTTTTTTTTTCGCGGAAATGAGTAGTAGAGCTGCTCATTAATCAAGTTGTTTGTCCCCCCTCCTCCCCCCACTGCATGGCGAACGAACGGAGGTCCATTTTCAAAAAAATGTTTTTGTGGTTTATCCCTTAGAGATAGGCATTTATCATGGAGGACTTTTTTGTAGACCTTTATGAGGGGTACAATACTGTAGTACATTATTTTGATCTTTCTCGTAGGGTTCAGCCAGCTTTTGCAATTTAAGCGCAAAAAAATGTGTTTATTTACGACATCACATTAGAAAGCTATAAAATTATCAATGTTTCTCTACTTTAATATGCATGTATTATATATATAAACCTTCCCCTTGAATCATTCTATCTATTAAAAAAAAACGCACCAAAATCCGTTTCGTATTTTTAGAGATATAAGCATAGACACGTAGGTACGTACTACGTAACCGTACCTACTTTTACAGATCTAAGCACAAACAGCGGGAGCGACCTTTCATTATTATTATTATAAGTATTTTAGGTAGGTAATTTGTTGTGTAGGTAAGCTAATGCTTGCTTGTGGTAACTTGTGGTAACCTGTAAATATTAGGTAGGTACCTACCTTCCTACTGCTGCATGAAGGTGCAAAAAACTGATGGTTAATGTACATTTATATTTTAGATTTTAGCACGAACGCAATAAAGTTTATTTCATCTTGTACTTTTCCGTCAGACAGCGCCAAATGGTTGACAGCCGTCAATCTGCTTTGAAATAGAGGGCATCTCTTTCTACACTATGCAAACTGAGCGGGACTTCACACCTGCGCGAGGAGTTTGGTAGTGTTGCCATTGAGAACCCATTACGTTTCATTTTGATAATCATTCGAAATCGGACTGCGCCATATTTTTTGAATTTTATCGAGTAGATCTTCTTGTTTGGAATTGTAAATGTAATACCTATTTGAAATATGGGTAGATACTTACATTGCATGAGATCAATGACAAAGTGGGAAGGTCCAAGAGGGAAGACCATATGATACCTACACACGACGGGATATGGTGGACGGCAGGGCTGCAGTGGCTTCAAGTAGCCCGGAATAGGGAAAATTTAAAAGGCTTTGGAGTAGGCCTTCACCTGATATTTTTATTAGATTTAAGGAAAAACTTAATAAGTAGGTACGAGCTCCACCTGCTACTTATGATACGTTATCATAGGTAAATTTATTAGTTTAGTTGCATTATGAGGGCAAAAAATATATGGGTTTTTAATATTATTTATTTTTATTAGAATGGTTTTATGAAGAAGAAGTCGGAGGAGGGTTACTTATTTCGTACATTATTTTGTATCATCTCATAAAAGAAAGTGCCTAGGTAGGTAGTGTAGATACCTACTTTACATAGCATAAGCCAGTGAGGTTCGAAACATTGCAAGCACAAAGCACAACTCTGTTTTGCGGGTGTGTTGATATTATCATGTAGGTAGTTTGTTACGCAGATACTGCGTGGAAGCCATTTTACTAAAATAAAATTTAAGAAAAGAGTTGCGGACAAATTATTATCGTTGTTTTTTTTAAATTATTTGGCTGGTTAGCCAAAAGTTTTTATGCACGCTGGCAACACTTTTTTCTCTTCAAAATTTCCAACAGAAACTTTATCGTAAAAGATTTTCTTTGGATAAATAAAAGCTTTCGTGTCGTTACACTGTGTTATTTCGGCAAGGATAAATCATGAAACGTTCCAGCACCACGCAAGTGCCCAAGCGAGCGAGGCGAAGTCGCCTTTTTGATGAAACCACAACAGTCGCTGTAACAGCAGGTGAGTCAATTCAATTCCTACATTAGGTGGTGTTTGTGTTGTTACCTGCTTTATTTGTGGGAGGCACGTTCAGCTGTGGACATAGGAGGAGATTCCTCGATTAGCATGTGATGGCGCGAAGGCGCTATTGATAGGTAGGTACGTAAGTACCTAGACGTGCACACCAAAGCCGGCGACACAGGCCGGCCGGTTGGTGCGTCGGAAACTATCCACCGCCACGTCGCGCCACCACCCCCGTGCCGCCCCTTGTCGCGCCAACCAGCGACCAGACAAACAATCTATCTATCAAGTCTTCTTAGTGGCACTTCTAGCTTAGTTTTTGAATCTGGCGCAGTGAATCAAGAGTGCTGGAGATGTTTGGTAACAGCAACCACAGAATCTTGTAGGAAACGACATTATTAAGGAAGGAAAAGGACTTAATTCTTGGCGAGTTTTGAACAGATTCTCTGGTGTGGTCGCTGGTCGGCGCACCGACTGATAGAGATGGCGGCGGGGCGGTGCGGGCCAACAGCGGCGCGGCTCGCACGTCTACTACCTACTTATTGTCAGAACAGTGTGTTTCTCAGGCTCGCGTAAGGGCTTGTCAGTTATTGTAATTTATGCTCCATCGTAGCATAAATCAGTCACTCCATTCAAGGATATTGTCCAATGCAATACTTACGACCTATCATGTATGTATCTTAATGACCTATCAGATCTCTGATCCTGTATCACTATATTATCAGGCAAAAATATTTTCTACATGTTGAATTTATGACTTGGTATGTTTCTTTGCTTTGGTTCAATGATCAACGTTCGGCCTCTGCTTCACTATGACAATGGTACATTCTGGTATTTTACCAAAAACTTTAGATGAAAGAAACTAGGTACACTACACACAAACTACGGATGAGAATCAAATTAAAAGAAAACGTTGAAACTATTACATCATTCTCTCTGTGTAAATAGAAGTCATCGTAAAGTGATCACAATCATCAGAATTGGGCTGCAAAGTTTATGTGCCTTGCCGTTGCATCTATCATCAAAGTGTGTGTTTTTGTGTGATGATTTGACAACTTATGTGATATAATGGTGAGTTTCATTTACATTATTTCTTCATTATAATAACAACCAGCAGTGTGCTGGTTTGCTTTAGAAATATGTACCTACTAAGTATTAGCAACATACACATAAGACTTTAATCATCTCTACTGCAATCAAAGTTTGAAAAATAATCAAAATTAAGTTTACATCGGTGAAATTAAACTTTAAGAGAAAATGTTGTTTAGTATGAAAATGAAATTAGTATCACTTAAATTTAGATTGTTAATATAATTAAATGTAAGTAATTTATTAATTTATATGTTTATTAATTTGTTTTGTGTTTGAACAATTCTAAATCACTTTTTTTTCTATAATTGTTTATAAGGAATGGTAGGTGTCTTCGAAGCCATCAGCTGAGATTGGCCAGAGCTAAGAAGTGCAGATGAGTGTGTGTGTGTGTGTGTGTTTATAAGCCAGCAAGCGCATAACAGCCTTGCTTAGGACTTTTAACTAATACAAGAGTTTGTTTTGATTGTATTTATAATACTATTTATATGTCTCTCACAATTACTAAAATAAGTTGCTATAATACATTAGTACAAGTACTTTCAACACAAATAATGTAATCGCTACCATTGCGAGAGACTTGCTGCTGTTTCGGTGCTTCAGAAAAACCAGAATTAATTGTGTATCTTATGTGGGTGCCTGTTCATCAGGCGTCATGGGTGTAGAATGTTTGTGTTACGACAGTGCTTACTCCTGAGGATACTAGCATTCATAGGAGAGCGGGCAACAGGAGACCACTATTTTTAAAATTTTATTTACATAAATCTAAATAGTTATTTGATATAAGAAGGAACCTAAGTGCAAGTTTTTACCTGTTGATATTTTTTTTTTTGCATTTTCAGAACTGAAATACAACACAAATTTGCTGTCCGACCCAACAAGCCTTAATGGAAGCATAAGATTACAAAAATATATTAATGTACCTATCCAACTCATGTAAATAAACATAATTATTAATATAAAATGACTTTTATTGAAGCTGTTGAATAAATGTTTGAAGATTTCTATGGCTCTGATGTACGGTTGCCATCTCTAAAATATGGCCCCGGATAAAACCCCGGATTTTGGAGGCCAGAACCCAGACATGTCAACAGGTTCTTTTAAACATAGTCAGTATTCTAAAATTAAAACGTCAAGTGCGAGTTGCACGGGTTCCGTATAATTATAAGACCTTGTTTCTTGCCAAAAATCATGATTCTAGGTAATTTTTTCCGGTTCCGGCTTCAGGTCCATTACGGACTAGAGTATTTTAAGTTAATTTCAACAAGATACCTCCACGCATTCCTTAGAAAAGGGGGTTGCCAGATGGACAATAAAGTTCTTTTTTCCTTTTGAGGTGGGGAACCCTAAAAACTGTTGAAAATGTCATAAATCAACTTTTTATTTATTTTCCGAAATCATACTTAATTAAATTTAGTGATCTTTTACCATCATTGTAACAAAACAGAATCTAAGTACAGTTTGTTTTAATAATCTTTCTATATTTTTAGGGTTTTGAAGATCGGTTTCAAAACCCTTATGGTCTCGCTTTGTCTGTCCTTTTTTCCCTCCTTAATAATTGAAAAACTACTGCTATCAACTTGAAATTTAAAATAATAATACATTTCGTGCGCCTGTACAGATTAAGAGAAAAATAAATGAAAAATGAAAATGTATATTTTCCATACAAATTGTGATGCCGAAATTTTAAAAGATACCTACAGAGTCATAATGGGGTATCAAATGAAAGGTATCATTTTGTACATTTAAAAATATTTTTGCTGCCGTGCTGTTACCCCCCACGCCGACAGGCTCCCTGAACCCCCTCCCCCACCAAAAAATCTGATATGGATATAGTTTTTGACTAAAATTAGGGTGAGGATTACGAATCTGATGTCGGCGGGCGTGTGTCGGAATACGTCACACCGCAAGGCGAGCGAAGCGAGCCGTGCCCCCTCCCCCATCCAAGACCTCCTCCATGCAAGAATTTGATATGGGTATCGATTTCGACTAACATGGGGTGAGAATTACAAATTGAATGACGGCGGGTGTGTGGCAATACGTCACACCGCAAGGCGAACGAAGCGAGCCGTCCTGTGACCCCACGCGCCCCCCCCCCCCCCCCCCAACCCTGAACCCGGGAGGCATTGCGCAGCCGCACTGCGATTACAGGGGAACAGCACGGCGAGCGAAGCGAGCCGTGCTGCGACTCCCCGCGCCCCCCCGCCCTCCCCCCCGGTACCACCCCCATCAAAAAATCTGATATGAGTATCGTTTTTGACTAACATGGGGGCGAGGATTACGAATTTGATGACGGCGGGCGTGACGGATTGCAGTGAGCGAAGCGAACTGCAATGCGACTACGGAGGACACCTCCCCACGCCCCCCCGGCTCCCTGAACCCCCCCATCAAAAAATGTGATATGGGTATCGCTTTCGACTAACATCGGGGCGAAGATTACGAATTTGATGACGGCGGGCGTGTGTCGGATTGCAGTGAGCGAAGCGAACAGCAATACGTCACATCACACCGCAAGGCGAGCGAAGCGAGCCTTGCCGTGTGGCAGCACGAGCGGGGACGTATTGCGGTGGACAGAACGGCGAGCGAAGCGAGCCGTGCGGTTACACCCCCCCACGCCCCCCCGGCTCCCTGAACCCCCTCCCCCATCAAAAAATCTGATATGGATATCGTTTTCGACTAACATTGGGGTGAGGATTACGAATTTGATGTCGGCGGGCGTGTGTCGGATTGAGGTGAGCGAAGCGAACCACAATACGTCACACCGCAAGGTAAGCGAAGCGAGCCTTGCCGTGTGGTAGCACGAGCGGGGACGTGTTGCGGTGAGCAAAGCGAACCGCAATGCGACTACAAGGGAAAAGCACGGCGAGCGAAGCGAGCCGTGCTGTGATCCCCGCGCCCAGCCCCCCCCCCCCGAACCCCGCCCCATCAAAAAATCTGATATGGGTATCGTTTTCGACTAACGTGGGGGTGAGTATTACGAATTTGATGACGGTGGGCGTGTGTCGGATTGCGGTGAGCGAAGCGAACCGCAATACGTCACACCGCAAGGCGAGCGAAGCGAGCCTTGCCGTGTGGCAGCACGAGCGGGGACGTATTGCGGTGAGCGAAGCGAACCGCAATGCGACGGAGGACAGCACGGTGACCCTCCCTCCCTTGCCCCCCCAGAACCCCTTCCCCTGAACCCGGGGGAGCATTGCGGCGAGCGAAGCGAGCCGCAATGCGACTACGGAGGACACCTCCCCACGCCCCCCCGGCTCCCTGAACACCCCCATCAAAAAATGTGATATGGGTATCGCTTTCGACTAACATCGGGGCGAAGATTACGAATTTGATGACGGCGGGCGTGTGTCGGATTGCAGTGAGCGAAGCGAACAGCAATACGTCAGACCGCAAGGCGAGCGAAGCGAGCCTTGCCGTGTGGCAGTACGAGCGGGGACGTATTGCGGTGAGCGAAGCGAACCGCAATGCGACTACAGGGGAACAGCACGGCGAGCGAAGCGAGCCGTGCTGTGACCCCCGCGCCAAGCCCCCCCCCCCCCCCGAACCCCGCCCCATCAGAAAATCTGATATGGGTATCGTTTTCGACTAACATGGGGGCGAGGATTACGAATTTGATGACGGCGAGCGTGTCGGAATGCGGTGAGCGAAGCGAACCGCAATACGTCACACCGCAAGGCGAGCGAAGCGAGCCTTGCCGTGTGGCAGCATGAGCGGGGACGTATTGCGGTGAGCGAAGCGAACCGCAATGCGACGGAGGTAAGCACGGTGACCCTCCCTCCCTTGCCCCCCCAGAACCCCTTCCCCTGAACCGCAATGCGACTACGGACGGAGGACACCTCCCCACGCCCCCCCGGCTCCCTGAACCCCCCCATCAAAAAATGTGATATGGGTATCGCTTTCGACTAACATCGGGGCGAAGATTACGAATTTGATGACGGCGGGCGTGTGTCGGATTGCAGTGAGCGAAGCGAACAGCAATACGTCACACCGCAAGGCGAGCGAAGCGAGCCTTGCCGTGTGGCAGTACGAGCGGGGACGTATTGCGGTGAGCGAAGCGAACCGCAATGCGATTACAGGGGAACAGCACGGCGAGCGAAGCGAGCCGTGCTGTGACCCCCCATGGGTACCACCCCCATCAAAAAATCTGATATGAGTATCGTTTTTGACTAACATGGGGGCGAGGATTACGAATTTGATGACGGCGGGCGTGACGGATTGCGGTGAGCGAAGCGAACCGCAATGCGACGGAGGACAGCACGGTGACCCTCCCTCCCTTGCCCCCCCAGAACCCCTTCCCCTGAACCGCAATGCGACTACGGAGGACACCTCCCCACGCCCCCCCGGCTCCCTGAATCCCCCCATCAAAAAATGTGATATGGGTATCGCTTTCGACTAACATCGGGGCGAAGATTACGAATTTGATGACGGCGGGCGTGTGTCGGATTGCAGTGAGCGAAGCGAACAGCAATACGTCACACCGCAAGGCGAGCGAAGCGAGCCTTGCCGTGTGGCAGTACGAGCGGGGACGTATTGCGGTGAGCGATGCGAAGCGAACCGCAATGCGACTACAGGGTAACAGCACGGCTCGCTTCGCTCGCCGTGCTGTGACCCCCGCGCCCAGCCCCCGCCCCCCGAACCCCGCCCCATCAAAAATTCTGATATGGGTATCGTTTTCGACTAACATGGGGGCGAGGATTACGAATTTGATGACGGCGGGCGTGTCGGATTGCGGTGAGCGAAGCGAACCGCAATACGTCACACCGCAAGGCGAGCGAAGCGAGCCTTGCCGTGTGGCAGCACGAGCGGGGACGTATTGCGGTGAGCGAAGCGAAGCGAACCGCAATGCGACTACAGGGTAACAGCACGGCGAGCGAAGCGAGCCGTGCTGTGACCCCCGCGCCCAGCCCCCGCCCCATCAAAAAATCTGATATGGGTATCGTTTTCAACTTACATAGGGGCGAGGATTACGAATTTGATGACGGCGAGCGTGTCGGAATGCGGTGAGCGAAGCGAACCGCAATACGTCACACCGCAAGGCGAGCGAAGCGAGCCTTGCCGTGTGGCAGCATGAGCGGGTTCGCTCACCGCAATGCGACGGAGGACAGCACGGTGACCCTCCCTCCCTTGCCCCCCCAGAACCCCTTCCCCTGAACCGCAATGCGACTACGGAGGACACCTCCCCACGCCCCCCCGGCTCCCTGAACCCCCCCATCAAAAAATGTGATATGGGTATCGCTTTCGACTAACATCGGGGCGACGATTACGAATTTGATGAAGGCGGGCGTGTGTCGGATTGCAGTGAGCGAAGCGAACAGCAATACGTCACACCGCAAGGCGAGCGAAGCGAGCCTTGCCGTGTGGCAGTACGAGCGGGGACGTATTGCGGTGAGCGAAGCGAACCGCAATGCGATTACAGGGGAACAGCACGGCGAGCGAAGCGAGCCGTGCTGTGACCCCCGCGCCAAGCCCCCCCCCCCGAACCCCGCCCCATCAAAAAATCTGATATGGGTATCGTTTTCGACTAACATGGGGGCGAGGATTACGAATTTGATGACGGCGGGCGTTCGCTCACCGCAATACGTCACACCGCAACGCGAGCGAAGCGAGCCTTGCCGTGTGGCAGTACGAGCGGGGACGTATTGCGGTGAGCGAAGCGAACCGTAATGCGACTACAGGGGAACAGCACGGCGAGCGAAGCGAGCCGTGCTGTGACCCCCGCGCCCAGCCCCCCCCGAACCCCGCCCCATCATAAAATCTGATATGGGTATCGTTTTCGACTAACATGGGGGCGAGGATTACGAATTTGATGACGGCAACGTTTCGGAATGCGGTGAGCGAAGCGAAGCGCAATACGCCACACCGCAAGGCGAGCGAAGCGGGCCTTGCTGTGTGGCAGCACGAGCGGGGACGTATTGCGGTGAGCGAAGCGAACCGCAATGCGACAACAGGGGAACAGCACGGCGAGCGAAGCGAGCGGTGCTGTGACCCCCGCGCCCGCACCCCCCCCCCCCCCCAACCCCGCCCCATAAAAAAATCTGATATGGGTATCGTTGTCGACTAACATGGGGGTGAGGATAATGAATTTGATGACGGCGGGCGTGTCGGATTGCGGTGAGCGAAGCGAACCGCAATACGTCACACCGCAAGGCGAGCGAAGCGAGCCTTGCCGTGTGGCAGCACGAGCGGGGACGTATTGCGGTGAGCGATGCGAAGCGAACCGCAATGCGACTACAGGGTAACAGCACGGCTCGCTTCGCTCGCCGTGCTGTGACCCCCGCGCCCAGCCCCCGCCCCCCGAACCCCGCCCCATCAAAAATTCTGATATGGGTATCGTTTTCAACTTACATAGGGGCGAGGATTACGAATTTGATGACGGCGAGCGTCTCGGAATGCGGTGAGCGAAGCGAACCGCAATACGTCACACAGCAAGGCGAGCGAAGCGAGCCTTGCCGTGTGGCAGAATGAGCGGGGACGTATTGCGGTGATCGAAGCGAACCGCAATGCGACTACAGGGGAACCCCCGCGTGACCCCCCGCGCCCAGACCCCCGCCCCCCCAAACCCCGCCTTCATAAAAAAGTCTGATATGGGTAGCGAAGCGAACCGCAATGCGACTACAGGGGAACAGCACGGTGCCGTGCTTTAACCCCCGTTCCCAGCCCTCCCCCCCCGAACCACATCTCATAAAAAAATCTGATATGGGTATCGTTTTCGACTAACATGGGGGCGAGGATTACGAATTTGATGACGGCGGGCGTTTCGGAATGCGGTGAGCGAAGCGAACCGCAATGCGACTACAGGGGAACAGCACGGCGAGCGAAGCGAGCCGTCCTGTGACCCCCGCGCCAAGCCCCCCCCCCCCCCCCCCCCGAACCCCGCCCCATCAAAAAATCTGATATGGGTATCGTTTTCGACTAACGTGGGGGTGATTATTACGAATTTGATGACGGTGGGCGTGTGTCAGATTGCGGTGAGCGAAGCGAACCGCAATACGTCACATCGCAAGGCGAGCGAAGCGAGCCTTGCCGTGTGGCAGCACGATTGGGGACGTATTGCGGTGAGCGAAGCGAACCGCAATGCGACTACAGGGGAACAGCACGGCGAGCGAAGCGAGCCGTGCTGTGACCCCCGCGCCCAGCCACCCCCGAACCCCGCCCCATCATAAAATCTGATATGGGTATCGTTTTCGACTAACATGGGGGCGAGGATTACGAATTTGATGACGGCGGGCGTTTCGGAATGCGGTGAGCGAAGCAAACCGCAATACGCCACACCGCAAGGCGAGCGAAGCGAGATTGCCGTGTGGCAGCACGAGCGGGGACGACCCCCGCGCCCCGAACCCCGCCCCATCAAAAAATCTGATATAGGTATCGTTTTCAACTTACATAGGGGCGAGGATTATGAATTTGATGACGGCGAGCGTCTCGGAATGCGGTGAGCGAAGCGAACCGCAATACGTCACACAGCAAGGCGAGCGAAGCGAGCCTTGCCGTGTGGCAGCATGAGCGGGGACGTATTGCGGTGAGCGAAGCGAACCGCAATGCGACTACAGGGGAACCCCCGCGTGACCCCTCGCGCCCAGCCCCCCGCCCTCCCAAACCCCGCCCCCATAAAAAAATCTGATATGGGTAGCGAAGCGAAACGCAATGCGACTACAGGGGAACAGCACGGCGAGCGAAGCGAGCCGTGCTTTAACCCCCGTTCCCAGCCCTCCCCCCCCGAACCCCATCCCATCAAAAAATCTGATATGGGTATCGTTTTCGACTAACATGGGGGCGAGGTTTTCGAATTGGATGACGGCGGGCGTGTGTCGGATTGCGGTGAGCGAAGCGAACCGCAATACGTCACACCGCAAGGCGACTGAAGCGAGCCTTGCCTTGTGGTAGCACGAGCGGGGACGTATTGCGACTATAGGGGAACAGCATGGCGAGTGAAGCGAGCCGTGCTGTCACCCCCACGCCCAGCCTCCTGAACCCCCTCCCCCATCCAAGAATTTGATAAGGGTATCGTTTTCGATCAACTCGAACTCGTAGATTACGAAAAAGATGTCCATTTGAAAATCCAAGATGGCTGACATTCTTAAATCGCAAAACCCACTCTTGGTTATCAATTTCGAAAAAATCAAAGACGTAGGTTACGAAAAGGGGAATAAAATTAAAAACGAACACTATGGCAGCCACCTCCGCAAGGCAGAGCCCTACTAATGCGTGCTGTCACCCCCACGCCCAGCCTCCTGAACCCCCTCCCCCATCCAAGAACTTGATATGGATATCGTTTTCGACTAACTCGACAGTGTAGATTACGAAAAAGATGTTCATTTCAAAATCCAAGATGGCTGACATTCTTTAATCGCAGTCTCCACTCTTGGTTATCAATTTCGAAAAAATCAAAGACGTAGGTTACGAAAAGGGGAATACAATTAAAAACGAACACTATGGCAGCCACCACCGCAAGGCAGAGCCCTACTAACGCGAGCTGCTTGCAGCTCGCGCACTTATAAAATACTAGTTACCCTAATATATATAGCTGCATTACCATTGACTGACTGACTGACTGACATAATTGTTCTCCTAGATGGTGGATGGGGAGGTATACTTTTTTTGGTACCATCTCGTAGATCGGTTCAATCATGACGGGGGAAAAATCGTACTTTTCCGGATTTTCCCCCCCTTCCCCCTGAAAAGGGGGTCCGCCGGAGGGTCGTTTTTCATACATTTTTTCGGAAATGTGAATTTTTTTTAACGGTGGGTGGTAGCAGAGCGGCTCGCGAAGCGAGCCGCTCTGTTCCCCCCCCTCTCGGCCGCCCCCCCACGCAGTGGGGGGCGAAGCGAGTTTTTTTTTTAAAAATTTTGTCAAAAATTTTAATTTTTTTTTCGGATAAACGAAGCGAAGCATCTCTTTAATTGAATCGATCTGTTGTCCCCCCTCCAGGCTGCCCCCCCGCAGCGTGGCGAGCGAAGCGAGGTCGTTTTTCATACATTTTGTTGAAAATTTTTATATTCTATCGCGGAAAGGGGAAGCACAGCGGCTCGCGAAGCGAGCCGCCGTGTTCACCCTTCCCCCGAACCGCCCCATCACTGCGTGGCGAGCGAAGCGAGGTCATTTTTCATACATTTTGTTCAAAATTTGGATTTTTTGTCTGATCGAGTGATTTTCATGGTTTTTCTCCTAGATGGTACATTTATTTCGCTGAAACGATTGAGGGTGTTCAATCAGACCCCGGTAAAAATCCAATTTTTCTATATTTCCCCCCTCTTCTCCCTCAAAAGGGGATACGCCCGTAAGTCGTTTTTCATACATTTTGTCGAATATTTTGTTTTTTTCTCGCAGAAAAGGATAGCAGAGCATCTCGCAAGGCGACCGATCCGTTCCTCTCCCCCCAGGCTGCTCCGCAACTCAGTGGCGAGCGAAGCGAGATCGTTTTTCATACATTTAATTGAATTTTTTTATTTTTCGATTTATTGACTGATTGACATAGGTTATTCTCCAAGATGGTGGATGGAGAGGTATCGTTTTTTTTGTAAAAACGAATGAGAGTGTTCAATCGGACCCCGGAAGAAATACTTTTTTTCCGGATTTCCCCCCGCTTCCTCCTCAAAAGGGGGTTCGCCCGAGGGTCGTTTTTCATAAATTTTGTCGGAAATTTTGTTTTTTTTTCGCGGAAATGAGTAGTAGAGCTGCTCATTAATCAAGTTGTTTGTCCCCCCTCCTCCCCCCACTGCATGGCGAACGAACGGAGGTCCATTTTCAAAAAAAAATTTTTGTGGTTTATCCCTTAGAGATAGGCATATATCATGGAGGACTTTTTTGTAGACCTTTATGAGGGGTACAATACTGTAGTACATTATTTTGATCTTTCTCGTAGGGTTCAGCCAGCTTTTGCAATTTAAGCGCAAAAAAATGTGTTTATTTACGACATCACATTAGAAAGCTATAAAATTATCAATGTTTCTCTACTTTAATATGCATGTATTATATATATAAACCTTCCCCTTGAATCATTCTATCTATTAAAAAAAAAACGCATCAAAATCCGTTTCGTATTTTTAAAGATATAAGCATAGACACGTAGGTACGTACTACGTAACCGTACCTACTTTTAAAGATCTAAGCACAGACAGCGGGAGCGACCTTTCATTATTATTATTATATTTTAGGTAGGTAATTTGTTGTGTAGGTAAGCTAATGCTTGCTTGTGGTAACTTGTGGTAACCTGTAAATATTAGATAGGTACCTACCTTCCTACTGCTGCATGAAGGTGCAAAAAACTGATGGTTAATGTACATTTATATTTTAGATTTTAGCACGAACGCAATAAAGTTTATTTCATCTTGTACTTTTCCGTCAGACAGCGCCAAATGGTTGACAGCCGTCAATCTGCTTTGAAATAGAGGGCATCTCTTTCTACACTATGCAAACTGAGCGGGACTTCACACCTGCGCGAGGAGTTTGGTAGTGTTGCCATTGAGAACCCATTACGTTTCATTTTGATAATCATTCGAAATCGGACTGCGCCATATTTTTTGAATTTTATCGAGTATATCTTCTTGTTTGGAATTGTAAATGTAATACCTATTTGAAATATGGGTAGATACTTACATTGCATGAGATCAATGACAAAGTGGGAAGGTCCAAGAGGGAAGACCATATGATACCTACACACGACGGGATATGGTGGACGGCAGGGCTGCAGTGGTTTCAAGTAGCCCGGAATAGGGAAAATTTAAAAGGCTTTGGAGTAGGCCTTCACCTGATATTTTTATTAGATTTAAGGAAAAACTTAATAAGTAGGTACGAGCTCCACCTGCTACTTATGATACGTTATCATAGGTAAATTTATTAGTTTATTTGCATTATGAGGGCAAAAAATATATGGGTTTTTAATATTATTTATTTTTATTAGAATGGTTTTATGAAGAAGAAGTCGGAGGAGGGTTACTTATTTCGTACATTATTTTGTATCATCTCATAAAAGAAAGTGCCTAGGTAGGTAGTGTAGATACATACTTTACATAGCATAAGCCAGTGAGGTTCGAAACATTGCAAGCACAAAGCACAACTCTGTTTTGCGGGTGTGTTGATATTATCATGTAGGTAGTTTGTTACACAGATACTGCGTGGAAGCCATTTTACTAAAATAAAATTTAAGAAAAGAGTTGCGGACAAATTATTATCGTTGTTTTTTTAAAATTATTTGGCTGGTTAGCCAAAAGTTTTTATGCACGCTGGCAACACTTTTTTCTCTTCAAAATTTCCAACAGAAACTTTGTCGTAAAAGATTTTCTTTGGATAAATAAAAGCTTTCGTGTCGTTACACTGTGTTATTTCGGCAAGGATAAATCATGAAACGTTCCAGCACCACGCAAGTGCCCAAGCGAGCGAGGCGAAGTCGTCTTTTTGATGAAACCACAACAGTCGCTGTAACAGCAGGTGAGTCAATTCAATTCCTACATTAGGTGGTGTTTGTGTTGTTACCTGCTTTATTTGTGGGAGGCACGTTCAGCTGTGGACATAGGAGGAGATTCCTCGATTAGCATGTGATGGCGCGAAGGCGCTATTGATAGGTAGGTACGTAAGTACCTAGACGTGCACACCAAAGCCGGCGACACAGGCCGGCCGGTTGGTGCGTCGGAAACTATCCACCGCCACGTCGCGCCACCACCCCCGTGCCGCCCCTTGTCGCGCCAACCAGCGACCAGACAAACAATCTATCTATCAAGTCTTCTTAGTGGCACTTCTAGCTTAGTTTTTGAATCTGGCGCAGTGAATCAAGAGTGCTGGAGATGTTTGGTAACAGCAACCACAGAATCTTGTAGGAAACGACATTATTAAGGAAGGAAAAGGACTTAATTCTTGGCGAGTTTTGAACAGATTCTCTGGTGTGGTCGCTGGTCGGCGCACCGACTGATAGAGATGGCGGCGGGGCGGTGCGGGCCAACAGCGGCGCGGCTCGCACGTCTACTACCTACTTATTGTCAGAACAGTGTGTTTCTCAGGCTCGCGTAAGGGCTTGTCAGTTATTGTAATTTATGCTCCATCGTAGCATAAATCAGTCACTCCATTCAAGGATATTGTCCAATGCAATACTTACGACCTATCATGTATGTATCTTAATGACCTATCAGATCTCTGATCCTGTATCACTATATTATCAGGCAAAAATATTTTCTACATGTTGAATTTATCACTTGGTATGTTTCTTTGCTTTGGTTCAATGATCAACGTTCGGCCTCTGCTTCACTATGACAATGGTACATTCTGGTATTTTACCAAAAACTTTAGATGAAAGAAACTAGGTACACTACACACAAACTACGGATGAGAGTCAAATTAAAAGAAAACGTTGAAACTATTACATCATTCTCTCTGTGTAAATAGAAGTCATCGTAAAGTGATCACAATCATCAGAATTGGGCTGCAAAGTTTATGTGCCTTGCCGTTGCATCTATCATCATAGTGTGTGTTTTTGTGTGATGATTTGACAACTTATGTGATATAATGGTGAGTTTCATTTACAAATTTTCTTCATTATAATAACAACCAGCAGTATGCTGGTTTGCTTTAGAAATATGTACCTACTAAGTATTAGCAACATACACATAAGACTTTAATCATCTCTACTGCAATCAAAGTTTGAAAAATAATCAAAATTAAGTTTACATCGGTGAAATTAAACTTTAAGAGAAAATGTTGTTTAGTATGAAAATGAAATTAGTATCACTTAAATTTAGATTGTTAATATAATTAAATGTAAGTAATTTATTAATTTATATGTTTATTAATTTGGTTTGTGTTTGAACAATTCTAAATCACTTTTTTTTCTATAATTGTTTATAAGGAACGGTAGGTGTCTTCGAAGCCATCAGCTGAGATTGGCCAGAGCTAAGAAGTGCAGATGAGTGTGTGTGTGTGTGTTTATAAGCCAGCAAGCGCATAACAGCCTTGCTTAGGACTTTTAACTAATACAAGAGTTTGTTTTGATTGTATTTATAATACTATTTATATGTCTCTCACAATTACTAAAATAAGTTGCTATAATACATTAGTACAAGTACTTTCAACACAAATAATGTAATCGCTACCATTGCGAGAGACTTGCTGCTGTTTCGGTGCTTCAGAAAAACCAGAATTAATTGTGTATCTTATGTGGGTGCCTGTTCATCAGGCGTCATGGGTGTAGAATGTTTGTGTTACGACAGTGCTTACTCCTGAGGATACTAGCACTCATAGGAGAGCGGGCAACAGGAGACCACTATTTTTAAAATTTTATTTACATAAATCTAAATAGTTATTTGATATAAGAAGGAACCTAAGTGCAAGTTTTTACCTGTTGATATTCTTTTTTTGGCATTTTCAGAACTGAAATACAACACAAATTTGCTGTCCGACCCAACAAGCCTTAATGGAAGCATAAGATTACAAAAATATATTAATGTACCTATCCAACTCATGTAAATAAACATATTTATTAATATAAAATGACTTTTATTGAAACTGTTGAATAAATGTTTGAAGATTTCTATGGCTCTGATGTACGGTTGCCATCTCTAAAATATGGCCCCGGATAAAACCCCGGATTTTGGAGGCCAGAACCCAGACATGTCAACAGGTTCTTTTAAACATAGTCAGTATTCTAAAATTAAAACGTCAAGTGCGAGTTGCACGGGTTCCGTATAATTATAAGACCTTGTTTCTTGCCAAAAATCATGATTCTAGGTAATTTTTTCCGGTTCCGGCTTTAGGTCCATTACGGACTAGAGTATTTTAAGTTAATTTCAACAAGATACCTCCACGCATTCCTTAGAAAAGGTGGTTGCCAGATGGACAATAAAGTTCTTTTTTCCTTTTGAGGAACCCTAAAAACTGTTGAAAAATCAACTTTTTATTTATTTTCCGAAATCATACTTAATTAAATTTAGTGATCTTTTACCATCATTTTGTAACAAAACAGAATCTAAGTACAGTTTGTTTTAATAATCTTTCTATATTTTTAGGGTTTTGAAGATCGAAGATCGGTTTCAAAACCCTTATGGTCTCGCTTTGTCTGTCCTTTTTTCCCTCCTTAATAACTCAAAAACTACTGCAGCTATCAACTTGAAATAATAATACATTTCGTGCGCCTGTACAGATTTAGAGAAAAATAAATGAAAAATGAAAATGTATATTTTCCATACAAATTGTGATGCCGAAATTTTAAAAGATACCTACAGAGTCATAATGGGGTATCAAATGAAAGGTATCATTTTGTACATTTAAAAATATTTTTGCTGCCGTGCTGTTATGTTACCCCCCACGCCGACAGGCTCCCTGAACCCCCTCCCCCACCAAAAAATCTGATATGGATATCGTTTTCGACTAAAATTAGGGTGAGGATTACGAATCTGATGTCGGCGGGCGTGTGTCGGAATACGTCACACCGCAAGGCGAGCGAAGCGAGCCGTGCCCCCTCCCCCATCCAAGACCCCCCCCTCCTCCATCCAAGAATTTGATATGGGTATCGATTTCGACTAACATGGGGTGAGAATTACAAATTGAATGACGGCGGGTGTGTGGCAATACGTCACACCGCAAGGCGAACGAAGCGAGCCGTCCTGTGACCCCCCGCGCCCCCCCCCCTGAACCCGGGAGGCATTGCGCAGCCGCACTGCGATTACAGGGGCATAGCACGGCGAGCGAAGCGAGCCGTGCTGCGACTCCCCGCGCCCCCCCGCCCTCCCCCCCGGTACCACCCCCATCAAAAAATCTGATATGAGTATGGTTTTTGACTAACATGGGGGCGAGGATTACGAATTTGATGACGGCGGGCGTGACGGATTGCGGTGAGCGAAGCGAACCGCAATACGTCACACCGCAAGGCGAGCGAAGCGAGCCTTGCCGTGTGGCAGCACGAGCGGGGACGTATTGCGGTGAGCGAAGCGAACCGCAATGCGACTACGGTGGACAGAACGGCGAGCAAAGCGAGCCTTGCCGTGTGGCAGTACGAGCGGGGACGTATTGCGGTGAGCGAAGCGAACCGCAATGCGACTACAGGGGAACAGCACGGCGAGCGACGCGAGCCGTGCTGTGGCCCCCGCGCCAAGCCCCCCCCCCCCCGAACCCCGCCCCATCAAAAAATCTGATATGGGTATCGTTTTCGACTAACATGGGGGCGAGGATTACGAATTTGATGACGGCGGGCGTGTCGGATTGCGGTGAGCGAAGCGAACCGCAATACGTCACACCGCAACGCGAGCGAAGCGAGCCTTGCCGTGTGGCAGCACGAGCGGGGACGTATTGCGGTGAGCGAAGCGAACCGCAATGCGACTACAGGGGAACAGCACGGCGAGCGAAGCGAGCGGTGCTGTGAGAAAATCTGATATGGGTATCGTTTTCGACTAACATGGGGGCGAGGATTACGAATTTGATGACGGCGGGCGTGTCGGGTTGCGGTGAGCGAAGCGAACCGCAATACGTCACACCGCAAGGCGAGCGAAGCGAGCCTTGCCGTGTGGCAGCACGAGCGGGGACGTATTGCGGTGAGCGAAGCGAACCGCAATGCGACGGAGGACAGCACGGTGACCCTCCCTCCCTTGCCCCCCCAGAATTTGATGACGGTGGGCGTGTGTCGGATTGCGGTGAGCGAAGCGAACCGCAATACGTCACACCGCAAGGCGAGCGAAGCGAGCCTTGCCGTGTGGCAGCACGAGCGGGGACGTATTGCGGTGAGCGAAGCGAACCGCAATGCGACGGAGGACAGCACGGTGACCCTCCCTCCCTTGCCCCCCCAGAACCCCTTCCCCTGAACCCGGGGGAGCATTGCGGCGAGCGAAGCGAGCCGCAATGCGACTACGGAGGACACCTCCCCACGCCCCCCCGGCTCCCTGAACCCCCCCATAAAAATGTGATATGGGTATCGCTTTCGACTAACATCGGGGCGAAGATTACGAATTTGATGACGGCGGGCGCGTGTCGGATTGCAGTGAGCGAAGCGAACAGCAATACGTCACACCGCAAGGCGAGCGAAGCGAGCCTTGCCGTGTGGCAGTACGAGCGGGGACGTATTGCGGTGAGCGAAGCGAACCGCAATGCGATTACAGGGGAACAGCACGGCGAGCGAAGCGAGCCGTGCTGTGACCCCCGCGCCAAGCCCCCCCGAACCCCGCCCCATCAAAAAATCTGATATGGGTATCGTTTTCGACTAACATGGGGGCGAGGATTACGAATTTGATGACGGCGGGCGTTCGCTCACCGCAATACGTCACACCGCAACGCGAGCGAAGCGAGCCTTGCCGTGTGGCAGTACGAGCGGGGACTGATGCGACTACAGGGGAACAGCACGGCGAGCGAAGCGAGCCGTGCTGTGACCCCCACGCCAAGACCCCCCCCCGAACCCCGCCCCATCAAAAAATCTGATATGGGTATCGTTTTCGACTAACATGGGGGCGAGGATTACGAATTTGATGACGGCGGGCGTTCGCTCACCGCAATACGTCACACCGCAACGCGAGCGAAGCGAGCCTTGCCGTGTGGCAGTACGAGCGGGGACGTATTGCGGTGAGCGAAGCGAACCGCAATGCGACTACAGGGGAACAGCACGGCGAGCGAAGCGAGCCGTGCTGTGACCCCCGCGCCAAGACCCCCCCCCCCCCCCCCCCCGAACCCCGCCCCATCAAAAAATCTGATATGGGTATCGTTTTCGACTAACATGGGGGCGAGGATTACGAATTTGATGACGGCGGGCGTTCGCTCACCGCAATACGTCACACCGCAACGCGAGCGAAGCGAGCCTTGCCGTGTGGCAGAACGAGCGGGGACGTATTGCGGTGAGCGAAGGGAACCGCAATGCGACTACAGCGGAACAGCACGGCGAGCGAAGCGAGCCGTGCTGTGACCCCCGCGCCAAGACCGCCCCCCCCCCCGAACCCCGCCCCATCAAAAAATCTGATATGGGTATCGTTTTCGACTAACATGGGGGCGGGGATTACGAATTTGATGACGGCGGGCGTGTCGGATTGCGGTGAGCGAAGCGAACCGCAATACGTCACACCGCAAGGCGAGCGAAGCGAGCCTTGCCGTGCGGCAGCACGAGCGGGGACGTATTGCGGTGAGCGAAGCGAAGCGAACCGCAATGCGACTACAGGGTAACAGCACGGCGAGCGAAGCGAGCCGTGCTGTGACCCCCGCGCCCAGCCCCCGCCCCCCGAACCCCGCCCCATCAAAAAATCTGATATGGGTATCGTTTTCAACTTACATAGGGGCGAGGATTACGAATTTGATGACGGCGAGCGTGTCGGAATGTGGTTAGCGAAGCGAACCGCAATACGTCTCACCGCAAGGCGAGTGAAGCGAGCCTTGCCTTGTGGTAGCACGAGCGGGGACGTATTGCGGTGAGCAAAGCGAACCGCAATGCGACTACAGGGGAACAGCACGGCGAGCGAAGCGAGCCGTGCTTTGACCCCCGTTCCCAGCCCTCCCCCCCGAACCCCATCCCATCAAAAAATCTGATATGGGTATCGTTTTCGACTAACATGGGGGCGAGGATTACGAATTGGATGACGGCGGGCGTGTGTCGGATTGCGGTGAGCGAAGCGAACCGCAATACGTCACACCGCAAGGCGAGTGAAGCGAGCCTTGCCTTGTGGTAGCACGAGCGGGGACGTATTGCGGTGAGCAAAGCGAACAGCAATGCGACTATAGGGGAACAGCATGGCGAGCGAAGCGAGCCGTGCTGTGACCCCCGCGCCCAGCCCCCGCCCCCCGAACCCCGCCCCATCAAAAAATCTGATATGGGTATCGTTTTCAACTTACATAGGGGCGAGGATTACGAATTTGATGACGGCGAGCGTGTCGGAATGCGGTGAGCGAAGCGAACCGCAATACGTCACACCGCAAGGCGAGTGAAGCGAGCCTTGCCTTGTGGTAGCACGAGCGGGGACGTATTGCGGGGAGCAAAGCGAACCGCAATGCGACTACAGGGGAACAGCACGGCGAGCGAAGCGAGCCGTGCTTTGACCCCCGTTCCCAGCCCTCCCCCCCGAACCCCATCCCATCAAAAAATCTGATATGGGTATCGTTTTCGACTAACATGGGGGCGAGGATTACGAATTGGATGACGGCGGGCGTGTGTCGAATTGCGGTGAGCAAAGCGAACAGCAATGCGACTGTAGGGGAACAGCATGGCGAGTGAAGCGAGCCGTGCTGTCACCCCCACGCCCAGCCTCCTGAACCCCCTCCCCCATCCAAGAATTTGATATGGGTATCGTTTTCGATTAACTCGAACTCTTAGATTACGAAAAAGATGTCCATTTGAAAATCCAAGATGGCTGACATTCTTAAATCGCAAAACCCACTCTTGGTTATCAATTTCGAAAAAATCAAAGACGTAGGTTACGAAAAGGGGAATACAATTAAAAACGAACACTATGGCAGCCACCACCGCAAGGCAGAGCCCTACTAACGCGAGCTGCTTGCAGCTCGCGCACTTATAAAATACTAGTTATACTATATAAAGCTCGATTACCACTGACTCACTGACTGACTGACTGACATAATTGTTCTCCCTGATGGTGGAGGGGGAGGTATGTTTTTTTTTGCAAAAATGTACAGAGGGGGTCGAGGAGACCTAGGGAAAATTCCGACTTTTTGAGATTTGCCCCCCAGGACCCCCGCCCCCCAAGGGGGCTTCGTAACGGAGTCATACTGATGAATAATTTTAAGGGGGTTGTATAGAGGGGGTCAAGCGATTTCGATTGCAAAAATAATTTCACCCCCCCTTGCCCCCCAAGACCCCCCTTTTGAGAGTGCTACGAGATGCCGTCGCGACAGAGGGGTTCTGATTGCGGGATCGTATAGAAGGTCTCTTCTCCAATTGAAAGAAAAAAAAAATCACCCCCCCTCCCGCCCCCCTTTTCACCCCCCCTTTTGATATCTTCCAAATGAACTAAGCTAGAAGAAAAATTTTTTCACGGTCGTGTAGAAGGTTTAATACCATTTTAATTGCAAAAAAAAACTTTCGCCCCCCGCCCCTCTGGACTCTTCTTTTTATTAAAAAACTGAAATTTTGCCATTTTAAGCCTATATTTGGACCACTTTTTAGGGTGGAGCATTGCGGCGAGCGAAGCGAGCCGCAATGCGACTACGGGGAACTGCAAGGCGAGCGAAGCGAGCCGCGCTGTGACCCCCCCCCCCCCTTGCCCCCCAGAACCCCCTCCCCCTGAACCCGGTGGAGCATTGCGGCGAGCGAAGCGAGCCGCAATGCGATTACGGAGGAACAGCACGGCGAGCGAAGCGAGCCGTGCTGTTACCCCCCCACGCCCCAAGGCTCCCTGAACCCCCTCCCCATCAAAAAATCTGATATGGATATCGTTTTTGACTAACATTGGGGTGAGGATTACGAATTTGATGTCGGCGGGCGTGTGTCGGATTGCGGTGAGCGAAGCGAACCGCAATACGACTCACGTCACACAGCAAGGCGAGCGAAGCGGGCCTTGCTGTGTGCCAGCACGACCGGGGTCGTATTGCGGTGAGCGAAGCGAACCGCAATGCGACTAAGGAGAAACAGCACGACGAGCGAAGCGAGCCGTGCTGTTAACCCCCCACGCCCCCAGGCTCCCTGAACCCCCTCCCTCATCAAAAAATCTGATATGGATATCGTTTTCGACTAACATTGGGGTGAGGATTACGAATTTGATGTCGGCGGGCGTGTGTCGGATTGCGGTGAGCGAAGCGAACCGCAATACGTCACACCGCAAGGCGAGCGAAGCGAGTCTTGCCGTGTGGCAGCACGAGCGGGGACGTATTGCGGTGAGCGAAGCGAAAATTTCGCCCCCGACCCCTCGAAACCCCCCTTCTTATAAAAAAATTGAAATTAGGCCATTTTTAGCCTATATTTTGACCACTTTTTAGGGTGGTGCATTGCGGCGAGCGAAGCGAGCCGCAATGGGACTACGGAGGAACAGCACGGCGAGCGAAGCGAGCCGTGCTGTTACCCCCCTCGCCCCCAGGCTCCCTGAACCCCCTCCCTCATCAAAAAATCGGATATGGATATCGTTTTCGACTAACATTAGGGTGAGGATTACGAATTTCATGTCGGCGGGCGTGTGTCGGATTGCGGTGAGCGAAGCGAACCCCAATACGTCACACCGTAAGGCGAGCGAAGCGAGCCTTGCCGTGTGGCAGCACGAGCGGGGACGTATTGCGGTGAGCGAAGCGAACCGCAATGCGACTACAGGGGAACAGCACGGCGAGCGAAGCGAGCCGTGCTTTGACCCCTCGCGCCCAGCCCCCCCGAACCCCGCCCCATGAAAAATCTGATATGAGTATCGTTTTCGACTAACATGGGGGTGAGGATTACGAATTTGATGACGGCGGGCGGGCACCGCAAGGCGAGCGAAGCGAGCCTTGCCGTGTGGCAGCACGAGCGGTGACGTATTGCGGTTAGCAAAGCAAACCACAATGCGATTTTAGGAGAACAGCACGGCGAGAGAAGCGAGCCGTGCTGTGATCCCTCACTCCCAGCCCCCTCTAAATCCCCTCCCCATCCACAAATTGATATGGGTATCGTTTTCGATCAACTCGAATTCGTAGATTACGAAAAAGATGTCCATTTCCAAATCCAAGGTGGGCGACATTTTTATATCGCAGTCTCCACTCTTGGTTATCGATTTCGATCAAATCGCGGGTGTAGGTTACGAAAAGGGGTATACAATTAAAATCAAACAATATACACAGCCGACGCGAGCTGCTTGCAGCTCGCGCACATATAAAAAGCTAGTCATTAATTATAACACGTCATATTCGAATCTATAAAAAATACGTTAAATTCTAGAAAGTATAATAAAAAAATCATTATAATTAAAGAAAATTACAATCAATTAATAGAAAGGAATTAGAACTAGTATTAAAAATCGTAACAATGGAACTAATTGCAAACAATATTTAGGTAGGTATTAATAAATGAAGTTTTATGCATAAAAATGATATTGATTAAAAATCATACAATTTTAAAATAAAATTTAAAATAATTAAAAAAATATTAGATAGTTAATAATAATTAGTATGTACTGACAAATAACAACATTTAGACACTTTTTCAGGCTAAAAACTCGTCGAAGCTGTAGGTTATTAAAATATGTTGTTAATTAGTCAGTGCTTCAGCTTGTACTTGAAAGATTGATTGATTGTACTTGAGAAGGCTTGTTGCCTCCGTGACATTTTTTGGGAGACTGTTCTACACCTTTAATAGTTCACTGCTGGACATAAGCCTCCCCTCATGAACGCGTAGCATTCTGTTATAAAAATCGGTCCTTAGTTTTGTGTTCAGATAAATAAATAAATCTAGGTGGCTGCAAATTTATTGAACGATTTCTGATTTTTATAAAACCAAAAGGTCAAAATGTATTATATAAAAATACTAGAAAATAGTCATAAATATAAAGAGTCTAGGATATATTTGGTCAATGATACTGACATATTAGAAAAAAGTGGTCACTTTGATGTCAGGCACTTGATTAACGTTGACTTTAAAATCCATTCCGATTACAATAATTCATTTAAAACGGGAACAATCACCGATGGAGTAGAGATGTCATATCCGCTTCAGGAGTTAATGTTTTCCTCCATTAGCCGAGCGTTATGAAATTCGTGCCCCCGATCCGACTGCCTCTATTTATGCGGGTAGTGGCATATTTTGTAAACTAGGGATGGCACGACACATAATGACGAGCGAAATTTTAAACCATAATGTCGATGAAATAGGATTTTATTTGATTCGAGCTGAAATTTTACCATAAGTCTATCACCACAGAGGCACTTACATAGGTAGATAAAGGTATTATAAGTATTCTCTCTCTTCTATCTCTTCTTCTTTTATTATATATAAACTAGTTTCTGACCGCGGCTTTGCACGAATGAAACGTTTAAAAATTATTTCTATCCCATGGGAACTGTTTTGTGGGATAAAAAGTAGCATACTTTTGATTAGGCCAGGCTTACAGCTACATCTATGCAAAATTTCAGCCCGATCGGTTCAGTCGTTTCGGCGTGACGTGGTAACAAACATCTATCCATCCATTCAAACTTTCAACTTAATAATTATAATCAACTTTATAATTTATACTACTAATATTAGTAGTATAAAGAAGTAAGTAGGATATAATATTTATAATACTAGACAATTTACACAGCGGTATCTAGCCCCAAACTAAGCAGAGCTTGTGTTATTGGTACTAGATAACTGATATACTTAATACAATACACTACATAGATAGATATTTTTAGTATACGTAGAAAACATCCAGAACACCCGGAACAAATATGTACAGATTGTAAAAACAAGGCGGGAATCGAACCCGCAACCTGTCCTTTCACCCGCCGTACCACAGAGGTAGTCAACTGCTGTACTGTTAATTTCATTGAGGTCCGTTTTTCATTGCAGCCTCGGTGAACTCGCCTTGTCACCCTGACGATAAAATTATATTAATTCTAAGTTATGCTAAATCATGATCACTTAACTTACCTACAGCTCTTTCTTTAAAAGGGCTGAAACCTTTATTTACAATAAGAAATTACGATCAATTAATAGAAATAATTTAGAACTGGTATTTACAATTGAAACAATTGAGCTAACTGCCGTCTGTTGTAAACAATCTACGATGTTTAGTGGTATGGATGTTTGGTGTTAATTAATTCTTCATGCCAAAACTGAACGGATCGGGCTGACATTTCCTTTTTATCCCATACATCTGCTCACGTGGGATAGAAATAACCTTAAAACGTTTCCATAGAAACAATGCATGCGAAGCCGCGGGCACAAACTAGTTGCTTATAGTAAAACATGCAGTCTTTCTCATCCCTAAAGCAATAGGTACCTGCTGATACACCTCAGGACAGCAAAACAACAACCCAACCCATCTTAGCACAGCACCTGAGGCGTTGGTTACACCTTGAGCTCGACCACTTCTCCAGACCCCTGATTAACCAGCCCCTGACCCATAACGTAAGCAATTAAACGCTAACCTGATGAAGGAGACGGGTCAACGCGGATGGTTAAGCCGAAGGCAGGCTAAGCGGTTGCTAATGCAATAGATCTGATGAACAACATGCCTGCTGTAGTTAATGTCTACATGATGTTTCATATGCCAATACTCATCACCATTTGACAAGCTCTGCGACGCAGGAGGTTGCGGATTCGATACCCGCCCCAGGACAAATGTTTGTACGAACTGCAGGTATTTGTTCCGGGTGTTCTGGATGTTTTCTATGTATAATAAAAAATATCTATCTATGTAGTGTATTATATTATGTATATCAGTTATGTTTATCTAGTACCCATAACACAAGCTCTGCTTAGGTTGGGGCTAGATAACGGTGTGTGAATTGTCCAGTATTATTTATTTATTTATTTATTGGTGTACAAGCAGGGTTTAAGTTCCGTCATGGAGACCAATGCCTGCTGCCATTGGGAGAGACCAAATTATGCCTGTTGCTAATTTTCAATCTTTAGAAAAATATCACCTAGAACCTATTTCTAGACATTTTTGTGTTTGATGACACTATCTGATACTTGAAAAAATTGTCATTAATTAAAACCATTATTATCTACTTTAAAATAATTAACTACTAGCTTCTGCCCGCGGCTTCGCACGCGT
This sequence comes from Eupithecia subumbrata, assembly GCA_949316285.1. Taxonomy (NCBI): domain Eukaryota; kingdom Metazoa; phylum Arthropoda; class Insecta; order Lepidoptera; family Geometridae; genus Eupithecia; species Eupithecia subumbrata. The sequence goes on along the minus strand of OX438640.1, from coordinate 34,554,355 downwards.
ATTTTCGGTTTAAAAATTAATAAGTAGTTACTATCTAAGTTAGGCTTTGATCTAAACGTACGCTAAATTTCATCTTGATCTGTTCAGTAGTTTGGAGATCCCAGGTTATAAAAATTCAGATTTCACAAACTTTAAGCTTTGGAATATTAGTAGGATACTTGAAAGTAAAATTTTAACATATTCAGATGATTCTAATACATTAATAATAATAATAATAATAATATTTATTTACAGAAAGGTTTACAATATTCGTACTAGTCTAATTATTAATAGTAATATACATTTCAACTGTTCACTATCTAGCACAAACATGCTTAATATAAACCTATTAGGGTCAAAGAAAATGACTCCTCGCTCTAAGTTAAAATAACTTGTATTGAGACACGAGGGCTCTTCCCTCCGGCTACAAATAAGCTCAACCAGCACCAAGTGCGACTATGATTTTATGCCCATAGAAATACGAGTTTGGTATCCGTGTAAATACTTTATACAATACAACTAAATAGAAGGAATTTAACATTACTAAGATATAAATTTAACTTCGCTTAAAAAAATTAAAGAAAAAGATAAAAGAATAAGAACATTAAATAGGTTGTCTCGTTAGCTGATTAAACTTTTGTTAAATAGCTACGTAATTATTTCCAACCTACGTAAAAGAACGCCCTCCATAATCTCTTCATTATAAACTTTCGCAGTAGCTTAGCCGACTCTCTGTTCAGTTCAGTAACCATGTCACGGCGGTTTACCCTACTGACAAAAACATCCCTTTTCATTCACTTACGGGCTTTACCTTAGTTTACATACCTGAAGATTTAATGCGCTACCAGGCCCTTCCTGTAACCCTTTATAAGTCCACCCAAGCGCAAACACAAACTGACTTCTGGGGTCGTGTTTGACTCTTCATTTGGACTCGACAACCTAATTAGAACGTATTTAATGGGATCCTGTGACGTCAGATGTATTATCTGTGACTGTGTTTTTTGTAGTTGTATTCTCTTACATATACATAGGTACACTTGAAAGAAAAAAAAATACATTATTATGAGACTGCACGAGACTGCACGTGAAGAATAAACAGTTGAAACGGAACGTGCTCTGAAGATACCCCGGAAGACAAGACGGAAACAGAACCAACGGGATACCCAACCAGCTTATAGCCCACATTGGGTGTTTTCTATGTATAATAAAAAAATTATATAATTTTTAAAATTATATATACAGTGGGGATTGTCCAGCATTATTTAAAATATTTAAACATTTTTCGATTGTAAGCGGGTTAACTATGAACCTTATTTGTGTTAGAAGAACACAAACGTTTAAAAATACCTCTTGAGTGTCTAAAGACCAAAAGAAGACCGATACCTCCCTCTCCTCTGTGCAAGGGCCTCCTGGATTCCGGATTTTATTAGTTTACTTTTATGAATTTGACAGTCCATTTAGACGGTTATACAATCAAAGGATAAGACTTATTAATGCTGGACACTACCAGACAATCACATCACACTAATATTATAAATGCAAAAGTTTGGATGTATGGATGAATGTTTCTTACCTCTTCACACCAAAACTACAGAACAGTTTGGGCTGAAACTTTGCATACATGTTGTTTTAACAATGGAGTCAAACATAGGCTACTTTTTAACACATAAAACAGTTCCATAGGATATTAATAATAAATAAAATAATAAATAAAATAATAAATAAAATAATAAATAAATATAATACAATGAATCTAAAGTTTTTGTTTTTATAGTGCGTAAGCCTCACACTGGCAAATTTCTAAGAAATTAAATAATATCATACAAAGAATCATCCATTCCCAATGTAAGCATAGCTTGTGTTGGGAACAGGAAGTAAATTATAAACTTCCCCATTACTAATCCACCTGTAGGTACGTTATACACTAAGGCTGGTGTTCACCAATAGATAATCAGACAATTAGGCAGCTACGTCGGTTAACTTTGACCTGTATGAAAACTTGTGTCAAAAACGTGAAAACAACTGGTTAAAATTTAACCATCTGTTGGTGAACTCGGGTCTAAAAATAACAAACCTAATCAAATGCCCGTTCAAAAATCGAACGGCCTGAAACAATCGGAGGGTAGAAAGGGAAAGTGGTGCGCCGGACCGGAAGTGACGTTGCAGGTAGATAATAACCGAGGTCGGCCCCTCGTTGTGCAGCTTCCGGCGAGGGTTCCGACGGCAATAATCTCAAACGTACGTAGGTAATTTCCAAATTGAACTCTGGAAGACGTGGAGTAGACTAATTGGTAATGTTATGATAGAAGATAAACTCTCTACCAAAACCAGTTAGTCAACTCCACGTCTTTCAGACATAGTTCCTAAGGAATTCTGAGATTTTAAATAAGGCACAATCTAATACATCATTCCTAGGGTTCGCTTTTATCTATACATCGGATTATTCTTTAAATTATATGTATTTATTTTTGCAATTGTAACATAATCTGTTATTAATAGGTATAGAAACTAGAGTTGGAATGTTATAGATCTTAAAATACATAAGTAGAAAAAATGAAACTTTACATCATCATTTTCATCGACGGTTATTGTGTTGCAGTAGTAGATAATATCAATCATGGCGTATATTAACGAATCAACTTGAAAATAATAAACATCCAATTTGAATGTCTGTACATAAATATTTATATTTTTTAACTTTAATCAGTGTCGTCTCTACAGATGTCTGTGTCCTGACACCCCAAACATCAGTGTAGTGACCCCGTCCCTAAACATCGCGGGGTGCCGTAAGACACCTGGGTGCAACACTCGACAACTTAAGTACAAGATACCCAATGAAACGTAAATATTAGTACTTGGGATTACAGCCTCTCCAGACTTATTGCTGGTGGAAACTTAGCGTTTTTTTGTACCTTGGAATTAATATTATAATTCATCTTAATATTCATTTGTGTACTTAACATTTTCTTTGATCCATTTTTAAATTTACTGTGATAATTTAATTAATTTATTTTTAACATTTTTTGAATAATTTTAAGTTTGAGTTTATAATATTGTGACCAACGGAACAAAGTTCTGCAGATCGTACACCAATTTGTTCCGAGGCGGGAATCGAACCCGCAACTTCTGGCGTCGCAGGCGGACTCTCGCCCGCTGCACCACTGAGGTCGTCAGGTAATAAATAACGCAACAGCAACAGCTCTCTAAGTAGAACGTCTGTCTAAATATCAGCGAGCCAAAAGCCAGGCAGGTGCCTTAGCTAACGGGCTTCAGCACAGGCCGGCCCTGTCCATAGACAATACCTGGATAATGCTTTAGAGCGATCCGCTATAAATACCAATCAAGATGTTAGTGCAAGCAAGCAGTCGGGGATTCCCCTAGACATGTTCGAGTTAAGATCAATTAGCGAGTCAGACTGCGAGTTTCGAGTGTCGAGCATTGTTTAGTTTAGAGTGTTTAGTTTAGATGCTGAGCAATACTGTGCATTGTACGGAAGAGAGGTTTGTGTTTGAAAGGTGAAGTCGAGATCGCAACATTGAACGCCGGTATTTTCGAGATAGGTATATCTTCTAAGACAGTACATGATATTACAAACTTGCATAACTCGACTGATTGTTTCTGTGTCAAAATAAATGGCACTAAGCCCACGCATTTTTTTTGTCAAACTGGATGAAAGAAAGCAATATTTCATAGACTGTTTTTTAAGAATAGTGATGCGAATCTATCTATATCTATCTACCTATCTATCTATATCGAATAACGAAAGCTTCGATATTTATGGAGCAAAATAAGAACATTACAAAATTTTTATTGTATCATTAAGTCAAAGATAATAAATGCGTGGACGGATTAGTTATACCTAATCCGGTTATTATTACAATAGTACAGGACCATTAGTAAGTATTTGTTCATCTTTGCAGTGTAATTAGGTACAAAAAACTTGGAGCTTATTTAGTCAAAGCTTATTTGAAAATCCTTTTTACAATTTTCATGTAGGCACATAAACGATATTTATGTTCAAAAGCAGCCCCCAAAAGTTTGTTAGCCTTTTGTAAGGTCTCTTTAACCCTTTTTAATCTCTTCAATTTAATATTAGATGTACTGTAGCTTAACATAAAGAAAACTGTAATCTGTGGTATAACTTTTCCAAAAAGGGCTATTGTCCCTTCTCTGCTTTACGACGGTTCAATGTGGCGGAAGTACGTGGAAACTGGTGGAAACACTGAGATACGGCAACACACGTCATAAATATTACGTAGAGAATATTTTTCGTAGAGTCGAATGCGTTTTTATGCCACAAATGCCTGCGGAAAAACTGGCACTTTTGATGTTTTTTTATGACTAAAATGACTTGGTCTGCTTTTTATCTTAGAAAATTTACACAGATTTGTAAAGTAATGGAAAAAAGAAAGCGTAAAACAATCAAGTTAAAAACCGGCAACGGCTCTATTTGAGTAGGGCTGTAGACTTTACAATAATATATCTCGTCACACTGATATAAATGCGAAAGTTTGGATGGATGGATGGATGTTTTCAAGTCAAAACTACTGAGCAGATCAGACCGAAATTTGAGATAGATGTACTAGGTCTAAATTTTAAAGGAAACATAAGCTACATTTAATCCCATAAATCAGTTCCCTTGGGATAGAAATACCATTTAAGCGATATATTATGTACAATCCGGATAGTCCACACATTATGATGGATTACCTTTTCACGGCAAAACTACTGAACGATTCGTGCTAAATTTTCGTAAAAATGTAGGTCTAGATCTGGAAAAATACATAGGTTAATTACTATCCCATAAATCAGTTCCCATATGATAGAAATAACCTGAACCACCGCCGGCAGAAACCAGTACCTACGTCTATAAATCTGCTCGTACCAGCTAATAAGCAAGATATTCTCAGAAATCCCAGCAGAGCTCAGAATTTGCGTCCCGTCACGTAACACCTAGTACGGTTATTCTGTGGTACCACGTGGTCCGGCGTTGGCCAATCAACGCGTATTATTTGATTCCGACCACGTAGCTCTGCGGCCAATGAGTCCACCTGAATTACCTGAATACGGATTCCGGTGGGGTGGCTTTGATTGAGCGCTTTCATTTACGTCAAAAATGTAACGTATTTATTCTGTTTGCTATTAGAAACGTCTATAAAGACGTGATAAAAACTGCCACTAACCCTACCTACACAGGAGCTTCTAGAAAATTTCCCTTGGTATGGTTCCTTGGTCGGTCGCAAAAGAATTGACCTCTCCAACTCAGCCCGTGAATGTTGTAAGAGCCGATTAAGTGAACATACTAGAAGAAGGTCAGCAGCTTTCTTCTGTGGATTTTTATCACCGATACTACGATTACCGATCCGCCTGCCAGCTGGGTGATTATGGCAAAGACCCCCTTGTCTGGGGAGACACGTTCACGAGCGGACATATGAGTACAGGGTATGGTAGTATTTACTTCATGAACAAAACAAACGACATACCTATGTATAGCTAGCTGATGAACGTTAAATTGTAACAAGTTTCGTTCTGCGTGTCGCCTTCGCCTGCGCTACTCTTGGATAAAAGTATCCAAATGGATATAAGTATCGTTCCCAAATCCTTGCAAAATTGGAGTCGAAAAGAAAGTTTTATTTTTTCGTAAATGGAAATAAACTCAAAGAAAACACACACATAAAATTAATTCCTATAAACACTCAAGTTTTTTAAATATTTAACGTGTAGCATTAATATTACAGGAACTTCAAAATTAATTTATGTGTTTTTCATGTAACAAGGCAAAAGATTTCAAAATCTCTCAAAGGATTTTAACTCTTCTGGACAAGGTTAACCGTTCAAATCTGAGCAGTTTTCCGTAAAGTTAAGTTACTCCATAATTCAGGACCAAACATCACACGCCGGGCTCTAGCAGACGTTTCCATTTCCCCATGTTGGCAGTTGGCGGATTTTAAAAGTGTCTAAGCAAGTAATTGCTCTGCCAGTTAGACTACCGCGTGGCAGATTTGAAGATCAACTTTCTTTTCGTTCTGCAGTCGTCATTGTACTGACGGATCAAGTCGTGTTTTTGTCTATCTACTGTGTTTTGTCCTAAGCCACTTTCAAACTCCGTTTCAGAATATAGTTTAAGACTTAAAGTACATTCTTAGTAGTCAGAGACCTAAGTATAGGTTGTGCATCTGTATCAGTGAAAACTAAAAACTACTTTAAAACTATAAAGGTTTAGATACGTTTTAGTGAGTACCATGCAGCGTCCCTACCGTATGACAGCGATCCAATAGTTTTCTATGAACTTTTTGACAAATAAGCGGTAATAAACTGATTCGAAATATTTTCGAAAACTTTTATAGTTTTGCTATTTTGCAAGCCCATACTAGCCGCTCATTAAAAGTAAGTGTGCTCGTTCTACTAACATGTTTGTGACCAATCTCAATTCTAAATCAAAAATGGGAAGATACTTCCTTGAAGAACAGATAAAATTACTAGTCAGTAGCTGTACTAAGTTCATTCTAGAATGAAATAGAAATAGTGAAGGAAGAAATCAAATCAAAGAAGAATGCCTGCAGTTGCCAAGAAAATTATGATAACTGATAAGAAATAGTAAACTAACTTAAACTGAACAGAATTTACACTTTCACCTTGAAAGAGACTTATGTAACGACTATACAGAGTTTGGGTAGATATCCAGGTACCAGGTCTCAGGTGAGATTGAAGTCAAACGAAGGTCTATTCACGATAAAAAAACCTTTTATTAATAAAATATTACCCACGATTATAAAATTAAAAAGATGCCCAATGGAGTGACATGTGAGACGTATGCCCGTACTGGATGCAACAGCGGCAGACACGCGCCCCTTTGATGTGGGACACGGCCCGTGGACTACGGCCGAGCGTAATACCTACCTCGTTATTTTCGGATTATTTGCAAAGTACAGCTTTGATCACTGCATGTCCCCTGGGTTTCAATCAGCATGTCATCCACTTGTTTAATTGCTGGAAATATTTGTTTTGATGCTTCAAATGTTCGTTTTAATTACATTTTGTGAGGTTGGAGGTAGCCTGCTTTTTGTAATGTGTTACTTATACAAAGGGTGGCAAAAACTAAGCTCACCCTCCCTACGTCCAAGCCGGCTATTCGTCTGTCCTGCCTTTGAAATTCCCTTTTAAACAAACCTTGTTCAATTAATCCTACTAATATTATAAACGCGAAAGTTTGTAAGTATGAATGGATGGATGGATGGATGTTTGTTATTCTTTCACGTAAAAACTACTGAACGGATCAGGATTAAATTTAGCAGTGATAGATTATAGTCTAGAATAGCACATAGGCTGTATTTTATCCCGGAATCTCCACGGGAACGGGAATTGCGCGGGTGAAACCGCGAGATGCTGCTAGTTTAAAGGTAAAAAAAGTCATCAATAAAATCTCTCGCACGTTAGCACCCACTGCTGGGTATAGGCAGGCACCCACTGGTAGGTATATTTTTATGATAAGTACATAGAAATCATCCAGAACACCCGCAACGATTATCTGCAGATCGTACAAATACAAACAAACGGTTGTGCCCCGAGGCGGGAATCGAACCCGCAATCTCCTACGACCCAGGTGGACCTACACAAAGGTCATCGATTAGTTCATACGTCAAAAATAACATTTATGTAATGTAAGTACCTTACCTCTACTAATAATACTCATACCATAGATATTCTCGTACCCTAGCGAATTTCACCAGAGGGGAACGGAGATAAATTATTGTGTTAAATATAATCAATATCATAGCTTTATGGTAACATGACCACATCACCAGACCATTGTTTAAATTAATTCTAGATTCTGTTTGTTGTTTTTATCTCAGATTTGTTGAAAGCATGCGTCAATAGCGTTAATCATCGTAATGAAAACAAATGAATAACTGATTGTTATTTCCCGTTCTAAATATGCCTGCAACTCTTTGCGTAAACTGGAGGCGATTTATATCTCCGTCCCAAATTGTGTACCTACCAACTGTCCCAAGTTAATTCGGGTTCATCGTCTGGCATTTTTCGCGTGTAATCTTGTTAAGCAAATCCAGGGCCGTGACATGGGTCGGATTGTGTTAACATGGCATTTTTTGTAGTGCTCGACCTTTTATTGTACAGCAAAATTTGAAACTTCTGAATGCAAAAAACTTGCTGAAGTAAATTTTGGGATTAATAATACCTTTACTTTTACGGAAATCTATTTCAAAATATAGTAATTAAAATATTTAGCGACAAACCCGCGTAAAACTTTCTTTGATAAGATCCAATAATGTAATTTGTAGGAAATAAGTGGTGTGGTTTTCTACACAGTGAAAAATATATAAAATTAAGTCTTCAACTAGTTTTGTCTCTTCACGAGACATAATAATTATATCCTTATTTTTTTTTAATTTTGGGATTTTGAACAAATTGTCTTCTTGAAAGCAATAAGACTCACAACCATTCTTCCTCATAGCAGAAAGAACTAACAAGTTCAAACTTACGCGATTCTCATCGTAGGACGTGAAGTTTCCCTTCCTTATAACCACAGAATCCTTGTAAATAAAACTTTCCAATGACAGTAGGTTCAAACCCGTCGTCTGGTATGTCATAGCAAAGTCTCCAAGTTTCGGAGTTATAACAAGACAAACTTCAATCCAGTCGCTAACAAGTCAGTTCCTTGCGTCGTTAGGGATAAAGCATAGCGCGGGACCAAGACCTGTGAGTTTTCTTACGTTATGATCTTTTCATCTCCTATTTTGTTATGAGTGCCTGGTACTTTCAGTTGAAAAGTTTCTTTACTAGTCTTCTTTTTTGTAAGACGACAGTTGTGAATATTATCATTTGTACACACATATTGCATGATTCTATTTTGTTTGTATGGGTCCGTATAGAACACTTTACTGGCCCTAATTTACAATGATAATTAATGATAACCTTCATTAGAAAAGCTCCTGCACTAATTTTATAATAAGGTTTCCTTTTCTCGTCTTTTTTTTTTACTTCACTCGATCTAACCTAAAGTCACATTACAGTCCGATTCTATCGCGTCTTTTACCTTTTATGTCGCTTGCTCCGCGACTATTTTAACTGAAATCGGCTTAGCGACCCGAGCAGTACATCCCTTTCTAGATAACATGCTATTGAATTATTATCCCTAACAGCACGAACCAAATATTTTCCTTATTCAGAAACGTAATTAGTACCTGTTTATATAATAACAACAATTTGGTAGGAATTCCCGAAATAATAACACCAGTTTATTTTGTGACCCACCTGCACTGAGTCAAACTATTGACTCACCATCGGCAGGTGAAGTCAAAACAACTAATGATAGAAACTACCTCAACATCGCCGCATTAAACAGGAGCAACAAGCACAAGCTCTGCCTAAATTGGAGCTTCATGATGCTGTCGCAGCATCATGTAGTTATGCCAAAATGCTGAACACACAGCAATGCTTTTTGGCATAACTGCTTGCAAGAGTAAGCCCACTCAGAGGTGCTTGGGTGGGTATTTAAAAAAACTATTGAGTCTCCTTTTCAATTTTTTCTTTGAATTTCCCCAAATACGGTTGATTCTAATTCCAGAGCGAAATTGAGCTAACTAAATGCGATTGGTATACGCACTTTGTTTCATAAAATGCTAACCAAATCCTTAAAATTAGATTAGTTATTTAGAGAGATCCCAGAGTTGTTATCCGAACTGTTTTAAGCACCCTAGATATAGCCTTAATCCATCTCCCCTCTCATTAAAACACTTACCGTGTTGTAAAAGTTGGTAAAACCGAACAACTTAAAGAATTCCTCTTCTCAGACAGGCCATTTGACCGTAACTTCCTTATCCGCGTAAGACCTCGACAAAATGCTAAGGAAGTAAAGTCCCTGCTAAATATTTCTAAAGCCCCAGCTTGAAGTTTTTATCCGTCGAGTTTCCACATAGATCTCCCCCGAGCGGGATGCATTACCATCGATCGGCATTGTTTCAAAATATCCTGCTGTTATACGTGGAAAGAGATAATATAATAGCAAGCGATATCTGTAGGCCTAGCACGGGGATAGTTTTCTAGGGCAGAATAGAGAAGAATGACATCGCATAGTCTTACATTGCGTAAATTATTGAAGTTGAAGGAACGAGTTTCAAACATTGTTACGCATTCGATGGCAATGTGACGTCATTATTCTTTATTGCATCCTAGACCAAATCCCCGTGCTAGGCCTTCTGAGCCGAACATCATAAAGAGAAATCAAATCCTCGAGACTCCGATGGCTTGGGCCATGTAGTCCGAATGGGGGAGGATCGGGCAGCCAGCAGAGCGTAGGTACATGGGCCGTCTGAGGTACCACTGGAAGGATGAAGTTGAGACAGACCCACAAGAACTTCGTGCCGTCGATGGACTGAAACGGCAAGAGACCGGGACGGAACTGACGATCTCTGGTGTCGGAGTCCAAGTTCCACTTCAGATCACTGCGCCCAAATAAGTAAGCAAGCGATATGGTGCAGTTAGATGTTGACCGAATCACGTGACAGATTTTACAGCCTCTACAAAAACTTTAAACTTAGCCAAACTTCTATAATATGTAACTGAACCATAGGGTCCATAATGAGCGATAATATTATAGTAAAACTGCATCAAAATCCGTTGTGTAATTTTAAAGATCTAAGCATACATAGGGACAGACAGACAGCGGGATCGACTTTGTTTTATACTACATTATGTAAAGTTGGTGTGAATGTTTGTATCCACGTATCTCCGTAACCACTTCACCGATTTAGATGAAATATGGTGTGTAGATCGGCGCCCTCTCAAGTTGAGGTTCTAGAATAACACATAGGTTTTTCTGATTTTCAAAATATTCTATGGTTAATTATTATTCCTTGGTTCAATTCACTCAAAACTCGTTAAACTAAAATAAACTATAAAGTTAACAATGAATCACGTTTTTTTTTATTTAACAAAACTACCTCTAGTGAGAGTATAGTTAATTTCTGAAATTAGAATGTTTTCCACGCGGGCGAAGCCGCGAGGCGCAGTTACCTATAAATACTTGTGTGGTGCTGAAATGTGCAAGAAAATATAAGAATTTAAACCACAAGTAGTAGGTTCCGTGTAGATCGGCGCCCTCTCAAGACTGTGCAATAAAAGTGAAGTGTGTTGTCTCCCCTAACCTTAGCAGTTACGTGAGGTATTAAGAATTTAGTGGAGGCATCACGGCATCGGTTCTCTTTTATAACCTTGTCGTCAGCCTTGGCGGTGATTTTCATTGCCAGGTTTTGTATTGCGTTCCGTTACACGCGTACTTAGGTTTTTGCAGTTATTTCCTTGAAATTGACCACAAATAGTATGAATAGTGCTTGTGAGAGCGCAAAACCAACTATGGTAGCTTGTTTCCTTGTTGAGCGTCATAATTGCTTTATGGACCCGGTTAACTTAGGTGTATACCAAATTTTTTAACTTTATTGACAAAAAGAATTACAATCAAATAATAAAAACAAACTTGAATTATTATTTTTTCTATAGTTTGATTGTAATTTTCTTTAAAACAAATTAGAACTAGTATTTACTTTTGAAACAATTGAGCTAACTGCAAACTGCAAACTACAAACAATTTACATGTAGCTAAACTGTACCAAAATTCATCTATAAAATTCAATTATAGCTCAAAATTTGTTGACTAATTCTTCAAATGTAGGTATGTGCGTTTTACATTGAATTAAGAATTAATTCTAAGACCCAAAGATTCTTCAACATATTTTCAGTACTCAACGAATACCAAAACAAAATGTTGCCAGTTTTCATTGCATCAAACGTCGGCGCGTTTGATTCCACGGCAGGAGGGAGGCTCAGGATTACATACATAAACAACAGTCATCCCATCCCCTAACAAAGGTCGCAATTTATCGAGGGTGCCAGACGCATTAAAAAAAGGAAAATGTACTGCTACCTTCGGTGTTCCCAGTTAAGAGCAGTTGAGTGAATAATTGCTGAAAAGAGCGATAATTGTTTTTAATTCTGTACATTGATTAATCGGAAATCAGACATGGGACGAATCAATTTCAGAGATAGAATACAACCAAATATATAGAACCCGCGAAAGTCGCACTTTTGGTCCGTCTGCTATCTTTTCCGCCAAGACTGCTGAACGGATCATAATGGAAATTAAAATGGAGATGTATAGTATCCCGAAGAAAAACATACTACACGATAAAACTTTTAAATGCATCATGGTCAATAACACTAAAATCACTTACAAAGGGATATTTACCATGATTTGAGTTTTGAGCTTTCCAATATTTCGGCACAGTTTCATGCGCCATGATCACGGAATAACATGGTTATTGTAAATGACTTTAACATACCTACTACAGGGCACGGAAGTTAGGCCACTCCTGTGCAAGATTTCAGTTCTCCCACTTAGAATTAGAATAACATAGTCTACCTACAGGTTCATCCTTCAAAAGCGCGTGCGAAGCCACAAGTAAAACCAAGTGACATTTAACAGATTGGAACAGGTTTTTCAGGCTCGCTTAAATCTCCATGTAATTTCAGGAGGTACCTATATAATGAAGCCTGGAGTAATAAGCTTCCTAACGATCCCTTATCCCTTGCCCAATAGGAAGGATATAATGAAATACTTGCCTGAACGCAACAATTTATTAGGGTTAAGGCACACTTTATGATTTAATTCACACTTATTATGTTACATTACATGGGATAATTCTCTGAAATTCCAGAAGGCGAAGTTTTTACACTTCTATTATACGACTTTGTTGCTGTGGGATTCTTCGTGATTTGTTACTTGTTTCTGGATTCGTTTCAGCAACTAGGCCACAGGTGGGCCCTTTTTGCGTGTCGGGTGGGGGGCGATTCTTCGTAATTTTCCAAAAATAAATAATTACTAATAGTAAAACAGTTAGTTGGCTTTTTGGGAAGTAAGGGGAAGTACCGGTGTAGTTACAGGAAAATTGTCTGTGTCAGTGAAGACTATCCATATTGTTTCAGAGAAAATAGATTTGTGTTTTTTTAGCGATTTCTGATTTTTTTGTTACTTCACTCTCAGTTGGTCCGATAGACGTTTTTGATCAGAATAGGAAGCAGGATCGATTGGCATCACAAACTTTTCCATGTAAAATGCCCATTTTCTTGCAAACTGTACATTTATGAAAATCTATGAATAAAAATAGGGAAAAAATTCCTCAAAAAAACGGGTAGTTTCTTAAGACCATTTTCCTGCAGCTTCACCGGTTAAGATACCTCTCTTTACTGCCCCGTCCAAAAAATCCACCCTGTATAGAAATTATTACCATCACTTACCCTTTTAAATCTTACGATGACTAAGATCTTTGTAGTCCAAACAATTCATGGTCATCGTATCGATGCTTGGGCACTGTAACATAGGTACGTTTAAATAGCATCTGTAATATAAGGAACAGTTTGAAATTATATCTGCATAAGTCTACCAAATATAAACGTAACAAAGCAATAGGTACCTACACTATCCATATCCTCCCATATAACCTCTCACCACAACACCACCTCAATCAAATCACTTCAAAGAGATCACAAAGGCTCTCTTATCCAGAGCGTTCATCTATAACTCTGTCAAGTAAACAAAACATCGACTACGTAGAGCCATAGAGCCGGAGGGGAAAGCTCTATCTACTTGGCTCTGGCTCTATGCAAAGCGTACATGACGTGAGTGTATGTCACCCAGGCTCTGATATATGACAGGCCACCGAGCTGATAACTTATGGAGTTCCTTAGTGTGCTTTTAGTGTTGGGTGATGTCGATGGTCGATGGGTGCTGTTTTCATTTACCGTCATTACGTTTTTAACGCCACGGTAAAATATGAAAGCATGTCTTGAAATTCATTACGGATGTAAGCGGGTTAACTACGAACAGGGCGAGTGCGGTTCTAGACGCGCGCGTTCCGCATCTCTCCGAGCACCACTTTACGTCGTATAGCTTTTAGACCCGTATTATGAAAGCATCAGTCATCGATCTATGCTTGATTAACGTTTATGCCATACAAAAGTGTTATGGACTCTTTCATAACAGGGCCTTAGTCATTGCTGAGGTGGGGTGTTTTGGGGTACCGCATATATAGGCACTTGTTAAATTAGAAATAATTCTGTTTTGTTGTTATTCACTTAGTATGTTCAGTCTCATAAGTATATGTTGATTATCTAGCTTCCAAATGAATCTTTGAGTAAAATACACCGAAACAAGAACGAAAAAAGAAAACAAAATTATGACGTTTTCATTTTTACATGCCTTGGTTTTTGAGAAAGCTCACACATAATTTTTTTTATGATTTTTGTCCATAAATATTCTATCACGTATCCGCGGACATTTCGTTTGTTCAAGGTTCGCAAATCCGTAAATCAGTAAGTAGAATATATTTTTTCTGTGTCACAAAATTACAAACTATAGGTACAAACATACATTGTATATGAGGTATTATTGCATCGATACTTGTCGCATCCCTTCCGCAGCACTTTACATTCATCGCGCGCTCGACGCTCGGCGCTCGGCGGCAAACGACTAATCTGCTGATATATCGGCGCTCACCTTCCCTTATCTGGTGGATATCTGAAAAAGTGCCCCTTTATTACCCCTGGATTATGGATCTACGGGTCCTGGGAGGTTGATAAGCCTCTTAGGATAAGTATCAAGTATCGCCACTCTTATATTTCATACAAATTTTAATCTTGTTGGATATTCAGATCGTGATGGTCAATAGAGCTTTAGGTATCAAAGCTATGCATAGCAGAAGTTCAATACGAAAGTTGACGAAAACGGGATTCTATGAAAGCATGCTCAAATTATTAAGTAATTTTTTTATTGCAAAGAACTTAAAATGGTCAACTCGGTAGGTTGAAACTAAAGATTGGTCAATAAACTAAAATGACTGAGTAAAGGTTAATTGGAAATTAAATTACAATCAAGAACAGAAATTTCTAAACAGGGTCAATCTTCCAAAGAGGTTTTCAGCTCAAGTAATGTAGTCATACTCGTACATACATGTAACATAGTCGGTTTTATTAAATTCAGAAAGATTCATTAAAGAAATTCAGTTCAATCCCCCACTATCTCAGTTCGAAACGCAGGTACACCAAAGTGCATTTGGAAAGTAACCACAACAAATTCAACCATTCGACTTGCAAACTTGGAAACAAACAAGTCAGTTATCTCCCGGGGAAGTTTGACAAAGCATTTAATGTCAGTGAAAGTCTTGCACCACGCCCCGCCCGGCAGGCTCGCTGCTCGCTGGCAGGAGATAACGAGTTGCAACTCGAATGTGGAGATGCAGTTACAGCCTATCTGTATGTTATTACTAGTGTCTGTCTGCGGCTTCGCACGCGTTGTTCTATGGAAACGTTCAAAGGTTATTTCAATCCCATGGGAACTGATTTATGGGATAAAGAATAGCCTATGTTTTATTCGAGGCCACGAAGCACCTGTATGCAATTTCAGTCCGATCCGTTCAGTAGTTTTGTCGTGAAGAGTTCACAAACATCTATCCATCCGAACATCCAAAATTTCGCATTTATGATATTAGTGTGATAGTGTGAAGTGTGATTTAACGTACTTAATGGAAACATTCTACTGGTGCGTAAAGCAGCTCTAGAGGAGAATACGGACCGCATTGGGACCGACTTATTGTAATACCTACCGTCAAGACGAATTTGTCCCGCTCCGGGACCGAAACTACAGAGCAATTAAAACTTTATTTTCAAATGTTAGGGTTTTCTTTTGGCCTATAAGTAACCTATATGTCTTTAAGTCATTCGATCTGGAATGACATGAACTAAAATTTGAAATGAACTTGAATGAACTGAGTCAGAAAAACCAAAAAAAACATTGTTTGTGATGACGACCTCAGTGGCGCAGCGGGCGAAGCGCGAAGGTCCGCCTGCGACGCAAGAGGTTATGGGTTGGATTCCCGCCTCGAGACAATTATTTTATTTTAATTATTTGTACGATCTGCAGATATTTGTTCAATATAATGATAGGTGTTCTGGATATTTTTTATGTTTAATAAAAAATATATCTATCTATCTAAGTAGTGTATTATATTAAGTATATCAGTTATCTAGTACCCACAACACAAGCTCTGCTTAGGTTGGGGCTAGATAATGTTGTGTGAATTGTCCAGCATTATTTATATATTGGTTATCCTCAGATTATGTAATTGATGAAAAACTATGCGGTTGCTCTGTAAACAAAGAAACGACAATTAATGTTTCTTCATCAAACCTAACCTTTTTCTTCAATGGAATTTTCAGTTTTGTATCTAGATATTTTCACAACGCAGCTCGGCCATTGTCAGTCCTTTTTATAACCGATGACGTATCTCTGTCTGACACTGACATTTGTGACAATGACAACTCAAGACCTCAAAGGTAGTTTGCCTTTACATTTATATTTTATTTATTTATGAATTTTCGGTGCGCCGCCAACGTGGATACCTGATAGTGAGCGAGTTTTTCAAGAACATACTTGTCTGGTAGGTACACTGTACAGTGCTACATTTTCTATATGGGACTTCGAAAAAAGCAGCAGCAGCTGTCCAGCTGTGTATTTTGAACACCTCTACTGGGATTCCCAAAACCGGCTGCCTGGCGAGGTGATTATACCAAAACCTCCCCCTCATTTCTGGGAGCGACGTTCTGCAGTGGGCTTATGTCAGCTGATGACCAGTAGTAACTTTGGAAAAATTAATTACCATTATTGTTTTAGTATACCTACTTAAGATAGGTATTAAGATAGGACGAAGGAGGTTGCGGGTTCGATTCCCGCCTCGGAACAAATTTGTGTATGATCTGCAGAAATTTGTTCCGTTGGTCTGGGTGTTTTCTATGTATTCTAAAAATATCTATATAAGTAGTGTATGGTATTAAGTAAATCAGTTATCTAGTACCCATAATACAAGCTCTGCTTAGCTTGGGGCTAGATTATGCTGTGTGAATTGTGTCCAGCATTATTTATTTATTAATTATTTATTTATTATATCAGCTAATAAGGAGTAACCTTTATTCAAAAAGACAATTACAATCAAATAATAGAAATAAATTGGAACTAGTATTTACAATTGAAACAATTGAGCTAACTGTTGCAAACAATCTACAGCTAGCTCAACTGATCCATATCAATACCAGTCGGAAGCGTCCCCAAGACGCTGGCTGCATTGCCCCGCTGTATGGCAATGGTGATGTGCTGTGCCAGATACTCACGAGCTCTCGAGTCACGTGTTGCTTCGACCAGACGCTCAGATAATTTTTTTAAAACCCAACGTGCATCGGTATCTCACGGACCTAGGGACTCGACTTCAAGGGGGGCAAATGTGTAGGCTCTGTGAAGACCTTGTGATAGTGATAATTTGAAGTGTAATTTACTTATTCTTATTTATTAATCTATTGACATGTGTAATTTTTTTAATTTTATTTAATTTTGTGTGTGTAATATGGATTATAATGATCTGAAATAAATGAATACAATACAAATACAATACAATATTTGCGCCTCTTGAGGTCTTCGGCCGAATCTGCCGCCGCACCCGCCCTCATGGATGTCCTCGGAAGATGGGAAGGCGCAAGTGTGTCGACGCATGTAGCGTCCCACAAACCTCGGGCTCTCACACGGGCCTCCCCAACTCCCATGGGACAAGTGTCATACCGTCGGGCCTCTTACCATCGTTACGTAACAGACCATTCGGTTTGAGAATATCTGGTACGTTAGCGGTGACAAAGGCCCGCCGGATGATGTCGTTAAGGCTGGCGTGGCGAAATATCCGACCGGCGGCCCTAGTAGCGGTGGCGGCGACAGCAGTACCGCACTGGCATTGATGAGACGCGCA
Source organism: Eupithecia subumbrata (assembly GCA_949316285.1). Classification (NCBI taxonomy): domain Eukaryota; kingdom Metazoa; phylum Arthropoda; class Insecta; order Lepidoptera; family Geometridae; genus Eupithecia; species Eupithecia subumbrata. Next base: position 34,536,518 of record OX438640.1, on the reverse strand, counting down.
ACATCAGCTAATTGTTTTTTGTAGTTGGTTAGTTCTGATTCTTAATTTGACCCATTTGTGAGTCAGAACCTAGACCTACTAGAAAAACTACACTACCAAAACCATCTTGAGTGAAAAATTTGAGAGTCGAAGAAACTTTCACCAGTATTGTCGACAAGTTTAAATCCAGGATTGATTTAATCCGAGAAAAGTGTGACTCAGATGGAGTCACACTTTTATAAACTGTTCGTAACAATTTAAATTTCAAACAGTCTTTCCACAAAACATTTAAGTAACAGTCATTAAACTTACCCAATTAATCAACTGCACAAATAACTGAGAAACTTCCGAAGATATCAGGCCGGCGGATCAACTTGAGCTTTCTAAAACTATCCGCCCTACCTACGATTAATAGTCCAAGGGCTGCGGGTATAAATCTACTTAGATAACGTAACGATGAGTGAGTGCACCGCATTATGCTAAACCGGAGCCATTTCTTTGGGAACTATTCGTGGGACTAGATGCTTTATCTGGCTTCATATTTCACGAAGCGCTGTTTCAGTATTCCAAACGTGCCGTCAACTCACTGATTTAGAACAAAGTGGAGTCAGCTCTTCTACTATTGTTTCCGTTTTGAATGTAAAAATGGTTTCGTTTTTGCATGGTGTGCATACGACTAGTTAACAAAAAATGTGGACTCGAAAAGAGTTATTGGTCTCTATTTTGTTTCTAACGAACAACAAAAAAAAACTTTCTGTTTTGTCAGTTACTGTTTGAAATTCAAACTGGAAGTTTTCTATCAAGAAGTTTATAAGTATGGTAGGTAGAAGAACAATGTATGAAGATGAGAAGAAGCAGAGTTACGTACGATTGTCAACAAATTAAAATCAAAAGCTGAACCTTCATTATTCCAAACAAAGCGAGCAACTTGGCATACAAAAAGCTTTGCGCAAACAAAAGGCCCGACTTCAGTTAATTTAAAGTGTCATAAGCCAGTGTAGAGTCATAAAACAATACAATAATTCAGCTGAGAGATGAACGGTCCTGAAGCCCGTCCTGAAGCATTGTGTCGTCTCGAATCTGCGAGCCCTTTTCATGGCGCCGTCGGCTTAAAACCTCATTTAGCGAAGCCTCAACGCCTTTCCACTCAGCGTTGCTCAAGAAAATTGTCGCGTAATTTAAATAACTTTCCAGTCCGAGCATTGTCTTGTTTCTAGTAATTTCACCTCAGAAAATATTTTCTGAAGATGGTTATTGAATTGTTTCACCAGATGTTTCTAAAATCTTAGTAATTAATTCTCTTAGATTTTTTTTTTTGTATTTTATCTATTTTTTCTTAATTTTGGGACAACTTACAGCAAGGTTTAGAACGGTTATAGGATAGACTAGTTGGTTCCATTGTGATTCTTTCACATCGAATAAAACGAACCATGTTTCTGATGACTCGGCAAGCAGGAAGAATTTTAGACTTGGTATTCAAATAAACAAAAAATACAAAGTGTGAGTCATAAAATATCTTCAAAGAACATTCCAAGTTTCACTATATTTGTTTTATTGTTAAGTATATCATACTATTAGTTTCATTCCATTTTGGAACCGATTATAATTCTCAATAAATATTCTCATCTTTGCCGGCAAAACACTCAAACAGAACCGTCCACCATTAACTAATAGTTTGCATTTGGCTCGTCTGATTCCGGGAGTCACAGAGGAACGTTACACTACATCAAAGGCAGGATAGGTATCTACATATGATACCTGGATGGAACTCAAACAGAAGCTGCAGTTAATTGAAACGACGATGTATTTACACTGTGCCGGACTGTGTGCCCGCCTCTTGTGCAGACCGCCGGGATTCATAAACAGTATACATGTATAAGGTACCTATACCTTTCGTTATTTACTGTGTTATTATATTTTACTAACCAACATTGCTGTGTTCCGATTTAAAGTGTGCAGAATTACAGGCAGGCAGGTATTACAGGATTGCAGCAGTGCCCCAGGTTTGACGGAGGGCTGTACAGTGCATCGTAGAATGCAGTCTTAGTGTGTGTGTCATATGCATAATATATCTTATATTAATAAGGCTTTGATTTTAGTGCAGCGGGCGAAGGTCCGCCTGCGACGCAGGAGGTTGCGGGTTCGATCCCCGCCTCGGAACAAATTTGTGTACGATCTGCAGAAATTTGTTCCGTTGGTCTGGGTGTTTTCTATGTATAATAAAAATATCTATCTATGTAATGTATTGTATTAAGTATATCAGTTATCTAGTACCCATAACACAAGCTCTGCTTAGCTTGGGGCTAGATAATGTTGTGTGAATTGTCCAGCATTATTTATTTATTTATTTATTTATTTATTTAGTTGGAATGGTCTAAGCTTTTGATTATGAATATGATGGGACCAGCACCATTCATTAGTACACTTCACACTTATAATAACGAACTAAATGTAACCTTAGTCTTTGAACAGGATTGGATAAACTTAAATGTTTCCCCTGTAGGTGGAGCTAACGGACAAAAATCCGTAGAAAGTCGCAGATATTTCCCACGTCACTTGACCTCGTGGTGTTGTTGGTTAGCATATTCTGGTAGTCCTGTCGAAGTAAAAAATTTTTGCGATATTATTTGATTTCTTAGAAATTTCCCTGGGTTACGCACTAAAGTTATAAGTTTCCATAGAAACAACACGTGCAAAGCCGCCGGCAGACACTAGTAATTTAATGTACAACGTAGCATGAGCCCGGCCATTCGCTAGATCAGACATTTCGTAGTAAAAGCAAAAACGTCACGAAAAATTAACGGAAAATACAAGAGCAATCTCTAGGGAAACAAAGTCGCAGTAATCAAGAACGAGCACTCCGGTGATCCAGCCAATTTCCCTGAAAGCCCTGCCAAAACTTGCCTTATCAAAATTCAAAGGCGACGTTTGACGTTTGAACCGTTACTTAATTAACTGAATAGCTACGAGAAACTTTAAGCCACCAAACTCAAACACAAATCGGTTAATGGAGCCTTATGGAGCTTATTGAAATCACCCGCCGCCGCTAATCAATACGCATAAATGTCGAAATCGAGATTGGATACCTAAAGCTTGCGAGTGCGAGTACACTAGAGGGGAAAGTTCAAAGACTTGTAGACAGGGATGTACTTTCTGCAGCCGCAAACGTACGGGAGTGTTACGCCGCGTTCGCATCGTAGACCCTCTACGAGACTGCTACGAGTAAGTTTTCGTAGCAGTTTCGTATCTAGGGGCCTAAAAAAATATCGAAGTTTCGTTTTCTTTGTCGTGAATAACCAACTCTTATGTCGCTTGCATAAGCATTTGCAAGAAAAAGAAACAAACAACATTTTTAAGAGTTTAAGGCCCTGGATGTCTATGAGCGTGCAAAATACGAGAACGAAAATAGTTTTCGTGGGCTCAATAGACTATAACTTCTATCTAGCTTACAAGTACAACAAGAAAGATAGGTACATAAACTTTTCTGTCAAATAGGCTAAGTTAAATCTCTCAAAATTGTTCGGTAGGAACTATCGAGATCATATGAAACTATTCTATCTCTGTCAAACTACGAAAGGAAAGAAAGAGAGAGGGGAACTCCCCTCTAGAGAGAGATCCTATAGAGGAGCTGCAGGTCGCAGGCTAGATCTAAGAACTAGCCTGCTGAAGGGGCAGTGCGGCGGGCTGGCCATATCTCACGAAGAACCGATAACCGCTGGGGGAAACGTGTTCTTGAGTGGAGACCAGGACTCGGCAAACGTACTGTAGGACGCCCTCCGGCAAGGTGGGATGACGACCTGCAAAAGACTGCAGGCAGAATCTGGATGCGGCAAGCTGAAGACAGGGTGCTATGGCACTCATTAGGGGAGGCCTATGTCCAGCTGTGGAATAATATAGGCTGATGATGATGAGGTCGCCAAATATATGGAAGCTAACGAAAACTATTTTCGCTATCGTAAGCTAATAGGCAACGCATACGAAGGACTCTGAGCAGTTGTACGTGTCTTCAATTCAGCCCTGTTACAATCCAGCGGCTTGAGAAGCTGTAGGTTAGACACACGGTTAGACAGGTAGTGCGGGACACGAAGCGATTATCGCTGAGAGCGTGCAATGAAAGCGCTTAAGGCGCGGTATATATCTTTAAGAAAGATTAACGATCTTCAGGTAGAGCGGGCTATAATTAAACGCAATGGATGTAGCATCCCCGAAGATTTAGGGGAGACGTGCTGAGTTATGATTTCACACTAGACGATGTGATTGGCACCTTGTAACGACGGGGTGGAATGACTTTTAGACGGGAAATGAGCAGCTTGAGGAGTCATTTAGTGATACTGCATTTTACTGCCGGTTTGATGCATAGTATGTTTCTATTTGGATGTTTTTTTTTACATAAACTTACCTTACATATTTGTGGTATTTTAAGTTTTGTAGTTTGATAATCATGTTGGCTTTAAAGGTTTTTTCTAATAATACCTACCAGAAACGTCTCTATTATTTAATCAAAAAGATGTTTTATAGAAATGTAAGGAAGTCATTTTTGTGATCTTACCTATATTTTAACAATGAGAGCCACATTGCGCAACTTATTCAGTCAAAAGATACCGTCGTCGTTAAAGCAACCTTAAGTTGCAACATTCCAAACCAATAAACACTCAACAGAGCTTTACAACTTAAACTTTCCAACAATATCCGGTAATTAAGGAAGTTTACCCATTCAGAGGACAAGAAGCTCGCAATAGGGACATTAGTTCCATATCGTCAGGGCGGCAAGGGCGGGCGGCGAGGGCGGCTGAAATATGTGACAGGGTGGTCACGCTCGGCGGCGCGGGAAAGAAATGTGACCCACGACGTCTAATATCTGGGAAACTTCTCGAACCGTACATTTTATCAACCAGATTAGAATATGTTTAGAGCGTCGCTGAAAAAATGTATTAAATAGCCTATCCTGGCTGCAGCTACCTCAAAAGTAAAAGCAAAAGCTCAACAATACTTCCTTTATACCCGAAGAGTTGTTGGGTTTGTAACAATGTTTTATGCCCGCTTATGACTGTAATATGGAATACCGGAAGTCAAAATACCGGAGAACGGTACATCGAAAGTACACGAAACCGCAGATCGAAATACCGAAAGCACATGAGGCCGCATAACGGAATACCAAAAGCACAAAACACCGAAAAACTGTAGACCGGACGATCACAATCTCGAATGCACGCTATACCGAAAGATCACGAAATCGAAAGTACGCAATGTCGAAATTTTCTTCAGGATTGTACGTTAGTTTATGTGTCGAAATGAATGTTATGGTTGACTGTACTACGGAATACCGAAAATAAAATACCGATGAACGGTATCCTGAAAGTACAGCTGTATAACTGCATAAAGAAATACAGAGAGCACAAGAGCCCGCATAAGAGAATATTAGCAACCAAATTCGAAATACTTTAGACCGAACGCTCACAATCTCGATTGAACGCTATACCAAAAGAGTATAAAACGAATGTACGCAGATATTTAGAATTTTTCTTCAGGGTTGTACGTTGTGCACCCATTTTATGTTGGTAACTCGATTTTTATATTTTTCATTCCCACCACACTGTAATTAATTTGGCCAAAGTTTTGCAACATTGGACGTACCATTTTTCACTATTATTCTAGTCTGCCTGGCATTTTCTACTTTGACTGATACATACCTACTTCGTACTTCATAAATTGAAGGATATTTTAACCCTTCGATAAGCAGCAGCATGCTACATTAAACTACACGAAAGGGATGTCGGTAGAGTGGTTCGTGTGCGCCATCCCTAAGCCCTAGTCCGAGCTAGACGCATGCAAAGTGCGTACATTGCGGTCCTAATACCAGAATAGCGATACGGCGGCTGGTCGATTGTCCGTCTGTCGCCGGATTCCGCTGCTAATTCCCTACAAGTACGGTCAGAAGAGGAAGTTATAGTTTATTTATTATATTAAAGTTGCTATTATTATTTAGTTTGAACAGGATGCAGCGGCCCAAAGCGAACTAGCGAACGAAGGTTTTGACGTTTCCGAGTGCCATACCTCACTGAATACAATTATTAACTTATGGAGAAGCAGATTGTTCACAACATTATCTAGTCTAAATCAAACCTGAATTTATTTAGAAGAGTTTGTACTTAGTGGAAGAAGACAAAGTAATTGACGTTTTGGAATGTATAATAATAATATATAATAATAAAATAAATAATATGTATAATAATAATTATATATAATGTATAATGTATTCTGTAAGTCAAGTTTGAATAAATAAATATATAAAGTGTGAATGCATTTTTTACCACATTTTAGGTACTATCAAAGAAGACAGAAAAATCTTACAATACAAATAGTAACACTAACATAAAAGTAAATTTCTTGAAGAACAACAGCGTGGAAGGTAATGTTTAATTTCTAGTTTGCTCGCGCAGATTTTCGATTTTAGTTGATCGTCCTATTTGAATGGCACCAACAGATTTTTATATGAAACTGTGCAGTTACTTTTTGTGCCGGCAGTACATAGACTGACATGTCAATTAGGGTATTGGATAGGCCGCAGCAAATTGTGAGGAAGTTTGGAGTGTATGACGAACTGGTTATTGAACCAGTTCGTCATACACTCCAAACTTCCTTCAAAAGCTTTGATTGCAAAGCTTTTGCTTTTACTATTGTAACCATAAAATACAATGTGATTTTTTTGGAATTTGAACCTTAAAATTTACTTAAACCTATGTTGTGTGAGTACAAATAATGCTAAAACTTCACTGTCACTATGCTAATTGATAAATCTACTACCATTTTCTCGCGACCAATTTTGAACGTTTTCAAGTGTTTTTACTATAAATCAAACTAACTGATCACGTTGGGCAAACGGACAGAAATCGCATTCACTACCTAACGTACACATCTTTACGTGGATTTACGTAGGAACCTACCTACCTTTATAACGTCTACCTATCTACACAGATGCAAGGATACGAACCGAATCACTTTGCTTATATACCTGTCCGTTGGCACTAATCACTTAACCCCCACTAAAAACAGCCCGACCCCCGCGGACACGTCCGCAAATACAGCCTTGCTTCCTATTCAGTCTAATTTAATTCCCCGTACGCTCAGACAGCCTAAAAATATACTCATTTGAAATTCCAATGCAATTTCAGACGTGTCCTTTTTATAAACCCATTTGGATGCACTCCGGCTCGAAGGCTATGTTAACGAAATTAAAGGTGGATGTGTCGAGCTTTGCTACAGAATGCCATGAAGAGAAGATTATTTAAGTGTACTGCATAAGTTTTTGTTGAAAAGTTGTTTGAAAGCAGCATAATTTAGGCTTCTTTACGGTCGCTTCGGTACCTTATTAGGCGAAGTGTAGTGTACATTCTTCGGCCAGGTGGGATACCGATATGCGAAAGACTGCTGGCAGATGATGGATACAACAGGCTTAGACAGGGAGCTATCGCGCTTATATAGGGTACTTTAGAGATCTGAACGATGACCGATCTTACCTAGGCTGATGATCAAATGACACAAATTGAAAAAAATATTTAAAAAAATTATATTACAAACTTTAAAAGTGCCATTTCGTTAAGTATGGTAAGTAAACCCCTGTGTCACAAAAATAATTAAAGCTGTGCAACCAAGTTATCTCCAAAAAGAAATTTAGAATTCTCGATTGCTGCAAGTAAAATAACGAAGCAAGCTGCAATTAAATTACTAAGCCAATGAGACAAAGCCAAATCCCATTGCAATGGCTGTTCTTTGTCCCCTTCGATTTCCGATACCGCATTGCTTTTATTTTGGGTCCTGAATTGAACTCCCAATGAGAGTGCTTTACGGAAATAATAACAAGAGCTAGTATTAAATTGTGCTCGCAGTCTAGAAAATTGCTTGGTCAACCGGCTCCGTCCCAGAGACATTGGAGTAAAGCCTTCCAAAATAAAGAGTTTATTTGCAGAACCTAATAATGTCGTCTCTTTTATCTTACTGAGATCGAGTAATACGCGAGACATACAGTGCGAGTTTATTTTAGTATAGTAATTATTTTGGACTTCATGTATGACTTCAGTAGCTAAGGAATACAGGTGTGTATATATACTTTATACTGGTAGTAATAATAAAACCGTAATTTAATGATGATCTCCGTGGCGCAGCGGGCGAAGGTCCGCCTGCGACGCAGGAGGTTGCGGGTTCGATTCCCGTCTCGGAACAAATTTGTGTACGATCTGCAGAAATTTGTTCCGTTGGTCTGTGTGTTTTCTATGAATAATAAAAAAAATATGTATCTATGTAGTGTATTGTATGAAGTATATCAGTTATCTAGTACCCATAACACAAGTTCTGCTTAGCTTGGGCTAGATAATGCTGTGTGAATTGTCCAGAATTATTTACTTATTATGAATAATTTCATTAATTTGTTGCTTAAAACGCCACATTCGTTTGGCTTAATTTTCCTTTGGCTTTTGATAAATATGCTCGGCCTCGTTTACCTCGATATAATTTACAAGCCTGGATTTTGGTAAAACTATGAATCAAAATTTCTTTCCAAACACAAAACAAATACAAAATTTAACTAGTCTCGAGGGTCCCAAAAACAAGTACGTAGTATTTGCTGCAAAAATAACTCAAGCGGTAGACATTTATAGCTGACCACTATTTCGGACGGCGACGGTAATCGCTGGACAATCGGACAGGAGCGACGGTACATTGAGTCCGGTGATAATGTGCCTTGAATAAGTGATGCCACTGCAAATAGCTGAGCCACAGACTCGGACACAGAACTAATGCAGTAGAATGTTTTATCTGCCTGCAACAATGTGAATTGATTGATGTTGAGATTTAGAAATGTAAGTAGTTTCAGTCAGTACCAAAAATCTCTTAGCGCCGTCACTGCCAAGCTCACAAGCATAGACTCGGAGGGCGCGTCGCTTAGCAACAAACCACCGATGAATGCTTATTGCGTCGGTGCCTGTCTAAAGCCCGTATTATGAAAGCTTGCTCAGTCATCGATGTATGCTTGATTGACGCTTTTCTTTGACATATACATACGTTCTAATCTGGACTGGGATCTGCACTGACATCTCGCATAGGAGTGTGTTGTGCATTGTGCCCCTGCCTAACGAAGACCTATTTTTTTTTATTAGCAATTGGTGGCTTTCGTATCACTGCGGCCATAATAGGCCTATGGTGATCGTCACTTTGAATGTTCAGCCTCGAAGCAGCGGCGTTCACAATTCGACACTAACCCTTGCAGTTGCTATGAACTGTAGGATTTTCTTCGGGGTGGAGTCTCTTAGCTCGTCTGGGCTAAGCAGGTGCTTGCCCAGATGGATGCTACGTTTTTGCATCAGTGCACTCTTCTAAAAGATGGAGAGGCGTTTCCTCCGCCTCCTCACAGAACAGTGTGTCGCCCCTGTTTGAACATGTGCTTATTGATGCGGTGTTCAGTTAGGGCTCTTGTCATGATGCGAAGGTTGCTTCTGCTTAGCGCTGGCATTCGGTTGGTGTACCGTTTTAACGAACCCCTTACCAGCTCAGCTCCTTGAAGTACCGGAACAGTACTTTTGGCGATTGACAGCTTCGTTTCAGCTTTTCCGTTGGCGTGGACGGGTTTGATGCCTCTATGAGAGTCTAGTCTTCAATCCCGTTTCCCGTCTTGCGTCCTCTGTGGCCGTGCAGTGTACCACTACATGTTCCAGTCTCTTCTTCCTGGAAGCAGCCGCGACACAGGCTACTTGTCTGTGGCACAGTCTTGAAAAGATGATAGTCAGTTCCCAGTAACCTGAGATGATGTCCACCATTGTTCTTAGGTCCTCGCGGCTCATGGCTTAAACATTACTCAAGTTTAATTCGATGTCTGGGCATGGTATCATAATACGGACATAAGTGTTAACAGGGTCAACTTTCCAACTTTACATCGTTAACGTTGTATTTATTTACTCGATGAAAAAGATTAAGGTTTGCCACAGTAGTACAATTCAATCGACTTATGAGAGTGAGGGAATAGAGAGTGCACTTGTGTTTGCGCACCTATGAATGTCCTGCGCATCTGGTTTTTAGTCTCATATAAGACTGGCCACCCCGTGGTCGAAATTCGGCTAGGAAGACATCATCACAATTCAAACAAAATAAATGTATGTTATTTATTTTTGTGATGACATCAAAGGTTCATATTAACACGTTTTATTGTCTTTTTGTTTTTCATTTATGCATAGGAACATTTAAGTCTCTTATAGCATATTTCTTGAAATGTTCACTAATTTCGAGATTCTGCAGACTCCCTGCTCTGTGGTCAAACCGCAAAGCGAGCTAGACACGTTGGACTTTCTACTTCCGGACTTCTGAAATAAAACATGTAGGCTTTTAAACGTAATAGCTCCATGTGAGCTTGCAATCACGTATTAAAGAGCAGATTAATAGATTGCTAAATGGTAGTTTATTAGTGCACGGCGGGGGTTTTATCACCTGCATTTTTGATGAAAAGGGTATAGGGTTTTTCAATTAATGTCAATATATTTATGAAAACTTGTTGTACACTCATAGAAATAAAAATCTGTTCCCCAAAAATTGTGATAAACATAACTTTAATACCAGAAATAAACATAAACTCGCTGTGCCCACAACTAGGCTACACAAAATTAATGTATCTTTTAAAGGGCAATGTATACGCTTCTACAACAAAACTCCTAGTGAGTTGCAACAATTATCAGTAAATAAATTCAAACAAATTGTCAAAACCTTGCTGTGCAAAAAGGCTTACTATAAAATATCAGATTATCTAGAAGATAAAAAAGCTTGGAACGGGTTTTGCTCCAACTCGAAGAATAACAACTAACAGGCTAAAGGTTTCTTCGTCGCTTCTTTACTTTGGTCTACATACCGAAGCGACAGAAATCAAAAATATCACTTTATTTCCGTGTCAGTGTATAGTTTTATAATTTGACCTTTTCTAAGTGTACATTTATTGTATTTATGGAAATAAAGAGTTTTTGATTTTGATTTTTGATTTTGAATTAGAAATCCAGGGTTTCCAGACCTAATAAAGAATGGGAAAATTAGCTGCCATTTAACTGGTTCTTAAGTTCTGATTCTTATTTGATAATTCTTTACAAACAATTTTTTTTATTGATTCTTTAATTATTAGAATAAAACTTATTTCGACATCGAATTAATTCAGAAAAACAAATTTAAAAAAACATTTTAAAAATCTAACGTAAATATGGGTTCTAGGATCTAAAATATTTTTTGTAAATAATTTTTTCGGAAAACCAAAGAAAAATTGGTGGAAAATATTTCACGACTTAGTATCTCTAATACTAAGTTCTATACAATTTTTGGTTTTGATAGCTTTCATTCATCATTACATTCTTCTCTCGTTCGTTTCCGAACTCGAATATGCACCATTTTCGCTACCCATATGAAAGAATGATTTTTAAATTTTTCTGTTTTTAGTTGTTACCTTGCTGTTTCCAACCCCCGACACAAAAAGAGAGGGGTGTTATAAGTTTTACGTGTCTGTCTGTGTATCTGTGTATCTGTCTGTGGTATTGTAGCTCCCAAACGCATGAACCGAGTTTCATTAAGTTTTTCTTGTGTCATAGATAATTTTATCCCGAGTGTTCTTGCCAGGTTTCATGAAAATCTGTCGGGGGTTTTTTTAAATGTTTAACTTTGTTCTTGTCTAGTAGTGCTATCAGTTTTTGTACATCGTCTTTGTTTAAAAAACTCCGTTACCGATTCCGTTTCCGTTACCGAGTAGGTGTGAGTTTACACGTAACTTTTGCCATTTTATATCACGCCGCAGATATTTTAAATTTCTACATTAAAAGCTAGTCCAAAATAAAACCGTCATGCCAGATGTAGCCGTCGATACAGGATATTTACAGGCTGCATTACATTAACATTAATATTCAATTCATTCACAAATGGCGGGGCCGGCTACCTTCAATGCGTAGGTAATATTGTAATGCCTTGATTTATATCCTGATTGTTTAAACGATACAAATATATCATAGAAAATCCTTTCCGCACAGATACATTATTTTCGTCGATGGTATTCAGAGCCCTGAGTCCGGTTTGACGACAGTATCGAGACGTGAATGTTACGTCTCATTTCTATATGGAATTTAGTACAGCGCCTCTATCGTGGAATAACTGAAATCTCAGATCCACAAAAATAAGACGTCATGATGGCGTCTTGATTATAATAATGTGAAACCCGATGAGAAAAGAAAACCCTTTCAAAGCTATTTCAGGGCTCAGAAAAAGAAAATAAAACGTTTGTACCTATTCATTTGCTCACTAATTAATATCTACATGACATCATATTTGAAGTGATTATCATTATTATTGTTATTATTGATTGATTTATTTGTTTTTTTAATTGAACTAACCATTCTCAATTTTAATAATATTGTGTTACTAACAAGATGGATGCTACTATGTCTGAATAAATAAATTTTCAATTTCTGACTTGTGAAACATGCAAAAACCAACATACTGAAAATGATAAATCTTGTACAGAATCAACCAAGACCTTTAAATTATTACACCACTAGAGCGTAGACTACAATGACAACTCACTTTATTAAGTTTCGAAACGTTTTATGTTCACTTCCAAAATATTATAGCGCATTGATTTATTTTGTAAGCTGATAGTTATGACTGCACATGATTTTGGATAAAAATATTTTTATTTTATTCCTATGAATCCAATTACGTACATTTAAGGCTCAAGGCATTTATAACTTCCCTTGCAGTCGAGGAAGAATGAGATATATTTCAGTCTTAAATGTGAAAACGCTATTCTTTCCACAATAAAGCTCGGGTGCCAAAACATATTTTTTGCAGTTTCCTTAGGAGCTAAACGTCTGGCGTCTCGACTGGTCGTCGCCGCCAGCATTATGTTGCTTTACTTCCTAGAATAAAATGCTGCATACACAATTGTACGCTTTTAGACTAATAAAGACAGATACAATTTAGGTTATTGGAATTTTAACACTAACAAATTAATTAACGACCTCTGTGGCGTGACGAGCTAAAGTCTTCCTGCGATGCCGGAGGCTGCGGGTTCGATTCCCGCCGGGACAAACGATTGTACGATTCGCAGATATTTGTTCCGGGTGTTCTGGGTGTTTTCTATGTAGGTATAATAAATCTATGTAGTGTATTGTATTAAGTATATCATTTATACAGTCCATAACAAAAGCTCTTAGCTTGGGCCTAGATAATGCTGTGTGAATTGTCCAATATTATTTATTTAATTGACAAGAAAATCAGTGGCAGCTTCAACAAAAAAACATCCTTGGTTTTTAAACACTGATCTCTGGTTATTCTTGTAACTGCAATATTATAAATGAAAAATAATATTAAATTGGTGCACATTCGTCAGAATTTTATGTTTTTATGAAAGTGAAATTTAAATTTTTGCTTATTAATTGTCCAATTCTTGTTTACAAATTATCGTAACCGCTATTTTTAAGAACCCTAGTTTCCAGTCAAACCTAATGCAGGATTAGAAATACTACAGAACCAATGTAATCTTTTGACCAATAAATTTGTCTTTATTATCCTGCCAGCAGCATTTTAGTCCGTCTGTTTTGCCATCGAGCTTGTAATTGCCAAATTTATAGCACCCTACACTAACGCAATTGTGGCGGAGACGGTGGCATGTATCACTCCAAATTAGATTCAACGGAAATTCGCAAAATGCCTGTCAGAGAAAGTGGTTTCTTGACTCATTATTTACTCGTATTCGCTTTCATAAATTCGTACTACAACTACTGTGAGTAAATAAGACGACATTTGCGAAGATGTGTGTTTGTGCGCTAGAAATGAAGGGTTCTTGCTGAATTTTCGTGTGAATGTATATCTAGATCTAGACTAAAATATAAGCTGTTTTCTATCTCAAAAAATACGCCTGCAGTATCAATAATACCTAACCTACCTACCTCCTGTTATAAACAAAAGAAAAATCGTTTTACTCGGCTGATGCTACCGGCTGATATCTGACTCATTTTAAGGTACCTAACAAAAATTTTATTTCATTCTCTATTGCAAAATATGATGTACCTTTAATTTTATTATTTCTAGCTTGTACCATTAGTTCTTTACTAGCAAAAATACAAATTAAAAAGTTACTTAATACCTTAGGCATAATAATTACAAAACAATATAAATACTCTTTAATGAAAAAAAAATCCAAGCAGTTTTGTCAACAGTGCAGGTAAACGCTTTATTGTACACGAAATAAAACAGAAACACATGACAGGAAAAGACAAATACAGATTACGTTGCATAATGAGCGATCTCTTCCAGGCAACCTTTGGATGGACAGGAAGTGATAGAACAAGTGTAGACGGTGGCGTGTTATACAGAATAATTATTTGGATTAAGCATGAGTAAACAAATACTGATAGCTTAAATATATTAATTGAACAAATTTCAGTCTTCCTCGACCACATTATTTATCTTCTCAGTCATAGCCGATCTTAAATAGCTTAATAGTATCAAGCACGCACCCTGCTAGTTGCTGGCACCTGTTCTTTGTTGTCGACGAGTTCAGCAAATTCCAGTCATGTTTTTAGAAGTTAAAATAACCCATTATACCTACTGCAGTCGTAAGATAAGACAATTCCAACTTTTCCGGCTACAGGTGAAAGTTAGAACAAAAACCTTGCTGTCATGCTAAGGGGCCTTTCAAACATCTAAAACAGCTCTTGAAACTTTGTTCTGCCGGTTTGTTTCAAACTTCTGACCCTGGAGGCATTTCGTTTAATTTATTTTCTAAATTAACGTCAAGGCAAGTGCTCGGAAGTAGAGATAAGTCTCTACACGAGTTTTGAAATTCATAATCATTTACGTTAATTTGGTCAACAGATAAAAGCTTTTGTTTGTTTTATGTTACATACATTCGTTCGTACGCGAAAATCTTTGTTCGATAAAATTGTTTGACAACTGTGTTTTAAGATTTTGTACTTAATTTTTACCACTTTCTTTCTTTTTCTAGCAAGGGTTTGAACGGCAACTCACAATCTCATAGCTTCAAAATATCAAGATGACTAGCGTCGACAGGCCGGCTTCGGACGCTCCGTGCTAATCGCATCAGACGGACTTTTAAAGCGTAATGCCGGGTGGTGCGTCCACTGTAACCGCAGCAATCGGATTGCTGACGCGAGTGCCATTTGTAAACGAATTTTTACCATTAACATCAGGATTCATAGCAAGCGGGCGAATTTTGTACGAATAAGAATTGCGACGTTGCGGCCCGGAGCGCGGGTAGGCAGGAAAAGCAGACGGAGCGGATGCGTATGGTAAAATCCGAATGTGATCGACAAACCGAACGACGCGGCGCTCGGAATGACGTCGCGACGTCATCTGCACTAAACGGATACAGAATCTTCGCCGGCGTTGCCGGCAGTCCAATGCGTCCGCTCCGTGCGGTTCAGATCAGTGGACGCGCTTCTATGCCAAACCGTACAAAGTACACTAATCCATTTGAAGCGGTCAGTGCAGAGCGACCTGTAGGCATGTGTGCCTTTATCCGACATTATTGGGTTTTTGCCCCTACACTCCGGAACTCTTCAAAAGCAAAAACCTTTCCTGAATAATACCAAGAATATTCCATGTCTATGCCAACCATCTGAAAACTATAACTGCCATAAATAATGATAATTTCTAGCTAGATAATTTCCGTTTCCAATCTCGATAACCACATACGGGGGTCTTCGATTTTCGAGATCGAATAGTTCGGTAACTGACGGTAACATGCGGCTGCAATTATTCATACGAGAACCCTCATTTCTGAGGCAGAATCTAGATGTTACTGAATCGATAGCAGACATTGCAATCACAACGTATTCACATGGATGCATTTTATTGAGTACTAGCTGTACCCGCGACTTCGTTCGCGATTGCCTTACCTGCCGACTAATTAAGTTCACATTTAACCATAGTCTCTCATATTATGAAACGCCGCCGTCCAAAAAATCGTGTAGGGTCTACGGGGGATAGCATATTGTCATCTTTAATCCCATTCTTTATCCACACGACTTTTAGCTACGACTCGGCCAGCGTCAGTGTTAAGAAGTGTCCTACTCGTTTGACTTACTCACAGCTGGGGCCCTATTCTGCTATACTAATCGCTTCACTATGACAGGGCTATCGTCACAGAATGACATGTTTTGGTATTCCACCTTGGATGATAGAAATTATGATGAATGCAGATGGAGAGACGCGCGTCAAGTTTGAAACTACATATTAATTTATCTCGCGCGCACTATCTGGAATTTTATTAATCTAAGGATTCTACGTGATGATTCTGCGACGATTCCATTGTCATACTGAAGCAATTGTTTTGCAGAATTGGGCTCCTGATCCATTTGACTGCACCACCGTAATTTTTTTTCGTTAGTAGGTAGGTACAGTTGGTTGTGTACCACAATAAAAAATATTTTTCTGCGGTCCAGTTAGTTTAAGTGGACCACAATAATTAATTAATTTAATTGTACACGAAGTTTGGTTGGAGTAAAACTCCAACCAAACTTCGCTGGACCAGCTAAACCACCATATATCATGTAAGGCAGGAACCTAACTTATTTTTCCAAGACCCACCACACCACCTTAGTAGGTAGGAACCTAACTAATGGGTGCGTCTTGGAAAAATAAATAGATGGGAACTTACCTACCCTTTATCTACAAATTTTTTTCTTCAATCTACAGATTATTTCATCAATCTACTGATTTTCTACTCGACTTTCTACTGATTTAGTCATATTCGATCTTGCATCTCTGTTTCTAACAAAAAGAATGCATGAAATCGGACGACGCGTAGACCCGTCGTGATGCGCGGTTAAAGAATTCTACTTTTTCCTCTCTCCCAGGGGAACCTTACTGAATTCCAGGATAAAATGTATTCCATGTCCTTTCTTGTAGTATGAACTCAAAACGTGCCAAGTTACATTCCAACTCATTACCTCTGTAATTTCGGCGTGATGAGCGGTGAAGGAATTTAACTTTCATCCCCTCTGCCAGGGCAACCTTACTGAATTCCGGGATAAAATGTATGTTTACTATGGTACGAACTAAAATCACGCCGAGTTGCATTCGAATTCATTAAGTAGTTCCGTCGTGATGAGCGGGGTTAAAGAATTTTACTTTCATCCTCTCTCCCAGGGGAACCTTACTGAATTCCAGGATAAAATGTATCCCATGTCCTTCCTTGAACTCAAATCGTACCAATTCATTCCAACTCATTCAGTAGTTTCGGCGTGAACGTGATGCGCGGTGAAGAAATTTTACTTTTATCCCCTCTCCCAGGAGAACCTGACTGAATTCCGGGATAAAAAGTATCCTATGTCCTTCCTCGTGGTATGACCTAAAATCGTGCCGAGTTTTATTTCAATACCTTAAGTAGTTCCGTCGTGATGCGCAGTTAAAGAATTTTACTTTCATCCCCTCTCCCAGGGAAACCTGACTGAATTCCGGGATAAAAAGTATCCTATGTCCTTCCTCGTAGTATGACCTTAAATCGTGCCGAGTTTCATTTCAATACCTTCAGTAGTTTCGGCGTGATGCGCGTTTAACAAACAGACAGACAGACAGACAGACAGACAGACAGACAGACAGACAGACAGACAGACAGACAGACAGACAGACAGACAGACAGACAGACATGAATGAAAAAAATTGCAGTTTTGGCTTCAGTATCGATAATAGAGTGCCCTCCAAAAAAAATTTTCAAAATATCTTCAATGTACAGAATTGGACCTGTTACAGTTTTATTATAAGTATAGATTTGCGCTAAAGTCAGCAACGTTTCCGACAGCGCGCGAGTTGATGTCGGCAACATTATTTTATAGATTTTTCTAGAGCGGCTGTACGGCCGAAAGGGTCGCCAGTACGTCTACAACAATTTCGGTGACACGTTCAGTATCCGCGGCAATTGTCGGCGGCATGTCTGTGACACTCCGCGATTTCTCAAAAGTTGCCAGCAACAACGCTTACCAACTCGGCGACACTAAAAAAACTAAACCGGCGGTTTTGCTATCACTCCTAGATGTGTTTGCGACTTTGGTATTTTTGGGTGCTCTACACACACTTCATACCTTGTTTATATTTTTGCAACCCCATTGAAAACGTTAAAACATTCGCCTCCATTGCCCACCAAAAACTAACCATAACATTTATTTTCTTTGGTCCACCAGATTGAAAAATATGGACCTACTTAGTTTATCGGACGACCTCTGTGGCGCAGCGGGCGAAGGTCTGCCTGCGACGCAGGAAGTTGCGGGTTCGATTCCCGCCTCGGGACAAATGTTTGTACGATCTGCAGATATTTGTGCAAGGTGTTCTGGGTGTTTTCTATGTATAATAAAAAATATCTATGTAGTTTATTGTATTAAGTATATCAGTTATCTAGTACCCATAACACAAGCTCTGCTTAGCTTAGGGCTAGATAATGCTGTGTGAATTGTCCAGCATTATTTATTTAGTTACTAATCTAAACTTATTGGGTTATGTAGTGAGATAGAAGGATACTTTAATATCCATCTAGGTAAATTAAATATCTACCGGGTAACTTCTGTATGTTGAAAGCCAGAGTATGAAATCTCTACTGACGAATTACGAACCACGAAGCTAAGCTATGAAACTTTCCGCTGATAGAAGCGTCTTTTATTTTTATAAATGGAGGAGCGCTCCAAAGTGCAGACAATTTAGAGGTTCACGTGGGTTATCCAGGCTTCCTGGGAATCCTAAACTTATTTTGAACAACGGCGGGTTGATTCCACATTGATTCACGATCGTTTGCAGTTGTAAATGCCATATTGTTATTCCTCGTAACTTTGTATGACAAATAAAAGGCATTCGGTCAAAACATAAAAATAAGATCATAGTGAAGGGAAGGCTACGCAATTGACTTTAGAAAAGCAATGGCGATAGCAATGAATCGTGAATCAGCCTCGCCTACGGTTCTTTATGTTGCTGTGTTGTGCGGGTTTTATAGGGAGCAAAAGTTTCTACACAATTATGTTTGTGATTAGTTTGTTAGTAGTTGCTTTTGCGGGATTTTCAGTTTGCTTTTATAATAGCTTTTATATTCCTATATAATTTTTGTTTTTGTATGTCATCCATCACAGTTAGCTAGTACAGGATCTATTTAAAAATTAAAGCTTTTTGTTATTATACCAGATAACTATTAAAATAAAATATGTTTATTATCAGATTATCTAGCTAGAGGATAAAAAGCTTAGGATGAGTTTTGCTCCAGCTCGAAAACTAACACTCTAACAAGGTAAAGGTAAAGGTTTCTTGTTCGCCTCTTTACTTTATCTGAAAAAGATGAAATGGACTGGACAAAAAATCAAAGTGATCACTTTATTTCCTAGTTTTACTTATGTAATTTGATTTTTGTGACGTGTCCCAGAGTCCTGTAAGGTCTAAAGGAAATAAAGCACTTTCAAAGAAGTTTTTTTGTGATATGATTTCATTTGGTTAAAAATAGTTTTTCTAGTAGTCAATGAACGAAATCCTCCTCATCAGAGCACAAAGGTCAGCTACTGAACATGCCTCGCCCAAAATAGGGGGCTTTGCCGTAATCACTACACTTGGCAGGCGTATTAATTTTCGCAGTGGAGGTGTTAAAAATACACTGAAAAAAGCTACGTCCTTCCTCTGGTCCCGAGTCGGTTTATTTATTTATTTTAAGAACACAAACAGCATGTATATTTTAACTATGTCTTATACAATTTTTATAGTAACTTTTCTTATACATTATGAAATTTTTTTGCGTAAATTTTATATTTTGGTGGAGTCGGTTCTTATTAAAAATAGTCGCCACGGCCGAAGTTTGTCTCGGAGGACATCATCATGTCAAGAATTTTAATTTATATTTAATAAGCGTATATTATTGCCTAATGAGGTAGGTAGTTGCGGTTGTCATTTTTAAATTGCGAAGTCTCTAACCGGTACTTTTGGTACATACTTAAATGTACGATAATGTCATATATTTTTATACATATATTGAGTGATGTACATGACTAAGTGTTTTCGATCCATAATATTGTTTTGTTTTAATCGTTAGTTTTTTAGTTCTAAGCATTGCTAGATTTTAAGTTTTTTTGGACACATTACATATTGTTTACCCATAAGCGGAAACTGCTAGGCTTAAGTTACCCATATGTTACAACCAATTTAGTTAAGTAAGCTGTTTGTTTCCCAAATAAATTAAAATTAAAAAAAATTAAAAATATTTAGTTGACAAACGTTCCAAACCCTCGGCGCGCGAGTTCCACTCGCACTTGACGGATCTTGTTTTTATACCAGATAGGTACTAGGGACTTCAGGGACTAGGAATACTCGAGTAACCCTCAATTATAAAGAGGATTTATGGTCAAAAGTGAACACAATATAAAACCAAAATCAATCAAATGCGGGTTCAAGTCCCTTCGAAGTCGAAAATTTTTGCGATATTATTTGATTTCTTATCAATCAAATACTTGGAGACGCTACCGACTGGTATTTTGATATCGATCAGGTGAGTTACCTGTAGATTGTTTGCACAGTCTGCAGTTAACTCAATTGTTTCAATTGTAAATACTAGTTCTAATTTAATTCTATTATTGCATTATAATTTTCTTTGTTAAGAAAGTAATTTTATCAAATACTTGTATGAGCTTTTCAAATAAAAATTGAATATAAAATATCGGCCACAAGCAATCAATTTCAACGAATCATTTGACTGTCACGAGCCGTGACCTAAAAATGAAAAGTCATCAATCACTCGAGTCCACTTTATATGCATTAGATAAAACAGATATACCTACCTCGGTACTATACATGAGACTCGCATGGACAATGGACATCACACGACGGGTTTAATTTGCCAACTTATTTGTGCACAACCACTGTTCCTACATACCATAGTTTGCTAACTCATTTGTGCACAACCACTGTTCCTACATACCATAGTTTGCTAACTTATGTAAGCAAATCAGTTCAAACACAAATCTCAAGTAATACATTACTTTAATTATAATCAGTTCACCTTAGAACTTTGCCTTTTTCCCTATTTTTCTAAGTTTTACATTTATAATTCTAACCTCCCTTTATTAATTCCTCAACTTCCTTTTCGAGAGTCGCCCTGTCCCTAGAAGTGACATTGACATTTTGGATCGGCTGAATCTATTTTGCAGGCAAATATAATTATAAACTCTACAAGGATGAGAGTAATTTAGTGATGCTAATAGTCGGCTATCCTAAGTACGGAATGTCCTCAGTCCGATCCGGAATGAACGCAGTCCGATCCGGAATGTCCTCAGTCCGATCCGGCCATTAGATTATTTATGTTGTATGTCCTCATTACAATTATACAATTTCTTACTGAGTAGGAACTCAACGAATACAAAACAATACTGTATGGTTGAAATATAACTAAAGTAGATAATTATAATAATAATGTTATATAATATATAATATAATCTATATTATATAACATATATATAATATATGTTATATAATATAGAATAATAATGTTTATCTATAACTTCATGCCAAATGTGTGGCAACACGCTGAAAATGACTACACTAGACAAACCTTCTATGTTTGAAACTTTTAAACTGTCGTATTAACAAAAATAGAATAAGTTTTTAATTAATAATTACAACACCAATGCAAGAAGCATGTGTTTACCATTTCTAAACAACTCTCGAAGACCGAAGAGTTATGGCAGACATTGTCTTTGGTATATGATTGTATTTGCAACGGGTATATTAACTGTAAAACTTATTTAAATTAACTGTCATCCAAATTGCTGCCTGAATACACTGCGGACCAGGACTGGATATGCAGCAACAAAACTTTGCCTTCATGTCAACAATACTAAATATGCACATGGTGAATACTCACCTGACATTTGGTTTGGTACAAGCTTTAACATTAGATAATGTTTTTTTTTTTTTTTTTACACTGAAACTTTTATGCCTGATATTTTCAATTATTATCAGATTTATGTATAGCGCTACATAAATTATTTATCTTTTTAAGTATTTGTAACGAAAGATTTTTTTTATTATTTTTATTTATATTTTTACTGTTATTTATTGAAGTTATTATGTAACTACCTATTTATAGTAGTATTTTACAAATGACAAGATTCTTGACAAATAACCAGTTGATTTAAATTAATATTCTTATTTTATTATTAAGCTACACCTATTTTATTTCTTTTTAATTTTTATTTCTGACACTAAAATTAATTCCGTATGTCAGTGTATTATTTTATCTGTTATTTTTTTTATGTTTTTCTGTCTATGTGTAATGTTTCATGTATAGATAGTGGTATTATAGTCCATGTAAATAGACAAAGTATGTTTACTTAAACAATAAAAAAATGTATTTACTTTACTTTTACTAACTAAGTATTAGTTTTTATTTATATAATTAATTTGTAGGTATATTATGCATAAGATAAAGTTTACTTTTGGACTAAAAATGTAGATTTTGCATTTTAATCCATCTAAATTTCTAACCATAATGTGGTGTGAATTAGTAAGGGTAACTGGATGACCTAGGTACATATTGACAGATCGTTCTTTTTTTTTCCATTATAATAATGTAAATCCTTTTATTGGCTGTTGGTGATTTATAAGAAAAAATATATTTTTAAGAGCTGGTGTTTTGTTCATGAATAAATACCTCAGTAAATAAATAAATCAAATATGTACATAATTGTATTATGTATGTACAAATTCGTTTTTAACTTTTAGTGGTTTTAGTTAATCGTTGGGCAAAATATCATCTCTATTATGTTAAGGACCTTATCAGAGAGAAATAAATGCACATCTCTTTTAGAGAGTGATCTAGTGTAGAAACAATTTAGTAGAGTTTAGCTGAACAGGTTGTACACTCGTACAACCTGTGTGTAGTGAACTATCTCTATACTTGTATGATTTTTATTTTGTTTGTATACTTGGCGTAGCAAGTATAAATATAAACAATGTAAAGTATCCAAATATCAGTAATCTGTATATTATAATGGTGCATAATTTTTGCAGAAATAAAACCGAGTATTTTTTTTTTAAATAATTATTACCATGTTTTATGTCTGCATATTAAATGTGCTTGATTAGGATCTAATATAACGCTTCGTTATAATAATAATAATAATAAAACTTTATTTAATTTTGAGTGGTTTTTACAAAGTAGGAGTTTTACCTATCTTATAATTACTATGGTAAAACTATGAAGCTACTTGAGACTAATGAAAGGGTACTAATTTATACAAACAAAGTAAATAAGGAGATAAAAGAGTTGTAGAGTAACTACATACATAGTGCTCTACTATGTGTGTTTTAAATAACAAGTAAGTTTTGCCTACTTCAAATTAAAACCCATGTGTAGTGATACATTAACTCCTTGCTCTAACTAAGTATAAACTTGTGTGTAGACATTGTGTGTGAGTGACATTTTATGTGCATTATTGAAAAATTAAATTATTCATCATTAAGGGTTAATAAAATAATGTGCAGCATATTAAGGGTTAAGTGCTGTGTATAATCAGGGTTAAAATTATGATACTAATTGAGGATTTAAATATTCGTGATTTAGGGTTAATAAAAATAATGTGCATTAGTAGGGGTTAAAATAATATTTTTGAAACATAAGTAGTTAACTAAATAATTTTTCGCATAAATTTTGTTCAACATAGAGGAGAATGATATTATAGATAATTTAAGGAGGTTAAGGTTCCTGAAATGTCTTTTTTTTTTCTTCTTGGTTAAATAATAATTGTAAAAATCATAGTTAGTACTTTAGTAATGTTATGAATAGAGTTATTTGGAAAAAGTAGGTACATACATACCTCCATGCTCTTCATCATAATGCCCAAGGCTAGTAAATATAGACAGATTTTTAATTAGCATAATAAACTTTTAAATCTTTAATAAATTTAGTTTCTTTTATTTCTTTGAAATAGTTATTGAATACATAGTAAATACATAGTAGGAAACAACAGCCTTTCAGGATAAGGATAGCAGTTTGAAAACCATTGATGATCATGTGCATGGTAACATAACAACTACAATGGTAATAAGCGCTGAGGTAACAGTGTTAATAATGTTGTAAATTAACTCAAGTGATTTGTTTGAATGTGTAGGTAATGCAAGTTTATTTAGGCAGGTAGTTGACTAAACAATATTCATAATTTATAGATTTTCGATTCATGATCTGTAGGATAACTATAAAGTTGTTTTGTCACTGACCGAGTTAAACCAAAGTTGGTTTTGAGTTGACACACTTGAGAACGGGAGAAGGTTGCTTATTGCTATACATTACTTATAATCATATTATATATATTAATTATAATAACTAGGGTTTTGTTTAAGATTATTCTTTATACAGTACTTATTCCTTGACATACCAATATTAGTGGTAATGTGGGTAATGGTGAATAAATTGAATATTTTCTGAAGTCCATAATGTAATTGTCCTCACTCAGTTTATTGTATGAGTTGATAACTGATCTTGAGATACCTGCCCAAAGTGGTAGACTAAATAGTATTTAAATTATGTAGGTAATAATATTTATGTGTTGTCCGAGTCTTTGGAAACTTTTATCATAACCAAAAATTTTTCTTTTCACCATTAAGTATCTAATCTGATCAGCAGTAGGATAAATATTAATAGGTATCCTGACTATTTCTTTTTTTTTTGATAGAAAAATAGTCAAAGTACAAAGTTGGTATGTCCGTAGTGAGCGGACCCCGGACGGGTTACTTGCTGATAAGTTTTGAAGTTGCTGGTATTATTAGATTCCTTTTTATTACTTTAAGTACAAAGTTGGTATGTCCGTAGTGAGCGGACCATGGAAGGGTTACTTACTGATAAGTTTTGAAGTTGCTGGTATTATTAGATTTATTGGTTATGCTATATTGATGCTGATATTATTACCTATTTATTACCATAACATTTTCATATTCCTGTACAGTATGTGATGAGCTTTGCGTCTAGGTACTCTGTAAGTACATAAGTTTTACTCCATGAATATACATAGGTATGGATTCATTGCTTGATTCATACTCTGGCGTTGCATCTTGCTATATCCAATCATGTTGGAAATGAAGGAGTGATCTCGTGACTGTTTACAAAGAACACAGAACTTCCTAGGTATGTTTGTTACTTATTCAAAAGGTTTTCAAGGGAATCGACAATTAACCTTGACGCCGAATTTACTTGTGATCCGAGCTGTGTGGCTGTTTTACTTGAATTAGGTACCTACTTACTGAAAAGTACCTAACCTTGTTGTATATAATGTGTGCGGGACCATTATTCAACAGGTCTCATAGTAAAAGTCTACATACCAAAGATCCAGTGAGCGTAAGTTTATCCCACTTCTGATTTGTAAGCAAATCAGTTCAAACACAAATCTCAAGTAATACATTACTTTAATTATAATCAGTTGACCTTAGAACTTTGCCTTTTTCCCTATTTTTCTAAGTTTTACATTTATAATTCTAACCTCCCTTTATTAATTCCTCAACTTCCTTTTCGAGAGTCGCCCTGTCCCTAGAAGTGACATTGACATTTTGGATCGGCTGAATCTATTTTGCAGGCAAATATAATTATAAACTCTACAAGGATGAGAGTAATTTAGTGATGCTAATACCTATTTGTGCACAACCACTGTTCCTACATACCATAGTTTGCTAACTCATTTGTGCACAACCACTGTTCCTACATACCATAGTTTGCTAACTCATTTGTGCACAACCACTGCTCCTACATACCATAGTTTGCTAACTCATTTGTGCACAACCACTGCTCCTACATACCATAGTTTGCTAACTCATTTGTGCACAACCACTGTTCCTACATACCATAGTTTGCTAACTTATTTGTGCACAACCACTGTTCCTACATACCATAGTTTGCTAACTCATTTGTGCACAACCACTGCTCCTACATACCATAGTTTGCTAACTCATTTGTGCACAACCACTGCTCCTACATACCATAGTTTGCTAACTCATTTGTGCACAACCACTGCTCCTACATACCATAGTTTGCTAACTCATTTGTGCACAACCACTGCTCCTACATACCATAGTTTGCTAACTCATTTGTGCACAACCACTGCTCCTACATACCATAGTTTGCTAACTCATTTGTGCACAACGATTGTTCCTACATATTATAATTAATTTTGACTCTAATTTTTCCTACATATTATAATTTTGACTATAATTTTGAATTTTGATATTCGTGCAATCATCGGATATAGGTATTCATAAACACAAGGTCTGCTAAGCTTGGGGCTTAGATGATGGGTGAATTGTCCAGCATTATTTTATTTATTTTATAGATGGCCCAGTTAAATTCATAATCACCAATTCTTTTCTCCCTATTTTTTCTTTTAAACCACCCCCGTATTAAACAAAACAAAATATTCAAATTTGCCAAGCCGTTATGAAGTTTTAGCGAGAACGAACACAAATTGATTTTTATATTAGATATACTGATTTTAAACCAATAATAACTTTTGACCGGGTTTCAGTCATTCAATGGCTGTATATTCAAGGCCAAGACAATATTCAAAGAACCACAATTTCGCCAAATAATACTGAAATCGGTGAAATAAGGGATTCCCAAGCCAATTGTCTTTTCACATAAACAAGCAATAGCCAAAGTAGGCCACGGTTACGTAAGTTCACATCTACAGGAGACTTGCGTTTGTTGCATGTTTTAGCTGTAGCTAAAACTTTTTAGCAAACAATGTAAGTTTTAAGTTTTATATGAAAAGTTAAAGGTATGTAGCGATCCAAGTACCTAGTTTATTCTCCGACTAAAAGATCTTATAACAATTACACAAATAGACGTTAAATTTATTCAGAAACATAACATCAGGTTTTTAACACTAAGGCGATGCTATACCTAGGTTGGTAACTTATGGTAGTTAATCTATGGTACAAATACTACACATACTACGTTACATTATACATAGTTTCAATGACCCCGGTCGTGTCGGTCTGTCGTCTCATCGGATTATGAGAGCGAGGGAATAGAGAGTGCACCTGTGTTTGCGCGCACACTTGTGCACTATAATATGTCCTGCGCATCTGGCTAGTCTCCGATGAGACTGACCGCCGAATTTACAATAATTCGCTGCCTGTGTTCACTGGAAATTTTGCTGAAAATGCATCCAAAGTTCGACCGTTAAAAAGATAACACATTAGGTTTCCTTACCTCAAAATAATTCTTTCAACAACTCAAACGATGTTAAAATTCCATCACAACTCAAATAAAACTGAAATGTCGAACAGCCCGTAGAATGTCTCCTTGACGAGTCGATTCCGCATGCAGCCGGCGACGAACTCGCCAGAAATGTTGGAATCCCCGCGCTAACGCCGCGGCGGCACGGACCGCCTCAACCTCGTAGATTCCACCTTGAGGTTTGTTGGCGATGGCAAACATGGGATTCGAATTGGTAGAATTTGGATCGATGATGTATGCTAACTTACGCTATGAATTATTAAAGAGCTTTGCAAGATTGCTGGTTTTGCATTGCCACCAGATATTAGCGAAGCTTACCAATATTATGATATTTCTTTTGATGTTTGGTGACCTTCTCAAACATAACATAGCGCTAGCGTTGCATAAAATACTCAAACAAACGGTATGAATTTTTGAGGTTTGTTTATTTTGAAAGAATCAGCTAATACAAGCCACGCAATGAAGTTCCGTGTGAAAACGAGACTCATGCGCGTGACACTTGACGCTATGGGTATAAATACTATTCTCCCCTCTCCCTGGACAGCAGTGATCTCTGATAATCCTAAAAATAAAATGATCCACCGCCATACGTTCACAGCAATATATCGCCTCCTTTTAACCACAAAGCCTGTTTATATTTAAAAAACCCGCGTCCAAGAGTAAGGGCGGGCGCAGTGAAATATGCTATGTATCTTTCAGCTGAAATTGTGATTGGGGTTTAGGGAGCGATAACCTCACTTTATGGCCCAATTTTTGTCGGATAAACAATGGAATTTGAAATTTTATCGCGAATTTCGCTTCGAAGGTCGTTATTGGGCCGGATAATGTCGGATCGGGCTTCCGTTTTTATTTCGTAATTAATTTTGGGCAATTTTAATTTATTTTGAGGGGCAGTTATGAATTAACTTTGATTTGCTTTAACGACGTGAGGCCCAATTTTGTATTGGATTGGAGTTTCGAAGGTTTTGATTGATCACCTCTCCTGTTGTTTTGATCCTATCCCGGTAAACATTTAACTACCTACCTGTTTAAACCACCTAAGAAACATAAAGCTAAATGTAACAAAATCAATAAAATAATGTTATTCAATTGCGTTGGAAGTCAAATCAATTAAATATTAACTGCTTAATTACAAAAATATTAGTGTTTTGTAAATATTAATGCACCTTCGGATAGATAGGGTATGGCAACAGATCTTTTGCAAGCTAAATTAAGTTTATCACCTTTTATTATTCGCAATAGGCATGAAGAGAGGCACACATTTTAGAAGCACTGCCGATATTATAATTTAACGACGAAATCTCTCGGTATGTTTTGGAAACATCCTCAAAACTATCGCTAAACGGAGATGGGTGCAATAAACGTATATAACTAAATAGCTTGGGAGCATTTTACTCTAGGGGTGTAAAATCTCCTACCTACTCTCTAGCACTGAACCCATGTGACCTCAAGACACGTGTGTTTGCAGGGTTAGTCCCTGAGGGCCCCGATCCCGCAGGGCCCCGGTCTTTAGAGATCAATTTCGATAAATTTTATGAGACGTTCTTTTGTTAATTTTTCCATTGTTTTTAACTTGTACTGTTATCATAATAAGTGCTTACACGTCATTGATATTAATAAAATTCGGAAGATAGGGTACGTTCTCCAAGCGCTAATCCAACAAATGG
This sequence comes from Eupithecia subumbrata, assembly GCA_949316285.1. Taxonomy (NCBI): domain Eukaryota; kingdom Metazoa; phylum Arthropoda; class Insecta; order Lepidoptera; family Geometridae; genus Eupithecia; species Eupithecia subumbrata. The sequence continues at coordinate 34,507,598 of OX438640.1, read as the reverse complement.
CCTGTGTTCTGTTACAACTAAACGCAAAGACACACGCTTGTGCAATATAGCCTAATGAATAACCTAATGAATAACAAAGAAGAAAAAACGTACCCAGACCGAAGTGCACATGTATATCGTATTTCTTTATCTATCTACAAATTTCAAAGTAAAGCAGTATGATTATCAGAAAATTTATACGAGGGCATTGCTAATTTAAACAAAACTTAGCTAGGTATTGATTTCGGAAATCAACATCATAATTTAAATAGGTTAACAGTATTTTTAATCTAGGTTAGCATACTCTTATAAATACGACAAATTAGGGCAAATTAGGGGTAAATATTACAAAATCAAAACTGTATTTGTATATTGTAATTAAATTTAACAACAACTATTTCAAATTCAGGAAAAAACTAAATCATAGCATTTTCAACCGCGTTCCATAAAAATACGCATCAGATTTTAGGAGACCATCGTACATTATAATTGCTGATATGTTTTAATAAGTACTGAATTGGTTAATATTTCGTTCTCAGGAAGATTCTTTCAAAAAGCAATAAACCGCAAAATATAATTTTTTAAACTTTAAAAATAAGGTTTTTTGTTAGTATAGTGCGTGACCTGCACTTTGGGTAATCTCTAAGAAATTAAGAAATGTAGGTATGTTCTTTGTTTATGGACCACCAAAAAAGAATGAAAGAATGATGGAATGGGGCCCTCGGGGACTAACCCTGTTTGCAAATGGTGCGTATCTGATAATATTGCAATTGATATTTTTAATAGTAGGTACGTATTTTATATCCTGAAGTTACTAGTCTTATTCTAAAATATTCAGCTGTGTATCGTTTTCCCGGTTTCAACTGGCCCCGATCAAAAACTAAGAGTCGAGAGAGCTTCGGGCGAGTTGTTCACTATGCTTTTTAGATAATGGTCAACTCGTCCGCCGAGAGTATTTTCGCGAGCGAGATGTACCATAACCCGTTTTATCATCACCTGACGTCCAGCAGTGAACGTCTTTTGGCTGAAATGATTCTCAGCCGAACCAAGCTGCAAGCAGAAGTTAGTTTATAAATTATCTAGAGAATAGAAGAAGTAGAAGTAGAAAGAGTGTTTAAAATACTAAAAAGATGCCTCAGGGTAATAAACAAATCATGGTTCCGTGATACTTGCAAACCCCTCTTTGTGAATTGTAAAGTCCTGCCTCTACCATGCATGTACATTAAAGATGTCTGTATATTTGTCAAATTTTACCCAGCTTACTTTACTAAACGTGGGGATGTTATGATTCGACAGAAAAGGGCCAGGTTTCAAAATTTGCTCTACAAACCTCAATGTTGTAAGGATATTTATAAAAAAAATGTTTTTAACATGTGCATAATTATTTATAACAAGCTACCAGAAAAATTGAAAGATTTAAATGGAAACCTATTTAAGAAACATTTACATATATGGTTACTTTCAAATTGTTTCTATAGTGTAAACGAATACTTAAATTTTAAAAAGTAAGAGAATTAGTTAATGATATTTTAATGTATAATTAATACCTAATAATAATAATGACATTTTAACATTTGCACACCTGCTTGCGGGTCGAATACATTGTCTTCACATAACTTTAAGATCTTGTAATTATTGTATTCTGCAAATAAATGATTGATTCTGATTCTGAATACGGTGTGTATTTTACTAAACTTTTTCACTACCCGAATAAGTTGGGAAGTGGTCATTTGAACAAAACACAATGTAGGTAAGTACTCTTTATCAAAATGTAGAGATAATATTGTGTAAGATCTAATATGCTAGCGTAGCAGGTGTAAGCTTCACATAGTGTAAGTTAGTTTTACGCTTGTACGGCAGCGTCTTGACTGCTCAGTTGTTTACTTCAAGTTTTAGTACCTACTTACCTACCTTTATAAGATGCCTTCCTATCAGCTAAAGTTGTCAAAACATTTTACAGGCCATGTTTTGTTTCCCCCATCTATCCATAGCTTGATCAAGCCTTCACCAAACAAGAGGTTGCCATAATCACCACGCTTGGCTGGAGGATCGGTGATCGCAGTGGCGGTGTTTGGTTGATGTGTTGAATGAATTGTTTATGAAAACCTTGTTAATTAAATGTAATAATTGACATGATTTGTCTTTGAATACTGCTGACTGAACTGAAAGCTTGGTATGTACAAGTATTGAGCATGAATTTTACTATTCAAGGCACAACTAATACAACTAATCACTCTAATGTTATAAATGCGAAAGTATGTGTATTTAGATGTATGGATGGATAGATGGACAGATAGATGGATGTTTGTTACCTCTTCACGCCAAAACGAATGAACCGATCGTGCTGAAATTTTGCATATATGTATAGCTGTAAGCCTGCAATCAAAGATTCCATTTTTACATTTCCATTCCATTTACTTTTTATCCCACGAAACAGATCGCATGGGATAGAATTTAAACGTTCCGTAGAAACAACGCGTGCGACACCAAATTCATCATTATCAGCCCACTGCAGGGCCGCCCCAATTTATTTTAACAACATTATTTTTTCTATGTTCACATTATTGATTTCAATCGAGATCAAAATTTGTAAAAGTAGCTGTTTATTCTTAATTCGATTGTTATCTGATTTCTGAATGAATAAATAAATAAATAAATAAATTTGTGCCACTTGTATCAGTCTTGGGCTGATAAGCTGCATAATAAATAAAGAGAGAGCTGCAAAGACCACTTTCGTCAGCTTAAAATACTAACACTGACATGTATTTATATATTTGAATGTTGTAAATTTATCCGAAAATATCCCCAAAATTTCCCAAAAACAGCTGATCAACCGCGACGCTATCCGACTAGGTTTAAGCATAAAATTACACTACCCGAGTCAAAACTAAAAATGCAAAGTTCCGGGCCAAAAGCAATGGCATCTAAAATCTATAACAAAATACCGGATATACTAAAAGACGAGGAAAAAGACCATATATTTGAAAAAAAATTAAAACAATACCTTTTACATAAATGCTATTATAATTTAAGTGACTTCTTCAACGATAAATTAAAATAAAAACTAAAACTAACGAATTTTTATGCATTATGAATATATACATTACTACCTATACAATAATATATAAAAATGTAACTACAAAAGTTATTGAACTATACTTTTCCGCTAAAGCCTAAAACATAACTAGAGATTCTTATAGAAACCCGGTCCACCTCCACTCTCAGTACCTATTGCCACGCCCTGCTAGGGTACCATTGTGCCTCATAAACATTACTTTTAAACTAAGACCTAAAAATGTACACAATGATTGCAATAAATATATATGAATATGAATATGAATAAGAACCCTAGATATGTTTGTACATAATATTACAAAAATATGTATTTTTTTTTACATAAAAACATTTCTAGGTTACATAATCAGGCTTATAAAGCGTGTTAATAGGTACATTCGATTTTGTGCATTAAGTCTAAAGAGGGTTAGGCTTATTGCACAAAATCGAATGTACCTATTAACACGTATTTAAGGTGGTCTCCGGTCACAGCTTCTCACGCGTTCCTTGGGACGTTTAAGATATATTTATATTCCATAAAAACTAATTTATGGGATATAAAGTAGCCTATATGTTATTCTAGACCTAAATCTATCCAAAATTTCAATCCTATACATATAGTTTTGGAGTGAAGTTAACAAAAATCCATCCATCCATCCAAACTTTTGCATTTATAATAATTAGTGTGATTATGACAATGTAGGTAGGTAGATGTTGCGTGCTGGCCAGCCGTTAGCATTACTCAAATGACAGGGTTAAACCGATCGATACCCCTAAAATAGATTGATTCGTAAATCCTATACAAAACAACGAGAGCTAATTGAATGGCGGCTGTTTTTCATTTCCAACAATCGGGCTTATTCTGAAAGCTAATTTAAAAACGTAGTGTAGGACGCCCTCCGGCAAGGTGGGATAACGACCTGCAAAATACTGCAGGCAGATTCTGGATGCTGAAGACGGGTTGCTCTGGCTCTCATTAGGGGAGGTTAATATGTCCAACAGTGTATTAATATAGGCTGTGATGAATTTTAGAAACATTAAGATTTGCGGCTAATCAATTTGCCTACTGTGCTGATGAATACCATAATGACATGTGACAGCACCGATTTTTTCATAGAATACTAAGAAAAATACAAAATTAGTACAAAAAAAAAACCTGAGAAAATGGTGGTCTTAGTAGTTCGGTTACAATTAAGCGGATCGAACTTCGGAGTCACTTGTAGACTCAGTAGTCGATTGCCTAATTGAACCGGGCTTCTGAGCATTTTTTTGCAACAGCATCAGTGTTGATTGTTTACCTATTGCCGGCACATTATATCAAGTAACAGCCAACTTCAAATGCGAAAGCTACTGCCAAATTGACAGCAAATGTCAAAAGTGACAGAAAATTTAAAAATGATGGCACATTGCCAAAAATATAGAAATAGTCAAAAATGACAGCTGTTGTCAAAAAATTCAGAAATTTCATAATCGGTTCAAAACATCTCTCAACAACAACCGAATCAAAACACTTCTCGCTTTGTTTGAGGGGCTAAAAACGAGCCCTAATATTTTTATTTCCAATCGTTTTTTTGGCCAGCATCACTCCCAAGTTCCTGCATTCAGTGTTGCGTACGTACTTCAAATGCTCTTTAAAAACATAACAGAAGCTAAGCACGTTGTAAAATTGAATGCCCAACTATCTCGCTTGAAGTTAAAAGCTGCTTATCCCACAAAAAGTCCAACAGTAAGTACCTACTAAGTAGAACCCTTTCACTTGGAACGTAGATAGCCACTTCTGGAAATACCATCAGATATAAGCACCTACCTTTACGATATAAATATTCTTCTGGAAATACCATCAGATATAAGCACCTACCTTTACGATATAAATATACTTAACTATTTTCTAGGTTCTACAAGTAATTATATCCTTTCGACGCGTAGTACCAAATTCGCAAAGTGCCAACGCACGCATATGTCCAATTACGCAAAACTCCAACTTGGCAAAATACCAAGTTTGTAAAGTGACAAACTCGCAAAACCCCAACTTCGTTAGTTACCAAAACTGTAACACGCAAAGTACCAAATACGCTTGTGAACTTTGAAATTTTTACACTTTTCACCTTATTAATAGAAGTTCTGCACACATGGTAAGCCATTTGCTGCATACGTCGATACATAGACGACCTCCGTGGCGCAGTGGGCGAAGGTCCGCCTGCGACGCAGGAGGTTGCGGGTTCGATTCCCGCCTCGGAACAAATTTGTGTACGATCTGCAGAAATTTGTTTCGTTGGTCTGGGTGTTTTCTATGTATAAAAAAAATATCTATCTATGTAGTGTATTGTATTAAGTATATCAGTTATCTAGTACCCATAACACAAGCTCTGCTTATCTTGGGGCTGGATAATGCTGTGTGAATTGTCCAGCATTATTTATTTATTTTATTTATTTACATTCGATTTCGTATTGCGGAGTAGATGCCATTAATGCTTAGTAATAGGGTAACATTTTGAATTTGACAAATAAGCAAGCTTCCCTTTTGCTTCTATTGTACAGCATTCCACAAAGTAAATATAAGCCGAGATCTTACGCAGTATGGAAGCAAACAAGGCAAAAGCGCAGGCTCTGAAACGTATTAACATTGTCATGGAGTCGTTATGTTAGATTAGCGGATCCACGGAGTCAATGCCTGAAGAGGCTTATTACAAGAACGCGTTCTTATGAATAAATTAAAAGACATCTTCAAACGTTTTGAGGAAATCTTGGAGATAGAGAGGAGCGTCTTTTCATTTAAATTGCATGGTACTTAGAAACTTTACGAAGCTTTTCTTTTGTAACATCAGATTTAACTGATGGAATAAAAAAAGTGCCTGCCAAATGATGCAGAGTTTATTGATATTTCTTGTGGAAAGTCAGTACTTTTCCGTTAAAAGGCAGTCCTTTTAACGGATTATATTGCCTTCAATAAAAACATAAAATGATGGATTCCCGACATTCTTCGTTCGCTCCTAAAACAAAAAGCAACTTCAATATTTAACGTGCTAACAGGTAGGAGCAATAATCTCCTTTGTCAAGACTTATTTCTTCTGAAAGCTTTCACCTTTTCACGCGGACTTATAAAAACCGCAAAATTCGAATTATTTATTGTTCACGTTTAAAATTTTCTCGCCCCGTTTTGTAACAATGAATATTTCACAGAGCAATTTGTGGTCGACTTTGCTCTTTGCGAGCGATTAGGCAGGGGCTATGGTGGAAACGGGAAGTGCTACAATGTAAGTAGGTTCATCTGCCTCATGTGCCATTAAATATAAATAAATAGATAATGCTGGACAACCCACACAGCATCATACTCATAATATTAACTCGCCGTAGGAGCACAAGGCACACATGGTTACGTCAATTTACATTTCACATAAAATTGAGATTTCTAATTATTAATCAAAGCGACACAAAACAAAGAAATTAATACTTATATCTGCTGTAAATGTGCATTGTCAATTATAAATTTTTAAAGAATGATTATAAAATTAATAACAAGAAGAAAAATAAGGATCTAAGTAAAAATATAAGGAACATATCACAGACGGGGTATGTACCAGGTTTCTAGCAATAGAGTGATAAGGGACACAGCCACCTAGCCCCAAGCTAAGCAGAGCTTGTGTTATGGGTACTAGATGACTGATAATGATAATACTATATAGGATAGACAGATATTTTTTACTGTACATTGAACATACCTAGAAGACCTACAAATTTATCCCAAGCGGGAATCGAACGCGCAATCTCCTGCGTCGCATGCGCGGACCTTCACCCGCCGCGCCATATCGGTCGTAATTTTTTTCATTTCCTCATCTAGTGTTAGTACTATATAGTTATTCTGTGATTTAGTTGAGAAGGCCCAACAACAAAACTTTAAATAGGGTTTTTGTTACCATAGTGCGTAAGCTCTCACACTCTGGGCAATGTTTCCCCTGTAGGTGGAGCTAACGGCGCTAGAGTCCGTAGGAAGTCGCAGAGATTGTCGACTCTTACGTATTTGACCTCGTGGTGTTGGTTAGCACATTCCGGTACTGACGGAAGGATGCGGGTTCAAGTCCCGTGAAATTCGAAAATTTTTGGGATATTATTTGATTTCTTAAAACTGTGTTACTTTAAATACTGTTATGGTCAACAGCACAAGAAACTCTAGGAGATTAATTTGTACCTACCTAAACTCCTATAGAGCTTGACCTGGAATACAAAACTTAGCTAACAACTATTATATGAGTGAAGTCGATCAGCGAAATATTTTTTGTAAATCAATTGATTTTTAATCAAGTCTCAATGTAACTAGATTACTACCCCTTATGCGCTTTAGGATTAGGACAAAGTAAGTTAACCATAATCTTCAGCTCAACACGTCCACGGCTGGACACAGGCCCCAGACGACGCGACGAATAGCGGTCCTGAGCCGCCTCCATCCATCTGCGACCGCTACCATGTCGCCGGCGCCCGCGCCGGTCCATCGAGTGGGAGCTCTTCCTACACTTCGTTTCACATTGCATTGCAAATCGTTGACTAACATTTCAAAATCGAACTACCTAATACCTAGTTCTGGTAATTATGTCGCTATTTTTGCAACAAAATAATCCTATATTACTTATATTATAAAGACGAAAGTTTGTGGAATGTGAATTTTATTTTGCTACCTAGGATCACCAAACCTACTGAATATGAATCAATACAGATTAATATGAAATTTTACCTATATTTCGAACAACCTAATTTAGATAAAATGCTGCCTATGATACCGAAAATACGCATGCGAAGCCGCGGGGAGAAGTTAGTATTATTATCTGAAGACTCTATCAATATGTTATTGTATTGATCCACTTTCAAGAGTGCTTGCTCCGAGGGCCAAACATTAAGTGTAAAGAATATGTCTCACCCTATATTTCAAAAATATAATTATATACCCTCTTTCTTCTGCTCACGAGGAGACCCACGACACGGCTCCATCAGCAGACAATTTAACGCCACGTCTTGCAGCGCGACTGTCATAACTCTGTAACGATAATATTAGCTTCCCGAAATAGGATAATTTACATGTTTTATATATCACCGCTTCGCTTTTTGTAAAGGCTCTATTTATGATTTCAGAAGGACAAGATTTAACAACTTATTGGGTAAAAAACTAAAACAGGACTACGGAAATCGTTACTTTTAGAATCCGTCATATTATTAATTTTATCTTATGGCTTTTATATGACTTTAGCATACTGGCACATCACTGGAACTACATTAATGAATAGAATAATCTAAATGAAAAACATGCTTATGAAAAACTCAAACAATAAACTGCTAAAAACATGGCTAAATACGTTAGTATAATAACCAACGTAAATACAATTGTATGTATGTATTTATGTTAGTAAGTGTGTAGCCATGTTTTTAGAAAGCTTTTGGAATAAAAAAAAAATAAAGGTTACTTGATTTTCTGCTCCGTCGTAGCAGTTAATCTCACATCGCTTGTAAACAAAAATGTACAACAACTCAACTTCAAAATAACAACACTAACAAGGCAAAATAAGACCCCGGCCGAGAATTTGGACGTTCATAAACTCACAAGAACAACATAGTGCGATCTCGAACCATTCCCCTCAATTAGTACACTATTCGCTACACGCTGCATGCTGCTCGCTACTCGCTACACGCTACAGGCATCCGTGCATAAATTAGTCTTGTTAAGTGCACAACAGGAATTTAATCCTCATATTTCGTCTGGAAGCTTCGGCATATCTTTTAGGTCTAAATGAATTGTACATGAACGTGTGTAAACAAGGTAATATAAACTTTATTATCTGCAAGTCAAGGGTCAACTTGCGAGTAACGTGCTAGGATAAACACGATTTAAAACGTCCTATCTCTATAAACGTGGGTTTCTGATTTCTCTTTTAAGTTAGGGAAGTAGAGTTTTAATTTGAATGGGGGAATGTGTTTTTGAATCTATTTCGGTTGTTATATTGGGATGGTTAATGGTGCTCATTACTTGCGAATGGAATCGGATTACCAGACGCAACCAGCTTGATCTCTGACTAAAACGGAGGGGTTTCCATTTTTAATGACGATTATCGAAGTTTGATACGAACCTGCATCGTTACACTGATTTGATCTAAAAGTAATTTGGGAACTTTTGAATACGGGGTTTGAAGGGACCCGCTCATTTATCATTAACTAATCAATTTCTAATCCTTTGTATTTGAATATACCAGGGACAAAAATATTCGAATCTTCGATAACCCGCGAGGCTTATGTAGTTCGCGCGTATCTATTTGCTTAAATATCTATCAATCTATTTGTTTCGAGGTATCGTAGAGTCCCAGAGGACTCTACATTACCTCGAAACATCAAGACAACGTTGTCAAACTAGGCCTAGATCTCAGTACATACTCATGGGATCCCAAACAAAACAAGAATTACGTATAATTCTATATTTTTTCTTCAGTTCCATAATTGTGAAAACATGATTGCGAAATTTACAAAAAAAAATCATCAAAGTGCACTGTTTTGCACTTAATTTGGTCGAGATCTTAGGAACCATGCGATCTATAGAAAAGATTTTTGTTTTGATTCGTAGGTTATTACTAATACCTTAACACAGTTCCTTGATAAGTTGTGTAGTTTTCTTGTAAATAAACAAAAACATCTATTTTGCGCTTACACTGCTCAAAAAACGTATGCTCTGTCCCGCTCGCTAATAAAGCGAAATCTTATGACTATCCTTTTCACAACATGGCGCGCAATGGGCCCTCTTAAACAGATTTGATAAAAAAAGTATTAAAGGTGGTCTGAATGCCAGCTAGTTTTTAGGCGACATTTTGTAAATCTTTCCCGGGTTTTTATGTCTCAACTAGGTATAGTTGAGATACAGAAATCCACTAGGTTCAAAGTTATTAGACTCTTATATATTGGTACTGAAAGATGTAGGTGCTGAAAGGAGTTGAGGAGAAAAGGTTTTTAACTAACACCATTCAAAAGAGAAGCGGGAGAGTGATTGGACATCTTTTTAATACGACAGTTTCGTAAGAAATATCATAGAAGGAAAAGTAGAAGGAAGGCGAGGATGGAGAAGACCAGGACTTAACTATATGAGTCCGATCAAGGAGAAAGCCACTGTCATGATATCGTATAAAACCATAAATAAAAGAGACCGCATTGGAAAGAAAAAAAGTGGAGGAAAATGCATCATTATGCCTACGCCTATCTCTTGTCACCGACAAGAGATATGCGATCTTTATTTATAAACTCTTTAATTTTAAAAAATTGGTAGATCTAATCTACAATTAAATTATTTATTTATGTCCAACAGACAATTTATGCAGCCAAGGTTCATAATGCAGCCTATTGTATTGCTTTCCCACCGTCAAACAGAAGAGACTCTTTGTGCTAGTCGTAATTCCACGACGAGACAATCCCGACTTATCTTTGTTCCTCGACAACACTTTCCCTTGGGCTCGTGCCTATTCCTGACAACCTTCCCATCAAACAACAAACAACTCTATGCTTACTTACTCAAAGCTTGTTTTTCATTCACTCCTGATTCTAAAGACAACGGGATTTATGGAGAAACTTCACAAGTTTTGTTGTAGTTTTCATTACACTTATGTCGGAATTCTTTTCATTGTTTGGTGGTTAATATTGTTTGAGGTGCTTTGTTTTTTAGTTTTCAATAGAAGAAAGTATTTTTAATATACAGGGCGTCCCACGGTTATGCCACGTGGAGGGAAAGTACCTTGAATATTGTAGATGGAACATTTTACTGAAAGAAGACATTATTTGAATTTAAAAAACAATTTAAATTGCATTCATAGATTTTTAAATAATTACATGGTTAAACCGGGAATCGAACCCGTTACACGAGAAAAATAATCACCTGTACCTCTATCATACCGACCGAAAGGATTCATCATATGGATTGTTTTTTGCCAAATAACATACTGTCATAATTAAAAGGAAGACCATGAATTTTAACATTAGATGTAAAATTTTGTTCAGAAAAATTAAAAGCTGGCATTTTTTAAGGTATGTCCTAACAACAATGCCAGCTTTTCATTTTTCTTCAACTGACATTATCATATGTACCTATTACTAATAAACAAACCCACTTGAGAGGTACGCATCATTTCCCTATTATAATTTAGATGCATGATAAAATGATAAAAAGATACGTAATTAGTAGGTACTAGTAGGTAGGTTGTATGCAACAAATCGAGCCGTATCCTGAGCCGAAAGACGCGATAAGAAAGATTAATTTTGTATTAAAAATGTTAAAATTCATGGTCTTCCTCTTATTTCTGACACTATGTTATTTAGCAAAAAATTATCCTTATGATGAAACCTTTCGATCGGTATGATAAAGCTACAGAATGATTGTTTTTCTCGTGTTACGGGTTCGATTCCCGGTTCAACCATGTAATTATTTAAATATCTATGAATGCAGTTTATATTGTTTTTTAAATTCAAATAATGTCTTCTTTCAGTAAAAGGTTCCAACTACAATATTCAAGGTACTTTCCCTCCATGTGGCATACCCGTGGGACGCCCTGTATACGTACCTCCTCCGTTTTACGGCGGTTGAAAAGTTAAAGTCAAAGTGGTTTATTTCCGTAAGGCCTTACGTTCTTGTACACGTCACCCATGACGTGGAATGACAAACTGAAAGTGCCTACTGAACTGAGCTATCTATAATTAATTTGATTCGGTATATACAATAACTTAGTTTTAATGGTTTTCTCAACAGTTTTGCAATAAAAACATGTGTACAATCCGTGGAATTAGAGTAAATACGAAATAAAACTGATGCGTTAACAGTCAAAAAGGGGTGTGCGCGCCACCCCTAATCCATGAGGGATGAAAGCTATTTTAAGTTATAATCCCTGACAGGTTAAATGTCGATATAGTTACAAAGTCTGTATTGTTAGCTGTCTTTGTGTGGTACAATAAAGTATATAAAAAAAACTGTGACAAATATTTGTACGATCTGCAAATATCATGCATCTTGGAAGCTCCTGTTGCCCGGCATCTTAAGAGACAGGTGTCCTCAGGAGCACCCCATACACCCGCACACACACCCTCTCATATACTATACACACCCACACACCCACCCTTACATACACTCACCCTCACACACAACAATAAGTCGGTATGTAAATTAAGAAACTGACCTACCTTTATTTTGTATAATTTACTTTTTTGGAACTCTTTCCACCTAAACTTCGGAGGAGGGCGTTGTCATCTGCGACACAGTTTCTAAACTTCTGCAGATGGCATCGTTTCCATTTATAACCATGTCCATTGTTTTGGTTCCATAATAAACGATATTTTTTTATTATTATATTGTTTCCGGGTGTTCTGGGTATTTTTATGTGACTATCTATGTGAGGTATTATCAGTCCTCTAGTAGCCATAACATAAGCTCTGCTTAGCTTGGGGCTAGATGATGGTGTGTGGATTGTAAACCATTATTTATTTATATGTATATATAAAGTAAAGTTATTCTGTGCTAAAAAAACAACTAACACATTACATTCCACCTCAGCATCCACAGGGAGGTTATATAGGTACTTTTTCTTTTGAACCCTTCAGCTAACGGCAAATCAGAGGTAAAAAATGGTGGCGCATCTAATTACAGACCCCCTGCACCGCGCACCTTTTAAAATTGCGTCACACTTCAGATAAATGCAATGATAAACCCAAACAATCATAGACGTCTGCAACCGTCTGCAAACACAACCTCAGCATCTCCTAACGACCTGCGTGAATTAGCTGCAAGCCCCGTGGTTTTCTAATGCCCGTAACATATGATAGTCTGCCTCCACGCCATGCGCCGCAGCGGGAGACCTATAAATTGCATGCGAATGCATCCATGCCGGCAACGAGTCGCTATGTTAGAGTTGAGTAGAGGTTTCGGACAGATTTTCGGTTTTTCGACTAAATTAAAAGCTCGAAAATACAATACTTTATTATGTGATTAGCTTAGCTACCTTTCAAGGTGCATGGAGCCCTAACAGGGCTCCTAATACCTAGCTTATAAGTAAAAAATTTAAGACCTCTCACATTGTTTGTATTAGGATTGCAAAATAAATAGATACCTACTTGAAATTCTTGAAATGAAAAGTCAAGGCAAAACTATCGTAATGACGAGATAAATGAAATAGGTTAGTTGCCTACCTGAGTCAAATCAAATCAAATCAATAACTCTTTATTTCCATAAATACAATAAATGTATACAGTTAGAAAAGGTCAAATTATAAAACAAAACACTGACACGGAAATAAAGTGATATTTTTGATTTCTGTCGCTTCGGTATGTAGACTAAAGTAAAGAAGCGACAAACAACTAACATGCTAAAGGTTTCTTACCTTACTGTTAGTTGTTATTTTTAGAGCTGGAGCAAAACTCGTCCCTAGCTTTTTTATCCTCTAGATAATCTGATATTTTGTAGTAAGATTTTTACAAAGGATTTGTTTGACAATTTGTTTGTATTTATTTATTGATAATTTTTGCAACTCACTTGGAGTTTTGTTGTAGAAGCGTATACAACCATTTAAAATACACATTTATCATGTGTAACTGCGAGTTTATTCTTATTTCTAGTATGAGGTCGCTGGTATCAATACTAGTACCAATACTAAAGATTTTAATAACGAAGATATGCATGGATCTTGGTAATTTTCAATTCAATTTTTCTGGATAAATTTGCATTGAACATTAAAAGAATCGCAATGCAAAAATGTACAGTCAATCGAGTTCTCAGTACAGGGCCTGTAATGTAAATCTACACGTGCAACTACATTCCTATTAAAAACGACGTTTTCTTCAGTATTTTCATCATTCACACACTAAATAATAATGCATATTTTCGACCAAAGACCAAAGTCCCAAGAACTTTAGTTTTCGGCCGAAAGCTCGCGTTTGATTCCGCTAAGCCCTAGTATTTACATTACACCAGAGTCCGTATAACTGTTTGTATGGAAATCACCGGGAACACCGTACCTTCAGTCTCGTGGTATTTTTCGCAAGTTTTCAATGCAAACGATTCGAGCAGAAATTGTTTATGCATTCACACGATACTATAAAAGTCTTTCCTACTTTCAATAACAGGGATTTCTGCCGAAACACTTTTGACTTTGAACTAAAATAAATAAATACAAATATATAATTTAATTTGTTTTCATTTTCAAGTTTATTCAGCTGATCAACTGTATAAAAAAACTGATAGATAGATAAATGTACCTATAGATACCTAGTCCATCCAATTTCAAGTATACACTTAGACTTAAATTTTATCCAAGAAAATGAGTGCCAATTAAAGCTTTCAGGTACCTATCTAAACACTAGCCAAACTCGATGTAGAATGTTACTAAAGAATCTATGACACAAATAACTAAAAGTATCTTGTTTGGCGTCGAGTTTCAGATATAGAATGAGAATGAGAATATTTTATTTGTAACACTATCAACAAACATCTATAAAATAAAATAAAATAAAAGATAGTATGTACAGCTTCTGTCAATTAGAGTCACAAAACGGTCTGTCTCAGCATGAGCTAGTTGTAAACACGTTATATTACAACGAAAGCTGGTCTACCGACAGAGCCGTTTGGTGACGTCACGGAAGATAACACAAGACACCTAGCAATCTTATGTATAATATTAGGTCCTTACATATGAAATTGGCGTTTTTCGTACTGGCCACTTTAATCACAAATTTCTCCTCTTTGGTAAGGAATTCCAAATTCAAATTTGTACAGCTATAGACTCGTGTATTTGTGCTTCGATGATCGTCATTCATTTGTTTTTTTTCTTATGTTTTTTTCTGTTTGCGTCACTCATTTTACAAAATGGAAAACTTAAAATATCGCATTATTTACGAGTACGAGTTCCGCCGTGGCACTAGCGCTGCGGAAACAACTCGAAGGGTGAATGATGTGTATGGCGGTCGTGTTGCAAAAGAAAACACAGTTCGTTTTTGGTTCCAACGTTTTCGTTCTGGAAATTTCGACTTGCAGAACAAGCCCCGTGGACGGCCTGAGACTCAAGTTGATAATGAAGAGTTGAAGGCTATTGTGGAAGCGGATCCATCGCAAACCACGTCCGAGTTAGCTGCAGGCTGCGGTGTTAGTGATAAAACTGTTTTAATTCACTTGAAGCAAATTGGGAAGATTAAAAAGCTTGAAAGGTGGGTACCTCACGAATTGACTGAAGCAAACCGGCAAACGCGCGTCGACTGCTGCGTTACATTACTTCAATTGGAAAGTCTAAGACATCCTCCGTACTCCCCGGACCTTGCTCCAACAGATTACCATTTTTTTCGAAATTTGGATAACTTCTTGCAAGGGAAAAAATTCAACTCCGATGGGGCAGTCCAAATCGCCTTCAAAGATTTTATTGATTCCCGTCCGACTGGTTTTTTTAGTAAAGGGATCAATGAACTACCTATAAGATGGCAAAAGTGCATAGAAAATAATGGTTCATACTTTGATTAATTAAATATATTATATTAAAAAATATTCGACTTTTTGTTCCTCCCATACAAAACGCCAATTTCATATGTAAGGACCTAATATTATATATAATTTTTAAGCAACTTATTATTATATTGAAAGACGGATCTTAAATCGATAAGTAATGTAAATTGCGGACAAAAAGGCAACAGAGTGAATTTTAAGTTATGTGCGGGCGGTTTTTTACAAACATTCTGCACCGAGTTCGGTTCTAGTGTATTAGGTAGGTACTTAAATATACCAATCTGTCTGCCAGCATCTCTAAAACAAAGACCTCACGTGCCGGCAGATGATAAAATAAATTTTGAGCATGCCATTACGAAGCTAATGGGCTGTGTCTCGAATAGGGAATAAAAGATCGTCGATTAGAAACTTTATGTTTGCAATTTTCCGGAGTCCCCTCGAGAGCCCGTAGCCTCGAACCTCGGAATGAACGTTCACGGAGCGCTTTCACGCTTATAGGTACACACATCGATGTAGTAGTTGTTTTCGGTAATTGAGATTTGAGATAGCTAAAATGTAAGAATCCTTCTCTGATATTTTAGCTAGCTCAAACAGTTATTTTTTTTATATTTATTTGAAGGAAAACCATAGGCTTTTTATTAACAGACTTAAAAATTGATAAATACCAGAGAGCATATTGAAAGTTTTCACGGATAGATTTAACACTTTTTCTGGGTTACATAATTCCTTCTTTTAAGGACAGATTTTCAAAAAGACAGTTTCTAAAATGGAAACGTACAGTCAGCTGCTTACACATGTATACATTAACAATTTTAAAATTTATGTATAAGCGAACATTTCAGAAATATACGCCATTATTTTTCAGTTGTAGTCGTCGTACTTGTCAAAATATATATAAAATTATAAATGTGGTATGAGTGTAGGTACCTTCAGGTAGTTAGTTTTCGACCACTTTTCGCTATGCACGCTACCTTTCGAGCTGGCTATGTGAATTTATATAGCGAGGTCTATTTTAGACGATACCATAATAAAGAAATCTAGCTACGCCCCCGAGCATTCACCAAATACACGCAAATGACTTGGGCGCAAACAGCGAGTATAATTATGGATGTTTAGTTAGATGTTTGTTACTTCTTAATGCCCAAACTACTAAACGCATCGGGCTGAAATTTTTAACCTGTTAAACACGTGCAAAGCCGCGGGTGGATGCTAGTTAATAATAATACCTACAAAGCGGAAGTTTATATTAAGATGTAATATCCGTAACCCACTAATATCTCATCAATGCATTAGTAGAGCGAATTGTGAGCACCTAGTCAAGGGCGAAATGCTAGATGTAGACAAAGGGCGGTTCCAGTTGACTTGAGATTAGATATATACCTGCTCTATTTCAAAGGAATTACAAATTAATTTATTTCGTAACGAATTACATGGTTGTAGTAACTATTGGAATTCGATCATGCCCGCAGTAGTTTTTAGCCCCTGACGCAAAATGAGAGGGGTGTTATAAGTTTAACGGGTCTGTCTGTCTGTCTGTCTGTTGCATCGTAGCTCCCAAACGGATGAACCGATTTCCGTTTAGTTTTTTTTGTGTCATATATAATTTTATCCCGAGTGTTCTTAGTCATATTTCAGGAAAATCTGTAGCGGGGTTTTTTAAAATCTTTATTTTTGTTCTTGTGAAAGCTTTCATTCATCATTATAGTCCCACTCTCTTTTACGAACTTGAATTTAAACACTTTTCGTTGCATTTGTGCAATCATGCGTGGATAAGGATTGTCTTTCTCTGTTTTCTGTGTTTACGATGCTGTTTTCTGTTATTAGTAAAACCGTGTCGCAGACACCATCGCCCTCCTCACAGACAGGGTGATCCATTTCATAATTTTGAACATAACAATAAACTCTATGAGCGGGTGTATTGCTAGCAGTAACGTCGTGTCACTTGTTCTACGACTCTATGAGCGCGTCACTACCGGTATCATAACGACGATAAATGTCTCGTCCCGTCACCAACGTGGTTTGAACATCAGCAATCAGTTAAAGCACAAAAGTCCGTCGCCAGATAAAAGTGGTAAAAATGGACTGCAAAACAAATTATAGGCAGTAATATGCACGATTCCGAGCCTGCATTAAATTTGTAAGCTGCAAAAGCTGTCAGATACATAATTTTGAAACTCCTTCTTTGGCCGCTCACAAATATTGTACGCATAGGAGGTGACTTACCTTATTAACGCTTGGTAGGCCAGCAGAAGCCGCATTTTTGTGATTTTTAAAATAATCTGAGACTTAAAAATAGTGTTTAAAATTCTGAAAAAATATATATATTACTTAAGGATCTAGTCTAGTCAAAATCGCATTCAGTTACAAGATCTAATGAACTTCACTTGATAGAAAAAAATCCCAAAGTTATCCCTTTTTCTAACGTTTTTTCATTACTATTTGTATGACTAGCGAACTACTGATATCACACTTTTTTTGTACTCAACTGAGGACACTTAATATTTCTAAACAAATTCGCAGAGTTTGTCTTCATAAAAGGATTTTCTTAATCACTATGATTAAATAACTACAAAAAACACGAGCGCGGCGGCTTGGCAGGCGCGCGTTTTCCCTTACGCCCGCTGCTGCTGGACTACCTGGACTTAATAAATAAAGAAATAATGCTGGACACACCATTATCTAGCCATATTATTAAATTATAAATATAAGTAGGTACTATTAGAGCAGTGGGCCGGCCATATCTCGCGAAGAACCGACAACCGCTGGCGTAAACGTGTTCTTATGTGGAGACTGCGACTCGGCAAACGTAGTTTAGGTTGCCCTCCGGTCAGGTGGAATGACGATCTGTGAAAGACTGCAGGCTGATGAAATCAGGGCGCTATGGCGCTCATTAGAGGAGGCCTATGTCCAGCAGTGGACTAATATAGGCTGATAATGATGATGATGTTGAAGTACTAATAAGAAGCTTAGTCGCCAAATCAATATTCCAACCTTCCTTTGATAAATAGGAACAATATATTAATATTGCATTCAATTAGTTAAATTGTTTGTCAAAGGTTTCCTTTGTGTTGGCTGCAATGCTTGATTAATTAGATTTAGATGACTCGGTAGGTAGGTATTAGGGTGAATCGAATCTAATTCTATTCTAGATATATGGGGTTAATTATTAAGTAGGTACATAATAATTGTTATATTTTTTGAATTTCAAGTATTTCTCATTATTGGAATAATGTCATGATAAAACACTTGTTTTGCTAAAATAAACACCCAAATTAATTTAGAATTTTTTATAACATAGATAATGCGAGAGTGCGTGTAAAAAAACACGAATGCACGTAGGTAAAAGTCTTTTTTTTTTTTGTAAAAAAATGTATGTTTGTAAACATACATTTTTTGACAAAAAAAAGATTGAACTTATTTAAATTATATTCAAAAAATTATTGTACAAAAATTTACCCCCTCCGGAACCAGAATCACCCCCTTTCGGATTAGTACACATTTTACGTGGATGACAACAAAAGTACCACTATGTTATATATACTAGTTTAGAGCTTTGTTAGTAATATGACTTTTATCTACATTTTTAAAATTATATCTAAATCCCCAAGAGCGAGCATTAAATTGTAAAAACCAGACACAAAACAGCAGAATTGAAAAGCTACTGTCATTCAATTATCCAAAATAACAATCCCAAAACCTTTAAAATGTATAAAAGAAAAATTGAACGACGTTTTTCAGAGGCAGTGTGGCGTCCAAATTAAAAATCGCGAAATTGACGGGCGCAGTGAAAACATATAAATCCGGGGCTAGCGGAAAATTAAAATGGCACCCGAGGCGACGAACCGGCGGAAACTGGTTCTTGCCACTTCCACCTGGATATAACCGATCTCTCATTACTTTATTTTACATCATTCTTTTGATTTAAAATTCATTTGATTGCTCTCCAGGCGCGCAAAGAGCGGTAAAATGGCGACGGAAATAGCTCGGCCATTTTTACTTTACCTACTGGTGTAAAACTGTAGAACTGGCTTGAAAATTCCCGGGAACCTCGCTGAATTGCTTTGACGTTTCTAATCTATCTCTTTTGATTGGATCTCGAATTAATTTTTTTTACCTACTCGCCGTGCCATTGGTCGTCGATGCTATTTGTTTTGACGAAACTTAGGTACCTACCCATTTCCTACCTTATTTAATTTTTAGAGTCATGTCGATTGAAATTGTCGATGTCCTCCAAGCCGAAGATTGTGTGTGTGTGCAAGCACAGGCGCACTCAAGGTGCCTCTCATAATCCGATGAGACGGCAGACCGACACGACCGGGGAGAGTCAGGTGCAGGACCAACGGCTTAACGTGATTACCGAGGTACGAGGGTGTGATGCCGCTTCTGACTAGCTATAATTAGCTAATCTATTATCAAATCTCACGTCAACGTCTCTAACGGCAAGTAAAACAACTATTTGACACTGGTTTTCCCTTTTTTTCTGCCTGCGGCTTCGCACAAGCTTTTCCGGGATAAAAAGTTGCCTATGTCCTTTCCCGGGATACCGTCCACCACCCTGCTAGTGTGTGAAAAGATAACAGACAGAATGACTTTACTTGGATAATATTAGCAAGGATGACATTTATCATATAGTAGCTAATCAGCGTTAAAACCTGCCTGAAAGTGTTCCCCATTTATCAGATTAAATCATAAAATGTGTTTTAATGAGGGCTATTCAATGAAATATTAAAAAAAAACACACACTCTTTTTATTTTGACACTAGATGGCGCTGCACAAAAATCAAGTGTCAACGCAACGCAATGACA
Source organism: Eupithecia subumbrata (assembly GCA_949316285.1). NCBI lineage: Eukaryota > Metazoa > Arthropoda > Insecta > Lepidoptera > Geometridae > Eupithecia > Eupithecia subumbrata. The sequence goes on along the minus strand of OX438640.1, from coordinate 34,487,269 downwards.
CAGGGGCAGAGAAGAGATGATTATGAACGACAGTGACAGCTCAATTTCTCTAATTTTTTGGCAGATTTTTGACACTTAAGTTTCATACAGCGTCGTCTATCCCAGTTTATGGCAACCACTTTTTTTTTAAGGTCGCATTGAAAAGCCCTCATTGCGTTGCGTTTAGCATTATTTTTCGTTCACCTTGTGTTCCGGAATGAAAACAAACTCCTTCATCGGAATCGATAAAGGCAAGGTATCATTTCTGTTTATATATCTCGAAATACAAAAGAATTTTCTGAAAATCTTCAATCGCGAGCTTAACGATAGTAGGATCCAATACCGTGCGCTATTTTGGAACATTTCATATTGGAATAACATTGGAATACGTTCCATTACATCGGAGTAACGTCGTTTCCGTTAATGATGCTGTAATGCGTTTGCACTGTTACCGTTACTGGCGTAGGGTCCTTATATTAGGTCATTAGCGAAAACTATTATAGGAAAGGCGCCAAATCTTTCGCATTTTTTTCGTAGGTATAAAATTACTTTATTGTATTATGTGATTATGTGTCCGGCACCGCATAGCGTATACTGCAGCGTACTGCGTAAAGATCAAGAAATCAAGTAAGCAAGTTATGATCTATCCTATGTGCTGAAAAGACCACTTTCAGAATGTAATAATACTTTCTTTAAAAAACTTTTTCGGGAAAAGAGTAAAATAAAAAGGAAAAAATAAGCTTTTGAAAACAGAACATAATGTCAAACCGGTTAGTTAGGCAGTTTAGGCAATAGGTTCATTAAAATTGAATGATCGTCCTATGTTTGAATGAAAGGTACATAACATTGGCTCAATCGTGCGAGTGCGGAACTACCAAGTTTTATTCGAATAAATAAAAGTTAAAAAAAACTTTTTAAAACAGGCTTTAAATTAAATGCGCTATAAAGATTAAAATAAACTTTTCCCTTAAAACTTTTAATATCAACTTATAATGTCATTAATTACTCAATTTATATGATATAAAAGCTTGTCGCAACACTAGACACAAAATTTCAGTTCAATCGGTTGAAGATATCTGCTTCAAAATTGAGTTGTAAGATTTCACCCGTACAAACATAGATATTATATATATTGTACATTGCAAGCTTAATAAAAGCTTTTAAAAAAGAACGTTGACTCTAACTGTATGACAGCACCATGTCAATATATTTATGAAAACTTGTTGTACACTCATAGAAATATCAATCTATTCCCTAAAAATAGCGACATAAATATTATAAATACTAGAAATAAGAATAAACTCGCTGTGCCCACAACTTAATGTATCTTTTATAGTAGTGTTAAGTAAAGTAAGTTCGTGTTGTACTAAAAATTATGCCATCCTTTTTATTTCGATCGTTAATAAAGGGACGGCAATATATTAGGTAATGTCAAATTAGTTTAGTTTAGTTTTGGCGACATCGGAATAGACACCAATGTTAATATACGCTTCTACAACAAAACTAGTGAGTTGCAAAAATTATCAATAAATAAATTCAAACAAATTGTCAAACACCTCCTTTGTAAAAAGGCTTACTAAAACATATTAGATTATCTAGAGGATAAAAAAGCTTGGGACGAATTTTGATCCAGCTCGGAAAATAACAACTAACAGGCTAAAGGTTACTTCGTCGCTTCTTTACTTTAGTCTACATACCGAAGCGACAGAAATCAAAAATATAACTTTATTTTCGTGTCAGTGTTTAGTTTTATAATGTTACCTTTTCTAAGTGTATATTTATTGTATTTATGGAAATAAAGAGTTTTTAATTTGATTTGATTTGACTTGCAATTACAACCAGTCTGGGTGCTTACTATTGAAAACAGTCCTAATTTCTATCCCAATTCCAATTTCTTCAAAAGCTTGTTTTTCTTCAAATACTTACATGGTGTTTAGTATTTAATTTAATTGCAACCGACATAATTTTTTTGGGGAGTTGGAGGGGTCATGGGTTCTCTGGTAAAATCAATGTCCTAACTGTTACGGTTGCTGACATATTATGTTTTTTTTCAAGATTTTTTGAAAATCACCCATAATCTCGCTATTAAATCGTAATTTTTTTGATTTTATTTTTATTTTTATTTATTACACAAAATCCATAGCTCTCCTAAATAAAAGTTACTTAACTTAAGAATATCACTTACAGCCAATAACAGGATTTAAATTATATAAATTTTAAAAACTTAAGACGACAGTCACCAAAATTGTCGGTATGACATTAAAGAAAAACAAAAACAAAAAACTAACCATTCAAGCAAACCAAGTTCATTATAAGTAGGTAGGTATCTACTAAAAACTATCAACTACTTTACAATACCTTCACTTATTTATAATGCTGTTGCATTAAATTAACTTATAATAAGACATATGTATGTATATATTACAACAAAATATAAACCATCTATGAAACGCTACTCTTATCCAAGAGTATTTGCAAGACTTCACGCTTAAATGATACTTTACTATTAAAGAAAATATCCAATGAATTAAATATATTATTGAAATTTCTATGAAACCGGGTGACCGGTGAATAATATGCATAATTCGTTTTAGTTGATATAACGGCAAAAAAAATTGTACCTGTATGTCTAGTCCTAGTTCGCGGAGTATTCAGGCGTAATAATTTGGAACACAGCTCTTGAGAGTCAATATACCCATTGCATATCCCGTGCAGGAAGGACATATCCGCGATAACTCTTCTGTCTTCGAGAGTCGTTAAGCGATGGTGGGCACATGCTGCTTGGTAGTCATCAAAGCTCGTATAACATCTATAATTAAGGTTTCTTATAAACTTGCTTTGAATACCTTCCAGGCTCTGTACATAGGTTGTATAATGTGGGCTCCATACAACTGAACAATACTCTAAAGCACTCCTTACATAAGAGTAGTATAACAATTTGACACATCCTAAGTCGGAGAATGGTCGGCTTACCCGTAAAATAAACCCTAAATTTTTGTAGGCTTTATTGACTATAGCCTCTATATGTTCAGAAAACATCAATTTTGAGTCCATAATGACGCCAAGATCTCTCACTGAGTAGACTTTACTCAAAATATTGTTATTAATTCGGTAGCAAAATTCGATGGGACATACTTTTCTAGTAAAAGATATAGTTGAACACTTGTTTATATTAACGTCAATACGATTTTCAGCGTAATATTGGCCTTGATTGTAGTTGTAATGCCATATAATAATTTGTGCTGTATTTTAAATGTAAGTATTTATATTTACTTATTCTAAAAAATTAATACAATTAACTTAAAAAAAAGTTACAAGCTTTCAAAGTCAAAAATCTGTATAATATTATAAATCGCAGGTATAAATTATAAAATTTAGTTCTATATTAAAACGTTTAAAGAATAAAGTCGATTTAATCATTCGATTCATTCGTGACAACATTGGTACATACTAGCATAGCTTAATAGTTTCATGAGTAACCAATTCTACAAAATCGAGTATAAAATCAAAATTGATTTTAATACAGTTTTTAGGGTAAGCAAAAGCACCCCGTTTTAAATATTACCGTCTTTCTTGTGCACGTAGTCTATAAAATAAACAAAGGAGATTTGTTTTCCCCGATCGGACTCGTCGTATCCCTTCATAAAGAATTCCAGACGTGCATTCGCGCATTTCGCCCATCTTGAGATTTATAGCGACCCCCTGTCCGCCATATTGTTCCAAATATAAAAATATTTAGGAATATCTTACACAATACAAAGTACTGGTTAGAAAATGCTAAATGTACAATTAAATTCTATGGAACAGCGAAAAAATAAAACGGCTTGCCTGCTGTTTGGCTAATTATTTTTAGCTTCCAATACTTGATAGGTTCAAAAATTCTAGATACTTTTTGCAAACAAAAATAAATATTCGATTAGATATTGGTAGATAACATTTTACGACACTGGTATCATGGGAGCAACTTGGAGAAGTTCGAAACAATTTTTGCTTTTATAAGTTTTCATTCGACTCCCGTCCGTTTTCGAACTCTGATTTGAACGTTTTTCGCCATGCTTGTGCAATTTTGCGTTGTTGCAGTTTGTTTTATTGCTTTTAGTGATTACCCTGCTGTAACTTTGTTTTTTCTGTTATTTTATTGAGTTTTCATTCATAAAATGTCGTTGTTGACATAAAATATATTGGATTCTAGAACTGAGTATAGGGTAGGTTTGTAGGAAGGTATTCGTAGGTAATTTACGTACAAAAGTCATCGCCAATAGGTAGGTACCTAAACAATACCAACCAACACAATAATAGGCAATAAATCACGGAAAGACAGACAAAATTGGATTTGATAATTTGTGGATGTTGTCATTTTATTATGAAAAATGTTTTTCAATAAACGACCAGCCATTATGCTATGGCCCCGAAGAACATGAATGACATTGTTTGTAGGTGTATACCTATAACGAAGGAATTATTACTCTTGCGTTCATTTCGAGTTTGAACAAAAAGAACCTATAAAAAGTGCTATAAGTACCTAAGCAAATGATTAATTGAAAACTATTTTTCCCCAAATAAGAGGGCAAAGGAAGGTCCACAAAATGTAGCTAAGCAACGCAAAACAAACCATTTACTTAAGCGGCCATTCATTTATTACGTAAGACAATTAAGGGGGGGGAGGGGGGTCGACCATGTCTTATTTTTTCTTACAAGGGGGTGGGAGGGAGTCTCGATAGTTCTTACGTAAGATCACCAAAAACCAAAATTTATTACTACCAAAAAATAAAAATTATTAATTTTGAATCTGACAAATAATAAAATGGCAGAAGCCTTTATTCACAAAGAAAATTATAATATAATTAGTATTTACAATTGAAACAATTGAGCTAACTGCAGACTGTTGCAAACAATCTACAGGTAGCTCAACTAAAATTATTAATACCTTTGTAAGTGCCAAATGCCAATAAACATTACTAAAACTTGTACCTACTTTGAAAATAAACATTAAAAAAACCAAACGTGTTTTCATTTTTTCCGTTAGATTCTTACGTAATAAATACTAAACAGGGGGGAGGGGGTCGGCCTATTCTTATTTTTTCTTAATCGCCAATCGTCTTACGTAATAAATGAATGGCTCCTAATGACCAGACAAGTATTTTGATAGGTACCTACCTCATTTATTATCGCTCAGCCAGCACTAAGTGCTTTGCTGAGCCATCGCCTATTTCGGCACAGGGTCATGAGGGCAAAACTCGATCTGACGACCACCCCCATTTGTGTAATTTAGCTTATAAACCTACATGTACTTTGTTTAGTTTTGTAAGCTTTTTATGTACGTAGGTGTGTGTCGAATTAAATTCGGTTTAGCTATTTTGATCCTGTGAGGTACCTAATAATAAGTATCCGCCAACCACATATAAACACTCGAAAAGCATAACCCACGCCTCGCTGTTTAAAATAAGGATGGATAATCTCTAAAAGTAAAACTATATATACATAATATGTAGGTATAACCGGGAGGGATCCGGAGGCCTGCCCTCCGCTCAGACATGCCTCGAAGTCCAAATGAAGTAATTCAACGTATTGTTCAAGTGTTTATTGGATCACTTCCTTAAGTATAGTCTTGCAAATTGTGAAACGCGGCAAGTTCAAGGGAGAGGCCAGACGAGACGGTACCCGTGCTCTGCTCGAAAATCGCTAACCAAAAGTGCCGTCACTCACGGTCCAACCTAACCTCTATTGCCCTCCTCCGCCTTGACCAAGTGACAATGACAGTTGTGACACTGACAGTTGTCTACTTCACGTTTCCTACTATAAACTCCTCGACTAGCTAACAGATGGCGTTGCAGACCGGAACAAACCACGAACGAATCAATGCGGCGGCGGCGACTTGATCTCCGACATAATATATTATATGAGTTGGTTTTTACTCATTTACCTCATCAGAATATCAGCCATATGTCATCATGACTGGCAACACACACTAGTCAAAGACTTCCGCCTTGAGACTCATTTACGTATTTGAATAAAATAAAATAATATCCGCGGAACAAGAACGGGGAACGTGATAAGATATAGAGTGTTGTCGGGAAATCTAATAATCCTTTCTGTCGAGACGAAGCCGGGATCAGGCAATTGATCAATGACAGGCATTTTCTGAATTACCTATCGAGAAATTTAATTTGCCAACACTCGGATTGTCATTTATTGACTGATTTATTTCCTATTTTATCTCGATCGGAATACTTTGAACGGATAAATAGAAGTACGTGATTGGGTTAGGTAGGTAGGTAGGTACTATTTCTCGTATATTCAAATAAGTACTTATTTGAATTTTTAATACAAAATAATCAGTCAAAAAAAATGAATCAAAAAATAATTTTAATGTCAAGTTCTGGTTCTAATTTTGACTAAGTTATGAAAAGCTTCCAATTTCCATTCAAAAATAGAACTTTACAGTTAAGTCAACCTCCCGAGATTGACTGAGAGCTCGATCGCCACACTCCGTAATACTCGATGGAAAATACGTTGAGTTTCACAGAGCTTACGGATTACGCTAGAGGAGCTGAACCAGATGCTAGACGGCCTAGCTTCAGCCTCCAGATGTATCAGTCTTGGCGTGAACTTGGATAAAATTAAAGTCATGATCAATGGCCACATTGATCCAAGACCGGTGGTCGTACATGGCCACCTTATCGAAACTGTTTCCGAGTACTCTTACCTTGTGCAGATACTGCTGTTAGGTAAAAACTATTTTCAGAAGGAAGCCAAGAGGAGGATCCAGCTAGGCTGGGCAGCGTTTGGAAAATTACGATGAGACTTCTTGTCATCCATACCATAATACTTGAAAACGAAAGTTTTCAATCAGTCGGGTAGGAACCCGTCATGACTTACGAAGCTGAGATATGGAGAATCACGGTAGGGTTGGTCCACCAGTTCAAAGTCCCTCAGCGATCAATAGAAAGAGATATGCTCGGAGTTTCTCTGAAGGATAGGATTTGTTACGAATACATCCGACAGAGAACCAAAGTTATCGACATAGCCCAAAGAATTAGCAAGCTGAAGTGGCAGTGAGCCGGCCATATCTTGCGAAGAACCGACAACCGATGGGATAAGCGTGTTCTTGAGTAGAGACCGCGACTAGGCAAACGTAGTGTAGGACGCCCTCCAGCTAGGTAAAATAACAATATGTGAAAGACTGCAGGCAGATGCTGGATGTCGCAAGCTGAAGACAGGGCGCTATGGCGCTCATTAGGGGAGGCCTATGTATATCCAGCAGTGGAGCTAATGTAACAGACATTATGAGTCCATAAGCTCAAACTTTCTGCGCCAACTAACTTTTAACGGCTGGAATTGGACATGGACAACGATCAATTCTTTTGTTGGAAGCTGGTAGGTGCGGAATAAATTTTATATGGTATCGACGGACAGACTCGTAAATGTGTATTTGGTTTGAATAAACAGGCAATTATTTAACGTAGCAAATCGTTGGTAATTGTCGTAACATCCAAACTAATATTATATGTATAGAAAAGTAACTCTAACAGAGTTGCTCCTTTTCACAACTAAACGTATTTTTGAAACACGCTACATCCGTGTTTCAAAAATAATAGGGGGAAATGGCGATTGAATCTGAGAAGGCTTGCGAAGCTGCGGGCAGTAACTAACTACTCGCTAACGCTGGTCTGGTACCAGTAGGGAAAAGGGAAACTTCTTCCTACCAAACCAGCGTTGTAGGTCGGCCAACATAAAATAAATACGTGTAAACGCAAAATGTTTACACGAAATAAACTAGAAATAGCAAGTTACCTACCAAATCATCAATCTCCCTTAGAAACACAATAAGGTCTCATGATTAAAATAAATAAGCCGCCATTTCAGAAATATAAACACCCATATATTTTCATAATACATAAGCGTAGCGTTTTCTTCATAACACGTTTCCAAGATCCAAATCCAAGGCCCTCGACTGTCTCTCGAAATTAAATTATGTCTTTCCATGAATATTAGACAAGACGCGATCTTTTTATGCTATTTTACCGAGGTTGCGGAAAATCTTATAAACATAATAATATAACTGACTTTACTCTAGCCATTCTCAAGAAATAATATTTCTAAGCAACTCACAATACAAAAATCAAAATTTCTCGTTTTAGCATTGAGCTAAAATAGTTATTTGTTCAACAAGTTAGCAAAACGCTTTTTTGTTGAACGTACTGAAATCCCGAGCTAGCGAAGCAGTCACGAGCGTAGCGAGTGGCTCTAAAGTAGACTGCTGTAGTAGCGATTTATTTAATGGATATTTGAACTAGATATCCAAGTCGCCAATCTTATGGTTGCAGACTCTTACCTTTGGGCTTTCTGAAATCTCGCGTTTACCACCACAAAAAACCACGAACCTTGCAAGTCATCTTATATATATAACTAGTATTTTATAAGTGCGCGAGCTGCAAGCAGCTCGCGTCGTCGGTGGCTGTCACAGTGTTCGTTTTTAATTGTATTCCCCTTTTCGTAACCTACGTCTTTGATTTTTTCGAAATTGATAACCAAGAGTGGAGAATGCTATTGAAGAATGTCAGCCATCTTGGATTTTGAAATGGACATCTTTTTCGTAATCTACACTGTCGAGTTAGTCGAAAACGATATCCATGTCAAATTCAGATCTCACAGCCCCACCAGCGATCTTCATCCATAAACACTGCACGGGATAGCTCAGCTGCTACAGAACACTTCTCCACTTTAAACGAAACTCATTGCACCAACGAGATAAAAGGCCATTCACAACAGAATTTTCGTCACTCAACGAACACACACTAAAGAGTTTAACTTTGTGTTCCAAAACATGCAAAGTATGTTTAATAAACGGCATTTATTGGAAGAATTTCTTAGCGAACCACGAAACCTCACTGCGCTAGGCATATCAGAGACATGGCTATCACCCGAAAAAGCACTGCTAATTAATTACTCCGGATACAACCTCGCGGCGTCATACTCCCGGCGGAACTGCACTGGCGGAGGGGTATGCATACTACTTCAAGACCAGTTTGAATACAAAGAAATAGAAGAAATCGCGACCTTATCAGTTGAAGCTATTGTAGAACTTTGCGCCATAGTTATTACTTCATTTAAAATGTTATTAATAGTATTATACTGGAATGGACGCGATACCGAGGTATTTTATAGACAATTAACTAAGCTATTGAACTTAGTTTGCGGGAAATATAATTCAATTAACACAATAATAGGCGGAGATTTTAATATTAACGTTACAAAAAATAATCCTAAATCAAATAAACTACTTAATTTTATGCTCGAACACAACTTCCAACAACACATAAATGAACCGACCCGTATTACAAAATCTGCCTCAACTTGCATAGACTTAATATTTACAAATTTTGAGGGAACCCACTGTACTACATATGTCGATAACTACGGATTCTCTGACCACAATAGTATTATTTTAACTTTAAAATCCACGAACATAACCAAAAGTTACAAGAAAAAAAATCAAGTTGTAAAAAGAATATTCAATCAAAAAAACATAAAAATATTTAAAGATTATATTGCTAACGTAGATTGGAAACAGGTTATCTACTCAACAAAATCAACCAACGAAAATTATAAAGTTTTTAGTAAAAAACTTACGGATATTCTTGATATTTGTATTCCTAAACAGAAATTAGTTTTAAAACAAAATAAAAAACATTTTTGGCTTACTCGTGGTATAAAAACCTCCTGCCGACATAAAAGAATCCTCAAAACATTAATTACTTACCTCCGAGACCCAATACTTATAAATCATTATAAAACTTACGCTAAATTATTAAAAAAATCAATAAACCGATCCAAAAAACTTAGTTACATCCGCGAAATGAAAAAATCCACTAATAAGATGAAAACAATGTGGCAAATTATAAAAACCCAAACAAATAAAATTACTATTAATTCGCGACGCAATATAGAACTTAAAATACACAATAAATTAATATCAGATCCTACCCAGGTAGCAACCGCCTTCAATTCATTCTTTGCAGAAGTAGGTACGACAAAATTAGGTATATCGCCGGGCCGACCTGTGCTCCGGCCTATTGATAATTCAATGTACTTGAGTCCCGTCGAACCGCGCGAAGTATACCTAACTATACGCAACTTAAAAAGTAAATACAGCTATGGTATTGACGAAATACCACCCATTCTAATAAAAAATTGTGCAACCGAGCTCACCCTTCCATATTTCCTCCTAATTAATCAATCCTTCCAGGAAGGAATATTCCCCGACTTACTCAAAGAATCGCTAATAAAACCGATACACAAAAAGGCGTCTAGAAGTGACCCAAATTTACGGAAGAGATATTAAAAACTATTAACGATAAAAAATACGCTATCGGTTTACTACTCGACATGACGAAAGCATATGACAAAGTCCAATTTAATATATTACTCGACAAATTAAATGGAATAGGTATACGAGGAGTAGCGCACGACTGGTTTAAGTCGTACCTAACCAATCGCATCCAGTATGTCGAACTAGAGCATTTTGACAATAAAACCGGCATCGTAAGCAAAATAAAATCAGCTCCCATAAAAATAAAAGCTTCAATTCCTCAAGGAAGCGTATTAGGATGTATACTTTTTCTTTTATACATCAATGACCTTCCTAAAATAATTAATGAACCTTCAATTCTATTCGCTGACGATATTTCAATTTTGACATCAACTAATAATAATGACATAAATTTCAATTTAAAATTAACTGACATACTTACCTCTGTAGAACAATGGATGAATGATCACAACCTTGACATTAATTATACTAAGACAAAAATAATGCAATTTCGACCGTTTCAAAAAACCCCCCTTGACATAAACTTCTTATACCACGACATCAAATTAGAATGTGTAAATTCGTTTTCACTATTAGGAATAACTATTGACACACACGTTAATTGGAAAGATCATATTAAAAAAATTAAGACAAAGCTCTCTAGTTTCACATACGCTCTAAGAGAACTCAGAAAAGCAACTGACCTGAAAACTGCCGTTTCGGCGTACTATGCTTACGCTTTTGCCTGGCTCTCATACGGAATCCTACTTTGGGGAAATAGTACTGACGTCCTAGATCTTTTTGTTCTTCAAAAATCGTGTATCCGAATATTAGTTAATATAAAGAGCCCTGAGAGCTGCAAAGATCACTTTCGTCAGCTTAAAATACTAACACTGACATGTATTTATATATTTGAATGTTGTAAATTTATCCGAAAATATCCCCAAAATTTCCCAAAAACAGCTGATCAACCGCGACGCTATCCGACTAGGTTTAAGCATAAAATTACACTACCCGAGTCAAAACTAAAAATGCAAAGTTCCGGGCCAAAAGCAATGGCATCTAAAATCTATAACAAAATACCGGATATACTAAAAGACGAGGAAAAAGACCATATATTTGAAAAAAAATTAAAACAATACCTTTTACATAAATGCTATTATAATTTAAGTGACTTCTTCAACGATAAATTAAAATAAAAACTAAAACTAACGAATTTTTATGCATTATGAATATATACATTACTACCTATACAATAATATATAAAAATGTAACTACAAAAGTTATTGAACTATATTTTTCCGCTAAAACCTAAAACATAACTAGAGATTCTTATAGAAACCCGGTCCACCTCCACTCTCAGTACCTATTGCCACGCCCTGCTAGGGTACCATTGTGCCTCATAAACATTACTTTTAAACTAAGACCTAAAAATGTACACAATGATTGCAATAAATATATATGAATATGAATATGAATATGAATTCTTGGATGGGGGAGGGGGTTCAGGGGGGCTGGGCGTGAGCAGTCACAGCACGGCTCGCTTCGCTCGCCTTGCTATGTGACGTGAGTCGTATTGCGGTTCGCTTCGCTCACCGCAATCCGACACACGCCCGCCGCCGTCATCAAATTCGTAATCCTCGCCCCCATGTTAGTCGAAAACGATACCCATATCAGATTTTTTGATGGAGGCCGGGCTGGGCGCAGGGGGTCACAGCACCCCTGTAGTCCCCGCTCGTGCTGCCACACGGCAAGGCTCGCTTCGCTCGCCTTGCGGTGTGACGTATTGCGGTTCGCTTCGCTCACCGCAATCCGACACACGCCCGCCGACATCAAATTCGTAATCCTCACCCCAATGTTAGTCGAAAACGATATCCATATCAGATTTTTTGATGCGAGGGGGTTCAGGGAGCCTGGGGGCGTGGGGGTTAACACAGCAAGGCAAGGCTCGCTTCGCTCGCCTTGCTGTGTGACGTGAGTCGTATTGCGGTTCGCTTCGCTCACCGCAATGCGACACACGCCCGCCGACATCAAATTCGTAATCCTCACCCCAATGTTAGTCAAAAACGATATCCATATCAGATTTTTTGATGGGGGAGGGGGTTCAGGGAGCCTGGGGGCGTGGGGGGTAACAGCACGGCTCGCTTCGCTTGCCGTGCTGTTCCTCCGAAGTCGCATTGTGGCTCGCTTTGCTCGCCGCAATGCTCCACCGGGTTCAGGGGGAGGGGTTCTGGGGGGCAAGGGGGGGGAGGGGTCACAGCGCGGCTCGCTTCGCTCGCCTTGCTGTTCCCCGTAGTCGCATTGCGGCTCGCTTCGCTCGCCGCAATGCTCCACCCTAAAAAGTGGTCAAAATATAGGCTAAAAATGGCCAAATTTCAGTTTTTTTATAAAAAAGGGGGTCTAGAGGGGTTGGGGGCGAAATTTTTTTTTTGCAATCCAAATGTTTCTCCTTAGTTCGCTTCGCTCACCGCAATCCGACACACGCCCGCCGACATCAAGTTCGTAATCCTCACCCCAATGTTAGTCAAAAACGATATCCATATCAGATTTTTTGATGGGGGAGGGGGTTCAGGGAGCCTGGGGGCGTGGGGGGGTAACAGCACGGCTCGCTTCGCTCGCCGTGCTGTTTCTCCGTAGTCGCATTGCGGCTCGCTTCGCTCGCCGCAATGTTCCACCGGGTTCAGGGGGAGGGGGTTCTGGGGGGCAAGGGGGGGGGGGGGGGGGTCACAGCGCGGCTCGCTTCGCTCGCCTTGCTGTTCCCCGTAGTCGCATTGCGGGTCGCTTCGCTCGCCGCAATGCTCCACCCTAAAAAGCGGTCAAAATATAGGCTAAAAATGGCCAAATTTCATTTTTTTTATAAAAAGGGGGGTCTAGAGGGGTTGGGGGCGAAAATTTTTTTTTGCAATCCAAATGGTGTTATGCTCTTCACACGACTGTGAAAAAATTTTTCTTCTAGCATACTTCGTTTGGGAGATATCAAAAGGGGGGGTGAAAAAGGGGGCGGGAGGGGGGGTGTTTTTTTTTACTTTCAATTGGAGAAGAGACCTTTTATACCATCCCGCAATCAGATCCCCTCTATCGCGACGGCATCTCGTAGCACTCTCAAAAGGGGCGGTCTTGGGGGGCAAGGGGGGGTGAAATTATTTTTGAAATCGAAATCACTTGAACCCCTCTATACAACCCACTTAAAATTATTCATCAGTATGACTCCGTTACGAAGCCCCCCTGGGGGGCGGGGGTTCCGGGGGGCAAATCTCAAAAAGTCGGAATTTTCCCTAGGTCTCCTTGACCCCCTCTCTACATTTCTGCAAAAAAAAACATACCTCCCCCTCCACCATCAAGGAGAACAATTATGTCAGTCAGTCAGTCAGTGGATGTTAGCTTTCAAGACTTGAAAGGTTTATGGTTTATTATAAAAGCGAGATTTTAAAAAGCCTCAATTTTATTGTCACAGAATAACAAGTTTTGGCTTTCTCCCTTAGATGAGTGAACTACAGATGGAGGAACGCGCATCAAACGTGTCAAGGTTGAAACCATTATAATTATCAATCTCTCCGTGCAACTCACTATCTAGACTCTAGAGTTTATTTCATCAAGAATACTACGTGACGATTTATTGAAACAAACCGTGACAAATTAAAAGTTGTTTTTGCGACATTTAACCAAAATATTGATTTACTATTGTCGATGCATCCCTGGGAAAGTGAACGACTATTCGTTTGACCTACTTTGATTGTAAACAAGAGTTTGCTTTAGTTCGAATAACTTGGCTCATCAGTTAGCATTAGGTTTATGTGCAGTATGAAAGTATTTTTAGCGAACTAAAATGGAATTAAATACAGTAATAGTGTTGTGTGTAGTTATTTTGGTGAGAGGTATGTAAGATTGACAACTTCTTTATTTGATCTTACATAAAATACCGCACAAAATGAGCTGATCGTCTCCGGTCGCTCGATATTTTAATTACAATCTAACTTCAAATCCATTGTCTTTTTCGAGTCCATCGGCGTCCAAAGGTCCGCCTGCGGCTCAGAGGATTACGGGTTCAATTCCCGCCCCGGGACAAATGTTTGTACGATCTGCAGGTATTTGTTCCGTATATTCTGGTTTTTTTCTAAATATTCTATATAGGCATTTATTTATTTTTGCAGCGCCTAGCGCCCTCACCGTCGATTGGACCGCCGTTCGGTGTGCATCGGAGCCGGTGCAGGAGGTCTGGGAAGGGGCTCAGCCTTTCGACAGGTTTCGTTGGCTGGGGATCATACAGCACAACTTTGGTAACAACCTCTTTTGTTGCTTTCATTAACGTAACCTCTCTTTATGAGAAAGAGCATAAATATCATATAATATATGCGTCTCTCGTACAACATTTTTTTAGCATTAATTTCTACGATTCGTAAAGAAATTTTCAATCGTTTATGACATGAAATCCACAGCTACAATTTGAGTAAAGGACTTCAAATTATCATAAATCTTTATACCTAAATAAAGAAGCATTTCGTAAATAAATGTTGTTCTTTGGAGTTCAGAAGTTCAGAGAACAGTACCTGCAGCCTTATTGTCTAAGTAAACTGGTAATCGTAATCGACTTCATTTTTGACATTTGAAACCTAGCCTGGACTTCGACTGTCACTTTCGTATTGTGTAAATAGCTGACACATGCAACACCATTACCAGCGAAATTTAAGCCCAGCCTTATTGTCTAAGTAAACTGGTAATCGTAATCGACTTCATTTTTGACATTTGAAACCTAGCCTGGACTTCGACTGTCACTTTCGTATTGTGTAAATAGCTGACACATGCAACACCATTACCAGCGAAATTTAAGCCCTGTTCTTTACTTCTGAACGAAGCGCGGCCCGCAGCCGTGCGCGACAGTCTTGACTCGCCTGTCAGCGCATGCGTCGCACTGCGAGTGCGCAAAAACTAAGCGTAATTAGTAATTACCGTTTAAAATTATTCAAAATGTGTTAACGAGGAAAATAACTGCGTACCTAACCTGGTTAGAGATCAACATAATGCCGCTTCTGAAGATGGTGTTAGATTTGTTTAATAAAAAGTTATTTTTAGTTTGCTTCACTTCATTAAACCCCGACGCAAAAAGAGAGGGGTGTTATAAGTTTAACGTGTCTGTCTGTGTACCTGTGTTTCTGTGTATCTGTCTATGATATCGTAGCTCCCAAACGGATGAACCGGTTTTCGTTTAGTTTTTTTGTGTCATAGATAATTTTATCCCGAGTGTTCTTAGCCATGTTTCATGAAAATCTGTAAGGGGTTTTTTTAAATTTTAAATTTAGTACTTGTTTTATTTCTTTCAACGGCCTGTATTGGTCCACTACTGGACGTAGGCCTCCCACTGATAAGCGCCTTATTGGTTTTTATCACATGGGGGTAGTGCCCATAATCCCCACGCTGGGCATGCGGGTAGGAGAGCATAGTTCGATGGTAGAATTGTTCTGCAGGGGGCACTGCTGCCCGCCCCCGGTGGATTACATGGTTAGCATATCCGTCAACATTTCTTCAGTTTGTAAATACTTCATAAAAACAAATCTACTATGTATAACATCTCTAATAAAATGATGCCTGACATCAATGTTCTTTGTGCGTCCCGAATATCCAATATTCTCTGCAAGCTTCTGAGTAGATTGATTGTCGTTAAAAAAGCGTTATTGTAAAAGACCTCCTTAATACCTCTTTCAGAAAACTTAGTACAAACAAAGCTTCATTCATTTGCGTCAGATATTCTTATGTATGTTCAGATATCTTCTGTACTGGATAAAGCTACCGTTGTTTACGACTTTCCCACGAAACTACGCTACCTACTAGCAATTTTGAAAACATACCCTGTTTACTTTCTATCAATAATACTCCCAGCCCAATCGGTAAGTATATCCATCCATTGATATTCATACCGGACAAAAATGAGTTTTCCAGTGTTCCTCTGCGTAACATTCATTGAACACACAGCACACATATATGTAGCATGAACTATAACTGGTCTCGTACATACCGCTATATTCCTACATGAAGCATCCTATCAGGTGTCTGTAGTCTAACCTCATATTCTTCATAGTAGACTTCTGAAGGTGTCGGTGATATTTTGCAATCTGACATATTGAATCTTTGTAGAACCGTCTTTATGTAACTTTTCTGGTCCAAGATTATTTTATTGTCTTCTCTTCAAACTCGCATGCCCAAGATGTGTTGAACCGGACCAAGATCCTTCATCACAAACTCCTTCATAATCAATTTTTGACTTGATTCTTCTCAACCGACGAAGTAGAAAACAACAGGATATCATCTACATAGAGGGCGATAATCACTAATTTCCCTCCTCTTGACCTAAAGATAATGACCTAAAATCCTAATAACTAATAACCTAATAATAAAAATACCTAATGTAGATGTAGACATCGGAACCATGTTTCCGATATCATTCTTTTTACATAAGTTTTTTCTAACAACATAGTTTATCTTTTCATTCCAAGAGATTTGTGCAGCCGATACACTCTCGTTTTACCTCCTTGTTGTTAAAAACCTTCAGGCTTACATGTAAACTTCTTTTATCTCTATTCAAAAAAGCAGTTTTTTCGTCCATATGATCTTTAACCTTGTCATATTCTGCAGCCAATACTACAAGCATTCTTATGATTGAATATCTAACAACTGGTGAAAATGTTTCTTGATAATCAATACCATACTTTTGTGCGAATCCTTTTGCAACCAGTCTCGTTTTGTATTGTAAAAGCTCACCATTTAATCCTCTTTCTTTACTGTACATCATCATCATCATCGCTATCCTTATTCTCACTTTGACAAAGATTCGTTAGTTCGTGCTTGAACGCGGTTTTTTGAAAAAACTTTGATGAATTTACTTGGTGATAAAGTATTTATCAATCGCTATCCTTTTGTATCTTCGCAGTAGCCGACGAAAAACAGTTACTTATCACAACCAAAACCAGTAAATGACTCAAATCTACTTTGTTACCTGACTCTCTTCAAGTGTAACACCTCTCATGGCTTTTGTAGAGCAGTTATTGATGTAAATTGCAGTTTTTGCAGTTGCAGCCCAATGATCTTTACTCTAGCCAGCTTCCTGCAACATGCATCTCGCTGCTTCGATAATGGTTCTGTTAGCTCGTTCAGAAACTCCATTCTGCTCACGACATCCAGGTACTGTAGTTTGATGACGAATTCCATTCATCTTCAGGTAGTCCTCTTTTAAGTAGATCCATGCTATGTGCATTGCACATTCCCTTTACAATCTATGCGGTCGCACTAAGCACATCTTTGTTGTATATTTTACAAAAATCGTTAGCAATAATAATATTATCAAAATTCGTAGCTTAAAATCCTAATAGATATCGAATTCGTTGACAATCTCGAAAACAACACCAGGTCATTCAAAATTATTTCACTTTTGTCATGTAAATCGAATTTTACGCAATTTTACGTCACCTCGTGCTTTATACTAAAACGTTTTTGTCCATTAGCGACAGTCACCTCCCATGTTTGATCTGGAACAAAGTTGTGCATCAAATCAGCCCTGTTGCACATGTGGCATGACGCATCCGAGTCCACGTATCATGCGTCCTTCTTCACTTTAGATGACAACGTAACGCTGAAATGTTGGCTACAACTTTCTCGAACGAACTCCCGTTCGCTTTCTTTCCAGTATTTGGCTTGCGAGGGAAGTTTCGCGATGTGTCACATATCCCTCCATTTTTAAAAACTAGCTGTTACCCGCGACTTTGCCCACGTAGAATTTGATTTCTTAGCTTATCCATAGACTTTTGACTTTGAATTGTCTCAAAGAGAGGTGTGATATCACAGGTTCTAGGCAGACGACTTAACTGTTCTTCAAATTGTTTACGTAATTAAGCCATGATTTCACGTGCTATGTGGCAAGTGGTGCCGTCATAATGGTAATAAAATATCCTGAAGATCACGGGCTTTAATTTAAGGTAAAAAATAGTTCGTTATCACGGCACGATAACGATCGTCATTGGCAGATTGGACGAATTTCAGAACACGATGAATGAAATGTGTCTACACTACATGTCAAATTTTGTAGGTCTGTTGTAAACGGTTGCTGAAATACAGATAATTTTTGTTTAAACTCTCAACCCCAATTATGAACCTTAGAGTACGAATTTTCAAAATTCTTTTCTTATTGCCCCTTTCGTACCAAGACCTACACATCCCGCAAGTTTCGAGTCTTTAGTATGGTTAAGGCTGTAGTTTGTCTATATATCAGGGCAAAGAGTTTCATATTATATTTGAAAATGATTTGTTGGTGATTTTTTTATTTTTTCGTGAAGGCAGGCGCGGCGGCAGATTTGGCTGAAGATCTCAAGAGGCGCAAATATGCAGGTCTCGACAGAGCCTACACATTTGCTCCTCTTGGAGTCGAGACCCTAGGTCCGTGGGGTACCGAGGCTCTTCGGGTTTTCAAAAAATTATCTGAGCGTCTGGTCGAAGCGACGCGTGACCCGAGAGCTGGTCAGTATCTGGCACAGCGCATCAGCATTGCCATACAGCGGGGCAATGCAGCCAGCGTCTTGGAGACGCTTCCGACTGGTATTGATATGGATCAGTTGAGCTACCTGTAGATTGTTTGCAACAGTCTGCAGTTAGCTCAATTGTTTCAATTGTAAATACTAATTATATTTTAATTTTCTTTGTTGGTAGGAATTTGCTGTTGAACAGATTTCTAAGTATGCTTAATCGTCGACCAAGGCCCTTATCATCGAATGCCTTTTCTTGATTTTTCCATGCTTTGCAGGCTGTTACTGCGTACTTTATATGCGTGTATATCGAAGGTTCTGTAGTTTCTTGTTTTCAGTTTCTTTTTCCACACACTCCCAAAGGTCTTTGGATTTCAGCACCATTTTCATCGCAAATTTCCATGTCTGACACTTTAGGCATTAATGGTCATTGGACTATTAATGCCTAAAGTGTCGAAGCATCTGAATTGAATGCGAAATGTCCAATTTTGTTAAAAGATGGTAACACTACCTTGAATTTAATAGCCCGGTCGGCCACATGCTCCGAGCTGGCCTGCACCGCAATTTGCGCAATTCCTTTGCAAACTGTAAACGAGAGTGTAGACGGCGGCCAAAGCTCGGCTTGTGCAATCGTTGACATGCCGAAGATTAGATTGCGCAGTTGGATTGCGCAGGCGAGACGGAGCCTGTGGCCGGGCTATAAGCGGATTAGACACGAACCTTATTTGTGTTGGATGAAGTTAACGTACCGCGTACCGCTTGCGACTAGAACCGACTCACCCTCAACAAGTTCTTTGATAAGGGATGAAACGTTGGAGTTTTCCCAACACAAGGATCGTGGTTATTCCGCCTACATTCATAATGAACTATAAAAAGATAAAAAGTGGCTTTTATCCTTTTCCGAGATACCATCTATCTCCCTGTCAAATTTCATTGACATCCGTTCAACCGTTTAGACGTGAAAAGGTAACACACAAAGTTACTTTCGAATTACTTACCTATATGCTTATTTATTCGTCGCCATAGTTTTTATGGTAATAAAGTATCTTGATTATCAGATAAAGATGGAGTCCTGAATTTTGCGGTGACGAGCGCGATCCTCATCCACCCGGGGTTTGCGGTGGCGCCCGCCGAGGACATCTCGAAGATACGCATCGAATCCTTCAGGTATGTTCTTAGCGAAGGGAATCCCTTGGTTTGGGAAGTTTATAATAGCTACTAGATGACCCCGTGGACTTCAAGCCCTGTGTAGAAGCTTTTATTTAGCTTGTAATGCATGTAACTATGTTTGTACGTTTGAAATCTTGCAGCTCAATTTTGAAGCAGATATCTATAACCGATTGAGCTGAAAGTTTGTGTACCTACACGTTTAGTTTGGATGACAATTCATGGTTAGCTGGTTGACGTCATACTAAATCCAACATGGCAGAACACCTAAGATGGCGGACTAGTTATTTTTCATTGTCTCCTACAATAGTAGTATCAAATGAGAGCACTTGCTAAGAATAACTCGAAAAATAAAGTGACGTCACTCTAAATCCAATACGGAGGACCTCAACTTTGAAGACGATATCTTCAACCAATTGAGCTGAACTTTTATATAAACGTTTAGTTTGGATGACAATGGTTGGTTAGCTGTGTGACGTCATTCTAAATCCAACATGGCGGAACACCCAAGATGGCGGACTAGTTATTTTAAAAGACGTGAAACAAAGTAAAACTTTTCTTTAAAACTTCACTGTAAAACTTTTGTAGGGTAGGTACACTATGTATCATTATAACACTGTCAAGAACTAGACTCTTTGTAATGAACCGGCAAACGACCTTGTAACAATGATGCGTTGAATGAGATGAACAGACTGAGAAACCTGTCCAGCAATTAGGTACTACAAAAATTAAAAATATATTTTATGTAAAAACCATTTTAAAATAAGCTTTTATTACAATGCGCTAAAACGAATAAAATAAACTTTTCCTTTAAAACTTTTACTATCAGCTTATAAATTCATTACGAAATGCGAAAGTTTGTGAAACGTGAAATTTTTGTTACTTAGGATCTCGTAAACTACTGAACAGATCAAAATTAAATTTGGCTTAGGTACATTTAGAATATAATCTAACTCAAACAATTGGCTACTAATTTTTTTAGGGGTTCGCCCCCGGATTTATTTCGGGTTTAAAGAACTTGTTTAATGCTCAAAGTTAAAGAAGGGTTTGATAATTTACACATCACGTCCAACGAGAAACTAAAACATAGATAAAAAGTCCGTCTATGCAATGTTGTCTATTTTTGACAAAATAGTGATTGAATTTGTGATGTTGTCATATTTGCTTTGTAAAATATGAAAATTAAACAAAATGTTTTTCTCCAGCAAAGAAACGAAATAAGTCAATTAATTGCTAAAGACGACCTCCGTGGCGCAGCGGGCGAAGGTCCGCCTGCGACGCAGGAGGTTGCGGGTTCGATTCCCGCCTCGGAACAAATTTGTGTACGATCTGCAGAAATTTGTTACAATACAATACAATACAGTACTCTTTATTGCACACCAAATAGAAACACAGGACAGGAAAAGACAAATACAAATAACGTTGCACAATGGGCGGCCTTATCGCTATGAGCGATCTCTTCCAGGCAACCTTTGGATGGACCGGAAGTGAAAGAACAAGTATAGACGGTGGCGTGCTTTACAAATAGTGGTAGCTATAAATACAATAAATATGACAGATACATAAAATAAATATATAATATACATAAGATAAATACATAAAATTAATATACAGGGTTATTGGTAATTAGACCGGATCCTTTTAGGGGGTGATGGGGGAGGCCATTTGCAACTATTTTGACCCTATATCGTATTATGCAAAAGTTGAAAATAAATTTGACAACAAGGGTTGTTAAAACTGAGTTACGCCATCGTATGCGGCTTTGCATACGGAATAGAGGTGGACATTTTGAAAACGAATTGTAAATTGTAAATTAAAATTTGTAAATTGTAAATTAATAATGCAAATTGTAAATTAAATAGTAAATTGTTTTGATAGTAATAAATTTTTTGTTTGTTTTACAAAATTCATAGTTTGATTTATTGGAAGTTACTACCTGCTTATGGTTTATCCTTTTTTCTGCAATTATGTTACAAAGTGCATTGATTTATACCTCTTTGGATAGCTAAAGATGTGTAGATGTTTTTTAAATAACATGCCGACCAAATTCACTGGAGTATTTTTTTTTTAAATGGGGTTTTTGTAAGGACTTTACAAAAAAAATAAACTTTGTTTTTATAAACATGTCCTTTAGCTTCCATATGGGTACAGATTCATACGATTGTGTTAGTGGTTATTAATAATTAGACTTCAGGCTATCTAAATCAGTCACTAAAATTTGAATTGGATGATCACTTTTTTTTTAATTTAATTTTGAAGACGTAAATCAGGGTTTTCCCAAAAAATTAAGAATTTGCGAATATCTCAAAAATGGTTAACTTTTGCATAATACGATATAGGGTCAAAATAGTTGCAAATGGCCTCCCCCATCACCCCCTAAAAGGATCCGGTCTAATTACCAATAACCCTGTATAATATACATAAAATAAATATATAGGGTGTATGTAAATATACTAATTTGATACTAACAGTTTGAAGTAGAGGCAAGGAAATGTTCATAGACCATATGTTTGAATATAGGGAGAGACTTAGCTTGTCGAATTGAAGTGGGTAGGGCATTCCACAGCTTTATGGCACGTACGGTAAAGGATTGTTCGAAATGCGAACGACTCAACGCCAATTTCATATGTAAGGATTATTTGACGGAATAAGCAGATCATGTCTTGATGTCAAATATATCTACACAGCGCAATAAAATAATAATAAATAATAATAAATAATGCTGGACAATTCACACAGCATTATCTAGCCCCAAGCTAAGCAGAGCTTGTGTTATGGGTACTAGATAACTGATATACTTAATACAATATACTACATAGATAGATATTTTTATTATACATAGAAAAAACCCAGACCAACGGAACAAATTTCTGCAGATCGTACACAAATTTGTTCCGAGGCGGGAATCGAACCCGCAACCTCCTGCGTCGCAGGCGGACCTTCGCCCGCTGCGCCACGGAGGTCGTCGCAATGGAATCGAATATGAGTTTATTTGTCAGCCTAAAGATATAATAAGCCTTTTATTTCCAAATCTATACTTATAATAAAACTGTAACAGGTCCAATTCTGTACATTGAAGATATTTTGAAAATTTTTTTTGGATGGCACTCTATTATCGATACTGAAGCCAAAACTGCAATTTTTTTCATTCATGTCTGTCTGTCTGTCTGTCTGTCTGTCTGTCTGTCTGTCTGTTTGTTAAACGCGCATCACGCCGAAACTACTGAAGGTATTGAAATGAAACTCGGCACGATTTTAGGTCATACTACGAGGAAGGACATAGGATACTTTTTATCCCGGAATTCAGTCAGGTTTCCCTGGGAGAGGGGATGAAATTAAAATTCTTTAACTGCGCATCACGACGGAACTACTAAAGGTATTGAAATAAAATTCGGTACGATTTTAGGTCATACCACGAGAAAGGACATAGGATACTTTTTATCCCGGAATTCAGTCAGGTTCCCCTGGGAGAGGGGATAAAAGTAAAATTTCTTCACCGCGCATGACGCCGAAAGTGCTAAATGAGTTGGAATGAAACCTAGCACGATTTGATTTCATACTACAAGGGATACATGGGATACATTTCATCCCGGAATTCAGTAATTTTCCCCTGGGAGAGAGGATAGAAGTAAAATTCTTTAACCGCCCATCACGAAGGAATAACTTAATGAATTCGAACGGAACTCGGCATAATTTGAGTTCATACTACGAGGAAAGATACATTTTATCCCAGAATTTAGTAAGGTTCCCCTGGGAGAAGGGATGAAAGTAAAATTCCTTCACTGCGCATCACGCCGAAACTACTGAATGATTTGGACTGAATTGGTACGATTTGAGTTCAAGGAAGGACATGGGATACATTTTATCCTGGAATTCAGTAAGGTTCCCCTGGGAGAGAGGATGAAAGTAAAATTCTTTAACCGCGCATCACGACGGAACTACTTAATGAATTCGAATGCAACTCGGCGTGATTTTAGTTCGTACTATGAGGAAAGATACATTTTATCCCGGAACTCAGTAAGGCTGCCCTGGCAGAGGGGATGAAAGTTAAATTCCTTCACCGCTCATCACGCCGAAACTACATAGGTAATGAGTTGGAATGTAACTTGGCACGTTTTGAGTTCATACAACAAGAAAGGACATGAAAGGACACATTTTATCCTGAAATTCAGTAAGGTTCCCCTGGGAGAGAGGAAAGAGTAGAATTCTTTAACCGCGCATCACGACGGGTCTACGCGTCGTCCGATTTCATGCATTCTTTTTGTTAGAAACAGTGTTGCAAGATCGAATATGACTAAATCAGTATAAAGTCGAGTAGAAAATCAGTAGATTGATGAAATAATCTGTAGATTGAAGAAAAAAATTAGTAGATAAAGGGTAGGTAAGTTCCTATCTATTTATTTTTCCAAGACGCACCCATTAGTTAGGTTCCTACCTACTAAGGTGGTGGGTCCTGGAAAAATAAGTTAGGTTCCTGCCTTACATGATATATGGTGGTTTAGCTGGTCCACTTAACAGTACTACCGAAGTTTGGTTGGAGTCTTACTCCAACCAAACTTCGGTAGTACAATTAATTTAATTAATTATTGTGGTCCATTTAAACTAACTGGACCGCAGAAAAATATTTTTTATTGTGGTACACAACTGTACCTACCTACTAACGAAAAAAAATTACGGTGGTCCAGTCAAATGGATCAGGAGCCCAATTCTGCAAAACAATTGCTTCAGTATGACAATGGAATCGTCGCAGAATCATCACGTAGAATCCTTTGATTAATAAAACTCCAGATAGTGCGCGCGAGATAAATTAATATGTAGTTTCAAACTTGACGCGCGTCTCTCCATCTGCATTCATCATAATTTCTTTCATCCAAGGTGGAATACCAAAACGTGTCATTCTGTGACGATAGCCCTGTCATAGTGAAGCGATTAGTATAGCAGAATAAGGCCCCAGCTGTGAGTAAGTCAAACGAGTAGGACACTTCTTAACACTGACGCTGGCCGAGTCGTAGCTAAAAGTCGTGTGGATAAAGAATGGGATTGAAGATGACAATATGCTATCCCCCGTAGACCCTACACGATTTTTTGCACGGCGGCGTTTCATAATATGAGAGACTATGGTTAAATGTGAACTTAATTAGTCGGCAGGTAAGGCAATCGCGAACGAAGTCGCGGGTACAGCTAGTCTTAATTAAAAATGTGAAATTAAATTAAAATTATAAATAAATTGTATTACATTGAATTTGTGAATAATTTAGGTGAATAATGTTTCTAAAAATACTTTCATTTATCAATTGTCATATCATGCATTATCATTTTCTTCTAATTTGGGCACCCATCTAGGGGTGAAGGCCTCCTCCATCCATTTCCATAGAGTGCTGCCTGCGGCGTGTCGTGGCCACGTGACGCCGGCCACGTCCTCGATGTCATCTCTCCAGCGCTGCGCTGGCGGGGACGGCCGCGCGGTTGTCCATCGGTTGTCCGTGCCACGTGCCCCGCCCATCTCCATTTCGGTACCTACCGACCCGGCAACACTAGCTTGTCAACAACCTAAAGATATAAACATTAGTAATTTCTGATTCCTGCCTCCACCTGCTCCAGCAACACCACGAAGCTGATCCTCTGGTACAGCGCGGCGCTGAAGTACGCCATCGACGTCGTGGACTACGTGCTGCACCCCGAGTTCGGCGAGGGACTTACGTCGGCCTCGATAGCGGTCGTGCAGCTGTTTACCTATGGAGAGACTGGCCTAGGTGGAAACCCTAGTAAGTATTGTTTTTTGTCCCACAGCTGAGCAAAGGCATATCTCGCTCCCGTTACAATCACGCGTGGTTTTCCACTTATCCCTCAGGATGGTTTAGTTTGTCATGCCAGGCGCTTTCGTGGCCGTCTTTTAGGTTACTACTACGTTAAGCAGTTAAATTTGTCTAATCTAAACTTTATATATGTATATAGGCTGTTCTAATTTTAGTTAGAGGGAGGGCAAATAAAGTCGAATTTAGACTGAATGTTCCAATCGTAGAGGATCAAAAAATTTCAAATGTACCCCCAAGTTCTAAAGAATTTGTTTTTATAAAAACTATAATTTTCGGGAGCATTGTTTCATTTCAAAATATTATCAACTACGAGCTTCCCGAGTTCGTTGAGGGCTCTAAAAATGCTAAAAGCAACCTTCTCCGTACAAAAATTTCTATATTGACTGGACTAACAGTCTTTTGTTTTGTTTGTTGGCATACGTAACTATGAGAGAATACTCGGAAAATTGGTCTCGAGTACTATGTTATTGTTGTGTTTGGTTTCAGAGCCCTGCCTGCCAATTTGCATTCCACTGAAAGGCACAAGGAATTACGCTCATGCGTATGCGGCCAAGATGTCAGATGGTATGGTTTAATAAACATAAGTGTTTACATAAACGGGCAGTTTGAAGCAGTCAGGATCAAATGCTTCAAGCTACTGCATCGTGAACTATGCAACTGCTCGAGTCCGTGTATGTGACTGTAAATAGATGACTGTGCAGTTCACTATGCAGGCGCAACTTGAAGCAGTCGCATTTTGACTGTTTCAAAATTCCCGTATGTGCCCCCGTATGTAGGTAGGTCTTTACAAGTAAGTAGGTATTTCATTGAAAACTGGAAAACACCAGACTCGGCCTAAAAAATGTAGCTACACTACCGGAATTTAGACGAGTTTTAATTTTAGTTTATTTGGGAAATCGAAACTAGAACAAATAGAGGTAGACCACGTCCGCTTATGGTACGCAAATATTAACAATACATTAGCGTAAACGAAAAAATAACGTGCCTAATTTAAATATTTACTTCAACTACAGAAATAATCAAGTATGAACAATATGTCTTTCGTCAGTACCTACCCGATCAGTAGATGAAGTAGCTACAGGAAGGGAGCTTTCAAAGCACTAAAAAGTCTCAATCATTCACATTCCTTCATAGATTTGTATCTATATATGTAGCGAAGCGAACATTTTATAGATAAAACAAAAACCCTTGCAGTTAAATAATAGTTATTTGTTATACATGAGTGCAAAGTTGCTTTTTAACCGCGTGCTCAATTTTGATGACCGAGCAAGCGAAAGATTTTAAAAATGAATCACGAGCGTAGCGAATGATTTTAAAAATTAGAATCCTGAGCGAGGAAATCAAAAGAGCACGAGGTAAAAATACTTTGCACTCGAGTGCAACACGTAACTTTTCATCCCCGAAATGATTAAATGCAAAAAAAGAAAATGGCGCGCGCAAAGCAAATTAGATAAAAAGTACACTAAGAAGGTTCCGAGTCTAAGTTTTTAACAAATTAAAAAAGGTTGTATGATTTATTCGGCACCATGGAGGTAGAAGTAAATAGGTTTTTAATCACAAACGCAGTGCACACGATGTTCTAAATTTATTGTTACATTATCTTCTAGCGGATAAAAACGGCTTTTGTTGTCAGATATCCAAATGCAAAAATACTCTTTCCGAGATGGGGGGGGGGGGGGGGGGTGACAAAAATATAAAACCTTTTAAGAGTAGGAAGTAATACATGGTGTTTATAACATACAAGTAATTATATACTTAACATTTATACTAAGCCGACAGGGGTGATTCTGGATCAACTTCTAGGAATAAGAATAAGAATCATTTATTTGCATAAAACATGAGTATGAACATGGTGCGAGCATGCAATTATCTATACTTATAATAAAACTGTAACAGGTCCAATTCTGTACATTGAAGATATTTTGAAAATTTTTTTTGGAGGGCACTCTATAATCGATACTAAAGCCAAAAATGTATTTTTTTTCATTCATGTCTGTCTGTCTGTCTGTCTGTCTGTCTGTCTGTCTGTGTGTCTGTCTGTCTGTTTCTTAAACGCGCATCACGCCGAAACTACTGAAGGTATTGAAATGAAACTCGGCACAATTTTAGGTCATACTACGAGGAAGGACATAGGATACTTTTTATCCCGGAATTCAGCCAGGTTTCCCTGGGAGAGGGGATGAAAGTAAAATTTCTTCACCGCGCATGACGCCGAAACTGCTGAATGAGTTGGAATGAAACCTAGCACGATTTGATTTCGTACTACGAAGAAAGACATGGGATACATTTCATCCCGAAATTCAGTAAGGTTCCCCTGGGAGAGAGGATGAAAGTAAAATTCTTTAACCGCGCATCATGACGGAACAACTGAATGAATTCGAATGGAACTCGGCATAATTTGAGTTCATACTACGAGGAAAGATACATTTTATCCCAGAATTTAGTAAGGTTCCCCTGGGAGAAGGGATGAAAGTAAAATTCCTTCACCGCGCATCACGCCGAAACTACTGAATGAGTTGGACTGAATTGGTACGATTTGAGTTCATACTACAAGGAAGGACATGGGATACATTTTATTCTGGAATTAAGTAAGGTTCCCTTGGGAGAGTGGATGAATTAGATTTGTATTTGTATTTGTAAAAGTGGTAACTCATTAACGCGTCGTCCGATTACATGCATTCTTTTTGTAAAAAACAGTGTTGCAAGGTCGAATTTGACTAAATCAGTAGAAAGTTGAGTAGAAAATCAGTAGATTGATGAAATAATCTGTAGAAAAAAATAGTAGATATATGGTAGGTAAGTTTCTATCTATTTATTTTTCCAAGACGCACCCATTAGTTAGGTTCCTACCTTAGTAGGGGGTACTAAGGGATGCGTCTTGGAAAAATAAGTTAGGTTCCTACCTTACATGATATTATGGTGGTTTAGCTGGTCCAGTTAACTGTACTACCGAAGTTTGGTTGGAGTAACTGGTCCAATTAAACTAACTGGACCACAGAAAAATATTTTTTACTGTGGTACACAGCTAACTGTACCTATACCTACCTATTAACGAAAAAAAAAATGACGGTGGTCCAGTCTAATGGATCAGGAGCCCAATTCTGCAAAACAATTGCTTCAGTATGACAATGGAATCGTCGCAGAATCATCACGTAGAATCCTTAGATAAATAAAACTCCACATAGTGCGTGCGAGATAAATTACCTAATAGTTTGTCCAGCATTATTTATTTATTTATTTATTTATTTACGCGCGTCTCTCCATCTGCAGTCATCATAATTTCTTTCATCTAAAGTGGAATACCAAAACGTGTCATTCTGTGTCCCCTGTCATAGTGAAGCGATTAGTATAGCAGAATAGGGCCCCAGCTGAACGAAACCATGAGTATGACACTTCGTAACACTGACGCTGCTGGCCGAGTCGTAGCTAAAAGTCGTGTGGATAAAGAATGGGATTGAAGATGACAACATGCTATCCCCCGTAGACCCTAAACGATTTTTTGCACGGCGGCGTTTCATAATATGAGAGACTGTGGTTAAATGTGAACTTAATTAGTCGGCAGGTAAGGCAATCGCGAACGAAGTCGCGGGTACAGCTAGTGTTAAAATATAAATGACCTACATGTTTTGCCATTACTGGCGTGCAAATAGGAGAGGGCACGCTGCAGATTTGTCACTAATGTGATATGTCTTATAATGTACAATCAATCATAATACAAAAAAATTAAAATTATCGGATAAACTTAAAATAAATTATAAATTCTAATTGGTATAATCAAAATTTGTCACTATGAAAGTCATTAACGCTATAATAACATTTGTCTATGAGTACATTCTTAAGTCTATTTATAAAAAACAAAAATCATTTATTGGACACATTTACAGTGTTTCAGTATAATATTGAATCCGTAGGGTCCTAAACTATCCTAGGTCGTATTTCAGGATCCAAGGCTTCTCCTTGTAAAGTTTTGCACATTGTGCCCTTACATTAAAAAAAAAACAATAATTTAAAATAAAAATAGAAGTGAGAATAAAAATGAAATATCTAATAATCAGATAAGTAAACGTACGAAACAAAATATGAATAGAGTAATAAAGTGAATTAAACAAATTTGCATTCTACCTCAGATAAACAATTATTATTAAATAAGATAAAGGTACTTTAATAAAATGGAAACTATATTTGATAAAAAATATACAGAAGTTAGTACATAGGTAATTAAGAATAATACTAAAGAATAAATAACAGTACTAATATATGGTAATAGAAAATAATAAGTGTGATGTGCTTGTGTAAATTAGAAATATAGGTCGGTGAGCATTTTTCCAATGCCCTCATAATCATAGTTTGAAATCCAATATGGTTTTTAATTCAAGCGTTTTTAACACCGATTTTCTCGTTTACGATTTGCTTTTTCGTTTAAGAATAAAGATTTTCTAGAATTTCGAATATTTACATTTATTACCTACTTTACAGACAACAAAGAACTTCACAAAGAGCTATTCCAAATGACCGGCGTCGATTTTGAAACCTGCACCAAGTTCTACAACGACCACCAGGTACCTATTCAAAGTCGCGATGTCATCTTCATTTGCAGCGGCGGAAGATCCGCCTGCGATGGAGGAGGATTCTTAATGAAAAAAGAATCATCACCAAATTGTGACATCTGTGGTAGTATTGATGATGTTCAGCTTATTATAATTGAATGTGTATGAAATGCAAACGAAAGACTTCGTATTTTTGGAGTGGCTAATTTATATGATGTTGGCAAATGTAACAGTATCACAGAGGCGAAGGTCCGCGATGCAGGAGGTTGCGGGTTCGATTCCCGCCTCGAGATAAATGTTTTTACGATCTGCAGATATTTGTTCAGGGAGTTCTGGATGTTTTTTTATGTATAATAAAAAATATCTATATATGTAGTGTATTGTGTTAAGTATATCAGTTATCTAGTATCCATAACACAAGCTCTGCTTAGCTTGGGGCTAGATAATGCTGTGTGAATTGTCCAGCAATATTTATTTATTTATGCAATCCATCGTCTGAAGAAGCCCGTACAAATTACAACTTTGCTTTATGTTATTTTTGTACAGATTAGTTTTTAGTTTTCATTTGTAAAAGATTGTAAATATGTATAAATTACGCGATGTGGTCACTCAGCGACAAAGCCTTTTGTGTGATGTGAAATAAAAAAATAACTTGTTAACAACAACAAGTCCTAGGTAAGTGTGATGAGATGAGGCACTTGTTGTATGGATTCGCACGCGCAAAGATATGTCTTGGACAGGACACACTGTGCAAACAACTGTGACTGAGAGATAGAATTTTAAATGTACTTTGATTTCTAAGATAGGTCGAATGTACACGAATTATCTTAGTTTTGCCTACGTTTAAGACCAGATCTGAGTCGTGTGACATATTTGAGTAAAATCCTTTATAAGTAGGTATATTCCCAAACAATTATAGTAGTAAGTATGTAAGTATTTTAGTTCTATTCCGTGTATTTAGATAGGAAGTTTATCTAATTCACTCAATTAACACACCTACCTTGTGCCATGTATTCAAAAACAACGGTGGACAAATTATTGTGTAGGTAAGAGGTTATTTTTTTCTTATTTGTGCAACTAGGTATTTTAAGTTTCATGATCAAGACTTGATTCTGTTTATTCATAATCAAGTGTTTGAATTGAAGCGAAAGGTACATTCTCTTCTTGCAGGTGTTTTTAGTGCACTCAAACACACTCAGTTTGATAGGTTTTGATACAGATATGGTCCTAGGATGCTAAAATATTTGTGGGGGAAATTACTACGGTTTTTACCTCAGGAACAGGAATGCCGGAGCGGATCTATCTGTGATCCTGAATGCTACAAATTTGGTTTTACTGGCATTTAATGCTAGTAGGTTTCTTTGCAACCAGTGCGCCACTCAAGTCAGAAATCAAAAATATCACTTTATTTCGGTGTCAGTGTACAGTTTTATAAGTTGACCTTTTCTAAGTGTACATTTATTGTATTTATGGAAATAAAGAGTTTTTGATTTTGATTTTGAAGTCTCTCTGTGTAACATCAACCACCCCCTCCCAGCTGTCAGCATTGATGACTAGAGCTGTGTCATCAGTAAACGTGATAACACGAGCACCATCAATATTAGCGTTGCAGGGGTCGTTGATGTAAGACAGAAATAGGGTTGGTCATAGTTCACTTCCCTGTGGCACTTCAAAATTTACTGACAACAGTTCACTCTGCACTTGACCATTGTTAAGTATTACGCACTGAACGATTTGTAATGTAAGACTTGAACCAATCAAGAGCAACGTACTCCTAGAGCTTCCAGCTTCCCGAGTAGCATGGGTCTCGAGACCGTTTCAAAAGCTTTCGCCAAGTCTATAAATACTCCGATACGTCTTTGGCCACGATCCGCTTGCATACTGATATGGTCTACCAGGGCAATGATAGCATCTTCAGGAGATTTACTCTGGCGGAAGCCATATTGGTTTTTAGACAATAGATAGGTTTTTAGACATAATATCTGCTAAGAGTGTTGAGCAGTCTTTTATTGACTTTTTTTTGTAAAACTTTTGAGACTGAGGGAAGCAAAGAAATTGACCTATAATTTTGAATTTCGAGATGATCAACTGATACTTAAATTGGGCAAATGTGACCCACTTTGAGATTTTCTGGGAATACCCCACTTGACATGCTGAGTTGCACAATTATGTGACTAAATCCATATTTAGTCACATAATTGTGCAACTCAGCAATCATAGTACCATTATATTTGTTCCGGGTGTTCTGTGTGTTTTCTATGTATAGTAATAAATGCAGGTAGGTATTGTATTTATCTTCATACCCATAACACAAACTCTCACTTAGCTTAGGGCTAGATGATGCTAGGAAATCTACCTCATTTAATATCAAGCTACTCGCAATTACATCGTAGGCTAAGAAATATGTTCTCATTCACCATAAATCTACTACACTATAATATTGTGGATTCGGATCTTTATGTGAGCAACCCATAACTAAATCCTAAATTCTGTTTTTGGTTTCGAAGTTGTAAAATAATAATTGTCAGCATTATGCATTGTAGGAAAGAGCTCAAATCGACACGTATTGCAAATCATGATAAAAATCACGACAAGAAATCAATTTTTAAATTAAGTACGGGGACAATGTTACTTTCAACATTGTGTCTAGAGTTAAGCCGGAGTGTACTAAGACATATTGTTTTGAAAATATGACTCGTCTGGGCCGAAAGCCATTTTTATTTTCCAATAATATTTTAATCAGAGTAAGTATCTTTATGAACAAAGAAAATTACTACTTATAAAATATTAGAGACAAATTAGAACTAGTATTTACAATTGAAACAGTTGAGCTAACTGCAGACTGTTACGAACAATCTAGAGGTAGCTTCATTGATCCATCAATAGCCACCCGTATCGTCCCCAAGACGCTGGCTGCATTGCCCCATCATCATCATCATCAGCCTATATTAGTCCACTGCTGGACATAGGCCTCCCCTAATGAGCGCCATAGCGCCCTGTGCATTGCTCCGCTGTATAGCAATCCTGATGCACTGCGCCAGATAGTCACCAGCTCTCGGGACACGCGTCGCTTCGACCAGAGCTTTTAAAGATTTTTAATAGTAAATTTCGTTTCAGCTGAACCAACCGAAGATGGCACCTGTGGACCCGAACTGTGCGAAGGCGGCGCATTCGACCGCCGCTTGTGTGTGGGACGCCGGGGTAGCTCTCATCAGCCAGGAGACCTGGGGGTACTGGACCTTGGTAAGTGATCTTTCATCATTTACATTCAGGCGGGTTCGATTTCCCTCTCAAATAAAATGTGCTATTAAATAACCTCTGCTTAGCTTGGGGCTAGATAATGCAAAGTGAATTGTCCAACATTTAGTTCATTTTTAACCGACTTCCAAAAATCACGTAAGGTTCTATATTCGGTTGTATGTATTTTTTTATATTGTTTGTCGATATCTCCGTTAATTATATTATTTTAATTTCGCTGGAAAACAAACAAACACCAATGTTTTAACTCATTTGAGATATACGTATATCTGAAATGAGTTAAAACATTGGTGGTATAACTAAAACTTAACAGTTTTCACTTATAAATCTTAAATATGTTAGTATAAACTAAAATTTAATTAATCTAATAAGGTTGATACAATTAATTAATCAAATGAGAACACTCAGTTAAATAAAAGTGAAAAGCAGTTGCCTGCTCGTTAACAAAGAGTTGATAAGTTACTTTTTAAAAGTCAAAATAATAATCAATATAAATAATAAAATAAAATATGAATAGTGTAGCTGAAATATAGAATGTGTATTGTGTACCTACCAAAGACATTATAAACATCTTTGGTACATACTGACAACAAATAGTAATATTACCTACTGCTTACCTAACCTAACGACAAATAAAAATATTACCAACTGCTTATTTTTGAAGAAATTTGTGTTAACTAGATTTTTAAAAATGTTTTGTTTAGATCAACATGTGATTAATCAGTATTAAAAGTTTTTATTGTGCGGGGCAGGTAAAATTATTTATTTTAATTAGTAGAACAAGTAGAGTAGAGTTTAAGGTGATTTCTGCGAGAGGAACGGCGGGAAGGTACAGATAGTTTGATGTTAGACAAGAGTGAGGGGTGATTATTTATTTATGTATATCATCCGGATCCGCCGACTAAGTGCAATCGAGAGATCAAATAATATCGCAAAAATCTGATTTTTTTTTAATTGTTGGTTCCCCGCACACTACTGGCGCATAGGATGTGATTATCCTAACGTTCCCGTACTAAACACCTGGTAGTACTCATTCTATTGACTTGACTACTTGTGGATGACTTGAGACATAAACCAAGGGGCGCGCAGCAGCGTTCCCTGCGGCTTGAACTGCGATCGCCAACCAGTCTGCCAAGCGATTAACCTTTGCAGGCCTATATCCAGCAGTTGAGTCTTTTGGCTAAGATGTATAGGTATATAAGGTTTTAGCGTGGGGTCGAGGCGTAAGAAAGTCTGTCTTTTGTCCGACTTAGCCAATGGATGTCGTAAGATCCGACTAAAGGAACCTGCCAAAGGAAGGACAGTAGGTTCCTTCTGAGTACTTTCAACACCTACTGTGATCACCAATCCACCTGCCAGGCGTGGTGATTACCAAAAGCCCCTTGTAGGGGGAGGCACGTTAAACAGTGTCGTCTCTGTGCTGATGTGGAGGTATGATGTATGGTGTTCTTACAGATAGGGTTCGGAGCGCGCGGGCCAGGCTGCGGGGCGCCAGCGCGGTTCCTGGACCTGACTCAGTACCTCTCGTGGATCAATGACGTCATCTCGCCTGACGAGAACTACAAAGGCATGGCCCGCCTCGGCTTCCGACGACTGTCGCCCTACAAGATCCAGTTGTACGATGGTGAGTCAAGTACATACTAGGTCTGTGAGTACAAACAAAATTTCAACAGAACACTACGTTCCGGTCTGTCTGACTCGTTCTTGCCAGATTACTCGTTGGTTCCTAGAAAAATTTGAGCGACTTTTATTGTTATTTTTCTCTTAGGTTTTCGTTGTTGGTGTGTTGAATGTTGAACATTCTACTGCATTCTTCTGCAGACCTGCAGACAGTCAAAACGATGGATAACTTTGTATACTTATTGGCAACTTGCCTAATAAGAAGATGAAACAGTTCTACCTGTGTTTCCTAGTCTAACGATAGGAATGAAGAAAACAAGAAGAACAATTTACAATATTTAATTAGTCTACAAGAATACAAATCTTCAGGTCGTGAGTCTAGTTTAGAGTAGCCGTATCCGAATCGCGTTGTGAAACTAAAGTGTACCACTGGCCTTAGCAAGAGCGGGAGTCGGTCCGGTGCAGTGAACTAAGTGGGCGCCGACTGACGCAAGATGGGCGCCGACTCGCACAAGATGGGCGCAGACTCGCGTTTGGAGCTCGGCAGATGATGATGATGATGTGCGTCGAGTCTTCAGTGGGATCTTTTCAATTATGTCTGCCCGTAAGATGAACCCTGGAATTCATTTCCAGATCATTAAGAAATGTCCACTTTCAAAGTTTGACTGCGACATCCCAAGCTCGTGGTGAACGCAATGGCAACTAGCAAATAATAGTAATCAGTGATGAGGCAGTCAAACAAGTGGATTATAAGACTAAAATAAGCAGTGAGAAGTGCAGTAAGAATTACGTACAAGGAATGATGGTGCAATTTTGAACAAAGCAGACAGAATGAAAATACACTTTTCGAACGCAGAATTGATTGCGAGTTTGCAAAGCGGCTACGTATGACAATGAGTGAATAATGAAGTGATTACTTAGGACTACAAGAATAAATACAAGAAAATAATATGAAATGAAAAACCATGAGCCGTTGCACCGACTTATTTTCTAACTCGTATAAAAAGCACAACACTTACCCAATTGGGGTTTCACAAGTTTCGGGAGATTAGAACACAATACTTAGCGAGAAGTCAGCTGTGTCTAGTTGTTTAAAGTAAAATTTAAATAAAACTTTTACGAACAGTCGTCGTAGCGATTTAGCAAGTTCGTCCAGCCAGTGACAATCAAAAAAGCTGATTCATTGTTCTCGATTGTCAATGGTCGCTCGCTTCACTCAAAGCTGTCAGTGACGCTGTCAGTGACGCTGTCAGTGCCGTTAGGCGTGAGAGCGCAGGAGTTTTAAAATTAGAATGCGCGGCAAATTAAAAATATAGGTTTATCGTATTTTCTAAAGATTATTTTTAGAAGTAAGTTTTACGAAAGTGTTACAAAGAACAAAAAACCGCATAAAATTTATTAAATCATTTATATACAAAAGGTTACGCTTACAGGATCGTGACAGATGGACTCTAATGTAAATGAGGCCCATTAATACTTTATGTGGCCATTTCCCTTATTGGTGAAGTTTCAAAAGATTTCGAATGCCTTCAACTCGAGAATTATATGAACGAGCAGATGGTCCACCTGATCTGAGGAGGTTCAACCATCGCCGGCACACAGGGTTTTCTCGAATTTTGCCAATTTTGCGATGCACTACGCCCGGCAACCTAAGGCACCATTATTTATCCTGTGTCAAAAACTTCATCCGGGTTTAACAAAGAATAAGTAAGAACCAAATTTCTAGGGGTGGCTTAGATTTGATCATAGATAGAACACAGGAATTTAATACAAAATCGCCGATTGCTTGACACAGGCGCGGTCCCCGGGGGGGGGGGGGTTACAATTTGGCGGGTTCGATTCCCGGCTAAGACAAGCAATTATTCCTTACAAGTTCTTCAGGCTGCTGTAAGGTAATTAACGTGTTGTGACGTGTGTAGCCCATGTCAATTGAAGGCTCAGGGCAAAAGTTTTCAATTTCAATTTTTCAATTTCAGTTTATTCAATTCTATAGGCATACATAATATATTGCACTTAGAATAGTCATATAACAATAGTAAATATGTTTTATACACTCCTTAAATTAATTTAATTGATATTTTTCCAGGCGTCTTTATCTGAAAGGAAGTCTTTTACAGAGTAGTATGCTTTTTCTTGTAGTGTCTTTTTAATTATGTTTTTGAACATTCTTTCGTTTAGTTTAGTAGTCTCATTCGCAAGAAAGCGAATAATATGCGAATGCTGGGCAAATAAAACATTATATTTATTAGTAAATGCACTGAATTATCTTAAAATCATTTAAAACGGGATATTTACCATGATTTTCCAATATTTCGACACAATTTCATGCGCTATGATCACGGAACACTTTACTAACATTAAATGACTTGAGTGTTAATAACCTGTTTATGGCTGGTGCCTGTAATAAGATGGTGAATTATCTTATTACCACTTTTGCTCCGTGATAAGATGCTTTCACACTGGCGGCATGGCGATTTGCAAGCGAGTCCAAAGTGATACAATAAAATCGCAAACATTTTCGACTTCGATGGGACTTGAACCCTCATCCTTCCGTAATGTGCTAACCAACTACACCACGAGGTCAAGTGACGTGGGAGTCGAAAATCTCTGCGACTTCCTACGGATTCTAGCTCCGTTAGCTCTACCTACAGGGGAAACATTGAAGTTTATCCAATCCTTTTATTTTTTGATTTAGAAATTACCCTGAGTGTGGGGTTACGCACTATAATAACAAAAAACCTTATAGTGATACAAATACGCAGCGAGCGCGCCGCAATCAGGAAGGAAGCATGGGAAGAGGATGGCACTCTCGCTGAACCCATTATTTCTACCCATATGTAAGGCTCAAAGTTCATTGATAAAACGAGTAAGGTATCTGTTACGAATTAAAATTTCCCGTGCCCTGAGGGCAAGTTCTCATGATATACCTACCTACAAACAGGAATTACAAAAAAACATGGTACCATACCTACCTAAATACCTATCCCGTTTTAAATAACTTCAGTTAGTTAAATAAATTATTTGTTGAAAAAATTTACTGCTCGCGAGGTCTACTGTTCGTAGAACTAGGTACTAGGTAGTTTATATCGAAGCTTCAACAGGTTATGGACTTGAGTATTCGATGTTAATTTCAACTCGATAACTCCACGCTTTCCAGAGATAAGGGGGTTGAAAGACGGACAAACAGAAAGACTGACATAAATGTAGGTACAGATAGACGGACTACAAAGTCATAAAGTCGAATATGCCTCTCGGTATGTGGTTGCACTTTAACTCGAAATCTATCGACACTAGAACAATTCAAAATTTGATGCACCTCCTTCCTTCGTTTGGTCGTGTATAATTATATAACTCTGTATAGGTAGGTAGGAAAAAGCCAGTGAGGTAATAGTAAGCCAGTGGCGTAATTACCTTTGACCGCGTGCGCCATGGGCCCTGGGCGCCAGGCAGCGAGGGGCGGCACAAGCCGCCCTGGTATCTCTCCTTGCCGTCAACATTTTTGGCTGCCTCTGGTCCGGGGTTCATTCCCCGTTTAAAGTCATTACACCAAACACTGCAAAAAATCGAACAGAACCGCAAAATTTTCGAAATTTTTATCACTTTTGATATAACATAGGTACCATTTTTCCGAAATTTTTGACAGTAGCTGTCATTTGTGACATCTTTTTTTGCATCGGAAATACACAACATAATGTTATTAATTCAAATAGAAATTGTTTCCGGTTTCAGCAAATGTCCTTATGAACCCGGAGTCTGGGCAGTGTGAGCGCAGGTCTCGGGGCGCCGTGCAATACAAGGAGTACTCGGAGCTAACGAGCACTAAGACATTCGCCTACGGATTCTTCTTCGTGAGTACCATCAATACAAATTTTGTATAGTCTCCGGGTTAAAAGGGATATTTAATATTCCTTTTAACCCGGAGAATGAGCAGTGCGAGCGCGTGGCTCCGTCCAATACAGAGACTACTCGGAGCTAACGAGCACTAAGACATTCATTCGCCTACATAAGAAAGATAGGCATTGAAAGTGGTGATATCACACAACGTCTTGTATCTTTGAATTATGCATAACTATGCACAACATAGTTAGTTACTACTAAGAGAAATAGGTACTAAATTTATTCAAAATTTTTGTAGATTTTTATAAACTGAAAACTATGCTTTGTTTTCACCCAGATCACAATGACTAACTTTTTTGTGGCGTTGTGGATTATAAATAAATTTGCTACATTTTAATTATAAATTTTCAAACTTGAGTTAATTGCGTGAGATAAAAAGTTTAATTTATTCTAACAATTTCGGTTTTAAATAAATCCGTCACTGAGTAAAAGATGTTTTGTATTCCATAAATGTGAATTGAAAAATGAATTAATGCAGAACAAAATGTGCTAAACAAAATAAAAATACGCCAAAATTCTTGCTGGCAGCCCTGGTTTGACAGACAGATCGCTTTCTCACCCCGTCCTTACTCATATACTTTCTCACCCTGCCTTATTTACAGTTCGGTGCGCAGCCGTTGAAGCCAACTTCACAGAGTTCATAAAGATTTGCCCGTACTCTACTAACATACAAATAAATTTATTTATTTATTTATAACTAGAACGATTACATTTAACCAATTACACTAGTTATGTACAAGAGAAAAAATTATACAAAGAACACACAAATACCTACATAATACATACATCAAACAAAAAACAATAAAATAAACAAACAATAATGATAACAAGTCTCTTATTTTCTTATATAGGTACCTTCTCTCATCTTTCATTCATCAATCTCGCAAAACCTCAGGCATTCTAACAGTATCTTCTTCCATTCATCGGCAAAGATATCACAATCCGGGTTCTGGTCAAGAAGTCTATTGAGGGCGGCGAGGGTGCGAGGCAGTGGAGAATTGGCACGAGCAACGGTTCTGCTGAAAGGAACAGAAAAAAGCCTATGGTTTCTGTTGCGGAGGTAGTTATCGGGGAGGTAGAGTCGAAAAAGAACGTTGTGGAAATCAGGAGAGTCGATCATACCGCGGAGTACCTTGCACATTGTCGCCATCTGATCATATGCTCTTCTGAACTTTGAAACTTTGAATTTTGTACATCTACGAGAATGTTATTTGTCTACATTAAACTTTAATGTATCTAAATTATTACTGAACATTTGCACGACTATCAAGTCAAATATAGTGATACGCTATTTTAAGAACATCATTGTCAACTTATATTTATGCAAATAAATACTATCATTTCATTTCATTTCATCATTTCATTTCATTTCATTTCATTTCTGGTTTATAGAGAGTTGTACTGAGGACACCCTTGGAGGAACCTAGTTGGGTACATGAATGGATAGTACCCAAAAACGCGCTTGTACAGAAACCTAAGAAACGCCTTTTGGACCTTCTCCAGTAACAGAGCATACCTACGTACTTTCGTAAGGATTCCAGACACAACAGCTTGCCTCCAACTTGCTTCGTACTGGGACTCCAAACAAGAGTCGCACAACATTGTCACTGCGAAAGTCTCAGGCGTTTCTTAGAACAAAGCCAAGTCTCTGAAAAGATTGCTTGGTGACTGTGGAGATGTTTATATAATATGTTTACGTGTCTGTTTGTAATGTCAAAATGCATATTATTGATACCTATACATATAGGTAAGTACGTATAGATGTTACAGGATTTCCGTATTGTATTGTACGGGAGACCTTTGTGACTGTGACGCAGCAGGCGAAAGATCACCTGCGATGCAGGAGGTTGCGGGTTCTATTCACGCCTCGGAACAAATGTTTGTACGATCTGTAGATATTTGTTCCAGTTGTTCTGAATGTTTTCTATGTAAAAAAGGAATTGTTGTTCGGGCTAGATGAAGGTGTGTGACTTGAATAGATAGATATAATTTATAGACGAGAAAGTCATGTTTGTTGATAATGCCTCAAGTAGTAGTGCCTTAGTAAATCAGGTGTACCCATTAGGGTTCTCTAGAATAGCAATAAAGATCATTCCATGTCTTTATATCTTTTATATCCGTGTCGGCATTATTTTATCCAGCATTTTTTATTTATAAATTATGTTTTCAGATTGCCGTGTCCCAGATAGCTTCATACTCATGCTGCATAGTTAGGTTCGACGAGGCGCTGGGCCGCAGCCCTACAGCCGTGTGGGTGGAGCACAACTGCCACATAGACTACCTTGGCGTCATCCCGGACAGTAGGAAGGAAAAGAAGTTTAGTGAAAAAAACCGATACACCCTCGACGAAAAGAGGTAAGTATTTGCAGAGCTCCATCAATAGTTTACCCTCTGACAGGTTCCAAGTCCATTAACCAAAAGAGGTAATGCAGAGAGCTCCATCGATAGTTTACCCTCTGACAGGTTCCAAGTCCATTTACCAAAAGAGGTAATGCAGAGAGCTCCATCGATAGTTTACCCTCTGACAGGTTCCAAGTCCATTAACCAAAAGAGGTAATGTAGAGAGCTCCATCGATAGTTTACCCTCTGACAGGTTCCAAGTCCATTTACCAAAAGAGGTAATGTAAAGAGCTCCATCGATAGTTTACCCTCTCACAGGTTCCTCTATACATACTCTCGAAAAACATAACCCTCTCAAGCGCAGTTTACAGGACATCATTTTTCGAAACTCGGTTTTGATGATAAAAGCACTAAGGTATATAATCACCGTATTATATGAAGGTAGATATCACTACTCTCTCTCGCACTAAGGTATATAATCTTATGGTTTCTATTTCAGAATGCAGTGCTTCATGTACTTCAAGACAACCGCTTTCATCGAGTTCCGATTTTATTTTTCATTCGCTGTCGCCTACGATGTAACTTTGTACGGGAAACAGGACGCACACTTCCGGTACCCAGATCCCGAAAAGGTCCCAGACACGACGAGCAAATGGTTTCCCACCGATAGATTGTTCGGCTGGTCCAATTTTTGGCCGAAAGGTCTTTATATGTAATTGACCCGGCGAACTTCGTACCTACCGCCATTAAAGTTGTATGAACTTTCATTACGGATGTAAACGGGTTAGCTACGAACCATATTTTTTTATTAGGGCTTTATTTGTAATAATATTGTCAATAGTCACTATTATAACCCGACGGAACTGAGAATGTACAGAATGTGCAACTCGTACACATTGATTATTTTATAAACATGGTCTATGCGTTTAATGTGAGATTATGGTTACGTTAGTCACTTCACTGGGTATTATTATGAAACACTTACACTTATAACTTTATCTAAGTCTTTTTCAATTAAATTTGTACGAATTTTACTTAAAGAATAGACTGACTAGAAGTTTTCAAGTAGTTGCACAATTATCTACTCAGGAAAACAGTGGAAAAACCTTTTTGCAATAATTTTTATACGAAATTATATTTCAGTGGCTACCGTTTTTATATTTAAAGTTACAAAAATACATTTAGTAGTCACGTAGTCAGCTTCTGCTTTTTGTGGCATTTTAAAGACTTTAAAACACGAAATACTTCCGTTAGCAACGTGCATTGCTTCGGACGGGACACTAAATGACACCAAACCTTTTAAAATCAAAAACGAACGGATAGGTCATCCTTCGTTTTATGCGATCTGCCATCCGTCAACTTTAGAATTTGTTTTTGTAGGTAGACCTATTGACTACGCCCGTTGCCATGGAAACCATTACTTTGCAGTGATTGTGAAAATTATCATGTGATGATATTTTTACGGCACACATCATCAATAATTATTCCTCGAGAGACAAACTTTTATGGGACCACTTAAAAATCAACATTTATTTAACAACGAAAGAATCCTCAAAATCTAGTATGAATTACTAATTTCCTTTTTAACTGCTTTAGGATTTAACTTTGATGAGCGCCTTTCATCAGGGATTTGAACGAAGCATTCTGAACCGAATAAGTTTCTACA
This sequence comes from Eupithecia subumbrata, assembly GCA_949316285.1. Lineage (NCBI taxonomy): Eukaryota > Metazoa > Arthropoda > Insecta > Lepidoptera > Geometridae > Eupithecia > Eupithecia subumbrata. Next base: position 34,444,160 of record OX438640.1, on the reverse strand, counting down.
TTTGGCTTCCTACCTAGAAAAATTTCGTACCTCTGGACTTTTCTTTTCGTGTGTCTTCGTTAGTAATCTGTTGCCTAAATTTGCAGCTGTTATTATACATTCTGGCCAATACTTTTTACTTAGATTGCCATCTGCTAGTAGACATCTAGCTCTATCCATCAGCGTTCTATTTAAGTTTAGTCGTTCAGCCACGCCGTTTAGTTAGTGGGCGTAAGGTGGTGCAGATTTATACCGACGACCTCTGTGGCACAGCGGGCGAAGGTCCGCCTGCGACGCAGGAGGTTGCGGGTACGATTCCCGCCTCGCGACAAATGTTTGTACGATCTGCAGATATTCGTTCAGGGTGTTCTGGATGTTTTCTATGAATAATAAAAAAAATATCTATCTTTGTAGTGTATTGTATTAAGTATATTAGTTATCTAGTACCCATAACACAAGCTCTGCTTAGCTTGGGGCTAGATAATGATGTGTGAATTGTCCAGAATTATTTAATCATTTATTTATACCTATCCTTTTAAAAAAGTTGAAGAAGTTACCATTTAAGTATTTTGTCGCACCTTATTTCCTTAATTTTCTTTCCAGCCTGAGCTTCTGTAAATTTCACATATCGAGTAAATCGATCAAAAACATCACCTTTGTTGTTTATTGCGCTAACCAAAGGTAATCATCAATCAATGTCATAATGTATACACAGGTGATGGCTATGCCAATGTGTGTTTAAAAGAAAGGCATATAAAATTTGGTCATCCGAATTTTAGGAAACTTAGGGAGATTTGCACGTATAAATGCTCAACGGAATGCCAGGAAAGCTGAATTGCGATTTTATAGACTGTGAGATTATGTGTTAAAAATAAAATGACAAAATTACCCTATGCTAATACGAGAAGGAGGGCAAATGAAGTTTTAGAAATTGTTCATACCGATATTATGGGTACACTACAACCAGCAGGCAACAATGGTCACAATGTATTTTTTTTTTTTAATTGTTGCGTACAACTCCTACAATTTGTTTTTCTTAGAAGCTTTAGCTAATACCTTACCTGTTTTTCCATATATGGTTGCCATGTCTCTTTTAAATACTATAGGATTGTTATTATCTACGATAGAAGACTCGGTTAACAAATTTCCTTTCATCGACGATACATAGTAAAACTTATTCTTTTCTTTTCCGCAAACCGAACTATACTTCTCTTTTTAGTTGCCTCTAGGCCTAAGCCGTCACCTACTTAAATATTAATATTTTTATCCAATTCGCATATTTGATTAAAATATTTTTCATCAATTAGAATGTGGTCGCTGCAACCACTGTCGAGATGCCATACTTACTTTCATTATTATTCTTTGATTCAGCTACAGCAACTTCCACGTCGAAGACATTGAAGGATTGATTGGTACCTCTACCGCCGCTGTAGCTACGGCCCCTGCTTCTGCGACCACGACCGCGTCCACATCCGCTTCTTCCTCTTCGTTTTGGAATGCTCTTCCTATTGTGTGCTTTCTAGTGTCCAGTTCAATTGCATTCATAGCATTTGTCCTTACCTGTGGTAAAAACCATTGTCTTGGTTTTCTCCCTTTTTCACGTCTAGTAATCATTTGGATTTGACATATTCAACTGTTTGAGATTCTTTATGCATCGCGTTTATAATATTCACCACGTATTCGTATTTCTTTGTTAGTGAAAGCAACAGATAATTTAATTTCTCTTTTTCTGAGATATTGTCTCCGGTGTTCCTCAAATCATTTATAATCCTCTCGAATCTTTGAAGATAATCTTGTACATCTTCATTTTCATGTAATTTTCATTCCAGTAGTCGGATTTTTATCTACAGCCTATTGGCGCACCGTTTCGCAATGTAGGTCTCATCTAATTTTCTAATCATTTGTTATCCGGTTGTTTGATGCATAATAATGCATAATAATGTAAGTTGAGTATTGTTCACGCTATTCACTTTAATGTTTCTGACTCAAACAAATCAAATATTTGCAGGAATGTAGGTAAAATAGTTCTTATTAATAATGGGAATGGTAACTCCAATACATTCTGCCTCGTCGAGGCATGCAAAATCAAAATGTTAGGCTTTATTAAAGTTATATGTCAAAGATTAATACCATTAAATTAACTAAAGCTAGTATTATACAATTCAAAATGTGTGTCGAAAAATTATGTTAGTTAGGTAGGTACCTACGTCAAATAAGTTTTCTAGTCAAAATATTCCATACGTACGCATTTTTTTGACGACCTTTGTGGCGCAGCGGGCGAAGGTCCGCCTGCGACGCAGGAGGGTTCGATTCCCGCCTCGGAACAAATTTGTGTACGATCTGCAAAAATTTGTTCCGTTGGTCTGGGTGTTTTCTATGTGTAATAAAAAATATCTATCTATGTAGTGTATTCTATTAAGTATATCAGTTATCTAGTACCCATAACACAAGCTCTGCTAGCTTGGGCTAGATAATGCTGTGTGAATTGTTCAGCATTTATTTATTTTATTTATTTATTACTCACCCTATGCCGTCTGTCTGATCAGTAGTAGTATTAAGTATATTATCTTAGGAATAGGTAGTGCAATTCAACGGGACTTCATGAGGAAATCATAATGTGGACATGCCTTACAAGTGCCGGGAATTTATTGAGAAATGGATACGCCATACAAGTCCCGGGAATTGAATATAAAACTATTATTTAATACTATGTAAACTATTATTTTAAATAGACATTCTTACGATATTATCAATTCAACAGAATTATTATGAATGAAGCTAAACTTTTCGCCACATTGGTATATACTTCAAGATATACCAACATATTATGGACTGCATTGTTTCGGCATCATAAAGGCAGCGTCAAGATAAGAAGGGATCATAAATGCAATTAATTTTATTATTAAGTTAAAAGTCAAATCGTCGTCGTACATCGTCAGCCACCGTCTCGAAATGGTTTCCTAGTATTTATTGCCTCGGGTAAGTTCTGCAGCAGAGGCAGCGTATGCCGTGGGCGGTGTGACCCACTGCCTCGCGGTGCAAAGGGCCTCGCGCCTCACAGCCGAAAATAAATTAAACAAGATCTGTCAAGTGCGAGTGTAACTCACGCGCCGAGAGGGTTTTGAACGGGTGTCAATTATACAAATGTCTATTAAAAGTACTTCGCTATTTAATGAATAGGTACCTAAAAATAGTAGATACCTACATTTTAAGTGGATCTCTCTGCATACTTCGTTCGGTGATAGGGGGGAATGGGTAATTTTTCGACTTTTTTCAAAGTATTTTGAAAAAGTATGAAAGCTACCTGTTTTAAAATGTCCGAACAGATACCTTTCATTTTTTAACCCCCGTTGGGGTAGCCCCCCTTTTGAAAATGATTCCCCACCTTTTTGACCATTCTTCAAAAAGCGTTCTACTGACAAACTTCTCTGAATTTTTCTTGTAAATATAGATCCAAATCCACAAACACTTTATACATATCTGCAATCTTCGGAGATTCAAATTGTGATGTCTAAATTTTAAAAAAGACCTACAGGTCAAATTAAAGGTATCAATTTGTACATTTCAAACTAGTTTTTCAAATTTCTGTAGGCTTCATACTTTTCGAAAGATTTTGAAAAAACGTCGAAAAAATACCCATCCCCCCCCTCCCTATCGCCGAAGATTGCAGAGCGATCCATGTGAAATGTAGGTATGTAGCATTTGTAGATATGGATCAATATTTTACGGGAAAAATATAGAGAAGTTTGTAAAACGAACACTTTAATAATGAATAATGTAGCATTCTAATGGTGAAAGAATTTTTGAAATCGGTTTAGTTACAAACATACAAAAATACGTGTTCTTGAGTGGGGTAAACGTGTTCTTGAGTGGCGACCGCGACTCGGCAAACGTAGTGTAGGATGCCCTCCGACCTGTGAGATGACAATCTGCGAAAGACTGCAGCCAGATGTTGGATGCGGCAAGCTGAATACAGGCCGCTACGGCGCTCATTAGGGGAGGCCTATGTCCAGCCGTTGACTAATATTATGCTGATGATGATGATGATGATGAAAAGACAAGTAAAACTTGTAAAATGCAGTTGTTGAAAACGGATAGTTACTGCATTAAATAAATTATTTTATTCTAATCCCGGAATCTCGGGGGCGTATCCATACTATTTATAATGTTTGAGGTCATCAACCCTAAATTGCACTACCTATTCCTATCTCTTATCTAGTACCCATAACACAAGCTCTGTTTAGCTTGGGGCTAGATAATGCTGTGTGTATTGTCCAGCATTATTTATTTATTTTATTTTTAAATTGTAAAGGGCTTTTCTGCATCTACTTAGGCTTTTTATTGCGAAAACAAATCGATCCAACTGGTCACAGGTATGTTTGACATACGTGTTTTCCAGTAACAATGCTCATCGAGCCATATTCCTAGGAATGTGGCTGTAATAACTTCAGCGATCTTAGTGTTATTATATTACAGTTAGTTGTAAGATTTATTTTTTTACGTTTAAAAGCCCCATTTACATAAAGTACTTATCCAATTAATTGGTGATCTTATTTTTTTCTTAAATTCACTTTCTAATGTCATACTATTTTCTCCCCTTATAGTAATTGTTGTATCGTCTGCAAATAATATTGTCCTATGTCTATTAATATTAGCAACGTCATTGATTTTCATAAGAAATAAAAAAGTACCCTAATACTACCATGCAGTTCTCCAAATCGATTGTATTTGAGGCTAGATCGCACTATCTTTTAATTTCCCTTAAAGACTTTTGCTTCAACGCTAAGGTGGTTTTGAAGCCATTCATTTGCTCTGCCTCTAATGCCATACCTATTAAGTTTATAGATCAATAATTTATGATCGACGAAGTCGAATGCTTTGGACATATCTAGTAGTAGCGCAATGACTGGAATCTTCTCTTTTATGGCATCCACTACTAATGTCACAACATTGAAACAGGCTAAGGTAGTAGAGCTATTTTTACAAAAGCCGAATTGCTCAGGTTTCAGTATAATATTAACTTCTGTCATAAAATTTTGGATCCTTTTCTGCATCTTTTTTCAAAAACAACACTATGGAACTCGCCTTCTTCAAAAGATCTATTTATATAGTAGCTACGAGTATGTCAGTGAGAGTCGTTCATAGTATTAGAAAAGTGTTGTTGATATAAATGATTAAAATTACTTACATTCGTCATGCCTTTAATCCTGTTATTTCCAAGAATAAATTAAGCCAAAATTTCCATTTTTTATAGTTCAGTCAGGCCGTCAAATTCTTCGCATTTGTTTTTATCGTTGATGTGTATATCTTCAGTTATATCCTTCTGTGAAACTTTCACTTGTTTCGAACTACCTTCTCTTCTTCTCTGTACGACTTTCTTCTTTTACATTTTCATCACTTCACCCATCAAATCAAGTAGAGAATGATCCCGAATTGGTCACAAAAAGGTTATTCCCAAGAGATTGGTATTTGTCCCGTAAAGCTTAAAAAACAACATAATACCATTTGAAAAATCACGACTAGCTACATCAATTTTGGTGATATCTTCGCCAATTCTTGATAGATTTTGATGATTCTTTCATTATTGTCTAATGGTTGATATTTAAGTGGTCCCTTAGAAGTTTCAGTTTCGAGGAATTTATATGTGTGCCGTAAAACGTATCTTAAACACATGATAATTTTCAAAATCTCTGATTACTAATAGTTTGTGCGTTTATAATTATAACAAAAGACTAAATGAAAAAGAAATACAATCAAAAAAACAATATTAGAACTTAACATTGCAAAACAAATTAAAATAAAATATCTATGCCAGTTTAAAAGTAATACACTAATAATCATTTTATTAATAAGAACAAGCACTTATTTTTTTAACAGAAGCTTTTATTCACTAAGAACAATACAATAAAATAATATAAATAAATTAGAACTAGTATTTACAATTTTATTGAAACAATTGAACTAGGTAACTGGATATTGTTGCAAAATATCTACAGGTAGCTCAACTGATCCATATCAATACCAGTCGGAAGCGTCCCCAAGACGCTGGCTGCATTGCCCCGCTGTAATGCTGATGCGCTGTATCTGGCACAGCGCATCAGCATTGCCATACAGCGGGGCACTCACCAGCTCTCGGGTCACGCGTTGCTTCGACCAGATGCTCAGATAATTTTTTTAAAACCCCTAGCTCTCGACTCCGAGGGGGAGCAAATATGTAGGTTCTGTCGGGACCTGAATTTATGCGCTTCTTCAAGGTTATTTTTAATATATAAATTAATTTCCAAACTTGCAACAAAAATTTGGTAAGTACAATTATTTCTCCAGAGGCCTTGATTACTCCCTAGCTCAATAAATGTATTTTTGCTTGTTTCGCAACTGAAAATGATAAAAGAAATGGCAAATCCAAAACTAAAAATATCTTGCGTTTTATTCTATCGTTTACTTCGAAAGAACCTATTGCAAAAACGGAAGAGTATCGATTCGAATTGGAGGCCGATGCCCGTGATTTACATCAGTCGGTCTGTAATTTGTTGCCCGGCTGACGGGCTAGATAAATCAACGTTGGCCCCCCGCTAACCGGGTATTTATCTTGGCTCGGCGATGAAAAACTGCTGACGAAGGCCCGTACGAAACTATGTCTAGTTTACCTGAAGGGATTGGATTGTATGCACAAAAGCATTTCTGTTGTACACATCAGGACGCATGTATTTAATTCATATTTTAAAGTATTTATCGCCACACCCTCGACGGTCATTTAGTTGACTTGGTATTATTATATCTGTGCCTTTGGACTCCACTGAGAATCAGTACCGGGTAGACACACTAGTGGTTATTCAGCACAACGCTGAGACTGAGAGGAGGCCATATTTAACTCAGACTGTGCTGCGAAGACAATATAGTAAATGTACTTTAATGTACATTTAAGCTCTTAATATAAAAAGTTATTTAAAATAACATTGAAAATCTTATAAGGGGTACTCCCCGCGCGTTATGGACTTACGTAAAAAGTAAGAATAACTCGAATACCTATCCTTCTGCAGTACGGCGCGGCACGCGATCGTCGGATCAAGGTAAAGAAATCGGTAACTTGTTTGCGGAATACTTCCACAACACTTTTCTCCATAGCTCATCTAGCCAAGTACCTAGTGTCCGTTACGACTGAGGGTCCACATTGGAATTTCATGATTCTGAATACGCTATTTTTTAGTAAATGTTCTGAAACATTTGTTAGTACAGTCTCTAATTTGTTAAAGTATCCAGTCAATAGTAACAACCGGTTATATGTGGTCCCTCAGACGTGGCTTGGAGATCGTCATATCTCATGAACTGAGCAAAGCTCATGGATTCCATAAATTACAACAGTTAGTAAATCATTTATTAGATTAATTTACAAAAAATCAGCCCTTTCCGTTCACTGGAACAAACAAAATCAACTGCAGAAGGTGGTCCCTCAGACGTGCACATACGCCCCTATTATCTTAGGAACTATTAGTAATGTTGAGTTTATCAATGCGTGTAGCTTTAGTAAAAGTTCTTGGACGATTACAAATGAAGTCCCTAATTTGTAAAACAAGCCAGTAAATAGTTAGGGCTGTTTAAAGTTGTGATTTTTACACAAAATAAAACTTATTTTAGAGAGGATCTGGAGGATAAATAAATATTCAGAATATACCAACCTGTAGATAAACTGTTTACTACATATTACTTCAAGAATTATTGTTTGAAGCTTGTGTCGTTTTCGAATAAATCGTAAATTTACTTACTAGGAACTAAGTCAGGTTAGGGTGACCACACAATAGGTTTATTTTTAGGACAAAAGCAAAAACAAATCGGGGCATGTTTTTGCGTTTAATATATTAGAAACATTTTTCCCGCGGCGGGAATCGGACCTGTGAGCTTCGCCCACTGAGTTGTTATTGTTAGGGGACATTATCGTAACAACGCATGATCATGAATATCATGATGTTTAAAGGGCTCCTTGTAAATGCAAATGCAGCCATGAAGGATTACAGTAACTTCCCTGACTCAAGGTGGAATCAGGGAAATGGCAGCATCATCCGAAAGATTTTATTATTTTGGTTTTCTATGGCGTCCATCGAATTTTATCATGTTGGACCCACAGATTTCCCATGTTAAAACTTTGACAATACATTTATAAAGTGTGAATTTAGCTCGGCCAGTATATAGTGATACAACGAGAAAATTTGTGTGTACTGCCTATAAATACCTAATGGCTTAGGTATGTCAGTTAGTCACCCAACGAACTCTCAACGATGTCTATTTACTACTTTCGGATAAGATGATTGTGTGATATTGTCCAGTATTTTAATCTAATGCTGTACATGATAATAATACATACATACGAGCAGTCAACTGCATTATTTTTACTTTTGTCCTGAAAAAAACCTACTGTGTGGTCATCCTAACTTTACTTAGTTCCCATTAAGTAAATTTACGATTTATTCGAAAACTACACAAGTTTTAACAACAATTCTTGAAGTAATCTGTAGTAAACATTTTAATTTCAGGTTGGTATATTCTGAATGTTTATTTATCCTCCGGATCCTCTCTAAAATAAGTTTTAATTTGTGTAAAAATCACAACTTTAAGCAGTCCTAACTATTTACTGGCTTGTTTTACAAATTAGGGACTTCATTTGTAATCGTCCAAGAACTTTTACTAAAGCTACACGCATTGATAAACTCAACATTACTAATAGTTCCTAAGATAATAGGGGCGTATGTGCACGTCTGAGGGACCACCTTCTGCAGTTGATTTTGTTTGTTCCAGTGAACGGAAAGGGCTGATTTTTTGTAAATTACTCTAATAAATGATTTACTAACTGTTGTAATTTATGGAATCCATGAGCTTTGCTCAGTTCATGAGATATGACGATCTCCAAGCCACGTCTGAGGGACCACATATAACCGGTTGTTACTATTGACTGGATACTTTTACAAATTAGAGACTGTACTAACAAATGTTTCAGAACATTTACTAAAGAATAGCGTATTCAGAATCATGAAATTCCAATGTGGACCCTCAGTCGTAACGGACACAAGTACCTACAACCCGACGATGACATCTCAGAACAGCTTTCCTATTCTTGTGCGGATATCTTTATGGTTGAGGTTAGCGAAGACGAGATTTACCGCGTTTTGAAGTCCTTAGACGTGAATAAATCCGTGGGACGCGATATCCCTGCTATCTTAGTCTTCCCCCTTACTATTCTGTACCGCCACTCATTAAGGTGTTGTACCACATGAAATATGGAAATCGGCCTGTGTGACTTCAGTCCACATAAAAGGGCCCAAGGATGTTGTAGAAAATTAGAGACCTTCTTCTAAGCTATTTTTGTTTGCTAAAGTCATCGAAAAGTAGGTAGTAATTTTTCACCAAGTATACTCCTCATTACGACACGACGTCATACCGCAGCAACATGGTTTTTTGAGAGGTAAGTCTACTACATCAAATCTTCTCATCTGTTCTGAGTACCTATGTAAGAACATGGCCGAGCCTTCGCAGGTGGACATTATATATATACACGAACTCTTCCAAGCGCTTTGATCGTATTGATCACGTAGTCCTTTTGAGAAAGCCCTAACAAATAGGTGTTAGAGGCAACTTCTTCAGATGGTTCACATCCTATGTTTTTAATACCAGACAGTTGTTCTAAGCGGATATTCCTCATCACCCATGTTTATGCCTTCAGGCGTCCCGCAGGGGTCCTTATGAGGACATCTACTTTTTTCTATATCAATTAAAGACATCTCGTCCTGCTTCCTATACTCAAAAATAATACTTTATGCTGACCGACATATGTGACGACATGAAAATCCTTCATAAAATACAGTCTCACACTGATGCATATGGTTTACAAGATGACTTGACTACTGTACTCAAAATAAACCGGGTATTAATGTCGCCAAGTGCTTTGTTTGCTTTTTTACTCGTAAATTCAACACTCAAATTTTATTTACTCTACTCGACACGCCTCTTTCACAAGTAAATACCATCCAAGACTTAGGCGTCTCCTTTGATAGCAAATTACTTTTTGATACTCATATTGAATGCATAGTAAACGGAGCATCCAGTTCCAGAGTGCTTGCTTTCGTTCTTCGTATGTCAGCTGCCTTACTGGCAGAACGCATCTGTTATAAGAGTAAGTACCTAATTCTTTCAACTCCTTAACAAAAGAAAATGTCGATATTGATTATCTTTAATACATCACTGTGTAAATAGCAGACAGCGACTAAACTAAGATTAAACTAAGGATTATATTTTTTTATTAGCCTATAGGTATGTGTTAGATAAATTTTATAATTTATTCACTTTTTTCTAAATTTAATTTAACTTTTTGTTTGTACCTAGAACATACCCTATATCATGTAGGTACTATTCTTATATCGTCGTCTAATGATTTTTCCCTAAGTTTTCTTCGTAAATATATGTGGAAACTTGTCCCTCAGCAGCTTATCGTGCATGTATCGTGCATGTTATCTTAAGCAAAGACCTTATTGTAAAATGATAGCTGTAAGTTTTCTTAAAATTCGTAGAATAAAAAATAAAGTATTATGAAATCTTACTTGATAGATCCGTATTTGAGTACGTTTAACTATGCCATAGAAAAGTGTAATTCACTCGAGCATGACTGAAGAAGCTTTCATGATTCGACCTATAGTACCTTCAGTTTTGGTTTTGTGTAATAGTATTTTATGGTAAATAAAAATATTTTTCATAAAATTGCATTGTCAAAGAGAGTGTATGTACTAAATTTAGCTATAATTAGAACTCAAGCGACCTATTTATGTACATAATTGCAATAAGTGAAATGAAATTTTCATACATTAATACTATGGCTACATTTTACTGTATTATTCGATATTATTTGTTTGCTTGATTCATGAGGGGTTCAGTTGTATATAAATCGTATAAGATTATTGAAATAAATATTTTTTTAATGAATTCTCTTTTCCATTACTTATTTTAACAAATATTTTCTAGTAAATAATGCTTAGTAGCCATATCTTCAGGTTAAAAAAATTATACAAAAATATTAATAATTTGAGATGTACTGCGTAAGTAGGTTATAAATACACTCTCACTTCTATAAGTATCCCTTGACAAAACATCTGATTTCTAAAATCCCTTGACAAAACATCTGATTTCTAAAATCAGATATTTTGTCAAGGGATACTTATAGAAGTGAGAGTGTATTTATAACCTACTTACGCAGTACATCTCAAATTATTAATATTTTTATCACTATAAACACCATTATTTCGAGAGGTTTAGCTTTTTATGTGGAAACGAGTGCCTACACGCACTTGTCATTTTATGATCCATTCAGACATTCAGACTCGCTGAAGAATATTAGATACCATCTGGTTTTATGTCGAGAGTCGAGAGATCTCGATCGTAAACGAGTTTCAAGTACTCCCAATGTGATCATCATGTCTACAATCGTACCTTCCGACATCTCTTGATTAATAGCATAGAAAATTTTAACAGGGTTATTTGTAATTTACTGACACTGACTTTATTTGTTTAATCACATCACACTAATATTATAAATTCGAAAGTTTGGATGGATGGATGTTTGTTACCTTTTCACGCCAACGCAACGCAACGCAACTACTGGACCGATCGGGCTGAAATTTTGCATACAGGTAGGTAATTCTTATCCTGGAATCAAACATTGGCTACTTTTATCCCATAAATCAGTTCCCATGGGGCAGAAATCACCTTTAAACGTTTCCATAGAAACCACGCGTAAATATTTTTTTGTGAATAAACTTTAAATTTACGGTTTTCGGATTTATCCCTTTATTTGTTCTTTAGGACCTTTGCTTCTTGCCAAATTGTATGATTCTAGGTCCATGGGAAGTACCCTATAGGTTTTGGTGCATGGCGAGAATCAAAAGTAAGTAAGTAGGTACTTAATTTTTTTAGTAAATAAACTACTTACAAATTTACGGTTTCGGATTTTTCGTGCTTTATTTGTCCTGTAAGCAGAAAAATAATAAACCTTGAAAAATTTTATGATTCTAGGTCTACGGGAAGTATCCTATAGGTTTTCGTCCATGGCCAGAATCAAAAGTAATGTTTTAAGTGAATAAACTGCCAACTAACAAATTTACGGTTTTCAGATTTTTCCCTTTATTTGTGCTTACATTTAACTTGCTTCTTGCCAAACTTTATGACTACAGGTCTACGGGGAATTTCAACGAATACAACGAAACAAAAAACTGCCAAAAACAGTCCAAATTTTGAACGCTTGACACTCAACGGAAAATTTTAGTCGTCCAAATTTTGGATGCCTGCCACGGGAGAGTATTCAGCAGTGGACACCTCCCAGCTAAGATGATAATAATGATGGAAAACCAATATAATCGATTGGGTTATCACCAGCCACTTCTTTAATTTTACCTTAAAAGATTGTGTGGATTACGCGCTACTATGACTATACAGGGTGTCCCACGGCCATGCCACATGGAGGGAAAGTATCTTAAATATTGTAGATAGAAACTTTTAAACGTATTCGACTTCATTTTGATTTAAAAAACAATAAAAACTGCATTCAAAGATTTTTGAATAATCGCCTGTCTGAACCGGGAATCGAACCCGCAAAACTGGAAAAAAAACATCCGTAATTTTACGATCACAAGGCTCAAAGGATTTGGAAGGATTTTTTTTTCAGATAACATTGCATCTTAAACAAAAGGAAGACCATGAAATCTTACATTCAAAATTTCAGTAAAATTAATACTTAGCCTTTACTTTTACTTTGCCGTGCTCCTAAGAGCTGATTTTATCATTTTTCAAGTATTACTAGGTACTTGATAAATTCATAATCATCTCCCTATATAATTATTTCCCTATAGAAATGAATGTATGATAAAATAATAATGTGATTAATAAATTCACCATGAAAAGATAAATAAATAACAGGGTGCTAAATTGTTAGGAGATCGAGAATTTGTATACTACAGAATGGGACCTATTTTGAGCTAAACTAAGTTAAATTAACTGTAAGCAAAACGTAATTATTTTAAATAATTGTAAAATTTCATGGTCTTGATGCTATGTTATTTGGAAAAAAATATCCTTACGATTGAGCCTTTTGATTGGTATCGTAACGGGTGCTTTTTAACCATCTGGTGGGTTCGATTCCTGGTTCAGACAGGCGATTATTCAAAATTCATTGAATGCAATTTTAATTCTTTTAAAAATCAAAATGAAGTCTTCTACTTATGAGTAAAATTTTCTTATCTACAATATTGAAGATATTTTCCCTCCATGTGGCATGGCCGTGGGACGTCCTGTAGGTATGCAAGGATTCATAATTTTTGTTATATCTTTAGGAAAACACTGTAATTAATTAAATACTGTTTATTTCCGTAAGAGACACAACTTACATTATGAGGTGTTGTGGGAAAGAGAGCGAGCTTCCAGAGTGACCGAGCAAGCTGCTCCAGTCTGGAGCGTTCAGTACGGATATCGGATACCACACTCTTCCCCCCATCCCCCGATGGACATTTTGCTTTTTGGTACCACGGCTGCTGATAATTTAGTCTTGTTTTTGTAAAAATCACTCAATAATTTACGCAAAGCGTCTATGCTGGCATTTTGAGAATAATGAACCTTTTCGTCTTCCAATATTTGTATCAACTGTGGCTTAGAGCATTTGTAGATGAAGGATCTCTGGCCTGTTTTTACCAATGTTATATAATCGCTATCTTCCGCAGATTTATCAGATTCTGCCGCCGACATGAATTTTAATGAAAACTTCCTTGTAGAAAACGATTTTGTTCAATTTGCTGAAACGACAAAAACAAAACAAGCGGTGTGGCGTGGCTTGATGCTTGACTTGACGCTTGAGATGATTTTTCTTGATTACTTGAGTTTGAGTTTTGATTTGAGACTATGATTGATCTATGTTTGATAGCTTGATTGACGGATTGCAAATTCCCACGTTCCTCGTGATTAATTTTATTGAATTGTTGTTAATTTTCCAACTAATTATGTACGATTTATTATGTATTTTGCACTAGGTTCTTTACTATTATCGTCGCCAATGTTATATCTTTAGGAAAACACTGTAATTAATTAAATACTGTTTATTTCCGTAAGAGACACAACTTACATTATGAGGTGTTGTGGGAAAGAGAGCGAGCTTCCAGAGTGACCGAGCAAGCTGCTCCAGTCTGGAGCGTTCAGTACGGATATCGGATACCACAATTTTCTTAACTTTAAATCCGCGGGCTTTTTGGAATAAAATATCAAAGAGCTGGAGCTGGAGCAAAACTCGTCCCAAGCTTTTTATCCTCTAAAGACAATCTGATATTTTGTAGTAAGCTCCTAACCACATTTCTAATTTAAAAACTAAAGCTGTTTTTGAACCTTCAGTGTCCTACAAACCTATAGTGGACCTAATGCTGCAAAGACCTATTCGGATTATTTTAGCAGCGCTTTCCAGCAAGATGTATCTAGTCTACGCACAGAGAACATCACTAGTAGAGTTGGAAACTAAAACGATTTTTTGTTGAACGTATCGATATTAAATCCCAAGCTAGCGAAACAGTCTAGAATACATATTATGATAAGTTTTGGTATTCTTCCTTAGATGAAAAAAACTACAGTTGGAAGAACGCGCATTAAATTTTATGTGTCAAGGTTCAAACCATTATATCAATCTCTCCTTGCAAATAGCACCCACTATGTAGACTCGTAGAGTTTATTTCATCTCAGGATACTACGTGAAGATTCATTGAATCAAACCGTGAAAACTTAAAGTTGTTTTTGCGACATTTCACCAAAATATTGATTTCCTATTGTCAATGCGTCCCTGGGAAAGTGAACGAGTATTCATTTTACCTACTTTGATTGTAAACAAGAGTTTGCTTCAGCTCGAATACTTTGGCTCATCAGTTAGCATTAGGCTTATGTGCAGTATGAAAGTATCATATGCGAACTAAAATGGAATTGAATACAGTAAGAGTGTTTTGTGTAGTTATTTTGGTGAGAGGTAAGATTGTCAACATCATCATTCGATTCTACATAAAATTCGGCATATAATGGACTGATCGTCTCCGGTCGCACGATATTTTTTTTTACTACCTATTTAACTTCGAATTACGGAACTAAGTCAAAGATAGATAGATAGATAGATAGAATATACTTTATTGCACAAAAGTTGTACATGGGCGAGCATAATGCTAGATAGCATTCTCTACCTGCTAACCTTTGGGTAGTGGTAAAGGATCTTTGCTTCGAATCAATTGTCGTTATGGAGTCTATTGACATTTAAAAGATTTGTGTCTAAACTCAACATAATGTCAATACAATACACTTAGTTAGTTTAGTTAGTTTTTAGAATCGTTAGTTTTAGCACGGGTTTACAATGGTCGCAAAACTACTTTTTTTTATTAGCTTCAATAAAAACAATTTGGTAGGTACTAACTATTGAGCCAGTTTAAGAATCAGTACCTAACTCCTGTTTCTTGATAAATTATAAATTGTCTATCAAAACTTTAATGATCGGTGTCGGTCCATATATCTACGTAGGTACTAAATAACTACTGCCATACCACCACATAATTAATATGACAATATTTTTTGGTAGCTATGAATGGTACCTTAGTTTTAGAAGATTTTCAAATGAAATGAAATGAAATGAAAACATTTATTGAAAAAGAAATACACAATAACAATGGTTAACTCAATGTTAAGCTAAAGTAAGGTGTTATCAGTTTCTCTTCAAGTAAAATTAAGTTTTGGCTTTTGGGCTTCGAAAATAGATAAGTCAAAGATCCTGACTACGTTCCGATAAGCAGATCTTTGAGATAAGCAGATAGGTAATAATAAGCAGATCTTTGAGATAAGCAGGTAGGTACGTCAAAATGAAAGAACTGTCAGACGTCGAAATCTAACCGACTAATTTTGACTTAGACAGAAAGAAGCAAACAGTTTATAAACCTAGCTATAACGTGTACCTATCACTTGCGTAGACAATTTTTAGGACTATAAATCACATATAAATCAGTGAGACAATTATTGTACATTTTTTAGAGGCCATAATAATTTACAGTTTAGATAAAATAATCGAGCTAACATTTTTTCTTAAGTTTCGGGTAGTTTCTTTAATACTGTACTGGATAGAAAGTGTTTTGTTTTTGTTGTAATTCGTTCTGATCTTGGACAAAACAAGAACTAGCTTGGCGAGTATTACGCCTTGATTATTTTGCATTTTAATAATAATTAGGTAGGTACTTCTATTTATAGATCATTTATTTCAGACAACTTAGAACAGATTAAGATCTTTTTTATACCTTATTATCAAAATAAATAAATAAGAACTAGTTCAATTGAACTCAATTGAAACAATTGAGCTAACTGCAGACTGTTGCAAACAATCTACAGGTAGGTAGCTCAAATGATCCATATCAATACCAGTCAGAAGCGTCCCCAAGACGCTGACTGCGTTGCCCCGCTGTATGGCAATGCTGATGCGCTGTGTCAGATAAGAAGATCTTAACTAACTTATTATACGGTCCATAGAAATATACAGGGTGGAAAGAATCTATGGGCCCTGGAGGGGAACTACCTCAAATCCTTTAGTTAGCTCATTTTACTGAAAGGAAACATTCCTTTATTTTTAAAAAGAAACATAATTGCATTCAAAGATTTTGAAATAATTCCTTGCCTCATCTGGGAATCAAACCAACTAAAAATTAAAAAAGTAAATCCTCGCTATTTTATTATGGGAATCAGTAGGATTATTGTTCAGGATAAAAATTGTCTAATAAACATTGGACCTTTCACTCATCTGTTGTATAAGATACCCATGAAATCGAATATTTATTACATGTTCTTTATTAAGAATACCTAGTATTGTTCACTTGTAACAAGTAAATGACACGTTATAATTTTCTTATCTCTAACATCCAAAGACATCGTATGATGAAGAGGCTTGCTAATGTTATTAATTGCTAAGAAGGTACCTTGTTGCACACTTCGATTAGAAAATCTTTAAATGGTAATAATAAATCTATGCACAATTCCTTCTTACATGAGGCGTTCTGACGAAAAGTTTAAAAATGGAGTGTGTTTTTATCAATTTGCGGCAAAAAATTTGAATTTCGAACGATAACTTTCATCATTTTTATCAGTTAACTTATTAAGAAACTAGCTGCGCCTCGCGGCTTCGCACGTGTTGTTTCTATAGAAACGTTTAAAGGTGATTTCTATCCCACTGGAACTGATTTATGGGATAAAAATTAGCCTATGTTTGATTCCAGGAATAGAATTTCCTGTATGCAAAATTTCAGACCGATCCGTTCTGTAGTTTTGGCGTAAAGAGGTAACAAACATCCATCCATCCATCCATCCATACATCCAGACATCCATCCAAACTTTCGAATTTAAAATATTAGTGTGATAGTGTGACTTTTCACAGGTCAATATCTGTCTACTTAAAAAAATGTTTCATGTATTGTGTTTTTGTTTGTATTGATGATAAAATAAAATGAATATTAGTTTTTACTTTTTTTTATTTCTAAGACATTATTTCTGTTTATTAGACAATTTTTATCCTGAACAATAATCCTACTGATTCGCATAATAAAATAGCGAGGATTTACTTTTTGAATTTTTAGTTGGTTCGATTTCCAGATGAGACAAAGAATTTTTTTAAAATCTTTGAATGCAATTATGTTTCTTTTTAAAAATAAAGGAATGTTTCCTTTCAGTAAAATGAGCTAACTAAAGGATTTGAGGTAGTTCCCCTCCAGGGCCCATAGATTCTTTCCACCCTGTATACTTACCTTAAATCTAAAATAGGTACTTACATAAAATAATATTAAAACTTAATTTATAACTCGAAAATTATTGGGTGCTGCGACGTACCACTACTGTCAGTTTCCGAACTCGTCAATTTCACTAATTTACCACTACTAGTTTACTCATAAGACAGTTTCGGTAGGTTGACAATTTCACTGTAGGTACCTACATCATTTATCACTTAGGCAGATGCTGGATGCGGCAAGCTGAAGACAGGGCGCTATGGCGCTCATTAGGGGAGGCCTAGGTCCAGCAGTGGACTAATCTAGGCTGATGATGATGATGATTATATCATTTATCTAGTACCCAACACAAGCTCTGCTTAGCTTGGGGCCAGGCAATTAGGCGTATATTTGGTTTTGCAGTGCCCAGCGCCCTCACCGTCGATTGGACCACCGTTCGGTGTGCATCGGAGCCGGTGCAGGAGGTCACCGAGGGGGTCCAGCCTCTCGACAGGTTCCGCTGGCTGGGGATCATACAGCACAACTTTGGTAACAACCTCCTCTTTATGATTTCTAGGGTCAGGTGATTTTGACGCAAAAGCACCATTAATTTTTACTGTACCAGTGAACATTAGATCTAAGCTTTTCATTATAAATTCTGACAATACTCTAGACTGTTAAATCTTGTTCGATAGCTGAAGAAATGAAGATATTTTTACGTTTAGCTGCAAATGCAACTGCCATAGATTTTTTTAAATATTCCTAAAATAAAAAATACTGTTTCTTTTTTTTCAGCTATCCATCGTCTAGTATGACCCAGTTTGTTCATTTTCCTAAAATTTTAGTGTTGAAAATAATAAAACAACATTATCTACTACACAAAATTCTTAAAAAAGTTGTAAAATAGACACTTTAAGGTCCGATATCTCGAAAACGGTTAAGTGATTCGGAGTCAAATCAGTCACTCATGATGGAAACTACAGATTCGTGGTTATCCGCTTACATAGTGAATTAGCTTCTGCTTCCGGCTTCACACGCGCTTTTTCGGGATAAAAAGTAGCCTTTGTCTTAATAGAAGAAACCTACCATACACCTCCGTGCCAAATTTCATTGAGATCCGTTCAGCCGTTTAGGCGGGAAAAGGTAACAGACAGAGTTGCTTTCGAATTTTTAATATTTGTATTTCTTCATCAAACTGCGATAGTTTTTAGGGCTAGATAATGCTGTGTGAATTGTCCAGCATTATTTATTTATTTATTTATTTTATGGTAGGTAAAACAAGATCCGTCAAGTGCAAGTGTTACTCCCGCGCCGAGGGTTCCGAACGTTTGTCAATTATACAATTATGTAAAGATTAGAGACTTCTCTATTTAATTAATATCTACAAATAGTAGGTACCAAACTACATTTTAGATGGATCGCTCTGGATACTTCGGAGATTAAGTCAATTTTTCGATTTTTTTCAAAATACTTCGAAAAATAGAAATTTCCAATACTGTTTTGAAATGTGTAAACCAATACCTTTCTTTTGATATCCCATTCGATGAGGTAGAAAATCGGGTTTTGCTCACTTGTGGAATAATAGTTATTTGGTCAACAAGTGGGCAAAAAGAAATTTTTCTTGAGCGTGCCGATATTTAAATCCCCAGCAGGCGAAACAGTCTAGAATAGAGTCATGAGCGTAGCTAGTGGCTCTAAAGCAGGGAGACTGCTGAGGTAGCGAGGAATTTAAAACGCACGAAACTAAGAGTATTTGTTCTCGAGATAAACATAGGTACCACTTTTCACCACGAAAGAGGTCAAATGTCAGAAACTCATTTTGGTCAATAACCTTGGAGGGTAAAAATGCTACAAACCTCTTTCAAACCATGAACGGACGAAATTTTTGTTTCTACGAAGGTTGCAATGTTCTGAATTCAAATTACTTTTTTCAACAAGTTGAATAATATTCTTTTCATCCCCCATCTCGGAAGAGTATTTTTGCTCTTTGATATCTGAGTGCAAAAGCCGTTTTATAAACTAAAATTGAATTTAGAACATCGTGTGCACTACGTTTCTGATTCAAAACCTATTTACTTTAACCTCCATGGCGCCGAATAAATCATACAACCTTTTTTAATTTGTTAAAAACTCAGACTTGGAACCTTCTTGGTGTACTTTTTTTTTAGTTTGCTTTGCGCGCGTCATTTTCTTTTCACGTCTTATTGTTAAAACCACAAAAAACTTGAAAACAAGTAAAATGAGCGATTCTAGCGACGAGTAAGTTTATTTGACGCCAACAGAATTGACGGAAACTGTTAAAAATGCGCAAATGAGTTTTTTCCTCGCTGGTGGGATGAAAAGTTACGTGTTGCCCTCGAGTGCGAAGATTTTTTGCCTCGTGCTCTTTTGATTCACTCGTTAACACTCAGTAATTTTTTTTAATTTTAGAATCCTTCGCTTGCTCGGTCATCAAAATTGAGTACGCGGTTAAAAAGCAATTTTGCACTCTTGAATAACAAATAACTATTATTCCACATGTGAGCAAAAACCGGGTTTGCTCACTGTTTTTAAGCAGCAAAGTCACCGTTTTAGAGCGTGAGTGGTGAAAATAACTATTATTGTCAGATATGAATGGAGTCCTGAATTTTGCGGTGACGAGCGCGATCCTCATCCACCCGGGGTTTGCGGTGGCGCCCGCCGAGGACATCTCGAAGATACGCATCGAATCCTTCAGGTATATTCTTAGCGAAAGGAATACCATGGTCGGGGAAGTTCTTATTAGCTTTAATGCGTTCTGCCCGCAGCCTCGCACGATATAAAAAGTCCCTAGGATACCGTCTACCTCTCTGACAAATTTCATTTAGACCCGTTCAGCCGCTAAGGCGGGAAAAGATAGACAAAGTAACTTTCGCTTTTAAAATATAATTCATAATTCTTTATTGTACAACATAGGTAATACAAGTAAAACATATCGCAAGAAAAATAAAGGCAAAGGCGAGCTTAACCCTAAAAAGAGCTCTCTTCCAGCAAACCTTATTGGGAGAGAGAGACAAATTTGGAAAAGAGGGTATATGTATTAAAACCAGTGACTTTAGTATTAGTAGTTCAATGGCTAAAACAAAGGATATAAGATTTAATTTTATCCTTCTCATTAAATATACTACTACATAACCTATTACAATACCTACATAAAATACTAACACTTAACAAATACTATAATTACATACGCATATATTAAATTGAATAAGTACATAAAAACAACAGAGTTATAAAGGTGGGTAATGCTCTTTGACTTTACGCTTGAAAATGAAGAGTGAGGGGGCTAGCACGAATATCATGTGGTAGAGAATTCCATAACGTAACCGAGTCGATAGTAAAAGAGCCACCGTAGCAGCTGGATGAGTGAACAGGACATTTAAGGATGAGGGACAGAGTTGATCTACATGGTCTATCACGAGGGTAAAGAAACTCGAAACCGATCCAGAGACGGATTGGAAGCCATTTTAATTGATCTCTGAACATTGAGACATGATCGTATTTACGCAAATCGAAAATAAATCGGATGCATAAATTTTGAAGCCAAATTAATATTTTTAGTTTGGATAATTTAATATTATTAAATATTTAAAATATTATAAGCATTATAATGTCTTGAAGTCAAATATACTTACACAGCATAATGGAATCGAAAATGAGTTCATTTGCTTATGCCTATGGCACGAAGCCGTGCCATGCCTAAAGAAACAAACGTAAGTGATTTCTGATTTCTGCGTCCTCCTGTTCCAGCAACACCACGAAGCTGATCCTCTGGTACAGCGCGGCGCTGAAGTACGCCATCGACGTCGTGGACTACGTGCTGCACCCCGAGTTCGTGCAGGGACTGACGTCGGCCTCGATAGCGGTCGTGCAGCTGTTTACCTATGGAGAGACTGGCCTAGGTGGAAACCCTAGTAAGTATTGTTTTTCGTCCCACAGCTGGGTAAAGGAGATATGCCTTTCGTTACGAAAACGCGAGGTTTTCACTAATCTCTCAGGAAGGTTTAATTCGTCATGCCAGACGCTTTCGTGGCCCATTCAATCTTCTCGCAACCTTCTCCATACAAAAATGCCTATATTGACTGGACTAACAGTCCTTTGCTTTGTTTGTTGGTATACGTAACAATGAGAAAACAAAAACAAAATTAAAAATTTTAAAAACACCTTGACAGATTTTCATGAAACATGGGTATAAACACTCGGGATAAAATTATCTATCACAAAAAAAAAACTAAACGAAAATCGGTTCATCCGTTTGGGATCTACGATACCACAGACAGATTCACAAATACACAGACAACAACGTTAAAATTATAACACCCCTCTCTTTTTGCGTCGGGGTTAAAAAACTCCTATATAAGTTGTCAAATTTTATAAGGGAAAATTGGTCTCGAGCACTATGTTATTGTTGTGTTTGGTTTCAGAGCCCTGCCTGCCAATTTGCATTCCACTGAAAGGTACAAGGGATTATGCTCATGCGCATGCGGCCAAGATGTCAGATGGTATGATTTAGGGCCCACATACACGGGCAGCTTTAAGCAGTCAGCATCGACTGCTTCAAGCTGCGACTGCATAGTGAACTACAGACTTCTATGTACGTACATACACGAACCGCTCAAGCTTCAAGTTGCAACTGCTTCGGGCGGTTAGCAGCACGGTGAAATTTCATCATGCGGTCAAGCAGTCGCCAGGCATACTGACTGCTCGAGCTGTCGACTGCTCTCGCGCAGTTACCTCCGCCTGTGCTCTTCAAAATCCATGATGCTACTGATTTGAAATTGCCAACTGCTCGAGCAGTTAGTTTAACTGCTCGAGCAGTTATCAATGACAGCCTCAAGCTGTTGACTCTTGGCTGCAAGAGCGGTCCGTGTATGTTGATCACTAGAACTGCTTGAGCTGCCGTATATGGCCGGCCTTAGGGTCTACAAACACGGACAGCTTGAAGCAGTCCGGTCAGGATCGGCTGCTTCAAGCTGCTAAGGTACTGCATCGTGAACTATGCAAATGCTCGAGCGGTTCCGTGTATGTGACTGTAAATAGATGACTGTGTAGTTCACTTTGCAGTCGCAACTTGAAGCAGTCGCATCTTGACTGCTTCAAGCTGCCCCTGTATGGGATGCCCTTACAAGTAGGTATTTCATTGAAAACTGAAAAAAAATCCGAGTTAGTTCCTTCTTGTTTTTTTCAATTTTAATCGCAAAACATAATATAAGATTTAGGCACGCTTCCAGAACTTAGACGAGTTTTAATTTTAATTTATCGACAAATCGTTTAATTTGTCGAAATTCAAGAAAATCGTTATTCATTAGTCTTACGAATAACGATTAATAACGATAGACTTATGAATAATGATTTTCTTGAATTTCGAAACCATTTTCCATTTAAGTATTACTTTACAGAAAACAGGGAGCTTCATAAAGAGCTATTCCAAATGACCGGCGTCGATGATAAAACCTGCACCAAGTTCTACAACGACAACCAGGTATACTCAAATTCAAGTTGTCTTCTTCACTATAGAAAGGGAGCGTGGGACGCTGGCGGTACGAGGAAACATGCTGATCCGTAGGTTCGCTCAGAGCTAGCTGTTAAAGTCTCATTTAAAAAAGTGTTATTTAAATTCTACTGTCAATCTTTTTATACCAGCGGCCTGTGGGTTACTTAAACCAAGGCGTTCATCAGTGCCCTACCTGTCTTTTATAACATTTTGTTTAGAGCAATCGTGGGGCTGCCCCGATACTGTAGTGCGTCTGACATGTTTGCTGACGCACATGTACTTGATGACTTTTATCTACACTAATGTTATAACATTCTACTTATGTTTCCAATACTTGACTTATAATGACTACTGTTATAGCGCAGTTAGCAAAACACTCAATTTAAGCAATTTCACATGATGTTATAATATCCACATCGATATCGTAAAATCTCATTATAACATCAATAAAACGCGACCAATTAACCTGGCGAGCCTTATGTCAAAATCCTCGTACAAGTTGTATAAAATTTTGATATTAGGCTGGCTTTTGAAAACAGTTGGGTTATACGTGAAAACTTCGTCGAAACTACTAAACTTACATACTTACACAAAACTCTTTGGTAAGATCTTGTGCCAATTAAATAAAAAAAGAACAGCGCGCGCTCGTTCCTGATTGGCCCTGCGCGAGCAGCTGCGCTCTCATTGGTTAGATATTAATGGCGGCAAGTTCACTGTGACAATACACGTACGCGTGAATTTAATGTTTCGCAATGTGTTTTGTTTTTAAAATACAAATTAAAAGTTAAAAATGGATAGCGAGGTGGGCTAAATATTCTATGCTCAAGTCCACACTGAGTATCTACAACAATATTGATATCACGAAGTATTCAAAAGTCATAGCGTTCCTGAAACGCAGTTCAGAAGGACACAAGGGAAAAAAGTCCTTGACGTTTACATCAGGTCAAATAAAGATGTTCCTGGAAGATTCACAAGATATTTTGTATCTTTTTGAAAAGGTAAGTGTATTTTAGTTCTGTTATTTAATCTACCTAGTACTTACGTACTACACACGCAAGTTATCTAGACACTCCGTTTAAGCGCTTTGTGTATAAATTTGGTAGTAGGTACCTACACTTTACTACTTCATAAATCATAGTTTTTGCCTTGGCTATGTACCTCAAGCTTATTATATCGTTTATTGTTACAGGTTGCACTAATCTTCGGCATAATGGGGGCATGCCGAAGGCAAGAGCTATACAACATCCAGTTCGATGAAGTCTCTAACATAGACGACAGTACAATCATGGTGAAAGTTTTCTATATTCCGACTCCGTCTACGAGCTCTACTGCTTGCCCCGCGGCCGCTACAGCTGCTGGATCAATAATTAACATTAACTTTCAAAATTGTACCATCCAAAATTTGAACAATTATTATAAATAAACTATTGTCAGCTTTTACTCTTGTTGTTTGATTAATTGCATTAGTGAAGATAAAGTAGTGTATGCAACTGCATATAACACGGGTATTAAAACACTCGTTACTATTATGAAACTCGCTACGCTCGTTTCATAAACTCACACTCGTGTTTTAATACCCTTCATTATATGACAGTTGCATAAACTACTATTAAGGCTGAACAAAAAAATACAAGCTAGAAGCTTGTTTTTAAACACCGATTCTAGCCCAACTTTGGGCGAAAATAAATAACATACGGAGAAAGAAAATAAAGATACGCGACTGTGAATGATTTCATTCGAATTATTCGACTTCACAAATCAATCGAACCATCCGAATGACTAGGGCACATTAGTACCTAACTAATTGGTTAGTACTAGTTAGCGAGTGGCGTCGAATATAGAATTGATTTCGCATCGACACCCCGACTCGCCATTACTAACCAAATTAGTAACTAATATGGTTAGTAATGGCAACTGCTCGAGTCGGGTAGTCGAACTCAATTCGTTATTCGACGCCTATCGCCATTACTAACCAAATTAGTAATTAATATGATTAGTAATGGCAACTGCTCGAGTCGGGCAGTCGAACTCAATTCGTTATTCGACGCCTCGATCTATTCGTAGAGGCATTAGTAATTACTAATTAGTAGTCGTCATTCGACTTTGAATATTAGTATACCTATTACTAATATTCAAGTCGAATGAGTAAATGAGTAGTTGCAGATCATTCGACTAGCCAGATCATTCGCAGTCGCGATCAGATCTTTAAAAGAAAACTCTAAAACAAAGCCCGTACAGTACAGACATAGTTTAGTTATTCAAAAGATGAAATAAATTTATTTTGAAAAGATACTCTCAATTGTTTTTCTATAATAACCCTTATGCTAAAAGTCTTTTCCCATTTTTTTTCGCGACTGTTTTACGAATAAATTCATTTGCCTTTCATCAAGCGCTCGAGAATATCTATTATGTCAGATGAGATGGCATATATTAAGGGCGCACCCACTGATGAGTTGGATCGGACGTCTCGTGCAGCCTTAAGCTGTTATTCGCAATAAAATATTATATATAAAACCCAGGATACTGGGCAACAGTCTGATAGGGGTTCTGGCGGATAGACATTCCAGTAAACTGCAAAGGCACGTCATCATCTCAAGCCTGTCAACCCCTGTGCCAAACTATTATAAAAATTAATTTATTATATAAATTAATTATGATAATAACGACTGTGTACCTTTATTGTATGATTATCTGTGTGACATTTACTACGCTAATCTATGGATCTTTGTGTGTCTGAATGTATTTGAATTTTGAATTAGGCGCAGCGGCCGAATATCCGCCTGCGACGTAGGAGGATGCGGTGTCGATTCCAGCCACGGAACAAATTTCTGTACGATATTTGTTCCGGGTGTTCTGTGTGTTTTCTATCTATACTTATAATAAAACTGTAACAGGTCCAATTCTGTACATTGAAGATATTTTGAATTTTGTTTTTGGAGGGCACTCTATTATCGATACTGAAGCCAAAACTGTAATTTTTTTCATTCATGTCTGTCTGTCTGTCTGTCTGTCTGTCTGTCTGTCTGTCTGTCTGTCTGTTTCTTAAACGCGCATCACGTCGAAACTACTAAAGGTATTGAAATGAAACTCGGCACGATTTTAGGTCATACTACGAGGAAGGACATAGGATACTTTTTATCCCGGAATTCAGTCAGGTTTCCCTGGGAGAGGGGATGAAAGTAAAATTTCTTCACCGCGCATGACGCCGAAAGTGCTGAATGAGTTGGAATGAAACCTTGCACGATTTGATTTCATACTACAAGGAAGGACATGGGATACATTTCATACCGGAATTCAGTCATGTTCCCCTGGGAGAGAGGATGAAAGTAAAATTCTTTAACTGCGCATCACGATGGAACAACTGAATGAATTCGAATGGAACTCGGCATAATTTGATTTCATTCTACGAGGAAACATACATTTTATCCCAGAATTTAGTAAGGTTCCCCTGGGAGAAGGGATGAAAGTAAAATTCCTTCACCGCGCATCACGCCGAAACTACTGAATGAGTTGGACTGAATTGGTACTATTTGAGTTCAAGGAAGGACATGGGATACATTTTATCCTGGAATTCAGTAAGGTTCCCCTGGGAGAGAGGAAAAAGTAGAATTCTTTAACCGCGCATCACGACGGGTCTACGCGTCGTCCGATTTCATGCATTATTTTTGTTGGAAACAGTGTTGCATGATCGAATTTGACTAAATCAGTAGAAAGTCGAGTAGAAAATCAGTAGATTGATGAAATAATCTGTAGTTAGAAGAAAAAAATTAGTAGATAGAGGGTAGGTAAGTTCCTATCTATGTATTTTTCCAAGACGCACCCATTAGTAAGGTTCCTACCTACTAAGGCGTCTTGGGAAAATAAGTTAGGTTCTTTCTTCGTTCGAATTTGACTAAATCAGTAGAAAGTCGAGTAGAAAATCAGTTCATTAAAACAAAAAAATCAGTAGATAAAGGGTAGGTAAGTTCCTATCCATTTATTATTCCAAGACGCACCCATTAGTTAGGGTTCTACCTTAGTAGGTAGGAACCTAACTAATGAGTGCGTCAATGCCTATTGCAGGCAAAGTAAAATGTACAAATGGTCCATGCAATATTCATGAACATGATATATGGTGGTTTAGCTGGTCCAGTTAACTGTACTACCGAAGTTTGGTTGCAGTAAGTGGTCCAATTAAACTAACTAGACCACAGAAAAATATTTTTACTGTGGTACACAGCCAACTGTACCTACCTACTAACGAAAAAAAAATTACGGTGGTCCAGTCAAATGGATCAGGAGCCCAATTCTGCAATACAATTGCTTCAGTATGATAATGAAAAAGAATCATCACGTAGAATCCTTAGATTTATAAAACTCCAGATAGTGCGTGCGAGATAAATTAATAGTTTCAAACTTGACGCACGTCTCTCCATCTGCATTCATCATAATTTCTTTCATCTGAGGTGGAATACCCAAACGTGTCATTCTGTGTCGATACCCCTGTCATAGTGAAGCGATTAGTATAGCAGAATAGGGCCCCAGCTGAACGGAACCATCAGTAAGAAGTGAAACGAGTATGACACTTCTTAACAATGACGCTGGCCGAGTCGTAGCTAAAAGTCGTGTTTATAAAGAATGGGATTGAAGATGACAACATGCTATCCCCCGTAGACACTACACGATTTTTTGCACGGCGGCGTTTCATAATATGAGAGACTATGGTTAAATGTGAACTTAATAAGTCGGCAGGTGAGGCAATCGCGAACGAAGTCGCGGGTACAGCTAGTGTATAATAAATGTATTGTATCTTCGTACCCATAACACAAGCTCTCGCTTAGCTTGGGGCTAATGATGCTATGTGAATTGTCCAGCATTATTTATTTATTATATGGTAGAGAAGATCTACCTCATCAAAGTCATCAAGCAAACCGCGCACGATTTCATCTTGATGAATTTTAAATGTTCATCAATGGCTGCATAATTTTTTTAAATAGTTAAGAAGGGTTATTATTATTATTATAGAAAAACTATTGAGTGTATCTTTTCGAAATAAACTTATCTTAACAATTGAATAACTAAAATTACTTTTTTACGGATTTGGGTGTATATAAACATGTATAATGACGAGATTTATTGATATTATCCTTAGGTTTGGATGGTCAACATCAAACAGCGTAGTAGTTACCCTTCCACGTTTGTATGG
The DNA here is from genome assembly GCA_949316285.1 of Eupithecia subumbrata. Classification (NCBI taxonomy): domain Eukaryota; kingdom Metazoa; phylum Arthropoda; class Insecta; order Lepidoptera; family Geometridae; genus Eupithecia; species Eupithecia subumbrata. The sequence goes on along the minus strand of OX438640.1, from coordinate 34,415,701 downwards.
AAAGATGAGCGACTTGTTTAGCCTTAAACATTCTCTCATCGGTTTCGAATTTGTCTAATAATTGTCAGCATTATGCATTGCAGGAAAGAGCTCAGCTTAACAAATATTGCAAATTATGACAAAAATCACAACAACAAACTTATTTTTAGATTAAGTATGGGGCAATGCTACTTTCAACATTGTGTCTTTAGAGAAAATTACTATCAAATAAGAGAAACAAATTAGAACTAGTATTAACCCATAGACAAAATAGATACGGAGTACCGCAGGGTAGCGTCCTCGGACCTCTCTTATTCCTGCTGTATATTAATGATTTACCTGCAGTAACCAATAATCAATGTACTCTATTCGCCGATGACATTTCTATTTTGATAACATCCAATTCTAATTCTGACATTAATATTTACAAAACTGACATAAATAATACAATCGACTCTATTATTAAATGGCTTGACGCAAATAATTTACAGGTAAACCTAACTAAGACTAATTTTATGCAGTTTACCAATTCTAATAAAAAAAGCGAATGTCTTGGCATCTACTACAAGGAACATCAGATAGTAGAGGTAAGAGAGACAAAATTTTTAGGTATTACATTAGACCAAAGATGTAACTGGAAAGCCCATATTGATCAAGTTAGAAAGAAATTAAATAAATTTATTTATATTCTTTACAGGCTTCGGAAAACCTCCAGCCTCAATACCATTTTGACTGCCTATCATGGATACGTAACTTCTACCTTAAACTACGGACTTATTCTATGGGGAAATTCTACAAAAACCGACCTTGCCTTCATTGCTCAAAAAAAATGTGTACGCGCAATTGTAGGAATACCTCCATGGGAGTCGTGCAGGCCTCTCTTCATTAAATTAAAACTACTAACATTGTCCACTATGTATATTCTAGAGGCTGCTAAATTTGTAAAAGAACACTCGAATTTATTTACTAAAGCTAAGGATATTTACCCTAGATGTGTACGTAAACCAGAAAGAATTGTTTTGTCTAGGACTCCTAAGACAGCATTATATAGTAAGAATTGTTATGCCATGTGTGGCTCTATATATAATAAAATCCCTGATGACATCAAAAATTTACCTTTAAAATTATTTATAAAAAAATTAAAATTATGGCTCATAGAAAAAGGTTTTTATAGTGTTAGGGAACTTATGGAACTAAAATTTAGAAATAAGTAGTAATCAACATTATTGATGTGTATTGTTCAATTATGGTTTAATCTTGTTACAATTTAAATTAATGCAATTTACAGATGTACCTATTTATAAGAAATTTTGCATGCCAATGTGTTTTGGTGAAGTATGTGACACTATTCTAATGTTCAAGACCCTGTATTATGACCATATTTCCTGCAATAAATGATTTGAATTTGAATTTGAATAACAATTGAAACAATAAAGCCAACTGCAGACAGTGGCAAACAATCTACAGATAGCTCAACTGATCCATTCAATACCAGTCGTCGCGTCCCCAAGACGCGGCTGCATTGCCCCGCTGTATGGCAATGCTGATGCGCTGCGCCAGATACTCACTCACCAGCACTCGGGTCACGCGTCGCTTCGACCAGAGCTTATAAAGATTTTGAATAGTAAATTTCGTAACAGCTGAACCAACTGAAGATGGCCCCTTTGAAGCCGAACTGTGCGAAGGCGGAGCATGCGACCGCCGCTTGTGTGTGGGACGCCGGGGTAGCCCTCATCAGCCAGGAGACCTGGGGGTACTGGACCTTGGTAAGTGATCTTTCATCATTTACATTCAGGCGGGTTCGATTTCCCTCTCAAATAAAATGTACCCATTAAATAACCTCTGCTTAGCTTGGGGCTAGATAATGCAAAGTGGATCGTCCAACATTGACTTCATTTTAATTAAATAATAGATTCAGGCGTTACTTTGCGGAAATCCATTGTATAATATTAGGATTATTTGCGGAAATCCATTGTATAATATTATTGTTTCATCCTAATATTCATTTTAGTTCACTTATTTACTGCATGTCGGTACAATCAAATTTACTAATGCTTAATCATAATTTGAAAGTTTGGATGTTTAGATGTGTGGATGGATAGATGGATGTTTGTTACCTCTTCACACCAAAACTAGGTAATAACAAAATAAATGATTATTATCTGAATATCAACGAACGAAATTGAACTGTGGCGTTTGGTTGCGTTACGACTTCGAGAGTGTATTTATGTTTTCTTCGACCTATACAGGCTGTTGAGGGTAAGGTACAATTTGATAGCCGTAACTTAAATTTAACATAATAGGTAATCAGATTAAACCAATCCGAAAACTGTCGGTTCCCCACACTGCTTATTTTGGCGCATAGGAGGTGATTTGATTAGCCTAACGTTCCCGTACTGAACACCTGAAAAAAAGAAAGATTTTTTTTATTAAACACTACACAAATATTAAAATAAGACTACTTAGGGCAGAAGCCTTTATTCAAGTTTTATAGTTGAGCTACATGTAAATTGTTTGCAACAGTCTGCAGTTTTTTTTTTTTTTTTTTTAATGCTGGACAATTCACATAGCATTATCTAGCCCCAAGCTAAGCAGAGCTTGTGTTATGGGTGCTAGATAACTGATATACTTAATACAATACACTACATAGATAGATATTTTTATTATACATAGAAAACACCCAGACCAACGGAACAAATTTCTGCAGATCGTACATAAATTTGTTCCGAGGCGGGAATCGAACCCACAACCTCCTGTGTCGCAGGCGGACCTTCGCCCGCTGCGCCACGGAGGTCGTCAAAAAGTGTAGCAAGTGCAAAAAGTTAGCTCAAGTGTTTTAATTGTAAATACTAGTTATTATTTATTACTACTTTGTAACACGTACCTAAAAAATAAACACAAGTCAACAATAATAACACAATACGTACATATCGACGTAAAAAACCTGGTAGTACTCATTCTATTGGACTTGACCACTCGTGGATGACTTGGGACATAAACCAAGGGGTGCGTCGCAGCGTTCCCTGCGGAACAGACCCAGGAACTGCGATCGCCAACCAGTCTGCCAAGCGATTGACCTTTGCAGGCAACAGTGGTCGTCTGTGTGATGATGTGCAGGTAATTTGATGTATGGTGTTCTTACAGATAGGGTTCGGAGTGCGCGGGCCAGGCTGCGGGGCGCCAGCGCGGTTCCTGGACCTGACTCAGTACCTCTCGTGGATCAATGACGTCATCTCGCCTGACGAGAACTACAAAGGCATGACCCGCGTCGGCTTCCGACGACTGTCGCCCTACGAGATCCAGTTGTACGATGGTGAGTCCAGTACCTTCTAGGTCTGTGAGTACAAACAAAGTTCCAATAGAACCCTAGGTTTCGGTCTGACTTGTTCTTGCCGGATTTCTCGTTTATCAAACATACCTACTAAGTATTTTTTATATACAGATATATCTTTACATATATCTTCACAATTTTGAATAGAACAAGAAAACTGGTATGGTCTTTCAAAACACTACGTCATATAACATCAACAGATCTTCTCAGCCAAATTTACATAGGGGAGGGGCTACAAAAACTAAGTTCTTAGCTCTAGAGAGAGCACAGCGTTCATTATTAAAAGTAATGTTCTTCAAGCCTTACAGGTTCTCTACCGAAAGTCTCTACCTCGAATCAGGACTCCTAACAGTAAGAAAGCTCTATTTACTTCAGCTAGTCCTTAAAATGCATAGGTCACTATTTTATGACGCAGAACATGATAACATAAGAAGTCGTAGAAGGAAACACCCGGTACCCAGAGCTACAGCTAAAACTACATTTGCTATGAGACAATATAAATGGCAATCCTCTTATGTGTATAATCTACTAAATTCACAAATTGGTATATTCTCGATGACATATTTTAACTGTAAAAAATCTCTAACTGAATGGCTGATGACGAAAAACTATGAGGAAGTTGAAAGTATTGTGCAAAGGATGAGGCTCTAAAATAGTAACTAGTGTAACAACTCACGTTCTGTGTTATATGCTCTATGTTATTTTATCTTAACTAATGGTTGTCTTCACGTTTGTTTGTCTTAATCTAGGTACATTTTACATGAATATTTAACTGTTTATTTCGTTTAAAACCACTGTTTATTGTTTGTAATTATTAATTTAAAACTCTTAGTGAAAATTATGTCTGATGTTCTCATTATTTTAATTTAAAGTCTTAACTTAGTTGTATACCTTGGAACGCAAATACTTAAATATTGTTACAGTATTATTGGTAAGAGCGGGGTCTCCTAACACAAGCAAACTGTGCTTAAAGGGTGACTCCAGAACCTGTTTGTATAGTTTTTAAGTAAGTGCAATAAACATTTTTTTTTTTTTTTTTCTTTTTGATAACGTTTTAAGCTTTCGCGATTTGTTAACATACTTAATGATTTAATCGGGTATATATCGCGTACCTTTTGATTAGTCGGCAGGTATGGCAATTGCGAACGAAGTCGTGAGTACAGCTAGTATTTTTATATGAGAGCTGCTTTCCGCTTCATTTGAAATTAAGGGTTCTAAATTAAAATTGTGTAACATTCTCTGATTTACTACCTCGTTTGTTTCAACTATCATTCTAAGCCTTTTTCTTCTAATATGCCTATATTAGAAGAAATAGGCTTAGGATGATAGTACCCGAAATGTAATTTTCAACGCTGATTTCTTTAGGATAGGATAATAGGATAGAATAGCACAATAAAGTGGTAAAAAATGTATTAAAACTACTGAAAAAAGGAAATCCCGCCCTTTTGATGTCTTGGACGTGCGATTTTTGCATTTTGCTAGGAATGTTTCCTGTCCGAGCGTTAAATGACACTAGTTGAAATAGTATTCCAACATTTCAAATGGCTTCTCTTTTGATACAGACAGACGGTTTCAGGGTGAGCATTGTGAATCTGTGGGGGGCCGGCGGATACCATGATCGATGAGAAAAGGTTAAAAAAAATTGCAACTAAAGGAAGTTAAAACTATAGAAGGAAGTGTAAAGAAAGAGATAGAACTAGCCAAAGTAGACTACATTTTTAGGGCAATGTTCAGCTGTGGACGAAAATTATGTGTTGATGGGAAATTGTGTTTCCAGCAAATATCCTTTTAAACCCGGAAACTGGGCAGTGCGAGCGCAGGACTCGGGGCGGCGTCCAATACAAGGAGTACTCGGAGCTAACGAGCACTAAGACATTCGCCTACGGATTCTTCTTCGTGAGTACCATCAATACAAATATCCCTTTTAACCCGGAGAATGAGCAGTGCGAGCGCAGGTCTCGGGGCTCCGTCCAATACAAGGAGTACTCGGAGCTAACGAGCACTAAGACATTCGCCTACGGATTCTTCTTCGTGAGTACCATCCATACAAATATCCCTTTTAACCCGGAGAATGAGCAGTGCTTCTTCGTGAGTATGGTACTCACATACAAGCATAATGTCAGAGCCTGTACACGGGTAATGGATCTGGTACACTTGCGCGAAAGACACTTGCGCGAAGGACACTTGCGCGAAGGACACTTGCGCGAATGGACATTTGCGCGAATGGACACTTTCGCGAATGGACACTTGCGCGAATGGACACTTGCGCGAATAGACACTTGCGCGAAGGACATTTGCGCGAGTGGACACTTGAGCGAATGGACACTTGCGCGAATGGACACTTGCGCGAAAAAATCACAAAACTCCTAATATCTCTCGAAATAGACGTCGTAGAGAGTTGCGGATTTCACCACTGTGTAGGTAATTTTACTCTCTTTCTTGTGATATATTTCACTTTCCCCTACCCCTCCCACTTCCTTCCCAATAATGAGAAACCTACTTTTACGTAGACGTTCGTAGCACGTGCTACGATTCTAGGAGGGAATCACAAAACTCCTAATATCTCTCGAAATAGACGTTGTAGAGAGTTGCGGATTTCACCACTATGTAGGTAATTTTGCTCTCTTTCTTGTGATATATTTCACTTTCCCCTACCCCTCCTACTTTCTTCGCAATAACGAGAATCCTACTTTTACGTAGACGTTCGTAGCACGTGCTACGATGCTACGAGGGATCGCCGTAGCATACAAAAGACTTCAACGCGCACGCACCTTCTTCCTACACATAAATGTAATTTCGTAGATCAACGTAGCAAGTGCTACGATGGCTACGGGTGGCTTAGCGGCGTGGCTACATTCAAAGCTGCCAAGGAGTATTCAGAACATTGGTGACTGGTCTTCTTTTAGATCTCTTCTCTTGAACATACGAGTAAGTGAAGTTAACATTCACATTTCTTTACATACAAAAAAATGTCGTAGACCTTCGTAGCACGTTCTACGATGCTAGGAGGGATCGACGTAGCATACGAAAGATATCAACGCGCACGCCCCTCCTTACTACAAAAAAATGTTAGTTCGTAGACCATCGTAGCATCGTAGCTACGGGTTCACGTATTCATGTCAGTGTAGAGTCTGTGACCCATTCAGAGCTGTCAATTGCACACAGTAAAGAGGTGACACGGACTTCTTGTTTACTGAATTATTTTTGTACTGTACTTAGTCTTAGTCGCTTTCAACTAGCTCTAAGGTGTAGATTACGAATTGGCTTATTCTACAAAACCACTGCGACCACTTTTGTCCCAGTAATTCTTGTAGCTAATGAATGAATAAATGATGAACACTTTATTATACAAAATTTATAAAATAATTTATATTTTATTGAAATAAAAACGTTCAATAGGCAGCCTTATTGCTTAAAGCGATTTCTTCCAGGCCACCTTGCTGTATGACGGTATGAAGAAGGTGCGTGCGCGTTGAAGTCTTTTGTATGCTACGGCGATCCCCCGTAGCATCGTAGCACGTGCTACGAACGTCTACGTAAAAGTAGGATTCTCGTTATTGCGAAGAAAGTAGGAGGGGTAGGGGAAAGTGAAATATATCACAAGAAAGAGAGCAAAATTACCTACACAGTGGTGAAATCCGCAACTCTCTACGACGTCTATTTCGAGAGATATTAGGAGTTTTGTGATTCCCTCCTAGAATCGTAGCACGTGCTACGAACGTCTACGTAAAAGTAGGTTTCTCGTTATTGGGAAGGAAGTGGGAGGGGTAGGGGAAAGTGAAATATATCACAAGAAAGAGAGCAAAATTACCTACACAGTGGTGAAATCCGCAACTCTCTACGACGTCTATTTCGAGAGATATTAGGAGTTTTGTGATTTTTTCGCGCAAGTGTCCATTCGCGCAAGTGTCCATTCGCTCAAGTGTCCACTCGCGCAAGTGTCCTTCGCGCAAGTGTCCTTCGCGCAAGTGTCTATTCGCGCAAGTGTCCATTCGCGCAAGTGTCCATTCGCGAAAGTGTCCATTCGCGCAAATGTCCATTCGCGCAAGTGTCCTTCGCGCAAGTGTCCTTCGCGCAAGTGTCTTTCGCGCAAGTGTCCTGATACCCACGGGTAATCTATGGGTTAACTATACCAAAAAATCCTTGCTACGTGTCCAGTATAATAATACTTTCAGGATGCTGCTGAGACATCCCCGTTTTTGTAACGCCTCAGAGATGTTTGCTCAATATCGAACTGATGGTTTCCACGCCATCATTCGGAAGAAAACAGCATCTCTGATGAGTAGGACGAACGGCAGTCACAACGGCATCCTAAAAACCGTGGCGGAGCATTGTCTGTCTTAATGCGGACACATTTAAATAAATAAATAAATAATGCTGGACAATTCACACAGCATTATCTAGCCCCAAGCTAAGCAGAGTTTGTGTTAAGATAATCAGTCATCATACCCACAGACTGGTGCAGCACATTTCGCAAAAGACGACCTCCGAGGCGCAGCGGGCGAAGGCCGCCTGCGACGCAGGAGGTTGCGGGTTCAATTCCCGCCTCGGAACAAATTTGTGTACGATCTGCAGAAATGTTTTCCGTTGGTCTGGGTGTTTTCTATGTATAATAAAAAATATCTAACCATGTAGTGTATATTGTATTAAGTATATCAGTTATCTAGTACCCATAACACAAGCCCTGCTTAGCTTGGGGCTAGATTATGCTGTGTGAATTCGTCCAATATATATATTGTATCCCAAATATATACGTACAGGTAAGTACGTAAAGCTGTTCCTACAGGATTTCCGAATAATACTCTATGGGAGACCTCTGTGACGCAGCGGGCGAAAGATCGCTTGCGACGCAAGAGGTTGCGGGTTCGATTCAGGTCTCGGAACAAATGTTTGTATGATCTGCAGATATAAGTTCCGGTTGTTCTGGGTGTTTTCTATGTTATACAAAATTAATTGTTGCTCTGCTAAGTTGGGGCTAGATGGTGATGTGTCAATTAGATAGAAAGATATTATTTATTGACGAGAAAGTCATGTTTTTAGATGATAGTGCCTTTGGTTTACCTAGACATTAAGGGTTGTCTTAAAATAGCAATAATTCCATTTCCAGCATTTTTATTTATAAATCTGTTTTCAGATTGCCGTGTCCCAGATAGCTTCATACTCATGCTGCATAGTGAAGTTCGACGACGCGCTGGGCCGCAGCCCCACGTCCGTGTGGGTGGAGCACAACTGCCACATAGACCACCTGGGCGTCATCCCGCAGAATCGGAAGGAAAAGAGATTTCAGGACATAGAGCGGTACACCCTCGACGAAAAGAGGTAAGTAACTGCAGATCATCGCCCAGTATTTTATAATACAGGATGCTATTGGGAACACCGTTGTTACTTTAACTACGAATGTTTAACCTTAAAATAAAATGATACAGTAATTAAGGGCCATGTTGACGACCTCCGTGGCGCAGCGGGCGAAGGTCCGCCTGCGACGCAGGAGGTTGCGGGTTCAATCCCCGCCTCGGAACAAATTTGTGTACGATCTGCAGAAATTTGTTCCGTTGGTCTGGGTGTTTTCTATGTATAATAAAAATATCTATCTATGTGATGTATTGTATTAAGTATATCAGTTATCTAGTACCCATAACACAAGCTCTGCTTAGCTTGGGGCTAGATAATGCTGTGTGAATTGTCCAGCATTATTTATTAATTTATTTTATTTATTTATCTAAGTAAAATTGGCTTAGCACATCTTTTTGAATTTGAATGAATCGGAATGAAACTTGGCAGGATTTGAGTTCATACCACAAGAAAGTATTTAGAATGCATTTTATCCCGGAATTCTGTAAGGTTCCCCTGGGACAGGGGATGAAAGTAAATTTCCTTTACCGCGCAACACGCCGAAACTACTGAATGAGTTGAGACATTCGATGAGATTTCCTGACTTTCATTAAAATTTAATATTAATGTTGATAAATATTGTGTTTATGAATAAACGAAGCAAATTTTCAAATTTCTCCCGCGCGCCCGCAGACTTTGTGACTGTGAACGTAACCGGGAAAACAATTTACGACTACATTGAAGTTAACTATGAGAAGTTACTGTCACACAGCAAGACAAGGTGGCTGAGCCTTTTCCCGGCAGTTGACAGAATTCTCAAAATGTATGAGCCTACTCAGTAGTTCAGTACTCCATTAATGCTCCCAATTAAATATCAGAAGTAATTACTTCTGATATAATGCTCCCTGATATAGGTATTCTTCAACATTAATGTTGATTTATACCCCGTGATTTATAATAAAATATGAGTTTTTTTTGTTTTTTTTCTCTCTTTGGAGAAATTCCGGACGGCTTAGAATTCCCCCCGCATTCCGGACCAATAGCCGTATTACCGGACATGTCCGGAAAATTCCGGACGTATGGCAACCCTATGTACAAGATGAGAGTTGCACAGAGAGCCATGGAGCGAGCCATGCTCGGCATCAAGCTTATAGACCAGGTTCCCAATATCCAAATCCGAAGTCGAACAAAGGTGAAAGACGTGGGGAATCGCATCAAATCAAATCAAATCAAATCAAAAACTCTTTATTTCCATAAATACATTAAATGTACACTTAGGAAAGGTCAAATCATAAAACTAAACACTGACACGGAAATAAAGTGATATTTTTGATTTCTGTCGCTTCGGTATGTAGACTAAAGTAAAGAAGCGACGAAGAAACCTTTAGCCTGTTAGTTGTTATTTTTCGAGCTGGAGCAAATTTCGTCCCAAGCTTTTTTATCCTCTAGATAATCTGATATTTTGTAGTAAGCCTTTTTACAAAGGATATGTTTGACAATTTGTTTGAATTTATTATTGATAATTTTTGCAACTCACTTGGAGTTTTGTTGTAGAAGCGTATACATTGCCCTTTAAAAGATACATTTAATCTTGTGTAGCCTAGTTGTGGGCACAGCGAGTTTATCCTTACCTATTTCTAGTATTTATATTATGTGTGTCGCTATTTTTAATTAACTAGGTACCTTCATATAAATACTTACCTATATTAAAAGAGTAAGGTCCAATTCTGTGCATCGAAGTTTTTTTGCACGTGGCGTTGCTTGATCATAATTAGTCGGCAGGTATGGTAATCGCGAACCAAATCACGGGTACAGCTATATATACATACATACATATACATATAAATCAGTATTTACAATAAGGAAAAACAATAATTCTGGTCATCAGCTAATGATTCTTAAACTTAAACTTGTAAAAAAAAAATTTGCTATTAAATGTCAAAACGTAATGTAGGTACCTACCTCAATGATATTATATATAAACTGAGGTAGATGCGTTTTACCGAGGTCTGCGCGGCAAGACAAAACCAGGTGAATTCACTTGACTGAACTCAGTCCGCTCTGCGTCGCGCCACGATACGAACGTACGTTGCGGGATTTTAGAGAAAAGTAAAACAAACGAAAATGCCACATTTTGTGTTTCGAAAGTGCAAAAATTATACTGGGACAGCTGTAAAAAAACAGGCAGGATGTATCTTTCCATTTGTAAGTACTGTTTAGTCTATTTAAAATGGAAAATCATTAATTTTATATTAAAAAATCAGTGCCGCGGCGTTGCCGCTTTGCCATTTACACGAACGAGACAAGACGTAGTGCGTTGCATTCATGAGTGACAGAGAGAACGAGATAATGGCGTGCGGTGTTGTCGGTTCGACTGACGCTAAGGGAGGTTAGGGTGATATGGGTAATATGATCACGCAATGCAACAATATTATTTTTCACCACTACTTTCCAATTATTTTTCGTAGTAGGATAATAAAGAGATGGATTTGACTTTCAACATTTGCTTCTATTTTGTTTTAGATTTCCTAAAGACGAATTAATTAGGGAGAAATGGGTACGAGTCGTTAGAACCCAAAGACGAGACGATGAATGGATGCCAACGGCATACTCCACAATATGCTCCAAACACTTTGTAGATACTGACAAGTACCTACGTCACAAAAAAAATCACAAACTGATAAAGAATGCAGTGCCGGTAATTAAGGTAAAATAGAAAAAAAAACTACTTTTAATATTCGGTTGTGTGTTCCTGTTTGATTACACAGGTAAAATTTCAGCCCGATCCGTTCAGTAATTTTGACGTGAAGAAGTAACAAACATCCATACATCTATCAAACTAATCTTTATCAAATTATTATTATAGTAACTAGCGACCCGCCCCGGCTTCGCACGGGTGCAAAGCTGATACTAAATATACAACAGAATTGGCCTCCCTGCCGGTACCGCTGCAACCGCCATGTCCCTGCATTTTAATTCTATCATATCTTCGAAAATATTAATTTACTTTAATTACATGCTGTAAAGGGCCAAATGAATCTATATTAAATGCACAATCTTAAAATAGCTTCGTAAATAAGCAATTATTTCTCGTAAAAAGTAAAGGATATAAACTGGTTATTGTGGGTTATCCCTAAGAGATAGATATATACCACCCGGATTTTTTATAGACCTTTTTAAGGTGTACAATACAGTAGTACATTATTTTGATCTATCTCGTAGGGTTCAGCCTAGGGCATGCAAAATCGGAAGAATACCCAAAACCGGTTTTTGTTCGATTTTTGATTTTTAAAATCGGTTTTTTCGGTTTTTTCGATTTTTTCGATTTTTATTGTTTCAATACAAATAAAAATACTTGATTATTTACCCCGCGCTTGCTGAAAATACGATCTCAAAAAGCTCTTGATCAGACAAATTGTCAAATCGAATATCGCGCTCCCAATCTTATCTATGATTTTTTTGCACTTATCAACCACATTTTTCCAGTCCCTGGCGTGACATTTTCGCAGGCATTGTGCAGTAATGTGAGCTTTTTATTTGCCCTAAAAGGAGGTTTAGTATTATGTCTGGCTGCGTGACCTTTGACGTAGGCCCATATCAGTTCAATCGCATTATATTGACAGTGATATGGTGGCAAACGGATGACTGTATGGCCTTTTTCCTTAGCGATCTCATCTAAAATGTAAGTTGGCGTACGGGGTTTGTGTATATTATTAACTAATTTCAGTAATTCATTTTTCAGCATCGTCTCGTTGGCATCTATGCCTTTGCTTTGCAGATATGCGATTAGTTCCATTTTTCGGTTGCTGGACGTCGGCGGTTTGTTTTTTTGCACTGGGTGGTACGGAGCGTTGTCCATGATTATCACATGCGATGCGGCTCGTTTAAATTATTTAATAGTATCAAAAACCATTTCTTAAATTGTTCGAAATTCATTTCTTCATGATATTCTGTGGTCTTCATCGACTCGAATGCCAGAAGGCAATTAGGCACAAAACCTGAAGCAGTCCCGGCATGAGCAATTATGAGTCTCAGTCCTTTGCCTTCGGGTACTTGGTGGTAGATTCCGCTTTCTCATCTGTCCACGATTTTGATACTGTGTGGTTTGCGTTGAGCCATGTTTCGTCCAAAAAACCAATTTCTCCCAGTCTATATAAAGTAAAAAGTAAAAGTAAAGTAAAAATCGTTTATTGGCATAGATACAAGGAACAGAAATATTTTTGAGAAACGATGTCATCTGCAGAAGTTTAACACTGTGTCGCAGAATGACAACGCCCTCCTCACAAACCAGTACATTTTCTAGGGTACCAGAACCAAGACTTACATTGATAATATTTAAATTAAAATATTTAAAATCTACATATGTTTAGGTTATACTAATTAATCTAAAGCCAGTGTCATTTAGGGTGAGTACGTAAGTATGAGTGTTAGGGTTTGTGTAAGTGTTGTGTGTATGTGAGGGTGTGTATGGGTGTGCATGGGTGTGTATGTGTGTGTGTGTATGTGAGGGTGTGTATGTGTGTGTGTGTGTGTGTGTGTAAGAGCGGTGCTCCTGAGAACACCGGTCTCTTAAGAGTCCGGGCAACAGGAGCAGTCGGGTGTAAGTAAGAGTGAGTGTTTTGTGTTTAGTGTGCATTTATTTTACAACTTTTAGAAGAGCCTCCGTCTCTTCATATGTCAGTGACTGCAGCCATTCGAGACATTTGTTTTTACACTTGAAGCGGGTAAGAGGGTAAATGTCCAGTTCTTTGTTAAGGCGGTTATATAATCTTGAACTCATGTAGTGAAAGTGGCGCTCAGCACATTGTGTACGACATTGCTCGATTTTGCAAACCTTGTCATGTCTACGCTTGGTGTTGATTAAGTCAGCATCAAATGATAACATGGAATGTTTGCGGTTTATAGTGTGCAAGATGTAGAGTTGGCGCATGGATAGGACTTTGCAAATAGAGTAGAGTTCGGAAGTAGGGAATAGGATGGGCTTTTTTAACATGACTTTCAGAACAGCTCTTTGGGATCTTTCTGCTTTGAGAATAATCGTTTTTGCAAATTATATATATATATAGAGATACCATTACGGTAAATGTTGATCAGGCGCGACTCACGGCGAGTACTTTGTTGATCCAAAAACACATGTTGATCCGAGCCTCTTTTGTTGATCTATTATGCATTTCCAGGAACAAGTGTGGCTCCGACCAGATCAACATTTGACCTCCCGTAGCCTTAGGCATTATGATACCATTTGTTGATCCAATATACAAATCCATTTTGCACAAGTTGATCCGATTCAAATGAACCAATAAGAACGCAGCATTGGTCGAAAATGGCTGCGACGTTGCCGCTCCGTCTGGGGGAGGGGTCGACTCGTGTAGAATCGTACTGACTAGGTAACGCCATGTTCCATGACATTTATTATTTATTGTGACATCGCGTTCCCTAGTCATTATTTAATTATTCAAAATCCATTGCGTACAATTTTCTACGGTCAAATGTTGATCCGTCAATACTTTTTAGCGATGATTATGTAACTATTTTGTTATTTTAGGGTTTCGAGATCGGTTTCGAAACCCTCATAGTCTCGTTTTGTCTATCCTTTTCTCCCTTTAATACATCAGCAACTACCGCAGCTATTAACTTGAAATTTAAAATAATATTACATTTGTGCACCCTAACAGATATAAAGAAAAATAAACGAAAATAAAAAAAAATTAGTATGAAATTTTTTAAAGGTATCGTTTTGTAGAGTATTAAAATTTCTGCAGGTTTTATACTTCTTAAAATAGGTAAATGGGGGAATAATTTTTTAAAGGGGGATTACCTCACCAAGTGGGGTATCAAATGAAAGGTATCGGTTTGTACATTTTAGAACCGTTCTGGAAATTTCTGTAGGTAACATTTTTTTTTTAATATTTTGGAGAAAAGTCGATAAATTGAACATAGCCCCCTAATCTCCGAAGTATGCACAGCGATCCATCTTAAATGTAGGTCGGTCGGTAGCTACTACTTTTAGGTAGAACCGGTACCTTAAGTACCCACAAATTTGTATAATTAACAAACGTTCAAAACCCTCGGCGCGCAAATTACGCTTGCACTTGACGAATCTTGTTTGTTTGTGTTACTAACTGAAACCTATAACCAAATAAACAGTTTTTTTTGTGATTTATTTCTTGGTATTTCGTACCTTGTTGAGTTTTTAGGGTTCCGTACCTCAAAAGGTAAAAATGAACCCCTATAGGATCACTTTGTTGTCCATCTGTCTGTCTGTCTGTCGGTCTGTCCGTCTGTCCACCCTCTTTTCTCAGGAACGCGTGGACGTCTCGAGTTGAAATTTTCGTCAAATACTCAAGTCCGTAACTTCTTGAAGCCGCGATATAAATAAAATTAAGTCAATGCATTCAAAAGTTGCAGCCGTTTATGTCCGAATATTTAAGATTTCCAAGGGAATCACAAGCACACAAAACCTATAACCTGCGGGAAGTACCCACTTCCCCCAGACCTGGAATCATGAAATTTGGTGAGGAGCACGGTCTTATAGCACAAGTAATGAAAAAAATCCGAAATCCATAAATTTGTAATTTATTCACTTTAAAAAATTACTTTTAATGCTCGCCATGGACCAAAACCTATAGTGTACTTCCCGTAGACCTAGAATTATGAAATTTGGCAAGATGTAGCCCAAATAAAGGAAAAAATCCGAAAAAAGGAAATTTGTAATTAATTCACAAAAAACTTGATTCTAGCTATAGACCAAAACCTATAGGGTACTACTTCCTGCTTATCTAGAATCATAATATTTGTTACAATTAAACGGAACCCTTAGTGCGCGAGTTCGACTCGTACGTATCGTTTTATTTCTTTATAGCTTTTGTAATTGTTATGTATCAAATAAATTATTTAATTTCATTTTATTTTCGCCTAAATATCTACGTTACACCTATCAGGGCCCACAGTAGTGGACCGTGTGGAGTACACAACCTCCACCAGGAACCCTTTTCTCGAACCACCTCGAGGCGGATCTTGTTTAAGAAGGGAGAGATACCCATCTTAAAGAACAGACTGAGAAAACTCTCCTGAATAACTACAGACCATCACCTTATCGAAATTGTTTGTGAGTGTACTTATCTTGGGCAAATTCTGCAATCAGGGGAAATTCAGGCCACCAGTCATGTAAAAATAGTTTTGAGAAGGAGGCCAAGGAGATGATCCAGCTAGGGTGGGCAGTGTATGGAAAACTATGTCGAAACTTCTCGTCATCCATACCGCAATGTTTGAATGATAAAGCTTTCAATCAGTGCCTCCTATAACCGTCATGACCTACGGAGTTGAGCCGTGGATACTCACGGTAGGGCTGGTCCACCAGTTCAAAGCCGCTCAGCGAGCTATGGAAAGATCTATGCTCGGAGTCTTTCTGAAGGATAGGATTCGTAGCGAAAAAATCTGAGGGAGAACCAAAGGTAACTACCATATCTAGCGAAGAACCAACAACCACTGGGGTAAACGTGTCCTTGAGTGGAGACTGTGACTCGGCAAACGTAGTGTAGGATGCTCTCGAGCCAGGTGGGATGACGATCTGCGAAAGACTGCAAGTAGATGCTGGATGCGGCAAGCTGAAGACAGGCGCTATGGCGCTCACTAGGGGTGGCCTATGTGCAGCAGTGGACTGTAGATGATGATGATGATGATGAACCTACCTTAAGTTGGGGTATGATCAGTGAAGATCGTATGTAATTTATTTTAGCCGAATTATTAGTAAATATGGCTTAATTCAGCCGAAGTTAATTTCATACGGTTCATTTACCTCACGTCCGCTCTCATAACCAATAACTATAGGTACCTACATGTTCTACTCAAAAGTGGTCGGAACTACTTAAACATGTAATTTGTCAGTTTCACAGTCGCGGCGTTGCGGCGTTGCCGCTTTGAAAACAGACGAAGTAGTCATTTGTGGCTCCAAAGTCTGCGGATCAACATTGTCTAAGCTAATGTTACGCGTAGTTGAATATGTAACGGATGTGAAAAAGACGTTTTAGTGTAAAATTTGTGACCGTTAGTGGATCAACAAAATTTTGATATTTTGGGATATTTTGAATGCGAGTATCTCGATAACCAGTTAATGTAGATCTAGCGTTGCCATGTGCTCTTCAAATGTGGATCAAAGTATATCTGTTTACTAGGTTTAGAGTCGAATGTACACTTGAAATAGGTGGATCAACATTTCTTAAGAAATCGTACTGGATCAACAATTACCGTGAAAGGTTCATTATATATATATATATATATATAACATTATATAAACATATTATTAGCTACAACTTTTTAAATAATTAAGTAACTAGTTGAATCCAATTGCTTCGATTTTCACATTTTCATAATCGATTCATTATAGTCTGTGGTTAAGATGACGCACTACTCTATGGTAAACCAACCCCTACCACCAATAAAGTATGATTGCCTTGCGTACATATTGAAGGAATAAAAATATGGAACTTCATGCGCGTGATCACTACGTGTATGTCAACGTCAATGTCCCGCGTATCAAGCTTTAATTAACAAATAATACATAGAATAAATTAGAGTGTGGTGTGGTGTTGCCACTGCCGGAGAATTTATAAAAATGGTAAAGATCGGAAAAATCGAAAAACACCGATTTTGACTTTGAAAACCGGTTTTAACAAATCCAGGAATATTGACCGATTTCCGATTTTTTCGATTTCCGGTTTTCCGATTTTGCATGCCCTATTCAGCCAGCGTTTGCAATGTAAGCGCAAAAAAGTATTTATTTACGACATCACATAAGAAACCTCTAAAATTATCAGTGTTCCTCTACTATATTATGCATGTATGATACATATAAACCTTCTTCTTGAATCACTCTATCTATTAAAAACAAGATCCGTCAAGTGCGAGTGTAACTCGCGCGCCGAGGGTTTTGAACGTTTGTCAATAAATATGTACCAAAAGTACCGGTTAGAGACTTCGCAATTTAACGAATACCTAAGAATAGTAGGTACCAACCTACATTTCAGATAGATCTCTCTGCATGCTTCGGATTAATGGGTGGTTCGGTTAAGGTGGGTAATGGTAAATTTTTCGACTTTTTACGAAATATTTCAAAAAGTATGAAAGCTACAGAAATTTTAAAACTGTTTTGAAATGTCCAAACCGATACCTTTCATTTGATACCCCACTCGGCGGGGTAGCCCCCCTATTGAAAATTATTATTTTTTGACCATTTTTCAAAAAGTGTTCTTTTTACAGACTTCTCTATATTTTTCCTGTAAAATATAGATCCATATCTACAAACGCTCCATACATTTTAAACGGATCGCTCTGCAAACTTCGGAGATAGGGGGGGGGGAATGGGTATTTTTTCGACTTTTTTCAAAATATTTCAAAAAGTATGAAACCTACAGAAATTCAAAAAACTGTTTCGAAACCTACAAACCGATACCTTTCATTTGATACCCCACTCGGTGAGGTAGCCCCCCCTTTTGAAAATTATTCCCCCCCTTTTTGACCATTTTTCAAAAAGCGTTCTTTTTTCAAACTTCTCTATATTTTTCCTGTAAAATATAGATCCATGTCTATAAACGCTCCATACATTTTACATGGATCACTCTGCAATCTTCGGAGATAGGGGGGGGGGGAATGGGTATTTTTTCGACTTTTTTCGAAATATTTTAAAAAGTATGAAACCTACAAAAATTTCAATAACTGTTCTGAAACGTACAAAATGATACCTTTCATTTGATACCCCATATGACTCTGTAGGTATCTTTTAAAATTTCGGCATCACAATTTGTATGGAAAATATTCATTTTCATTTTTCATTTATTTTCATTTTTTTTCTCAAAATCTGTACAGGCGCACGAAATGTATGCTTATTTTAAATTTCAAGTTGATAGCTGCAGTAGTTTTTGAGTTATTAAGGAGGGAAAAAAGGACAGACAAAGCGAGACCATAAGGGTTTTGAAACCGATCTTCGATCTTCAAAACCCTAAAAACAGCATCAAAATCCGTTGCATCGTTTTAAAGATCTAAGCATACATAGACACAGACAGACAGACAGACACCGACAGGAAGCGACTTTGTTTTATACTATGTAGCGATTAGAAGGCACTGTAAAAGTATTTTTTCTAGTGTGCTCACATAAATGTACCTATACTAGGAATGTAATACTATAATTCGCAAATAAACATTTTTATTTAAAATTTACTGTTTATTTTCTTAGTGGTGCCTCGTTACCCCCGTTTCCCCTAGTTCGTTCCTTACCTGCTAGCCGATGACGTCATAGGCTGTCATTGGCCGTCAGCCCGCTGGCCGCTCGTGTAAAGTGTGAACAGTATGTTCATCTCTTTCTGACAACGGGGTCCTATATATCTCTGTTATCTTTTAACGTACTCAGTGATACAAATAAAGTTCCATAGTCCTATGCAGGTAGCTATAGTAAAATATCGCCATGTTTTTATTTCTTTCTAATGAGTATGACGTCTCTATTGGTAAAATCTCATTGACCTACCTACCTTACCTTCTAACATTTACAAACATTATTTTCATTTATTCCATATACATAGACAAACATTGTTATCCACTACCTATTGGAAAGGTAAATCAGGTATATAATCTTATGGTTTCTATTTCAGAATGCAGTGCTTCATGTACTTCAAGACAACCGCTTTCATCGAGTTCCGATTTTACTTTTCATTCGCTGTCGCCTACGATGTAACTTTGTACGGGAGAGCGGACACAAACTTCCGGTACCCAGATCCCGAAAAGGTCCCAGACACGACGAGCAAATGGTTTCCCACCGATAGATTGTTCGGCTGGACTAATTTTTGGCCGAAAGGTCTTTATATGTAATTAACCCGGCGAACTTCGTACCCACCGCCAATAAAAGTTGTCTGAACTTTCATTACGGATGTAAGCGGGTTAACTACGAACCTTATTTGTGTTGGAAGAACACCAACGTTTCATTCCAAAGTTTGATTTCATCATCATGTCTGAACGTTTTTTATATTTTCTCACCTTTTAAACCGTCCTTGGACTTCTATAAAGTATCTCAAAACCAAAATTAGCCAAATCGGTCCAGTCGTTCTCGAATTTTTGTGAGACTCGCCCGAATACTCAAACGGAACTTACATTTGAGCACGTCTCAAGTCGCGAATTTTTGATAGTTTTCAATGAAAATCCGTCAAATATTAGTCACTTCAGACTTGCGTTTGAGAATTCGCAAATGTCAATTAATTCTTTAATTTTTACATTATACTAGCGGCCTGTCACGGCTTTGCACAAGTGTACATTATTTCTTAAACATTTTAGGATAAATGTAGAGTAAATGTATGTTTATGCAAGTTGGACACAATGGTATTGCGAAGTTTTTTTTATAGATATAGGTAGATGTTCTATAATAGGTTACGTATTGTCCAACATTTTTTGTTCTAGGTATCAATAGTTTACGCAGCGGAAGTGATGAAAGGCATTTTATGGCTAATTTTTACACCTTGGGTTACATTATTGAAGTTTTAGTAGGGATCCCTACTAAAACTTCCTTTTTCTAGTAATAAATATATGATACTCAGGGATAATGTAACATTCTAACAGTTAAAGAATTTTTGAAATCCAGTTGTTTTTAAGTTTGTTCGTTACAAACATACAAAAATACAAATCTTTCCTCTTAATAATATTAGTGTAGATAGATGATATTGTCAAATCAAAAGTGTCTAATAATGTTTCTTTAGTGACTGCTAGGCAACATACCCATACTACGTGACCATTTTATTTTTCAATTTTTACCTCCCTCCCCCTTTGGTGACCACTCGTAGTATATTAGAAGACCCCCGCCCCCTCCCCTCTTGTGTTCTCGTAGTAATTCATAAATACGGTTTTCAATCATTTTTTGCAAATAGAAAGTAAAAAAAATTGGCTCATATTTTGTCTTTATCAACACAGCGCTTGCCGCACACTTGTGACACCAAGAGTGCGTGCATTGCATACCTGTGGTTACGAGTGGAAAAAATATTATCAGGAAGATAAAAAAAACCTATTTTAAAACATTATAGTACTTAACAGGAACTGAATTTACAAAAACAAGTCTTGCCACTCTATCTCAAACATGGAAACTTTGTGCTACGCGGATGATACTGCTTTATTATTTTTCGGGTCAACGTGGACAGAGGCTTTTTCCTCTGCTGAAATAGGAATGGCTGAGGTACAAAAGTGGCTACAAAGAAACCTTCTAACCTTAAACACGAATAAAACCACGTACACTTGTTTCTATAAAACAAAAGCATCACAACCCCCTAGTTCTCTTCGGCCCCTCAAAATACATACTCACATGTGTAAAGACTATAGTCAGTGCTGTAACTGCGAGGAACTCGCAAGAGCTGTGTCAGTCAAATACCATGTGTTAATTTTAATTTTGTTGTCTAAGTAGCAAATAAAAAATATTTTCATTTTTTTTTTCATTTTCACTGTGAGTTTAAAAAGCGCTAGGTGAACGCTGTGTGCATTAATTTGCATATACCTACCTAGATAAGAAGCGCCAGTTAGACATGTGCGCCGACGTTAAAATAATCGGCGGCGGGCGCCGGCCTGAAATCGGCGGCGGCGGCGTGATTTCGGCGTGAACTCGGCGCGTAGGTATGAGTAATAAATAAATAATGCTGGACAATTCACACAGCATTATTTAGCCTCAAGCTAAGCAGAGCTTGTGTTATGGGTACTAGATAACTGATATACATAATAATATACGAATACATTAGGGGGTGAATTTCGAAACTTCGAAGTTTCGTAAATTCGAAGTTCATAGCCTTTATTGGCCATTTTTCAAGTTCGAATGCGGTGGCCACGAATTTGAATTTTTTAGTTTCTATTATTTACCTACGCAAATAAGGCACCTTACGCAGTCGCGTAACGCACACGTGCTATGAAAGAGTAAGTGCGAGCTTTTTATTTCGGACTCTTGTGTAGACAAAAACAATATCATTGGAAAATTCAATAATTTTGCCTAGGTATACGCAAAATATCAAATGTAGCCCAACAAGCGATCTTGTCTTCTGTCTACAGCACTAGTTCTTTGGTAAAAAAAAGTTTTAAGGACATCTCGTTTGGTCCCACCTGGAATGTCAATAAAAATTTAATTTTTAAACAAAGCTCGAACGGCTTGGCACAGTGCTTGCCCCGATGCTGCTCCCCCAAAATCACTTTTGTCCCAACGGCAATGGGACGAGCCCTGTGTCAGTTGACACGGATTGGAATTGTTTGTTACAAAAGTGCTCCAGCAGCACTGCGGATCGTTCCCGCATCGTGGCCGTTTCTAAATAGGAGTCAGGACATTGGTTGCAAGCATTTCCTTCATAATTATAACACTGGTACTTTATTGGATCCCGTAACTTTCCGTATCGCAACATGTCATCGGTTGGGTGCAAGGTGTTGCGCGCCTCATCAATGCCAATGCCAGTGCGATACTGCTGTCGAACAGCTTGATCATCACGGATTATCGTGTACTAGGGTCGCCAGTCGGATATCTCGCCATGCCAACCGGCGAAATCATCCGGCGGGCCTTTTTCATTGCTAACGTACCAGCTATTCTCAAACCGAATGATCTGTTGCGTGACGATGAAGAGGCCCGACGGTATGACACTAATCCCATAGGAGTTAGGGAGGCCTATTGTGTGGGACGCTACGTGCGTCGACACACTTGCACCTTCCCATGTTCCGAGGACATACGTGAGGGCAGGTGCGGGGGAAGATTTCAGGTGCAAAATGTGCAGGTCTCGACAGAGCATACACATTTGCTCCTCTTGGAATCGAGACCACTGGTTCTTCGGGTTTCTTAAAAATTATCTGAGCGTTGAGTCGAAGCGACGCGTGACCCGAGAGCTGGTGAGTGTATGGCGCAGCGCATCAGCATAGCCATACAGCGGGGCAATGCAGCCAGCGTCTTGGGGACGCTTCCGACTGGTATTGATATGGATCAGTTGAGCTACCTGTAGGCGAAGCACGGATATTATTCTCTAGGGTAGAATAGACATTATCGACATCGCATCGTCATACATGGCGTACATTATAGAAGTAAAAGGAATGACTTTCAAACCATTTACGCAATCGATGACAAAGTGACGTAATTTTTATCTATTCTACCCTAGACAACAATCCCCGTGCTCGCCCTGCTGTAGATTGTTTGCAACAGTCTGTAGTAAGCTCAATTGCTTCTATTGTAATCATCAATGAAAATTATAGAAGTAGGTTAACCAACCAGTTCTCTGCCAGGCTTCAGCGATTCGATCCGGAAAGGCGCTTCGTCGCTGCTATACGTGCAATGCAAGCGCGGCGGTGACACATAATGTGGAACGTAATCATACGAAAATACTTTATGTTTTGGATTAGGTAAATCACTTTTCCGATTCTAACTCTATCTGTAAAGGGACTCTCAGATCTCGAGAATAAAAGTTATATTTTCTATCTGAACTTCGAACTTTCGAAATTAAGTTTCCGAATTTCAAAAGCCAGTTTCGAAATTGAAAAATATATATGAAGCCTGACATTTCGTAACCCCTAACAGTGTTTGTGCTTTTGTGGTAACTTTGTAAGTTTTTGAAATTAATTAAATGCAATTAATACTTTAAATTTAGTCTAAATCTTTCTAGTGGAATTGTCTTGGTATTTGTTAAAGTTTATATTCGTACGGTGTCATCTTCATTTATAATCGGCACCTGTATCAGTTTGAATCAGCGGCGACTTTTGATCCCGTTCGGTTTCCGGTGGCTTTTGACATCGCGGCACCCTTTGACATCGTGGCGCGGCGCGGTTCTTCTTTGACTAAAACTTGGTTATAGGTAGCAGGTGTCGCACAATGTAATAATTAATAAAATGACGGAGTTTTCAAAGCGTCTAAAAGAATACGTTCCACGCCAAATTCACGCCGATTGGCCGATCGGCGGCGGCGGCGTGGAAAATTTGCCGGCGGCGGCGGCGGGTCGGCGCGGCGCACATGTCTACGCCAGATTTCCCTAGAGGATATTGACTAGAGTAGAGTGACAAAAACCTAAGCCCCCTCCTCCCTGTGACCAAGCGTGGTATTTTAAAGACCCGCCCTCTCCCCATGAACGGAATGGGTCCCGTAGAATGGGTACGTTAGCCTTGGTCATCCCACAGCTGGGCAAATGATGTCTATCTATAGGTAATATTAAAGAGGCTATATAGGTAATATAAATAGGTACCTACTATCTAAAGCTCAAAAAAGTGCTTCTGGCAGAATTACACAGAGGACCTATTCTGCTAAATAAATCGCTTCACTGTGACAATCAAGGGTGTCGTCCCAGAATCTCCACGTAAAACACGTTTTGGTATTTTTCGTGGTGATTCCGCGACGAAAATTTGGCCCCTGTTCACGGACGTTCATCAGTGGATGCCACCCGGCTGAGATTAAGATGATCATGATGGAAAACCAGGATAAATAATCTAAATATCTGTCTACATATTTCATTTATTGATAGCTTATTGGATACACACAATGTCACATTATTTTAAGCTATAAGTTAAAACTCGGCACCTACTTACATACATCTAAGTATTAAGTAGGTACTTAAACAGCTAAAGGTATACTATACATAAATTATTTACACTCATAAATTCATTGAAATCATTTATCGATTGGGTTATCATCACATCAGCCATTTCTTTAATTTTACCTGAATGTACCTATGGAGTGTGCGCTAGGTAGGTACTAGGTAATTCTGTAGACAGTGGGTGGTACCTACCCGAAGCCTTCGAACGGAACTCAACGAATTCAATAGAAAGAAGACAATTTCCCCTTTTACCCAGGGAATGGTGAATGGTAAGTAGGAACCTGCGCCGGTCAACATCCGGTCCGAGCGGAAGTGATTTCAGAACCGGAAAATGACCAATCTCCGCCCAGTCCAGGTGTTTTTATTTCAATTTCAAACTCTCGTTACATCTGGCGCTGGATCCAGTGGGGTGAGTCTATTTCACGTTAGTAACGAGACGTGATCGTCACGTGTCTCCTTTTTCCATACAATTTGGTACAGCGCCTCTATCGTGCGGATATGGAACTAAGTACGCAAATCACATACCTACTTACCTACTAAAAGGAGACACGATCGCACTTCTCGTTAATAACGTCAAATAGACTAGCCCCCCTCAGTTCTTTGCCCAAGATAGGTAAGGCAGCACCTACCTATAAGTGGAACCTTTTAAAACGATTTTTTTAAGCAGGTACCTCACCGAGTGCGGTTGAGTGAAGTTATATAGTTAGGTACCTACTATTTTTATGTAAGAAGTATTCATTAAATAGGGAAGTCGTATCTCTAACCGGTAGGTAGGTACCTACCTACTATCTACCTTTAGTAGTTATGTATTTGTATGATTGACAAACGTCTTATATCAGATTTTAAAGATTTTAAGAAATACGTTTAACTTTCATAAGTTAAACAATGATCTCAACAAATTGTTAAGTATTATTATTTCTAAGCAAAGTAAATAAAACAAAATACATGTTATGTATTAGAACATAACTGTCATTAAATTAAGTATTATGGGCTCTCAAAGGGCGTAAAGGACAAAAGGCGACTTTACAGGAGAGAGGCAAGAAACAAAAAATAAAGTTTACATGGGCTGTACCTAGTTTTTTTTTGTTTTTGGTGCTAGGTATTAGACAAAACCAAGGAAGAAAATACTTAGAATTTATGGTACTTTTTAAATCTGTGTTGATAAACTGTCCTAGTGTTAACCTATTTACATACCTACTGAAATAAATTTCCTACACGACCATAAAATAAGAAAAAAATTAAATTTACGCCCCAAAAAAAACAATATGCGAGCATCATAGGGCGTAGGTATGTATAGCTAGCTATGTACTAGTATAGTATTATAATATCTGTGCTATGTACTTACTTTGTACAAATCAAAGTCGTAGGTACCTACTTAGTTGACAAATTTAATATTTTTTATGGTCAATAAAGGATTGGATTAGTACCTAAGCTTAAATATTATTAATTACCTAATAAATAATGAAAATAAATAATGTTAATAAAGACCTAATGTTTTTCTGTGTACCTAGAGCGTTTTTTATTCTTGCATTTATCTTTTAATTTTAATAAAAGGATATTGCTACAAATAAAATATAGTTTAGAATCATATCAAATAAGAATTGGTACACTTTATCTTCATTAATAAATACATTTATATAACATTAGGTAGGTACCTACTACATTAATGCTTTTTATCATACAAATAAACACCCGTCTGCAAATCTTGCAAGCATTGTTCCCATGGCGGGAATTGAACCCGCAACCTACTGCTTCGTAGGCCGATCTTCGCCCGCTGCACCACAGAAGTCGTCAGCAATTCTATGAATAAGATTTATAAAAGCGTGGGTAATTCAAAAGAAATCGCATGAAAATTTAGGGTAGGTAGGTAGGTAAATCTCCACGCTGCTGCCATCTTACGTAAAAAGCAGAACTATTTGCTTTGCTTGCTCCCCAACCTTGTAGAAGAACGATACAAGCAAGTCATTTAAAAAGACTACAGATGGCGCTACAAAACTTGGCAAAAGAAAAAGTCAGTTCATCTCAAGAATGGTAGGTAGGTATAATAAAATAACAAAGAATATTTTGACAGTAGGTGTCCCCGCTGGCTGACAAAGTTCTAGGCAAAGTTGTGCCCAAAAACTTCAACTTTGCCTAGAAGATTATAAAAGAAAATATGGGCACAATTAAAAAAATCTTAATTTTATGAGCATTTTAGTAGTTGAACTGTCGAGAAATCTATTGGTACTCCTGAGTGGTAAGGCATTTATGCTGAGCCGAGACCTTTTTGCTGCTGTAAAACACAGTACAGTCTCTCTTGTTTAGGTATTTTTTTTTGTGTAATTTTTTTGTATATCTAATATAAGTTATAATAAGTATATGTAATATTTTTTATGTCTGTTATGTACTGTGTATTCAAATAAATGATTGTCTATGTCTATGTCTATGGTTATATGGTACAACTTGTAATAACCAATTCTAGCAGGGAGGCAAAGTTGGGCTTCCTGAAAAATAAAAATTCCATACAAATTTTATAATACAGTTAGGGTTGTGCCTAAAAATTTGAGTTAGTTATTTAATTTTATTAAAAAAGTTTACATACCAAGAGTATTTATTATTGAGAAGTAAAAAAATATCTTTATTATGAATTCCAGACATTAAAAATGTCATAAACATAAATATTGCAATTAAAAAGTAAACATAAAATCTACAAATATGTGAAATACGTACCTATCAACTTAACCAAAAATCGCAAATTGACCGCGGAATCTGTAGAAGTAATCCGTCTACAGCTACATACATAAAAACACTCAAAGAGCCGAATAGAGAATTTTCTCGCTTATAGATTCGGTTAAAAACAGTGACAACCCTAGCCCTAGGCAATGTGACGTCATTTATATTAAGTTTTATTCATCATATATAATTCATTTATATTCCCTTTGCAACATCGCCTATTATCCTCCTAGACGTAAATAAGCAATTTCGTTAAAAATAATAGCAGAAAAAATAAAAAGAACATGTGTAGTGTAGGTAGGTATTATACCTATTGCTACGGAAGGTTGTCTCACACATAAAAATTCCAAAAATATAAGCAAGGTTATTTTATTCAAACTAAAACTATTTACAAACCAGAAAAATGTATTACACCTCATCAACAAGCTTGAACCTCTGATGCTGTGGATCTGGAATAATGTTGAAGTATTTCTTTAAAATAGTCTGATCTGTTCGGCCGCTATACATTCTTTGCACCCAAGTGTGATCCCAATTTGGTTCAAACTTCTCGCAAGTGACCACAACTTTGCCAGGTTCCATTGCAAAAAGGGTGCCATTTTTACCAAATCCAACCTGCAAAATAAAAATGGATTGCAGTTATGACCAGAAAATGTGTTTTCTGTAATTTACAAATCTTAGTGCCCCTACATTATTTGTAAATTACAGATAAAAGTTTGTTTTGTTTTTTTTTGTATTAAAGCTTCACAGGTTTTTTGAAGCTGAGATGATTTCTACAAAATGTATGATTTTTTATAATTTCAGACATTTTTAATACCTACTTTTAAGACGATAGAAGTTTTTTATCAGTACAGGGATTGATTGGGGTCAAAAAATTATTGGGTAGAATGCCCATTTTCTTGCAAACTCTACTTTTTTAGAATCAGAGAATGGCGATGAATGGCTATTCTCCTAAGACCATTTTTGCCTTACTGCCCTGTCCAAAACACCCACCCTGTACACCTAATCAAATCAATTTTGTCATTTGGCTGGCTCACAAACACACACAGGACCAAATTCTTGTAATAAACCACGGTTTAGCCCTGGCAGTTGGAGCATAAGGACCAACAGCTACAACTCAGCCCATGGATGTTGGAAGAGCACAAGGGCACATGCCAGAGGACGGATTGAAGCTTCCTTCTGTGTATTTTTGACACCACACAAGCATGGTGATTATAGCAGTGCCCCCCTTGTTTGCGGAGGCACATTCGGCCGTGGATATTATGTGCTGATGAAGACATACCCCACTAGTTTCCATAGTTATTTCATATATAGGGGAGGACTTTAAATATGTTTTGGTGCTAAGCTACAACACTAACATTCAATCCTGGGTGGAACCTCGTGGTGCGCTGAGTGGCCAGCATGTGCCCGGCCTGCACGCGGTGCCCGTCCTGCACCTTCCATCCGCGTCTCTTTGGCTTCACCTTGCAGTTTGTGTTCTGTGTACTTCCTCCAGTCTTCTTACTTGCATTGCGAACAAACTCTAGAATAAAATGTCAAAATATATTACAATAAATTACTTTCTACATTAAAAAGGGTGGTAAAATGCTTGTTAACTG
Organism: Eupithecia subumbrata; assembly: GCA_949316285.1. NCBI lineage: Eukaryota > Metazoa > Arthropoda > Insecta > Lepidoptera > Geometridae > Eupithecia > Eupithecia subumbrata. The sequence goes on along the minus strand of OX438640.1, from coordinate 34,387,184 downwards.
GCTCCCACATAGAAAATTCTTCATGTTAGAAGTAAAAAGCTTTCTCTGCTGTTACAGCAAGGAGTTTTTCTATGTAGAATGTAAACTCTGGAACAACTGGTGATAACTGGTCTGACTCAGAAAAATTATTAAAAAATGTAATGTATGCTAACCAGTACTAGGTGCGAAGCAACACGCTGGCAGTGGCTGTATATTCTAATAAAATTGGACCTACATTTCCTATACCTCCTCATAACCAGAGGTAATTTTCAGAAAAAAAAATGTAGTTAATTAACCTCAAACTGTACACAAACCTTTTGCACAAGTATTGGCTTTCAGCGCATTTAGAAGGAAATTACAAGACATTTCGAAGAATGAAAGCTACGTAGATAAATTTCCTCAAAATTTACGCAGAAAGTTCAGGCAAAATACCTACAAATCGATTCAAGTCAAGTAAACATTGGAAAAATTGGGAGACAATAATGCACGACAAAATATTGTACGTCACAATAATTGGTGACCAAATTTGTACACCCAAATAATTCGTGTACATGGCATCCGATTATCGTGGTGTGCATTATAATGAGCGTACAATATCAGGCCGTGCTTTATTAACACGTGACGAGCTTCCAAACTCAATTTTGTACGGCCCATATTAACCACCCTAATAATTCGAAGCCATGACACGGTTTATTGGGGTGTACAATATCGGGGCATGCATTATCAGCACGTGTTGCTATTGTACGCATAATAAAACGAATCCACTAGAAGACAGCAGCTGTCAAATCGATGCTTCCTTTACACCCATGGCGTGATAACGATTGAAAATCGTGCACCAGGTGGCAGCACTGGCAGACAGTTTTATTTATCTATGCCTCTATGGTCAGTGCTTTCGTTCCCGCCAGTAGCAAGGAACATTATACTCTATGCCAGCGATGCCAGTAGTATTGTTCTGTGCCGCCAGGGCTTCACTCCGTCCAGTTAATTAGTAAACATGTTAATTAATCGTGAATAACTTTCACTAGTCCATATTCTTACCATTAGCACCCATAATATGTATGATGTCTATCTACGTGAAACGGAAAATGGGAGGTCAATAATGCTCTACAGGAAATGTGGTCAAAATGGCTTGTATTGTAGCCATTCGTAGAAGACAAGGCCAACAAGGACTTCAAGACGATTACAAACAGATGAATCAATCGTAAGCATTTACAAATTTTATTTGTTAATTTAGTTTTCTAGTGTTGTGTCCAACCTAGCCTATGTTCTTATATATACCTATAATGCAAGTATACTTAAATGTATACACAGCCTTTGACAAAAACTTTTCTTATCTCATGAAATCAATTTATTCCTACTCTAGCCAAACTCAAGATACCTACAAAAACTGTTGTGCAACAGAATCTCCTCATCATAGTTCAGTAAAAACTTTAAAAAGTTTCAGTTTCAAAGTAATATATTAATTTCCTTAAATATATTACATACCTATTTCGTGGCCTTGTAAACTTCAAGCTAATGATTTATAAAATTTAATAACGTATTTCTTATCTTCTATTTCAGAGGCAATCAAGAAACATGTTGCCAATCAACGAGATACAAGAAAAAAATCATTTTGCCAGAGAAGAAGAAAGAAGTCAGTCAGTCATCTTTTATCTAAACAGGTAATCATTTTGTATCTATTTTGTCTAATGATTCATTGACTTGTTAATTACAACTGAGATAAAAACAACGGGATGACATTGTTTGTTATCTTCTGAAAGCATTCAATGACTAAATGCTGATCCATTACTTGAACCCTCATCAATCATCCATCATAGTATTGTAGTTTCAATAACTTAAAGTTATGTCATACTAATAAAGTTTTTACGTTTACCTACCAGTATTTAGTAATTAGTAGTAGAATAGTTATCTGAACCAACTACACACTAAAACCATACTTTATTTTTCTTATATTATTTCTTTTTTATTTATTAATTCCTGTTTCAGCCGGGTAAATGTGGAAAGAAATGCAGTGCCTACCAATCGATTAAACTCCTGTGGAAATTCAAAGAAATAATGAAAACCTAGGAAAATACATCAACATAAAATGGAAACTGTTATCAATACATACACATACAGTACTCCCAGTGCTATCATGGTGATGCTAATTTTTGAGATCTTACTAAGGCACACAATATCATAAAGCTTGAAGTCTGCCAAAGATTGAGGAAGATGAGCATGTTAGTTTTTAGAAAGCTAGATAAAATTAAGAAAGATAAATAAATGGAATCGAATAACATGTTGTGCCAACCCCACCCAGAGTGGTATGTGGGCAAGGCAAGGGCAGATGAGATTCAATCATGAGGAGCAAAACGAAACTAAATGATGTTTACAAAATCCTCAAGAAAAAAATGATGGGTGATGGGCAGGACAAACAATAGAAGGAACAGAGAAATGTTTCTGTCTAAGTTTATTTTGCATTGGTCCCCTAAGGATTACAAATCAAAATATAATAATAATAATAAAAACGAAAAGATGAACTTAATTCAGGCATGGTCTGGTCATCACAAAAAACATGGAAGCGGCTTTTGTCAAAAGGCAAACAGAAGACATAAACGACACAAAAGTTTCAAATTCAAAATTCAAATTCATTTATTTTGCAAAACATGGGTAATAGTTTTAAATAGATATTATTATTAGTATTATGGTTAAAGAAAGTGCATTTTTTGTTGTTAGTTCATATTTTATTAAAGACTTTATCTTAGCATGGTTCTAAAATGTTTGTTACTACTAATTATACCTAATAAATAACTGTCTGAATAAAAGGCTTATATTATTATTATTAATACAACCTTATTCTACCGATTTCTACCCTAGACTTCGCATGTATTGTTCGGGAGTAAAAAGTAGCTTTTATGTAAATCCAGGCCTAGAACTACATCTTTGCAAAATTTAAGCCGAATAAGTTCAGTCGTTCATGAAGAGAGAACATACCTAATGAACATTATCTAAACATCCAAACTTATGCTATTATATTAACTTCATAGTCATGTAGGTCTCCAGGACCATTTTTGTTATATATTTAGGAAAACACTGTAATTAATTAATTACTGTTTATTTCCGTAAGAGACACAACTTACATTATGAAGTGTTGTGGGAAAGAGCGAGCTTCCAGAGTGACCGAGCAAGACGCTCCAGTCTGGAGCGTTCAGTACCTACGGATATCGGATACCACAATTTTATTGAATGTCTGAAGGTATTTGTAGGTACAGTCTAGTTTTTTGGATTAAAAATACGGTTAACTGAAATTTTTACTGGGAGTTTAAAAAATAAGCAATTTTATAGATTTCGGGAGAGACAATTCACTAACATGTGATGACCTGCAAAATAAGTGCAGGTAGATGCTGGATGTGGCAAGCTGAAAACATTGTAACAGAGATGGAACATCCTTCTTTTTTTGAAGTCGGTTAAAGCCTACATAGAATAATTCCTTAATTTTACACTGTATTTAAGTTACAAATACTAATGCCTCACGGGAATATATTTTAATGGAACTATCTCGGGATTATTCTTAATAGACCTAAATGCAATGCCGAGAGCACCAGCAAAGAGAAATGAACGGTGAACGTATACAATAGACTTAAAAAACCTACGCTTTACCTACCAATCTCCGATATACCTAGATACCTCATTGATCCATAAAGTGGGTAATCCTAGTAATAGCTAGCATGACTTCGATTTCATAACCTTCCGTTATACCTAATCTGTGATTTAGCGGAGGTGGGTAATCGCACAACAGGGTGTGCGTGCAAGAACTGACATATTGTATATATCTCAATTTTGTATTCTTGAAAATAAATGATTGATTTGAATTGAAACGTAGTAACTTACTAAGCGTGCATACGCGCGAATGCAGAACTGCAGACAGATTCGCGCACAAGTTACCAAGCGCGTGCTGTATGGTAACTTGTTGATTTATAATATATTCCTACGTATCTTATATTATTAAGAGATTTTTTACACGTAGCGCCTTAACTAAGCAAATTGTGCCGAGCAGCTGGTTAGTTAGAATTACTTAAGTACGCAGGTAGGTTCGCGTGGGGGTCCCGCCAAGTCTCGCTCAGTTTGCATAGTCTAGAACGAGATGCCCTCTATTTTGACGCAGAAAGGCAGCTGTTAGCTATTAAACGTTCTGGCGGAAAGCTGAAAAGAACTTTTTGAGTTTAACTGAGAATCTAAAATATATCTTTTCTTAGCCCAGAAAGAATTCTAATAATAATGTAGTTAAGATAGGGATGTAGGTAATTAATAATATGAAACTAAAGTGACGACCTCCGTGGCGCTGCGGCAGAAGTTCCGCCTGCGACGCAAGAGGTTGCTGGTTCGATTCCCGCCTCGGAACAAATTTGTGTACGATTTGCAGAAATTTGTTCCATTGGTCTGGGTGTTTTTTATGTACTATAAAAAAAACTACCTATGCACCTATATAATGTATTATATATAATATCAGTTATCTAGTACCCATAACACAAGCTTTGAGTAGCTTACTTTGGGGCTAGATGGTGCTGTGTGGATTGTCCAGCATTGTTTATTTATTTATTTAAATAAATCAGCCGGCATCATCTAGCCTAGCCCAAGATAAATATAATAAAAATAAAAAAAAATAATGCTGGACAATTCACACAGCATTATCTAGCCCCAAGCTAAGCAGAGCTTGTGTTATGGGTACTAGATAACTGATATACTTAATACAATACATTACTCAGATAGATATTTTTATTATACATAGAAAACACCCAGACCAACGGAACAAATTTCTGCAGATCGTACACAAATGTGTTCCGAGGCGGGGATCGAACCCGCAACCTCCTGCGTCGCAGGCGGACCTTCGCCCGCTGCGCCACGGAGGTCGTCAATAGAACTTGTATAGGTACTGATATACCTACTCAATACAAAACGATACAAACACTTTGCCCGAGGCGGGAATCGACCCTGCAGCCAATCGCAGGCGGACCTTGGCGAAGTTAATTCGAATCAGTTGTCAAGTACCTGCCTAGCTACTTGACTTAAATTGCATAGTAAAATAATGTATCTACTTACTTATCTAAACAATGCCACAATTTAACAAAAGTGATTCTCTACATAGTATAAAACATAGTCGCTTCCCCTGTGTATGCTGAGATCTTTAAAACTACGCAACGGATTTTGATGTGGTTTTTTCAATAGATAGAATGATTCAAGAGAAAGGTTTGTACGTATAATACATGCATAATATAGTAGACAAACGCTGATAATTTTAGAGGTTTCTAATGTGCATTTTTTTGCGCTTACTTTGCAAATGCTGGCTGAGCTGAACCCTACGAGGTAGATCAAAATAATGTATTACAGTATTTAATTGTACACCTTAAAAAGGCCTAAAAAAATCCGCGATGGTATTATGTCTATCTCTTAGGGATAATCCACAATAATATTTTTTATCCTTTATTTTCTCGAAGAAATTACAGATTTCAAATGCAGGGACGTAGCGGTTGCGGGGTTGGTACCGGCTGGGGCGCCGCACCGTATTGCACCTGTGCAAAGCCGGGGCGGGTCGCTGTCGCTAGTATAGTATAAAGTAGGTAGAGTAGGTATCAGCTATGATAATTATGTACCAACGTAATATCAGTACCTACGAAATGAAGGAACGGTTACGGTAGGACGAAACGGGTAGGTGCCTAACCTATCTAATGTGTTATTATTATTACCTAGGTATACTATTTAATTTAATTTAATCTCCATCTTCCGAGGACATCCGTGAGGGCAGGCGTGGCGGCAGATTTGGCCGAAGATCTCAAGAGGCGCAAATATGCAGGTCTCGACAGAGCCTACACATTTGCTCCTCTTGGAGTCGAGACCCTAGGTCCGTGGGGTACCGAGGCCCTTCGGGTTTTCAAAAAATTATCTGAGCGTCTGGTCGAAGCGACGCGTGAAACGAGAGCTGGTCAGTATCTGGCACAGCGCATCAGCATTGCCATACAGCGGGGCAATGCAGCCAGCGTCTTGGGGACGCTTCCGACTGGTATTGATATGGATCAGTTGAGCTACCTGTAGATTGTTTGCAACGGTCTGCAGTTAGCTCAATTGTTTCAATTGTAAATACCAATTATATTATAATTTTCTTTGTGAATAAAGGCTATTTAATTTAAGAATTACATGTACAAGTAGTACCTAGGTAATTATTTTCTGTAGGTTAGGTGCCTACAAGTCAAACTGTTTTAGCATTATTAGTAGGTAGGTAAGCTAGCTACCTACTTCATCAAGCTTAATAATAAATTGTGTTGTGTGCCCCTGTTCATTATAATTACTTTGATTAACAGTCTCTTTGTTTTGTTATAGAGCTGAGCGTTGTTTACGTTCATAACGTACACTAAATAGGACATGGGCCCTATTCTGCCACTCTAAACGCTTCACTATGACAATGATATCACAGAATACCAGTTTTGGTATTTTACCTTAACCATAGATATTAATATACAGGGTGTCCCATGCAACCTATACCAGAGAAGGTCTGTGGTCAGGGAACACCTATACCTATCGATTGGACCCCCATGTATGTTCGGCGATTTTTGTAGTTTTCGATGTATGGTTTTTTTTTATTTATTTTTATAATTTCGGACTTTTTAAGCTATAATTTTTTCTGTGAAGCGACTCTTTGAGATTTTTTTGTTAATATCATGGCTAGCAATAGCACACGTGTTTGTCTGTAAAAATACTAAACACTAAAATTCTCACAGCAAGCATTTTCGCAATTTATACATGGAAAACATCCAGAAGTGAACACCCTGATAATTATCTGCAGATCGTACAAACATTTGTCCCGAGGTGGGAATCGAACCCACGACCTCCTGCGTCGCAGGCGGACCTTCACCCGCTGCGCCACAGAGGTCATCATAATAATATACCGTAGCTGAAAGAAACTACAGAAGAAGGGACGAACGACAAAAGTGACAATTTTTTTTTTTCATCAATTTCTACGTGCAATAGCACCTCACACGCTATCCAGATTTTCTTTCTATGTAACGATTCTACGATGATACCAAGATATATAAGATACCATTTACGTCGGGATATTTACCATGATTTAAGTTTTGAGCTTTTCAAATCATGGTACATATCCCGATGTAAATGACTTAAGTGTTAATAACCATGATGGGTAAAGTTATTGACGATACCAATGTCATACTTAAGCGATTGGTTAGCAGAATTGGGCTCCGTGTATCTGAGGAGACGGGTGCATGTAATATAAAGCGAGCGGATGAATTCCATTACTGACAATTAAAACATTCTCACTCGTGTTACAAATAAACTATCTACTTAATTCAGAATTGCGGGAACTGTTAAGGGACAGAAAAACGTACAGATTGACACATATTGATTTTTTCATCAATCTACTGAGTTTATACTCAACTTTTTACTAATTTGGACGAATCGATCTTGCAATACTGTGTGTGTCTAACAAAGGAGCTGAGACGTGAACAGGAACACTCACGGGTTGGTCCACCAGTCCCAAAGTCGCTTAGCGAGCTATGGAAAGAGAAGGATGGAATGATTAGATGATGGCATGATAATTCTGTCATCCGTGGGAAAGAGTTATTCTTGGAGTTTCTCTAAGGGATAGGTAGGATTCGTAATGAGTAGGTACATCCGACAAAGAACCAAAGTTATCGAGATAGCTCAATGAATAAGCGAGCTTAAGTGGCAGTGGGCCGGCCATATTTCGCGAAGAACCGACAACCGCTAGAGTAAACGTGTTCTTGAGTGCAGATCGCGACTTGGCAAAATTAAGTGTTTGCGATATTTGCGTTTTCTTGATTTCCCAAGAAAAAACTAGTACCTGCACGGACGAACTAATACTCTTGTAGTTTCATTTAGATATCTATGGTAAGTAGGTGCTTAGTTTACTAGGCACCTCTATCTCAAAACGATCGGTTTTATTTTGATACTGTTAACTGATTTTAAAAATACCTAGTAACATTATTAAAATTCTTTATATCGGATTACAGATATTACCTAACCATAAGTTGGTCAGTAACCAGGGCAACAGCATAAAAGACTCATCTAATAAATTTTAATATTCTTAGAATAATAAAAGCAGAAAAAAAATGTTTTCACGAAATGTATGAGTTATATTTATAAAATAAATAGTAAATAAATTAGGTGCTTTACTTGCCTACATGTTTATTTGTGTATGAACTTATCCGATACCGAAGCGACAGAAATCAAAAAGATCACTTTATTTCCGTGTCAGTGTTTAGTTTTATAAATTGAGCTTTTCTAAGTGTACATTTATTGTATTTATGGAAATAAAGAGTTTTTGAATTTGATTTTCCGATAGCTTTAAACCATTACCTAGGAACAGCTAAATCTACGGCAATTTATTCATGGTAAGTTTCTGATAAGTACCTAGGTTAGTAAAGTGCCAACTGGGACACCTAATTCCAGATTTCAATAACTTTATTTCTTTATTAAGGCTAACATGATAAGCATTAGACAAGTCAGATTTTATAGGTGCCTACTATAGATTATTAAGAAATAAGAAATAATAATATAACGAATACGGTATGTATTCGTTATCATTCAAACAATAAATAATTCTGGAAAATTCACACAGCATAATCTAGCCCCAGGCTAAGCAGAGCCCGTGTTATGAATACTACTAGATAATTGATATACCACCTACTTAATACAATACACTAGGTACATAGATATTTTTTATTATTTGACAACGAAGTCCAGAACCCCCAGAACCAATATCTGCAGATCGTACAAATGTCCCGAGGCCGGAATAGAACCTGCAACCTTCTGTTCTCCGTCATAGGCGGATCTTCGCCCACCGCGCCACAGAGCTCGTCATCGAAAAAACCTTTATCAACATATACAAAACAAACCCTTGTTTTATAATTTTGTAAACAAAAAGTCGGTTCAAGTTGACATTGATACTCGACACCGTCCATAGTGATGGGACACCGTAACATTTTGTGAGGCTATCGATGAAATGGTGTCGAGGCCTATTGTCATACCTACTATTTGTCAACGCACCGGATTGGAAAATCAGCACGCATTGGCAGTTCACTGAATCTCGCATCTATACAATCGGCCTAGGCATTCTACAAAAGAGCTGATTTAACTATCCGGTGGCAACATGTGCTGCATATCTACTCATATTTAATTTTACACAATAAAAATAAAATTGATGCATCAATTAGCCTCTATATCCATGAAAATTATTTATGTAGGTTTCGTTTGGCGGCTTTTACGCAACACTTGAAGGATCCACATAGGAAAGACTGATGTTACAAAATTCATGTAGATACTTATTTACAAAAATTACTAATGGTGGTCTAGTACCCAAGTATAGGCTGATGATGATGTAACAAAAGTATCGATCACTGTCGATCGACATATTACTGACTCTCATCTCATCACTTCATCACTAGCCATTAGAGCGTGTAAACCGATTAATCGATTAATCGAAAAACCGATTAATCGACAGATTTTACGGCGGTCATTCATCGGTTTTTTTTGTCAAAATAATCGGGTTTTCGGTTTTTTTTAATGACTAATAAATGACAAATTTATTTATAACCTCGCCTAGCCCAGCTCTCACAGCCGCGATTTTTAAGCGCGTCTTGTGTTCAACTAATTATTTTACAACATTTATTGCGTTAAAATTACAAAAATATAAACAAACACCTTTCAGAAATCTTTTCAAAGTTCAAAGTCAAGCGCGCTGCTTTTGACCGCATAGAAAATGGTTATTGAATGTCGTCGTGCAAATAAACTACCATTATTATTAACTGAGCAGAGCAAGATAGCAAAGGTGGCGGCGTTGCATGAACGCATTGGGCGCCACCGTCGCTGTGGTTTACAAAACCCAACATCGTACTACAGAGATCTACATACAGACATTAACACCGCAATAGCTTTGGAGAACGACCAAATTCGATCTACAATAATCAGCATAATAAATAAAAAAATTCCAATAGAAGACATGGAACCAGAACCAGAAAATATTAGAGCCATCAATTTATCATTAGACCTCAAAGACCAGCTTGGGCTAGAAATAAGAAAGGCCCTACAGCCCACCCTAAATGCAGCTGATTCAAGTAGACTCGATTTAGAAACGCGAGTTAGGGTAGAAATGGCCCTGTATGATGAAGGGGGACACATGGGACATAACTTAAAGAAGGTGTACCAAGCTCTAAAGTCGATCCCTCCCACTTCTGTAGAATCAGAGAGAATATTTTCAGCAGCAGGCCTAATCTGCAACAAAATCCGCAGTTCACTGGGTGACGACTCTCTCAACGCACTTGTGTCTCTTCGGTCTCATTAACAGAACAAAAAGTAGAACTCATTATCTGTGACATAATGTTAACTATGTGTTTCAAGTTTATTTGAGAATAAGAGAGAGTAGAATACTACTAAATAAAAATAGATTGCAATCTATGTTATTTCAAATATAAATTGTTAATTTTGTTAGTAACTTTTAGATCTGATTTATCATAATGTTTTAGGATTACTATATTTTTGATTTTTTCGAGTATAACTTTATTTGAGCAAGAGTGAGTTGAAAATTACCGAATGTTTAATCCATGTTAAAGGGCAATTATATTGGTACTTAAAAGCAATATTAAAAGTTCATTTTTATTCAAATTTTATGATTTTTCGTCCCTAGATACCCATGTAAAAAAACTCGAAAAATAACCGAAAAAACCGGTTTAGCCGGTTATGAAAAAAAATAACCGTAAAACCGGTTTTTTTAAGCAACCCGGTTTTTACATGCCCTACTAGCCATAGACATTCTTCGGCAATACGTCAAGCAAATCTGGACCATGGGTCGTAACAAATAAGGTTTATTTTGTATACTTGCTCTTTTTGGCCACCATGGTGGCAAAAAAGAGCAACTTCGTATCTCTGCCTACACTATCCAAACTAAAACTTTTAAAGAGGCAATAAAAACAAGCAATGACAGTATCACAAACTGGCCAATCGATTTTTGAAAATTCCTTCGTCGAACAGATTAATAAGATAAATAGGTGGTGGCGCTGATTTGGCTCGGGGTAGCGCCTTAAGTGTGAAATTCGATTCCTTATTTTTAATTTTAAGCCTAGCTGAAAATGTTGAGACACAAAATGGTATAAAAATTTTAGTTCAGCGCTTGCGTCCCGACGGACGCCTGACCACAGACCAACTGACTATATAGAAATCTAGAATGGTTTCTACCTCTCTTGACGTCACTCCATCTAGATAATCTGTAATGGGTGTAAAATTCGAAGCCTTGGCGGATTAATCACAAATCACTTACAATACCTCTAACATTTGTAATAATTCCAGGGGGAAATACGATAACCACTTTTTTAAAATGGTACCCTTTTCATATTGTGTTTTAAAATCAAAACTATACAATAACAATAAAAACTATAGAAAACAATAGGTAGAACCAAAAAGAGGTATCCTAAAAATAGGGTACAAAAGGGTCCCTATCTCAGTAGTGTAGCATTCGGCTAAGGCCAATGCGACGCTGATTTTCAGGTAGAGCGCGACCCTATAGTAACAATATTATCAGATACTAGATAGCGGTACCTGGATTTGTTTGACGACTCAGCTGTGCAGTGGGCGAAGGTCCGCTTGCGACGCGATTGTAGGTTCGATTCCCCACATGGGATGATTTTTGTATGATCTGCAAACTTTCGCCTTTATACCTAAAGTAATAGCTGACCCGTTCGCGATTTAATAATAATTGGTACCTACCTCAAATAATGTTTCTTTTCATGCACTGTCATCACCAATATTATGGATTCAATCTATGTAACTCTACTAGGTACTTTCGAGAACATTTTAGAACAAGTTTCAATGTTGAATGTAGGTACCTATGTATGTATTCAACATTTAATGTGTGATGTTTTGAAATTGCGTACTGACAAACCTTGAAATTTAACGCCTTTTTGAGATTCAGAAAAAAAATAACTTAAACTAAAGAATAACTACAAAAATAACTCGGAACTGTGTGGTGAGTTACCACCATCTCAATTCTTCCGCGGGTGTCGTAAGAGGCGACTAAGGGATATCCACCGGGGGCAGGCAGCAGCGCCTCCTGCAGAACGTTTCTACCACCGAACTTCCACACAACCATGCCCAGCGTGGGGATTATGAGCATACCCCCCCCCCCCCCCACCCCTATGAAATAATCAATAGAATAAAGTCAATAAGGAACATTATCAAGGAAGAGGCCTGCGTCCAGCAGTGGGCAAATACTAGCTGTTGAGGTGAGGTGAGGGATGTAGGTAGTTTAGGTACCTTATTCCATGTTGGCAAAGTTCGAGAACAACCAAATTTTCACATGAGGGATAACATCGGACCCAAAGAACCAGAACAACAGAAAATCTTTGGGAACGTTTTTTGAACGATATTGGACACAATAAAATCTGATAAGTTTATGAAAATAAAAGAAACATCGAAAAACTACCTATATTTCTTATCTACATAATCTATCTTCTTAACATGTCCCACTATATTTCAATATTTTGACGTGTATTGGTCTCTAAGGAAAAATATTTAGTTAGACCATTTGAGTAGCTGAAAATCCAACCGGTCAAACCCCAACGCACTTTATGGCACAGAAACTTCAGCCTCATAAGGTTTAAGGTTACACAGAGAGCAATAAAAACAATATTATTAATTCATTTTTAAAAAGTTATAAATATTATGCCATGTATTGTATTAAGTATAACAGTCATCATGGGTATTAGACCCATAAATAAAACAAACTCTGCCTAGCTTGGGGCAAGATGATGCTGTGGGATTGTCCAGCATTATTTATTTATTTCAGTGTATAGAAAAGTTTTAGATCTTATTTTACTTATTTTACGGTATAACATATTGTATACCTCTAAACAAATATAAATGAAATATGAAATAATTACTAATCGGAACACTTTATTTGCGATGTCGGTGACTCGTGTAGATGACGCAATCAGGGTGTCTGCTGACGACGATATAAACATAAATAAACGGTGGTGTCTCTTTGCAGGCGGCCAGTGAACCTTCGAAAGTTGACACCCTTCGGCCAAAACTCTGCGCTTAAGTAGGTCGAGAGATGTTAAATTAGAACTCTCACCATTTATTAATTGAAGCAATAAAAAAAATATGCTGGGCAATTCACACAGCATTATCTAGCCCCAAGCTAAGCAGAGCTTGTGTTATGGGTACTAGATACCTGATATTTATACTTAATACAATACACTACATAGATAGATATTTTTACTATACATAGAAAACACCCAGACCAACGGAACAATTTTCTGCAGATCGTACACAAATTTGTTCTGGGGCGGGAATCGAACCCGCTACCTCCTGCGTCGCAGGCGGACCTTCGCCCGCTGCGCCACGGAGGTCGTCAAAATGGAGAGAACTCGGACTGTTTGCGAGATTGAATCAGAAATTAGGTGATCCGTAGAAGAACCACCATAGGTTTTCATCACCATAGAGTAGTACCGGGAACCCGCTCACTAAGCCACCGCTGTCTTTCTATCTGTCCGTCTGTTAGTTATTAAAGGGTTAATAACATGACAGGGGTCTTATTAATTTTATTATTATTTATATATTTATGTGGAAAACAAACTGCTTTTACAAAACTTCAATGTGTAGAAACAGTGGTGGTATAATTCAAGCTTAATAGTTTTGACTTATAGTACGAAAAATAAGCTTAAACTTAATCTTAAATAATCATAAAAAGTTGAAACAAGTAATTTAATGAGTGAGTAAACCCAGTTTGAAGTGGTTTGCCTGTTCTTTAACAAATAGTTATGAAAGAAAATATTGGTCTGAAGACAGAAGGTCCGAAGTCATATTATTATTTGTTGAAATTGAAACCTGTAAAGGCAATTTAAATTCTTGCAAAAAGTTCTACTGTCTACCTATTACGGTTCATGATATTATAGCCCGCTGACAACGGATGGACAAGGAATCGGGACCCGCTGACACCATTTGTGTAGGGAACCTTAAAACTTGATAATGATGTTTGCTGATTTAAAACTTTTTAGTACGGAAGCCTTCGTGAGCGTGCCTTCTGTATACCACTTCTCGGTTTTATCGGGCTTTTTTCAATTACATTTCATTATTTTTTGAGTCTTGGACAGACGAAATCACTTTTCTTCGGAGCTTAGATACGATCTTCGCATAGGGATAATAGTTTCCTGTATTTAGGTACTCTAAGCTCAAATGCAGCTTTGTCTAGATCGTTCTAGAACCTCGTTTCAAGAAACCAATTTTATTGAGTAGGTACTGCATGGTTTCCAAACCGGAAAGTTCCGTAAAAACTAAAAATAATTCATTAAATACAATGGCAACTTTTGAATAAAACGCACTAGTCGAACTGGTACAGTACAAACGAAGCATGACTGTCTTTATTTCGACCAACGAGGAGAGAGATTCTCAGCCAATGGGAAGCAAGGTCGCTTTGAAAATTGGCTTTGAAATTTGTCACGTGTCAATAATGCGCACCTTATTATTGCACGGCCGAATAATGTACACCTTGATAATCCGTGTCATGGCTTCTAGTTTCCTACGTACAATAACGGGCCGTACAATACATGGCTGTACATTATTGACACGTGACAAGCTTTCACGAGCTGATAATGCATGGCCCGATATTGTACACCACGATAATCGGAACCCTTTTTGACACGGATTATCAAGGTGTACATTATTCGGCCGTGCAATAAATTGTCGTGCATTATAGTGACCCGAAAAATTTAGCCAACTCAACTTCTACTTCTTTTTTTTGACGCCACACACAACACATACATATAGTCTTGTGTAGTTCAGGAATGATGAACTAAAATGAATTAGTTCCCACTAGTGAACGAGTATGAACTATTCTATTTTCTAAGTATGTCATAAAGTTTAAAATCTGATAACATGGAGAAAAAGAACTATTAGGAATAATTAACGAAGGACAGAGATAGACAGCGCATAAATCCGCGGTACTAAAAGAGACGGAGATATGCATTTTGATCTCTAGTTCAGTAGTATCATACTAGTTCATGTTTCCTTTAGTTCACTATTCCTCTGTGTGTGACCTGACCGACTGAATTGCAAAACAAACACAGAATAGGAAAAACAAAGACATACAGCGCTAATCCACTGTAGTGCAAAAGAGATGGAGATATAATCTGTTCTTTACAACTCGACCAAGCTAAGTTTGCACCTCGCGGGCGGGGCGCCGCATTCCAGCGAGGTGCAAACTTAGCTTGGTCTAGGTATACGTAGTAACTTTATAATGCTGCAAAATTTTAAAGTTCTCAAAGCCGTCACATTTGTCTAGAGGGTATCATCTTTATCCAACTGTGTAGCTTATTTATTTTGGTAAGTTGCTAGCATTAAACACTACGTCCATTGCGTACAAAAAAACACGACAGTAGGTAAATCAAATTTTAGGTTACCTAAGTATACCTAGGTGGTTTGTTTAGGTACGAATATTTCGCATCGAATTTGGCTGGACTATAATATTTGCAATAATACCTAGATGTAATTTATTTAGCTTGACAAAGGTACAATAGGTGATTTGTATGACTCAAAAATGTTGGTGAGCGAGGTACTAAATGTACTAATAGAACTAGAAGTCCGAACTAGTACATTTATGCAAATGTACTAGTACGGAGCGATCCTGTCACTGACCGAGCAAGAACAAGCATATCACACAATTGCTTTTTGCTACGAATCTGTCAGTGTAAGCGAGTGTTCCGAGCGAACACAACTACTCAGAGCACAGAATATAACATAAAATTAAATATAGCATACTCTTTCTACGACTCAGAGCAACCGCGAACAAATAAATAGGGTTGTAGGTACCCATATTATGTACCCAAAGATCCATTCGTGTTTCGTTGTACATAATTGCGTTTAGGTTGCGTTGTACCTAGAAAAAGCGACGTCGAAAATAGGGGCCGCATGGGTTTTTTAAGACTTTTTTCAATAAGTTTCAAAAAGTATGAAATGATGAGATGAGATCTTCGCGAGAAGTTGGCTCTCCTACTCAACAGCATCGACAAGCAGCGTGCCCCCCGCCAACCCCGCGCCTGGCGCCTGGCGCCTACGAACCGTGCACTGCGTGTTTTAGCCCGTCGTAGCACAGTGTTTTATTAGAGTCCATGGAATTAGGTCGTGATATTATTGGGGCACATGTAAGACACCTTAGGCAACCGTTTGGTGAAATATCTCTTCCAAATACGGCGGATTATCGAGTAAAAAAAATAAAAACATAAAATTTAAAAAATTCAAATTAATTCGTAACGGTTGAACTTAGGTAGGTAACTATTTTCTTATTGCACTAAAATGTGCGCCGTCGATGGTTTTATCTACCATCATCGATTTGATTATTATTTTTAGATTTCAGAAGTTTTGATTTTTTTAAGTATTTATCTGGTAAAAAATAATCATTTTAAAAAATTTATTTCTCAGTAACTATGATTAATAGACACGCGGGAGTTTTGCTCTCGCATTTGAATTGATTCGAACTATAGGAATCTGCATTAAAAAGGGGATGTCATAAAATCGGCTCTCATAAAACACTGTGCGTAGGTCGTGCACGCAAGGACGCAGGATCAGTCACTCCAAAAGAAAAAAAAGAAAAATGAAAAAAAATTATTTAACAAAATCAAAAATCTTAAAAGTTAGGTACCTAGTTAAGTAGTATGTATACTACTTAACTAGACTTAACTTAGAAATATTATCAAGACTATCATGTAGCTGTACCTTAGCAGAGCTCTGTCCCTCGCACTAGGTCTCCGAAGAGCCTGTGTGGCGAGGTTACAGTGATTCGCTTCGGACTCTCTTAGCCTATGAAAGGTGACAATATAAAATTAATTTAAAGTAGTAGGTATTTGCTCTACACAACAAGGAAAAAAATAAAATAAAAATATAAGTGACAAATCAAAAAAAAATAAAATTAAAAGGAAAAAAAATAAGAATAACAACAAGGTACCTACTACTGAAGGTAGCAGGTAGCTACTACTAATAACTAATACTAATTTTTAAATGCACTTGGGGAGCAGTTGTTTGTTAGGGTGGTGGGGAGTGAAACGTTACTGTGTAGTGTGTATGCGTATTTGTGTGTCTGATGATTAATGTGTGTATGTTTGTTTGTGTGTGTGTATGTTTCTTTGTGTGTGCGTGTACTGATTGTAAGAGTGTGTTTCTGTCATTGAATTACTATTACTAGCGTAGTTTCTGTAGCTACACCAGTCTCTTATGAGACTGGGCAACAGTTTCTGAAATCGTTTTGGAAGTACACACACATATGGTGTATGCTTGTATAGTTAAATATTGGGTAAGTTAGTCTACTACGCTAGTAATAGTAGTTCAATGGTCTACCCATTATCTTTTCACTGAGTATTATTTAATCGTAGCTAGAAGGTATTCTGTTTCATTATAAGTCAGATTAAGCAGGTGATTGGTATTAAAAATTCGATAATGCGTGCGCTTGAAGGTACCTACTGATTATTATGTGTTTTCAGACTTGCGATTACGAAACGTGTGCGATCCATATGTGCACAACGCCAAGTATAGGGTTAATCGCAGTGCGTGCTCGGCCTTATGCTGCTTGATCTCAGGTTTCCTTTCATTCGTCTTTTCATCCATGTTTTAACAAACTAAATTAGACTCGAATTTTAACTAGATGTCGCCACTTGGGGGATTTCAAGTCGGTTTATAGTTATTTATAACACCCCAAATTACTTCTCACAGACTTTTCTACATTTTTTCTGGTGAAATATAGATCCATATCTACAAACAAACTGTTTAAGGATATTTATTTTTTATTGAGGGCCTCCGTGGCGCAGCGGGCAAAGGTCCGCCTGCGACGCAGGAGGTTGCGAATTCGATTCCCGCCTCGTAACAAATTTGTGTACGATCTGCAGAAATTTGTTCCGTTGTTGGTCTGGGTGTTTTCTATGTACCTATAATAAAAAATATCTATACATAGGTATGTAGTGTATTGTATTAAGTATATCAGTTATCTAGTACCCATAACACAAGCTCTTTCTTAGCTTGGGGCTAGATAATGCTGTGTGAATTGTCCAGCATTATTTATTATTTATTTATTTATTTTCGTTTCTTCGTTTCTTAACATTATTTCTAAACCGCCGCAAACTTTCCAAAATTTTCAGGGCTCGCTCCGGTCGCTGTTATTTATTTTCTCATACTCTTCTGAAGCATTTTGTTATCACCTTATCACCCGAAAAGGTACCAAAAATTTTGGCGACTCGATCCGATCGCCTCATTCATTGCGCACATACCCACTAAAGAGGAACTAGGGTCATGCGAATTGCGAAACTGATCAGTGACACTTATATTTATCATATCAGCACAACAGGTATTCGGGCCATATTTGGTATTAAGCGGAGAGATTCTTGTAGACCTTTATTTGTAACGAATAAACTATTAACATTCCCATCCCTGTATATTTTTGAGAT
This sequence comes from Eupithecia subumbrata, assembly GCA_949316285.1. Taxonomy (NCBI): domain Eukaryota; kingdom Metazoa; phylum Arthropoda; class Insecta; order Lepidoptera; family Geometridae; genus Eupithecia; species Eupithecia subumbrata. Next base: position 34,368,714 of record OX438640.1, on the reverse strand, counting down.
GTTGAAATTTGTCAGGAACAACATGCCGTTGTTTGAGAAGGATGAAAAGTCTCAATACAAAAGAAAGATTGTACAAAAACCACTAAAGGTGCCTCAATTTAGATTAGAACTTTGTAAAAGGAACTGTTACGCAATGGCAATACTGCTATACAATAAACTTCCAAATGACATAAGAAAATTATCAAATAATGAATTTAATCGGAAATTATATAATTGGCTCTGTCAAAACTGTTTTTATAGTATAGATGAATATTTGAAATTTAAATAAATTATTTTTGACATGTACCTAATATTGATAAATTTTTTGATGGTTTTATGCATTATTATGATCTACATGTATATATTTTTTAAAATTGTGAGAGCAAATTTATGGATCAAATAAGTTAAGTTAATTTTCTATTTCTAACATAAATGACCAAATTAAACATTTGCACGACTAATAAGTCAAATATAGTGATACATACCCTATTCTAAAACCATTGTTAACCTATATTTAAGCAAATAAATACTATTTCATTTCATTTCATTTCATTTCATTTCATTTCATTTCATTTCATTTCAACACTAGTATGATAGGACGGACATCCGTGAGGGCAGGCGCGGCGGCAGATTTGGCCGAAGATCTCAAGAGGCGCAAATATGCAGGTCTCGACAGAGCCTACACATTTGCTCCTCTTGGAGTCGAGACCCTAGGTCCGTGGGGTACCGAGGCTCTTCGGGTTTTCAAAAAATTATCTGAGCGTCTGGTCGAAGCGACGCGTGACCCGAGAGCTGGTCAGTATCTGGCACAGCGCATCAGCATTGCCATACAGCGGGGCAATGCAGCCAGCGTCTTGGAGACGCTTCCGACTGGTATTGATATTGATCAGTTGAGCTACCTGTAGATTGTTTGCAACAGTCTGCAGTTAGCTCAATTGTTTCAATTGTAAATACTAATTTTATTAAAATTTACTTTGTGAATAAAGGCATCTGCCTTAAAAAAAAAAGTATGTTAAACATTAAATTAAACTAGTGTCGTGTTGATATAGGTACACAACACTAGTATCCTCAACCTCAACCTCAACAGCCTGTATCGGTCCACTGCTGGACGCAGGCCTCCCCCGAAAAAGGGCCCCGTTGGCTTTTATCTCATGGGGGCAATGCCCATAATCCCCACGCTGGGCATGCGGGTTGGGGATCGCAGTTCGGTGGTACAATTGTTATGCAGGGGGCGCTGCTGCCCGCCCCGGTGCATATCCCTTAGTCGCCTCTTACGACACCCGCGCGGCCGCGGGAAGAGTTGGAAGCCGGCACCACACAGCTTTGATTGATTTATTGTTGATCAGTGTTGGTTTTATAAAATACTCCGGGTTTAATATTTAATCGGTAAAAAATATAGGTATCTTAATTTTTTTTCTATTTCAAGTATCATTATTAAGGCATCAAAAACTTACTGTTTGTAAACTCGTTAACATAGTATTCCTAGATCTTTCTACATTAAGTAGGTACTAACTTGTACTAAATTTTCATTATTTATTTATTTATAATTTTTTTGTTTCTATGCATTTCGGTGGGGACTGCAACCGCCCAAAAGTGAATTCCTGGCTACACGGCCCACTCTTAACGATCGTACAACGATCGTCTTATCGAACAATAGTTTGATTACAAAAAAGGACCATGTGAAAATCACATGTGCGCGTATTTATTGCTACAATTGAGGTTACAAATTGAATAAACTCAAGTCATTTTGAAAATTCTAAAAAGATGATTATTCCTCGGTGTAGTACTTATAGTGGTACCAAGCACTATGTATCTACACCTATCACTCGGGAGAAATTGCAATTCCTACCTCATTACTACCTCGTGTGTTTTAAGGGCCCCGGCTGCCTCCTTGATAGGAGTTGGACACTTTCTCGCCTAGATGTAAATAAATAAAAATTAATAATAATAAATAGATAAAATTTATTCCAAGAAACTCGTAAATATACAATACATAAGTGCACTAAATAAATATATAGAGCTAATTATAACAAATTAGCCTAAACTAGGTAATCCTGTGTTTCAGGCGACAAGCGTGCTAATTATTAGATAAGACAATCACTTAACATTACAATAAAGGCAATTAGTTTAATGTTGTTTAGGTTACAAACATTTTGTGTATTATGGTAGGTACCTACTTAACTTACATCGAGTAAAAACTAGATTAATCACTGTACTAACTAGGTTAACTTTATGTATAAAAATATAATTTATTTTACTTGATAATATCTAATAGCTTCTCCGTATCATCGTAGGATAGACTTTGAAGTATTTTTTTTCAATTATGTGGTAGGTCCACAATTACTATTTCCTGTAAATTATAGATCATCTACACACGCTACGTACATTTTAGATCTGCAATCTTCGGAGATAGGCATTAATGGGTAATTTTTCTAGGTAATCTGCGACGATATTTATTCATACCATTTATAATAAGCCTAGCCTGCGGCTTCGTACGGTTTTGTCTTAGATTGAAAAACTAGTACCTAAGAGTATTACCTACCTTCCTTTCCCCAGTATTAGGTAGGTAAGTAAGTACATCTATATTCTTGTCAAGTTTCAATGATATAGCTATATAATAATATATGTCTATTATTATATTATACAGAGCGTCCCACGGTTATGCCACATGGAGGGAAAGTAGGTATCTTAAATATTGTAGCTAAAGAAAATTTTACTGAAAAAAAATCTTCGTTTTGATATGATAAACAATTTAAACTATATTCAAAGATTTTTGAGTAGTCGCCTGTCTGAACCGAGAATCGAACTCGCCAAATCGTAAAAGAATCACCCGTAATTTTAGGATGCCGATCACAAGGCTCAATTGTAGGGATTATTTTACCGGTTCAGACAAGCGATTATTTAAAAATCTTCCCCACCTCCGCAAAAATTGCAAAATACAAGACGCAGCTTTATGTAAGATGGCATGCATCCTAATACAAAATGTTCCGTGAACAGAACAACTATCGCAAAATCACAGGACGTGGAAACGCGTAGTCCAACTTCTATCGCGTTGATAAAATCGCAGCACTATTTAAGATCGTAATCGTCTTATTACAAAATGTACCTACTGCAAACAAATATCGCAACAAATCGCGCAATACAAGATGCGCTTCGCATTCACGGCTGTGGGGTAGAGGCTTAATGATGAAACTACTAAGGCGCTGCGCAAACGTAGACACTTTTAGTGGCCGACACGGCACACTATCACAGGGAACCGTAGTTGCTGTTTCCTGTAGCGGTGATCGGACACAGTCGTTCGTTGCTACTACGTACTGGTCACTGGTAACCGTAGTTGCTATGTCCGGTGGATTAATTAAAAATTTAATTGTAAGGAAATTTGTTGATAATGTTGCTTGTGTCTTCAACTGACGGCTTTTAGTTTCCCGTTACCGACACCGAACATCATTTTTGATCGTCAATGATAATATGTTAAGTGTGAGCAACTGGACACAATAAACGTATGCGCAGGGAGTGGATGATTTCAAATCAAATATTCATCGGTAGCGTTTTTGGTGGGATATAATTATCTATATATCAATCAAAAACTGGAACGTCCTCGTTGTTATCAAATGTAACACCTAATTATCGTGACCGGACTCAAAACAATTGATGACCTTATTACGACTTTTTAAATTAGTTGACCCCAAAAATTTTTAGGTATTAGATTGTTTGCCATTTGGCTGTTCGCAATAGTATCGTAAAGTGCGTTGACTTGCGAAGTAGGTACTTTACACTAAAATTCGAATCATGTTTAAGGAGATTGAAAATATCAACAAAGAGAGAGAAAAACTGTTGAATAGTGTACTTAAAATGATGCTTGGAAGTGATATTGTGCTTACTGACAGTGAAAAAAAGGCTAACCAAATTATTATGGACCTTAAGTATAAGGAATTAGAAAATACATTAAACCAGACGCATGTTTTCAATTTGGGACAGCATTTTTTTAAATATAAAGATGAAATTAAAAATAAGAATTTGTTCAAAATATTGCAGAAGATGCCAAAAGGTGCAATGCTTCACGCCCATGATACAAGTATTCTAAGCCCTGATTATGTACTAGAGCTCACCTATATGGAGAATTTGTATGTTTGTTTTGATGATGAGTCAGTACGGTTTAAATTTTCAAAGAAAACACCAAAGACGCTATGTAAATCTCAGTGGTTTCTTATGAAAGATGCAAGACACTCATCCGATTTTGGGAGCAATGTAGCAAAATTTGACGCTGAATTAAGAAATCACTTTACCTTGGTGGTTGACAATCCAAACGAAGTTTATACGGATATCAACGTTGTATGGCAAAAGTTTCAGCAGTGTTTCATGGCTTCGTCGGGGCTGTTTTCCTACAAACCTGTATGGGAAAAATATTTCTACGATACATTGAAGGCGTTGAGAGAAGACAACATTATGTATGTTGAAATAAGGAGTGATTTGCCTCAACTTTATGACTTAGATGGCAAAGTTTACGATACAATGGCCACTGCAGAATCCTACAAAAATGTAGTCGATCGTTTTGTAACAGATTATCCAGACTTCTTAGGCGCTAAACTTATTTATGCTCCCCCGAGATTAGTTGGAAAAGATACAGTCAACCAATACTTACAAACAGCTAAAGAATTAAAAAATAAACTGCAAGGTTTCTTTATTGGATTCGATTTAGTAGGCCAAGAAGATTTAGGAATGCCTTTGAAGGAATTCCTGCCTGAATTTCTGGCAGCAGGAAAAGAACTAGAATACTTCTTCCACGTAGGCGAAACAAATTAGTATGGATCGAACTCCGACGAGAATCTGTTAGATGCTATAGTCTTAAATACGAAAAGAATAGGACATGCTTTTGCTTTGATCAAACATCCCTTACTGTTAGAAGAAGTGAAGAAAAGGAAAATAGCAATAGAAGTGAATGTTATATCGAACGCAGTGCTGAAATTGGTAGATGATGTTAGAAATCATCCGCTTGCATCGTTTTTGGCTAAAGACGTCCCTGTTGTTTTGTCCAGTGATGATCCAGGGGTCTGGGAGGCAGATCCAATGACTGATGACTTCTACGTAGCCTTCGTTGGAGTCGCAAGCAGGCATTCAGATTTGAAGCTTTTGAAGAAGTTAGCGTTGAACTCTTTGAACTATAGCTCGCATGAGAATAAGAAGAAACTGGTTGATGAATTTGAAATCCGCTGGGCGAAGTTTATCAAGGCTGTAGTCAGTGGTGATTGGAAGAATATCAAATGTTTCATGGCTCAAGATAGAAAGTGACTCAAAAATTGTCTGTTTCTATGTATTTTCTACGATCCTCTACAATTAAGTCTAATCTAACAGATAAGTAGTTTCACGGTCATTGTAAGACATTTCGTCGTTGTGGTGCGAGAAGTAATTAAGGCGTATAACCTTAATTACTTCTCTTCTTGTTAATTTTATGATAATCTTATTTATTATTTCAATTAATTAATTAATTTATCTCATAGTTCGAAAATTTTGAAATGTTAATTATTCTATATTGATTTATTATAAAATGTTTTACAATTTTTACAATAATTTTAACTACTTAATTAAGTACTAACTACTAATACTTAAGATTAAAAAACTTAAGTAATACTTAAGATTAAAAAACATCATTTATCTAATTAGATAAATGATGTTTTTTAATCTTAAGTAACTAGTGTAATTGGTTTATAAAAATCGCGTTAGTAGTTACTAAACAAAAAAATATATAAATACCCGACCAAATCAGCGCCACCACCTATTTTTAATCCCCGACGCAAAAAGAGAGGGGTGTTATAAGTTTAACGTGTCTGTCTATGTATCTGTGAATCTGTCTGTGGTATCGTAGCTCCCAAATGGATGACCCGATTTAGTTTTTTTTGTGTCATAGATAATTTTATCCCGAGTGTTCTTAGCCATGTTTCATGAAAATCTGTTCAGCCAATAACCGTCGGGGGTTTTTTAAAGTTTTTTTTATTTTTTTTTTTTGTTTGTTTAAACAAAATCAGCAGCATGTCTAAACAGTTCTAACCTTATTAATCTAACTTACGGCCAATAAGAGATTTACATATGATTGATTGATTGATTGATTGATAATACTTTATTCATCACCATATAAAACTAATTTTACATATAAACATGTAGAGAACAGCAATGAAACTGGCGGCCTTATTGCTTAAAGCCATTTCTTCCACGCAACCAAAACGATGGGAGAAAAATGCAGGATGGCGGTGCAACTTAACATAAATCTAAACTATTAATACTAATACACATAATACCTACTAAACTAATACACTAATACATACAAAATTATAATTATACTTAGTAACTATAGTGAACATGCTAACTAGTGTGACGTGACATTCAAAAAGTAATTAAAAACTTTCCTTTTAAAAGTGTGATGTGATGTGGACTTCTTAATATCCAATGGAAAATCGTTCCAAAGTCTGACAGCTTGAGCAGTGAAAGAGTCGCTGTAAAAAGATGTTCTCTGTACTGGAGATGCAAAGAGCAGAGTATCCGATGACCTTAGAGAGAGACCGTGAGAAGAATGTAGAAACTGAAATCTCTCCTTAAGATAGGACGGGGAAAGGCTACATTTAAGGTCACCCACCACCGCATTACACGAAAATCCAACAAAATTATCCACTCGTCCAAATTTTGTGGTATTTTCTTCTTGTTGTAGGCTAGGGCCAGGCCCTCTTTAAGGATTTTATAAACTAGAGTCTACATCTAGAGACAAGTAGACAAAATACTGTTGGCCAGCTATAAATTTTGAGACATTGAAATGTCGCACTAGTCGCCGGGCTGTGTCGACTTTGTTGTCCACCACTAGATGAAAATCATATATTTTTGCGACTCGCTCCGCTCGTCGTTTAAGTAAAGGGTTCCAGGCCTTGTTGGCGACCCCTCTCCTTTTTAGGGTTCCGTACCTTAAAAGGAAAAAAGGAATCGAATCACATTGTTGTCCGTCTGTCTGTCTGTCCTTCGGTCAACCCCCTTTTCTCAGGAACGCGTGAACGTATTGAGTTGAAATTAACGTCAAATACTCAAGTCCGTTACCTCTTCGAACCGCGATAAAAATAAAACTTCTAAATCAACGCACTCAAAAGTTACAGCCGTTTATGTCCGAATATTTCGAAATTTCCAAGGGAATCACGTGCACACAAAACCTATAGGGTACATCCTGTAGAATCAAAATCAAAATCAAAATCAAAAACTCTTTATTTCCACAAATACAATAAATGTACACTTAGAAAAGGTCAAATTGTAAAACTAAACACTGACACGGAAATAAAGTGATATTTTTGATTTCTGTCGCTTCGGTATGTAGACCAAAGTATAGAAGCGACGAAGAAACCTTTAGCCTGTTAGTTGTTAATTTTCGAGTTGGAGCAAAACCCGTCCGAAGCTTTTTTTATCTTCTAGATAATCTGATATTTTATAGCAAGCCTTTTTACACAACAAGGTTTTTATAATTTGATTGAATTTATTTACTGATAATTTTTGCAACTCACTAGGAGTTTTGTTGTAGAAGCGTATACATTGCCCTTTAAAAGATACATTAATTTTGTGTAGCCTAGTTGTCAGCACAGCGAGTTTATGTTTATTTTTGATATAAAAATTATGTTTATCACTATTTTTAGGGAACCGATTTATATTTCTATGAGTGTACAACAAGTTTTCTTAAATATGTATATTGACATGGTACTGTCATTATGTTTATTTCTTTGAATTTATTACGTAGCGATTCTCTGGGACCCATTATAGATTGCACGAACAGACCTCTTCTGCAGCACAAATACGGTCTTAATATCTGCAGCGTTCCCCCACAGCAGTATGCCATAAGACATAATACTATGGAAATAGCTGAAATAAACAAGTCTAGATGTATCCACGTCTGTAAGATGACGAATTTTTTTGACTGCATACGCTGCAGAACTAAGTCTCTTTGATAGCTTATCTATGTGTGGGCCCCATTGAAGTTTATGATCTAAGGTGATTCCTAAGAATACGGTACTTTCTACTATTTCTAACGTTTCTCCTTTAACGTTTACATCAGCCTTCACTTGTTTAACATTAGGTAGAATAAATCTAATACATTTTGTTTTGGTTTCGTTTAGCAAAAGATTATTGACACTAAACCAATGGACTACTTTTGAAATTGCATTATTCACCTAGAATAGACCTAGAATCATGAAGTTTAATGAACAATAAGGTCTTATAGCACAAGTAGGTAAAGGGAAAAATCCGAAAACCATAAATTTGTAATTTATTCAATAATTACTTTTAGGGCGCCTTCAAATTAGCCGCAAACTGTCGCGCGTAGGCAGCGCGGCTGCAGCGCTGCGTCCGCGCTGCTGTAGCTTGGTTCGAGAATCATAGTGTTGTATATTTAGTTTCACGATGGACTCTGACTAAGAAACACTGCTATTAGTGTTACTATTAAAAAGAAAAAGGATTTTGGACAAAAAACAAAACTGAATTTTATAAAGTGAAAGATTACAGTGACAAAAAATTTCAGAATTACTTAAGAATATCAAGAAAACAATTCTACGAATTACTTCCCCGTTTGGAACGTTATATTGGAAAACAAAATACAACCTTCAAAAATACTATTTGTGCTGAAGAAAGACTATTTATAATCCTCAGATGAGTAAAAATTATGACAAAATTATGACTATGCAACTGACGACGACATAAATTGTAATCTCATCTCACGCGTGAAAACTCTCTCGTGGCCGACGTAGTTAAAAATCACCTACTTAAAAGGTAACAAAAGTCACCTTCTGGCAACGCTGGTGCGCAGCGCACCGTCACTAGTCGATCGATGAACTGATGCGCGGCCGCAGCGCGGCTGCAGCGCTGCAGTCGCCCGTACTTAATTTGTATGGATTTAGACAGCAGCGCGGCCGCAGCGCTGCAGCCGCGCTGCCTCCGCGCGACAACTTGCGGCTAATTTGAAGGCGCCCTTAGTGATCGCCATGAACCAAAAGCCGGGTACTTCCCGCGTAGACCTGGAATTATGAAATTTCGCAAAAAGCAAGGCCTTATTACACAAATAAAAGAAAAAATAATAAACCTAAAACCGTAAATTTGTAGTTAATTAACAAAAAAAACATAATTTTTGATTCTCTCTCTTTTATTTGTTTTTGCTTCATACCCTATTAATGTTATATTTAGTTACTACGTAGATATTTATTTTCGACAAAATCACATGCATCAATTCATGTATCCTAAACATAACACATGAAAGCTTTATCTTGCCGAGTGTCCTAACACTGATAAAAATTATGAATCTTATTAGGGTTCCGTACCTTAAAAGGAAAAAAGGAACCCTTATAGGATCACTTTGTTGTCCGTCTGTCAACCCCCTTTTCTCAGAAACGCAATAATTCTCGCCATGGGAAAAAAAACCTACAGGGTACCTACTTCCCTATGACCTAGAATCATGATATTTGCCAGACACTCAAGGTCTTACATTTATACGGAACCCTTAGTGCGCGAGTCCGACTCGCACTTGACATTTTTTTATATTAAATTGCAGTCTAGTGTATTCAATACACAGGCACAACAGAGTTTAGCACGTTTTCGACTATGCGTGTGTTTATTAGTGTGCAGTATAAACTGTCTTGGGCTTATTAAGGCGCAGCGTAGCACTACATGTCTATCTTACTATGCTCTTTTTTTAGTCGTTAAACTATATCCCGCACGCAAAATTATCTCTCTATATTTAACAATCAGACAATTTGTATTTTAAGTTATAATGGGTCCTGAATCAAAGTTTCTTAAGGACTTTATAATGCGGGGTCATTAAATACCGGACATGATGATTTTATTTTAGCAATGAGTTGTCATAGTGCTGACGTGGTCGCAATAAATGAAACGTGGATATCAAGCGGGCAAGATGCATGTTGGTTGTAATCTATTCTTAAGGCTGAACGAGTCGCTCATCGCTCCATACAAACGTGGAAGGGTAACTACAACGCTTTTTGATGTTGACCATCGAAAACTAAAAAAAAAAAAAACTAAAAAAAGGATAAAATCAATTTATCTCGTCATTATCTATGTCTGTATGCACCAGAAACCGTAAAAAAAGTAAGTAATTAAAAAAAATACAAGCTTCTAAACTTTCGTATTTTAACACCGATTTTAGATTTTACTTTGGGCGAAAATAAATAACATGCGGAGAAAGAAAACTCTAAAAAAAAGCCCGTACAGACATAGTTTAGTTATTCAAAAGTTGAAATAAATTATTATTTTGAAAAGAGACTCTCAATAGTTTTTCTATAATAAGTAACCCTTGTGCTAAAAGAGTCTTTTCCCATAATTTTACGCGACCGTTTTACGAATAAATTTATTTGTCTTTCATCAAGCGCGCGAGAATGTCTGTTATGTCAGATGAGATGGCATACATTTAGGCCGCGCCCACTGATGAGTTGGATCGGACGACTCGTGCAGTCTTTAGATCTTTGTACAATATGAAAGCAATAAAACGTTTATAAAGTACCTAATCCCTTTCTCCTTCAAAAATAGTTTAAACTTTTGTTTTAGCCGAGTTGATATAAGACTAACATATAGGATGACCGTCTATGGCAAAAGCTGGCAGAATTGCTAAACTCCATTGGTAGGGGAGTCATAAGATCAACGGATAAGTAATATAATGGGATTGACTGCTGTTGTTGGTCAACATGCAATTAAAGAGAGGGAGAGAATTTGATGTTGGTTCTTTTATTTGCTGAAGATCATCGCTATGTAGTGCAGTGTTTTTTTCTTCTAATTTTAGTTTTGTTAGTTGTTTTGTATTATATCTCGTATTTTTCCGAAGCGCCATCTCAAAGGAGCGTTCTACCACCGTCGATCGAAGATTCCAACCCTGAGTTTCACTCCTGCCAGCCACAAATGTGCACAAATGCCAGTTAAGATTGTCATTGCTACCTTCTACAAATATATTGTAAACATTAAAATATACCTTTTGACCAAATAAAAAACAAACAAAACTTAAAAAACTTTAATTCAATTTTTTTTATTTAACTAAATATAACTTAACAAATAATACCTACATCGAAAATGTTATTTTATACATAAAACTTTATTATATCTACTAGGTAGGTTTACCTAATTATTTACATACTTTCTTTTTAGGGCTCGTACCTCAAAAGGAAAAAAGGAACCCTTATATGATCACTTTGTTGTCCGTCTGTCTGTCTGTCCGTCTGTCAGCCCTCTTTTCTCAAAAACGCGTGGACGTATCGTGTTGAAATTAACATCGAAAACTCAAGTGCGTAATCTCTTGGAGCCGCGATTTAAATAAAACTTCTAAGTCAACGTACTCAAAAGTTACAAACGTTTATGTTTGATAAAATTATAATTTTTGATTCTCTCCCTCGACCAAAATACCGGTAGGTACCTACCTATTTCAAGTTGAATCATGTTAGTTTGCAAGAAACAAGGTTACAACTAAACGGAACCCTTAATGCGCGAGTCCGACTTGCACCTAACGTTTTATTTCTTCAACGTTTGTATGGAATGTACCTACTACTAGACTGTAAGAATTATTGTATGTTATTTACCTAATTTACGAATACATAGTCGCATACTTTGACACTTTTTATCTTAACTTCCAGAAGAATGTCGTTTGTTCCTTCTAAGTAAGTTTATTTAGACGAAATCACTGCTTAAATAGGTGTCCGACATTTCTTGTATGGTGTCTTAGCACACTCACGATATAGGTAAGTCTTTTCCGGCGATTTTCCGGAATAGCATAAAAAATACCTGATTAGTATTTTTTTATGCCATGTAGCATATTGTTGGAAAGCATAGGTAATAACTGAAAAACTTATAAAATCTAAACTCAATTAAAGTTTCACGATTTTTAGATGAATTTAAATTGTGACACCTTCTAAATTAATTTTTTCATTAAATTTTTGACTTTGAATGCATCCTTATTAAAAAAGTGAATTGTCTGAGTAATAATTTGTTTAGTTATTAAGTATACATTAGGGAATACAGCACAAGTTATTTTGTGACATTACAACCATAAACAAAAAAGATAAGTACCTAAGTATGGCGATTAAAAGGTGAGATTTTGGGTGATTATTAAAAAATAAATAATAAATTATATCTCGGCAACCGCGATACTTAACATGGATTCTAATAGAAATTTAGACCATAACCCCCCACACTCCTTAAAAAAATAATGTCGGTCGAATACCAAACACCCTGTTTTGCAAAACATATTTTGTGGGAAAGAAAATATTTATTTTGGACGTACAAGCTTACAACGTACAAGATGGTACAAGCTAACCCCATGCCGAGCGCGCTACAAAATATGAATACTTTAATTGGTAACAAATGAATCAGCTCCTGGATTGGAATCCAACGTGGACGCCATTCTTGGAGCGTAGAATGAGATCTGCACACAGTATTGGTTCGATTCCCGACGGGAACAGTTTGAAGCGCCTCACCACGGCTGCTAGAGTCACTTTCATTTCCATCATTGCGAATTTTTGGCCTGGAAAAAACAACGAATCAGTCTCTGAAAATCAAACTTTTACATCACAGTAGTATTATAACTATAAATGCGAGAGTTTGGATGGATGATTGTTTGTTACTTCTACACGCCAAAGTACTGAACGGACCGGGCTGAAATTGCATAGAGGTAGTTCTAGACCTTGTGTAACATAATGAGGCCTTGATTAACTACTTTTTATCCCGGCACGCGTGCGAAGCCTCGGGCAAAAGCTAGTGTTATTACGAGTAGGTAAAACGGGCGGTAAAGCTTGAATTTCTTGGAATAATCATCATTGAAGGCTCAGCATGTTTTTAGGGTTTCGTACATAAAGGGTGTCAACTGGATCCTATGATTTCCTGATTGCCTCTAGATATATTTCTGTGTTGCCTGCACTGTCAGTACGTCTGACAGCGAGCTGATCATTAACCGTCAGGGCCGGACTCCACCAAAGCGGAGACGAGAGGAGAAATGTGTTTTACACAACCAATAAAACATCGTTATTCACATGTCTTGTCTCCGCTTCTGTGGATACCATACCACCTAGTGGAGATGTATCATATAAACTAATTAAAGACATACAAACTAATTATAGACAAAACGACAAAATCTTAATACGAGCTAGCAAATCGTTCAACTCATTGGTCAACAAAAACATTGATGTTGATTTATTTAACACACCTGCAAGTAATATTAAACGCTTGCTTAGCGATGAATTCTTTTTAAGATAACTACAACTGCATTTAATTCACTTTGTGTTGTGTATTTCCTTTTATTTTTCAAGTCGTCTACTTTCACTGTGTTTCATTTATTACTTTATGTAAGTAAATATCTGCGGAAACTTTTTAATTGGTCCTCAGCACACATGCGCTGGCCTGCACCGGCATGTATTATGTAAATAACTATTCTTAAAACCTAGCTACCTTGTTTGTATGGTGATTTTGTTGAATATCACAAAGGCAAAGACAAAGGTGATAGACAAGCGGTTAACACAGACCATGGATGCCAGTGACACCAGTAGCGTTACAAAGTATTAGTCTTACTACTGGTGGAAAACTCACCAATGCAATTCCTAGGGCCAGCTCTGAACGGGATCCAACCGAAGGCGTTCTTAGCAGCTTGCTTCTCGAACCGCTCCCGGTACAAACTCACCAATGCAATTCCTAGGACCAGCACTGAACGGGATCCAACCGAAGGCGTTCTTAGCAGCTTGCTTCTCGAACCGCTCCGGTACAAACTCACCAATGCAATTCCTAGGGCCAGCACTGAACGGGATCCAACCGAAGGCGTTCTTAGCAGCTTGCTTCTCGAACCGCTCCGGTACAAACTCACCAATGCAATTCCTAGGGCCAGCACTGAACGGGATCCAACCGAAGGCGTTCTTAGCAGCTTGCTTCTCGAACCGCTCCGGTACAAACTCACCAATGCAATTCCTAGGGCCAGCACTGAACGGGATCCAACCGAAGGCGTTCTTAGCAGCTTGCTTCTCGAACCGCTCCGGTACAAACTCACCAATGCAATTCCTAGGGCCAGCACTGAACGGGATCCAACCGAAGGCGTTCTTAGCAGCTTGCTTCTCGAACCGCTCCGGTAAAAACTCACCAATGCAATTCCTAGGACCAGCACTGAACGGGATCCAACCGAAGGCGTTCTTAGCAGCTTGCTTCTCGAACCGCTCCGGTACAAACTCACCAATGCAATTCCTAGGACCAGCACTGAACGGGATCCAACCGAAGGCGTTCTTAGCAGCTTGCTTCTCGAACCGCTCCGGTAAAAACTCACCAATGCAATTCCTAGGACCAGCACTGAACGGGATCCAACCGAAGGCGTTCTTAGCAGCTTGCTTCTCGAACCGCTCCGGTAAAAACTCACCAATGCAATTCCTAGGACCAGCACTGAACGGGATCCAACCGAAGGCGTTCTTAGCAGCTTGCTTCTCGAACCGCTCCGGTAAAAACTCACCAATGCAATTCCTAGGACCAGCACTGAACGGGATCCAACCGAAGGCGTTCTTAGCAGCTTGCTTCTCGAACTGCTCCGGTACAAACTCACCAATGCAATTCCTAGGGCCAGCACTGAACGGGATCCAACCGAAGGCGTTCTTAGCAGCTTGCTTCTCGAACTGCTCCGGTACAAACTCACCAATGCAATTCCTAGGACCAGCACTGAACGGGATCCAACCGAAGGCGTTCTTAGCAGCTTGCTTCTCGAACTGCTCCGGTACAAACTCACCAATGCAATTCCTAGGGCCAGCACTGAACGGGATCCAACCGAAGGCGTTCTTAGCAGCTTGCTTCTCGAACCGCTCCGGTACAAACTCACCAATGCAATTCCTAGGGCCAGCACTGAACGGGATCCAACCGAAGGCGTTCTTAGCAGCTTGCTTCTCGAACCGCTCCGGTACAAACTCACCAATGCAATTCCTAGGGCCAGCACTGAACGGGATCCAACCGAAGGCGTTCTTAGCAGCTTGCTTCTCGAACCGCTCCGGTACAAACGCCAGGGGGTCATCGTACATATCAGGCCGTCTTTGCATTTGCAGGATGCCCACCACTATGGATGTGTTTTGTGGCAATTTCACGTCACAGATCGCTGCAAAATGAATAATTACTAGGTAGGTACTATTTTTAATAATTATTTATCTTAAAATTAACAGAGTTACACAATGTAAAGGAAAGATCCAAAACCGTATTGGTAGTTAATTCACAAAAAAAATTGAGCTTTTATCATTTAGATCCGGTTCTGATCCATAATACGAAGAGGAATGTAACTAAATGACTGACTTTATGAGATTAATAACCTTTTAACGCTATAACCATGGACCTGTTATTTCATCCTGCAGATGAAATAAATGGCTTTTGGGGATGGGCGAGGATGACCAAATCTGAAACCACGACAGTAAGAGAAAGATGTGAAAGGAGTCATGACCTCGATTCATACAAAACTGAAAACAAACACTGCATACAAGTACATATGTATAGACCTGGCATCAACAACACCGAAATAACAGTTGCAAAAAAGGTCTCAGTAGTCCGGTCAATTAATTCAACCGGACTATTGATACATCGAGCGACTCAGTAGTCCGGTTGAGTTAATTTTAACCGGACTACTGAGACTACACCAAAGATTTTAGTCTTTAACTTGTGCCGAAATTCGAACCGATTGATTTCTTAAAAAAATATGGCATCCTGTATTTTTGCACGGATTTGGTTTCTGATAAACTTATCTTATTGATACTTGTATCAATCTTTCTTTGCAATGAAATGCATTATTGACAACGAAAGGAAATGGTAATTTTTTACAATTTTAGTTTCTATACTAGCATCGATCTGAAAATGTTAGATATTCTTTTCAAACAACTGGTGTGCTTGCCGCTAGCCAGGATACTTAGTCTGTATTTTAAAAGTGTTTAACATCGAAAAATCATGTAGGTATAATTAGTTTAAATTTTCTCAGAAAATGACCCCATGACTCCTTTTACAACTTTTCTGTAACATAGATGTTACCTAAGAATCTACACTGGAATTCACAACATTAACAGGAACCCCTTCACGGTCAGTGCCGTATAACACTGAGATCACTGATCACAGGAAATATAGAGTCATGCATGTGTCATGGAGAAATAAAATTTTAATTTTATTTATGGGTTAATTTCAATTAAATTCTATTTATATCTATTGATATGGATCAGTTGAGCTAGCTGTAGATTGTTTGCAACAGTCTGCAGTTAGCTCAATTGTTTCAATTGTAAATAGTTATTATATTATAATTTTCTTTGTGAATAAAGGCTTCTGCTCTATCGAGTAAAGTAATATTTATATCGAGAGGTCCAATAAAATCCAGCGGACAAAAATAAATGTGAAATGCTGTCATTAGCTTTTTACTAGTTTAGTTTTTTGAGAATCAACTACAAATTTACGGTTTTCGGATTTTTCCCTTGACTTGTGCTATTATAATTATGATTCTACGTCAAAGGGAAGTACCCTATAAGTTTTATTTATACAAGAGACTACCTATGTTATAAGAGCATCAACAATTTATTTTGTGAACAAACTACCAATACGGTTTTCGGATGTTTCCTTTACATTGTGTAACTCTATTAATATTAAGTCTTTGGTTTTCGCTCAAATAAATGTATTTATAGTTAATTGTAGTGACGATTATTATGACTGATTTCTCAATGTCAGTCACGATAAATACACTGCTAATTCTCCAGCATCATACATAGGGTACAATTATCTAATTTTCTTAAATGATACATGATTGACAAAAACTGGAAGATCATGCCAGGAGTATGTTGTTAGCGACTGGTTAACCTTAATGTCTTGCTTGCTTTAATGGAATTACTTAGCTACGTTACTTTGTAACTAATGACAGTAGGAACATAAGGGCACTGGTAGCTCTGAGAACATTATTTTCTTTAATCTAGGTAATTTTCTCACACATTATTATCAGTGGCGGTCATAGATCAGTGACCTGGTCATGTCTCTTTAATACAATATTAGTTTTAGTTTTGTTTTTAAATAAAACAACTAACTATTATATTATAACTTAATTATAAATAAATAAAATCTTTTTATTTCGGATATCCATGCATCCATATGGGATAAGTAAGCACAGAAAAATATAAAAAACCAGTTTATGCCCACGGATTCGCACGCGTTGTTTCTATGGACACGTTTAAATGTGATAAAAAGTAGCCAAAGAAGCCTATGTTTGATTCCAGGATTAGAATTACCTGTGTGCAAAATTTCAGCCCGATCCGTTCAGTAGTTTCGGCGTGAAGAGGTAACAAACATCCATCCATCCATCTATCCATCTAAACTATCGCATTTAAAATATAAGTGTGATGGAAAGAACGTTAGTACAACCTTAAAAATACTGAATACCTAATTGCATTTGCATGCATAAGCATAAGCATGCCCCGTTCCCAGAGTGATCGGATCACCATAGTAAAGAGACGTGTGCCGGGATCACTCTGCGAACCAGGCCTGCCCACAGCGGCGATGCGAACCTATCCGCTATGGTTTTCAAGATGCTGTTGAGGCTGTCCCGCACTCTACGGATCAGGGATGCAGTTTTTTTTGCGGACGATGGCTTCAAAGCCATCCGTTTGATACTCTGCAAACATCCTCGATGCACTGCAGAAGCGAGGCAGCCCCAACATCATCCAGAAAAATATTATATTGGATACATAGGGTCGCTAGCAAGTTTTTGGCATGAGCAACCCACAAGCTTCCCGTGTATATATTTTATCAGTAGGGTTTACAAGAGTAATCTTTACTTGCTCTGTACACCAGCTTATTACCTCTAACTGCCAGCGCCCTATGCTCCCTTTTAATGGTCTTTTCACGCGGTTTCGGGCATCTTTTCCTGGATCAGAACAGAGCAAACAATTACTTACTTCAACCTACGACCGGCCGGCGTCGGATGCTCCGCACTGACCGCATCAAATGGATTTTGTATGGCCTAGAAGTTCTTCTACTGATACTATACGCTAACGTCGAATAACCTTTAGGAAAGATTGCGTATCCCTGGGCTTCGACGTTAGTTCTTTTGTTTTTGTAAACCAGCCATCGGAGAAGATTAGATCCTCGTTATCCAAAGCACTCACCAGTATCTCTAACGACAAGCCTCTCGATCATCGGCACGGAGGGGTAGAGTCGCAGCGCCTCCTTTATAACCAGCTCCATGTATTTCATCTGTTTAATTTCCCTGTAATAGTAAGGGGTCGTCCATTAATCACGTTAATGAGGCTCGAAGGGGGGAAGGAGGCAAAACAATGAAATATCACAAGAGGGTGAAGAGAGATATCACGAGTATTTATTTGATCTAAGAAATCCATTAATTTTTCGTTAAACACGCTATTTCTACTTCTTTAATGGTTCCTAATTGCAGCTAAAGTAAATAACCTACGACTAATTTGCACTGCCACATAAACACCGACCCATATCTCTTCTCATGTGCTCAAACACTGCATCAGTCGAGTATCCAAAATGACTTAAGTACTAAATTGCATGCAATCACACATTATTTGTTTTCTTAGTGTTTCGTTCTTCTGGTCGCCTTAAAAGGGTAATACTGAAAATCAGTGTTTTGCTCTTCGAGCAAAGTTTTTCGCTGAGCTATTGCCTTTTTGACAGACTGCAGCACACACACAATTTTTACAAATCTGTACCAACTTCTTAAATGGTTTAGTATTATTTATTGTTCCCAAGCTTTATTCCATCAAAAAAACTATTACTTAAGTGTCTGTGTTATGTTAAGTAGTGCCTTAATCATAGTGATATTTTTGTATTATGTGCTGCAGTGTCGAATAAATCTTTTATCTAACTATCTATCTATCTATTTCTAAAACGGATAGACAGGCATTTGTATCTACTTTGCTGTATCTACAAAAAACTAGACGTGATTTTGGGGTTTAAAAGTTGGTAACGTGCCTAATATACAAGCGAATGCAAGATAGAATATTTAAGTTCTTACTAGTCAACTTCCCGGTTATTAGTGGAAATGGAGCTAGAAAGCTGATTTCAACCATGAGATTCGATGGTACTGAACTCTAGAAACTGCTAAGAAATTTATGTTGCATCTATGTGAAACCCAATCTCCAAGATAGAAAAAACTGCAGATAGGAGAACGCAAAGAAACTGGTTGTGAATCCAATAAGACCTTACGCGGGTTATTTACGAACCTTGTTGGTGTTGAAAGAACACCAACGGGACTTACTTAGGGTGAGTCCGGTCTGGTTGGTGTGTTTGTAAATATTTTGAGTGTGTGGTGTTGTGGCAGATAAAAGGTCAAAACTCACGTGTAACTCGGATCTCTGTCAAGATCATCCCCCAGGATTTCCTGCAGTTCTTGTAAGATTTTATTTTGCACTTCTTCATGCTTCGAGATGCAGTAAAGGCAGAACACAATACCCGATGTGGTGGTATCGTGGCCCTGAAATTCAAAACGATAAAAGATTTATGAATAGGTCTCATTTTTATAGTTACTTTTTATAGGAGGTGGGATGCAGCGCCTCCTGCAGAACAATTTTAACACCGAACTGCGATCCCCAGCCCGTTTACAACCACTTACGCCAGCGTGGGGATTATGGGCCTGCGTCCAGTAGTGGACCAATATAGGCTGTTGATATTGAGGAGGTTGAGGTTATAGGTGGATTAATAATATGTATCCCACAGAAAGGGGTATATTTGTTTTGACTAGCAAGCCTGAATAATATGTGAAATGAGAAACTAAGTACCTACATAGGTAGACGCTTATGTAGAATAGGAAGGTACTGTTATTTTTAACCCCCGACGCAAAAAGAGGGGTGTTATAAACTTAAGGTGTCTGTCTATGTATCTGTGTATCTGTCTGTGGTATTGTAGCTCTCAAACGGATGAACCGATTTTCGTTTAGTTTTTTTGTGTGATAGATAATTTTATCACGAATATTCTTAGGCATGTTTCAATAAAATCAAAAAAGGTAATTAGAGGGAATCAAAAGAACACGAGGTACAAAATCTTTGCGCTCGAGTGCAACACGTAACTTTTCATCCCTCAGCGAGGAAATGACTAAATGCAAAAAAAGAAAATGCGAGCCATTTTCTTTGCAAAGCAAATTAAATAAAAAGTACACCAAGAAGGTTCCAAGTCTGAGTTTTTAACAAATTAAAAAAGATTGTATAATAAATTCGGCACTATGGAGGTAGAAGTAAATAGGTTTAATGATGTTTTGAATTCACAAACTTAGTGCACATCACCTAAATTCTAAAATCAATTTACTTTATCCTCTAGCGGATTAAAACGGCTTTTGCACTGAGAAATCGAAGAGCAAAATTACTCTTTCCGAGATGGGGGGGATAAAAATATCATTATTATTTATTTGCAAGTCTCCAGGTATGAAAGTCTGGCAAAATATCGTCTCGTAAATGCAGAGCTCGTCTATTTTCTGTTGTCCTGTGATACCCGCCTGGTTGGACCTCACACAGAATATCATCTGGATAGTACATATACCTACCTACTTATGAAAGCTAAACCCACCTCAAACATAAAGGTGTCTACTTCTTCCCGAACACTCTCGTCGTCAATTTTGACGCCATCAATTTCCGAAAGAAGAAGCAAATCCAGAAACGCGTTCTTGTTCTTGATACCTGCGAAGAAACAACATGCTTTTGAATCTTAGACGTACATATATTTTTTGATAAATTCGTTACAGTATTGTTGACAAGTTGTCAAAAATATACGAATTTATATATGTCAAAAATAGCAGAATTTTAAGGTAATTACAATCAGTAAAGTTGAGTGGGCTCAGCGATTTTTTCGTTTGGGCGGTACTGGGCCAAGTCGCAGGCAACAGCTAAAAATGTCAGTAATTACCTGATACAGCAATCTGTGAATTGCGTCGTGGGCTGCATTATTATCTAAGATTGTCATATTATTATGTATACCTAATCTAGATAAATAACTATACATTTTGTAGCCGTTAGCTTTTCCTGAAGAAATAAAATACATAAAATTGTTTTTCTCCTCAACAGCCTATATTTGTCCACTGCTGGACTCAGGCTCATATCAGGGGGAGGTCCCTGATATGAGCCTTATTGACTTTTATTTCAGGGGGGGGGGGGGGGGGGGGTAGTGCCTATAATCCCCACGATGGGCATGCTGTGCTGCCGCGCGCCCCTCGGTTGATATCCCTTAGTCGCCTCTTACGACACCGGGGAGGAGTTGGGGTGGTGCAAATTCTAAGCCGGCACCACACGGCTACTCATCTGATAATTCAAAAACCACTTCACGCGGACAACTGAAACGGCGGCGGCGTGTCACAAATGGAAACAAATGGATATTCTATGATGGATCTATTGAGACGTCGTCACCTACCTATACTATCCACGTCAGAAGGTAAGCTCTTGATGTTATTTTGGTCCAACTCCTGCCGCCTGGCCTCTATCACCCGCTTGGTCTGGCCGTGCAGAACTGCTAACGCCTTGTCTTGTCGTGCCTTCAACGGGAGCATGTTGAAGAAAAACTCTTCAGCGACGAATGGGTTTCGCATCTTCAGCGAGATAAGGACGGTGAGTCTGGAAAATGAATAATATTGGACAATCCACACAGCATCATTACCCTTGTCTCTTCTTCTCTTTCATATACGTTCCAGGGTTATTGGTAAATCACAGACACAGCGTGATCCGCAGGTTCTGCCCCACCCATCTTCACGACCACGTTCGTGAAGATGCCAGATCTTATACAGGGTGGTTTTTTGAGAAGGGTGGTGATGGCCAATTCCGAAACCACGAGAGTTAGAGAAAAGTCGTGAAAGGAGTCATGCCCTTGATTTATAAGAAAACAATAACTGCATAGGTATTTAGTTTTTTTTTAAACCTTTTACTTTTGACGGAAATGGGCACGAAAGATTAAAAAACACAGTCTTTATTATTGAACCAATGGATTTTGTTGCTGATGTGATCTTTGCAAAAAAATGTATTACTAAAAATTAAAGGAAAAAGCAAATTTTTCAAATTACTTCTAATACTAATTCTAATAATTTTCTTTGTGAATAAAGGCTTCTGCCCTATTAAAAAAAAAACTTCTAATACTTATCTCAATTTTACCTAAAAAATAAGTTTCTCAAAATGGTTTCCATTGACTCCAATGCAAAAAGTCAGAAATAATTATTATAATAATAATTTTATATTAGTATAATAATTTTATAGGTAGTCAAAATTTGACTCTTCTATGAGCTTTTACAAGCTTAAAAAAAATTATGTTGCTACTAGCTACACATTCGTCGTCGTACGAAGGGCTACGAGAGGCCTAGGGACGGAGAACGGCCTCGTTAGGCCTATGAGTGGAACTACGCGAGGGTACTTAAATTTACACAAATTCTCCTGTAATTTGTTGTGATATTACCTTATTTAGGTACCTTTTCAGAAGTCCGGTTTCCGGGTAGCCGGTGCCGAGTACCCGACGGCGAAGTGTACTTATGGGCATGTAGATTGTAGGTATACTACCTTTCACACGTACCGGCGTAATTTGCATCCATCAATCGCCGCCGCCGCCGCCGCGCCGGGTACCAGGCACCGGCTACACGGCGACCGGGACGTGTGAAAAGGGACTTAGTAGATAAGGTAATCGCAAAGACATGTCAAAGACAACACACTTTGATTACACACTTTGATCTTATTTGTATTGTATTATACTTATCTATAAAAGTTATTTACTTAATTAGGTAAGTACATAAGTTCTGCTTATCTTGTTGCCAGATGATGCTGTGTGAGTTTTATTTATTTATTGATTAGGTACCTACTAATTTCTGTCCGCGGTTTTGCACACGTGTCGGTTTATTCTATGTAAACGTTTTAAGGTTATTTATATCCAATGTGGACCAATTCATAGGGCATAAAGTACCAGTCTGTGTGTTTAGTAACAAACAAACATACATCCATTATTCAAACTTTCGCTTCGCATTTATGATAGTGTACTAATGTAATGATAACTTATGAGTGGCCTTAACTTCAATAGAATAAAACGTTAAGTGCGAGTCGGACACGCGCACCAAGGAGGGTTGCGTACAATTATATTATATGCCTTTGCTTCGTGCCAAACGTCATGATTCAAGGTCAACGGGAAGTACCCTACAGGTTTTGGTCTCTAGTGAGAAACAAAAAAAATATTTGTGATCAAATTACGTATAATATGCTGTTTTCAGATTTTTTCTTTAATTTTGATATAGGTGGGCCTTGCTTCTTGCCTTGCAAAAAATCATGGTTCTAGGTCAACGAGAAGTATCCTATAGGTTTCGTGTGCATGTGAGTCCCTTGAAAATTTCAAAATATGCGGAAATAAACGACTTTAACTTTTGATTGTGTTGACTTAAAAGTTCTATTTAAGTATATCACGTCTCAAAGAGGTACGAACTTGAGAAGGGATTTCATGTTAATTTCAACTCGATAGTTCCACGAGTTCCTTATTTTATTTTACTTTAGCGGTTATGGTACGCTGAAAAGGAAAGCACGTCACTCACTCTTCGATCGCCTTCACGTAGTTAGACTCGCTGTCCTTCTGTGCGTTCACCGACACGCCCATTATCGATTCTGAGAATGGATAGAACATTATTTTACCATCGGAAAAGCCAGTCTTTATACCTTAGTAGGTATACCTACCCACTTAGTATATATCTATCTAACAACAGTCCTAATAGACTATCAGTTGATAGCCACAGCAAGAGTTACAATAATTTCATTGTTCTGCAGCGACTAAAAATCGTCTACAAGTACCTGGTTCACTGTTTTATAAGTTTGCGGGACAAATGCTTATTCCTCGGAAATAAAAAAAAACATTTTTTTGTGACCGAACCTCCTCTTTTATGAAGTCGGTTAATGAACATCATCGCTGCCCTCTCTCATATTTTTTTATTCATGCCCGCTCTGCTCATTGTCATCTCGTTTGGTCAATGGTCAATAGGAAAAATACGATTTTTTTTACGCATGACTAGGGTTGCCACCCGTACTTTTACGTTACGGTTACGTGCGTTATACTTAATGAGCGCAATAAAGTAAGCCATTTTTATTTTAACGTTCACTGTACTAAACGTTAAAGTTGATGTTTTTGAATGAACGGATCGCATCGTGTTGTTCTACAATACACATCGCGTTTTAACGCAACATAGAACGTCAAATGGCACTAATCAACTTGAATTATTTTTCGGCGCGTCCAGTGTTGCTGGTCTTTTTACTCCGTTTCAGATATTTCTCAATCTCTGCGGACATTTTGCGAACCATAACTATAGGTATGCGAATCTTTTCGGTCCAAAACGTCTATTAAAACGGCTTATACGTATGAGTTTGTTCCTAAAAGAAAGAGACATTGAATAAGGCTATACTATGGAATCTATTAATACCTTATTGTGGTTCGCGTTTCACGTTACCACGAGATGTTTTTTTTATTTTTTATGCCTATGTTTTTCCTTCTATGAGGAATAAAACTACCGGAAAAGTAATTTCTTTTGTTAACTGCGGCCAAAAAAAGTCTCCGAAATGGACACGGCCTCTCCGCAGGGTTGCGATTTTGCGTTAGCTTGCTTGCTAATTTGGACAACGGCAGCTACAAAGTCTGTTTTTTTGCAGCTCTTTTAACTAGCCGTTATTATTCATATTTATGGTTTTGTTTTCATTTTTGCCAGTTTCTAATAAAATCTGGAAAAAAATTGCGGCTCTCTCCGCCCCCCGGAATAACATCTTTTCGGTTTGTTAGCTCGCCGTTTTGGCCAAATGCCGCTCAGAATTCTAAAATAAATCATTTTTCATGGCGTACTTTTTTTAACCCGAGTACCAGATAAATATACTCGATTTGCTCAACAAAAAGTGGCAACCCTACGCAAGACCTACCTACTTGGTACAAACTAATAAATTAATGATACCGTATTATCTTTTTATACCTACCTCTAACTAGGTACCTACTAGGTATAAAATCTACGCAACACAACGATAACATAAAAACGGTTCCTATGAACTCGGCAATGATAAAGGCGAACAAAGGTCACCATCACCAACCATACATTTGGTGCAAACAAAAATAACTTTTTATGCCTAATATTGGGTAGTGGCGAGTGGTGCCTTTTCAGACGCAGGTCGCCGGGTAGCCCGTGTCGGGTAGCCCGTGCCGGGTACACGGCGCAGCGGCGAATGCATGCAAGTTATGCCGGTAGGTACCGATACCTACGTGTGAAAGCTATCGTACATGCCCATACACTTCGCCGCCGGCTACTCGGTATCGGCTGCCCGGAATCCGGCTACCCGGAAACGTTTGAAAAGGCACTTAAGAAGCGTAGGTAAGTTTATCAGTTTTTGAAAATATTTAATGTTCAGCTACTTTCATTTATAAGGCTGAGCCGTGGAAAAGTAAAACTGTCAAATTGCATGTCAATTATACCAAATGTCGTCGGTAGAGGCGCTTATTTCTTACATAGACTCATGCAAAATTTATCTATTGTAGAAGAGGCAAACTTCTGTTCTTTTATTGATAGCACAATCATGAGTTAAGTTGAGTTAGTTAGTCAATGTTCTGAGCTAAGCAAGATCTTTACTAATATTTGCCTTGTAAGTAAAGTACATCTTTCAAACTCCTTTCCGATTTCCTAATATCCCTTGGGTTAACTACCATCAACATCATTGTACTCCAGTCATCACAGCAGTCGAACGTCCACCGCTGGACATAGGTATGCCACCCCAACAGATCGCCACAATGACCGATCCGCCCGGGCAGAAACTAGTTTAGGTACAATTATTATAAACGTTTTTAACAATTTAGAACAATAAGAACTATGTAGTATTTACAATTGAAACAGCTGAGGTAACTGCTGCAAACAATCTACAGACAGGTAGCTCAATTGATCCATATCAATACCAGTCGTCACGTCCCCGCTACGCTGGCTGCATTGCCCCGCTGTATGGCAATGCTTGCGCTGCGCCAGATACCGCCTTATTAGTAAGTTGTAACTCCTCATCCTCACCTGTAACATTATCCAAGGCGGTGAGCGCGATGATGGGGAACAAGTTGACCGGCGACCCGTCCGCCAGCTGGGCCAGCTTCTCCGCCAGCACGCGGGCGTTCTGGCAGAACACAGGCAGGAAGTTCTGCAGGATGTTGAAGTGGAAGGCGGGTGTCAGGAACTTGCGGTGAGATCTCCATCGGTTACCTGCGAAACAGTCAATAATTGACCGTTACGAGGCATAAAAGATTCTGGATCCCGAAGGGACTTTGGTCTACGATTTTTCGAATTTCTAATTTTTTTTTTATGAATAAATAAATAATGGACAATCCACACAGCACCATCTAGCCCCAAAGTAAGCTACTCAAAGCTTGTGTTGTGGGTACTACATAACTGATATATTTAATACATTATACTTACATAGATAGATATTTTTTTTATCGTACATAGAAAACACCCAAACTAACGGAAAAAATTTCTGCAGATCGTACACAAATTTGTTCCGAGGCGGTAATCGAACCCGCAACCTCTTGCGTCGCAGGCAGATAAAATATCCGTTATTTAATACTGATAATATAATATTATTATTTCTTTAAAAAATTAAGACTTGTTTCTTCCTATTCATGTTCCTATATCAGTCTGCGAAGTAAACCTAGAGTAAACACATACAAATACAACACGTAGTTAACTACCTACCTGAGTAGGTAGTTAACTACGTGTTGTATTGTAATTTTATCCCGAGTGTTCTTAGCCATGTTTTATGAAAATCTGTCGTGTGATCGTATGTTTAATTTTGTTATTGTACCTATATTATAAGATTTTACTTACGATACTGATATCGACAGATTTTCATAAAACATGGCTAAGAACACTCGGGATAAAATTACCTATGATACAAAAAAAAGTAAACGAAAATCGGTTCATCCGTTTGGGAGCATCCGTGTATCCCTGTATCTGCCTATAATTGCCTAGATACACGGATACACAGCAAGACACGTTAAGCTTATAACACCCCTCTGTTGTTTCATGAAAATCTGTCGGGGGTTATTTAAATTTTTAATTTTGTTCTTGTTAATATCTTTGAAAACTGTTGGTACTCATCGTGATAGGTACCTTTTTGACTTTGTTGAGTGGCAACTTAAACAAATCCTCTTACCTGAACTAGTGAGAAGGCCTTCTCCCAGCCAAGGTCTGACAAATCTGTACGATTTACCCTTCGTTATCAAATCCGTGCTTGCGACTACAGCCTGAAAACATTAATATAAATTAAGGTTAGGGTTTGAAACCCGCGTTATACTTGTAGTTTTACTATAAAAGGGGTTATTTTAATTTCCCCCCTTGTAAAATAGACAGTATATAAACCAGCCAAGTGCAAGTCAACTCGCACACTGAGGGTTCCGTATTATAATTGATATACTTTCGCAAAAGAAACAAGAAAAACCCTAAAAACTGAATTTTTGAAGGTTCCTAAAATAAGCAAAAAGCCAACATGACGAGGTCGTATCCAAGTCCTGACCCCAGCCAACTCCATATGTTGGGTGGCGTCAGTAGGTATGTAACCTCCCTAATTATAAAATTCATTTTAATTTAACAGTGTGGGTATTACGTTTCCTGTGTATACTAGCTGTGTGGTGCCGGCTTAGAATTTGCACCACCCCAACTCTTCCCGCGGGTGTCGTAAGAGGCGAACAAGGGATATCCACCGGGGGCGGGCAGCAGTGCCCCTGCAGAACAATTCTACCACCGAACTGCGATTCCCAACCCGCATAGCCAGCGTGGGGATTATGGGTATTACCCCCATGTTATAAAAGCCAATAAGGCGCTTATCAGGGTGAGGCCTGCGTTCAGCTGTGGACCAATACAGGCTGTTGAGGTTGAGGTATTAATAATATTGCCACTTTGAAGTGGCAAGGGTAATAAAAATTGCAACTACCTTATACGGTTTAAGAGATATGGCCTTGACAAACGTAGAGTCAAAATAGCCAAAAAAATCTATTAGTTTTTTCTGTAAGAGTCCCCTTTTATTTTATTTTTATTATTTGTTGTTATAGCGGCAAGAGAAGTACACATTCTGTTAAATTATTAACTGTCTATCTTTTGCGGTTCATGAAATACAACCCGCTGATAGATAGACGGACAGACAGACAAACAGCGTAGGTTTAGTAATACATTCCCGTTTCCCTTTGGGTATGGAACCCTAAAAAGTTCAAAAACTAACAAACACATTTAGTGAGTGTAGGACTTTCCTACACTCACTAAATGTGTTTGTTAGTTTTAGTAGACGAAGTGTAGATCTATTAAATTAGCTAGAACCAAGTACGGCCGCGGAAAATCTCAACAGAGACTAGACAGGCGCGCAGGACATATTATAGTGCCCATGCCCAAGTGTGTGCGTGCGTAAACACAAGTGCACTCTCTATTTAGTCACTCTCATAAATACTCATAATCCATGATCTCATTCCGAAGTCAGGCGCAGGACCAACTGCTTAGCGTGATTTCCGAGGCAAGGGGCCCACTAAATACCTACAACTGCTAGCGGCTACACTTAGCCGTTTGTAGGTTAGTAGTTGGTAGGTATCTAGGATCTAATGAGTCCTTATTAAATACCAAAGAGTTTGAATAGGTAGGACTGAATCTGAATGCATTCATATAATTATTTCCAGGTCAGAGTGGTCAGCCATGCATAACCTTGTGTGACCATGAGCGTCACCGTAGAAAATTGACCACTTAGGTATTATACCTATGACCACAAATTACTGCAGGCAGTAGGTAAGAAACCGATACTATACTGTCTGTGCGTAAACATAAACCACGAGATACGTTAAACGACCTTCGTGGCGTAGCGGCCGAAATGTTCCATTAACGTTCAATAACCTATAAAGATTTAATTGTCTGATTGCATGTCCAAATGATTTTAATTAGGAAATTTTAGAAATGTTAAATAATAGAGATTGACAGCAATCTAAGATTTTAAAATAACTTGTGTAACGTCAATAGTTCTCAATCGTACAGTCAAAGACATAAATACCTGTACACGGCTAATCCGCCAACAGCGTTTTTAGGGTTCCGTCCCGAAGGGTGAAAACGGAAACCTACCAAGCCTTCGCTGTGTCCGTCCGCCGTCAAAGGGCTCTCCCTTCGTTTGCGAGTCGACTCGCACTTGGCGGTTTAGTTAGAATAATAAAATTAGCCTCATCCTGGTACCAAATTTCTTCCAAATCTATTCAGCCACACACTCACATACAGACTAACAAACAAACTCTCGCCTCATTTATTTATTACATTATTAGTCCCCTGTTGAACAGGCCTCCATTAGCCCTGTCTTCAGCTTGTGGCATCCAGCACTTGGCTACAATTGTTCGCAGGCCGTCAGCGGTGGCAGATCCAATATAATAAAATACAATAAAATTATAAGTATAAATAATATGATATAATTTACTTATTAATTATTAATTTACCTCGACGTATTTCGGATCAGTGAAGAGAAGGTGACGATTAGAAAAGAGGTAGACTCTCAGTACACCACCATATTTTTCTACAAGCCTGAAAAGGCAGTCAATAAAATCTGTAAACAAAACAAGGGCATTATTAAGTCACTTTACAAGCAATCCTCGGTTTAAATTATGCAAGCTCTTAGTAAAGAAAACTACACCTATACAGGGTGATTAGTAGTCATGGACCGTATTGATTTTTGAGGGGTTGAGGGGGTCATTCGTATAGATTCGAAGCTGGCTCATAAGGGTTTTCACCAATTGGTGTTCGTAAACTGACAAACCCCTGGGAAAAACAGGTAGATTTAGGAACTTACTTACAGGTTAGGAAGCCATGTATACTTTATCTGTACCTTTTGATTTTGACTTTACCTACCTACATTATATCGGTTGAATCGATTTACACATAATTTTATACCATTTCAGAACGGGTTATAGGTTACGGGCAGGTTTATATTATATTTATGGTACTTGAACCTACATTTTCACGTAGCATAGTCGGGTGAATAACTATTTTTTATGAACTTGTTCACTTATTGGCTGCATTCTAAATACAAAAAGAATACAAGAAAATTAACGTATAATAGGCGGCCATTTTTATTTTAAAACCCTAACCTGTATTCGTAGCTGACACTTAAAAAATCTTTCTCGCCCTTGCGAGAATCACAAAAATTCAAAACTTTCCTTATGACCTAGAATTATGATATTTGGCTAGAAACAAGGTCAATTTTTGTAAGATGCATTGAGTTACAAATGTTATAATCCTAGAAATATAACTCAATGGCAAGAAGACATAATTCTTATACACATATTTCTTATATGTCAGACCTTAAAACTTTTTTAGTAATTGTACATATTTAGCCTCGGAATCTCGTATTTAAATCAATTATCAGTAATTAGTCATATATTCATTGATTGTGTTTGAAAATAACTTGTTCTATAGAGGTAACCTGTATTTTTTTAAAATTTTAGTTTTATCAAAAACGTACCTGTAGGTACATTATGATGCCAGTTTGATAAAAACTCAAAGGCTACACGTATACATATATATATACAAGTGTTTACACGCACACATATACTATGTTTAGTTGTTAGCTAAATATTTTAAAAGTAGCCTAAGTTATCCGCTGATACATCAACTATCTTCTACCAGTCGCCTCAAAATGGGTCAAGCCGTTTCAGAGATTAGCCAAAAGTCTCTTAGTCAAATCCATTTGTAAAAAGTTAATTCTCAAACTACTACTAACAGCACTCAATTCAAATTTTATTTATTTCGTCCATTTTTGCATACAGGGTGGAATTTTTAGACGGGCAGTGAGGGCAGGTCCCTTAACCGTTAAAACTAAATGGAAATGGTTTTAGGAAACTAACCATCCTCTTTAAAAAAATCATCCCCGTCCGCACATTTTCAAAAAATATTACAGATATCGAGAAAACGGGCGATTTTCACAAAAAAAAATTATGCCAATCATCAAGTTTGATCTCAAAATTTCTATTCAACCAAGAATTGTTGCCATCCAACCTACTTTTACAAAAAGTTTTTTGTGATTTCTCACTTTTCTAGTAACTAGTAACTCAAAACCTTAGTTGGTGCCAAAGCACTTTTTGATCAATTTTAAGAAACAGGATCGATTGGCTACAAAAAAGTATTTGTAAAAACGCCAATTTTTCGAAATTTGTAACTTTTTTGAAAGTCTGCGAATGTGGATGATATTTTTCTAAAAAAGATGGTACACAGTTTTCTAATACCACGGTTAACGTACCTGCCCTTACTGCCCCGTCCGAAAATTCCACCCTGTATACTGAACAATAAGGTGATTATTTCATTAAACTTGTCCTGAACACGTAATTTCTAGTAATTTTATCCATCCAAAGGGTGCCGGGAAGAAATCGTCTCTGAGAGAAAATTTCTGAGCGTCTATGCTGTATTTTATTTGTGGTGTAAAGAATGGTGTGTTGTAAACAGTAAGACAACTTAATTACAATTTAATTATATTATAAGTTCACCATTTTTTTTGGTAATTTGGTCCCGGTTAACAACATTAAGGATAAATGTTAATGTGTTAATGTTAATGTGGTGATAAATGAGTTCAGAGAAATCTGAATAAACCACATTATGGATAGTTTTCGCTTTCATAGTGACAAATGATGTCAGTTATTTATTTCTTGCCGAGTTATTCAGTTTTCTTTCGCTATTTTTATTTAAAATTCATCCAAGTATATCTATTTTTCCATATTTGGCGACTTGCAGAGTTCTTTATCGTAAAGCTTTTTGATTAATTACGATATTAAGACTTAAGTGATACAGAAAGAACCAGCTTGAATTGAACTCTATGAAAATGTAATAAAGTCAATTCCGCGGAATATTTAATACCCACCTGCAGCGACGATATTTGTATGTATAGATAAGAATAAGCACGTCTTCAAAAGAATTAAAACTAAATATTTACTATTTAGTAGGTATTCAGATATTATTATATAGGTACCTAAGTTGTTGATTGTTTTTGCTTGTGGTTATAAATATACTAGGTAGCTTGTAAGAACTTGTTTTTAAACGTTTTATCAACCTATTATGAATGCAAATTCATACAATTACGTTTAGTTTGCCATATGAATTCCATTGTCGTATTTTGAATATTTTTTTAGCAATGTATTTTATACAGGGTGTTCGGCAGACAGTATGCGCTTCGGTAACAACTGGGGCTAAGTGAAACCAAGTGCAATAGCTAAGCGGCTTTTTTAACTCATGAAGGCATTTGGCTATTTTAAGAATATATAAATAGATAATAAATAAATAATGCCTGACAATTCACACAGCATTATCTAGCCCCAAGCCAAGTAGAGCTTGTGTTATGGGTACTAGATAACTGATATACTTAATACAATACACTACCACAGATACATATTTTTTATTATACCAGACCAACGGAACAAATTTCTGCAGATCGTACACAAATTTGTTCCGAGGCGGGAATCGAACCCGCAACCTCCTGCGTCGCAGGCGAAACTCGCCCGCTGCGCCACGGAGGTCGTCAATATTCATATTTACCGAACATATTCTCATTTTTTTAATCTTAACAATAAAAGATTCATACCTATAAAACTTAGGAAACCGGCATTTATTTTTTACGAACTTTATTCATACTTAGGCGCTACGTTAGAAGTGCCTCAAATGAAGCATGAAAATTGTTCACTAAAAAGAGCTGACGTTTCTAAAGAAAGTGTAGGCACCCCTAACTTATCTAGTCACGGGTGGGGTGCCCCATAGTCCCTAACGTGCAAGTTGAAAAAACACACTGTATAAAAGTAATAGCAGAACTTGTAACGAGACACCCGCGCCGCCACCCATCATAAACCAAAGATGTGCTTAGTCAATTTTTATAAAGTCCGGTAACCCTGTAAAGTCCGGTAACGCTGTCATAGCCTAGCTAGTACATTCGAAAAAAATCAATTTATATTTTAGTAAGTCGATAGTTAAAAATATAACTGTGACGTTAAAAATTATTCATGGACTTACGTGCAGAATCACCTAGGAAGATCAGTCCATTCCCCACTAAAGGCAACGGCAAGGGTCCAGGTAACCGCAGTCTCCTGCTGTCATTCAACAACGTAGCCCATGACACCAAAATTATTATCAAAAACGCCACTAAAATCAACAAAAACATGTTTACGAATACTCTTAACAACGAGCTTAAAAAAAATATGATTTATCTTTTTTTTTTGCAAACGTGTGAATTGAATGTGTATCGGAGCAATAATGAACGGGGAGGTAAAAATGGCCTTCCGAGGACCGTTTAACTAAAAAGACCCTTTGCCTAGTTATAATTATAACCGACCGATAATTAAATACAGATAATTAAAGTCAGCATTCTTTTTCTGCGGGGTTCGTGGTGTAAATTACTGAAGTTAATTACTTAGTTGGCTGGTTAGTATATATAATTTAGATAATATAATTACTAGGTACTTAATACGTGTTTATTTTGAATAATAAATTCCTTTGTTTATTCCTTTGTAAATCAACAAAAATAAGAGAAATTAAAATTTAACTATTAAATGACGTGGTTTCTAACAAAAAAAAATATTTGGAATATTTTTCATAATATTTTTATTATTGTACCTTTACTTAGTTGTTACTATATGACCCCATGAATCCTAATTTTTTAACCACACCTCTAATATTACAAACAAAACAAAAATAATTGAATCGGTCAAGCCCTTTTTAAGTTTTGATAAGACTAACGAACAGCAATTGATTTTTATATAATTCTTCTAATATCCTGTATACTATTTGACGTCCGCCATCTTGAATATTAAGGGCCTCGGGGGTCGGAGAAATGAATGATTGATGTATGACGTGTATGAGTCATGATTTCTCTAGAATTTTGTATACAAAGCCCATGTTTTGTTAGTTTTCTTTGAATCTGATCATACAGATGTGCCTATGCACATGCAAAAGCTTAGTTTTTATAATATTAGTACTAGGACAAGGGCAAAATAATGACTACCTATTAATAATAAATATGGATAGATAGATAGATAGAAACATCTTTAAATACCACACAGAGAAAAAAAAACAACACAATCAGACATGAGGAATAGAGGATTTATTTATGGAATCTTATCCTTAAGAAGTTCGTAGTAGGTAGGTTAGGTACAATTGGTACCTACTCAATATACAGAAAAAATGCTAAACAGAATATAATATTATTCATTATTGGTCCTTCTTTTTACCTTGGCCAAAATAATATACAGAGGCCACAGAATGTTGCTCCAATTGAATAAATTCAGTGTCAAGCGACGACCTATCTGGCGGCGCGGCGTAGCGCTGGGTGAACGTGAGAATGAGACACTGAAAGTGGGTGCCTACGGTTGCCGCTTCGCGGGGTGCGCCGCCGCCGCCACCGCCGCCCCGGGCCGCGCGGGAACAATGCTTGTGTGATCTGAAAATATTGTGTTCCGGGTCTGGGCTTTTCTTTCCATATGTATTAATAAACAAGATCCGTCAAGTGCGAGTGTAACTCGCGCGCCGAGGGTTTCGAACGTTAATCAACAAATATGTACCAAAAGTACCGGTTAGAGACTTCGCAATTTAACGAATACCTAAGAATAGTAGGTACCAACCTACATTTCAGATGGATGCATGCTTCGGTTAGATGGTGGGTAATTGTAAATTTTTCGACTTTTTTCAAAATAATTCAAAAAGTATGAAACCTACAGGAATTTGAAAAACTGATTTGAAATTTCCAAACCGATACCTTTCATTTGATACCCCACTCGGTGAGGTAGCCCCCCCCCCCCTTTTGAAAATTATTCCCCCCTTATTGACCATTTTTCAAAAAGTGTTCTCTTTACAGACTTCTCTTTATTTTTCGTGCAAAATATACATAGATCCATATCTACAAACGCTCCATACATTTTAAACGGATCGCTCTGCAAACTTCGGAGATGGGGGGGGGGGGGAATCTGTATTTTTTCGACTTTTTTCAAAATATTTCAAAATGTATGAAACTTACAGAAATTTGACAAACTGTTTTAAAATGACCAGACCGATACCTTACATTTGATACCCCACTCGGTGGGGTTCGACTCGGTAGCGGAGACTCTGAATAGCCCTTGGGACACTTGGCCAGATGGAGTGAGGATATAAAGCTCTTATAATACGAGTATACATATAATAGATTCGTAGAACTTTGACACTGAGACCGTCAAGCAACAACGACAGAGTCTTAGGGTAAAGTTCGTCCCTACGACTGGATTTTACGCGGGGAGCTCAGAGAGGCAACATCACTGGTAGGACTCTGTCGTTGTTGCTTGGCGGTCTCAGTGTCAAAGTCGAGTATTGTTA
This sequence comes from Eupithecia subumbrata, assembly GCA_949316285.1. NCBI lineage: Eukaryota > Metazoa > Arthropoda > Insecta > Lepidoptera > Geometridae > Eupithecia > Eupithecia subumbrata. The sequence goes on along the minus strand of OX438640.1, from coordinate 34,333,400 downwards.
TGGTGATCTGATGATGTCTCGTGGAGAGACGAAACTAGTTGAAGACTTACTTTTGATGAGTTTTTTCATTGTGTAGTTGGTGTGGGTGGTCTTTTCTTTAACAAATTAAATCGTGTTCGTGCTAAAAGTTGAAGGGTAATTTACTTGGTAATTTTTTACTGTTGTACCTTCTCTGATGATTGCAAGTGGGAACAATTTGTGGGAGGGCGGGCGTTACACGCGAATCACATTTTATTGGATCTTGTCGGAAGAGGTTTTGCGCGGAATCGTTACTAAATATTGTTTTATCCTAATATTATAAGCTCTTATATTATTAATTGCACCAAAAGTAGTACTAAATCGAAATTTGTTAAAACATGGGTTCAGAGCAAATGTACTACTTTTCTGGTACCTAGTTTAACAGACCGCGAAGAATATTAAAAAACCACTCGAATATTGACGACCTCCGTGGCGCAGCGGGCGAAGGTCCGCCTGCGACGCAGGAGGTTGCGGGTTCGATTCCCGCCTCGGAACAAATTTGTGCACGATCTGCAGAAATTTGTTCCGTTGGTGTGGGTGTTTTCTATGTATAATAAAAAAATATCTATCTATGTAGTGTATTGTATTAAGTATATCAGTTATCTAGTACCCATAACACAAGCTATGCTTACCTTGGGGCTAGATAATGCTGTGTGAATTGTCCAGCATTATTTATTTATTTATTTATTATTAGAATTTCGCGCGATTTTGTGTCAGATTCCGTGTCGATGACTCGGTAGCGGAGAGTCTGAACAGCCCCGCTGCCCAACTCCATTTGAGACCTAACATCCGCTCAAACGTCTTATACTTCAGCCTCTTTGTGGATTTCTGCGTTCTAAAATGAACAAAACTTAGTACCTAGGTACTTAGTCGTAAATCATAAATAATTTTATTCTAACCCACGTTTTAACACTTCGATTTGATCGTTCTTTTGAAGCATTTGGTAATTTTAAGATTTTATTATATACTTATCAAGGGCAGAGGCCTTTATTCACAAAGAAAATTACAATAAAATAATAGAAATAAATTATAACTAGTATTTACAATTGAAACAATTGAGCTAACTGCACACTGTTGCAAAAAATCTATAGGTAGCTCAACTGATCCATATCAATACCAGTCGTCGCGTCCCCAAGACGCTGGCTGCATTGCCCCGCTGTATGGCAATGCTGATGCGATGTGCCAGATATCGACCAGCTCTCGGGTCACGCGTCGCTTCGACCAGACGCTCATACTTAGATACTTATCTACAAAAAGATAGTTAGGTACTCAACATTATCTTCGTGCCATGGGATCATTGAAAATTGTTAACTAACTAAATTGCTAACTAATTAAAAAAAATTGCTAACTAATTGTTTACTAGTTTTACCTTTTCTAGTCTTCTTTTATTTGAATTTCAAAAACCATTTGAATTGCTAAAATATTTGTACAGTTTTTTTCGACTCGATAACTTGACTCTGGTCCAGTTAGAATAGCTGCATTAACTATGGATTGCTATCGTAACGATTGAAATTGAAAAGAATGAGAACCCAACCAGGGTTCTGCAAGGTTTCTAGCAATATTCAAATTCGTAACTTACCTAGGGTGAGTGTAAAGTATTATGAAATGAAGTAAGACTCAATCAAAATCAACTCTTTATTTCCAAAAATACAATAAATCTACACTTAGAAAAGGTCAAATTATAAAACTAAACACTGACACGGAAATAAAGTGATATTTTTGATTTCTGTCGCTTCGGTATGTAGACTAAAGTAAAGAAGCGACGAAGAAACCTGTTAGTTGTTATTTTTCGAGTTGGAGCAAAACCCGTCTCAAGCTTTTTATCTTCTAGATAATCTGATATTTTATAGTAAGCCTTTTTGCACAATTATTCTTACCAGATGAGGCGGTCGTTAATATAAACTAAAAATAGGAAAGGACCGAGCATAGAACCCTGCGGTACATCCATTGTAACTACAGACCCCTAAGACCGTTTTCCATTAATGTCAACTCTTTGTATCCTATCACTCAAATAAGAAGTTAGAAGATCGAAAGAGGTGTTTCTTATTCCATAGTGATGTAATTTCCTGATTAATGTTTCATGGCGTACTCTCGCTGGTTTAATAAAAATACTTATTTATAGGTATGAATTGATCTGAATACTTTATCCACAAAGAAAATAACACTAGTCATTTATAACGGTATATTTACGATGATTTGAGTTTTGAGCTTTCCAATATTTCGGCACAGTTTCATGCGCCATGATCACGGAATAACTGACGGCACTGCGAGTGATTAGAAAGCTCAAAACTCAAATCATGGTAAATATCCCTTATAAAAGTTTTATTAAGAAAATAACAATTATATAGAACATAAACAAATAAGAACAAGTTTTTACAAATGAAACAGTTGAACTAACTTGCAGACTGTTGCAGACAATCAAGAGGTAGGTAGCTCATATTCTTCTAGTTTCAGTCACATGGATAAAAAGTTTTATTCAATTCCTCGATTTGAAGTTGACGTAGAGCCCGTCCTTGGCGCGCAGCACGAGGTCGCCGTACAGCACCGGTTCTCTGCCCGACGGCAGGAGGTGGAAGTGGCGCACGATGGCGGATATCATCACCTTCATCTCTAGGATGGCGAACTTTTGACCTGCGGAATGATAAAGCATCGTAAATAAATGTTTTTTTGGGTTCCGTACTGCAAAAGGAAAAAAGAAACCCTTAATGGATAATTTTTTTGTCCATATGTACGTCTGTCAAACCCCTTTTGGAGGTATTGTGGAGGTATCGAGTTGAAATAAACATTAAATACTCTGGTCATAACTCTTTTGGAGCCGTGATATAAATAATACTTCTAAGTCGACGCAATCAAAAGTTACAGACGTTTATGTACGAATATTTTGAAATTTCCGAGGGAGTCACATTCACACATAACCTAAAGGGTGCTTCCCGTTGACCTAGAATCATGAAATTTCGCAAGAAGCAAGGTCTTATAGCACATTCAGTAAAATAAAAAACCCGAATACCGTAATTTTATAGTTTATGAAAATAAAAAATAAGTTTTGATTCTACCATGGACCAACCAACCTGTATGTTGCTTCCCGTTGACTACTGTTCCTCTCCCCCCAGGAACCACCCCGCAGTGCGAGCACACGGCAAGACGAGCGAAGCGAGCCGCGCTTTGTGATAATGATAACACGTCCACCAATATGAGTATCGTACAACCAATATCCACCAATATAAGTACGAGTGTTACTCGCGCGCCGAGGGTTTCGAAAGTTTCTCAATTAAACAAATATGCACATACTATAGGCACCGGCTACAGACTTCGATATTTAATAAATACCTAATAATAGTAGGTACCAACCTACATTTCAGATGCATCTCTCTGCATACTTCGGAGTTAAGGGAACGCACACATATTACGTGACCCATTTTTTTAAATGTTTACCTCCCTGGGGGACCCTTGGTAACCACCCATAGTGTACATAAATGAGAAGACCCAATGATTAATTTTCAAAATATTTCAAAATGTATGAAACCTACTTATATGTCAAATTTGAAACTGATTTAATAACTTTCATTTTATAGGTTGATCTTGGGAGGGACCAAGGACAGACAAAGCGAGATCATAAAGGTTTCGAAACCTATCTCGTAATCCATGAAAATATGCTTACCGATGCAGTTCCTAGGGCCAGCGCTGAACGGCGTCCAGTTGTAGGCGCTATTGGCTTCCCTGTTGGCAGTCTCGAAGCGTTCCGGGATGAATGCGAGGGGGTCTGCGTACACCTGGGGGTTCCGCAGCGCATCGAACAGGTTTATGATGACGTTGGTGTCTTGGGGGACGAAGAGACCGCCTAGATCTGAAAGTTAGGTTGACGAATCGTAATGAGTTACCTATCAGGTATAGATACTTCATCACCATCAGCCTATAGGTTAGTCTACTGCTGGACGTTCGAGCTTCGAGGGCCATAGCGCCCTGTCTTTAGCTTGCCCCATCCGCATCTGCCAGCGGTCTTTCGCAGGTCGTCATCCCACCTAGCCGGAGGGCGTCCTATAATACGTTTGCCGAGTCGAGGCCTCCAGTCATATTCAGGTATGCTTACCCAACAATAAAAAAAAACTGTTGGTGTAGCGACGAAGGCTCCTCTTAATTCATAAGTAGGTATGCCACAAAAATGTGCCCTTGGAGCCCATCCCCGGACTCAAAGTATCCAAGTTCAAATAGTATATAAACTAACCTTGTTTAAGGTTTTTGTTATTATAGTGAGTAACCTCACTCAGGGTAATTTTTTAGAAATCAAATTATATCGCAAAAACTTTCGACTTCGACGGGACTTGAACCCGCATCCTTCCGTCAGTACCGGAATGTGCTAACCAACTACACCACGAGGTCGTTATCACTGTAAATGGGATGGAATGTTATTATTTTATTTTTTTATTTATTTCTAAGTAACCTTGTTGATTTCGAATGTTTTTAGACTGAAATAGATGTAACGAATATGAATATCTTTCCCTGAATCCTTACTCTGAGCAAAAGAATTAAAACACTCTAAAAGATAAAAGTATCTTTTATCTGAGTATACGAGGCATATATAAAATAGCTTTGTAAGTACTCTTCGCAGTAGTTAGTTCCCTTGGCTCCCTTCGTAAACATTTGTAGGTACCAACCAGCATCTTGTGTCATCTTTCTTTCAATGAACGTGACCGAGGGGAAGACCCGAAGAGACTCCTTGATGACCAAGTCCAAGTATTTCATGTCCCGAAATTCACTGTAAAAGAAATTCATAGATATTAGTTATTCGATATCACCCCAATGCAATACCTACAACCTACATTCGCGGCAATTATAAGTGTAAATATCAGATTTCACATATATCTATGGGAAATACCTTTATGAAATCATCGAAGTATTGAAAAAAAAATGTAAATAATGTACGCGTACGTACGTAATCTAACAAAATTGCAATGCAATCTTGCATTGCAATTTTGTTACATTACGTGGATTGTTTACGTTAGATTGGTGACTTTAGTAATTTTTATGTATATAAATTTTTTGACTTTGGACTTAGTACAGATAAGATATTATCAAATGTAGTGTCTTATCATTATCAATAACAAATGTCTTATAATAAAATCGATTGTCATATAAAATCTAATCACTAAGGTTTACTAATTAGAAAGTTTGGATGAATATATGGAGGGGTGGATTTTTGTGACTTCTTCACGGCAAAACTACCGATCGAATCGGGCTAAAATTTTCCAAAAAAGAACCGAAACAACACAAAGGCTACTTTTTATAACATAAATCAGTTCCCATGAGATAGAAATAAACTTTGTTCTCTACATGGAATGGAACTGACTCCTGGTGCGTCCTAATGAAGCATAACTTTTAAAGTCATGCTTCATTTTATAGGTAAGTGCTAACAAGTTTATTTTCAAAACAAGATCCGTCAAGTGCGAGTGTAACTCGCGCGCCGAGGGTTTTGAACGTTTGTCAAAAATATATACCAAAAGTTAGAGACTTCGCAATTTAACGAATACCTAAGAATAGTAGGTACCAACCTACATTTCAGATGGATCTCTCTGCATGCTTCGGTTAAATGGGTGGTTCGGTTAAGGTGGGTAATGGTAATTTTTTTGACTTTTTTCGAAATATTTCAATAAGTATGAAAGCTACAGAAATTTTAAAAACTGGTTTGAAATGTCCAAACCGATACCTTTCATTTGATACCCCACTCGGTGGGGTAGCCCCCCTTTTGAAAATTATTATTTTTTGACCATTTTTCAAAAAGTGTTCTTTTTACAGACTTCTCTATATTTTTCCTGTAAAATATAGATCCATATCTACAAACGCTCGATACATTTTAAACGGATCGCTCTGCAAACTTCGGAGATAGGGGGGGGGGAATGGGTATTTTTTCGACTTTTTTCAAAATATTTCAAAAAGTATGAAATCTACAGAAATTTCAAAAACTGTTTTGAAATGTTCAAATCTATACCTTTCATTTGATACCCCACTCGGTGATGTAGCCCCCCCTTTTGAAAATTATTTCCGCCCTTTTTGACCATTTTTCAAAAAGTGTTCTTTTTTCAAACTTCTCTATATTTTTCCTGTAAAATATAGATCCATGTCTATAAACGCTCCATACATTTTACATGGATCGCTCTGCAATCTTCGGAGATAGGGGGGGGGGGGAATGGGTATTTTTTCGACTTTTTTCGAAATATTTTAAAAAGTATGAAACCTACAAAAATTTCAAAAAGTATTTTGAAATGTACAAAATGATACCTTTCATTTGATACCCCATATGACTCTGTAGGTATCTTTTAAAATTTCGGCATCACAATTTGTATGGAAAATATTCATTTTCATTTTTCATTTATTTTCATTTATTTTTCCTAAATCTGTACAGGCGCACGAAATGTATTATTATTTTAAATTTCAAGTTGATAGCTGCAGTAGTTTTTGAGTTATTAAGGAGGGAAAAAAGGACAGACAAAGCGAGACCTTATGGGTTTTGAAACCGATCTTCGATCTTCAAAACCCTAAAAACGTTACAATTGTTTTTGAGTTTGGCTAGTGTATAGCAACTAATCTACCTACCTAAAAGTAGGGTCCCTGTCCATGTCATCTCCCAATATCGCCTTTTGTTCATCGTACAGCTTCTTCTGAACAGTCTCGTAGATCGAGATATTGTAGAGACAGAACGAGATACCAGATGTCGTCGTGTCGTGACCCTGTAAGATAAAACAGTAAATCTATACACAAACATTAATTAGATTGAGTCGACTATTCCATAATGATGAGACGCAAAATATTATATTGTTTAACCCTATACCAGCAGCAGTACTGACTATTCAGACTCCCCGCTACCGAGGAATCGACACTCAATCTGACACAGATTTGCGAGAAATTTAAATTTATTTATAATTTTAATATTTTCTGCGTTCTGCGAGGAATTAAACTACCAGAAAAGTAGTTACCTGTACCATTTCTACTCTTGAATTGTTAAAATATTGTATGTCCGAACGAAATGGATAAAATTCTTATTATCAAATTATTATTTTAAGATTCCTTTCATTTATTCATAAAGTTTCAGGTTTATAAATAGATCTTACAATTATTCTAATAGTTACTACCAAAACTGCCTTTTCAGGCGTATGAATATATTATTAAAATTTAAGTTAACATAAATTGCATGTGAAACAACAAATTAAATCCTCCGTGGCGCAGCGGGCGAAGGTCCGCCTGCGACGCAGGAGGTTGCGGGTTCGATTTCCGCCTCGGAACAAATTTGTGTACGATCTGCAGAAATTAGTTTCGTTGGTCTGGGTGTTTTCTAGGTATAATAAAAAATATCTATATAGGTATGTAGTGTATTGTATTAAGTATATCAGTTATCTAGTACCCATAACACAAGCTCTGCTTGGCTTGGGGCTAGAAAATGCTGTGTGAATTGTCCAGCATTATTTATTTATTTATTAATTTATATGAAATTTACTATAAAAAAGCCATGTCACACATAATCATAATAAGTATGGTCAGGAATTAAATAAGAGTCTGTCATTTTTAACACAAAAATAGCTCTCAAGCATCACTTTTGCATTTTGAAAACCTGTTCTTTGTTAACGCATATACCCCAAATCAGTATTTCATAGCAGGTCAGTATTTCAGGTTTAGTTGTCTTCCCTTATTTGTTTGAAATTGTATTATGCTTTGTTTTTTCTATGTTTACTTTTAAGTTGTTTTGATTAAGCCAAGTAATAGCGGCCTTTAGTGCATCATTTACATTCAGTTCAAAGCTAAGTCAATCAACTCCTTCAATTACAATTGTTGTGTCGTCCGCAAACAAATACAGGGATGACTGACTGCTCTTGGCAAGATTTAACACAATTTTACACCTAATATTTTCTTATTTTTAAATAGGTTTCACAGGTAGGTTCGTCACAATAACTAAGCACTTGCCTCAAACATGAATGTGTCAACTTCTTCTCTTATTTTCTCGTCGTCGAGCTTTTGTCCGTTTACTTCTGATAGCAGCAGTATGTCCAGGAACGCGTGCTTGTTTCTTATACCTGAAAGAAGCAATAAAGTTCATTGTGAGATTATGAATACCAATTATGCTATGTACACTATTTGAAAGTTGTAACCTGTAAAAATACATATGTTTTTGGTCAGCAGGTAGAAAATGCCTCGGCAAGTCCACTTTGTGACTTAGTGCAATTAAATTTTATATAAAAAAAAAAAGTTAGTGGTAGATATGTACCTAAAGATACATGGTATATCATAGTGACATAAAACACGTGAACACTTTTTCAGTCCATCCCATTGCTGCGCCCAAGGCCAATTAATTAATACTTTTATGTTATATTTTAAGAATTTCTTTATGTTATCATTATTATTTTTGTGTGAGCTAATAAATAGATTATCTTTCTTTCATTCTTTCAAGGCCGCCGGCGGCGGCGGCAGGCGGGCGGCAGGCGGGCGGCAAGCGGGCGGCAGCACGGTGCGATGGTCCACCGTGAGCACTACACCTTAGTAAAGTTGTCTATTCAATATTTAAATACATGACAAAACTTAGAACTGACTTCGTAATTTAAAAAAAATCAAAGAGCCTTAATATAGAACCTCCTTATTTTTAGAAGTCGGTTAAAAAGATGATGATGGACTTACCCAGTTCAGAGCTGTTTCCTAAACTGGTGATATTAGATTTAGCGAGCTCTTGCTTTCGAGACTCGATGACCTTCCTGGTTTGTCCGTGTAGCACCTTTAAAGCCTCGTCGTGTCGTCTTTTATATGGCGTGAAACGGAATATAGTTTCATTGGCTAGGAACGGGTTCCGAATGCGGTGGGACGCAATCGCTGCAACGCTGAAAATTGGAATGATTAACTCGCAGAATCGTAATATTATGGATATTATTGATATATTTATGGACGAGGCTGAATAAATTAATAAACTGGGTGCCTAGGTCCTACTGTCATTTGTTGATGTTATTTAAGCCTAATCACCTAACCTGTAACCAATCGACAGGTACCTACACATCATAATTACTATAAAAATCTACCTTATCAACTCAGTGGTCGGCGAGTTTTTCGTGGGGATTCGGTTTGTGGTCCCTTTTTTCGAGATAATTACGAAAATAGTCCAGAAAATAAAATAAAGTAGTAGTAGCTTCTACCATGGTTTCTAAATGGTTACTGTCTAATGGATAATTTAAGCGTTTAAGGAAGATTTTAGTGTATTCAATTTCAAATTATTTGTTAACACAAGACCATAACATTACAGATGCGTCCAAATCGTTATGCCTAATATATTCAATAAATTATACAATTTTAAAAGTACAAAATAATGAACTTATACAAACAATAAATAAAACGTCAAGTGCGAGTCAGTTTGTAACTTTTAAGGGCTATGGTAGTGTACTGATTGGTTTACTGGTTGATGAAAATTAGAAACATATTGCTGTTATTATGATAATTATGTCATGAGAACGCCAATTTCAATCTGAATCCTAGATAAAAGTAAAATATTGTCACGACAAGTACCGTAATGGTCCTTAAAAACCCGAAGTCACTTTAATAAATATAATATAAAATTATAATGTATATTTAATATAATGATAAAATAACGAATGGGTAATAAATAATGTAAGAAGGAAGCATAAACTCTAATAAGGTATGAAAAAGTCCTCTAAGAGAACATTTAATAACTATTACTTCGTTATTTTGTGTCCCGCCGAGTCACTGTTACATAGCTTGTATAGGACTGATTTGTCATGTAACGCTGCAATTAGTTCCTTTTACTACTGGATAGAGATATAAATGCGCCACTTTTGAATAAAATTTACCTTAAGTGTTTTATAACACCAAAAACAGTGTTTTTCAAAACGTTCTATGAACTTTTAAACGACTACATCATTTAATTTCAGTAAAAAAGTAGAGCTATTTATCTAATTTCTATAAATTTTTATTTGATTATGTGAGCGTCTCCTTTGCTCTCAAAAAACTAGTGTCCTACAATAGAGTGTACAATACTAGTGTCCACAATAATAGGTACTTCTTTTATCTATTCAAGTAAATAACATAACGGAAACATGTATAATTGAGCTGAATTTTACTTGCTCGTCGAATCAACGTATAGTTCTTTTTAAATCTATACAGGGTGTTAGGGTAAACAGTCTTATCCTTGAAACCAGAAGTTCAGAATCATGAGCAGAGTCCAAAACCGATAAAAAAACTAAACTTTTTTTTTACATAATTTTGAAAAAAATATCCTCATACATCATAAAAGCATTTCACCCTACATTTATACCTACGCCGCCTGCTTTGTCGGTTCAAACAAAGACCCGTTCGCGCGCCGACTTAAAGGCGCCGCCTACATACCTAACCTACGCCGCGCGCGCCGCACAAAGACGCCGCCGCTCGCGCGCTCGTCAGTCGCGGCCCGTCTGCTAGGTAGTGAGCACGTCACGACGCGTTCCGTGTTAATTTGTGATGTGCCGATTTGTTCGCGTATTGTGTTAAGTAGAGAAGTGACGATGTCGTTCACAAATGAACAGTGGACTGAAATGGTGCGACTTTATGCCATCGCTGGTGACAACATGAACTTGGCTCGTACGATGTACGCAGAGCGGTTCCCAGAACAACGTGTGCCAAGCCGGGAAACGATCCTAGCGGCTACACAAAGGCTAAGTGCCTACGGCCAGTTCAAAACATTTTATGCCTAATGTGAGTAAATCAAACTGTACATGAAGCTGTAAATTTTAATTGAATTGTAAGTACATAAATAAATAAATAAATATAAATAAATAAATAATGCTGGACAATTCACACAGCATTATCTAGCCCCAAGCTAAGCAGAGCTTGTGTTATGGGTACTAGATAACTGATATACTTAATACAATACACTACATAGATAGATATTTTTTATTATACATAAAACTTGATTGATGATGAACTTTTTAAATACCTACGCCAAAAGTAGGTACCACCTACTTACTTTAGCCTACTTACTGGCAAATGTGTTAGAGTAGCTATTTTTGCCTGTCCTAAGCCAGGAAAAGTATGAAGGGAAAGTTCCATCACAAGTTGTAGGTACCTACAATTCGAGTGGTTCGATACCTACACCACCGGCCGGCTACAGGCGAGAGCGGGCGGCGCGGCGTGATAAGGTCACTAGGGTGTCCATGAAATCACGTAGGATAGCAGAGAAATGAATTATGAAATTCCATCGAAACTAATTGTCTTTTATTTTTAAAAATAACTTGTATCGTCCTATTTTAGGGGTGTACATACGTGGTTTCAAGGATAAGACTGTTTACCCTAACACCCTGTATGTGGGAAGGTATGATGGATGGATGGATGGATGTTTGTTACTTCTTCACGCCAAAACTACTGAACGGATCGGACTGAAATTTTGCATAAAGGTAATTCTAATCCTGGAATCAAACATAGGCTACTTTTTATCCCATAAATCAGTTCCCATGGGATAGAAATGATCTTTAAACGTTTCTATAGAAACAACGCGTGCGAAGCCGCGGGCATATATCTACTAGTTGATAATAATTAGTATTGATGTATTTTTCTATAGTGAAGCGATGTTCCAGGGGTTTCGCTCAAAATGCAGAAGTAGGTATTTAAACATTATCGCTATGTATTTAGTCTATTGGCTAATATGGCGATAATGTTCGAAATGTCACGATTGTGTGTGCGAGGTTGAGGATCATTATTCATGGCGGCGTCATGCTGATCAGCACTATACCTCCACTGCTGGACGATCCTCCCCTGAACAAGGGCTCCTTATGTCACAATAATCACGCTTGGCAGGCGGATTGGTGATCGAAATAGAAGTGTTTAAAAATACACAGCAAGAAGCTGCCCTATCTCTGGTATATCCCCTTAGTCGTGTCTTACGACATCCCCGGGCTGAGTTGGAAGGGTCAATTCTTACACCACGATTGCCAAGGCATGATGTCTCGGCTCCATTATGGATACCTATGAAAATATTACTTACACCTCAATAGATTTCACATAAGTAGAATCCTCGTCTTTCTGCGCATTGATAGAAACACCCATAATCGATTCTGTGAAGAAAGATAATGCACTTCAATAATTGATAAAATCTAATCGGTACCGAGCAGTAACAACCCATGCCGATGCCCATATAGAGTGCGCCTTAATGGGCGCCTCGGTACCGAGCAGTAACAACCCATGCCGATGCCCATATAGAGTGCGCCCTTATGGGCGCCCGAATCCTAGTTGATGGATGGACTGGGGCAGGGTTGGGCAGTATTTGAATTACTTGTAATTAAAATACGTAATTGAAATACAAATACGTATTTGGTATTTACTTCCTTAAAATGTAATTTGCAATTCGTATTTCAAATAACTGACGCCGAGATATTTTGTAATTATTAGGTATTTCAAATACTTGAGGCTATATTAAAATAAATTTTAACATTAAAATACATTTAACCTTCATTTAGCTATAGAGGAAAATAATATTTAGCGATCGTGAGTGTGAGTGCGAGGCGCGAGTGTAATGATGGTAAAACAGCTAATAAGAGTTGGCAACACTGCACCTGTTTACTGTACGCTATGACTACGTCAAAATTGGCCAACAAAACGCAAAAAATGTGCATCAAATTGTCAATATCAAGCTAAGATGTCAAGTCGGAATAAATAAAGCTTCTGTTCTGATTAGAATACAAATTGTATTATTAAAGTGTTTCGCGATGGACGGTCAAAATCCCACTGCATGTAAAAAATTATATATATATAAAAAAAAGTGTTCATACAATTTAACACAAGTTTTATGCTCATTAGGACCTGTACAAAGATTGTTTTCTTAATCAGGTTTTGTTCACTCTCCAACAAGAGGCTGTTTGTCTGACAGTACATTTAAAATCTAGTGTTCATGAAAGGAAACTCTGGTTTGCTGATTAATTAATCTTGTTTTCCTCTAGTTTTCAGGCCGCGCTGGTCTAGATTACTAAATTTGTATGTTGTAATATGTATTTCAATGAAAAATAGCTAAAATACTGTATTTTGTATTTCGTATTTTAATTACTTCCCAAACAGTAATTTGTCATTTGTATTTCAATTAAAGCAAAGCATGTAATTTGCCCAGCCCTGACTGGGGATAGGGGGAATAACATTAGACGATGTCGTGGAATACGAATATAAGATCGCTTTTGCAATCCAAAAATGCTTTATTTTTTTTTACTTACGTTTTTCTCTGTCGCCATCTTGGATTACCCAACGCTAAGTATATAAGAAGACCAGTCACTCTGAGAACTGCTAGCATCTCTGAATGTCATTTACACGGACATGAATACGTGGAATCTAGTTGGCTACACCCCGGCCAACCAATACGGTCAGGCGCGGCGTAGCATCGTAGCATGTGCTACGCAGGTCTACGAAATAACATAATACTATATGTATTTATCTACTGCGAAAGAAAAGGGAGAGTAAAGAACAAGAGCAGCAAGCTCAATCCAGATGTATGCGTTATTATATTACCGAACCTTTAAACCTTCTTAAGTAATTACCTGCTTATTGTTTTACGAGGTACTTTAGCTTTCATTTAAGATTATCATCATAATATTACCTACATACTTGCGTGAAATTCATGGAATCATCATCACTACCATGGTCAACATCTACCTGCTCTATTGTCCGCCATAGCGGCGTGTAATCAGTTTCCCGCATCTGCCAGTTCGTCATATCACCTGGTGGACTACTCTACCTACATAAACCTAAAACCGGATTATGAGAGTGAGGGAATAGAGAGCACCTGTATTTGCACACACACTTGTGCACTATAATATGTCCTGCGCATCTGGCTAGCCTACGATGAGACTGACTGAGGCCTCTAAGGCCTCAGTCATATCATAATCTCCGAAGATCCATCAGAGATGAAGTAAATGGCTCTAACGAGATTCATCTTTTTCTCTTTGTTCAATTTAAATCGGACCGGGGTGCTTTTGAGATCATTGTGCTTGACTTATTTTATTTTATTTTCATTCATTCATCTGTGTTTATTATTTAAATAAAATACTAACCACTAACGCTGTCCAGTGCAGCGAGGGCCACCAGCGGGAAGACATTTACCGGTTTCCCTCCCTCGCTCAAAGTCTTCAGTTTGTTGCAAAGTATTTTGTCATTTTTGCAAAAAACTGGCAGAAAGTTTTGTAAGATATTGAAGTGGAACGCAGGTGTTAGAAGCTTTCTGTGAGTCCTCCATCTGGTCCCTGAAAAAAAGTCAAACTTGTTTAACAATTTTAAATGTAGTATTTCTTGTTACAAGATAACCATATATTTATTGGGTATGTAAAGCTGTGATTAACCAATAAACAAATTTGTATCAAAATAATCCATGCAAAACCTTCTAGAGGCAGTTCGCGTGCACTGCCCAACAAATTGACGTGAGCAATAATTAGTTTTTGGGGACTCTTCCGACTGGTATTGATGTGGATCAGTTGAGCTGCCTGTACATTTGTTTGCAACAGTCTGCATTTCGCTCGATTGTTTCAATTGTAAACAAAATGCTAATTCTAATTTTTTTGTATTTATTTGATTGTAATTTTCTTTGTTAATAAAGTTTTGGTGAAAATTCATCTTTATGAAACCATGAACATGTTTTTTTTTGCAAGTTCATTGATAAAACGCATAAAACATATGCCTACCTGTCGAGGTCAGCAGTCCTCGTCCTAGCCAATCAAGCACATTATTGTAGGACTTCCCTTTGGTGATTAGTTCGGAGCTCGACAGCAGAGGCTAGAAGAGAAGAAAATAAATCCACAATTAATCATCGTCACAATCAGGGGACATGGGCCTCCCCGAATGAGCGCTTTGCGCCCCATCGCGCCCTGCCGCATTCACCAATCAAGTGCATCAAACAGCATTATTTCGGTAGTCATCATCCCACCTGGGCGACACTACGCGCTACGTTCGCCGAGTCTCAGTCTCAAGCGATGAACAAGTTTACCCCAGCGGTTATTTTGCCGTACTTCCTATACTATCCTACTTCCTATCCTATCCTACTAATATTATGAAGCCGAAAGTTTGTGAATTTTTATTACCTAAGATTTCCAAGACTACCGAACAAGTCATGATGAAATTTGGCGTACATTTAGAACATAGCTTAACTTAGATAATATGCTACTTATTAACCCGAAAATACACAAACATAGTTACATATTAAGTATGTATATTGCAAGTTTAAAAACAAAAAACTTTTAAAAGCATCGATGTAAGTAATATTCGAGCGATTGGGCTTGCTTCTCGAAAGTGGAACGCACAAATTAGGTCCACGGTCCACCCACCTCAGTAATAGTCGGACCGGCGTTCGTGTTTCGCGTGCGTATTCTTGTCTCGGTTGCACTTCGCTCTAGGTAAATTGCAAGAGATTGGAAATGCGTTCTTTGCGCTTAGGTGTAACACAGCACAGGTCATTATTATGAACAAATTTTGTTGAGTTTGGGAAATCAGTTCCCATGGGTGGGATAGAAACTAGGATAGATGCATCCATGCATCACAAAAGCTATATACTAAACGTGTGCAAAGCCGCAAGCAGAAACTAGTAGGTATAATAATAATTGTGTTAAAACACATACCTAAATTAAGTAACTACTACTAACTACTTATAACAACCTGCCTTTACCTAGGTACGGATCTACCTACCTATTTAATTTAATACATACCGACTCGCAGGTAGCATTTATCTACCTACCTACCTACTAAGTACCAAAACCTTTTGATAGCGTTAATAGCAGGTGGGTATATGTAGGTAAATATGTAGGTACCTACCAACAGATACTTAATTATTATACATGTCACGCTGCTGGTAGGTTATTATTGGTAGGTAACTAAATTCTTGATAAGATGATGATGTATGATAAGTTACCTTTGGCTAGACTTTACTTAGGTAAGGTACCGACACGCAATGCATATTGCATTTAGTGATCAGTTTTATTTATTTACATATAGCTTTATTGGTTGGTAATTGGTAGGCCATATACGTCAATTAAAAAAAACTTGTTTTGGGTGGCAAGGCAATCTACTAAAAGCACCTAATTAGGTGATTGTAGGTCTAACTTAGACCTATGCATGTAAGGTGTTTAAAAATCTTTATACTTACATATAATTTAAGGGTATATTTTTAGCGTCGTGCCAAGGAAAAATTACCTTATTTTTCATTGGTAGGAACAGGAAGATATTAATCGGATTTAACAAGGCTCTGATGCCATTCATCTCAAAAGCAAGGGCTATACAGGGTGTCCGGTAATTAATGGATAATCCCGCAGGTAATTGTGTGGAGCACGGATACTCAGGTATTTAATAAAAAAACTATCTTCAGCAGTCTAGGGCTTTTTTTTAAGTACTATATTTGATGTTTTTTCAAGTTATTGGGTACTACGGCTACAAATTCAAAAATTACGAATTGATTTTCTCTGGGAATAACCGTGAATAATTGGCGTTGCTATCGCGCATTATAAAATATATCGTGCCTCCTGTTATCAGGGTTGATAAAATTTATGAATTTTTAAAAGAAATCAAAAAAGTCCGATTTATTTGATTTAAAATCAGATTATTTTGATTGTTATGAAAATTTATAAGTATGAAAAGTAGGTTCAAAGGTCACACGAAGTACTAGCAGAAAGAGAAGACACCAAGATTGAAACGTTATCATTTCTGTCTCTCACGTTCAGTTCATTTTTTTTTTGTTAACTATGTATATTTTCCACTATTCGTTATTAGAATTAAGACAACTATCGACCTATCTATGACTTGCCGCATACGAGTACACATGGGTTTGGCGTCTTTTTTTCAACACTGTGCAGTATAATAAATATAATACCAGTAAAATACTTAATGGAATGAATGTATAAAGGAAACTAAGAAAATTCGTAAAATATATTCGTCACGGGCCATGAGCCTAGTGTGGGGCCGTAGCCATTCATGTTAGACATACCTACCCATTAATTATTTAATTAGCTTCAAGTTTCCTTTTTGTATAATATTTAAGTGTGCCTAAATGTACCTAATGTGTTTCTAGTAAATAAATTATTATTATTATTATTATTATTATATTAATTTCAGAGAATTCCCTGAATCCTCAGTAAGTGTAGCATTGTGCGTGTGTGCACCGGAGCTTAGTTTCGGCACTCCCAATCTTTATAGGTATTTACTGCTTTCTGTTTTCATTACAGTGAAAAAAAAAACAATTATTTAATTTACATGATATATTTAAAAAAATCATTTGTTTAAATGATTTTTTTAAATCGTCTCAATACAATTAATCATCCTAGTGACCTAATCTATCCATTAAGCTATCTATTAAGTTAAATCTTACTTCGATGTACTTTGGGTGAGACAGGATCACATAGCGATGTGAGAACAGGTAAAACCGGGCGGCATCATTGTATTTCTGACATAGACGACGACAAACTTTCATGAACTCTGAAATTAAGAAAACACGTTTTAGCACTTACTATCTATTAAGTAGATTACTTATAGCTTTGTCAAAGTCAAATGTTTTACGATACCCCGATTCGACTACCGCCGCCATGTTATAAATTTAACGTGTCTGTTTCTGTTGTGTTTCTGTGTATCTGTCTGTGGTATCATAGATCCCAGACGGATCAAAGTCAAATGTTTTACGATACCCCGTTTCGACTACCGCTGCCACCTATTTTAACCCCCGACGCAAAAAGAGTGGGGTGTTATAAGTTTAACGTGTCTGTCTGTGTATCTTTCTGTGGTATCGTAACTCCCAAACGGATGAACCGACTTTCGTTTAATTTTTTTTTTGTGTCATAGATAATTTTATCCCGAGTGTTCTTTCTTAGCCATTTTTCATGAAGTTGTCATAATATCTTATAATTATGACAAACAAAGAAAGTTTTAAAAATCCATTGGAACGTTTGTGGTACCTATCATAAGTTTTTTTTAATCCCTCTTTAATAATTTTATTTGTATTGTTTAGGCAGAGATGCGAAATCAAAGTTTGATGGTAGGTAACCAAGAGCAACTTCGCATCTCTGCCTTTACTATACAAAATAAAGTATTATAAAGGGATTAAAAACGCTTATAAGTTATAACACTCGTAGGTACACCACAAACTGCCCAATGGATTTATGAAAATTCCTTTGGGTAACGTAATAATGAGATGCAACAGTGATAGCGACGGAAGGATCTCAAATCAACAACACACTTGGCGTGTAGTTGCTCTTACTTTATACAAGAACATACAAGAACAAAATTCTAAATTTTTAAAACCTCCCTACAGATTTCAATGAAACATGGAACACTCGGGATAAAATCATATATGACACAAAAAAACTAAACGAAAATCGGTTCATCCGTTTGGGAGCTACGATACTACAGACAGATACACAGATACACAGACAGACACGTGAAACATAAGTTTTAAACATAACACCCCTCTCTTTTTGCGTTGAGGGTTAATAAAATGAGGCCGTTTTCGGGCGAATTTTATGCCTCTTGAGTTTTTAATACATTTTTGTATGTATAAACCGAATGTTGAGTAAAATATAATAAAAAATAAACCTACTTTGATCATTTTCAAATAAAAAGGCAATTCAATTTCGTACGAAAGTTTCGTTTTCGTTCGATTAAGGCACCGATGATCGAATGAAACGAAACGACATTTCGTAATGCTAATTATTACGAAAAACAAAAGACGATCGCATCCGCTTTTAGTTATTGAGATATGCAACGTAAGATATAATTTGTTCATTACATAATTTTTACCTATTTTTACCCAGAAATAGAGCGAAAATGCATCATCAAAAGATTTTAGGTAAAATATGCAATAACTGGCAATAAGCATAGAAAATGCGCTGAATATGGAAATGTATACCTAAAGCACAGATATTATAATACTATACTAGTACCTAAAGTAAATCCATGTTAATGCTAAGTAAGTGCATTTGAATATAATCCGGTCTCTACAGATAAGTTTTCTGTAACCTGACATTCTCCGCGGTTTCCTTAAAATAAACATAGGCAGGAAATTATTGTGGCAATCACACTACAATCATCGTCATCATTCATATCATCATCATCACATCATATCATATCATATAGGTAATCATAAGGAACCCAAAATGTCTGTTCACTTTTAAATTAAAGTTAAATAAATTTTTGCTCTCAGACATGATACGAGTGCTATTTAACATACTTGTAGGTACAGCACCATTTACGTTATAATTTTGCTCACGGTTTATGTCTATAAATGATGATTTTTAGTTCCTAGATAGTCAAAATGATGCTAAATTATTATTTTTTCTTTCTTTATTCTGTTTTGTAGGCATGTTCATATGAGTCGTAAAATTTTTTGGCTACTGCAGCGTCTGTTAGACCTTTCTTTTTCAGTATATTAAGCTTGCAATTATAAGTCACACAATGTTTTCAGCTACCGCAGGGTCTATCAGCCCTTCTTTTCAAAGTATACAATGATAAATCATAAAAAATTTCGGCTATCGCAGCGTCTGTCAGCCTTTTTAGTTTATGAAGCTCTATTGAATTTGCAATGATGAGTCATATAATTTATTGGCTACCGCAGCTTCTGTCACTGTTTCTGATTTATTTATTTGTTTAGCTAGAAATGATGATTTGTAAAATATTTTACGCTATTGCAGCGTCTGTAAGGCTTTTCTTTTATCAGGTTCCTGTTTTGAGTTTACAATAATGAGTCGTTTAAAATTACGCAGGCGAAGCGGCGAATAGAAGCTAGTTAATTACTTAATTATGTAATTAAATGATAAAACAATCATTTGTAGCTAAGCTACTTATAAGACCTGGTGGATACTTAGTTGACACGCTATCTTTGTTTATCTACCTATTTATCTACCTAACCTACTGTATTGTAGGTACCTATAGGTAGGTAGCTACCTAGCTACTCACGATATTTGGTAGCGGTAGGTACTTATTCTGTAATCATTATCCATTGTCCAAAATTTCATTTTGAACTTTATGTGGAAAACATGAATAGCGTTGAGTTTTTTGTAAGTAATTTCATTGAATCAGCGGTATTCAGTCGAAAATTATTATGAAAATAGACTAAGTTGGTACCTTAACTTCTACTTAGAAACTAGGGCCGTTGGTCTCTATCAATGTGGATTTGTATTTCTTGAATCACTGTAGCTCCACAAGTGGAACTAGCTATGTGCTGCATCCACAGAGCAAACCTAATAACCATAGATGTAGGAATATATCTACATCTGTGCTAATAATTTGATTGTTTTGAAAAAACTTGAACCCTAAAACGACTTCAAATTCCTTAATATTTAAACTGTTTTTAAGTTTCGCAAGACAGATACTGATCCCTCAGGAATATATTTTATAGGAACATTCGTGATTATTTTCTATAGAACTATGGTCAGAATCATTAAAATCGATCCAAAATACTGACACAAAATACAAAAATACAAAATAATTTATTTGCCATTACTATGTATTACAAACACATATCTTGATGTAACCTTTATGTAGATGTTACATTTTTATGATATAATGTGAGAGCATTTATAATGTGATTACCTACCTACTGATTACCTACGATGATCCCCGCTCTAGGCTAGGTAGGTCGAATATTAAACAGGTTGCCACGGAAAGAGTGGACTAAACTTAAATGGGTGATTCTGAGTCGACATCAAGGGGAACAACGTCTGTTGTATTTAGATTATTTTTTTTAATTAGTTATGTATTTTTTTCATATTCGTGTTCTTTTACGCGTATTTTTACATCATTATTATTGTTATACATGTTCAAAGGATTAACATATTTTTTTGTAATAATTTTAAGATAAAACACTGATTTTGCTGAAAAACAAGCTAAATATATTTCTGAAATATTTTGTAATGTTAGATAATGCAAGAGTGCGTGTTAAAGAACACGAATAGGAAGACAAAATAACATATTCACAAAAAATCGAATTTAAATAAATTGTAATTCACAAGTTGATCCCCTCGGGGTCCAGATTACCCTATTTCGGGTTAGTACACCCTTTCCGTGGCACCCTGTATAGGTACAGCTGAACAAAGAACCTTCTCCTTTTTGAAGTCGGTTAATACCAAATCCATACGGGGTTTGAAACTTCGCGATTAATAATAATTACAGTCACACAGCGTACTCTTTCTTTAAAAGAAAGAACCCTTGGAAACACAATATATTTTTCGAGCGTGTATTTTTGTTATTGTCTATTTAATTAATAACTGGTACAACTGGGTACTCACCAACTGAATCGACCATAAAGTGGTACGCGTTCCCCAATAGAGGCAGAGGAAAGTCTCCGGGGACATTCGATTTTTTACTGTCCAAAAGTAAATTTATCCATGACACAATAACTAAAGCTACAAGCGTGAAAAATAATAACAAAATAATCATTTTGTTCGGGAACTGTGTCGCTTTACATAATACGACCGCCAGGCTAAGAAACCCAACAGTATGTGTTGTGTTTACGCTGTGAAGGTTACTAGGTAGGTAGGTTATGTAGGTACGTAACTTATCTGCTGTTATTTTGGTTACTGATGATGTAACGATATGCATATAATACTAATATAATATGGACAACCACTCCAACATACGTCGATATTTAGCTTTTTTAAATAAATAAATAATGCTAGATGATTGCACACAGCAACAAATTATACCTAAATGATTTATTCTAGCTCTTAGCTAAGCGAAGCTTGTGATATAGGTACCAACAAATTTGAAATTAATTAACTGACTAGCTGTACCTGCGACTTCGTTCGCGATTGCCAAACCTGTTGATTAATTATTATTCACATCTGACAACAGTTTCTATCTTAGAAATGCTGAATAATACATGTAGTGTGGCTTTTTGCATCTATTTATAAAAACAGTCATCGCTTTGGTAAAGAGCCTAGAGCGTTGTTTATAACCGGATATGGACCAATTTTGCCAAACTAGGTAGGTACATAAACGCTTCACAATGACAATGATATCGAATACCTACCCGTTTTGGGATTGTATCTTAATTGAAAGAACCTAGAGGGACGCACGCCAAATATGCAAAATACCTAGAATGAAACCAGTCTATCAATCTCGCCGTGCAATAAATAATAATAATAAATAAATAAATAATGCTGGACAATTCACCAATAGCACCTCCCGCTATCTGGTGTTACATTCATCTAAGAGTTCTACGTTACGATTCTGCGAAGACACCACCGTTATCATAGTGAAGCGATTAGAATTCGGCACCATGTATTTGAAGATACGGGTGCCAGTGGCAGATTAGTCATATGGCAGGAGTAGCAAATGCTACAGCCTAGGAGGGTCCAGCGCTTGTATCCAAAATAATTTAAAAAATAAGACTTTTTTCCAGTGCCGGTGACGCACCTGGCGCGTCCACTGTGAAATTTACGCGGCATCCGGCAAGACATAATGAAAACGTAGTGGCATTGAAGTTGTTAATAATTTTTCACTTCTCTTGCTCAAAAAGTGTATCATAATAGTGTAGCTTAGCGGGCCTAAAACGCGAGTGAAAAACCTAGGGCTAAAAAGTAGTATTTTTTCTTTTTTATTTTTGTCTAAAATCATCAGCCCGTACAAAGCATAAAAACTCGACTTCTTGGTGCTCCGTCAATCTTTTTTTTTTAATAGAACCTTCTTGGTGATGTTTTATGAAGGTTGATTCTTCCCTTCACGGTAGAATGCGAACTGTTTTGGTTAGATAGAGATTAAAAAAAAAAGACGGTTTTGGGGCTAAATCTCTAGAATTTTCTTCATTCCAAATCACAAACTTTTACGTTTAACTTCCTGACTTTTACTTCCAAATTGTGAACGTGACAAATGTCATCAAGTGATAGTGAAGCTAATATGCAAATGGAAGAAAAGGGCAAAGAAATAATAAAGAATCTGTTGCCGACAAAATCACGTGGAATACCTATATTTAAAGAGTTACGAAAATTTTATGAAATGGAGAGATGAAAAACGTGTGGATTGTTTTACTGAAGGGGTTTTTCTCACTTATTTTGATGAATTATCGAAAAAATTCAAATCGTTCGACTCTTTGGAGCACATATTCAATGTTAAGAATGACCTTAAAAACGAGACACGACGTCGATATTAAAAAATATGTAAAGACGGCTGTACTGAAGAAATTGTCCACTGGATGACAAGGCAAAAAAATCTAAAGTCTTGACGACGACACAAGAAATCGAAACATTTTTAAAGCTCCAAATAAACAATACTTGGCAACAAAGGTAACCTACTTATGTACTCTACTCAAACTAAATAAATAGATACCTACCTACATACCGAAATTCGGTACCTACCTACCTAGATTATTACGATTATTAACACACTTATTTTTTTGCTTTAATTTATTTAATCAGCGGTGCATGCAGAGGAATAGAGCTTGCCAATTATAACGCTAGAAGACGTAGAAACGGATACAAACCTACAGCTGTGAGTCTGCCGAACACGAAAATAAACAAAGAGCGTAAATTTGTCATCAGTGGAGAATACCTAAATATAGTTAAAGCCTATCAGGAGTTACGTCCCACTAATGTTTCAACGAGAAGATTTTTTCTAATTTATCAAAATGGTAAATGAACAAGGCAAGTCATAGGAAAAAATAAATTTGGTAACATGCCTAAAGATATTGCCACATATCTAAATTTACCAAATCCGGGCCGCGCAAACTCTTTATAAGACTGTTTCAATACCTGTAGATTACTTTTTCAATTATTCAAATCGGACATTCCATTCAAAAGATATTACGAATTTAAAACTAACCAAGACCATAAACTAACCAAGTTAACAAGAAATAAAAAAAAAACGTAAATTCAAAATTGAAACTTCCGACTTGCTTTCCCCGCTCAAATTCAAATATTAGGACAAATCAGTTATTTATTTAATGAATTATATGACATACCTAACAAGTATATGTAGTGGTAAACAATAAGGTTTCAAAGATATTCAATACTAAAATGTAACAGGCCTGACTTCCTACTCGTTTTCCCCGCTCAAATTCAAATTCTAGTACAAATCTGATTCATTTAATGATCAAGCTATTTCATATTGCATTATATTGGATGTACTAAGTATCTTAATTGTTAATTTATATTTAAGAACATTTGTCATGGATATTTTATCAAATTAGAAGATATTTTAATATTAGTATTTAGTTGTGAAATGTTATGACGAAACGCCCTAGCCGGTTATTGGCGGTACGGTATCACTCGAAATGTAACGGCGGAATAGTTAGTTGTAATAGACGGTGAGCTGGCTGGCTCTGCCATGACCCTGTAAGCTGGAAGCATCTCTTATTTATTATGGTAAGATGTTTTACATTGTATAACCTTTTTCTAGATGTGTCCTAGTTTGTTTTAGCACTGAAATTATTGAAGGTCAAGATTAAATTATAAGGTTATCTATCCTTTTAGAATGTTTCTATTTGTATGGTTTATTGCATTTTATTTTAAAAGGAACATTGTAAAAGATTGAAGTGAAGAGAATTTCAATAACACTTTATTTCTTATTGGATAGTAATTGATGGGTATACTTGTCTATGTGTTATCTTGTGACCCTAAAGAAATAAAGGTATTGACTTCTTACTTCTGATTTCATTAATTCCAATTCCCAAAATGTGAGGTTGCATTGTAAGGTAGGTAATTTCATGATTCTATCGAAATATGACCATTTTATAGGTAGGTAAAGCCCAAAATTCTATCACGTGCACCATTTTTTTACCATTTTTTCTGAATTAAAATTAAGTAAAATAAAATGCTTTGGAAATGTATTCTTTTTTGTTTTTAGTGTAACAATAATGATGCTAAATCTCTCTAAAATAAAACTCAAACTGGTCATAAAAACTGTAAAGTTTTTGTGTTAAGATTTTTTTAAACTCCTAAAATTTCACCATGTTTACGCAATTATAATTAAACTAGCTGTACCCGCGACTTCGTTCGCGATTGCCTTACCTGCCGACTAATTAAGTTCACATTTAACCATAGTCTCTCATATTATGAAACGCCGCCGTCCAAAAAATCGTGTAGGGTCTACGGGGGATAGCATATTGTCATCTTCAATCCCATTCTTTATCCACACGACTTTTAGCTACGACTCGGCCAGCGTCAGTGTTAAGAAGTGTCCTACTCGTTTGACTTACTCACAGCTGGGGCCCTATTCTGCTATACTAATCGCTTCACTATGACAGGGCTATCGTCACAGAATGACACTTTTTGGTATTCCACCTTGGATGAAAGAAATTATGATGAATGCAGATGGAGAGACGCGCGTCAAGTTTGAAACTACATATTAATTTATCTCGCGCGCACTATCTGGAATTTTATTAATCTAAGGATTCTACGTGATGATTCTGCGACGATTCCATTGTCATACTGAAGCAATTGTTTTGCAGAATTGGGCTCCTGATCCATTTGACTGGACCACCGTAATTTTTTTTCGTTAGTAGGTAGGTACAGTTGGCTGTGTACCACAATAAAAAATATTTTCCTGCGGTCCAGTTAGTTTAAGTGGACCACAATAATTAATTAATTTAATTGTACACGAAGTTTGGTTGGAGTAAGACTCCAACCAAACTTCGCTGGACCAGCTAAACCACCATATATCATGTAAGGCAGGAACCTAACTTATTTTTCCAAGACCCACCACCTTAGTAGGTAGGAACCTAACTAATGGGTGCGTATTGGAAAAATAAATAGATAGGAACTTACCTACCCTTTATCTACTAATTTTTTTCTTCAATCTACAGATTATTTCATCAATCTACTGATTTTCTACTCGACTTTCTACTGATTTAGTCATATTCGATCTTGCATCTCTGTTTCTAACAAAAAGAATGCATGAAATCGGACGACGCGTAGACCCGTCGTGATGCGCGGTTAAAGAATTCTACTTTTTCCTCTCTCCCAGGGGAACCTTACTGAATTCCAGGATAAAATGTATTCCATGTCCTTTCTTGTAGTATGAACTCAAAACGTGCCAAGTTACATTCCAACTCATTACCTATGTAGTTTCGGCGTGATGAGCGGTGAAGGAATTTAACTTTCATCCCCTCTGCCAGGGCAACCTTACTGAATTCCGGGATAAAATGTATCTTTCCTCATAGTACGAACTAAAATCACGCCGAGTTGCATTCAAATTCATTAAGTAGTTCCGTCGTGATGCGCGGTTAAAGAATTTTACTTTCATCCTCTCTCCCAGGGGAACCTTACTGAATTCCAGGATAAAATGTATCCCATGTCCTTCCTTGAACTCAAATCGTACCAATTCAGTCCAACTCATTCAGTAGTTTCGGCGTGAACGTGATGCGCAGTGAAGGAATTTTACTTTCATCCCTTCTCCCAGGGGAACCTTACTAAATTCTGGGATAAAATGTATCTTTCCTCGTAGTATGAACTCAAATTATGCCGAGTTCCATTCGAATTCATTAAGTTGTTCCGTCGTGATGGGCGGTTAAAGAATTTTACTTCCATCCTCTCTCCCAGGGGAAAATTACTGAATTCCGGGATGAAATGTATCCCATGTCCTTCCTTGTAGTATGAAATCAAATCTTGCTAGGTTTCATTCCAACTCATTTAGCACTTTCGGTGTCATGCGCGGTGAAGAAATTTTACTTTTATCCCCTCTCCCAGGGGAACCTGACTGAATTCCGGGATAAAAAGTATCCTATGTCCTTCCTCGTGGTATGACCTAAAATCGTACCGAGTTTTATTTCAATACCTTAAGTAGTTCCGTCGTGATGCGCAGTTAAAGAATTTTACTTTCATCCCCTCTCCCAGGGAAACCTGACTGAAATCCGGGATAAAAAGTATCCTATGTCCTTCCTCGTAGTATGACCTAAAATCGTGCCGAGTTTCATTTCAATACCTTCAGTAGTTTCGGCGTGATGCGCGTTTAACAAACAGACAGACAGACAGACAGACAGACAGACAGACAGACAGACATGAATGAAAAAAATTGCAGTTTTGGCTTCAGTATCGATAATAGAGTGCCCTCCAAAAAAAATTTTCAAAATATCTTCAATGTACAGAATTGGACCTGTTACAGTTTTATTATAAGTACTAGCTGTACCCGCGACTTCGTTCGCCATTGCCATACCTGCCGACTAATTGAGTTCTCATTTAACCACAGTTTCTCTCATATTATGATACGCCGCCGTGCAAAAAAACTTCGATGCGCAGAATTGGACCTGTTACACTTTTAATATAAGAATCTTTATTTAGGTACCTAGTTAAATAGTGTATAAATCGTGTGGGGTCTACGGCGGATAGCATGTTGTCATCTTCAATCCCATTCTTTATCGACAATACTTTCAGCTACGACTCGGCCAGCGTTAGGCGTTGTCCTAATAGAACGCGAATGCGCGATGCGAGCGATGCGACCATCGCGTGTTCGCGCGACGTCAAAAACTGGGTGTCCTAATAGAACGCGAATAGGCGATTACGCGAATCTCGCTCGCGCGATTTGACGACGGGAGCGAGCGTGACCGTGGACTAAGGCAGTGGCACGGTCGATACCAACAACCATGGTGCCCCTTAGTGCGCGAGTCCGACTCGCACTTGACGTTTTATTTATTACACATATCGAATTCGCAACCTCCTGCGTGACGCAGGAGTTCGCGGATTCAATTCCCGCATTGGGACAAATGTTTGTACGATCTGAAGATATTTGTTCCGTGTGTTTTCTATGTGTAATAAAAAATACACAAAAAACCCTTAGAAAAAACATAGATGTTTATCTATGTAGGTAGTATAATGTCCCTTTTAAGGATATCGTTATCAAGTACTTACCCCATCCTGCGTCGCATGCGGACCTTCGCTCGCAACAGAGGTCGTCAAAGAGTAGGAATAGAACAAAGAACTGCGGAGGAATAGAACCACAACTACTACCTAAAGCATTTCTGTTTGAGCGTTACTGAGGTCACAATAGATGAGGTAGGTTAGCGACTTCTATCAGATTTTTATGGATCGATTTTTTCCATATCAAGAGGAATTACTAATACTGGCTAGGGACTTCTAATTTAGTTGAACGGCAACACTGGCGCGGTACCAAGCCGACGTTTTCGCACGAATTTCAATTAGGACACCTATTCAAATTCAATATGTTTGATCGCGCGTTCGTACGAACTAAGTTCGCGCGAATAGAGTTTCAAACATTTGAGTCGCGCGACCGCGTCGTGCGATTGTCAGTTAGGACACCTATTAGAGTTCAATATGTTTGATCGCGCGTTCGTACGAGTAAAATTCGCGCGAACTTACGAATATCGCGCAATCGCGTTCTATTAGGACAACGCCTTAGTGTTAATAAGTGTCATACTCGTTTCATTTCTTACTCATGGTTCCGTTCAGCTGGGGCCCTATTCTGCTAAATTAATCGCTTCACTATGACAGGGACGTCACAGACGTCACGGAATGACACGTTTTGGTATTCTTAGATGAAAGAAATTATGATGAATGCAGATGTAGAGACGCGCGTCAAGTTTGAAACTATTAATTTATCTCGCACGCACTATCTGGAGTTTTATTAATCTAAAGATTCTACGTAATGATTCTGCGACGATTCCATTGTCATAGTGAAGCCATTGTATTACAGAATTGGGCTCCTGATCCATTTGACTGGACCACCGTAATTTTTTTTCGTTATTAGGTAGGTACAATTGATTGTGTACCACAGTCAAAAATATTTTTCTGTGGTCCAGTTAATTTAATTGGACCACTTACTCCAACCAAACTTCGGTGGTACAGTTAACTGGACCAGCTAAACCACCAAATATCATGTTCATGAATATTGCATGGACCATTTGTACATTTTACTTTGCCTGAAATACGCATTGACGCACTCATTAGTTAGGTTCCTACCTACTAAGGTAGAACCCTAACTAATGGGTGCGTCTTGGAATAATGAATGGATAGGAACTTACCTACCCTTTATCTAATGATTTTTTTGTTTCAATGAACTGCTTTTCTACTCGACTTTCTACTGATTTAGTCAAATTCGATCTTGCAACACTGTTTCTAATAAAAAGAATGCATGAAATCGGCGACGCGTTAATGAATTACAACTAAGAACACATTTTGACTTTTATCCCCTCTCCCAAGAGAACCGTGCCTACTGATATCCCAGATAAAATGCATCATTTGATTTCATTCTGTACTTTTGGCGTGATGCGCGACCCAGGAATTTGACTATTATCCCCCTCCACGGGAACCTTACTGAATTCCAGTATAAAATGTATTTTTCCCCGTAGTATGAACTCAAATCGTGCCGACTTTCATTCGAATTCATTCAGTAGTTCCGTCGTGATGCGGGGTTAAATAATTATACTTTTTCCTCTCTCCCAGGGGAACCTTACTGAATTCCAGGATATAATGTATCCCATGTCCTTCCTTGTAGTATGAACTCAAATCGTGCCAGGTTTCATTCCGCAGTTTCGGCGTGATGCGCGGTGAAGGAATCTTACTTTCATCCCCTCTCCCAGGGAAACCTTACTGAATTCCGGGATAAAATTTATCTTTCCACGTAGTATGAACTAATATCATGCCGAGTTGCATTCGAATTTATAAAGAAGTTCCGTCGTGATGCGCGGTTAAAGAATTTTACTTTCATCCTCTCTCCCAGGGGAACCGGATAAAATGTATCCCATGTCCTTCCTTGTAGTATGAAATCAAATCGTGCTAGGTTTCATTCCAACTCATGCAGCACTTTCGGCGTGATGCGCGGTGAAGAAATTTTACTTTCATCCCTTCTCCCAGGGGAACTTGACTGAATTCCGGGATAAAAATTATCCTATGTCCTTCCTCGTAATATGACGTAAAATCATGCCGAATTTCATTTCAATACCTTCAGTAGTTTCGGCGTGATGCGCGGTGAAGAAATTTTACTTTCATCCCCTCTCCCAGGGGAACCTGACTGAATTCCGGGATAAAAAGTATCCTATGTCCTTCCTCTTAATATGACCTAAAATCATGCCGAATTTCATTTCAATACCTTCAGTAGTTTCGGCGTGATGCGCGGTGAAGAAATTTTACTTTTATCCCCTCTCCCAGGGGAACCTGACTGAATTCCGGGATAAAAAGTATCCTATGTCCTTCCTCGTAATATGACCTAAAATCATGCCGAATTTCATTTCAATACCTTCAGTAGTTTCGGCGTGATGCGCGTTTAAGAAACAGACAGACAGACAGACAGACAGACAGACAGACAGACAGACAGACAGACAGACATGAATGAAAAAAATTACAGTTTTGGCTTCAGTATCGATAATAGAGTGCCCTCCAAAAAAAATTTTCAAAATATCTTCAATGTACAGAATTGGACCTGTTACAGTTTTATTATAAGTATAGATAGATTTTAATTTAACCTCATTAGTTACGTTACACAACATCAGAATATTTACATGCTATTTTGTAGGAAATTGTATGGAGAATCCAAATATATATAGATGTTACTAGATAATAATCAAGAAATCAGCGAAATAATGCACCACATCCCATTTCCGCGCTGGCGGGCAGCATGCTGGCGGAAGCCGTGCCACGCAATGGGGGTTAGCGGCGCGCAGGGCTTGCCATCTGAGATTCCCTTGCTACTTTTGACCGAAGAACGCGCCATCCGTACATTCCTTCATCGATGCAATATTCAAATTCGTAACTTACCTAGCGTTAGTGTAAAGTTTTATGAAATGAAGTAAGACTATCAATGGTTCTATAAAAATACTTGGGTATATTGAATTGATCTACTTTATTAACAAAGAAAATTACAATTACCTATATAGAACGAAACAGTTGAACTCATAGGTAGCTCATATTCTTCGTATTTTAGTCACATGGATAGAAAGTTTAATTCAATTCCTCGGCTTGAAGTTGATGTAGAGCCCGTCCTTGGCGCGCAGCACGAGGTCGCTGTACAGCACCGGTTCTCTGCCCGACGGCAGGAGGTGGAAGTGGCGCACGATGGCGGATATCATCACCTTCATCTCTAGGATGGCGAACTTTTGACCTGCGGAATGATAAAGATTCGTATATAAATGTTTTTAGGGTTTCGTACCGCAAACAAAAAATGAACCCTTAAAGGATCACGTTGTTGTCCGTATGCACGTCTGTCAACCCCCTTTTCTCACAAACACGTGAAGGTATCGAGGAATAAACATTAAATATTCAACCCCCTCTTGTAGCTGTGATATAAATCAAACTTCTAAGTCAACGCAATCAAATTTACAGCTGTAGCCCAAATATTTTATATTTCCGGGGGAATCACAACCACAACCTGCTACTTCGCGTTGACCTAGAATCATAAAATTTGGCAAGAAACAAGGTCTTAAAGTACACACAAGTAAAGGAAAAAATCCAAAAACCGTAATTTTGTAGTTTATTCAGAAAATAATTCTCGCAATGAACCAAAACCACTTTAAATTGCTTTCCGTCGACTACTGTTTCTCTCCCCCAGAATACCCCACCGCGCTGCGTGCTCACAGCAAGGCGAGCGAAGCGAGCTAGGTACACTATGTGATTAATAATTATAACACGTCCAGCAATATGGGTATCGTTTTCAAGTAGATCGAACTCATAGATTACGAACTAGATGACATTTTTTAATCGAAAATTCACTCTTGGTTCTATGTCACGTGTCCTGACGCGAGTTTAAGATTTTATACCCATTACAGAAAAAGTGCTCAACGCCGCTAAAGAAGTTTTCACTTCAAAAAAACCTTTCTTCATTTTCGTATACTAATTAGATGTATTATTTGATTGTAAATTACTTTCTGAATAATATATAATTAGATGTACCTACCTATGCATGTTGACATAGAATACCTAATGTATTTATATGCTAGGTACTTTTGAAGGGGGCATGTTCAGCAGTGGACGTATGTGTGCTGATGTGGAATCTCTAGCTCTTTACCCTCAATTAAAACAAGATCCGTCAAGTGCGAGTGCAACTCGCGCACCGAGTTTTTCGAATGTTTCTCAATTATACAAAATTAAATATGTAGGTACTTACTGTATAGGTACTATACGCTAGAGACTACGCTATTTAAGGAATACCTTAAAATAGTAGGGTACCGACCAACCCTTATTCCAGATGGATCACTCTGCGAACTTCGGAGATAAGGGAACATTACGTGACCCATTTTTTTATAATTTTTACCCTTGGTGACCTCCCGTAGTATTTGAGAAGACACAATGGTCAATTTTTCCACATATTTCAAAACATTTAAAAAGTATGGAACCTATAAAATTTTCAAATGTACAAACCGGATAACTTGCATTTCATACCCCACTTGACCTTGGGAGGGACCTAGACAAAGCGAGATCATAAGGGTTTCGAAACCGATTTCGAAACCCCAATGAAAATATGCTTACCAATGCAGTTCCTAGGGCCAGCGCTGAACGGCGTCCAGTTGTAGGCGCTATTGGCTTCCCTGTTGGCAGTCTCGAAGCGTTCCGGGATGAATGCGAGGGGGTCTGCGTACACCTGGGGGTTCCGCAGCGCATCGAACAGGTTTATGATGACGTTGGTGTCTTGGGGGACGAAGAGACCGCCTAGATCTGAAAGTTAGGTTGACGAATTATGCGGTTTTCGCAGGTCGTCATCCCACCTGGCCGGAGGGTGTCCTACAATACGTTTGACGAGTCGCGGTCTCCACTCATTTTCAGATGTGCTTGCTTACCCAACAATAAAAACCAAACTGGCAGCGCGGCGGCGGCGTAGAAGAGTAAGAAGGCTCCTCTTAATTCATAAGTAGGGAAGTATGCCACAAAAATGTGTGTTTGGAGTCCATCCATGGACTCAAAGTAGAGGTATCTAAATACAAAAAGTATTTAAACTAACCTTGTTTATTTCGATTGTTTCTAACCTGAAATGGATTTAATCACACTATCACACTAATATTATAAATGCGAAAGTTTCGATGGATGAATGGATGGATGGATGGATGTTTGTTACCTCTTCACGTCAAAACTACTGAACGGATCGGGCTGAAATTTTGCATAGCTACAAGTAATTCTAATCCTGGAATCAAACATAGGTAACATACTTTTTATTCCAAAAATCAGTTCCCATGGGATAGAAATCTCCTTTAAACGTCATAATCTGTCCTTGAACTTAACTCTGAATAAAGGAATTAAAACATGCTCTTACAGAAACGTAATGATATAAATTAGTTTATAAGCTAGATAAAAGTGAACTTCTATGTATACAAGGCATAAAATGGCTTTGAAGGTACACTTCAAAAGTGAGTTCCCTTCATAAACAGTTGTAGGTAGGTACCAACCAGCATCTTGTGTCATCTTTCTTTGAATGATCGTGACCGAGGGGAAGAGCCGAAGAGACTCCTTGATGACCAACTCCAAGTATTTCATGTCCCGAAATTCACTGAAAAACAAATTAATATTATTCGATCACAAATCACCCCACCAATACTGTAGGTATTGGTATTACCTTCATACATCTGCAGCAAATACAAGCGTAAATATCAGATTTTACCTATTTATCTACATAAATAAATAATTTGATAAAGAGAAAAAGTCCAACTATTATAGTTATGTCAATATAACTACTTTTACATTTTAAAAGTTAGAAATGCCGACCAAAATCAGACCATGTTATCCATACCTTTGTATTAATCCTTATCCAAATAAATCATTTCGTATTCAAGACTGTTTCAATACCAGTAGATTATTTTTTAAATTGTTTAAATCCGACATTCCATTCAAAATATATTACGAATTTAAAAATGTCAATCTAAACCAAATATAGAAAAATAAACGCCGCCGCGCCGCGCCGCGGTCGGTGCGTGGTGTGGCGCCCGTGCAGCGCAGCGGGCAACGCAGCGAGGGAGGTGGATAAAAATAAAAATGTCCTGGATAAAGCTACATTTACTCTACGTTTATCCCAAAATGTTTAAAAAAAAAATGTACACTCGTGCGAAGCCGGTACGGGCCGCTAGTGGTAAATCCTGTATGTAACAATGACATGTAAATAATGTATTATATCAAAATTGCAATGTAAGATGACTTTGGTACCTAATTTTAAACTTTGGACTTAGTACAGATAAAATAATAACAAACTTTGTACCTCATTGTTTTGGCTGGCGATAATTTATTGAAAATGAGGTTTCATACGAATCTGTCATCTCGTATCCAAATTCGGATTATAGAAATAGCAATGCAAGATGACTTTGGTAACTTTTTGACTTTGGACTTAGGTAGAACAGATAAGATAACAACAAATTTTTTATTATTATTTTTTTGGCTGGCGATAATTTATTGTAAATGAAGTTTCAACTGCGATACGAATCTGTCATCCATCTCGTATCCAAATTCGGATTCTAAAAAAGTTAGCAAATAAAGGTACTTGCTAACTTTTTTAAACATAGGACCTGTCTATAAAATAATTCAAAAGGTTGAGCAAAACTAAAAAAGTCTATTATTATTATTATTATTATTACTACAAATTCTTCTTTGTCTTTACTATTGGCTTTGGCGACCTCCGTGGCGCAGCGGGCGAAGGTCCGCCTGCGACGCAGGAGGTTGCGGGTTCGACTCCCGCCTCGGAACAAATTAGTGTACGATCTGCAGAAATTTGTTCCGTTGGTCTGGGTGTTTTCTATGCTTAATAAAAAATATCTATCTATTTAGTGTATTGTATTAAGTATACCAGTTATCTAGTACTCATAACACAAGCTCTGCTTAGCTTGGGGCTAGATAATGCTGTGTGAATTGTCCAGCATTATTTATTTATTTTATTATTTATTTATTCTGCAGGCGCTCAAGTTTGTCTAGCTGCTGCTCGGTTAAATATAGGAAAGAAGAATCAGCATAATCAAGAATTCGAAGGAGAAGATCAATAATTGGAAGGAGAAGGTATGCGTATATATAATATAAGGTAAGTATATATAAGGATCGTATTTTTTATCGAACCTACATCAGTTTCAAAGAACTTGATCTCATTACTCACTTAATTCCAATTTATGAATCTAATTTTCAGGATATATCCAATCCTACTAATATTACAAATCCGAAAGTTTGTGAAATCTTAAGTTTTGTTACCTAGGATCTCCAAAACTACTCCTACGTTTAGAGCTAAGCCAAAATTAGATAATAGGCTACTTGTTGTACTGAAAATAAGCGTTCGAAGCCGCGGGCAGAAGCTAGTATATACACATATTGTATTTTAATAACTGTAGATAGTTAACTCACAGTGAAGTTCTGCCTACTTTTATAACTCTTTTAATACCTAGTACTTACCATAGCACAATGACACTTAGAAATTAAATTCTTATTTTCTCTACCTAAAACCTAAAAGAAACAACGCCTGCGAAGCCGCGGGCAGAACTAGTAACTAATAAACTCTACCTACCTAAATGTGGGGTCCCTGTCCATGTCATCTCCCAATATCGCCTTTTGTTCATCGTACAGCTTCTTCTGAACAGTCTCGTAGATCGAGATATTGTAGAGACAGAACGAGATGCCAGATGTCGTCGTGTCGTGACCCTGTGAGATAAAACAGTAAATCTATACACAAACATTAATTAGATTGAGTCGACTATTCCATAATGATGAGACGCAAAATATTATATTGTTTAACCCTAGACCTGGACTGGCTATTCAGGCTCCCCGCTACCGTGTCACCTACACTGAATCTGACACATATTCGCACGAAATTTAAATATTTTTATGGTTTTTAATATTTTCTGCGTTCTGCGAGGAATTAAACTATCAGAAAAGTAGTTACCTGTACTACTGTACTATTGAATTGATAAAATATGGTATGTCCGAACGAAATTGATAAAATTGTTAATATCAAATTATTATTTTAGACCTTTCATTAAAGGACACAATTTCATTAAAGTTACACAATTTCACTAAATATTTTCTTTTTCTTATACATTTGTCTGAAATAGGTTTCACAGGTAGGTTTATCACAATAACTAAGCACTTGCCTCAAACATGAATGTGTCAACTTCTTCTCTTATTTTCTCGTCGTCGAGCTTTTGTCCGTTTACTTCTGATAGCAGCAGTATGTCCAGGAAAGCGTGCCTGTTTCTTATACCTGAAATAAGCAATAATAGTAGTTTATGCAACTGTCATATAATGAAGGGTATTAAAACACGAGTGTGAGTTTATGAAACGAGCGCAGCGAGTTTCATAATAGTAACGAGTGTTTTAATACCCGTGTTATATGCAGTTGCATACACTACTTTATCTTCACTAATGCAATTAATCAAACAACAAGAGTAAAAGCTGACAATAGTTTATTTATAATAATTGTTCAAATTTTGGATGGTACAATTTTGAAAGTTAATGTTAATTATTGATCCAGCAGCTGTAGCGGCCGCGGGGCAAGCAGTAGAGCTCGTAGACGGAGTCGGAATATTTATAATTACTTCATTCGTCTTGTTTTCTATACTGTTCAAGATCGTATTTGAGACTTGAATTTTATTCATTAAAGACTCATCAATGTAGCTTTCAGCCACAGTAGAAGACTTCCACCCCCCGTGTCGTTTCAGTGCGGTCAAATCACCATCGCTATCTATGAGAAGGGTCGCCGAGGTGCGCCGGAAGCATTGCCCCGTGTACAACGCTGGGTTAGGCAGATTCAAAAGTAGTTTCAACGAAGTTTTCACGTATAACCCAACTGTTTTCAAAAGCCAGCCTAATATCAAAATTTTATACAACTTGTATGAGGATTTTGACATAAGGCTCGCCTTGTTAATTGGTCGCGTTTTGTTGATGTTATAATGAGATTTTACGATATCGATGTGGATATTATACCATCATGTGAAATTGCTTAAATTGAGTGTTTTGTTATCTGCGCTATAACAGTAGTAATTATAAGTCAAGTATTGGAATCATAAGTAGAATGTTATAACATCAGTGTAGATAAAGTTCATTATAAAATTATAAATATTATAATAGTATACTAAGGTAGTACACCTACCTTTTCAGGTACCTAAATCCATAATCCTACTAATATTATAAAGCCGAAAGCTCGAATTTTAACTAGATGTCGCCACTAGAAGAATTTGAAGTCGTTTTATAGTTTTCTAAAACACGCCTATTATATAATAAAATACAGTAGCCAAATATAGAATCTCCTCTTGTTTCGAAGACGGTTAATAATATGATGATGGACTTACCCAGTTCAGAGCTGTTTCCTAAACTAGTGATATTAGATTTAGCGAGCTCTTGCTTTCGAGACTCGATGACCTTCCTGGTATGTCCGTGTAGCACCTTTAAAGCCTCCTCGTGTCGTGTCTTGTACGACGTGAAACGGAATATAGTTTCGTTGGCTAGGAACGGGTTTCGAATGCGATGGGACGCAATCTCTGCAACGCTGAAAATTGCAATGATTAATTATGGTTCATATTATTAATATTTTTATGGACAAAGCTGAAGAAATTAATTAGCTGGGTACCAACTGTTATTTGTTGATATTATTATTTAACTCTAGACACCTAAGCTACATCGAATTGACGAGTACATACAACTCAGTGGCCGAAATCTTTCGAGAAGACGCGGTTTCTCGCGGGTAAGTACCTTATTTTTTCCATGATTAGGTTTTATTATATTTTTTTTACAGTCCATGCCGCTTTTACCATGGTTTCTAAATGGTTACTGTCTGATGGATAATTAACACGTTTACGTACATTATCCAGGGCAAGGAAGATTTTAAGGCATTGTAGGAAGGAACTGACACTGAAACCGAAGACAATGAGGAAGTGGATGATACAGAAACCAACACTCTAGACGACTTTTCAGAGATCATGAAAATTCTCAAGCTCTTTCTTTACCAGGGACATCAGGTTCACGAGACAATTTGCGAGAGCCACAGACGCCTCCAGTTCTATTGGCAGAAAGCTGGGATGATTGATTATGACCCGTTGAAGGTCGCGAGAAACCGCTTGATGGTGGTAGCGTGTGACTGGTTATTGTACACCCCTATGGCGCTGGACATAGGTGCAGCAGTGGACGTTCAACAGCCGATGTGTGATGCTAGAAGACCTATGTAAGCGAACGCTTAGGAATATACTAAGATCTACTATTTGAACAGTTCATGACTGATCGAACAGTAGATGACATTGTGAAATAGACTAACTCAAGGGTTAAGGTGAAGGTCAATCATCACTCAGTAATGACCAACTGATGCTTTAAATATCAGGAAAAGAAAATTCCCTTGGTATATCCCCTTAGTCGTGTCTTACGACATCCCCGGACTGAGTTGGAAGATCGATTCTTACACCACGACCGCCAAGGCATGATGGCTCGGCTCTTTAAGGATATGAAAATATTACTTACACCTCAATAGATTTCACATATTTAGAATCCTCGTCTTTCTGCGCATTGATAGAAACACCCATAATCGATTCTGTGAAGAAACATAATGCACTTCAATAATTGATAAAATCTAATCGGTACCCAACACTAACAAGTCTAACAACCCATGCCGATGCCCTCTTCTAGTCGGCCTTAATGGGAGCTCGAATCCTAGTTGCCGGATGGACTGGGGGTAGGGAAAATTGCATGAACCGATGTCGTAGAATACGAATATAAGATTGCTTTTGCAATCCAATAATACGCTTATTTTTTAATTTATATTTTACATACGTTTTCTATGTCGCCATCTTGGATTATCCAATGCTACGTAAATAAGAAGACCAGTCACTCTGAGAAGTCCTAGCATCTCTGAATGTCATTTACACGGACATAAATACGTACGTGGAATCTAGTTGGCTACACCCCGACCAACCAATACGGTCAGGCGCGGCGTAGCATTGTAGCATGTGCTACGCAGGTCTACGAAATAACATAATAATGTATGTATTTAACTACTGGGAAAGAAAAGGGAGAGTAAAGAACAAGAGCAGCAGCTCAATCCAGATGTATTCTTTATTACCGAACCTTTAAACCTTCTCAAATAAGTATTATATTATTATTTCACTAGATACTTTCAACTTTCAATCAACATCGCTATCATGACCAACATGCATGCACGCATCTGCCAGCAGTTCGTCGTCCCACCTGGTCGTCTGCTCTACCTACATTGACCGAAAACCTAATTTCGACGAAAGAAATTTCGCGTTTTCGTTTGGAAATAGGAACATTTTGTTTTTGTTCATTTTTAAATCGCCAGGGTGCAGCGGTGATGTTCAGATTATTGTGTTTACCTTAGTTATTTATTTTAATGGTAAAACACTTACCAGTAACGCTATTCAGCACCGAGTGCTGAAGAGGTAGATGTTGTAAAATGGATGGATGGATGTAGTTAATGGATCTAACGAGATTCATCCTTTTCTCTTTGTTCAATTTAAATTGGACCGGGATGCTTTCGGAAAATTGTGTTTGACTTATTTTATTCGTAAAATAATATTACTAACCAGTAACGCTATCCAGTGCAGCGAGGGCCACCAGCGGGAAGACATTTACCGGTTCCCCTCCCTCGCTCAAAGTCTTCAGTTTGTTGCAAAGTATTTTGTCATTTTTGCAAAAAACTGGTAGAAAGTTTTGTAACATATTGAAGTGGAACGCAGGTGTTAGAAGCTTTCTGTGAGTCCTCCATCTGGTCCCTGAAAAAAAGGGAGCCATAAATAAAAAAAAAAAATTGCATACTTTGTTACAAGTATTACCATATATTTATTTGGTATGTGAAGTTGTAATTTACCAATAAACAAATATATAAAATAATCCACGCAAAACCTTCTAGATGCAGTTCGCGTGCACTGCCGAACAAATTGACGTGAGCCATAATTAGTTTTTGGTATACAGCGCTGGGCAATGTGAGCCAGCGTCTTGGGGACTCTCCCGACTGGTATCAGTCAGTCCAAGTGGATCATTTGAGCTACCTGTAGATTGTTTGCACCAGTCTGTAGTTCGCTCAATTGTTAATATTAGTTCTAGTTTGTTTCTAATATTTCATTGTAATTTTCTGTTAATAAGGTACTTATATAAATGTTATATGTTTAAAAAAAAAATCATCTTCATAGAAACCATGCCCTTGTTTTTTTTGTTTTGCAAGTATATTGATATTGACTGTGAAACGTATGCCTACCTGTCGAGGTCAGCAGTCCTCGTCCTAGCCAATCAAGCAGATTATTGTAGGACTTCCCTTTGGTGATTAGTTCGGAGCTCGACAGCAGAGGCTAGAAGAGAAGAAAATAAATGCACAATTAATCATCATTATGATTGTCACATATCTGGGCCTCCCTGAATGAGCGCTGCGCACCCTGTCGCGCCGCATCCACCATCTAACAATTCAGTTAATCAAGTGCATCAAACAGGATTCTTTCGCAGGTCATCATCCCACCTGGCCTCTAGGCGATCGCACTTCGGTCTAGGTAGGTACATCTTTCCATCTTTGTTATTCATTATTATGTAGGCATATTGCAAAAGATTGGAAAAGCGTTCTTATACGTTTAGACGTAACTAGGGCTGCCAACCGTCCTTTAATTATATAGTAGGTATTGTATTGTACCATATTTCGAGTCTGCGTACTATATACTGTTGAAGACATATACAGGGTTGTTGGAAATTAGGCCAGAACTATTTTGACCAGATATTGTATGGTGCAAAAGTGAATTATTTTTGAGATATTCGCAAATTCGTTATTTTTTGAGAAAACCCCGTTTTTCGTCTTCAGTAATTAATTTTAAAAAAACCTACAATTCAAATTTTAGTGATGTGTTTAGATAGCCTAAAGTCTAATTCTTAATAAAATAGTCGTTTTCAAGCATTGAGGTATGGATGACGAGAAGACTCGACGTAGTTTCCCAAACGCTGCCAAAGCTGGATCCTCCTCTTGGCCTCCTTCTTAAAATTATTTTTACCTAACTGCAGGATCTGCCCGAGGTAAGTGAAAGGAAACGATTTCGAGAAGGTGACCATGTACGACCACCGGTTTTGGATCAATGTGGCCATTTATCATGATTGTGGTTTTATCCAAATACATGCCAAGTCCGATGCACCACGAGGATGAAGTTAGGCCGTCCAGCATCTGGTTCAGCTCCTCAAGCGACTCCACCATTAAAACTATGTCACTAACAAATCGCAGGTGTGTGATGTAGTCGCCGTTTATGTTAATGCCCTTGCCTGTCCAGTCCAGGGTCTTAAACATATCTTCCAACGCGCTTGTGAACAATATCGGGGTTATGAAAACTCCCTGTCTCACTCCTGTGCGCAATTGTTAGGTTTAGACTGCTGGCCCTGTACTTCGACACTCATAGTAGCGGCTTCGTAGAGACATCTCAGCACTTCGATAAAACGACAGGCTGATTATACTCTTTGGACTTCTGTATAATCTACCTCACTGTGTGTATATGGTCTATGGTGCCATATCCTTCGCGAAACCCGGCCTGTTCTGGTGGCTGGAACTCGTCTCCTGGCGAGACGGTTCCACCCACCCACTCGTGATTACTTGTGAGAACAGATTATAGACGTGGCTCAGGAGTGAGATGGGTCAGTAGTTTTTAAGAAGGGTTTTTAAAAAAGAGCATTATACCTCTGGAGCCAAACTCCCGCTTTATACCTTTGGAGTTCTCCGACTGTGAAGGACGGCGTTGACGGCTCCGCGGTAAATTGCTCTATTTTGTCTTGACCGTTTTAAAGATTTCTCTAATACTTCTGTATATAAGTACTGAAAAATCACAAAGCATGACCAATATCTGACCTACGCTATAATATTTTGTATAGTTTTAATATAAATTACGGTAAACAATACAAAAAAAAATGCACGGAGATTTAACCCTTGCAGTAAAGAGGAAACACCAAATGAAAATTTTATAAAACAATTAAATCTTTTATTAATATAATATTATTTAATGCTTAAATTTAATCTTGTTAGAGTTCGTTATCTTAATTTATTTAATTTTGTAATGATAATTTATTGAATTGTATTCTGGAGTTTATGTGTCATGAATAATTGAAATCTGTTTTATGGTAACTAACATAGTTTATAGGTAGTTGTACTAACATTTATGGTGAATAACCGAAATAAATAAATTGAATTGAAATGAAATTAATCATACAGCTATCTACTAGGTATTCATTAAGTAATCTTACTTCGATGTACTTTGGGTGAGACAGGATCACATAGCGATCTGAGAACAGGTAAAACCGGGCGGCATCACTGTATTTCTCAGCTAGACGACTAAGAACTTTCATGGACTCTGAAATTAAGGAACCTTGTTTTAGCACTTAGCTAGATTATACACTGGCCTGCAAAACTAAGTATCACACCATTAAAATTTTTTTTTTCTAAACTATTAGAAGTTAGAGATTTAAAATAAATTTAGTATTTAGTATATGTACTGCTATGAAGCAAGTACAAAAAAAAAATTGTATAGCAAATTTTATCTGCTTTAAATAAAAAAAATCCATTGTACAGTTTGTAGATAATTATTTATTTTATTTTATTTTTATTTATTTATTTAATTAACACGGTTATTTTGAACCAATTACATTAATTAAAATAAAAAATTACATATAATATTCAATACACATTAAGAATGTCAATACAATAACTATTACAATA
Source organism: Eupithecia subumbrata (assembly GCA_949316285.1). Lineage (NCBI taxonomy): Eukaryota > Metazoa > Arthropoda > Insecta > Lepidoptera > Geometridae > Eupithecia > Eupithecia subumbrata. The sequence goes on along the minus strand of OX438640.1, from coordinate 34,290,848 downwards.
ATTATTCTTTTTTAAAAAAAAATTGTAGACCTTTTTTTCTTCATTACTCGTGTAACGTGTATTTTTACATTATTATTATGGTTGTTTTGAATTTTCACAGGATTTTTTTTACAATAATTTCATGCCAAAACACCGGTTTTGCTGAAAAAACGAGCAAAAAACATTTGTGAAATATTCTGTCACGGTTAATAATGCAAGAGTGCGTATAAAAGATCATGAATAGGAAATAATTTACTTTTGAAAAAAAAAATCGAAATTCAAAAAATCGTTTATCATTTTCAAGTTGATTCCCTCGGGGTCCAGAATCACCCTCTTTCTTAGTACACCCTTACCGTGACACCCTGTATAGGTACAGACGAACAGAACCTTCTACTTTTTTGAAGTCGGATAATAAAGCTACCTACCAGTTAAGCATATCCCGGAGTTTTATCAAATCCATTAGGGGTTTTATCAAAGTTCGCGATTAACATTTGGCCATGGTGCGACTTAATAATAATTAGTCACACAGCGTAGGTACTTTTTCTTTTAAGAACGCTTGGAAACACTTTATTTTTCATGCGTGTTTGTTTGTAATTGTCTATTTTATGAAAAACTGGTACTACTAGGCACTCACCAACTGAATCGACCATAAAGTTGTACGCGTTCCCCAATAGAGGCAGAGGAAAGTCTCCAGGGACATTCGATTTTTTGCTGTCCAAAAGTAAATTTATCCATGACACAAAAACTAAAGCTACAAGTGTGAAAAATAATAACAATACAATCATTTTGTTAGGGATCTGTATAGCTTTACATTATACGACTGCCAGGCTAAAATACCGAACAGTTTGTGTTGTGTTTACGCTGTGAAGGTTACCTACTGGTAGGGGCGTATTTACTATGGGGCCAAGGGGGCTATGGCCCGGGGCGGCATACTGCGAGGGGCGGCGTAGCCGACCGTCGCGGCCTTCTTCGGGCGCCTTTTATAAAAATGTTAAGCTTAACTACAATAAATATTATATTTTAATTAACTTATAAATTAAAAACAAACGAACGCTTCGAACCCAAAACCCAACAATGTTGACAATACCGTCAATACCTACTAACAAGTACCTAAATAACATTTTGGGCCCCGGGGCTCTGCAACAATACTGGTCATAATAAAAAAAAAATTAGGTTTAGTACCTAAACCAGTTTGCAGAGAAAATTATACATTATACGATATATTAAGCTATACGACACTACAACCGTCACTATTCATATTAATTTTAAGTAGGTACACAATCTTCCTAATTCGAACTGCGAGGCGCGTAGTGGTTCACGGAACAAACCTACCTTTTAATTTTTTGTAGAGCGAGGTAGGCGCAGGTGAGTGCTAGAATACCTACTTACTTGCTCCTAGGAAGCTAAATAAATTCAAAAAGGACACATGCCCAGCGCGAGCGCTTCGGGTTTCCTGGTGTCAAACCAGATTATTGTGATTATTTGTAGAAATGTCACCAGACACTTGTATAGTATTAATTTTGTATAGTATTAATTTTATAACTAGCTTCAGCCCTTTTTAGGTAGCCTATGTCCGGGTACCGTTTAGCTCCCTCCTAAATTTTATTAAGACCCCTTTAGCCGTTTAGGCGTGAAAAGGTGAAAGACGGAGTTACTTTCGAATATATAATGTTAGTGTCAATACGTTCTTTCCCGAACAGTCCCTAGAATTGACGCAAAATTTTAACGGCTCTCTACGCTCGCCGTTGTTTTTGCTTTAGCTTTCTTCTCGTTCTCAAATTTTCCCATCGCCACCACTAGTCTTAATAATTGTCGTGGCTCGCACCGCTCGACAGCGTCGTTATTTCGTATTTTCTTCCTTTTCTATCACCAATTTCTGAATCGTCTCTAAAAAGTCTTTAAAGTTTTCGAGGCTCGCTCTGCTCGCTGTTTTTATGCCGTGTTTTAGTTCCTCTTTGCTCACAAATTTCCCCATCAAAAAAACAAAAAAAATAAAAATTTCGTGGCTTGCTACGTCTTTTCTTTCACAAATGTCACAATTAGCGCTAAGGAGGCTTTTAAATTTTTGAGGCTTACTTTGTTCGTTGTGCCGTTTTTATATCGTCTTTTCTTCATTTTCTCTAACGAATTTTCCAACCATCGCTAAAAAATCTTTTTAAATTTCGAGGCTCGCTCCGCTTGTCTATTTTATATATTTGGTCTTGTCTTTTACTAATTTCCTAATGGTCGCTAAAGTTTATAAAAATTTGGAGGCTCGCTGCGCTCTCCATTTTTTTTCATTTAAGCAACGAAGTTGTTCAGGGTTCCATCAAATATTTCGATGTCCAAAAGGGTTGCGTCGCTAAAAAAGTTTGAGAGCCGCCGCCTTAGAACATGAATTTCTTTTCGGCGCCGCACCGCGCCGCCGCCGCCCCGCCACCCGCGCCGCTCGCGCGTGTCTGAATGATTTATTTTGTAAAAATGCTAATAAAACTAATAAACTTTATTTTTAGTTAACTTGTGATTTTAACCATTTCTCCGAACTTTTTCAAAAGTTCGGAGCCCCCCCCCCCCCCCCCAAATGCAATCTTGAAATCCGCTCCTGGCATTACGCATTATTCTTTGCAACGCAGTGACGAATTGCAGTGCAGAACGTTCGTTTTCTGTACTCAAATGGATAAGTAACTAATTAATTCTTCGTGAAACGTAAATACGTTTCACTTTAAGCGAAAAACGCTTAAACTGCTTACCCTGTTCTGAATCTACAAGCCGAGTTGACAGACGCCATAAGTTATGACAGCGTCGTTGACGTATTTGCTAACCAATTTGTACACAGATTTTTTTTTTTAATATTTAGTGAATAAATGGTTCATTTGTAGGATTTTTTTACATTTATTATTTCACACCACATAGCAGGTTTTTTTTTCATATATGAATGGGGCGGCAAAGCAAACTGGCCCCGGGCGCCAAATCCTTAAATACGCCTTACTGGGTGGGTTGGTTATGTAGGTACGTTACTTATCTGCTGTTATTTTGGTTACTGATGATGTATTATAACAATATACGTGATAAGATAAGGTGCATGTCAGACTCCGACGGAGATAATAGCTTTATTAAATAATGCTGGACGATTGCACGCAGCAACAAATTCCAAATCAGATATTTATTCTAGCTCCAAGCCAAGCGGAGCTTATGATAAAGGTCATCATCATCATCATCATCAGCCTATGTTAGTCCACTGCTGGACATAAGCCTCCCCTAATGAACGCCATAGCGCCCTGTCTTCAGCTTGCCGCATCCAGCATCTACCTGCAGTCTTTCGCAGGTCGTCATTCCACCTTTCTGGAGGGCGTCCTACACTACGTTTGCCGAATCGTGGTCTCCACTGAAAAACACGTTTCCCCCAGTAGTTATCGGTTCTTCGCGAGATATGGCCGACCCGCTGCCACTTCGGCTGGCTTATTCTTAGACCTATGTCGATAGCTTTGCTTCTCTGTCGGATGTATTCGTTACGAATCCTATCCTTCAGAGAAACTCCGAGCATAGCTCTTGCCATAGCTCGCCGAGCGACTTTGAATTGGTGGACAAGCCCTACCGTGAGTCTCCACGTCTCAGCTCCGTAGGTCATGTCATGACGGGTAGGACGCACTGATAGAAAACTTTCGTTTTCAAGCGGTATGCATGACGAGAAGACTCGACGTAGTTTCCCAAGCGCTGCCCAGCCTAGATGGATCCTCTTCATGGCCTGCTTCTCAAAATAGTTTTTACCTAACTGCAGAATCTGCCCGAGGTAAGTGTAATTGGAAACGATTCCGAGAAGTTGACCATGTACGACCACCGGTCTTGGATCAATGTGGCCATTTATCATGATTTGGGTTTTATCCAAATTCATGCCAAGACCGATGCATCGCGAGGACGAAGCTAGGCCGTCCAGCATCTGGTTCAGCTCCTCTAGCGACTCCGCCATTAAAACTATGACATCAGCAAATTGCAGGTGTGAGATATAATCACCATTTATGTTAATGACCTTGCTTTTCCAGTCCAGCGTCTTAACACATCTTCCAACGGTGAACAGTTTCGGTGTTATAACATCCCCTGACCCCTGTCTCACTCCTCTGCGCAATTGGTTGGGCTTAGACTGCTGGCCCTGTACTTGCACACTCATGGTGGCGGCCTCGTAGAGACAGAGACTTCGTGATATAGGTAGGTATGGGTATCTACCAACCAGATAACTTGAGGTACCTAGTGTACCTCTACCTACCTACTTAATACATTTTAATTGTTTGGTACATAGATAGATATTTTTGAATTATATGCACATGGAAAACTCCCGGAACAAATGTATGCACAAAAAACTTATGTATATAACTAAATCTCGTAACTCCTTTTTAGACCAGTTATCCTCAACGAAAATTTTATTCACACGACACTATCAAGTAGCAACGAAGTCAAGGAAGAACAAATTGTATACTGCCCTCCTAAATTAGACAACCTCCAGCGGATCCAGCACGACATCTAGTGAAGAATAGACGCACTATCCATCAACCATAGCTTCCTAGCTAGCAGACGCATCAATCAATAAGATACGAGAAAGACGCGACATCTAGAGGAGAATAAGTGCATTAATACAAGAAGTGGCTCACTGAAATAGTTCATTGATTTATAGGGTGAAACTCATCCAGATACATCGTCCCAGGACACGGAAAACCGACAGAGGGCGCAACACGACACAAATTCAAAAAATGGACGAAATCCTCAGAGCAATTCAAGCCCTCGGCGAACAATTGAAAGAAACTGACAGCAAATTGGCATCAAGAATAGAATCGGTAGACGAAAAATTAACAAACTTCAAAGATCAGCTAGAGGAACTGCAAACAAATCAAGAATTACAAGAAAAACGCTTAGACTATTTAGAAAGAGAAGTTAGAATTAGAAACCTAGTTTTCTTTGGTATAAGCGAACAAGAGAAAACTTACTTTGAGCTCGAGGAAAGAATATTAAAAATAATAAACGAAATCTTGGAAGTTGGATGCGGTAAAAACGAGATACAACAGGCGAAAAGAATTGGAAGGAAGAGTGACAAAACAAGACCTATAACGGTTAGCCTAACAACCTACGGGAAAAAAATTCTAATATTAAAAAATAAAAATAAACTAATCAATTCTGGTATTTACATTAAGGAAGACTATCCCCCAAAAATTCTGGAACAAAGAAAAGTCTTGCAAGAACAACTAAAATCAGAAACAGAAGCAGGAAAAAAAGCATTTATAAAATACAATAAGATCGTAGTAATACCACCTGAAAGCAACAAAAATGACGGCAGAAAAATCTACAATAACCGAAAAAACAAACGAAATCCAAACGAAACTAGCCCGAATACCAGCAAAGAGGATAATCGTAGAGCAAAAAAACCAACAACTGAAAACCGCAGCATAACGCAATACTTATCATTTCAACAACAACGAGGCCAATCAAGTTTTACAGCAAACAACCGGAACAGAAGCCAAGAGAATCAAGAAAATAGCGCATAGCAACCAATGCTCCCTCCCCCAGAACGGCTAGTCACCGCGGGGGTAGTAGACTCCCACCCTCCAAGGACAATGAAGTACAACATCGCGACATTCAATGTACGCTCACTTCTGGGCGAAACTAGGATCATCGAGCTTGAACACGCATTATCTAAAATTAAATGGGACATCGTCGGTATCGCCGAAGTGAGAAGAGAAGGATATAAAATTGAAGACAGGGGCGAATATACCCTATGTTACTACGGAAAAAAACAAGGAGAGAAAGGAGTTGGATTTCTAATAAAAAAACACAAACACATTCAACTAGAAGATTTCATAGCAATATCGGAGAGAGTCGCCTTGCTTAACATAAAGATACAATCTCTATCATACACGATCGTCCAAGTCTATGCTCCCACTGAAAACGCTAAAAAATTAGAGATAAAAAAATTCTATGACGACCTAAATAAAGCTATGTCTAAATGCACAAAAAACTCAATTGTTATGGGCGATTTAAATGCAAAAATAGGCAAACCCGAACAAAACGAACGTCTGATTATGGGACGCTATGGATATGGCAAAAGAAACGATCGAGGCCAGATGTTCATTGACTTCTGCCTCCAACACAAACTAAAAATCACCAACACCTTATTTCAAAAGCCTAACAAGCTTAGATGGACATGGCTATCACCAAATGGGAAAACAAGAAATGAGATCGATTTTATAACCACAAACCAACCTAAATACGTACAAAATATAAATGTTTTGAACAGATTTTTGCATTCCAGCGACCATAGAATGGTGAGAATAACCTTAACCTTACAACACAAAAAGAAATCCAGAGCAAACTATGGAAAAACTCCAGTACAAAACATCGACTCTACAATCTTAGACAAAGAATTTATAATAACTCCAACTACGACAAAGGAAACGGCTCAAGACTTTTATGACAATATTGAAAGTAACTTTAAAAAATGCATAAATAAAGCAAGCTCTACCAAAAAGACAAAAATATCACAATCAATAATCACAGACGAAATATTGAAACTTTATGAACTAAGACACCAACTAAGACACAAATCAAACAAAACCAAACATGAAAAACTACAACTCAGTAAAATATATAGAGAAATAAATAAGAAAACAAAAGAAAACTTACGAAGTTACAGAACTCAGACCCTACAAGTTCATTTAGACAAAACAGGCGGAGTGAAACAAGCATACAAAAAACTGGACACAACAAAACAGTTAATGACTCACCTCTGTAACTCATCTGGAAACACAGTTACAAACAGAAGAGATGTACTAAACATAGCTACCCAATTCTACCAACAACTTTATAGCAACAAAGACGCAGCCGATGAGGTACATAGCACAAACTATGAAAACAATACTGATCCAGCACCACCATTCCTAGAGAGCGAAATAGAACTATCCATAAAAAGACTCAAAACAGGAAAATGTCCTGGCCCAGATGGAATTACTAACGATATGATACTAGCAGGTAAAAATGTTCTGATTAAACCCCTTACTCAGTTATTTAACTTTATCCTCAAAGACAACAAGATACCTCATCAGTGGACTACTTCAGAGATAACACTAATCTACAAAAAAGGAGACCCAAAACAAATCACGAACTATAGACCTATCAGCTTAATGTCATGTGTATATAAAATATTTGCTTCAGTGCTGCTCCGCAGAATCTCAAACACAATCGAGGAAAACCAGCCGGTAGAGCAAGCAGGATTTAGGAAAAGTTACTCTACAGTGGACCACATACATACCTTGAAACAAGTGATTGAAAAGCACGTAGAATATGACCAACCACTTTATATTTGCTTTATCGACTACTGTAAAGCTTTTGACTCTATATCCCATTCATACATCTGGTTGGCACTCGAAAAACAAGGCATGAACCAAAATTACATAAACCTAATCAAAGAAATTTACAGTAAAAGCACTGCAAAGGTAAAACTGGAGACAGCAGGTACAACTTTCCGCATCGAACGTGGCGTAAAACAGGGAGACCCGCTTTCGCCGAATATCTTTATTTCAATCTTAGAAAATATATTCAGGTCACTAGATTGGACGGGGCTAGGAGTAAAAATCGATGGAAATCATCTAACCCACCTTAGATTCGCGGACGATATTGTACTGCTCTCTGAAAACCCAACGGAACTACAATATATGATAGAGACTCTGACAGAACAAAGTAAAAAAGCTGGATTGGCGTTAAATCAAACGAAAACTAAGGTAATGACAAATAAAACAAAAATACCTATCACGGCCAGTTTAACAAACCTAGAATACGTCGATGAATATGTATACCTTGGACACCTTATTGCATTTGACTACTGTACGGAAAAAGAAATTAACAGACGGATAAAAGCGACATGGAACAAGTACTGGAAAATGAAAGAAATCTTCAAGAGCAATCTTCCCATCAAACTGAAAAGCAAAGCCATGGACATATGCCTAACACCCTGCCTGACCTATGCCTGCCAAACCTGGAACATAACAAAGAAAACGCTAGAAAGACTTAGAATATGTCAAAGAGGCATGGAAAGAAGTTTGTTAGGAATCAAACTCAGGGACAGAGTCAAAAACCAAACAATTAGAGGGAAAACCAAAACAAAAGACGTGGTCAAAAGAATATTGGGCTTAAAATGGAAATGGGCAGGACACATTCAAAGGCTAAAACCAAATAGATGGCCATACATAGTCACAAACTGGACACCACTTGACCAAAAAAGGAAAAAAGGGAGACCTTTCAAAAGATGGAATGACGACATCATAAAAGTGGCAGGAAAAATGTGGCCACGTAAAGCCAGAGACAGAAACTACTGGAGATCCTTGGAGGAGGCGTACACCGCCGTAGGCGGTCCATATCAAGAAGAACATCACAATGACGATAACACAAAATTATAAATACGCATGACTATTTTCTTTGTAATTAATACTTTTATAACATTTTTAAAATTTTAAAATTATGTGATATGGAATAAAGCTCTTTTTATTTTATTTTTATTTTTATTTTATTTTTATTTTTATTTTATTTTATCCTCAACCGATTTGAGCTGAAATTTTCATACCTAGACACTTATCTACGATTGGTTAGAAAGGATTGTGTTGTGACTGGATGTGCTTCAACTTGAAGCTTAACCAGTTTTTAACATCTAGCTCATAGCTCAGCTAGACAGTGTGACATTTTGTCGTCCCTGTTATCAGAAAAGTTTTGACGAAATGTAATTAGAACTTGTTGAAAAGGAACTATGGTACTCACTCATTTTTTCGATTTTTCCTATCCCACTATATTTTGACGAGAAGATCCCCAAACCAACTATAATGTATTCGAACCAAAATATGTAAGTTGGCAACCCTAGGTGTAGCCTACGGTTTTGCGTAAGTCATCGACCCATGGCGCCGCCCGCGCCCGCGCCGTGGGACGTCCTCTATGTCCTCACTCCGTCTGGCCAAGTGTCCCAAGGGCTATTCAGATTCAGACTCTCCGCTACCGAGTCATCGACAGGGAAACTGTTATAGACTCGCGCAAAATTCAAATATTTTAGCAGTTTATAATATTTTCTGCGTTCTGCAAGGAATACTACCAGAAAAGTAGTTTTCCACAAATCGTAGACCATTTTCTATGAACCCATGTTACGATGGTGTATGATATTGTGTAGCTTTTGGCAATAAAGTTGATTTTTAATAATAAAGCTCTTACATTAATTGCTACAAACTTCTATTAATTGCTACAAAAGTAGCACTAAATCGAAACATGGGTTCATAGAAAAAGTTTAAATTAAAATACTTTTCTGGTACCTAGTTTCATTCCATACAGACCGTGAAGAATATTAGAAACCTTGAGAATATTCAAATTTGTGTCAGATTCCGTGTCGATGACTCGGTAGCGGAGAGTCTGAACAGCCCTGCTGCCCAACTCCATTTGAGACCTAACATCCGCTCAAACGTCTTATACTTCACCCTGTTTGTGGATTTCTGCGTTCTAAAATGAACAAAACTTAGTAAGTACCTAGGTACTTAGTCGTAAATTATAAATCATTTTATACAGTACACGTTTTAACACTTTTGAAGCATTTGGTACCTAATTTTTGAGATTTTATTAGATACTTACATAATAAAAGAAACTCAACATTACCTTCGTACAATAAGATCATTGAAAATTGTTTATGATTTCTAAACCATTTGAATTTTAAAAACCATTTGAATTGCAAATATATGCGAATTTCGAGCAAATGCGTTTCAGATATCGTCGACTCGATAATCTGGTCTAGTTAGAATAGCCCTGCAGGTGATTCACTATGGATTGCTATCGTAACGTTTGAGATGACAGGTTCGACAAGATTTCTATCAATATTGAAATTCGTAACTCACCTAGGCTGGTGTAAAGTATTATGAAATGAAGTAAGACACTCGCTGGTTCAATAAAAATGCTTAGGTACATATATTGAATTGATTTAAATACTTTTTTGAAAAAGAAAATTACAATTATATAGAACATAAACAAACTAGTATTTGTAATTGAAACAGTTGAACTAACTTGCAGACTGTTGCAGACAATCTAGAGGTAGGTAGCTCACATTCTTCTTATTTCAGTCACATGGATAGAAGGTTTAGTTCAATTCCTCGGCTTGAAGTTGACGTAGAGCCCGTCCTTAGCGCGCAGCACGAGGTCGCTGTACAGCACCGGTTCTCTGCCCGATGGCAGGAGGTGGAAGTGGCGCACGATGGCGGATATCATCACCTTCATCTCTAGGATGGCGAACTTTTGACCTGTGGAATGATAAAGCATCGTAAATAAATATTTTTTAGGGTTCCGTACCGCAAAAGGAAAAAGGAACCCTTAAAGGATCACTTTGAACGCGTGAAGGTATCGAAATGGAATAAACATTAAAACTCAAACCCATTGGAGCCGTGATATATTATATCAAACTTCTAAGTCAAGCCAATCAAAAGTTACATCTGCTTAAATCCAAATATTTTAAGTTTCCGGGGGAATCACACGCACACATAGCCTATAGGGTACTAGAATCATGAAATTTGGCAAGAAGCAAGGTCTTAAAGCACAAGTAAAGGAAAAATCCGAAAACCGTAATTTTGTCGCCATGGACCTATGGGTTACTTCCCGTCGACTACACTTCCTCCCCCCAGCATAACCCCCCACACTGCGTACAAAGTAAGGCGAGCGAAGTGAGCCACGCTGTGTGATAATGATAACACATCCACCGATATGGATATCGTTTTCGAGTAACTCGACTACGAACTAGACGTCCATTACAAATCCTTTCCTTTGATCCAATTCTTACTTTTGAAGGGGGCATGTTCAGCAGTGGACGTATGTCAGCGCATTCTTTTGCAC